>JAJJWW010016237.1:0-1446301 GCA_023531295.1 Papaver armeniacum
TATCTACAATGTCAAACCAATTCATCCATTGATCCCTTGCAGATCTATGGGATAAAAAGTTTTATGATTCTCACACTTGGCAATCAAATTATATACCAATATAGTCACTTTCTTGAGCAATAGCAGTATCATCCTCCAGACCAAGCAGTGAGAGTCAAGTTATTATTTCTACTCCGATCCTGGAGAAAATTATGGGAAAAAAAAGAACTAGAATCTCTCAAATCCATCCATTGAACTCTAAATTGCTGCTTCACCATAGATTTTTCACACAGCACCACCACCTTATCCTCCATATACTCCACTGGCCGCTTCCCAGTCACCACCTCTAGTACCCCCATACACGTCACATTTAGCTTTGCAGTACGGCATGCGAATTCAGGTGCCGTGTGCATATTAGGAATTCCGTTATCCGACAGGTTAAGGATTATCGGATATCCGATATCCGATAATATCCTATAGGATATCAAAATGGATATCGATACCGATAGGTTAAGCTATCGGATATCCGATAATATCCCGGTTATACCAAAAAAAGCTTAAAAACCCTTGTAAAACATTTTCATAATTGACACTTATCGGATATTTATCCGACAATATCCAATAATATCCGATATTATACTCGATATTATCGGATATGAATCCAAACTTATCAACCTGAACATTAAAAGAAAATCAGCCATCAATTAGTAGGGAAATAAGTGTTTGGAAAAAATTACAATTACGTCCTTAACATATCGGATATCTAAACAAACGGATATAGCTAATTCCGATTCCGATATGTTAAGGAAGAAATATCCGATAACATATTATATCCGATATCCGATATCCGATACAACGGATAAAATCCTATAGGATATCGAATAATCGGAAACGGATCCCGGATATCGGACCAATATTGACAGGCCTAGTTGTACATACTAATTCTGCACCTGATGAACCTAGCGACAACTTTTTCAATCTTAAAATCACTCAAGAGATGAACAAACCGGTGGGGACCGTCACTTTGTTCCCGGTGATGCTAGCAAGGAAGGTGAAACCGATCTTGTTCCCGATGGAGCCGTAAATCCAGGATGCTCACGGAGAAGAGCAGATAACACCGGGTCCTCCAAAGAGAAATCACGGAGGAAGAAATAATCGCTAGAACCTCGCGGTCATGAATAAACTTGTAGAAATTGGATCGCTTGGAGAAGAGAGTGAAGAACGTCTATAAAAGGAAGACAAAGGATTTTGGTCAGGAGTTTTGTAACGAAGCGGATAAGCGTGCGGTGAAGAAAGCCAAGAAGCAAGATAAGTTGAAGAAGTTAACAAAGAACAACGGGTTGTGGAAAAGTTACTTGCAAGACGGAGAAAGAGAAGTCAAGAAAAGTTAATAAAGGATTACTTTTTAACTGGAAAATTGAGGTACGTACACGCATTTTTTTGTTGGTAATTCTTTTTTTCATTCTACATCAAAGTGTATCTAGGATGTATCTAGTATCATAATGTTAGAAAATGAACCATGTGTGCTTGTATGAAATTGGATGAACTTGTTTAAATGCAGCGACTGCGTTTGGAAAAGCGATAGGGGCATATGTATCAATGGAGAACAAATCCAACAACTTTTTTCAATCGGTCATTGGAGAACACAATTTTGGAGTTCAAAATGGAAAAATGGAGACAAATGTTTCAATCGTGATGATACAAAAGGACACTTAAATTCAATCTTTCTCTGCGTATGCATGGGTAAGTATCTTTCTTAGTGCGTTTGAACCTTCATTTTAGAATGAATGATCTAAGTTGTGCAATTTATCTTTAGGGTGATGTAATTGGGGGGAGATGAGATGGAGGCTGCAAAGTATATTGTCTTACCCTTCGCTTCCAACTCAAAATCCTTTGCTTCCAACTCTTCATTTCTTGCTCCTAACTCAGCATTCAAGTGAGAGATAATCTTGTCTTTCTCTTTGAGTTCATTCTTCAACTTTGAAATATCATCTTCATCTTTGTTTTCTTCTTCCTCATCAAACAAGCATCATTGTTTTCCTCTTCCTCGGTAGCAACAAAATCAACAACTTTTGCAAAACACGTAAACATATATTTCTCATTTCGGTTAAAACAGGATGTAACTGGTTACATCATATGATAACATGATGCAATTGGGTTTCATCCACAAATGACACAATAATAATAGGATAGATTTCTAAAAACAAATCTAAACTAAATAAATAGAAACATTGCTGGTTTCATCCGGTTATAATATGGATAGATTTTTACCCGATTGCTTGAAAGAGTTTCAAGCTTTCCCTCAATTTCGCAAGACACTTTAGACAAGTCCCGTCTTGCAAACCTTGGCCATGCTTCATCATCTTTCCTATTAATGTCTTTGATTTGCTCAAAATCCTGCTTGCAAAAACAAAAAGACACAAGATGAAACTCACCGCATTATGATTTATTTAATGTAAGAAAAAAAATTCAAAAGAAAGAAGATGATAAAAGATGATACTCATTTAGAAAATAAAAAGCTATAAACCATTGATGGAGTAAGGTGTCTTGCATCTGACCGCGACACTTTGCATTAGATGCTCATGGATAAGATAAGCCATGAGACCTATTAATGGTTTCGATTGATCGTAGGCAGTTCAAATACTTGTAGTTGACATACATACCTCTAGAGTGTTAATGAAGAAGATTGTCTGAGAACATGAACAACAACAACGGTATCAACAACTCTTCTTTGCCTTCTTCATTTATAACGACATTTATGCCTTCAAGGATGTACTTCTTTTCCAATTTGTCACCAGTGATTCTTCTCTTTGTGTGTCTTTTTCTTCTTTTCCGCTCCACCTTCCTTCTTTTCACCTTCCTTATTCTTGTTTTCTTCATCCCTTCTGTTTTGGCTCGGAAAATACTTTGTATAAAATCTTGAAGTTTTCAAACTAGGGTCTTCCTTTGGTCCATAAAAGTTTCTATCTTCTTTTGTCATACGTATTCTCTGCATTTTGAACATAACAGCAAAATTGTTTGCATCGGTCTTGAAAACTTGATCACCAATCTTGAATATTAGCTCGTTCGAGGTCAAAACTTTTTATGATGAACTCTAACTCCCTTGGAGCTTTGCTACATTAGACCTTCCCCACCTTTCCTTGTTTGATCGCCTCGATGAAGTTCCAAAATTAGTCTTCCTTAATGCGACCTCTTGTCTTTTAAGAAATACCAAAGTGAACCCACAACTGTTTGTCGGTTTCATGTTTGCTGGAAACGTTTTCTTTCCTTCCTTTGGAATCCACATCATCCATATTCCCGGTGCTTGATTCACTACCCGTTCACATCATTCTTCTTACTCTTCTTGGTTCTTCTTGTTACCATCATTCTTCTTACTCTTCTTGCCTCTTGCTCGCAACAATTTGGCATAAAACCAGGTTAAATCATATTTTAAAATATGGATGAAACCCGATTATCCTATCTTCAAAGCTAGATGAAAACAGTTTATAGAATCGAGATGAAACCGATTACATCTATATAATAGAGCTAGATGAAACCAAGTTTTAACGAGAATCAGATGAAACCCAGAGTTACATCCTATATATTATACATGTTAATATTATCCAAAGAATCAAATACAAGTAGTTTACGTGATATCTCTGTTGTTATTAGTCCCATATATTGCGAACTACACTATATAAGAATCCACCATCATTTCCATGCCATAGACACTTTCTGACCATATACTATTGTACTACTATAATCATTTCGTAATACAACAAAAGCATTTGCGCCAAATGATTTAACTGAACGAAACACATACAAACAGTTCCGAATACAAACCAGTTTCATCCAACACAATTTCTTTACAACCTAATCATTAGGTACACCAGCAGAGATGCAAACCAACTACATCCCATGTTAATGCTAGATGACAACAAGTTACATCCTAACATTACTTTAAATGAAACCGAGTTTCATTATCACAACCTAATATTCAGTACTCATGCTAGTTTTAGCGAGATACCCGAGTAAGATCTATTCAAATTTCACAACAAACTATAAACAAATAACGAGAAAGCATGGCTACATGGAGTTGATAGTGTATTTTACCTTTGTATAATGAAATCGGGATGTATTTTACACTTGTATAATGAAACCGGGATGGAGTTGATCCGAATATTAGGTTGTGATAGGATGTAACCGGGTTTCATCTAGCTTTGAAATGAAACTAAAATGGTTTTACAACAATTTGGATGAAATGAAATCGGTTGTGATTTTACACTCAAATTTCATCAGTTAGCGATTTTAACTTTGGATGAAATTGGTTTTTCATCTAGTCTTAATCTGCTCATTATAATCTAAACATGCAACTGAGTTAAGACAACAACTCACTTCAACAAATCAATTTCAACGAAAAAAAAACTCAAATAACCAGATGCAAGCGAGTTTCATCAAACCCACTGAAATGAAAAATAAAATCATCAATTAAATAAATTAATCAACTAAAATGATTGTAATGGATAAAACCACCGATTAATCAACTAAAATGAAAATAAAACCACCGATTAACCATTGATTAAAACTAAGAGAAATTGAGTTAGGGTTTGAAAATTTACGAGTTCTAGGAGACATTTTTGTTCGATTCTCCAAATTGATTTCAAACCACGATTCTTCAACTGAACTGATAGATTGATTGAAGCCACAGAAACCTCGATGTTGTAGAAGTACTGTTGATGGTGTTTACAAGCAGTTATGAAACCCAACATTTCGACGCTGTTGACGGAAGGAAAAGGTTGGAGAAATTGTTCCTGGTATTTCGAGAAGATGAAGAGAACGTTAGTGGGGTGATTTTCAATTGAAGAGAGAGGGAGAACGTGGTTTTGTGGAGGAGAGGGAGCTTGTGTGATTTTGTGATTTTGTTAAGGGTAGTTCCGTCCAAAACTTCTTCTGTCCATTTGACCCAGACCATATTTCTACCGGTCCATTTGACCCAGAAATATTACCTTTTTGGCTATATGACCCATTTTCCGCTTAAAAATCTGGGCTATGAGTCAAAATTTGTTAAACCATGCAAGAAAGAAACCAAACAAAATAAAACACACAACAACATCTTGCGCACTCAACAAAAGGAATATGGAAACACAAACTCTAATGAAATGAAAGAAGGGGTTGTTATCCTAAAGAAGACCTTTACATATGAGGTACTCCCCATTCTTTATGTCACCCCCTACTGCAAGTTGTTGAAATGTTAATGTCGCAGTCAAGCAGGTTGTATAAGTTAATGTGAACACCTAAACTCATCCCCACCAGTTTTTATATTGTTCTTTGCATTTAGTTACTTGCTATAGAAGAATCCATTTAACCGAAAACCCCTGGTTGTCATTTTTTCAAGTACAGAGAGCTCGAAGAAGAAATATGAGCAGTGGAAGAAGAGGCAGAATGACAGAAATACCAAACCTCCCTGAACTGGAGAGATGCTTGTGGCCATCTTTGCAAGGTTATAAGTGAGCTCTTACTATGTTAGTGTGCGTAGGAAAATTAACTTTGGTGCACTCTGATCGTAGTCCAAATTTCATTCATAAACAACTCGAAGTTAGTATCAAACGACACAATTATGCATTTATTTCCATGGTCAGCACTGTTTCTACTCAGTCTATTTTAGCTTATTATTGTCATCATTAATTAGCATCATCCTCGACACAAATATATAAATTTAGGAAGGGTGTTGCGAAGCGTTACCCATATACATCTACAGAGTATTATGTTGATATTTTGGGCTCTTGTAATGGCTTGCTTTGTGTATGCTCTACCAGCCCCAGTGATCCTCTAGAGGATATCATTAGTCTTTGGAATCCATCTTCGAACATCTATAGAAGACGACGCGAAAGGCTGAATTTTACTAGGAAGTCAGTAGATGGCTGGCTTGGTTTAGGAATAGGAATCCGTAAGTAAGTTAGGAAAGTGGATGTTTCTTGAGTCACAAGTTTTCTAGTACAATATAGTTTCCCTTTTTAGGTCGAATCTATAGTTACATTAGAAGTTGAGTCCTTTATAAATACTTAATATCATACACCGTTTTTCCTTCAAATCAAATTCTTCTACAGATTTGGCGTTCTCTTATCACTCCCGAGGAATGGCAGTCGAGATTGAAAGCCCTAATTCCGTCGTCTTTAATGGAGATGTAAAGACGTACAAGAAATCTAAAGAGGCTAGAGGTAGAAGAAAGCAAAAGAAAAATAAGAAACAAAATAATAATAATAATAATGATAAAGAAAACTCCGATCCGCACCAGCCTCTTGAAAAAGTTGAGTATGTTATGGAGAACCTTGAATTTGGAGATGCTTATGCCGAATTGAAGAGTGTCTTTGAGAAGTTTAACGCTAAAGAACCTGCTGCTACAGAAGATGATGATAGCAAGGATGAAGAGGAGGAAAAGGTAACTAGCTCTGATTCATATGATCAAGAAGAGGAAGTTGCTAACCAGAACGACAACGGAGGGGTTTCAAATAAAAAGAAGAAGCTGCAACGGAGGATGAAGATTGCTGAACTGAAACTATTATGCGCAAGGCCTGATTTGGTTGAGGTATGGGATACAACAGCAGCGAACCCAAAGTTGCTGGTGTTTCTCAAATCGTACCGGAATACTGTTCCCGTGCCAAGGCATTGGTGTCAAAAGAGGAAGTTCTTACAGGGAAAACGGGGTATTGAGAAACAGCCTTTTCAACTCCCTGGCTTCATTGCGGCAACTGGAATCGAGAAAATAAGACAGGCATACATTGAGAAGAGGATAGTAAAAAGCTGAAACAGAAGCAACGTGATCGTATGAAACCAAAGATGGGTTACATGGGTATCGATTATCAGGTTCTCCATGACGCTTTCTTTAAATATCAGACCAAGCCTAAGCTTACTAGTCATGGTGACCTCTATCATGAAGGGAAAGAGTTTGAGCAGGTCAAGTTACGAGAGATGAAGAAGCCAGGAATGTTGTCGCAGGAATTAAAAGAAGCTCTTGGTATGCCGGAGTGTGCACGGCTTATTAACAATATGCAGAGATATGGCCCCCCTCCGTCTTATCCACATCTTAAAATTCCTGTCCTGAATGCATTATATGGAGATGTCGTTGGAGTGCAACAACAGGAACAACTCAACTATGAGAAAGAGCCTGTTGATAGGAGCAAGCACTGGGGAGATTTGGAGGATGAGGTATTAGAAAGCGACGAGGAGGAAGAAGATATTCCAGAAGAGGATTTGGAGGATTGCACTGAATCTATTGGTGTGGAGACACCAGATGTCATTGAACTAAGAAAGCCACTGAGAAAAGAACCCGAGAGACAACTGTACCAAGTACTTGAAGAGAAAGAAGAAAAGATTGCTCCTGGAACCTTGCTTGGAACAACACACGCGTATGTGGTTGGTGCATCTTCCAAAAGGGTCCGTGGACAAAAGGAAGATAGAGTTGAAGTCAAAATTTTACCAGAGGAATTGGAAGCTTTGGAGAACCGAGTTGATATTTTGGCTGCCAAGTATGAGGAAGCAAGGGAAGAAGAGAGACAGCGTGAGGATTTCAGCGATATGGTTGCGGAGAATGAGAAGAAGAGGAAGAGAAAGATACACGAGAAGGATGGGAAATCCAGAAAGAAGGATTTCAAGTTTTAGATATTTTTACCGGTTGTTGGATTCATATAGTTTTGCTTTTCTTAGCATTTCCTAACTGGCAGAATCTTCTCTGCACCAATTTAAATGCTTTTATCTGAGTCTATAATTCTGTATCAAAAAACAAACAATTAAGTAAAATAAAACAAATACTTCATGAAACTAGAATGAAATCATAGAAGAATTTAATTGTTTATTTCTATGTAGTTGTGTTAACAACGTGCTCCTGTGTGTCCTTGATTGGCATCAGAGCTCGTTCGTCTATCAAGGTCAGAGTAAATTCCCTATAATCATATATTTCTTTTCAAAACTGTATGTGCGTATAGTAAATGTTCCTCCTATCCGTCGAAAAATAGTAACAATCTAAATTGATGAAATTGGTCTCATTGCCAAACCAAACTCTAGTGACTCCAAATTTCCTGTTGTATTTAGTTAATTTATCAGTAGGTTTATTACAATATCTAGGAACATAGTGACATATATCCAATGAGAAATAGTTTTTAAACAATCTACTGCATCTAATAGAATGTCTTAGTTCTCCCACGCAATAACTGGATCTGCTTTGTTGATGTAGCTTTTGATTCCTTGTAAATCAGTCTCCAAAACTACACGAGTATGCTGCAGTTCTTTACTCCAGCTAACAGCATCAAAAAACGCCAGGCATTCTGCATGTTCAGAGTTCTTTACTCCTGCATAGCATTTTGCATACAGTAAAAAGAAATTGGCATTGTACACCCAAAAGTGGTGTGGGATGAGCAGCCTGAGCTATTCGATCAATTGAAAAGGACAATTAGGCTGACTGAATTTGACTGTCAAAATGAAGGGTTAAATTCCCAACAATTTGATACTGGAATTAGAAGGCCTGAATTATTTATGCAGCAAAGAGAAAGTGACGGACATCGATTTTTATTTTCATTCTGGTTGCAGTAAGGTGGTGCATTTGTAAGAAAAGAAATGCAAAGACATCTAACAAAAATAATAAGCAAGTATAAGTAAAAACTTTCTTTGGGCAAAATCAAACGCTAGCATGCTAATTTAATGGCCAACTGCTTCTAATAAGAAACCTGAAAGAGTTAACAATTGCACACGAACATTGGGTCTACGTGGACATTTGCACAAAAGACTAATGACCATGATTACATAACAGATTCATAGCAATGCTTGTCTAAATAAACTCGGGCATAAGTGATGCCTAAGCTTTCCTAGACAACGAAACAATAATCTCAACTGATGAATATTATCACAACGAAAAAATTCACATATACATGAGCAACCATCGTGGAAACAAATATGCCTGGTTGCTCTAATAAAAGCCAAGGGAACCTTACCATACAAAGCATCTCCCTTGTCCAAATGCTCGGATTCAGAAACAGACGCGACAATAGATTGATTGCAGCTTCACTTTACCTCCTTCCTTATTCTGTCGCTCACCAAATCCACAACATCGCAAATAAATTCAGAAAACAAATTAAGCCTAATTCTTTTTCTTTTCAGAAAACAAATTAACCTGATATTCCATCAGTTTCTCAGCATGTTTCCTTTCTTCTTCACTTGATTCCTTAAAGAACCTGATTTATAACAATAATCAAACATCATATAATGACAAATCAAGCCTAATTATACCCAACACCTAAAAAGAAAACAAGGCTATCTAGATCAAGACATATCCATAACATAAACTTTCATTAGAACCCGAAAAATAAAGGGATCTTTCCCCTTCGTGGAGGTTGGGGAGGCTGAGGAGGAGGGGAGGAAGAGGTGTAAATAAATCACGAAAGAAAGAATCCGCCTCGCTTCTTCACCAATGTGTCGATAACCTGCCCTCGATACCTGAAATTTGGATCAGTAGTACCATAATCCCACTCTTCCTCAGATTTCGGTACATACTTAAAATTTGGATCACTAGTACCATAATCCCACTCGGCCGGTCCAAAATCGGGGGGATAGTTGTAACCATAGTAATGTGGATATCCAAGATCACGTGGTTGTAGCTTAACAGGTTTGTGGGTTCGAAAGTGGGAAGTATACCGTGATTGTTTTTGAAATCAATAGGTTCTCCATTGTTTAGGTACTTACCGGTATAGCCATACCCATAAAACTCTTCTTCTCCTTCCTTGTTGTTGATTTTTGTGGGCTTTAATCCCTTGTAGTTGTTGAAATCTAGGTTCTTCTTCCCTGGAGAAAACCAAAATCACACAAAATATGAGAACTTTTGGAATTACTTATAAAGAGATGTTCAAAGTACTTAAAGTAGGTATTATATTATGAATGAAATGTGCATATAAGTACGTACCCTTCCCAAACATGACTGATTTCTTCCTTGGTTTTCTTCTCTTGTCGAAATTTGGGTTCTAGATAAAGAACAGGTGCTGCTCTCTATGTACCAAGTACTGAATTCAATCCAAGTTAAAATTTGGGTTCTAGACTAATCTACATTTTCTTCCTTGGTTTTTATATTTCAGACAAGTTATAATTGATAGTTTCAGACAAACAGTCAGCTGCTTTCTATGTACCAAGTACTGAATTCAATCCAACATCAGCTTAAGATTTTGAGGATTTGATTCACCAATTTGAAATACACCCACAATTTGAAGATTGAATTATGTGATTAAAACCCAGATCAAGAATTTCCAAAAAAAAAAAAAAAAACTTCTGTAAAACAAAATTTCATAATCTTTTGTAGCTTGAATTTTCCCTGTAATCGAACTAAAGATCTTTAGATTTGATCCCAAATTCTAAATTGAATACCGTATATATCCAATCTTTAAAGAATAAAGAACTGGCAAGATTCAAATTGAAAACCCTAAAAATCTCTGCAAATAACGACTGTATACATGAAAACCCAGGAAACCCTAAAAAAATCCCAAATTTCTTTCAATTACCAGTAGCAGAAGAAAGTTGTTTAAACAGAACATCAGAAGAATTACCAGAAGTAGTTGGCTCCTTTAGCAGTCGGAAGACAAAGATATTGTTCGAAATGTGCAGAAACAAACAACTGAAGAAGGGATTTTCGACTTTCTTTTTGATTCTTAGCTTTACCAACGGCCCCTTGAAGGAGAAAAACAACTGAAGAAGGGATTTTAGGAGAAATAATTTCCGGTAGTCTATACCATCACCAGTGAGAAAGAGAAATAATTTCCGGCAGTCTATACCATCACCAGTGAGAAAGACAATCAAGTTAGAAATCCATCACCAGTGAGAAAGACAATCACCAGTGAGAAAGACAATCAAGTTAGAAATGTGTGATGTGTGTTGGCATTTGGACATTGCTCACAAGGTCATGTGATTGTGGTACTGACTCAACTTTTGCGCTCCTAGAAATAAACCACACTTGGGCCTTGGCACATAAAAGAAGCCACGAATGAGATGTATTCATAATTTCGTAGTCAAAAATGAAGTATCAACTGAAATACTCCATCCGTCCCAAAATAGATGATTTAGTTTAAATTAGCACAATTCTTAAAACAAGGAGGAGATGAGAGAATTTTTAAATATCTTTTATAATTAAAGATTGATTTGATCAGACTTTTTGGTTACAGCTCCCCTTCATCTTCAGTCGTATCAAGAAATGCTTGCAGCTTTAAGGTCTTACGGTAGTACATCATTCACAAATACATTAACCAGACTTTTATGAGATGATGAAAGAAAACAAAAAAAAAAACGTGAATGCGCAAGAAGCATCTGTTGCTTCCTGTTCTGCTTGATGTCTGAGCAAGGAAAGAAGCCCAATTTCGAACCTCTTCACCTCTAATTCTTTCCAACTTTCACATCCCATGGCTTCCAAAAAGTTTTTCCATTCATCTTCACCAGAGAGAAACGAGAGTTAGGTTTAATTTCAAGTTTCTCGAAGGGACAGATACATAACACAATAAGTTTTCTATCCAATAACTAGTTTACCTGGATATATCTTGTCCATGTAAAATAGTTTGGAAACTCCTTCTTGGCTTGAGTGCAGCTATTCCATTGAAAGATTAACTTCTTCTCTGTAATGCGGAGTCGCGACACTGCATCCAAGAGAAGCTTTTAAGTTTTAAACAAGAACAAAGCTTAGTGGGGAAAATGTAGAAAAATATTACTTCCCATTACATCTTTTTTTATAGTAACCAGTCAACCACATACATCACTAAAAAATTACAGTGGTCACTAAATGTGTTGAATGTTACCAGGAAATTTAAAATAAAAAAGCTAACAGTAAGGACCCATAGGAACTAGCGGAAAACAAGAATTAACCACCGAATGCGAGAAGCACAAAAAGTAAGAAACACACTAAAGTTTGACCAACTCTACAGAAAAAGAAAATGTCAAGAGTACGCTGGTACAAACTCATTGCACTTGGGGCATGCAAAGAAAGAGCTTGTGCAGTAAATACTGAAAAGACCATCAGGAAATGAAATGTCAATACTCATTTTGTCATTTCTTTTTTTGTAGCTATTTTATGAAACTCATATCACTGCTTACTATCAAGTTGTAAGTTGTAACACGTAAAGTAGCTTCTATATGTTTTCACGACTGGTCAGGTTTTTGGAACTCCATGAACACATTGGAATCCCTGTTTCTTGCCGAAGTGCATTTAACCTGCCTGCACATAGAAGAGAGATGCCTATGTTGCCACAGAGCAGGTAACAAAGGTGTTCATATCAACACATTCGTCAAAAACCTGTTAACTGATGTGCTTTGATGAACCAGGACATGATGCTTCTGCATCATGAAATGGAGGTAGAGTTTCCAGATGGCTGGCTAACAGAAAAACATCAGCCATCACTGTCACTACTGGAATTTGGAAGGATTAAAAATTGGAAAACTACTACAGCCATGGCTGTCACTATTGGAATTCCTGCAGCCATAGGAGCCCCTCGTATTACCAAATAGTCACAGTTTTTCCTTTCCCTAATACCTTTTCTTTTGACCTGTGCTATTCATAAAAACTTATGCATATATTCTGGTGTGCCAGCTATTACTACAGAACAAAATCCGGACAAAAGGTGTCCTAAGACCTCTCGTACCTGCATCAGAACATTCTAATATCCTCACCCTACAGGTTCTAAACCCTAACGGCATTTTTTGTGTTCCTTTGCAGCACTGGACATCTTAGACTCTTACGGTTTTAAATTGTCAGAGAAGATGGAACTAACATACATACGCATTCCGCAGTAATAACAATCTCTCTCAGGCGCTCGATTCCTGACATTGTACACAAAAGATAGCAAATAACAACCATGTTCTGTACATAATTTTGTATATATATTCATAATAAAAAGTTGCATTCTTTTATCCAACAAGAACATTTTGAGCATCATATCATTACATTACCACCTAAAAGAATCAAAATTCTCCTAAATCACTGACTCTGCAGCTCAACAATCTAAAATTGTTACATTTGATTCATATAATACCTCAAGAAGATTTGTGCTTGACAGTGATTTCTCGTTCCCCAGCAACTATAACAGTAGCAGCCATATCAATAAACATCCCATGTTCCACAACCCCCGCAATAATATGCATCTTATCACTAACAACCCTCAAATCCCCAATATTATCTTCTCTCAAATACATCTCAACAAGACAATTCTCATTATCCGTTTGAAAGGGTTTCCCATCACCCATAATCCTTAATTTCACCTCACACCCTCTAAACAACCTCTTCAAACGCTCCCTGTATAACCCCAACAAAACAGCACAACCTCCTTTGAATCATTTTCTCCCTCAATAATTATTCACCACGTCCTTTGACAAGACTACGTTCAGGATCAATGTTTTCCACGTCCTTTATTAAGCCGGTACCTAAATCGACAACCCTACCTGATTGGACATCTCTATTTTGGTAATTCGAGATATTACCCCATACCCCATTCAGAACAATCATGCACTCAGGTTTAGCAAATATGGGGGAAGAATAATCGAATTTCAGTTTCATATATATATATATATATATATATGTTATAGTGGAATGCCATTGTACTAAGCGGACTAGAGTGAGACGTGATTTAGGTTTCAGGGGTCCACTGCCTTTCGGTGGATTAGTTTACACTTTACAGTGATGAAATTAAACGTATTGTAACTAATAAAATCTAAGACCACACAAGCTAACTAAAGCAGTATATAAGAGAATTTTATTGGATTCCTATGTACGTGGATGTCTACATCAACGCGATTGTCATTGTTTCCCGGGAGAATAACATATATTATCAACATGCAAACGCAACACAACAACGTACGTAAACATATATAATCAGACACTTTGACAGTAAAAGGGAATTTGCAGTTAAAACATAAATACCTTAAGAGCACAATGCTCACAGATGTAGTGCTTGCATTTGGTAACCACGGGATCCACGAAAAACTGTCGACATATGAAACAACGCAAAAGCCAGTGCATCTTCGTCATCATCACCACTCACATTTTCTCTTCCATTCTAATCCTCATCCTCATCATCTGCTTTAACGATAAAATTCATTTTCCGAATCTTCTCAGTTTCCTCCAATTCCCACTCCATCTGCCATCCAGACTTATAATCTTCTCCATCATTCAGTCCAGAAACGATGCTTCAGGCGGTGGTTGGTTTTCTAAGTTTATTTACATCTTTGAAGTTTTCCATATGTGTAAGCACCCCCATCACCTTCAGAAAGCTGTGAACTTGTAATATGTTAAGGACTCGAATATACCTGTAATTACAAAAGCATTTTACAATATAAGAAAATCTGGAAACTAGCTTCTTGACAAAGAGGAAAATACTTCCAGTAACAAACGCAAAAAAAATAAAAATCCTAACATTTATTGGCAAACAGACTAACTTTCTTTCCGATACAAATGAAGGCTGAGACTTGCGCAACAATGATACAGGTACGTGAATTGATGTCAGGTATTGGGACTAGGTGTCTATCAGGGTCAGCCAAAATCAAAATGCGGCTACACATTTACTTGTTTCAGTAAAAAAGTGATTTAGTTTCTAGTTATAGATCTATGTAATATACTGAAATAGTTTCACAGAAAAGCAGAGGTATTCAAACAAAGTTACAGTGAGTACAAGAACAGTCATCTACAATTAGCACGTATAAGTAACCGCAAGTGTTTGACCGAGTACGCGTGGGTATTGACAGGAGACAAATGTGGGGTCATTATATAAAGGTAAACTGAAAAAATAAAGAAAAGCTTCTGGTAAAGAACCATGTAGCACATAGATCGTGTTAGCAAAACTAAATACGTAAATAAATTTGTCTTAAGAATGGAATGTTTAAAATAAAAATACGTTTAGACCAATAGGCAAAGATAAGAATGAGATACATGAGAAGTGTGAATAAAATAATTGAAGAAGTTCAACAACCTCTTACACCATCAAGATGGATGAATTTCAGATCAACTATTGAGTCAAACCACAAATTTAATTGCCTGGATACACTATTTATTTTGGCAGTGTTTGCCTACACTGAAACGGGACAGAACACAAGAGCGTTGGGCATGGGAAGGTAGGCATGCAATTTACGAACCTCATTTGTTTACTAGGTGCAGTTCATGTTTATATCTTCAGGGATGGAAAGAAATATGTATATCGTGATAAACTTACAGCAACAAAAACAAACAAACCCAGGCTAAACAACCAGGAAAACAAGCGTAAAAGTAATGAAGAGAAACATGAAATTCCACATTAGATTGATTGCCAGACAGGATTATTAACTTTGTAAGATTCGTAACTTGTAATAATCTTCACAAAATTCAGGAAAAACTATCAATGGGATGAACCAAAATCGTAATAGATGGTGAGCATGGATGAACAGTTGTATTTAACATTTGATCTGTTATTCAAAAATGATGGAACAGGTAGTAAGTACTACGAACCTAGAGCTGAAACTATAGAATGTGACTGCAGCAATAACAGTGCTCTCAAAACCATTGTTTACTGACACTAAAACGTAGTTAACTCATACAAAAACCTCATTCAGAACAATCATGCACTCTGGTTTTGCAGATGTGGGGCAGAATAATCGAAATCTCAATTTCATATACAGATGTTATGTGGAAAGCCTTCGTACAAAAACCTCATACAGAACAATCATGCACTCTGACTAGAGTGAGGCGTGATTTGGGCTTCAGGGGTCCAGTGCCTTTCGGTGGACTAGTTTACAATGATGAGATTAAAGATACTGTAACAAGAAAAATCTAAGATCACCCAAGCTAACTAGAGCATTATATAAGAGAACTGTATAGGGTTCCTACGTGAATGTCTACATCAACGCAATTGTCATTGTTTCACGAGAGTGATAACATATACTATCAACTTGCAAACACAACACAACTACGTACATAAACATATATTATCAGACACTTTGAGATTAAGTGAGGATTTCCTGTTAAAAAATAAGTACCTTAAGAGCCCAATGCTCACAGAAGTAGTGCTTGCATTTGGTAACCACGAGATCCACGAAAGACTGTTGACATATGAAACACGCAAAAGGCAGTGCATCTTCATCATCAGTCACATTTTCTCTACCACTCTAATCCTCATCATAATCATCTGCTTTTAAAGCTATAATTCCTCTTTCGAATCTTCTCAGTTTCCTCCCATTCCCTCTCCATCTGCCATCCAGACTTATAATCTCCTCTATCATGCATAAACTTTCAAGAATCTCCAAACCCACAAGAACCGGTCTCTTTATAATCCTTACATACATATCTGGTTGATAATCCCACCTCCCAGACGTCCTAATATGAGCAGAAGCCATAAGTAGTCCACGTCCTCCACCAGTTTCCTCACCAGCAACTGTATGTTCTCTTGTAAATCTTTATGACCAGCATACTCATGTACACCTTTATAAAGCTTCTCATCACTAAGCGGCTTCTTATTTTATTCTTCCTCAGTGCATCTTCTGCTCGCTCATGTACACACTAAAGAATCAAAAATAAAAACTAATCAATTGGTTTATTACACACAGTAAACAGAAACAAAATAAAACTAAAAGATTCATTACAAATTATACCAGGTTCTTTCACAGGTTCAGTGGATTGATCAGGTTGATTCGAAGGTTCAGAACCCGCCATAACTTCCTTTCCTGATCCTCAGTGTTTGTGACTAAAGCCAAAAAACTTGGAAGAAACCAGACAACTTTGAATCAATTTGGAGAACATACTGACGAGAAATTCAGAGTTTATGAAGGAAAAACTCTAGGGTTTGTGAGGAAATATTCTAACTTCCTTTTCCTTTAGACGGGGATTAAATGAAATTATGGGGTTTGTACTAAATTGGGGTTATCTCAACTTGGGTGATTTAAGATTCTCTTCGAGCATGCAGCTTTCCAAGTTTTTTTTTATGACGAGGGGTGGCCTTCGGTTTTGATTCAAATGGGAGTAAAACTTGTGGTGCTTTAGGGATTACCATCTGACTGAACTTCCTTTGCTTCCGATCAGTCGGCTATAAACAACAAACAAACAAAAAGGTCAGATATGGATAATTGAGAATATATAAGCCGTGAACTAACACCATCCCTGAGTTCGCTTTAGGAGGTACCTAGTAGAGAGAATCCTCGTTAACAGGAATAGGGAGATTATGCTCTCGCCGCATCTCTGCGGTTGCAGAGCCGTCGCTAATGGGTGGAACAAACGAGGAACCTCGACTTGGGTCCACGCACGCAAGAAAATAGTATCACTAAGAATTCTGTCCTCGAATGTGCATCTAGCAATCCCTTCTCTAGCTTGACCTCTCTTCATTTTTGGTTTATTATCGAGCTCTTCTTTTGCCGCCTGCCAATAATAATACATTTAGAAACACTAGAGACTAGCTTCACAGGATATCTGCAGCTCTTAATACAGCATAATAGGCTGGGCGTACACGATTGAACATAAGATTGTCAACAATAAGAACATTTTAATTAAAGAAGAAAGAGTTCTTGACTTCTTACTTCACTGCACATTAGCCAAGGTTTTGAGCTCTAACACAACAAACCTCTGCGGATCACATAAATGATCCAAGGATTGACTTACTCTAAGGATGATTGCAACCCATTTTTCCAGCATGTTAAAATTTAAAACTAAATGTATTGCAAACTATTTTTCTAGATCTTAGATACAAGTTCTAGATCTTAGATACAAATAGAAGCATGCAAGAGCAAATAAAGAGGAAACGTATACGTTTCCACATTAACACACCAACCTTTTTAACCTGCCTTTGAACACAACCTACTGTCTAGTCCCTTGAACTTTCAGTACATTAACATTGGTATGTTCATTATGCAACAAATACATGTACGCACACAAAAGTTCAAGGGGTGGATGCCCTCACTGTTAACTAATAGACTTTTGTCCCTAATTTTAACATACACCTGATGGGAAAATGTATCCATGCTTGTTTCAGAAGGAATCAAGAAATGGTGAAGTTCAATTTCTGTTAGCAAGGTTTCAGTGTCGCAACATTATGTCATTCTTTTTTCCAATAGTCCTACTAAGATTAGGCTTTCACTGAATGAAGTTAATGAGGGTTCTGTACTTGATGGTGTCCAAGGTTGTTACAAGAAGCTAGTTTCAAAATCACTTCTGGAAGTCCAAATCCAAAACATAGATTCTGCAATATTGAGATCTGGGATGCACGTGAATCCTCTCTGAGCCATATAATTCAATCTTCCTAGCCTGCTTGAACTTCTATGCTTGAAGCTGAGGTAAGCCAACTGAATCCAACTATACATATGGATAGGAAAAGAGAAAAATTATGAAGATAGATAGGAGATACTACTAACGTCCTAATACATAGCATAAGACCTCTATGCTCTATTATGCCAAGCCAGTTCTGTAAGAGATCCAACATACTAGATTGGAAATTTTATTCAGAATATGTCCAAACATAATATAGTAGACAACAGAACAAACATAATATAATATGGTATGATATATGATGAAGCAGCTTTCTATGAGTTTATTGTTCCACTATTCTTTTCTTTTTTTCCTTTGTCGAGCCCCTCGAACTTAAAATTGGCTAACACTATCGTGAAAAGTTATACAACAGGCAAATGAATTATATAGTGCTGCTTTCCTATATCCGCTTCAGATAAACTTACCTCCCGTGTGTGAGACCAGATAAGTATAACAGTTTCGCTTCGGCCCAGAAATGATGCTTGAGGCAGTGCTTGGTTTTCTAGGTTATTTTACATCTTTGAACTTATCCAGATGTGTAAGCACCCCCATAACGTTTGAAAAGCCATGAACTTGTAATATGTTAAGGATCGAATGTTTCCTGTAATAACAAAAGCATTTTCCAGTATAAAAAAAAAAAAACTCTACTAACAAGCTTCTTGGAAAAGATGAAAACACTTCTAGTAACAAATGCAAAAAAAAAAAAAAAAAAAAGGCTGAGATTTGCGCAACAATGATACAGGTATGTGAATTAATGTCATATATTGGAACGAGGTGCCTGTCACAGTCAGCTAAAAGCAAAACAAAATACATCCAGGGTTGTGCATATATACATTTACTTGTTTCAGTAAAAATGTGATTTAGTAAACAGTTAAATAAATGTAACAATGTGATGGGGCACAAGGGTCAGTGTCTGCCATCGCTACAGTCTGTTCAACACAACAATCTCAAATGACACACCCTGGTCCACGGTAACAGGTGGAGTGGTGGACCAAGATAAGAAAAAACTGATATGCTATAACTAAAATAGTAAAATGAGATATAGCTTGCCTAAGCAAAATTGGAAAAGGGACTCGTACGAAGTTAAGAAAAATTAGATTCATTTCATATTCTTTAGGTTTCTGTGAAAGCCACTAAGCCAGTGTAATATAGTATGACATTTCTTAAAGAGAACACAGGAACAGACTATGAGATGCACCTACAAGTGCAGCATATGGGAGCATTACCAAGTGTTACGATATGAAAGAAAAACATCTATTCTACATCAAAATCTAAACATGCTAACCATATATGTATAATCCAAATTCTAAATCTTATATTAAGGGTCTTCTTCTATTTGGAGAAACCTACACATGCTTCATATATGCTGTTGGACTAAAACTTTCTCACATTTTAAGAAAATTTTCAAAGACATAATAAACCTTGTGTTTTTCTTAGTTTTTTTATTGAGTGACTGTGTTTTTCGTTTTCTGCCTTAAACAATTTCCTCATGTACAACTCTGTCAATTAAAAAAAAAAATTAAGAACAGACTACAAAGAAGTCCATGAGAAGTGGGAAGGAAAAAACTAAGTGCCCACTTAAGAATATTACTATGGTTTGAGACAGCTTGCGAACTAGACTGTGGCATTCCAAACACTCCAAGCTCATCTATGGACCCAAACCAACATACACTACTACTAGACAACATCCACAATATGGTCTAAGACAAAAGAGAGTAGAGGTGCATTTATTTACCTACATGATTACTCCTGTACTTCCAGACACTCCCTTCAAGTACATTGACTGATTAGGCTCAACAGTAAGTTCCCAAGGAGAAAGCAATTGAGCTTTTCCCAATATATCCTTAATATCCGTACTCGAGTACTGGAACAGGTTTCTGTCCTATTTCTGGCTTCGCGTTCTCTTTACAGGCATCTTTCTGCTGACTTTTGATTGCTTTTTGCCTTGCCAAGGTTTGCAGTTTGAGATCCTTGTCATGTTTTCCAGTGAAAAATCAGATAAGATTTTAATTTCTTGTTTGAGAACGGTTTTAGTTGAGACATGAGACTTTCTAAAATATGCTCCTCATTTAGCACGCAAGGAGATGAATTGTTTTCATAAGCTTCAGGTTTCTTCTTGGAAGGAGGTGTTGGTATTTTAATGTGGGGTGTGAGCTCTCTATGATTTCCACAAAGCATGAAAGTATTCTGAATTCTTGTTTTTCTTGCCGATGCTGCATCCTCCAGTCTAGCAGATTTATCTACACCGTGATCACCTTTATCAAACTTTGAAGTCACAAACATGGAACTGATATTAAGATTGACTCCTAGATTACATCCATCAATCTTCCCACTGAACTGCACCCCCTTCTCCTCTACTATCTCTTTCTGAACTTCCTCCTCTTCTGTATTCTCTCCACTTTCTCCTTCCTCCTCAAATACAGTACTCAGACATATTTCCTCAGGGAACTGTCGAAGTATGCAACTGTCTTCCTCCTCTTCTGCAGTCATCCAATTTAAAGGGCTCAGAAGCGTGAAACTCTCAGTTTGCCACGGACATGTATCTACCTCTTTAACTTCATGAATTACTGTTTGTTGCTTGTTCCCCATATCAACATCCATTGGAATCCCCCTCCCTTGTTCTCTATCAGCATAAATTTTCATAAGCCTTTTCATCACCAATGTTGCCTTTTTGGAAAGTTGTTTAAAGGGCTAAACTCAGACTCAATTTCTTCATCATAGCATCTCAACTTCCTCTTGCTGTTGAACAATTCGCTCCTCCATTCTTCTCCTTACCGTTTCAACAAAGTCAGCAACTGTATGTTCTCTTCAAACCCAGCTTTATGATCTGTAGACCTTAATAAAGTTTCTTATGCTAGCATCATTTGAGAAATCAGTTTCAGTTTCTAACTCACTTTAGGTCTACTCTTGTGCTGAAGCTGAATTTCTTTCGTCTTGAAAGAAACTACACATTAAGAATGACAACAACTAATCAATTGGAAAATCTCGCTAGAAAAACAAAATTAAGAAGATTTATTATAATTACAAATACACATACCTGGTTCTTTCACAGGATCGTTCATTTACATTCGATGTTTCCACAATTTCATTTCGTAAATCCAAGTATTTCTGACTAAAACCAAAAGATTTGGATCAAATCACTTCGGAGAGCTTACAGAGTTGGGGAAGAAAGCAATAATTCTAGGGTTTGGGGAGCAGAAAATGAAGACGGAGGAAATAAGAAGTGGTTCTGCCGTGCTGGCTCCCAGGCTTTATCTTCACCCGGATCCGATCGGTTCGGGTAGTCATCGGGTTTCGATGTTTTGTGGGTCCGACTCACCTTTTGGATCTGTTCTGAGCTCGTAACTTTGGTATGGCTCTTCAAACCAGCAAGCTTGAGGCCAGCTCAGGCACGGAGCCACACCCAGTCTAGTGGGGACAGCAGTCCCCCCTAGGATTTCCTATTTAGATATTCATGCTTTACTTAATTACCATTTTAGGCTTGAAAATTATAAGTATTTGTAGATTTGTCCCTCTTATCTTTATATATTACACAGAGAGCCTTGAATCCTCTACTATACACTTTAAAAACTACTGGTATTAGGTAGTTATCATATAAAACTTGGCTTAAATATCAAAATTATGTAGGAAAGAAGTGAAAAATATCAAAATATTAAATCCAACCATCAATCTAAACATCTTACGACTTATTGGATATTTTGGTGACATCATTTGAAGGAAAATATCAAAGCCTAAAAAAAAAAAATTGCGGCCTTCGGCCGCCTACTTTTATGGCGAAACTACTATACATATATATATATTTGTCCCCCAAACAATAAATCCTAGCTTCGTCCCTAGGCCAGCTTCCACCACCCCTTGCAGTTCATGGCAGGTAACAGACAAGAGCATAGCACTGCCCGCCACTGCATCTAAAAGGGCTCTAACTGCATTACATATCTAAGGATAGAGATAGGATCCGGGAGAACATAATTTTAGAGAGAAAAAATACTTTTGATTATTATTTTTCATAAGAAACATCAGTATGCAGAACTAGAGGAATATAAAGACTAACCTAAGCCAGCAGCATGTGTGACTCACACAGTGACTACTAAACATGATTAGCAACGACTAATCATGGGATAATTACCACTAACTCACTCAGATACCCCATAGTAATAGGCCATCCTTTAAATATTCTGGAACCATAACCACAGGTTCCTGACATACTACAATACCAAACATGATCCAGGCCACTACAATCTTCAACTTGCACTAGGTAGCTATTTTTCAAAAACATTACTGACTAGTGGGAGATATCATCCAAAGTATAATAACTACTCCATAAACATTCAGGACAAGAGAACCATATAACCAAATTCTCCTTCCACGGTACGCATACAACTTAAAGCAGACTTCTTCGGAACCAACTTATTTAGACATTTACAATCACGAGAGAACATATATATATCCAGTCTAATTTGTCTATAGTTATCAACATTTTCAATAGAAAGATAATGGTAAGCTATGAAATCGTCATCACAGATATACCCTAACTTAAGTTGCATACCAGAAAGATAGTAAACTATGTAAATCAGATCAATGGCCTTATCCACCTCAGAGGGATGAACTAGATAGATAAGCTCTTGAGACAACATCCTAGATAAATGCAAGTTATTATTATTATTATCATCATCACAAGTCTCAAAGAAATCAAGTCGGGTTAAACTTATCATTATGAAGAAGTAAACTTATTGAAAACATTATACATTATTAAATAAACTTTCGAGCTATATATATACATCAATAAGAACACTCAATGGAAAATAAAAAAAGAATGTTTGAAAATTGAAACGATTTAGGAAATTGTTATAGCATGTTATAACCTTATAGGTAGGGGACTTAAAATTGTAACTGTCTAGCCTAAATTCCGTGATGTTATTCGCCATAGTTGTATATTAAAAACCAATACGTTTCTTTTCTAATCACGAACTTTGCTATCATATAATTTTGTTTTTTACGTGAGGATCTCAGGAAGAGTATCAGATACAATTAGAATAATAAAAATCTAAGAAATTAGTTGCACGAAATTAAATGACATTGTTTAAATTGTGTACTTGATGCATAGGGAGAATTTTAATTAAAAGACTAGGATTTGTTTTAAAATGTTATCTAAGTAGGAAACTTAACAAAACAAATAGAAAAACAAGCATCATCCAAATACAACGACAAGATATATGTAATATTTTTTATTCTCAAATGCAAAAAATGTCCCAAAAGTCACAATATTTTGTATTTTGAAATATAAAAGTAAAACATGAATAACTATGATAAACATAAAATGTTAGCTGAGTGACATTGTTTAAGATGTTACTTATATTACATATGCAAGAATTCGTGTGCTCCACTGCTTTTCTTGGAGCATCTCCATGATATCTAAAATCTATATTGGCGGTACCGTAATTCCAGTCTACACGAGATGATGGTCCATAATTAATGGGTGGATATTTCATACGAATATACTGATGATAGACAAGATTGTTTGGTTATAATTGAGGATGGTTGGTTCCGAAATTGGGAAGTTTTCCATGATTGTTTTCGAAATCAATATGTTCTCCATTGTGTATCTACTTGTCGGTATAACCATACTCGCAAAACTCTTATTCTCCTTCCTTGTTGTTAATTTTTTTAGGGATTTAATCCTTGTAGTTCTTGAAATATAGATTCTTCTTCCATGGAAAACTACAAGATGTATGTGGCATTTATATTTTCAAATGCAAAAAATGTCCAAAAGATCGTAATATTTTATATTTTTAAATATAAAAATAACACATGAATAACTATAATAAACATAAAATTTCAGTAGAGTTACATTTTGCAGGATATTACTTATATTACTTATGCAAGATGTTATTATTATTAGTAATATGAAAAATTGAAGAACGATATTGATAGTTATATCAAATTAAAACCTCAATTTTTTTTTAATAGTTATACTTTCTTATGTTCACATTTTAATTTTTCACAGTTATTAAAAGATGATCAAGCTGTGATAAGGTTTTTATACGTTGTTTCTACAAATGTATCACATTTTTCGATACTTAAGCGCAATCTAGTATCAAACACAGCTTGAATCAATAAAGGAAATTAATTGAATCACAATTCTAATAATCATTAGTAGTGCAAAACAATGATTTTTTACCATCATGGACGGTACTAAAAACACAAATCAACGACAATATACATAACAACGATAATCGAGCCCAAGTATCAAAACCAGAAATATTATGTCTTTAAAAACACACCTCGCGCAGTTATTACAAGTCTTACCAATTAGACACGCAATAAGATAAGAAAACAAAACTAATAACTAGATAATTCATAACTTTTTATATAACTTTTAAGAAAACAAGAATAGACCCCTATTCTTGTCCTGCATCAAATATCCATATCATTATCACCATTTGAAGCAAAAATCAAGGACAAAAATCTGCCTTGTGCAAGTGCACATGTTGACGGGCGTCAAAGTCAGGCCTGACCGCATCATCTATCAACCCATAAGATTAACAAGAGTCATCCAAGAATTGAGCAATGGGCTCATATCTAGGATCTCTGAGGCTCAGTCTCAAGTAAATCCGATTACCTATTACCGGCCGCCCATTTCTCTCTAAGTTGTACGATGAGAAATTATCAGAGCACAAAGAATCCTGGCCTAAGTTCGCCTCGCCGAACACTAATCCAGCACTGTAAACGACGACTCTGAAGTGGATTTTCTCAGCGCTGATATCAAACACGAATTCATCTAACCACACTGGATCCTTCCCGAGTTCTGCATGTGTGAAGAAACTGTGACCCTGACACTGGCGCTCCACGTAGAAGGGTACATTCGGAATCGAATTAAAATCCCCGAAGACCTCAACCTTGAGTTGTCGACTCACCTGAGACATTTGAAAAAATATATAATGAGTAATTCAGAAGCTAACATAGTACTCTGACATAGCAAAAAGTGATGTGACTAGGCCAGTTCCCATTCTTTAATACCTTCACACTCCTTTGAAGATGCTCTACTTAATAAGATAGTTTTTCATATATCAAATAAAAAGATGAGGGTACCCAAATATACCTCAATCTAAAACTTTTCCACCTATAAGTCCTCTTACCGAAAGTGTTTGTCTATGGACTGAGTCGAGACAAGACAACGAATAGGTATTCACACTTTGTGTGATCGTCTATGGATACGAGATCGAGACAATACAACAATCAAAGTGTGATTACTTGATAATAGGATCGGACTTAACCAAACTCTATAGGATCACTATCAAGTAATACGGAATTAACGTTTGTGTATTTTCAGACCTTCGTAAAAAAATATGTACTGGGGGTTTCAGTATATGAAGTAGATGAAAAAGGAGAAGATGAAGTCAAATAACCTTTTGTATACCTTAAAAGAGTTATGGGAAGGTGGAGTAGGTACACTTGACATTATGACAAGGATTATGTGAGGGACTTTCCACTTGTATTCATGTTATAGAGGATGAGGATTTTATTAGAGGGGCTGATATAATATGACAAAAAGGGTCATTAGATGGTAATTTCAAAGGCCCCTTATCAAAAAAAATTGTAATGACTAATTAACCCTTATATAGTTTAGTGTTGATAATCTAGTTTAGTTTTGATAATCAAATTTCACTTATATTTACCCTAAAAAAAAAATCAAATTTTAGAGTTAAAAAAAATGTAGAGGAGAAAAAATTATACCTTTTGTGATATTTGTGAAACCCTAGAATTGATTAACTCAACCAAAATGAGTGTTTCCAGTGAAATATTTGAGATGTATGAATCTTTATATAATAGAGAAAACAAATTTTACGTACCTATTGATGGAGATCCATAAATGAAGTTCGTTAGATGGTATAGAGGTTATAACCCAAAGTGATGTTCAATCTCAATCAAGAAACTGAAGAAATTGTGGCTAAAAATGATCATGTATTCCTCTAACTTAGTTTTAATTAGCCTTTTGTTGTTCAAAATTATCTAAAGTACCTAAAAATATCAAAACTTTTACATTTTCAAAGTGACTTATGGTTGGTATGTTTTAACATTACCAACCGTAAATGGAAGTTACGGTTCGTAACTGATGAACTGCTAACTGTAACTGGTTAAATTTGGGGAAAACCCAATCATAGAACCAGTTACGGTTGGTAGAAAAATATTCGAGACGAACCGTAACTTAGTTACGGTTTTTCATGTCGTTCACTTTTTACCAACTGTAACATATCATGTGCATGGTTGTATTTACTGCACTAGTTACGGTTGGTATAATGAAAATCGAGACCAACCGTAACCTCATTTACAGTTCATTTTGGAATTAAGTTTGGAACCGTAATGTACTCTGTGTGTTTTCAAATGATTAGTAAAGTTGGAAATGTGTAATTACGGTCGGTTTGATGTATTTACGGTTCAGCTCGAAGCTTTAGTTACCAAACGTAATATGACCAAGGTATTTTCTCTTCAAGTGGGAAGCATCAACGAATAATACAGGACGACAGTAATTGAATCCACGAATAGAAGCTTCAAAACAGATAAACATCCTCTGAAATTTTCGAGTCCCTTCTTCAACTTCCAAAACCACACGAGATCCGGGATTTGTTTTAATCAACTTGTTTTTATACCAATTCAGGAACATAAACGATTTCTCATTCTCTCCACATGTAGTATTCAGTGCAAGCTTCTTCTCTGCGTATGCATAATAACGACTAATGTCAAAGCCGTATTCTCTTGTAATTTGATCCACAATAAGCATAGTATTCTTCTTGGGATCCTTTCTAATTCCATCAATAATCAAGCTACTAATTAGTTTCTTCGATACATGTGGTATGTTAGCAAATACACCACCACAAGTATGCTGATTATTTAATTCCTTGATTATAAAAGGACTTCCTTCAGCACCATCAATAGACACAGCATATAAATGCCAGTTACATTCATCCTCTTTCTTCTTAGCACAACATGCACCAATCCTCAACTTCTCATTCTTGTATATCTTGAATTCATAACCGGCTGCTGTGTGATACTTCTGTAAATCACAACTAACTTGTTGAACACCTGTCGGAAACAACTGTTCAACTCCTTCAAAAAGATGTAACCAGTGCGCAGACTTCAACGGTTCCTTCACTTTATCTGGAACATCATAATCAATACATGGCTTCTCAAAAGGTATAATTCCAGAAATCGATGGCTGGTCAAAATCTATAATTCTTGGACTTCTTGAACCAGAACACTCAACTTTATGCCTTACATATAACTCCATAGTTCCTTCTTTATTATACAGACTAAATAGAGCCAATGCTTGAAGATCAAAATCAGAATGAATGAACTTTTGCTGATCATCAACTATGTGAAAAAATTTCCATTGAAGAAGGAGAGAATTCACACCAACTTGAGCATATACTAGTCTTCAAATAAATAAAAGAGTCTTGGAGGCCAATATGAAAAGTTAACGTATCCTCTTTGTGACATACAACTGCGAGAACAGAATCCATAATCTACAGGACAAAATGATGAAACCAAAAACAATTTCACTAGATGTAAATATCAACAACAACAAAAATTTGAAAAAACAGGCATTCCAAACAGATGGAAACCTTCATAAGAACATCAACACAAACATAAAAAATCATATGCTAGCATCAATTCAGTTTATTCGTCAAGAGTGACTAGAAAATTCACAAAAACAAATCAAAAATCAACACAAAAAGAGAATTGAATACCTGAAAATTCCTTGATGAATAATCTGAATACTACACACAGATTAATATGAAGACGAAGATGATCAACACGAAGTTGATTGATTGTTCAGCTGGATTCTTTAATTTGAGATTCAATTTCAACTTGAAAAGCGGAAATATGATTTCAGCTAAACTGAATTGCAACCACATCTCAAATAAAACAGCTACGTTTCTCTTCTCTTCTTCGAATAAACAACTGAATTGGATTCTTCTATGTATCTCGAATAAACAGATCTCAAAACTTCTAGCTTCTCTTCTAGTTCTTCAATCAAACCTAAAATTGCTCTCTGAATCTTTGAATTGAAATTTGGAGAAGACGATGACGAATCTTTGAATTGAAACGAGATCTAGAACTGAAAACACGAAGAAAACTAGGAAAGAAGAATCATAATTTTTCTGAATCTGATTTGTTTGGATTCAGAGAGGACGAATCTTGTTTACTGTTTTCTTCCGACAAACTTTCCTTTGCAAGTGTTTTTTGGGCCGACCGAGCGAAGCGAGGGAGGTCCTTTATATGGCCACTTTTTTGTAAAATCTAAGTGATCAATTACCACAAAAAGATTGTAAATGGTTAGGGCCGAAAAACCAAAAATGTCCCTCCCTTTTAGTCCAATTACTATAACTCCTTATGTTTCTTATCTTTTCAGGGGTATAATTGGAAAACAAACTTTAATATAACATATCTAAAAATCCGTGCCTTGGAATTTTACAAATTTTATCTCGTTGGAAAGGTTATAAAAAACTCTACTTAAAGCAGTACAAACAACAATATTAAATTTAAAGTTTTTGCGAAAAATTGGAGGTATTTATCATTTTAAGCATAATTCTAGAAAATTAAATGTATATTCATTATGCAAACCACCACAAAGGATACATAATACTTTATGTAGCAAATTTTTTGTTTATGCATCAACTAATTTTCCGTTGCAATTAATAAAACGATGTACTCCCCTCCGTTTCAAGAAAAATGATACTTTCATTTTAGGCACAATTCTCGAAAATTAAATGCATAGCCATTATGCAAACCACCACAACGGATGCATAAGACATCACACAACCATATTTTGATTTATGGATCGACTAATTTTCCGTTTGAGAAAAAGTGATACTTTCATATCCGTTCAGGGAAAAGTGATACTTTCGCCCCGTTTCGGGAAAAGTGATACTTTCGCTCCGTTTCGGAAAAAATGGAACTTTCGCTCCGTTTAAGAAAAAGTATCGACAGAAAGTAATCGTGAGACAAACCCCATCTTGATTCTTCTTGGTCGGCCTTTCCACCGTGGGCAAGCGGTCGTACTAGTATATATGGAAGGTCGGTTTTGGAATTTTGAAATCCAAATAAAAATCGAATTTTCTTATTTTTATTTGAACTGGGGTTTTGTCCCATTTTTAATGAAACGGTTTTTATTTATTGAAAATAATATGGTCGGATTTTTTGTATCAGGAGTTTGTTCACCTTAGGATTTTGTCACTAGTTCTGTTGTTTTTAAGTAGTGATTCTTTTAGGTTTCTTGAATATACATCATCAGTTTGGGATGAAATATATTACATGTGTAGTAACTCTATTCTTATGTAGATGCACACAGGACTGCGGACCGGATGGCCAAAAATGCTGATGCCATATCACTTGCCATTTTATCCCTTGCCTTTTGGCCAATTGATATGTTTTGCATTAGAACATCTTGCTTTGAATTCAGTTTTATAATCTCGGATATTTTTTCATGGTTTGTGAGACCAAAATGTAATAAAACTAGCCTATTTACTTGCCAAATCTGTAATTGCAGCAGATGTCCCGGACTCTTTGACAAATGGAGACAGAGTTCAATGAAGGTTTGTCCATTGAGTTTCTCAAATGCTAGAACTGAGGGTAAATAATCGAGAAACACATCATCCTATAAACACTGATTTTGTTGCTCTTTGCGTCTCGATACTGACGAGTCGGGAATTGTAAATGTTGGATACTGTAGGCGAAAGTATGACTTTTTTTGAAACGGAGCGAAAGTATCACTTTTTCTGAGAGGGGGCGAAAGGAAACAGGGTGAAAGTATCACTTTGCTGAAACGGAGTGAAAGTATCACTTTTCCTGAAACGGGGCGAAAGTATCACTTTTTCTGAAACGGGGCGAAATTATCATTTTTTCTGAAATAAGACGAAAGTATCACTTTTTCGGAAACGCGGCGAAAGTATCACTTTTTCAATTTGGCTTATTCTAGTAAAAAATGAAACTGTAAAAGTATCCATTTTTCTGAAACGGAGGTAGTATATGCCTAAAAATACCATTCCAACAAATAAAAGATGCGTACCACAAAGAACGTATAACAATTTATACCATCGTATATTGGTTAATGCATCCACTAATTGGTTATGCCTCAAAAATCGCATTCCAAGGATGTATAACGCGTTATGCAGCGTTGTTCATTTTTTTTCGGTCGGCCTTCCCCACCGTTGCAGCGGTGTTCTAGTATATTATCGTGTTTATTCTGTCTATAGTTTGCAAGAACAATACATAAAGTCCCCCCAAACAACAGCATACCGTAGCACACTTATGTTAAGTGTTAGTAGTATACATAATCAAAAGGAGTGAAGGAAATGATTGGGACGCTTCCATCCGCTAGAATTAAAGCAACATTCTTGCGTTCTCATTCTAGGCACACCTATGATATACTCTAGCAATACAGACTTCCATTATTCATTTTCATCGGTATAATTGAAACACTTGGAATACTCTTTTGGTGTCTGAAGAAATTCTCGGGATCAACATTGCTCTTCATATACACTAATCTAGAGATATTGAGTTGGCGAAACTGTGAATTGGCGAAACTGTGAAAGGAAGATGATGGTTGGATAAGTTGAATTTGAGGAGTTGGTGTTGTTGGTTGGGAAGCTACGGATGTATTGGTGTTGGTGTTGTTCATAATAGTTGAATAATCTGTTATGCAACTATGAAAATGGTTGCATAACCTGTTATGCATCTACAAAATGTGTTGCATAACCTGTTATGCAGTCTCGAAAATGGTTGCATAACACGTTATGCAGCAACATTTTTGTTAATATTGAAACCAACCAAAAAAATAGGCTGCATAACTTGTCATGTACCTACAATAATAGCTGCATAACTTGTTATGCAGTCTAGAGAATGGTTGCATAACACATTATGTAGGTAATTTTTTTTTACTATTAAAACTGAAAAAGCGGGGGTCTAACAACCACACCCAATATTTCGATTAGCGATCTGTATGGACAAACTCCAATATACTTTTATGAGAATCAACTAGACAGTTAGACTCAATCAATATAAAAGTATATCAAAGAGTTTTTATATCTCTATCTCTTGATTTAAACCTTACTCAAGCAAACTGCGAGTCTCGATTAAATACAAGAGAGATAACTTGGATGGTACCAAATTAAATGCATAGCCATTATGCAAACCACCACAACGGATGCATAAGACATCACACAACCACATATTGATTTATGGATCGACTAATTTTCCGTTTGAGAAAAAGTGATACTTTCATATCCCGTTTCAGGAAAAGTGATACTTTCACCCCGTTTCGGGAAAAGTGATACTTTCGCTCCGTTTCGGAAAAAATGGAACTTTCGCTCCGTTTCAGAAAAAGTATCGACGAAAGTAATCGTAGACAAACCCCATCTTCAGATTCTTCTTCGGTCGGCCTTTCCACCGTGGCAACGGTCGTACTAGTATATATGGAAGGTCAGTTTTGGAATTTTGAAATCCAATAAAAACTGAATTTTCTTATTTTTATTTGAACTGGGGTTTTTGTCCCATTTTTTAATGAAACGGTTTTTATTTATTGAAAATAATATGGTCGGACTTTTTGTATCAGGAGTTTGTTCACCTTAGGATTTTGTCACTAGTTCTGTTGTTTTTAAGTAGTGATTCTTTTAGGTTTCTTGAATATACATCATCAGTTTGGGATGAAATATATTACATGTGTAGTAACTCTATTCTTATGTAGATGCACACAGGACTGCGGACCGGATGGCCAAAAATGCTGATGCCATATCACTTGCCATTTTATCCCTTGCCTTTTGGCCAATTGATATGTTTTGCATTAGAACATCTTGCTTTGAATTCAGTTTTATAATCTCGGATATTTTTTCATGGTTTGTGAGACCAAAATGTAATAAAACTAGCCTATTTACTTGCCAAATCTGTAATTGCAGCAGATGTCCTGGACTCTTTGACAAATGGAGACAGAGTTCAATGAAGGTTTGTCCATTGAGTTTCTCAAATGCTAGAACTGAGGGTAAATAATCGAGAAACACATCATCCTATAAACACTGATTTTGTTGCTCTTTGCGTCTCGATACTGACGAGTCGGGAATTGTAAATGTTGGATATGGCAGGCAATGTCTATGGAGCATGAACAACTGGCTAGAAGGTGCAAGAGATGAAACAGCTACCATTCATAAAGCTCTGCAAAGTTCAAAACAATAGCAGGCCCTATAGTGTCAGCAGCTTCATGACACACGTCATAGAACCTCCTCAATTCCAGTGTCCAGATTGGAAGTATCTCTCCAGACATTTTATCCCCCTAGCCGCTTTTTCGCACGCCTACAATACATAATAACTTTGTACTATCTCGCAAAATCCATCCTCTATCCAATGATAGACATGTAATCCACATCAGCACCTCGAACAATACCCCAAATTACCTTTTTTCATTAACCAACCAATGGGGACATTCCCTACCGCCCTCATCTTTGCTTGTAACGATACTCCATCAGAAGCATGCACATTTCTCACAAACCCAATACACATCACCTTGGTAGCTTCTATAAGAAAATCATAAACCAAGTGAACCCATGTTTCCGTCCAGAATGTATATCCCAATCTTCTTCTTTCAAAAAGTTAGTATAAAACAACATCTCAGGGTTTCTCACAACCCATCGAAATGCCAATAATAAGGATCAATCAAAGAGTGATCAACAACAGTAGAATAGTGAGACATCAAATCAACAGGTTCGAAAATCCTCGTTTAGGTAATTGGTTGTCTTTATGTTCAATGATGCTACTGGTACTTAAGTAATTTACATTAGAACTTTCACGAGCAGCTATATCATAATTAACCCTTTAAAGCAACTACAGATACAATTTTATATGACATTTGACAGCGCCACAGTAAAGAAAGATACAATGAGTGTCCACATACATCATACATGAATAACTTGCAAAGTTTAAAACACCAAAATACCTCCTGGAGCGCTTGCGCTTGCCACCGATCAACTTCTTTACTAAAATTGCGTATGATCTCTTTCACCTAAGACAAACGTATAATAGGATGTTGAGAATCTAAAGGATGTGGAGCATAAGCAAACAGAATAATTCCTTCTCCCACAGATAAAATTAATGGAAAGCTACATCAATATTCAATTATTAGAAGATTTTACGACGTGGAGAACAATTTTACTAATCATGAGTAAATTGAGGTCATACACCCAAAGCATTTTTGTTTCCTTTGTTTGAACTTCCAAAAATGCTTTCACTGCTTTCAGGAAAAGGGGCAGAACCTAGAAATGCTGGTAATACAAGGTTTTTCAGACTTAAGTTATTTAGTTAGCAAAGTTCAGCATGAAGCAAGGTTTCAACAATATCATGGATATGACTATGTACATGTGCAAAAAGTGTCATTTTTGAGTTAGCCGAAAATCAAAATTCTTCAAACTAGGTCAAAAATTGAATGACCTTTCGTAATATCTAGCTAGGATATCTAGAAAGCCTTAAAAAAATTGAATGGAACATTCTGAACTGAATGCTGCTATTAAATCTTCAATCACTGTGATCTTCCTTCCATTGTTGCATAAGAAATACGAAAATGATTTTCGAACAGCTGATTTAGCTAGCCCGCGTAGACAGCTTCCATACGTGGCACATAGGTGGACTAAAAAACAAAACTAATTCCGGAATATGCTGACCCTTTGACTAACAAAACCAAAGGATTATCATTAAAAGCTGCCCTCTTCTTCTCTCTCTTATTATTTTCTTCTCTCGTCTTTTCTTTCTTTCTTTCCTTTTGCTAACAAATCTCATCTCATCCCCTTCTCTGTTTCTCTTTTCCAATTATCAACTCAACGGAAAAACAAACGGAAAAAAAAAACCATTGATTTGTCCTGGTGATAATGGTTTTCGGCTAGTAATATTTCTGCATCAGTTTAGTTTTAGATATTCAAAACATGATTTCTGCTGCCCATTCATGAAAATCATACATTATTAGTGAGTTTCAAGATAGCCTTATAAATTGAAATTCTTAAATTAAAACCATTGGGGTAAAAAATATCAGGATTACTTCAATTGTAATTCCATCAAAACCAATTCAACTTAGTTCAATCACTGATATAACTGCAGCTCCACCATTTAAATTCAACTTACAATTTCCCCTGAGTCTGCATCAACAACTTCAATCATCGATCTCAGCTTCATCAACACCCTCAGATTGAAATCATCAATTCAATTTCCCAGAAACCCGTGTTCTAATTTGGGGAAGAACACATGAACCCTAATTCTTCAATTCTTCCTCAGAACATCTCCAACATCTAATTAACTCCATCCCGTTTCTCAATCGACTAAACCCACTTCTAATCATCTATCTATAACATCATATTCACTTCCTAAATCTTCTCAGAGCTCTTCTCATGAAACCCTAACTCACCATTTCATCACCGAATGATCTTCAGAACTTCACTCAAATACTAACCCCTTCTTTTCTTCATCACAAACTACTCAAATCCTCGTTCAATTAATCAATTCTTCTATATCTTAAACTCAGATGAAAACCTCAAATTTCTGCTTTATCTGTAAATCATCATCTCTCCTTCTTTTCACGATCAAACAACAAGAACACCACCATCAACTACATCATCAGAACATCTTCATCACTTAGCCCTCTCAAATCGTTTCTCACATCTCTCTCAAATCCAGCAGCCGAGAAGAACTGGGGAAAGAAAGAAGAACAAGAAGAAGAAGAAAGAGAAAAAGAAGAAAAATAAATTAGAGAAATAAGTGAAGTCAACAATTCAACGTTTTTACTTTCTGTTTTCGCGTTTTTGTCCATCTGGCTGCCACATAAGGAGCTAGCCACTAAAGCTGTTTACAAGAGCTGTCTAAATAGCACGGTTGTAAGAAATACCTAGCTAGAATGAGAAATGGTGTCTAAATCTTCAGTAAAATTAGGTACTTAGCTAAAGTAGCATACAATTACTAGAAATTGACATTATAAGATTTAGCATACAATTACCGGAAAACGTTGCACTTGACCCTCCGCCGACGGAGAAGAAGCAGAGATGCAGGGTAAAGGAAGTAGAAGAAGTGGTCAAAGCTGATATAATCCCGTTGTTATTCCAAAAAGGCAAAAAGAGGAAATACATGCTGAAATTACCTAATTACCCTCCATTGCAAAATTTGAAAGATTTGTTTCCACCCCGATTACACCCCAACCACGCAATAAATTTGATCTTGGATGAAATTAGGTCTGTAATCACTCGCGGAGAGTATCACATTTTCCAAAAGAGGAAATATATGCTAAAATTACCTAATTACCCTCTATTGCAAAAAAAAAAAAAAAAAATTTGAAAGATTTGTTTCCTACACCCCAACCACGCAATAAATTGGAATGATCAAATCAACTTTTGATCTTGGATGAAATAGGTCGAGTATCACATTTTCCAAAATGGAGGTAGTATATTTTTTGATCAACAATAATACATTTTATGACTCTTAAGAAAATTCACGATTGCTAAAGGCTGTGACCGGTCAATGGGCGGAGTACACTGACTGGTCAACCAGTGAAGACTACAGTGGGTGAGGATAACCCTTAACAAATTAAATGGTATGTCATTAATACCCCTACGTTGTTTCTTCTTCGTTTATTATACCTTTCCGCCAAATCACTAAACATTGTAACCTAAAACAATGAGAAAATAGTCGTTTTCCTCTCAAAAACCTACAAGATTCTGTGAAGCATAAAAGTGAAAGGGATGGTAACGTTAGCTATGAAGAAAATTAAGCTATGAAAAAGTTGTGGGAGAGAAGCGTAAGAAGAAAAGAAAGCTACGGATGTTGATGATTATGATCGGACCAACATTTGACATTCAGATGCAGGTAATGGAGTACATGGAAATACACTAGGAGAAATTTAATTGTGTATTTCTAGAATTGCTAGTTTCAACTGATGTTTAAGTATTCATGTTATTGACTACGAGGAAATCAAATGCAAACTATTTCCTTAAAAAGTCGTCCCTTTCCATAATTCTTCTGCATATCTTCTACAACAGCTGCTCTTCTCGTGTTTTTAGTCCAACACACAGATATCTATCTTAGTCCAAATGCGGATATCAATGAGACTATTTTGCGGATATCAATGAGACTATTTTAGTTTGCGCGAAGTGTAAGGCTAATTTAATCCCTGATACATGTATCAGCAATACTAATTTAGTCCAACTGATGCGTATATCAGTAGAACTAATTTAGTCCGACTGATTCAGGTATCAGCAATATATACTAAATAAGTCTAACTGATGCATATATCAGCATGACTATTTTAGTCAGACCGGTTTTTATAACCTCTACTTGTATAGGTAAAAAAATATGACAATCGAACCTGCAAGATGGAAATAAACATTCAAGAATCCAACCATAAAGTCGTAGCTTAATTAGTTTATATATATATATATATATATTACATGTAAAGGTAATCACATGGACATGTTTCTTTTACAAAAGTGTGATTATATGCCACCACCAAAATGCATATGCTTTACACTTACATCTGTATTGCAGGTTATACATATTACTGATACAAGTTACAAAATAACAAAAAACCTGTTTTCCGTCTCCAAACATCTTAACCATCATCAAGAGTGATTGAGCCGCTACCTGGGACTCGTCTTTGGAGGCCATCGAGATAAATCCACTGAGAAATCCTCAGCTCATATTGATCTAGCCACTCCTCAGCACAAGGGTTCTTCACATCCTTCCAGTACTCCATGTTAGGTTCTGGAGGCAATGGACAATTTCCACTCAATTTCAACCCGATAAAGTGGTTTCCCTCGACAAAACCCATGACCACTTTTTTGTTCTTTATTTTAGTGGTCATTCTAACAGTAGTTGGGGCAAAAGTGTAGCTCATGTCTTTCCCAATATAATGCACAACAGTAGAAAATGTCTCAGCAATAATAAATCCACATTCCGACATACACATCCATTTATCGATTGAAATATTTTCCATATTTCGAGAAATTGTAATGCGTTTCACCATATTATCATAGCCTTTGTCTCCCCACATGGTTCTATACAATGCTTGGTGTTTATCCATGTTACTGAGCATTTTCTCTCGAACAAATTCGGGACCTGACAATTTAAGCCTAATAGACTGATTCCCCAAATTAAGTTGTTTCTCTACGACCTCAAATCCACAATTTCCCAGTCTGCCAACTTCTTCGGTCGAAGTAACAAAAGGAATTATATGAATCGGCAAATATTTGAAGTATTTCTTATCTAAAAACTGATAATCTGACAACACATTTACCTTTGTTGTTGTTGTTGGCCGACTCTGTTCAACTCCGGCACAAATTTGTGTTGCACTTTTGGGCAACAATATTGGATTCGACAAACAAATTGCTGATGTTGTTGGCTGACTTCGTACAACTCTAGAGGAAACTTTACTAGCAATGTCGCTTTCTTTATATTCTTCCTCATACTGTTTATCCACATTTTCATGCCTGGATGGGAGTCTTCTAGTGTCGTTTTGCTTAGCCTTACCCTTTGGCTTACCTTTCTTATAATCAGGCTCCAATGAAGGAGTTAAATTAGGGTGAGCAATTATATTCATGTCGAATTGAATAGCTTGCCTTTGCTCCGGTGTGGCTTCATTCCACCTTTTTTCCATATCTATTAACACACTCAATCCACGGAACAACTTGTCTTCCTGTATTCCATACACATAGCTAAATGACAATTGCCTCCAAAAGGGATTAATAACAGAAAGAGGGATCGCTTCATTCCTATCACGATACATCTGCATCTCATGTGAACATGGCAGTCCCATGGTCGACTTGATAGTACAAATACAACCATTCTTGTCACTACCAATCATTGATTTGTATTGTTTTTCAAGCTTCATACTCCGTAGTGCAAAATGAGATACATGCCCAATAAGAAGCCTAAAAGTCTGTTCCTTCCCATACCTCCATTTGCATTGAGTTTTACTTACTTCAAATTCGTGCAGTAGTCTTGTAGCATCGACTCCGAACATTCGGTGGACTGCCTTAAAAAATGTAGGAAAAGAACAAAAAGACCCCTCCAGAAAACTCTTCAGTCTGCCATGTGAGCTCTCCACCAAACTCGTGGCCTGGTTGTTAAAGTGTCTAACCTTGTTCGTCCAGGCAGCCAAAAACTTCTCCTTGTGGGTTTTGAACCATTGCTTCTCACAGTATTTAACAGCTTTCTTATAAGCAGGGGTCCAAGCATCAATAAAACACTTATAATTCTCATCAAATTCCTCCACTGTTCTTGACCCGCATATTGATGTCCAGTCCCCTTTAAATTTTTCCCATTGCAGCTTTTGTTTTTCCTTTTTTACCTTCTCAAGCTCTTTTTTATGATCTTCTTCTTCACGGCTAAGCTTTGGATGTTCTGGAACTCCTGATACTTCCTCATCACCCTTTTCCTTTTTCTTGTCACGGGGGTTAATAATGGGCTTGCAATATTGCATCATATCCTTGTTAATATGCCAACTACAAAGCAATTGAGTCGACAATGGAAACACCCTTTTAATAGCTTTCATCAAGGCTTGGTCGCAATCTGTTAAAAACACGGTTGGCATATTGTCATACATGTAAAGCTCCTTCAGACGCTCTAATGCCCAAACAAAATTACCTTCTTGCTCAAACTGCATGAAACATAATGCAACTGTAAACATAGCTTTCGTCGATGTATGGCTGACAATGTTTAACAACGGCATGTTATACATATTTGTTTTATACGTGTTGTCGAGTATAATGAAGTTGTGGAAAGTGTTTGCCAAATTAACAAACATTGGATGCGCAAAAAACAGTTCTGTAACTTCTCCCTTGATGTTGGTTCTCTTTCGGGAAAAATATTTGTTTTCTTCACACAAATGCATAAATTCTTGAATCGTTGTCCTTCCTTCCGATGAAACTCTCTTGTATTTCTGAATGGCATTGTAGATAACCTTAATATGAGTAGTAATTCCAGGGTACTCATTCTTCAACACCCCAAGGATATCAACGGGTCTCATGCCTGAGCTACGGAGCTTTATAACCTTCTCATATTGTTCTTCAGTCAAACACGAACTCGAATGTCCAACTAAGGATTCTGGGGTCTCATGATTATGAAAACCATTTCGCACAGAAACACGCCATAATGAATCTCCCCCACAAAGAACACTCAGCAGAAATGGACATCCCCTTTTCGTCGACCATGTATCTCTCTTCCTCTTGCCTATCATCACTGAGATTTCTCTTTTGGACTTGTGGATTCTGTAAACACCACCTCTCTCACATTGCAGTTCAAACCTAGAACCTTTTCCAGTGGTCCAACCGTTCCTTTTCCTTACTGAACCCCCTTTTACAACAATAGCGCAATTGTGCTTTTTCCCTGTCTCAAGGCACCATTTCTTCGCATCCAATTTGGTGGCAAAAGCCTGCATTTTATTCGACATCTCAATGTAAAAAAATTGTCAAATCTCTATTGATCATTCAACAAAACAATTAGACTCGCTAAAAAACCGCACCTTATCAGTGGTGTAAAGATGTGAGGTGTCTGGCGATTCTATAGAACTGGGTGCAAAATCACCAGCATTAACCACCTTGAACAAAACAATTTTAGTTAGGGATACCACACAAGTTGGTAGTGAAATTCACGATTCTAGAATATATGAGCATAGATAAATTATCTAATAGTAGTATTCAATTTTGTACTCGACATTGACTATTTAAATTCAATGATAGTCTGGTAGGATCATTCTGATAAGGAGATCACTTTTTTGAATCTTATATCCCTTAAAGCTATAATAAAAGCAATTTATCTACAATAAAACAATTTATCAACTTACAGGAGTGTTTGAATGATCATCAATTAGGTAATCATCTTTGTCATTCTTTAACAACCCAGGATTAAGAGTATTACTGTAGATCTCTTCATCTTCTAAGAAATCAAATCCATCAAAATTAAAATTTTGATCACCCGTATCTTCTGAAGAAATGCTATCATCTTCTGTGTCAAACGTTACCATCCCTTTCACTTTTATGTTTCACAGAATCTTATAGGTTTTTGAGAGGAAAACGACTATTTTCTCGTTGATTTTAGGTTACAATGTTTAGTGATTTGGGAAAGGTATAATAAACGAAGAAGAAACAATGTAGGGGTGTTAATGACATATCATTTAGTTTGTTAAGGGTTATACTCACCCACTGTAGTCTTCATTGGTTGACCAGGTCTGGTACCCGCCCCGCTGGGACTGGTCACAGCCTTTAGCAATCGTGAGAAAATTGACTGTAATCACAAAACCAGAGAATATGATCTATAGAATCAATATCTTTGCAGCAAGCATAGTTTGTTTCCAAGTTTCCCATCAGTAGCCAGGGAGGGACCCCAAGAATTAGTATTGGGTAGGGCTATTTTACCAAGTCTGTGTTGTTGTTGACTCCCCTGATTATTCAAAATAAAACTATTGACTTTCACATCCAGAGTTTGACTAGCTAAAAATTTGGGATCACAACCATCAATCAGAGCTGCATCATTTAGTACCTTTCCTTGATATGGGTATCAACCACGCCACGGCCATTTCCTGGTACATACGAATATTAGTACACAAAAAATAAAAATGAAATGAATTTAGCATAACACCGATCCAGAAGATCTACATGCTTGACAGAAAAGGGACTTGGTTTCTACTCTCAAACAATCCAACTACCAGTGAGTGGAAAAGTAGCTATAAGGTTTACAGATAATGGAGCAAAGTATCACCCTTTCGAGCATCTTTCCCATTTGCATCAACATTAGAAAACTGGACAGAGTGGTCAAGGACAACTAAATTTCAAATCTCCTACGCGCATTTTCTAATACACTAAACTTTTGAAACTTCTTTGCTCGCTTATTGTGTCTTTCACATGAGATGTAAGTAGTAAGAAAAATATCCTAGAATAGGGAACCCACTCTGCTTTTTACCTTTGCCATACAGAAAGAAATTCTTTTCCATTTCTTTCTTCACATTGAGCAGATCTTTTACAGATTTATAAAATATGAACAAAATTATAACCTGGATAAGAAATAGATTGTGTGTGTGTGTGCGTGCTGGTGTTTAAAACCATAAGCAAAATTTTATTCAGAAGTCTGTCACATTAATTGGATGTTCTCTTATACTATCATTATACACAACACAACAATCATGATAAAAAATGGTGATATATGATAAAGCAACAAACAAGAAGAATGTGTTGAAAGAGGTCATCTATATTGTCTAGGTCAATTCCAAAAGATGATAAAATTAAAGGATGTTTGCCATTCAACGATGTTTCCTCTTGAAATCTAAAAGTGCCCAACTCTATCTTGAACTGCTATACAACAGGCAAATGAATAACATAGTGCTGCTTTGCTATGATAAAACTTACCTCTGGTGGATGAGACCAGATAAGTAAAACAGTTTTGCTCCATCATTGATTTCAGTCCAGAAACGACGCTCGAGGCGATGGTTGGTTTTATAAGTTCATTTACATCTTTGATTTTGTCCAGATGTGTAAGCACCCCCATAACCTTTGAAAGCCGTGGACTTGTAATAAGTTAAGGACTCACTCGAATATTACCTGTAATTACAAAAGCATCTTCCGGCATAAGAAAACTCTAAAAGTAGCTTATTGAGAAAGATGAATATAATAACAATAACAAACATAAAAGAAATAAAAATTCTAACATTTATCTGACAGACTAACTTTCGTTCCAATAAGGACAAAGGCTGAGATTTGCCCAACAATGATACAGGTATGTGAATTGATGTCAAATATTGGGAGTTCGGAATAGGTGTCTATCACGGTCAGCTAGAATCAAAATGCGTCCAGGCTATACGTACACACATTTACTTGTTACAGTAAAAAAGTGATTTAGTTTCTAGTTACAGATGTATGGAATATACTAATATACTAAAATAGTTTTACAGAATACTATAGGTATTAAAACACAGTTACAGTGAGTACGAGAACAGACATCTACAATTAGCATGTGTGAGTACCCGCAAGTGTTTGACCGAGTACATGTGGGTATTGATAGGGGGGAAATGGGGTGTCATTACATAAAGGTAAACTGAAAAAAGAAAGTAAAGCTTCTGGTAAAGAACCATGTAACACTTGGATAGTGATAGCAAAAACTAAATAATGATCTGAAATAGATTGGCATCTTACGAATGGAATGTTTAAAATAAAAATATGTTTAACCAAATAGGCAAAGATAAAATTGAGATACACGAGAAGTGCGAATAAAATAATTGCAGAAGCTCAATAACCTCTTCTTAGCCATCAAGATGGATGGGTCAAACCACAAATTAAATTGCCAGGATACACTATTTATTTACGCAAGGTTTGTCTACAATGAAATGGGAGACAACACTAGAGTGTTAGGCATGCCGCATGGGGAGGTAGGGATGCAATTTACGAATCTGATTCGTTTACAAGGTGCAGTTCATGTTCATATGTTCAAAGATGATAAGAAAGATGTATATCGTGATAAACTTAATGCAACCAAAACAAACACATCCAAGATTAAACAACAGGGAAAATAAGTGGAAAAGTAATGAAAAGAACCATGAAAATACACAGTAGATTGATTGGGAGAAAGGATTATCAACTTTGTAAGGTTAGTAACTTGTAATGATCTACGAAAAATTCAGGAAAAACTATCAAACCGGATGAACTCCAATATCGTAATAGATGGTGAGCATGTTCACTACAAGGTGCAGAACAAAGTTATGACTCAATGAATGTTCACTACAAACCATTATTAAGTTACACGGCAGAAGCATATGAATACATGGGTCCAGTGCCTTTCGGTGGATTTTCAATAATTTTGGACCTTCGGTGCATCCAATCCTATGTGTGTTTCCTAGTTATGTGTTTTATTCCAAATTTCTCCAAAGAGTATGAGAAACGACAAAAATTCCCACTCTTACGATGATGAAAGTAAACATGGTGTAACTATTAAAATCTAAGTCCACCAAGCCAACTAAGAGAACTGTATCAGGTTCCTATGTGAATGTCAACATAATCGTAATTGTCAACTTGCATAAACATATGTTATTAAAAACTTTGAGATTAAGCGAGACTTTCCAGCTAAAAAGTAAGTACCTTAAGAGCACAATAGGCTCATAGAACTAGTGCTTGCATTTGGTAACCATGGAATCCACGAAAGACTGTGGACGGATGAAACACGCAAAAAGCAGCAGCATCTTCATCGTCATCACTCAAATTTGCTCTTCCATTCTCATCCTCATCATCGGCTTTTAAAGTCAAATTCCTCTTTCGATTATTCTCAGCTCCCTCTCATTCTCTTTCCATCTGCCATCCAGACTTATAATCCCCAATCACAATACCCAGTCTCCTAATAATCCTTACATATACTGGACTGATAACACCACCTCACAGACGTCCTAATTTAGGTTTTGAATCACTGATGTTATCAGCTTTTGGAGCCAATTTGTGTTTTTGAATCACTGAGGAACCTTCTTCTCCGTTATCCTCATCTTCGTCATCATTCTTTCGCTTTCTTCTGTTCTTGTTCCTAGATGGTTTCCAAAAGACACACTAAGAATGACAGCAACAACAAAAAAAAAAACAACTAATTGATTGGCAAACTTAAAACAAAACAAAACAGAAGTAAGCAAAATCCTTTCCAAGATGATTAAACCCTATTACTACCATCAGAGATACCCATCGCTACTGGTCTCCTCAGTTTGAACCATTAAGAAAATATGATGCACTATGTGTAACCTTTTGACATTCAGCAATAAATGAACATATTGAGATTAGAGTAATACCTTTTTGACGGCCAGCAACTAGTCAATATGCTTTGCCACTACTCAAGATTGATCTGCTGCTAACGGTACCACTAGAAATTACAAATTCAGCAGCAGTTGGCCGACTGACTTGGGCATTTCTATTTAGCGCAGCAGAGATTTCAATTCAGCCAGATGACACGATAACATCATTTCCCAGAAATGAATTTGAAGGTTTATCAGTCGGATTTTTAGGCGTATGTGAGAAGGCTGTTTGCACTACACCAACAACTCAGACATCACGTTTGATAACCCCAACGGCACCAGAAGATCGAGAATCAGGAAAAGGCACATGAACATGATGTGAAAATGATGCATACACTCCAACTACAGAATACCACATCCTTATGATCAACGCGAATCCCGTTACTGCAAACATCAGTAATCACAAACTTTAAAATACTATATGCTTCTGAATAAAAGCCTGAGAAATTAGAAAATAGGGAAACCAGAGGTACCTCATCTCAGAAGCATTAGGTGCCACCTGTGCATTTGATTAAGTCGGACATTGAACTGATCCCTGCTTTGTCTCTCTGAATAAGGTTCGACTAACTCTGTTATTTTTGACAATCTCGGGTGGTTCCTGCATCTAGTCAGATTCAGCCCATCAGTAAAAAGATACCAGTAGCCGAGATTAAGTGTAACAGTCATGCAAATGAGATCAAGCACAAAACAATATTCCTTAAAGACAATACCATTTTTGAATCCCCAACATCAATTTCACAATAGGAGTTTTGTGATGAAAGACAGATTAAGAGTAAGTAACATGCCTACATGAGCTTACTATCAAATGTGTATAAATGGAAAATGGTATCGTTGGAGTTCATTGCATAAAGCCAGTTACAGCAATATGACCAAGTTGTGCTTGTGCACATCTATTTTTTTTAATATCTTCCTTTCCATTCAACCCCCAAGTTCACAAGACAAGGTTGGCTCTAATGATAAAAGTAATCTGAACTGGCATTACTTAAAACCGTATATACTTAAGGGGAATAGCAAATAGAATCATAATCCATTATATCATTGTGTTCTTGGCATTTCCTTACTATAAAAAGTGACCGAGATATGCTCAAAACCTAATTACAAAAGGTGAAAGACTAAACATGAATCATCAGTATTCTGAAAACCGTAAGCTCATTTCAAACCCAAAACAGCTAAAATGATAATTTCAATTTGATTAGATAACAGAAAATACCTAAAACAATCTCTAATATGTTACACAGATTCACTGCAAGGATTCTAAGCTCTTCGGAAGGTTGATTAAGCTGAATGCAAGCAATTAACTCCGCATTTCATAGACAAGTAGCGAATGCTGCTTCCTTGGTCCGTAAACCATTTTCTCAATAAAGGTAAGACCTTTATGAATCAAAACTAACCCCAAACTTCTTCTCAGAACAATATAAAACAAACCCATAAAACATTTTACATTTAGATCACATAACCATCAATAAAACCCATTCCGGATACTCTAAACTGTGATGTTTCAAATTGTAAACCAAACTTACAGGAATAGATTACTTGATTAAGTATTGGTAAACCTAGAAGTTTTCATGCATCCTGAATGTAGTAATATTCAGTAACGTGTGGAAAATAGGATGTAGCATGACAATAATCTGAGTTCTTCCCGCTAGACAACAGACCCAATAACAGTTTAATTTTTTAACGCAAGAGGCAGATGATTTAATATTACAGCCAGCATCCTTAGTAGATTATGGAATCCTACTCCTTGCCAACCCTCATATCCTATTTGTTACACCTCCCTCAAACACATCAAGGTTTTAGGGTTAGTTGGCTGCCTGAGACGGAGTACTGGTTAATATGACTCTACCCCTAGAACCTAGCTAGAAGTATTTGCTGCTAGTCCTTTATCAAAGTGCTCGAGCTTTCAAGAAGTTGTTGTTAACATCGCAAGCACCTATGAGATGTCCTGCCTGCATGAGATCATGGAAACCCACTACAAACCCCCCATATCCTGATTACTTTCCCCTCTTTCCAATGGATCGAGCTCTTGGGGTTTGTTACTGTTAGCATTTTATTAAGTCTTCAGAAACTGTGGTTACCTAAGGTGGAAGAAGAACTGGTTTACAAGAGTCTATCAAGATGTTTGAGTTTTGAGACTAAGAAGTTTATACCGTTGTGAGCACTTATACAATGCCTGCCTGCATGAAACATGCATACAAGAACTTTGACTAATTTGTGCAACTAAAGCAAGAAAAAAGATAACCATTATACTTCTGGCATACACTTCCACCTCCAAACTCATCGTTTTCAAATTGAGTATAAAATCTATTATATTACCAGGGTGTTTAATCATACTCCACTACTGAAAGGAGCTAACGTAGAAGAAAAGCACTAAAAAGGGTGAATTCTTTGGTTGAAAAACTTCATATTCAAACAAGAAACAAGAAGAAAGGGAATAGTACTGGTATGAATGAAATTAAAATCAATCCAAAGGCAACAAAAAAAAAAAATAGTTTCGATTCCTACCTCTTACAGATAAGCTAATACTCCAAGACAACGAGTACTTGATGCCGAAGTTTCTATAGATGCTGGTGCTGCTGATGGTAGTGGTGATGTTGGCAGTGGTTGTGGTAGTAGTTGTTTATCACAGCCGAACAACAGACCTTATACCAGTATCACTTTTTAAATCACCTTCTCCTCCAAGGAGATCCTTCAAAGCTCTATGAATAATCATCCGAACGTGGTATGACTCTTATCTGAACTAGTTGATCCATAAGCCATTATAGTACATTTAGAACCTGCTTTTACCCCACTAATCCTTAATTTGACGAATTTCTTGTAAAATCCATGAGGATCTTCGTCTTTTGATTTTCCTTCTGCTTCTTCTTCGCCATCTGTACAATAAATATCAACCAGATTAGAGGCGAACTTGACTGACTAGTGACTTCAGTATAAAAACTGAAAGCTATGTACTGAATAATACTCCACATAACTAAATTTTGGTATCAATAACAACACCCATAACAAAACAGTTAAAATGGGAACCTAACATTTCTAACGTCAATTTGTTCCACACTTGGAACAATGTACAAAATTCTAACCCCATTGGCCGTCTGTTTAAAATCAAGAGCAAAAAAATCTAAGGGACACACAAATGATCCAAGGATTGACTTACTCTAAGTCTAAGGATGATCTCAACCGATTTTTTTCAGAATATTAGCATCATATTTTGAAATTTAATACTAAATTGCAAACTATTGTTCTAGAATCAATGAGGAACCTTCTTCACCATTCAGAAGAAACTACACACTAAAGAATGAAAATCAAAATCAAAATCTCAACAGTAAAGAGAAACAAAAAAAAAATTAAGAAGATTGATTGATTGGTATAAAAACATACCAGGTTCCTAAGATGATTCTTTCACAGGTTCATTGGATTGTTCGGGTACATTTGAAGGTTCAGAATCCTCCGCCATTATTTCCTTTCCTGATCCAAAAATAAAAACCCTAAAATCGACAGACTTCGGAAGAAATTAGACAACTTAATGAAGAGGAATTCAGAGTTCGTGGAGAACAAAGATTTCTAGGGTTTTGTGGGGAAAATATTTTACGGGGCTTGTGATAAATTGGCGGTTCAAGAATACCAACATCTCAATTTTAATGTGGGCTCATTTGAGCACAGGAATTTAGGTTTGTGGACTGGAGATGTTCTGGAGCTCAAGGCTTATAACTCTTGGCTTGGGCCGCATTGTAGCCGAGAGCAACCATGCCACCTCTCATTTCTCTCAAAATCAACCACCTCCGTTTCAGAAAGAGTGACACTTTTATATTTTTGCTTAAAAATAGTTTCCACCTATTTGCCACCCTCATTTTTCCTATTTGCCAATCTCACTAATTGCCACCCCTATACTTTTTCATTTATCCTAAATATTACCTCTTTGACTTTTTGTAAGAACCACCCCAATAATAAACTTTAAAAGAAAAAAAAAAAAAAAAAACTAAATTCAATTCAATTCAGACGGGCTCTTCTTCTTCATATGAATACCGCAGAGAAAGAATCAAGGCTTCAAAACCTAGCATCTGATGTTCTGACTAGGAAAACCTTCATATGTATGATAATTAAATCTTTTATGATTTTAACCAAAAACTCTATCAAAAAGGTAACTCCTCACATTGTTAGGAACAACTATTCAGGTGAAAGATATTGTGTGTAAAATTCTCAGGTATATACCATCAAGATGCGAGTCTAAAAAGCATGTCATCGCAGAAGCAAACCATCTTTCAAAACTAGCAAAGAGTGGTCTTTTGGTAAATCAAAGATCTTTGTGAATCGACACCGGACTGAAAAACAGAAAAGTATTTCTCTTAAAGTCGCCAACAATATTAGTACCTGTGAGGGTAAATCTACTGAATAAGAAAACTCCAGCATACATTTTAGTGCGATCACCAAATACTGGAGAAGTTCTTGCAGATTCTGTGAAAAAATAGTTGTGACAACATGTGTTTCACAAATACCACTCCTTCAAATCATCCTTGTACTCAAGGATATGAACTGAGGTCGACCTATGAAGAGCACGGCAGTTGTTGACTTGCAGCTCTATCTCGAATGCAGTAGGAAATATGAACTTCACAACTTCAACACCCAGGTCCATGAAAAGCTGGAAACCATTCATCTGACCGACATGCATCAAATTTCGTTACAGTTCCCATTTAACAATAGTTGATACTCCAACTTCAAAAATGGTCACTGCACTTGTGTATTCTGAAGGCATGTCTCCAATGAAAACATATCTAATAACTTCATAAGTCACTATTTGGTAAATGCTAGCAAGAATACCGCTCACATCCATGAATACCAACTTCGAAATAGTAACATAACTAACTTTATAAGCATCTCAGAACATAAGAGAACTTTATCTATTACCATCTAAGGCTTGAGTGTAAATCTTCATGTTCTCTTGTGTGCAATCAGCTTGTTTACAATGTTGGAATCGCCAGTATACCTTCTCTTCTAACACCAAAAACTCCGCATTCCTATTTACTCCACAACAGAAAAATTCTTCATTGTTGACAAGCATATCAAACTTCTTATCCTTCTCAATAAAAAAAGCTTTCAGCTACAAAAAATTGATTGTCCATAGGTTGTGGTTCTTTATCACTTTTAATTCTAATATGTTGTTACCTCCAGCTAAAAATTCAAGATTGAGCTTGATCAGTATCATATCTAGATTGCAATGAGTTGCAGCTCTACTAGTTACTATGTAAATTGAAGTTAGATGACCAATCATTGGTGAAAGACAGTAGATGTTATGGCACACTTGAACCAACAATATCAGTCTACCTCTGAACTTGTGCATAATAACTCTGATGATACATCTTCTAACTGAATTAGGAGTTGTAATTATAAAGCGAGATGAGAATTTATGAAATTAACTAGTTAATAAGGAGTTGACAGCCTCATAACTCACAACTTGGTATGCATTCCTCGAATTATCCCTTGGAATCTCAATCTTGACATTATATACAATGAGATGATGTAGATTCTCTACTATGTCTTTAGCTCTCACAACTTGACAAAGATGAATGTACATATCTGGAATCATCACGTTAACCATACACTGTTGAAGCACTACCATATAAACCCTCATCGCAAATGTGGATACTGAGAGAAAAAGAACATCACCTATTACAGAGAAAAGGAATCTTGGTGCATTCCCAATCAGATTTCTATCCTCTCTAAGCATTCACATTGTCTTTCTACGGGACTCGAATTGTATGAAGCTTCTCATTTCCAACAACCGAGCACAATAGTTAGCTTTGTGTTGAATAATATACCAGGGGAAAGAACTAATGACAGCAGAATTGAGATGTGCCTTTCGATTTCATACATCTTTAGGAAATGACATACCACTGGATTCAAGTATGAAGTACCCCAATGAGGCCCTGTATCTATCACCCCAGGACCAAATAATTATATCACTAAATAACCAATAGAACCATCACCCAAGTTCACAAAAATACACATATCCATCACTCCTTGGCTGCGATAGGTGACGAATAGAAGTCTTAGGGTGCCCTCGACATAACCCGGTGACAATTAATAAAACCCACTGTCATTTTCCATACTCTATAATCCAATAGTAAGTACAATGATACCAAAGTGGGATGAGAAAACCAAACATTTATATTCTTTTTGAATGATCAGTCTGCACATTATAAGCACAACACTAACTGGTAAGAGTGTTTCCATCTTCTTGAACCCCTGTAGAGTTCCTTTCCTTTGACCATGACTGACATCTCCAACAAGCATCTGCCAACGAGGTTCTTGTGCATGGCCGGATTTATGTTCCTTTGTTATATAAAGTCTCAAAATAGTACAGAGAATATAAACTTACTTCAAGGTTACCCCAAACAACTAGCAAGCCTCTAAGCTGCCACCATTTTGTAACAACAAAAACATACTCCCATTGTACTCACCTATCATTTTTGACCCCTTAGGAACAATCATACAAGGATCAAGAATATCTAGGAAGAATTTAGTACTCCTCATAATCAACTCCAGCAACATGCCTTTATCGAATACTCTTCTAGCAAAATCCTGGTTATAACAAAGGCACCTTCCATTACTCAAACTGTGCATGACACCCACAGAAATTTCAAGTAAACCATATCACAGCTGCAAGTTAAGATACTCTTCCTAACCACTGAAACTCTATTTACTTTTACCAAACGTTTCAGCAATCATCTCATAATTGTGATCAAACACTCTAGTTGTAGTCATTATAACACTACCTGCAATCATATGAAGTAACCCACAAACATTTTTGCTTGTGCAATTATGAAAATTCTGAATTGAATTCGAAACTACTGAAACAAAAATTCTGTGAACCTTTCTTATTGGAGACGAAAAACTCACATCCCCATCCACACACTAATTAAACAATTTTAATTCATACCCAAAGTCTAGAATCAACTTATAGCCAATATTTTCTTTGTATTTATGCACTAAATTGAACCAATTAAGAACAGTCACACAAAAAAATGCATCCAGATAGAGTCTATCATAATTTCTAACACCACATATACCATCTAATAACTTCCAACTCCTTTACACGATCAAAAAGCATACGGCCATACTCAGAAATTGGTAAAACAACACAAGAAGAAGTGATTCGAGATATGATCATGACCGAAGACATCTTGAGAAGATTACATAAGTTAGAAATAGACTGATTAAGGTTATCATCAGTGATACATTTCCGACATTCACACTGATCAAATTTATCATTGAGATTCTGATTTAACGAGTTGAAGTCTTTTACCAGAATTTTCGCAATCCTTCTCACTGTGAAACCCAATTCGGTACTAGGAGATTTACTTTCTAATATGAAGGGTTTACCTTCCTGATAGGCTAGGAACCTTGAATATCCTTTCTGTCTTTGAATCACACCTACATCATCAGCTCCATCAATTAATCTGACTACACTAGTGGTTGAATCGTTTTTTTCTTCATCGAGTAAAAACGACGAAATAATCAACCCGAGATTGAAAGATTCATCTTGACTTCTTCCGATGTAATTGAAGAGTTTTGACTAAAATTAGTTATTATTTATTCCAAGACAATCTCCTCCTCCCTCTTTGTAGCTTCCAGAACCCCAACTTCTTCAATTTGTAGTGCCTCCAACTTTTCTTCGGCAATGAAAATGAAAATCCTGGTTTGTAGAAGATTTAATTCTCAATTTGGCTAGTTTCTATCTAAGAGTAGACTCATAAACTTCATTCTCAGATCGAATAATTCGTGGTATACTTCCTTTCTGCCTTCATGTTGGTCATGTTCTAAGATGTCAATCCTAGTGATTGATTCTTCGTCTGCTTGATTCTTCGTGGTAAGGTCACTCGGGAAAGAGTGCTCTGATACCAATTGTAAGGATCTACCTTACAAAATAGCACAGAAACAACTCAAAATATTTAAGGATGGAGATAGGATTGGGGAGAACATAATTTTAGAGAGAAAAGATATTTTTGATTATTATTTTTCATAAGAAACATCAGTCTGCGGAACTAGAGGAATATAAAGACTAACCTAAGCCAGCAGCATGTGTGACTCACACAGTGACTACTAAACATGATTCGCAATGACTAATTATGGGATAATTACCACTAACTCACTCAAATACCCCATAGTAATAGGCCATCCTTTAAATATTCTGGAACCATAACAACAGTTTCCTGACATCCTACTATACCAAACATGATCCAGGCCACTACAATCTTTAACTTGCACTAAGTAGCTATTTTTCAAAAACATTATTGACCAGTGGGAGATATCATCCAAATTATAATAACTACTCCATAAACATTCAGGACAAGAGAACCATAGACCAAATTCTCCTTCCACGGTAAGCATACAACTTAAAGCATACTTCTTCGGAACCAACTTACTTAGACATTTACAATCACGAGAGAACATATACAAATCCCGTCTAATGTGTCTATAGATATCAACATTTTCAATAGAAAGATAATGGTAAGCTATGAAATCATCATCACAGATAAACCCTAACTTAAGTAGCTAACCATAAAGATGATAAACTATGTAAATCAGATCAATGGCCTTATCCACCTCAGAAGGATGAACAAGATAGATAAGATCTTGAGACAACATCCTAGATAAATGCAAGTTATTATTATTATCATCACAAGTCTCGAAGAAATCATGTCGGGTTAAACTTATCATTATGAAGAAGTAAACTACCACAACATCAATATAAGCAGAGATACAAGCTCCACAAAGAGAGATTGAAGAGAGATACATATAAATCTCTGAAGAGCATAAAACAGAATTTGCATCTCGAACTATTACCTTGACCAACCCATTGACTTGACCAGTCCATTCGTTGACTTGACCTAACGTTTGACCTTGACCATACCCTCTTTTGACTTGATCCTGATCCATCCTATAGATGACCAAACACTCGTCGATGACTTGACCTAAAACTAGGTCATCGGAATAATTAATCTCGGTTGCCGGTAAACAGTTATAACTCTCAAGAGATTCAGAAACACACAAAGGATTACTATGTTGCGTAACCAGGCCAGGGTCGAGAACATCAGAGGAAACAACAGTAATACCAACGAATAGATTGCATAAGAATTTAATCTCATAAGACGAATCAATAGAGGGGTTTTGAGAATCAAAGTTTAGATCGAGATTATTCAACATTTGATTGATTAAATCAACCTTCATGGAATAGAAGAAAACAAAAAACAATAAAAGAGTAAAAGAGAAAGGGAAAATAAAAGAAGATCAAAGAAATAGATTAAAGAGACAAAAAATTAAAACAAACAGCATGACAAAGAAAGCTTCGAATAATCAAAGAGAAGACAGCAAAACATGGGCTTAAGAAAAACAAAAACTGAGAAAAATAGGATCTAAGCGGAAGAACCGGACAAGAGGAAGAGATAAGAGATAAAAATAACCAAACTAGAAGATCTGGGAGAAAAACAAAAGGTATGAAGAAAGAAATCATAAAGAAGATATGAGATGGAAAAGGAGGTGTTGATGGGGATTTAGTGGTTTTGAATGGAAAAAAAATGTGCTTTTGAATATAAAAGCCAAGAAATTCTATGGAGGATGGAAATTGTACGACTCCATATTTTTTATGGAGAATGCAGTTATAGACCAAGACCACACCAAGAAATTCATCCTTTATATTAAGTTGCATTGATAGAAAAAAGAATACACCATATATATTGATAGAAAGTGAGCGAAACGCAAAGGAAATCGTGTAAAATGATATGGCCTCTTAAGCTTGTTAAAAAAAACAGGCAATATTAATTCAGTTAAACTTGAAGTTCCATGAAGAGAAGCAAAACCCAATTAATAGAATACATATGGTAAAAATGCAGAACCCAAATAAATACTTTCAAAATTAATAGTATTTGTTTTAAACATGTATGTTTAACTTTTCCACTCTCAGAGAGGAAATTCAAACATGTTCGACTCATAGTATATTCATGCATATATATTACCCGAGTCAAGTGCGGCAAAATCGTACTTATTTACTCCGAAAAGCACTATTAACAAAAATGCAGCTTGTTTCACAAGTCATAACACAGATTCGAGGGTACCAAACTGCTTGGGGGTTACCGGATCCATATTAAACAAGACAATCGAACCACTAGATCTAATGAATTGGTAACCGCAAAACAATTTGTAGCGCTTTAACGTCAATGTTATTTCAATTACAAAATTTGACAAACCAGAATAAATGGCACCATAAGACTAGAAAGCAAAATGTGTATCAAAAGATTGGAAACATCATAAATAACTTAAAATATTCTTAAACCAAAATTTATAAACGAACGTATTATATCACCAGAAACTGCAGAATTCCAATTTTTACTTGAAATAATTAATTTTGATCAGATTAGGAATGGAAGCATGTATGCTCCTAGCTAGCATGCAGTTTTTTCTTCAATAAGTAGAAATCATGCTTATATAAATTCATAGAGAAAAGTAATAAGCCATGAATTGTCTTGTTTCCGTTTTTGATTGTTTTCAGTTCTTAAGAACATTATAGTTTTGTATAGAATAAAATCCCGAGCTCGGTAAATTTATAAGGTTTGGATATATGGCTTAATGCAATAGTCGTGGTTGTCCAACTTGTATTTCATGATGGGTCTCAAAGTTGCATGTTAGAAGACATAATTCTTTCTTAAACAAGACTTATGCGATACTTATAGGACGGTCATTTGCGAGCCTGAGGATCCTTATGTGGAAATGGAACCGGCCAAATTCCCCTACCTAGTTATAACATGCTATAATAATTCCCTAAATCGTTTCAATTTTCAAATATTCTATTTTTATTTTCCATTAAATAAAATTTCGAGCTATATATATATATATATATATATATATATATAATTTTGGGGATGTATGGCTTAAAATGGTAATTGTCTAGCCTGAATTTCATGATGCTATTTGAAAAAGCGGGGTACAACAACCTCACCCAATATTTCGATTAGCAGTCTGTATGGACTAACTCTAATATACTTTTAAGAGAATGAACTAGACAGTCAGACTCAATCTTAATAAAAATTATATCAAGGAGTTAATATCTCTATCTCTCGATTTGATCTTTACTCAAGCAAATGGAAATCTGCGAGTCTTTATCAAATACTAGAGAGATAAACTTGGATGGTACCAAAGACCAATATCCAAGTGTCAATCAATGTAAATCAACAACCAATGGTTGGATATTCTAATTGATTGATCTTAACGCACAACCTGTGATATTTCAATTATATAACAAAATATAATGCGGAATAGAAATAACACAGACACCAGAAGTTTTGTTAACGAGGAAACCGCAAATGCAGAAAAATCTCGGGACCTAGTCTAGATTGAACACCACATTGTATTAAGCCGCTACAAACATTAGACTACTACAAACTAACTTCGGTCTGGACTGTAGTTGAACCCTAATCAATCTCACACTGATTCAAGGTACAGTTGCGCTCCTTGCGTATCTGATCCCAGAAGGATACTACCCACTTGATTCCCTTAGATGATCTCACCCACAACTAAGAGTTACTACGACCCAAAGTCGAAAACTTTAATAAACAAATCTGTATCACACAGAAAAGTCTATGATAATAGATAAATCTATCTCCCACAAATAAACCTATGAGTTTTTGTTCCGTCTTTTGATAAATCAAGGTGAACATGAACTAATTGATAACCCGGACTTATATTCCCGAAGAATAGCCTAGTATTATCAATCACCTCACAATAATCTAAATTGCATGGTAGCGAAACTAGATATTGCGGAATCACAAACGATGAGATGAAGATGTTTGTGATTTCTTTTTATCTTGACCTATAGGAGATATAATCTCAAGTCAATTATTCAATTGAACTCGTACGATAGACAATGACAAGATCATATATCTCAACTACAAGAGAAGTAGTTTCGTATGGCTTCACAATCCCAATGAAGTCTTTCAGTCGTAACCTATAGGGTCTCGAGAAGAAACCTACGGTTAAAGGAGAATCGACTCTAGCAAAACCAACTAGTATCACATAGGAGGTGTGGGCATTAGTTTTTCCAGTTTCTAGAGTTCCCCTTATATAGTTTTCAAATCAGGGTTTGCAATCTAAGTAATTACCTTAGTAACAAAGCATTCAATGTTCACCGTTAGATAAAAAACTTGATTCAACCAAGCTAATATCTTTCAATTGTTAGATCGAAACTTAGCTTGTCACACACAAATGAAATGTATTCATTTAGGTTTGAGTAACCGTACCTAAATGTGTACACTTAGTTGGTTCACAAATAGTTAACCAATGGTTAGCCATATGAGCACTTTCATATTAACCGTATTCATCTTTCTCATAACTAGTTCAAATGACTCATAAGAACTAGTTCAAGAGTTATTCAATTGCTTAGGTCTTTATTCATAGACACAATTGAAGCAAAATCGGTTTGATCCACTTGAATCAATTCATGAACAATATAGCCACGGTATGCATTCCTTATAATTTATTGTTTTAAGCTCATGAACTACCGATTTGAGAAATAACCAGCTTGGGTACGCGTACGGGTATGCGTACCTTATCTACCGGATTTGAGTTGGCTTTGGTTTCCAAACTTAGCAGAATTTTTCGGTTACAAAATTTCCGCTAGTACACGTACGGGAACGCGTACCTAAAGTGACTTGTTTATGAGTTCGTAAACTCCAAACTCAACATAATTTTCCGGGAGGAAAATTTCCTCCAGTACGCGTACCCAACCTGTCTCCTTCACCAATACCGTATGCACACATATGCACACACTTGGTTTTCGGTACATGGATTTATACACTAATGTGCGAACACACTATATATGCTTGTATCCATAGTTGGTAATCTCAACTCTACATTTCAATCATTGAAACATTCTTCTATAATGTTATAACAATCGTTATTCACGACTATTGTCATCAAAGCTATTTTCAAGATTGAAACGTCATCATGACTTTCGTCACGGGTAAAGATGAAAATGGTTAAAGCGAAAGATCACCAACATATATTTCGAGAAAAAGATAGGCGAGTAAACTCGGCTTGAAATAGCAAATATGCATGTATGAAAACTATCATACTTATACGACTATTGTCTCAAGAGTATGAGATAAAATATACTTTTGAGTGACAGATAAGTTCAAGTCTCCACATACCTTTTTGTCGGATGAAGTTCCACTTGTGCCTCGAGTAGTTCTTTGTCTTCGTAAGATGATCGCCATGGAGTCTGGAGCTCAACTACACTTAACTATCCTAGACCGAGACTTAGTCATAAGTAAACTAGAAATTAAGACATATAGTTTTGATCACTAATATTGACAAACATGCTTGAGATAGAAACGCATGTGAGTTCGACCGAGCAGTGCTCTAACAATCTCCCCCTTTGTCAATTTTAGTGACAAAACTATCAATACATATGGATTACAAAATAGATAAAACCTTGTAGCTTCTTGTCCACATGCTTGATCTCCTTGGTGCTTCAACATTACTGGAAAACTTCGTCTTTTCCAAGTACTCACATGATTCCATAGATGTTCAATTCAGCATCGATCATAGTTGTTGAAGTTCCGTATCCATAACAATGAGAAAACAAAAGCTCTCGATCATTGTTATACAATGTCATAGTATTATTACACAGCATCAAAGTTCTCATATCACAACTTTGACAACAATACTATGGTGATATGTATTACTCCCCCTTAGTCAATACTTCGTCTCAACACGAAAACCACTCCTCCTTACATAATGATCCGAAAACCATATGTATTTGTAGTGTGAACTACATATTAATTCTCCCCCTTTTTGTCAATAAAATTGGCAAAGGTACGAAAACGGGATCCTAATGAAATTTCCATGGAGCACTTCAAGAGCAAAGAAAAGTACATATCAACTTTGTTTAGATGCAATCATAAAGCCGAAGCTAAATGCATTCATCACGGAGTTTATAAAGATACAAGATAACTCCTCAAATATTCCACAGCCGCACTCCCCACAAAGATATGGCAATTAAGCACAAGTTCAAAAGAAATCTCCCCCATTTGATGTCATTCCCAAAAGAACAACAAGAGCGACCTTACTTTTATGAGAAAAGAAGGATTTCTTTGGACACCAAAAACCACAAAATGATTTTGTATCCAAAATTCTCAATTAAACTAACCACAAGAGAACCCATGATTAATTTAATCAAAATACACAACCAAAATAACCACAAACGAATCTATGATTATTGTAGTTGGAAGTGCTCACACAAGAAGACTTATGGAGCCGCACAATATATACATAAAATATGGATCAGGGAAGATCAATACTTCGGAATATACAAGGATTCATTCTATTTTCCATCACTATTTGCACAATGACGTATAATAGACATAATCCTTGTAAACAAAAGATTTTAACCTATCTTCCATCAATAAATGACATAATAGGCTTAACTTTTGTTTATCAAAAGTTCATCGATCTTGTATCAATACATGCATATCGACATATAACCGAGATAACTTTTGACAACGTATGGGACAATAATAGTTCACGGACGCAAAAAAACATATCCCATAACACATAGCAATATATAAAATCATAAAGATTAATACTGCAAAAATCATCTTCCAAACCAAACTTTAGAATTTAAACAAATAAATCTAAAAACATAAAGATGAAAATGTTGGACATAGCTATGTGTACTCACAATAATGGCTATTCCAAACCCTAGTTATCCTTCTTAAACAAAAACAAGAATAAAAATTCTTTTCAGAAGTTTTACTAGACACTAAGATCTTTGAAAAATTCCTTGTCGTCCCCGAACTCCTTGTCATCAACAACCATTGGAACAAATGGTTCATGGAGGAAGGAGTCAATACCAATAAACCTTCTTGGATGATGATGTCGAACAGGGCCTTCTAAATTTCCAATGATCTTAAAACACAAGCCTTTATTTGTTGAATCTCTTTTCTTGCTAGCTTTAACTCTTCAAGAACATCAGAAAACTTCTGAGAGTTTGAAGGAACAACTCTTGGCTTCCTCACATTCCTTCTTTTTCTTTTTAAAGTTGGAGGCAATTGAGATTTCTCTTTTCCTTAGTGATTGATGGCTTAACAATCATGTTGATATCTTTCCCATCAGAAGACATGATGCTTGGAATATCCATGAAAGCACGGTTTTGTGAGGGGAGTTCACAATCAAACCTCAACAAGCAGTCTTAAGATATAAAGAGTATCAGAGAAGGAAAAAGGAATGTAGGGTTTCGAAACCTTTAAATAGGTTTGTATACGCACAGCTCACAACCCTATAAAGATTGAAATTATCGCAAATAACCCTCTTCTTTTGGCAAAGAGGTCCTTTCCAATATCAACAGTGATATGAAGAAAATCCAAAAACCAAACAACACAAAGGTAGAAAACAAATTTTTTTTTTAAAGCCTGAGGTGTGCAAGATCATGTCTCTTTTGAACAGGCACATGAGACAAGATGCACAAAGACAACACAATTAAATTGTGTTGTGGTGAACAACAATCTGTCCACCATGACCTTTTTGGACGGAACCTATGGAACCCTGCCTTTCCGTATGTTTAAACCATGTTTTCTTCTCTAATGGCCTATATTTATCTTTGGAAACTAATCTCTTCGAGGAAGATAAGATCTTACATACCTTAGTTGTTTTCTCCGCTAGTTTAATCTTGGTAGCTAGACGATCTGCTCTTCGTTGAAGTTTGTTGACATATCTCATCTTGTGTTTGTATTTGAAACACTTTGAAAACTCATGAACTTTGAGAGAACAATAGAAGCATGTCAACGTATAAGATGGTTCAGGAACCCGAGATGAGCAAGCTGATAGGCACATAGTTGATCCTGAAACATTAAACATGGAGTTTCCAATAGAGGGGTCAAATGATTCTTCCATCTTGATTGGGTTATCTTCTAGAAGATTATCAAGATTGATGTATGTATTGCTACAATTATCAAAATCAATATTTTCACGTAGAAGAGCAACACTTGATTTTTTGTCTTCATCAGAATCATAATTGTCAGACATCTCATCAAGTGTCACAGCAAGACCTTTGTTCCCAGTGTATTTTCTACGATTTGGGCACTCGTTTGCAAAATGACCAAATCCCTTACACTCAAAGCGCTAAGGCATATCCCCATCATCAGTTTCATCTGTGTCCTTGTTTTTAGGAGGAATACGATTATGAGGTTTGACTGATGCTTTAGGATTATCTCTGGAGAACCGTTTACTTCTCTTCAATAGAATATCTCTAAACTGTCTTGTGATCATCGAGACAGATTTGTCAAGATCTTCATCTGATGAATCAGTCTCAGAGTGATCGTCTTCAGAGATATACACATTTTTACTTTTATCAAGTAATTTTGTGTTTTTTAGTGCTTTGAAAGCAACATCCTTAGATTTGGATGAATCCTCGTGATCAAAGATCTTAAGCTTCCCAACCAGCATATTTCTGTAAATATTATCAAGGTTATTAAAGTAGTCAAAATTATTCCTCGGTGCTACTCGGTTGGGGAGCTTGGAGCGAGGAGCAATAAGGTCGGACTTGGAAATCGCCAAAACTTGGTCTAATACTCGAAATCCATTTGTTAATAATTTATATATTGTTGCTCATAAGTCATGATATGTACCTAATTAAAATTAAAATTTTAACACTATGATGTAATTAAGTGTGTAATATTGTTATATTGAACGTATTTATCATGTATTTAGAGGTTTCCTATTTCATAACTCGCATTTAAGGGTTATGAAAATTTTCTTTCCTGATTTTAGTACATGAAAGGACAACTCGGAAAAATCGTTAACTCGTTTTGCTAAAAAATCGGTCCAAATCGGCCGCCTTAATCACTAAAAATCGGAAAGGCCTTGGAATCGGAAATCGCCTCGGTCATATAGCCTGTAGCGATTACTCGGCGAGTAATCGGCCTTAGAGAGCGATTTTGACTACACTAAACGATGTCATGCTTCTTAGAATCCTATCTAGATGACAGCGATCTGAGAAATTTCATCACAATGTCCTTTTCAAGAATAGTCTTACCCAATGCAAAAGATGCATTAACAATTTCAGACACTTTGTGATTAAACTCATCAAATGAATCTTCATCTGCCATACGAAGGTTTTCCAAATCGGAATTAAGGTTTTGAAGCCTAGCTTCCTTTTCACTGATATTACCTTCGAATACGGTTTCTAAGATAGCCCACGCATCTTTAGACCTAGTGCAATTTGACATATGGTGCTGAAGATTTGGGGTAATGGCATGTATGATGATATTCAAACCGTCGGAGTTTTTCTTTATAACAAGTATCTTAGCAGCATCGTATTTCCCAATATTCTTAGGAACGTTTACATTCCCTACTTCTACAACGGGAGCATCATAGCCATTAACAACATATACCCATGATTAAAAATCACGCACTTGAAGAAAAGCTCGCATAACTACTTTCCACCATAAGTAATTTGAGCCATCAAATACTGGTGGTACGTTAATAAAGATAGCACCTTTGTCCATAGAGTCAGATTGCCACAAACACAGACTTTTGAGGTCTTAAACGTGTTTGCCTGCTCTGATACCAATTGAAAAAGCGGGGGTACAACAACCTCACCCAATATTTCGATTAGAAATCTGTATGAACTAACTCTAATATACTTTTAAGAGAATCAACTAGACAGACAGACTCAATCTTAACAAAAAGTATATCAAGGAGTTAATATCTCTATCTCTCGATTTGATCTTTACTCAAGCAAATGGAAATCTCCGAGTCTTTATCAAATACTAGAGAGATAAACTTGGATGGTACCAAAGACCAATATCCAAGTGTCAATCAATGTAAATCAACAATCAAAGGTTGGATATTCGAATTGATTGATCTTAACGCACAACCTGTGATATTTCAATTATATAACAAAATATAATGCGGAATAGAAATAACACAGACACCAGAAGTTTTGTTAACGAGGAAACCGCAAATGCAGAAAACCTCGGGACCTAGTCCAGATTGAACACCACATTGTACTAAGCCGCTACAGACATTAGCCTACTGCAAACTAACTTCGGTCTGAAATGTAGTTGAACCCTAATCAATATCACACTGATTCAAGGTACTGTTGCGCTCCTTACGTCTCTAATCACAGCAGGATACTACGCACTTGATTCCCTTAGCTGATCCCACCCACAACTAAGAGTTTCTACGACCCAAAGTCGAAGACTTTAATAAACAAATTTGTATCACAAAGAAAAGTCTATGATAATAGATAAATCTGTCTCCCACATATAAACCTATGAGTTTTTGTTCTGTGTTTTGATAAATCAAGGTAAACAGGAACTAATTGATAACCCAGGCTTATATTCCCGAAGAACAGCCTAGTATTATCAATCACCTCACAATAATCTAAATTGTTTGGTAGCGAAACTAGATATTGCGGAATCACAAACGATGAGACGAAGATGTTTGTGATTCCTTTTTATCTTGACCTATCAGAGATATAATCTCAAGTCAATTATTAAATTTAACTCGTACGATAGAAAATGGCAAGATCAGATGAAAAACCCGATTCAACCAAGCTAATATCTTTCAACCGTTAGATCGAAACTTAGCTTGTCACACACAAATGAAATGTATTCATTTAGGTTTGAGTAACCGTATTTAAACATGTACACTTAGTTGGTTCAAAAATAGTTAACCAATGGTTAGCCATGTGAGCACTTTCATATTAACCGTATCCATCTTTCTCATAAGTAGTTCAAATGACTCATAAGAACTAGTTCAAGAGTTGTTCAATTGCTTAGGTCTTTATTCATAGACATAATTGAAGCAAAATCGGTTTGATCCACTTGAATCAATTCATGAACAATATAGCCACGGTTTTCAAAGATTGCATTCCTTATAATTTATTATTTTAAGCTCATGAACTACCGATTTGAGAAATAACCAGCTTGGGTACGCGTACGGGTATGCGTACTTTAGCTACCAGATTTGAGTTGGCTTTGGTTTCCAAACTTAGCAGAATTTTTCGGGTATAAAAGTTCCGCCAGTACGCGTACCTAAGGTGACTTGTTTATGAGTTCGTAAACTCCAAACTCAGCAGAATTTTCTGGGAGGCAAAGTTCCGCCAGTACGCATACGGGTATGCGTACCCAACCTGTCTCCTTCACCAATACCGTATGCACACATATGCACACACTTGGTTTCCGGTACATGGATTTATACACTAATGTGCGAACACACTATATATGATTATATCCATAGTTGGTAATCTCAACTCTACATTTCAATCATTGAAACATTCTTCTATAATGTTATTACAATCGTTATTCACGACTATTGTCATCAAAGTTATTTTCAAGATTGAAAATTCATCATGACTTTCTTCACGGGTAAAGATGAAAATGGTTAAATCTAAAGCTCACCAACACATATTTCGATAAAAAGATAGGCGAGTAAACTCGGCTCGAAATAGCAAATGTGCATGTATGAAAACTATCATACTTATACGACTATTGTCTCAAGAGTATGAGATAAAATAGACTTTTGAGTGATAGATAAGTTCAAGTCTCCACATACCTTTTTATCGGATGAAGTTCCACTTGTGCCTCGATTAGTTCTTTGTCTTCGTAAGATGATCGCCATGGAGTTTGGAGCTCAAATACACTTAACTATCTTAGACTGAGACTTAGCCATAAGTAAACTAGAAATCAAGACATATAGTTTTGATCACTAATATTGACAAACATGCTTGAGATAGCAACGCATGCGAGTTCGACCGAGCAGTGCTCTAACACTATTCGCCATAGTTGTATATTAAAAACCAACGCGTTTCTTTTCTAATCACGAATTTTGCTATCATATAATTTTGTCTTTTACGTTAGGATCTCAGGAAGAGTATCGGATACAATTAGAATAATAAAAATTAAAGAAATTAGTTACAAGAAATTAAGAAATTATATGACATTGTTTAAATTGTGTACTTGATGCATACGGAGAATTTTAATTAAAAGACTAGGATTTGTTTTAAAATGTTATCTAAGTAGGAACTTAACAAAACAAATAGAAAAACAAGCATCATCCAAATACAACAACAAGATATATGTAATATTTTATATTCTCAAATGCAAAAAATGTCCCAAAAGTCGCAATATTTTGTATTTTGAAATATAAAAGTAAAACATGAATAACTATGATAAACATAAAATGTTAGCTTAGTGACATTGTTTAAGATGTTACTTATATTACATATGCAAGAATTCGCGTGCTCCATTGCTTTTCTTGGAGCATCTCCATGATATCTAAAATCTATATTGGCGGTACCGTAATTCCAGTCTACACGAGATGATGGTCCATAATTAATGGGTGGATATTTCATACGAATATACTGATGATAGCCAAGATTGTTTGGTTATAGTTGAGGATGGTTGGTTCCGAAATTGGGAAGTTTTCCATGATTGTTTTCGAAATCAATAGGTTCTCCATTGTGGATCTACTTGTCGGTATAACCATACTCGCAAAACTCTTATTCTCCTTCCTTGTTGTTAATTTTTTAGGGATTTAATCCTTGTAGTTCTTGAAATATAGATTCTTCTTCCATGGACAACTACAGGATGTATGTGGCATTTATATTTTCAAATGCAAAAAATGTCCAAAAGATCATAATATTTTATATTTTTAAATATAAAAATAACACATGAATAACTATGATAAACATAAAATTTCAGTAGAGTTACATTTTGCAAGATATTACTTATATTACTTATGCAAGATGTTTATTATTATTAGTAATATGAAAAATTGAAGAACGATATTGATAGTTATATCAAATTAAAACCTCAATTTTTTTTTAATAGTTATACTTTCTTATGTTCACATTTTAATTTTTCACAGTTATTAAAAGATGATCAAGCTGTGATAAGGTTTTTAAACGTTGTTTCTACAAATGTATCACATTTTTCGATACTTAATTAAGCGCAATCTAGTATCAAACACAACTTGAATCAATAAAGGAAATTAATTGAATCACAATTCTAATAATCATTAGTAGTGCAAAACAATGATTTTTTACCATCATGGATGGTACTAAAAACAAAAATCAACGACAATATACATATCAACGATAATGGAGCCCAAGTATCAAAACCAGAAATATAATGTCTTTAAAAACACACCTCGCGCAGTTATTACAAGTCTTACCAATTAGACACGCAATAAGATAAGAAAACAAAACTAATAACTAGATAATTCATAACTTTTTATATAACTTTTAAGAAAACAAGGATAGACCCCTATTCTTGTCCTGCATCAAATATCCATATCATTATCACCATTTGAAGCAAAAATCAAGGACAAAAATTTGCCTTGTGCAAGTGCACATGTTGACGGGCGTCAAAGTCAGGCATGACCGCATCATCTATCAACCCATAAGATTAACAAGAGTCATCCAAGAATTGAGCAATGGGATCATATCTAGGATCTCTGAGGCTCAGTCTCAAGTGAATCCGATTACCTATTAACGGCCGACCATTTCTCTCTAAGTTGTACGATATGAAATTATCAGAGCACAAAGAATCCTGGCCTAAGTTCACCTCGCCGAACACTAATCCAGCACTGTAAACGACGACTCTGAAGTGGATTTGCTCAGCGCTGATATCAAAAACGAATTCATTTAACCACACTGGATCCTTCCCGAGTTCTGTATGTGTGAAGAAACTCTGACCCTGACACTGGAGCTCCACGTATAAGGGTACATTCGGAATAAAATCAAAAGCCCCGAAGACCTCAACCTTAAGTTGTCGACTCACCTGAAACATTTGAAAAAATATATAATGAGTAATTCAGAAGCTAACATAGTACTCTGACATAGCAAAAAGTGATGTGACTAGGCCAGTTCCCATTCTTTAAGACCTTCACACTCCTTTGAAGATGCTCTACTTAATAAGATAGTTTTTCATATATCAAATACTCACATTTCTTTAAAAAAAAACTCATTGTATAAATGAAAATACGAGGGTACCCAAATATACCTCAATATAAAACTTTTCCACCTATAAGTCCTCTTACCGAAAGTGATTTTCTATGGACTGAGTCGAGACAGTACAACAAATCGGTATTCACACTTTGTGTGATCGTCTATGGATACGAGATCGAGACAATACAACAATCAAAGTGTGATTACTTGATGATAGGATCGTACTTAACCAAACTCTATAGGATCACTATCAAGTAATACAGAATTAACGTTTGTGTATTTTTCATACCTTTATAAAAAAAATATGTACCTGAGGGTTTCAGTATATGCAGAAGATGAAGAAGGAGAAGAAGAGGTCAAATAATCTTTTGTATACCTTAAAAGAGTTATGGGAAGGTGGAGTAGGTACACTTGACATTATGACAGGGATTATGTGAGGGACTTTCCACTTGTATTCTTGTTATAGAGGCTGAGGATTTTATTAGAGGGGCTGATATAATAGGACAAAAAGGGTTATTAGATGGTAATTTCAAAGGCCCCTTATCAATTTTTTTATAATGACTAATTAACCCTTACATAGTTTAGTGTTGATAATCTAGTTTAGTGTCGATAATCTAGTTTAGTTTTGATAGTCAAATTTCAATTATATTTACTCTAAAAAAAAGAAAATCAAATTTTAGAGTTAAAAAAAAGTTTAGAGGAGAAAAAAAATAAACCTTTTATGATATTTGTGAAACCCTAGATTTTGATTCACTCAACCAAAATGAGTGATTCCAGTGAAAAATTTGAGATGGGTGAATCTTTATATAATAGAGTAAACAAATTTTACGTACCTATTGATGGAGATTCAGAAATAAAGTTCGTTAGATGGTAAAGAGGTTATAACCCAAAGTGATGTTCAATCTCAATCAAAAAACTGAAGAAACTGTGGCCAAAAATGATCAGGTATTCTCTAACTTAGTTCAAATTAGCTTTTTGTTGCTCAAAATTATCTAAAGTACCTAAAAATATCAAAAAATTTACATTTGCAGAGTGACTTACGGTTGGTATGTTTTCACATAACCAACCGTAAATGGAAGTTACGGTTTGTAACTGGTGAACTGCTAACTGTAAATGGTTAAATTTGGGGAAAACCCAATCGTAGAACTAGTTACGGTTGGTAAACAAATATTCGAGACGAACCGTAACTTAGTTACGGTTGTTCATGTCGTTCACTTTTTACCAACCGTAACATATCATGTGCATGGTTGTATTTACTGCACTAGTTACGGTTGGTATAATGAAAATCGAGACCAACCGTAAACTCCTTTATGGTACATTTTGGATTTTAGTTTGGAACCACTACACCAAATTCCCGGATTAGTAACAACAATTTGTAACGACTTATGGGCCATTACAAATTTCCCGTTACAAATGGCCGTTACAAAAAATTCGTAACAGGCTGAAGCCGTTACTAATTTTTTAAAATTTCGTAACAAGGCTAAGCTGTTACGAATTTTTTTATAGGCGTGGTCACACTTGGGTGGTAACACCTTTAGAATGTGCGTGTGCCATTCACATGTGTGGCATTATGTTTCCACCCACGATGAGTTATACCAGAGGATATTTCCTCCCATGCGTGTGCGATTCACATGCGTGCTTTTGAGGATATCTCAGCACTTAGCCAAATCGAGATTTTAGTTTTTTCTTTTCTCTATTCTGCTCTTGTTCCTCTCCTCTCCTCTCGTCTCCACACTCGTTAATCTTCTGACCTTTGAAGAACTGTGTAAGATTAACGAGTTTAGGTTTCGATTTTAGTTTCGATCTGCATAAGTCATCATCAATTTTTCGATTTTAGGGTTTTATCATATGTTAAATCAGATTTTAGGGTTTCATCTGATACCACTTTTTTTTCGATTTCATTTTAAGGTTCATCGGAGTTGGAGCTTTGAAGAACCGATCTTCAATCTCAGCTTAGAAGGTATATGTTTCTTCTTTTTGTCTGTTAGATTTTCTCCTCCTCCTCTCTTTTTTTTCTTCCCTGTAGAATGACACATGTTAATTGAGTTCAGAATTTCAATTTCATCATCTGTTAATCGAGTTTAGGGTTTCGATTTCATCATCTTTATTTTATTTGTGTAAGTCTTTCGTCATTTGTTTTAGGGTTTGAGTTATTTCGATTTTAGGGTTTCAGTTTGTTAATCAGATTTAAGGGTTTCAGTTTGTTAAGCAGATTTTAGGGTTTCAGTTTGTTAATCAGTTTGAGGTAGTTTCACTTGTAAATAGGGTTTGTTTACAGGTACTGATTGATTTCGATTTTGTTATACCAGGGTTGGAATTGATATTCCTAAAATTGAAGTGCGATTTGAGAATCTGTGGGTGGAAGGGGACGCGTTTGTTGCAAATAAAGCACTTCCTACTTTGTTCAATGCTTTGTTGAATGCTATGGAGGTAATTTGTATTTCAATTTCTGCCCATTATCGATGCCTAATTGTTACACTTCCACTTATTAGTATTAGCCAAATATGAGCCGGCTTTCATTTATAGAAAAAGAAAATGATTTTCTCTTTGTATATTTATATGCAACTCACTTAGGAAAGACTCGACTTAATGTGGCAGGTCATTAAGGAGTGTGTGGAAGCAGAAGCATGGTTGAGAGAGAAACAGCAGCAGGAAGACTCTCTGCCTAAATATGCTAACCCAGTGTTGTTGTTTGCTGATGTTAAAAGGAATGTAGAGGCCCTTGATAGATACATTATAATTTCTCTGCATGATTACTTTTTTCTTTGGCAAATAGATAAGCAGATCTACTACTGTATTTTGGTAATCTTCCATTGGTACTGCACTTGACGAATCTCGTGATTCGCTGGTAAGCAAGTTTGGCTTCGTGATTGATTGCCTCATCCACTTTCTCCTGAGTGATGAATATATTTTTTTTGTCTTGTTGGAACAGGTTTTGCAGTCCAGTGATGACGAAACCCAAGCAAGCAGCGCCAAAGCCACCTAGTCCAGCACAATCACCATCACCTCCACCACAAAGCACAGCCGAAACCCAAACCGATGGTGCTGAGGTCGATGAGAGCGTAGGGGAGGGTGAATTCGCTGCAGGGAGCCGATGGACACAGACAAATCTGGAACTGCTCCTAGTCCCGCATAAGTTTTACATATAGTCCTGGGTTTTTACAAACTGGACAAGGTCTTGATTCCATCTTCGCTACATTTGGAAAGGTTTGCAAACTCGTAATTATTTTAATTTTTGATGTAGGAAATCATGAACTGATTTCAAAATCTTATAATGAGTTTAATTTCTATATTGCCAGCCTGATGTGATTGTGAACTGTGCTGATGTTGATGGTGGTTTTTAGTTCAGGGCTAAATTTGTAAAACCCTACATTTAATGTGTCGTCACTCTACAAAGAAACAGAGCCATGTAAGAGTGATGAGTGTTCAACATCTTCACTGGCGCATTTATTGAGCAACATATATCCACCAGAATGGTGCATGTAGCAACAATCCCAGATATCCTGTAAATTTCGGCACCCTGCCTATATTATTCAATTAATATAAGTTTCTCTGAATGCTTTATGTGCTATGTTCCCCGGCTGAAACCTTAATGTTGATATGGCATGACTATTTGTGTTCACTCGCAGCAGAGTAGCACGAATTTCCAAGTATCAAGGATAAGGTCGTTGCATAAAGTATTCAATCGGAAAGCATAATGCTCTCTGGCAATGAACTTAAAGAACTCTGTGTCAACACATAAAATTCTACCAATTTTGTGATAATTCACAAGATTCAGATATTACCCTGACTAATTTGCAAAAATTAGGGTTTTGCGCGCTGCGCAGTATATTAGACCTTTCCTGTCGAAATTAAGCCTAGAAGAATTAGGTAATTAATCCGCCATGGATTAGTAGGTGCAAAATCCTACCCAAAATCATAAAACAAGGAGCGGCGGAATGGGAGCAGCAACAAAGGGAGGTGTGGCCATGACATAGGCCAGCCGGCGCCACTTGCAAGTGGCCACACTCATGCTGCTCAACCGGCCCCCTTTCCATAGACTAATCAGGTCGCTTTAAACCCGCCACGGTGCGCTGGAAGTGTGGCCACGCCCTTGCTTGACGGCCCCCTTTCCGTCGACCAATCAGGTCGATCTAAATGCGCCACACGCATTTAGAATGAGGCCGGGCCCATGTTGCTTGCCGACCCCCTTCCCATCGACTAATCAGGTCGCTCTAAACTTACCACACACACATTAGAAGTGTGGCCACACCCATGCTTGGTCGGACCTTCTTTTAATTGACCAATCAGGTCATCCTAAACCTGCCACAACATCAAAAGAGGCAAAGTTGCGCCAATACGCTAATTGGGATGCCAAACATGCTAAACTTTCCACTTTACCACAGAGGCATGACGAACGTGGCAACATACCATAAATAGTGCACTTACGTGCCAACCCATCATTTGTTCGTGGCCAACGCCATAACAGACTTCAATGTGGTTATCCTAACCAGAGACACGACCTTGCATGGTCGAAACCCTAATTTCCAGTCGTGGCATAAATTATGCCACTTCGGGCCCCACAACATGCCATAAGCCGTGCAGGACCCAGGAAACCCTAATAAAGACGCCATATCATAACCACTCGTGGAAATACTTACTCATGTGTCCATTTCCACATGATGGCCTGGCTATGGTTCTTTCGGTGTGGCTATGACACCATTTGCACAAAACGTCGATGCGCCATGGCCACATGCCACATGCCGTATGCACTTATTAGGGTTTTAGCATACCAAACCCTAATTCAGGCAAATTTGCTACGCTAACCAAGCCAAGTAACGTTTCCCAGAGCATTGGGATTGTTGTGGCAATAGGGACAATGTTTCCACGCCACATTTGGGTCTAACACCAATATGCTAAAACAGCTGCCACGGCTACGCCACTGGCATGTCACTATGCCGATGGCGCCACTTTGCTATACAACAGGATGTGTCCATAATCAATGGCCATCCTTTCTCATAATCTACAATCTCAGTCGTCCAAATTCGCCAAGGAATTGACAGGCCTGTGGCAAGTTTTAGGAGGCCAGCCAAGGCAAGCCTAATAGCATCACATGCTATTTTCCTATGGCAAGTCTCTTGACTTTGACTTTCCACACATAGCAATCTGCTACACGTTTTTCACGAAAACACTCGAGACATTAAACATGTCACAAATTGGGGGATACTCATCAGGGTATTGGTCTGGCGGTTTACAGCGTGCGGCGTGCAATACGCCTGTTATAAGAAAGTGTCAGGAAGCTGGTAAACAAATCCACTTCCTTCATAAGCACATGTTACTCCACTCTTCCATCACTCAATCATTCCCACTTCCTATGAGACCAGGATACATTTAATTATGACTTGTATAAATAGGTTTCACCTATTTCCACCAAACAATAAGTTTTGGTCAGAGAACAACACAATATCCAGAAATCACCAAATAACTGATAGATTTTCATTCTGCAAACCAGTTCCAATTTCTGATACAAGTCATAAAACAACCACACCTTCAGAATTAACCATTCTGGTATCAACACCTTCTTCGCTTCCCTCCCGAAGACCAAACCTTTCTCCTTCACTTTGTGACCGAAGCAAGCCTGGAACGACAATTTCTTGGTTTAGGCCAGGATTGTACATATTTATCTCTCGAATCAAAAGTACTCCCATGTAGTGCATTGTTTAGGGTTTAGACTTGTTTCTCATCCACACACCCAAAATTACCAAAACCAGCAGAAACAATTTTCACCCACAAACAGCTACGTTGTCTCTACCTCATGTATGCGAAACGGATCCAACAGTAGCCATGGATATAAATGCAATGCAGTACGACTCAGGGATCGGCCCTGGCTCGGCTGGGGAACGATCACCGAGTTTTCCCCGATCCCTACCGATCCAGACCGAGTAACTCGGTAAGTCATACATGTGTTATAGTTTCTAGGTATGTGAACTGTTTGTGATGTGGAAGAAGAACGAGAAGAAAAATGGTAAAAAAATAGTCCAAAAAGAAGTAGAAACTTATAGAGCTAGCTATTACTTGTGCCTCCACTGTTGGTTTAAGATTTTAGGGTTTTATATAGTGGTTTGGGAACAATTTTGATCCTAGTCTGCCGATAACTCGGTCCGAGTCATGACTAACTCGGTATGAGTCACGACTAACCCGGCGAGTATATAGAGAATACCCTGCTCGGCCGAGTTTTTGAGGATCGTATCGGCCAAAGACTGATACCCGGGTTACTCGCGAGTAACTCGGCTGACTCGGCCGAGGCGTACTACATTGTATAAATGTACCATCTTCTGTGGTGAAATGGTTATCAAACTTTGGTGACAGTGTTCTTTTGATTCATTTATCAACTGATCAAGGTAAGCCTCTAAAATTAGCTTACTTACTGAAAATGAGGAAAATAGAGTTTTTTTTTTGTTTTTTGGATGCACCTAAATAGGCTAGCAATGTGTGAAAATTGGATTTCTGGGTGATGCAATTTATGTAAGCTAAGCTAATGTGTAGAGTTGGAATCCAATGTTCATATGGTACATCTGTTGTTACTTCAAATTAGAAGTGGATCTTAGTTTAAGTCCATGTATTACTGCCACAGATCGTATTATGTAACTTCTTAAGAATATCTCAATATCCAATGCTAATGGTATAAATGTGTAACTTCTTAAGAATATATGAAATATCAATTATGTAACTTCTTAGGAAAAGCCTATTTCTGCTAGATGGTTTTGGCATTTAAAGTAAATCAAGCATAATTACTAGTTAGAAAAGGAAGGAAAACTTTTTATCTTCAACTTTTGCAATCACATGTTAAACTCGAGAGGCTAAAGAGGTGAGATAATAATCTGAACAACAACATCGTCAGGAAATCCTAGACACCATCCATAACCTAGCCTTCAGTCCTCTTGTACAGTTTATGACAAAATTAAATCTTGTTTTTGCCTTTATAATGGTTTAACATATCCTATATCCTATTGATGTATCAAAGTTGTTGTTTGCTGATGAAGATATACATGGTCAGCGATCTTCAATTTCTTCTCTCTGCCGAGTAATTTTGTTTCCAATATCGCATTACTCATTTGATATTCCAATTCATTGCTTGCTGATTCAAAGTACTTTGAGGATGTTTTTCGTATTTATAGACATCATCATGGGTTTTATTTTGATTTTTAATTTTACTTCTGAGGTCCATATGGTAGAGTATAAAGGTTTCTGGATGCGTACAGAGGACGGCAAGACAAAAAGGGTATAATCTTCTTTATTATTTTTATCTTTTCTTGCAAATTGTAGTTAAGGAATCATTGTGATTATTTTTCATGACTAAAGCCGTCGTGGTCCTTTACTTTTCTTACTTAATTCTCCATTTTTACCCTTAGTGGTTTTGTTCGTGCCCAGGTAATGGTTGTCATTGTGCTGTTAATTTTAATTGAGTTGCCTTTATTAGGCTTTGAGCTAGCTAGTTATGGTGAATTTCTGAATGTGCAATGTGAGGTTTGGTGGCTTTATAGATGAGAATCCACACTTGTAATAATTATTTATAGTTGCAAGTGATCAGCTTTTTATTCGCTTGTTATAATCTAGGGATACATAGAACAACGTAGTGGACTGTTGCATTACATATAGGTATGCATTTTATTTGTAAAACATGGAAGTTCAACATATAATAAGTGAACTGGTTTGTTGAAATTCCTTGAGCATGTGGTTCTAGTAGAGGCTTGTGTAGGCAATGATGTCCTCTACCATGCATAACCATGGGTTGTTAACTTGTTGGTTTGGCTAAGAAAGTGTTTGTGAATTGTTTTTCATTGAATTTTTCTAACCGATATAATTTCAAATCCTTGGCACCAGTTTGACGTAACTTTGTTCTCTTTTTTGAATTGTCTTAGGTACCAACTCATTTCCTCTAGGTGCTGAGTCATATTGTTGGAGCAGGTGAGGCGAAGTGTTGCAGATTTGCGATAGAAATAATACGCAAGAGAAGGCAGAGACTGTTATGTGATTCTGCATTTTTTAGTTTTATCTTATATGCTCTTAAGTTGTAAACAAATGTTCTATGAGCTTTAGGCCGCACATAACTTAGGCATTCTCTTAAGTTTCTAAGCAGATGTTGCATTCCCTCAAAACTAAGGAATTCTCTTAAGTTGTTGAAAGAATAGAAAAAGTTATTATTATTATAAAATGTGTAATAGAATTTGTATGGATTGAATGACAGACTTGTGCAGCTAATTGAATTTAGAATTTCGGCTTATTTCCGACAGAAAATGAACTGCCGGTCAGCCTTGACCTGGTCAAAATTGGTCAATATTGACCAATGTTGACCAGATCAAGGCTGACCGGCAGTAATTTTTTTGCTGTTTCAACTTGCCACGTAGTAACGGCTCTGGAATGTTACGACCTAGTTGTTACAAGAAAAATCGTAACGGCCCGGAGCTGTTACCACGTGTCAATTCGTAACGGCTCAAAGATGTTACTAACGTCGTTACAACCAAAATTCGTAACGGCTACATTGCCGTTACAAAAAAAATGTAACACCCACTTTTGCAACAGGCAAGAGCCGCTACAACCCGTTTTAGTAACGACTCAATTCTGTTTCTAATCCCAGAATTTGGTGTAGTGAAACGTAATATACTCTGTGTGTTTTCAAATGATTGGTACAGTTGGAGATGTGTAATTACGGTCGGTTTGATATATTTACGGTTCGTCTCGAAGCTTTAGTTACCAAATGTAGCTTATTTACGATTGTGAAAAGACGAGGGTACCCAAATATACCTCAATCTAAAACTTTTCCACTTATAAGTCCTTTTCCGAAAGAGATTTTCTATGGACTGAGTCGAGACAATACAACTAATCGGTTCACACTTCGTGTGATCGTCTATGGATACTGATAGGTGTAGAATACACCGTATTTACTATATAGAGTTTATGCTTTCTTTGCTATTTTTCTTGTGAATTATGTACTTTATGTGTGTTTTTGAGTTATTAGGTACTCTGGAGTCGCACGGAGGAAAAGAAGAAGAAAGTATCCAGTTTGAGCAAAAAGGGCGAAATTGTCATCTCACAGGCGAATGATATTTGGAGCTCAGCCAAGGTTAAGGGACGACTCTTTTACAAGGAAGTTACATCAGGTGGCCTTTATCAGAAGTGTGGGTGCTTATAGTCATTTGAGTACCCCTTAGCTACTTTGCTTGAGTGGAGTTAACTAGTTTATCTCCTACACTAAACCTAAAGTTCAGTGTCATTATTCTTCCTTTACTCTAACCACCTGAAATCAAGAGAAGAAGAGGCAGGGATGGTTGTTGAGATCAATCTTCTTTGTAATCAATTGATGAATTTCAGAGACTAGTGGAGATGTTTGTTTAGGTCGCAATGGCCGTGAAGATCAAGTGATTTGCTGGTGATGAAATGGGTCTGAGAATCTGAGTTTGAAGAAATCAGATCGAGAAGAGAATGGATCTACTTGGTGTGGTCATTGAATGCGAGAGGAAGAAATCTGAGATGGGTCTGGTTCAGATTGATGGATGATTGAGCTGTGAAGACTCAGATGAATGGGTTTTCAAGTTAAAATTTGTGAGGATTCTCAAGGGTTCGAATCGGTGGAGGCTGCAATGATGGGTATGACTTAGTTAAAGTCATGAATAGATGCAGGGGAAGTTGATGGTGGTTAGTGATTCAGGTGGTCTGAGCTGCTACAAATGGGTTCCTCAGGTGGTGAGATTGAAAGACTGTGGTAGTTCAGGAAGGAATGGTCCATAGTGTTGGTGGTTTTGATCTGTGGGTTAGGCCTGATGAGATTGCAGGTCAGGTGCAGTTCAGGGCTCGAGGTGAAGCTGGAACTGGTGATTAGGAAATTGCAAGGTATGGAGAAGAAATGTGACATGTGAATGTGTGTTGTTGCAGCTGCTATTGAAACAAAGGAGCTGTAGTTGCAGGGAATATGGAAGAGATGGTTGGCTAGGAGCAGCTGCAGATAGGGGTCTGAATGATTTGGAATTGTTGCTGGCTTTGAATTACAGGGTACAAGAATTACAGGATCAGTTTGCAGGGGTTGTATGCTTGGTGGTTTTTAGTGGATTTGGTTTGCAGTTGGAGCCACAGGTGGTGACAGGGAGATGTAACTGGTGCAGCTCAAGACAGAGATATATCGAGTTGGCTGGAGCAGAGAGCATCAGTTTGAATTGGTGGGAGCTGTGACAAGAGCTTAAAGTGCAAGGTGTTTGCTTGATTGGAGATTGCAGGGAGCAGAGCAAGAGTTACATAATGATGCAAAGAAGAATTGCAGGTACATTTGGATGGAAACCGCAAAGGTTACAGAATCTGTTGCTATATATGGCCGGGCCCGAGAATGATTTGTTTATATAGCTTGGTTGTTGTTGCTATTTTGCGATCCCACCCAATATCTCGAGGTTGGTGGAGTCTGTTGTGGAGGCTGTATTGAAGGTGGTCTGAAGGCTGCAGTTCGGTGATATTGCAGGGACTCTATGAGCTCTTAGGCTGTTGCCACGATTGATTATTGGAGTTATGTGTGGCTTTGAGAATTGGCAGCTAGTATTGGCTTGGACCGAGACCGAGATTGAGGTTGGGGCTGGAACTTAAGCCGAGAAGAGCTTGGATGTAGCTCAGGCCAAGAGACTTGTCTTGGTGACATGAATGTCTTGCCGAGGGGTGATCTTTGCCATTGTGACCGGTAGAACCAGGCTTGGAGATGCAATTAGAGAAATGTCAAGTACATTTTGTATATCGCGAGGATCGATGGAACCGAGATATGTTTGTGATGCTCGGTGGTATCTTGGGAAGAGTTGCACTTGTTTGCAGGAACCGAAATGAGGTTTGTTCTTGAACTGAGGAGGTGATGTCTTTGCCATTGGTGGTATTTGCAGTGTGGCATGAATTGTGCAAGATTCTTGTATGAGATTGAATTGGGCTTACAGTGATGCAACTGAGCTGAGATGCAGCTGCAATAGGATGCAGGTGATGCAAGCTGGTGATGTGTGTGAAGGGTACATGGCCATGATGGCTGGATGCACAAAGATTGTGCATCCCAAGTGCAATGGCCTGGCAAACTGGTTCGGCGACAACCACTCGGCCTAACCATGAATCAGTAGGACTTTGGTGACTCACATCCGAGTCATGGTCCGACCGAGTTGACCAGACTCGACAATCCCCGACTCGGTCCGACCGAGTTAACCCGTTGACCTCGCCGATCCGACCCGTTGACCGGTGACGGGCGGACTTTGCCGGCCACCGGAGCGATTTCCGGGCATTTCTCCGGCCGATTTAGAGCCACAATCCCGATTTTCCGTGACGACTTTTTGGACATATTTTCTACATGGATTTCTCTCTCCCGTGGGCTTGGTGGATTTACATCTAATGGACTTTGAAGACAAAACCTAGTTTTGGAAGGAGAAAAAGGCTATAAAAAGAGGAATTCTACAACTTTTGGAATCTTATCTCATATCTTCTTCTTGGAACTTTGGAGAGCGGTTTTTGGTTACACAACTAGGGTTTGCTTTTGTTCATCTTCTTCTTTATTCCTTTGATATTTTTGTGATGAACTCCATAGCTATGAGTAGCTAAATTCTCTATTATTGGTTAAGGATGTAGTCCGATTTCTAAAACTTGTGTTTGCTTTATGTATTAGTTTTCTCTCTTGTTTATCGTTCAATTCTCTGCGGTTTCTATGATCACATGATTGAAGTATTGTGATAGGATTATGGTGTTTGATTAGTTAAGTGGCCAATTAATTGAACTTGCATCTTAGTCCATAGCTATTTTAGGGTTTTTCATCAAGCGATAACCTTGAATACAAGTAGCATGATATGTTTACGGCTTGTAGTGATACACTCTCGTAATCATATGTAGAGTTTGACCATTGTCCGAATTGTTTTGCGCAACGCATGACAATTGCATTGATTAGCCTATTTCTGAAACTTAATGCTCCTAGGAATTGAACTTGATTAGCGCAAGGCGTTAAGTTATTCTTTAGGTAGAATTCACATACGTGACCCTAATGTGTGTGTTGATGAACTTGAGAAATTAATAGATTATCTTGCTTTCTTGATTCTCTAGGCTTTTGATAACACAAGAGATTAAATCATAATTCTATTCATATATGCAAGCACATGTCTAAGATTGAAGATGAATTCCTTGACCAATATCTCTCTCCATTGATTACTCTCTACAATTTACTTTGCTTTTAAATACAACAAACATACCTTGGGTTATTCTAGAAACTGAAAGTTTATAACAACCAACGCCTCTCTGTGGATACGAACTCTTTCTTATCGAATACTATATTTATATCTAGTGGATTGAGAAAGTGAAATTATTTTTGACGCATACGACAGCGATCAAATTTTGGCGCCGTTGCCGGGGAGGCATACGGCTTGTTATTAAGTTTTTAGTTTCTTTTTACAATTTCTGCTTTTATCTTTGCTTTTCGGTTCTTGTCTTGTTTCTCACTTGTTTGCGAGAATTGTTTGCAGTGCATAATCTCGGCTTCTAAGGATTGGAATTATCCAAGGTGCGGGATAGCTACTAGACGCGGCACAATACTCCAACCAAGTAAAGACACAACGGACGAGCACGAGGAGGAAGTAGGAGAAGAGATTTTCCGACACGTGGAAGAAGAAGAAATGGGTGATGCAAATCGTTCACTTAAGGACTTAGCTTCTCATAGGCTTGATACACAACAGGGTGTATTCAAACGAACTCTACTTTTGAGATAAAGCCGGGGTTGCTTAGAGAATTACCAAAATTCCATGGCATGGTGAATGAAGATCCTAACAAACATCTTTTGGACTTCCACACCATTGTCGCGGCTATGCTTCCAAAGAAATGTTGAGGCGGATGGTGCAATGTTGAAGGTTTTCCGTTTCTCTTTAATGGATAGTGCTAAGGATTGGTTGTACTATTTACCTCCGGAAGTGTCACAACATGGAATGGGTTGAAGAAACTTTTTGGAGAGATATTTTCCCGCATCCAAGGCTACTCAAATTCGCAAAGAAATTTGTGGGATGAAGCAAAACGTGGGAGAATCCTTATATGAATGTTGGGAACGGTACAAGAGATTGGTTGCAAGCTGCCCTCACCACCAATTTAGTGACGCTATGATCATCCAATACTTCTATGAAGGACTCCAATCAAGTGATAGGAATCTTATTGACGCTGCGGGTCTTTGGTGCACTAGTTAGCAAGACGGTGGCACAAGATAGAGAGTTGATTGAAAACATGGCAGCGAACTCACACCAATTTCGAGTCGTGGTTCTGGATGTGATTCTAAGAAGGGTGAGTGAAGTGAGCGAGGTGGAGGAACTTCGTCAACAAATGGGTAACATGACAAGCAATGTTGCAACAAGTTGCATCCGCGGTTATACCAACTTCTCCTCAATCTTATGAAGACGAGCAAGCTAATGCGATCTTTCCGAATCAACCAAGACGGTATGATCCCTACTCCAACACTTACAATCCGGGATGGAGAGATCACCCCAATTTTAGCTATGCTAACAAGCAAGGAGCCGTTCAACAACCTACTTTCAACCGTCCTAGTGGATTTCAACCACAACAACAACAATTTCAGCAACCTCAAGCACAACAATCAATGCAAACTCAAGGTGCTGATATTGATGCAAAGCTTCAAACTTTTATGCAAGGTATTTCCACCAATTTTCAAGGAGAGTCAACAAGAGACTAAGAGTGCTATTAAGGAGTTGCAAACACAAATGGGCTCCATGGCGGTTGATATCAACAATTTGAAGGCACAAAATAGTGGGAGACTTCCTTCTCAACCTATCAACCCAAAAGAGGGTGTTAATGCAATTACATTGAGAAGCGGTACACAACTTGTGCAACCCGAAGTTGCCGATTCGGGCAAGGTGGAGACACCCAAGGAACTGTTTTGGAGGAGAAAACCGAGGATTCTCCCCAAACTTCGAGGTACCTATTTCTAACTCTAAAACTCCGGTTTCTACTTATGTTCCTCCTCTACCTTTCCCTCGCAGATTTGCAAGTTCTAAGAAGGCGGAACTAGAAAAGGAGATTTTAGACGTTCTAAAGAAGATCCATGTGAACATACCACTCATAGATGCTATCAAGCAAGTTCCAAAGTATGCAAAGGTGTTGAAGGACTTGTGTACCAATAAGCAAAGGCTCAAAGGTAATGAAGTGCTTAGTGTGGGGGAGAATGCTTGGCAATCTTACAACATAAACTCCCACTTAAGTGCAAGGACCCGGGTAGCTTTGACATTCCGTCACAATTGGTAACACTAAATTTAATAAAGCTATGTTGGACTTAGGTGCTTAGTTAATGTCATGCCCGCGTCTATGTATAATTCACTTGATCTTGGTCCTCTTAAAAAGGCTGGAATTGTGTTGCAATTAGCCGATCGTTCTAATGTCTACCCAATGGGTATTGTTGAGGATGTTCTTGTGCAGGTTAATCAACTAGTATTTCCAGCGGACTTTTGTGTGTTAGAGATGGATGAAGGTGCACTGGACTCGTCTCTTCCATTGCTACTTGGGCGTCCCTTCATGAAAACGGCGAAAACCATAATTGATGTGGACAAGGGAACGCTAACTATAGAGTTTGATGGAGAAATAATACGTTTCAACATTTTCGAGACGATGAGATATCCTAGCGATGTTCACTCTTGTTTCTCCATTGATATGATGGACACATTGGCGCAACAAATGTTTGAGTTGAATGGTGTTGATACTTTGGAAACCGTGCTCACTACACCTATTGACAACGGTTATGCGTATAGTGATGAGATGAAAGAAACCATTGGTTCTCTTAACTCATTACCGGAAAAATCAGCAACTAAGAATGTTTCATATGCATCTTTACCTTGCAATAATGAAAAACTTGTGCCATCTATTGTTAAATCTCCAAGTTTAGAATTGAAACCTCTTCCAAGTCACTTAAAGTACTTGTACTTGGGTGACAACGAAGATTTACCCGTGATTGTTTCTAACGAGCTTAATGAATTACAGGAGCAAAAACTTCTAAGGGTGCTAAGGACGTACAAGACGGCCATAGGATGGACAATCGCCGATATCAAGGGTATTAGCCCTGCCGTTTGTATGCACAAAATTCGTTTGGAGGATGATGCAAAGCCTAAAAGAGACGCGCAACGTCGTTTGAATCCTCCCATGATGGAAGTTGTGAAAAATGAGATACTCAAGCTTTTGGAAGTGGGTGTTATTTATCCCATATCCGATAGCAAGTGGGTAAGCCCAGACAAGTGGTACCAAAGAAATCGGGTGTGACGGTGGTGGAGAATGATAAGAATGAACTTGTCCCAACTCGTGTGCAAACCGGTTGGAGGGTTTGTATTGATTATAGAAAATTGAATGCCACCACTAGAAAAGATCACTTTCCTTTACCTTTTATTGATCAAATGCTTGAACGTTTAGTGGACACTCTTACTATTGCTTTCTTGATGACTATTCAAAGTTATAATCAGATTGTGATAGACTTAGGAGGACCAAGAGAAAACCACTTTCACTTGTCCTTTCGGTACTTTTGCTTATAGAAGGATGCCTTTTGGCTTATGCAATGCTCCAGCTACTTTTCAAAGGTGTATGGTAAGTATCTTTTCGGAATATGTTGAAAACATAATCGAAGTGTTCATGGATGACTTTAGTGTCTTTGGTGATTCATTTGACCTTTGCTTGAACAATTTGTCTCTAATCCTTGAACGATGTGTTGAAACAAATCTTGTGCTAAATTGGGAGAAGTGCCATTTCATGGTAACTCATGGCATAGTTTTAGGCCATATAATATCTTCTAAAGGCTTGGAAGTCGATAAATCTAAGATAGACCTTATTCGTGCTCTAACCTCCTACTACGGTGAGGGAGATACGTTCTTTTCTTGGTCATGCAGGTTTTTATCGTAGGTTCATCAAGGACTTTTCCAAGATAGCATCACCACTTTGTACTTTATTGCAAAAAGATGTGGTTTTTAACTTTGATGAGAAGTGTGTGGCGGCATTCAATCGTTTGAAAGAACTTTTGATTTCAGCCCCTATCATTAAACCACCGGATTGGAGTAAGCCTTTTGAGCTCATGTGTGATGCAAGTGACTATGCGGTTGGTGCGGTGCTTGGGCAGCGTGTAGGGAAGCTTCCTCATGCCATTTATTATGCTTCTAGAACGTTAAATGAGGCCCAACAAAACTACACAACCACTGAAAAGGAGTTATTAGCCATTGTTTTTGCTTTAGAAAAGTTTCGCTCTTATCTAATCGGTACAAAAGTTGTTGTCTTTTTCCGATCATGCAAGCACTTAGATACTTGCTTACAAAGAAAGAGGCTAAACCGAGGCTCATACGATGGATATTACTCTTGCAAGAGTTTGATATTGAAATCAAAGACAAGAAAGGAATTGAGAACACCGTTGCGGATCATTTGATCCGACTTGCTGTGGACAAGGAGACTATCCCGTTGCGTGAGAGTTTCCCGGACGAGCAACTATTCTCAATCGCCTTTGGAGAACCATGGTACGCTGATATTGTTAATTACTTAGTGTCTAAACAAATCCCAAAGAACTTGTCTCGTGCTGAGAGGGACAAACTTAAGAAGTTAGGTAACCAATACATATGGGATGATCCATACTTATGGAAGCATTGTAGTGACCAAGTAATACGTAGGTGTGTTCCCGAAACTGAATTTAATTCTATCTTGTCTTTTTGCCACTCATATGCTTGTGGAGGACATTTTGGGAGTAAGAGAACCGCTCTCAAGGTATTAGAATGTGGTTTCTTTTGGCCAACTTTGTTTAAGGATGCACACGCATTTTGTATCACATGTGATAGGTGTCAAAGAACCGGCAATCTAGGTGCTCGAAATCAAATGCCGCAAACTATTATTCAATTTGTGGAAGTCTTTGATGTTTGGGGAATTGATTTTATGGGGCCTTTTGTCAATTCTAATGGGAATTATTATATTTTGCTTGTTGTGGATTATGTCTCGAAATGGGTGGAAGCTAAGGCCGCCCCAACTAATGATTCTAAAGTTGTTTCAGATTTTGTGCAAGCTAATATATTTGCAAGGTTTGGAATTCCAAGGGCTATAATTAGCGATGGAGGTTCACATTTCAAAAACAGGTTTTTTGCAAAGCTTGTTAAGGAAGTACAACGTGTCGCATAGGATTGCAACTCCCTACCATCCGCAAACTAATGGACAAGCCGAAGTTTCCAACCGAGAGGTGAAATCAATTCTTGAAAAGACGGTGAATCCAACAAGGAAGGATTGGAGCATGCGACTCAACGATGCTTTGTGGGCGTATAGAACCGCATATAAAACACCTATTGGGATGTCTCCTTTTAGGCTTGTTTATGGTAAACCTTGTCACTTACCCGTGGAAATTGAGCATAAGGCGTTTTGGGCTATTAAGCAATGCAACATGGAGTTGGATGGTGCTGGAAAGCAAAGGAAGTTACAACTTCAAGAGTTAGAGGAGATTCGCAATGATGCATTTGAAAGCTCACGGATTTACAAGGAAAAGACGAAAGCTTTTCATGATAATATGATTTCTAATAAACAATTTTGCATAGGGCGAGAAAGTGCTTTTGTTTAATTCTCGTTTGCAATTATTTAGGGTAAATTGAGGTCACGTTGGATCGGACCTTTTATTGTGACTAATGTGTTTTCTCATGGTGCAAAGTGGAAATTCGTAGTTTAGCTACTGGGTAATGAACTTAAAGTGAATGGGCATAGGTTGAAACCATATTATGAGAACTTCACTTCCGAAGTGGTGGAAGGAGTTAACTTTGTGGAAGTACTCCCTCTGGAGGAGTCATAGAAAGCAAGGAGATAGTCGGGCTGACGACTTTAAACCAAGCGCTAATTGGGAGGCAACCCAAAGGATGAGTATTTCTTATCTTGTATTTATTTCTTTTCTTGTTTTTAGTTTTTCTTGTTTTGTTTTTCTTTATTTTTGCTGATTAGGATTTCCCACCTTGACTTTCTTTGGACGATTCAATTTTACATTGAGGACAATGTAAAGTTTAAGTGTGGGGGAGCATTTATATGTTTTAGTTTGTTTTACGCCTTTAAAAAAAAAAAAAAAAAAAATCAGAAAAATAGAAAAAACCAAGAAAAAATTGTGCTTTTTGAACTCCGAAATCTAGAACTTGTGCCTTTAGGATGACACCAATAGTGGATGGAACCATTTTGAATGCAGGAGTTGAGGAACCAATTAACTAAAAGGGAAGAACATAGCTCAGAAATCATAAATACCATGATAGTTGTTACCATATCTCTAATATCACCATATCACGTTCTATTTTTATTTTTCCATATTTATCTATTGTTCTCTAAGTGCTTTGGTGGGTCACTAAACATCGACGTGTTATTACTGCTAGGATGAAATAGAGTGGTTGAGTTACTAGAAAAAGAAAAAAAAATTGAAAAAAAAAGAAAAAAAGAAAAAAAAGAAAAATATTTGAAAAGAAAAAAAAAGGACCGACCAATTAGACCAAAACGGAATAAAAAGACACTTGGGAATAACAGTATGTGTGAAACGTAGTCCCTGTCTCCGTCGCCTAAACAAGCGTGGGGCAACTATCATGTACTTGCTGACAAGAAGCATGCGCTTGGATCCAAAAGATCTAATCATGCCGTCTAAAAAAAAAAAACAGAGAAATTGGATCCAGTTTGATCCAATCAAAAAAAAAAAAAAGGAAATTACTACTGTGTTGAATAAAGTCACTCTTGGTTCCCTTGTATATGCCAATTGATTTGATGTAGCATTCAGCACGAAGTAGCTCAATCCAATAGGATTAGGTTCATCTTAACAGTGACCTTCTTTTGGATATGGGAAACATCGAACACTTGTGAATATTCGCCAACATCTACATCTTTATCCATCTTCTTAATCTTTTCATTGTGATTGTGGTTTGTTAGTTTCCGAGTATTGTGGCTTGTTCAACTATCTAATTAGAGTTTATTTACTAATATTTGAATTGAATTTGCAAGGTACCTCCTCCTGTAGTCATTTTGGATTCGTTCATTGATTTGTCACGAATAGACGGAGTTGAAATATAGGTTTTGTAGGTATATCTCTAGTAAACCTTCACGAGACTATAACTCGTCCACTAGGGACACTTAGTGGTTTAAAGGCTTGTTATTTATGCTAAAAGTGACCGTAGCCTCGACGACACGGAGTTGTTGTATTTTATTGTTTTGTTTGATTTGCTCGAGGACTAGCAAAGTCTAAGTGTGGGGGAATCTGATAGGTGTAGAATACACCGTATTTACTATATAGAGTTTATGCTTTCTTTGCTATTTTTCTTGTGAATTATGTACTTTATGTGTGTTTTTGAGTTATTAGGTACTCTGGAGTCGCACGGAGGAAAAGAAGAAGAAAGTATCCAGTTTGAGCAAAAAGGGCGAAATTGTCATCTCACAGGCGAATGATATTTGGAGCTCAGCCAAGGTTAAGGGACGACTCTTCTACAAGGAAGTTACATCAGGTGGCCTTTATCAGAAGTGTGGGTGCTTATAGTCATTTGAGTACCCCTTAGCTACTTTGCTTGAGTGGAGTTAACTAGTTTATCTCCTACACTAAACCTAAAGTTCAGTGTCATTATTCTTCCTTTACTCTAACCACGAAATCAAGAGAAGAAGAGGGGGATGGTTGTTGAGATCAATCTTCTTTGTAATCAATTGATGAATTTCAGAGACTAGTGGAGATGTTTGTTTAGGTCGCAATGGCCGTGAAGATCAAGTGATTTGCTGGTGATGAAATGGGTCTGAGAATCTGAGTTTGAAGAAATCAGATCGAGAAGAGAATGGATCTACCGGTGTGTGTTGCACATTGAATGCGAGAGGAAGAAATCTGAGATGGGTGCAGTTCGGATCGATGGATGATTGAGTCGTGTGAAGACTCGATGAATGGGTTTTCAAGTTAAAATTTGTGAGGATTCTCAAGGGTTCGAATCGCCAGTGGAGGTCATGCAATGATGGGTATGACTTAGTTAAAGTCATGAATAGATGCGAGGGAAGTTGATGGTGGTTAGTGATTCTGTGGTCGAGCTGCTACAAATGGGTTCCTCGGTGGTGAGATTGAAAGACTGTGGTAGTTCGGGAAGGAATGGTCCATAGTGTTGGTGGTTTTGATCGTGGGTTAGGCCCGATGAGATTGCGGAGTCGGGTGCGGTTCGGTGGCTCGAGGTGAAGTCGAACCAGTGATTAGGAAATTGCAAGGTATGGAGAAGAAATGTGACATGTGAATGTGTGTTGTTGCAGCTGCTATTGAAACAAAGGAGCTGTAGTTGCAGGGAATATGGAAGAGATGGTTGGCTAGGAGCAGCTGCAGATAGGGGTCTGAATGATTTGGAATTGTTGCTGGCTTTGAATTACAGGGTACAAGAATTACAGGAGCAGTTTGCAGGGGTTGTATGCTTGGTGGTTTTTAGTGGATTTGGTTTGCAGTTGGAGCCACAGGTGGTGACAGGGAGATGTAACTGGTACAGCTCAAGACAGAGATATATAGAGTTGGCTGGAGCAGAGAGCATCAGTTTGAATTGGTGGGAGCTGTGACAAGAGCTTAAAGTGCAAGGTGTTTGCTTGATTGGAGATTGCAGGGAGCAGAGCAAGAGTTACATAATGATGCAAAGAAGAATTGTCGGTAATTTCGGATGGAAACCGCAAAAGTTCCGGTCTTTGCTATATATGGCCAAAGCCCGAGAATGATTTTTTTATATAGCTTGGTCGTTGTTGTTATTTTGCGCCTCATGACCAATATCCGAGGCTGTTGGTGGAGTCTTGTTGTGGAGGTCAGTATTGAAGGTGGTCCGAAGGTGCAGTTCGGTGATATTGTAGGGACTCTATGAGCTCTTAGTCAGGTTGCCACGTTGATTGCGGGTTCGTGTGGCTGCTGAGAATTGGCGGCTAGTATTGGCTTTGACTCGAGACCGAGATTGAGGTTGGGCTGGAACTTAAGCCGAGAAGAGCTTGGATGTAGCTGCAGCCAAGAGACTTGTGCTGGTGACATGAATGTCTTGCCAGGGGGTGATGCTGCCATTGTGACTGGTAGAACCAGGCTTGGAGATGCAATTAGAGAAATGTCAGTACATTTTGTATATCGCAGGGACTGATGGAACCAGATATGAAGCTGTGATGCTCTGGTGGTGTGCTGGGAAGAGTTGCACTTGCTGCAGGGAACTGAAATGAGGTTTGTTCTTGAACTGAGGAGGTGATGCTGTTGCCGTTGGTGGTATTTGCAGTGTGGCATGAATTGTGCAAGATTCTTGTATGAGATTGAATTGGGCTTACAGTGATGCAACTGAGCTGAGATGCGCGGTGCAATAGGATGCAGTGATGCAAGCTGGTGATGATGTGTGTGAAGGGTACATGGCCATGATGGCTGGATGCACAAAGATTGTGCATCCCAAGTGCAATGGCCTGGCAAACTGGTTCTGGCCTGACAACCACTCAGCTAACCATGAATCAGCCCGACCACACCGACTCACATCTGAGTCATGGTCTGACCGAGTTGACCAGACCTGACAATCCCTGACTCGGTGCTGACCGAGTTAACCCGTTGACCTGCCGATCCGACCCGTTGACCGGTGACCGGGCGGACTTTGCCGGTCACCGGAGCCGATTTCCGGGCATTTCTCCGGCCGATTTCCGGCCACAATCCCAGTTTTCCGGCGACGACTTTTTGGACATATTTTCTACATGGATTTCTCTCTCCCGTGGGCTTGGTGGATTTACATCTAATGGACTTTGAAGACAAAACCTAGTTTTGGAAGGAGAAAAAGGCTATAAAAAGAGGAATTCTACAACTTTTGGAATCTTATCTCATATCTTCTTTTTGGAACTTTGGAGAGCAGTTTTTGGTTACACAACTAGGGTTTGCTTTTGTTCATCTTCTTCTTTATTCCTTTGATATTTTTGTGATGAACTCCATAGCTATGAGTAGCTAAATTCTCTATTATTGGTTAAGGATGTAGTCCGATTTCTAAAACTTGTGTTTGCTTTATGTATTAGTTTTCTCTCTTGTTTATCGTTCAATTCTCTGCGGTTTCTATGATCACATGATTGAAGTATTGTGATAGGATTATGGTGTTTGATTAGTTAAGTGGCCAATTAATTGAACTTGCATCTTAGTCCATAGCTATTTTAGGGTTTTTCATCAAGCGATAACCTTGAATACAAGTAGCATGATATGTTTACGGCTTGTAGTGATACACTCTCGTAATCATATGTAGAGTTTGACCATTGTCCGAATTGTTTTGCGCAACGCATGACAATTGCATTGATTAGCCTATTTCGAAACTTAATGCTCCTAGGAATTGAACTTGATTAGCGCAAGGCGTTAGGTTATTCTTTAGGTAGAATTCACATACGCAGCCCTAATGTGTGTGTTGATGAACTTGAGAAATTAATAGATTATCTTGCTTTCTTGATTCTCTAGGCTTTTGATAACACAAGAGATTAAATCGTAATTCTATTCATATATGCAAGCACATGTCTAAGATTGAAGATGAATTCCTTGACCAATATCTCTCTCCATTGATTACTCTCTACAATTTAATTTGCTTTTAATTTACTCTTATTTGCTTAAATACAACAAACATACCTTGGGTTATTCTAGAAACTGAAAGTTTATAACAACCAACGCCTCTCTGTGGATACGAACTCTTTCTTATCGAATACTATATTTATATCTAGTGGATTGAGAAAGTGAAATTATTTTTGACGGATTGACAACCGATCAGATACGAGATCGAGACAATACAACAACGAAGTATGTTTACTTGATAATAGGTTTGGACTTAACCAAACTCTATAGGATTGTCTATCAATTAAAATAGGAATTAACGTTTGTGTATTTTACTTCTAATTATAATAAAAATAATTATAATTGCGGAAATATAAAAGTAAAAACACATCAAGATTTTGTTAACGAGGAAACCGCAAATGCAGAAAAACCCCGGGACCTAGTCCATAATTGAATACTCTGAGAATTAAGCCGCTATACAAAATCAAACTAACTTCGTATAGTTGAGACCAAACAACTAAACCTATAGTTCACTTAGTTTCCTCAGTATCCCTGCGCCTCCAACTTGCAGTAAGTCACGCACCTGGAACAATTCCTTTGGTTCGACTTCCAAACAGTAAAGGAACAACAAATTTGTTCGGTAACAACTCTTTTCAAACAACGTGATATGAGTTTGACAAAGGATCTTCAGTTTAACCAATAAACTCCTTTGTCGGGTCCTTAGATCAATCTCTTAACAACTGCCGAAGTAATTGTTTAGACTATGCAATCAATACTATTAATCACAAAGAAGTGTATTAATGCCGATCTACTCAACCAATCAATCAAATCTATCACAAGGATAAACCGATTATAGTTGGATCCCTTACCCGCCGAAACAAATATTGTCACACCAAAGATTATGAACCCAAAAAGTTTTCTTGTCTTCAAATCTTCTTTGATCTTCAATAAACACCTGCCCACAATCAATTTGAATCTCTTGTGATCAATCACACAAACAACGGAGTTTGTTAACGTTGGATTCTCACAAGACGTCGTTAGATCTACAAACAGTCTAAAGATCTCCGTCGAAACTTCGATCTAGTTTGAGTGAATCATATATCAGGAGAGAATATTCTCAAGCATAAACAAACTAGGTGAAATCAAAGTTCAACAACCGTTAGTCAATCAAATCAATCGAAAACTAAAATAAACTGTAATTATCTAGTTTCCCACCAAGGGTACTAATAGAGCTACTCAATCCCAAAGAAGTCTTTAAACCGAGCGGCCGTAAGAGATTTCGCCTAATTAGGTTAATTTCCTCTCCGAATAGGCAGATCCACCAGTAACAACACAACTATGTAGTTTTGCTGGCTCTGAGGATTAGTTTGCTAGAAATGAAAACTTCAATATATATAGACAAGGAAGTTTGGACACCAAGGAATTTCCAAAACCGAATATTCTCAAAGATATGCAATAAACACAAAATCGGTTTTCATAACTCCTAGAAATGCACTGTCCAAATATTGTCCGAAATCCCAATAGAAAAATCTACAATTAGTAAATGCACATTACTAATTATCATTTTATAAAGATAAGCATTTAATGGCTGGAAATTAAATAGCATATAAAAACTAAGCAACCTTAATTAAAAGATTCTCAATTTATTTTGATCCTGGGATTCTCCTTAGCTATTAAGGAATATCTTTGAACAATTAAAGATAAGATTTACTGCACATGTTTAAAGTATGTCGACATCATTACTTTGTAAATACTTTTCATATTTATAATCTTGGAACCGATTTGCCACACTTCCAAACAAGTTTAGAATTGGTTCATCTGACTTCCAAGAACTATGTGATCGATTATCCTATCAAATCACCAATCATGGGTTTAACGTATCTACCAAAACAAGTTCGGTTCTACCTCCATGTGAGTACTATGCATAGTTACGCTAGTTACCAAAAATTGGTTGACTAGGTACTAGGATCGGTTCCCCACAACATATGGTAACTACCTGTATTCGGATGCACATGTTCATAGGATCGGTTCCACCAATGTCTACAAACTTGTTGCACATGTTCATAGGATCGGTTCCCCAAATAACTATAAACGTGTTGCACCTCTTACAAGGATCGATTCCCCTCTTGTAATGTGTTGCACCTCTTACTAGGATCGGTTCCCCAATAGCTAGTTTAAAGTTGCTTCAATCACAAGGTAGCGACCATACCATCTTGATTGATTACTTAAGATCGGTTTCACTAATAAAAGTCATACCAATACATAAGTCAGGCCACATATTGGTAATTCAAAATAGATTTGCAATGAATAACAATACCAATAAGCCTAGAGATTTCCCTTTCGATTCACAAAACAAGTTTGTTAACTTACTTCCTTTAAACAAATGTAAAACATTGTTTCCTAGGATGAAATATTCACTTATACCCATACATAATCACAATAGCATTTGTATATATGATCATGTCGATGTCTTATATACAAATTTTAATGGTTAAGAAATAAACCTCATATTGTATTCCTTAATACAACGTCTAACTAGAGTATAATCATTCAAACATCTTCGTAGTTATGTTTTTAATATGCACGACTTGAAAGATATGTTAGGAAATGAAACAGTTCAAGTCAAATATTACTAACCTCAAGAGGAAGGATGATGTTGTCATTGTAGCTCCATACTTTTCACATTATTCAAGTCTTCATGTAATACTTGTAAGTCTCATATCATAATACTTCCAAGTTAACCTATACGAAGTTGACTCTAGTATATAATCAAGCGACTGTTTAAATGAGTTTTGATTCACTAAAATATGAAAACCAAACTTGACATACCAACGCTTGGTGGGTTCAACCGAGCTATGCTCTAACAATCTCCCCCTTTGTCAATGTTAGTGAAAAACCTCTTACATCATATGGATAAACAAATTACAAGAATTCATTACACACATACGCTTGATTCCAAGTTCAACAGCACAAAACCTGCATTAAATTCAATCCTTAAATGCCGTTGCTGACATTATAATAACAAAGCTAATACTCCCCCTAAAGGTGAGATAGGTATATTTTCAATCCGCACGTCTTTGTTATTTTCATGTATTTCCTCATAACTACGTATCATATGATATGTGACTCCCCCTTAGTCTATGCTTTCACTCTTTTTGTTATACATAAACGTTTTAACACAAATGTCCTTTCCCTTAGTAATACCAACACAAGATCAATATGACTTGTTTACTCCATATATTTCTCCCCCTTTTTGTCACAAAATGACAAATAAACGAAAAAATAAAGGACAAACCGAAAGGATCTTACAAATCTCACAAAGAGAATTTGCAAACCTATGAGAGCTAAGCATGAGGGTTTTGCAACCATTTTAGATAACCAATATCAAAACCGAAACTACAAGTAATTTGGTTTTAACATGTTATCTAGGAAACAATCGCCCGAATAAAATTTCCCCAATAGTTTAGCACATCAAAAATCGACTAAGCACCTTAGTTCTCTTGCTAAGTCGATTGTACAAGTACAATCGCTTGTTCGATAAGACCAAAATAAAGATCAGAATTAACTTTATTTTTCTCATCAGGTTCTAATTATTCTCAATAATAACTTAGACCTTTCACTTTTAAACAAGACAAATACTAGGTTAGTTAACTAGTAATTCTTGTTAAGGCATTCGGTTAGACCATGAATAACCGAAACCTCCACTTTTGATAAGTCTAACTAAGATTTGAAAAACTTAGTTTCTCTTATCCGGAAATTACTTGGACTAAACAAATGATCCCGAAACCTTTTTGTTAAGCCATAAACAATTCATACAAACCAAATAAATCAACTTGCATAATCATTTATCTTAACCGGAAGCAATTTAAACAAACATAGACATTATAGCACCGCAATTGCACGAAATTTTTTGTAAGCCTAAACAATTGATACCAAACAATAATGAAAGATAACAATAGTTTTTCTTAACTAGAAACAATTGAATCACACTCAAACATCCATACACAAATAATGGAATAAACATCAATTGTACCAAAAATTTTGTTAAGCAAAAGCAATAAATATATGCAATAAAATCATGCTTTTCTTAAACAGGAAAACAATTAACTAACAAGATTGTTACCTCAAATTCTGCATCCTCTTCTCCCCAGAAAGATATTTCATTAAGCGCAAGTTCACTTAGAACTCTTCCCCGTTAAAGTTGTCATCCAACCGCCAAAACAAAAGAACAACAACAAAGAGCAACCTTTACCATAGAAAGGTTGAAAACCGGTTTTAACTAATGCGATGCAAAAGTTGAAACCCCGAAACACATATGCTTTTATGCTAAACCAAAAGATTCAACATATTGTGACTTTTTCACATATTGTTTCAATCGGAACCCCTCATGATCCTTTGATAAATCCTACCAACATGAGCTAGAACTCAATCCCGCTAAATCAAAAAGTCACCCAAACCATAAGGGTTCACACATATGAGATCGAATATTAAGGTAGTAAAATCGAAATCAAACATCCCATAAACATACATAGCAATAAAATAAAGCATTCAAGCACAGGTTATGTAACCGAAAACTATCACAAGAAAAATTATAAAATAATAATTTTATTCATAATAGACTTTACAATTATTGAAAGTAATCAAAACTGAAGTTTATTTTTCCCTTGATTCAAATAAGAGTCTAATCTTATTCATCTTTATTATCCTCCGTTTCCATGATCTCATCAAGGTTTTCTTCAAACAGTTCAATATTGTTGGCATGATAACTAATTATTTGAAGATCATGAAAATCTCTATATGATGCCCAACATACAGTATGAAAAATAATTTCCTTTCGAGCAACTAAGGATAATTCCTTCAGGAGTTCTTTTCTTCCGATAAGTTCAAGTACTCCTTCATAAAGACTTGTAGCCCTTACTTCTGTAATAGACCTAGGGAAAGATTTGATAATAGCATAACTCAGAACAGAGTTCGAATCTCCCTTTGTTGGAGGAATCTAAGACACTCTCTACTTCCTGAATACATTATTCTCCCACAAACTCACTGTATGATCTCTTATTCTCAGTGAAAAGAATTATATGAATTTTTCTAGTTAGTAGATCTTGGAATCTACACGATATATCAAATCAGATATAGCATTCTTTAGGTCTTTCATTTTGATAACCATGAAGGTTTTGAACAAAAGATAGTTTCTTATAGGAGTTTAACCCTTTTTATAAAAAGAAACTTTTTATTGAAGATTTTTCGAAAATCTTTTTCCTTGAGGAAATAACTTGGATTACCCAATTTAAACAGATTTGTATAACACGAAAAGTGTTTGGGTAAAGGGAAATCTGTTATTATGTAGCAGTGCTTTATTGACTGTTTTTTCTCTTCCATTTCTTGAGGTATGATGTATCATCATAGTTGAAGAAAGGTTCAGAGATTATTCCTTCTAGAGGATGAGAGACATATTTTCTCCTTTTAAATGACATGGGAGTAGACTATGTAGACCCAATACGAGAGTTTTTTGCTCTATTAGTCAATAGCTGAAAGCCAAGCATTATTTTTCTCAGTTCCTTAGATACGAAACGGAGAGCACACTGCATTTTATGAATCTTGCATAACTTCTGAGCATGATTAATACAACCACAGGAATAACAATAGTTATTATTATTAAAGTTATAATATTTATTGTTACCTTTTTGTGCAAGATTGTTGAAAGCTCCTTTGGTTTTCTGTACTCTTCTTAGCTTTGATTTTTCATTTGCTTCCAAGACTGTCTTCTTCATGTTTGACGGAGCATCAATTGTTTCCATGTCCTTATCAGTTGCTTCATGGTTATGTTTAGCACTTTCCTTCGGAGGGTCTTCTGTAAGAGTACAAGTGGATTTAACAAACAGAGTTTCATTACCAGGAACTATAGTGTTACCACCTTCATGTCCCAAACCACGTGTATCCCCGTGGGATCTCCCTGTTTTTATCAGTGAGGATAGATTACTTGAACTCTCATTAAGTTTTATCACTATAAAGATTTCTTCTTCCAGTGATCTATTTTTATCAAGAGCAGTGTTAAGAGATTCCTTTAAACATTGTATATTGTACAGAAGATTATTTTCCTTTTTCTTGAAGCACTCTCGTTGAGAGGTTAATTCTAATTTAGAATTAACAAGCTATTTTTCTAAAAAGAAAACCCTTTCCAAGGTTTTATCCAGATTCTTTTTACAAGTTTCTCCATCATGATATTCAGTATTCATCTTCTCTTGTTGTGAGAATTTTTCTTTTAATAAGCTATGCTCATTATTGAGATTTTCAAACATCAGTGTTAAATCTCGTTCTCTTTTAAGAGCTGAAAGTAATTCATTAGAACATACAAGAAATTGTTTGCTCAATTCCTTTAATTCAGATATTTTCACACTTGATCTTTCATCAGAGATCTCAAGTATGGAGTTTAGAAATATCTCGTTGGATATATAATCAATTGAGTAATCAGAAGTTGATTCACAATTTTTCTTTGAGCTCATATCTTGTGACACGTTAACTGGGCCTTTCTTAGTTTTCTCTCTAGCTTAACTTTACTTTGCCCCATGTCTTATACGTTAGATCGCACCAAACACAGATTGTTAGATCTTTTCGTGTTTGCCTGCTCTGATACCAATTGAAAAGACGAGGGTACCCAAATATACCTCAATCTAAAACTTTTCCACCTATAAGTCCTTTTCCGAAAGTGATTGTCTATGGACTGAGTCGAAACAATACAACTAATCGGTTCACACTTCGTGTGATCGTCTATGGATACGAGATCGAGACAATATAACAACGAAGTATGTTTACTTGATAATAGGTTCCGACTTAACCAAACTCTATATGATTGTCTATCAAGTAAAATAGGAATTAACATTTGTGTATTTTTTTTCTAATTATAATAAAAACAATTATAATTGGGGAAATAGAAAAGTAAAAGAAACGACAAGATTTTGTTAACGAGCAAACCCCAAATGCAGAAAAACCACGGGACCTAGTTCAGAATTGAATACTCTCAGAATTAATCCACTATACAAAATCAAACCAACTTCGTATAGTTGAGACCAAGCAACTAAACCTATAGTTCACCTAGTTTCCTCAGTATCCCTGCGCCTCCAACTTGCAATGAAGTCACGACCTGAACAATTCCTTTGGTTCATATTCCAAACAAAGAAAGGAACAACAAATCTGCTTTGGTAACAACTCTTTTCAAACAACGTAATATGAGTTTGACAAAGGCTCTTCCGTTTAACCAATAAACTCCTTTGTCGGGTCCTTAGATCAATCTCTTAACAACTGCCGAAGTAATTGTTTAGACTATGCAATCAATACTATTAATCACAAAGAAGTGTATTGATGCCGATCTACTCGACCAATCAATCAAATCTATCACAAGGATAAACCGATTATAGTTGGATCCATTTCCAGCTGAAACAAGTATTGTGCACACCAAAGATTATGAATCCAAAAAGTCTTATTGTTTTCAAATCTTCTTTGATCTTCAATAAACACCTGCACACAATCAACTTGAATCTCTTGTTATCAATCACACACAAAATGGAGTCTATTAACGTTGGATTATCACAAGACGTCTTTAGATCTACAAACAGTCTAAAGATCCCCGTCAAAACTTCGATCTAGTTTAAGTGAATCTTATATCAGGACAAAAGATTTTCAAGCATAAACAAACTAGGTGAAATCAAAGTTCAACAACCGTTAGTCAATCAAATCAATCAAAAACTAAAATAAACTGTAATTATCTAGTTTCCCACCAAGGGTACTAATAGAGCTTCTCAATCCCAAAGAAGTCTTTAAACCGAGCGGTCGTAAGAGATTTCGCCTAATTAGGTTAATTTCCTCTCCGAATAGGCAGATCCACCAGTAACAACACAACTAGGTAGTTTTGCTGGTTCTGAGGATTAGTGTGCTAGAAATGAAAACTTCAATATATATAGACAAGGAATTTTGGACACCAAGGAATTTCCAAAACCGAATATTCTCAAAGATATGCAATAAACACAAAATCGGTTTTCATAACTCCCGAAATGCACTCATCCAAATATTGGCGTCAAATCCCAATAGAAAAATCTAAAATTAGTAAATGCACATTACTAATTATTATTTTCTAAAGATATGCATTTAATTGATGGAAATTAAATAACATATAAAAACTAAGCAACCTTAATTAAAAGATTCTTAATATATTTCGATCCTGGGATTCTCGTTTAGCTATTAAGGAATATTTTTGAACAATTAAAGATAAGAGTTACTGCACATGTTCAAAGTATGTCGACATCTTTACTTTCATATTTTCAATCTTGGAACCGATTTGCCACACTTCCAAACAAGTTTAGAATTGGTTCATCTGACTTCCAAGAACTATGTGATCGATTATCCTATCAAATCACCAATCATGGGTTTAACGTATCTACCAAAACAAGTTCAACTCTACCTCCATGTGAGTACTGTGCATAGTTACGCTAGTTAGCAAAACTTGGTTGACTAGGTACTAGGATCGGTTCCCCACAACATATGGTAACTACCTGTATTCGGTTGCACATGTTCATAGGATCGGTTACCCCAATGTCTACAAACTTGTTGCACATGTTCATAGGATCGGTTCCCCAATAACTAAAAATGTGTTGCACCTCTTACAAGGATCAATTCCCCTCTTGTAATGTGTTGCACCTCTTACTAGGATCGGTTCCCAGTAGCTAGTTTAAAGTTGCTTCAATCACAAGGTATCGACCATACCATCTTGAGTGTTTACTTAAGATCGGTTTCACTAATAAAAGTCATGCCAATACATAAGTCAAGCCTTGTGAATAGTTTTACCAAGATACATAAACAAGTTTATGAGCGGTTATACTAAACACACATATTGGTAATTCAAAATAGATTTGCAATGAATAACAATAACAATAAGCCTAGCGATTTCCCTTTCGATTCACAAAACAAGTTTGTGAACTTACTTCCTTTAAACAAATGTAAAACATTGTTTCCTAAGATGAAATATTCACTCATACCCATACATAATCATTATAGCATTCATATGATCATGTCGATGTCTTATATACAAAGTTTAATGGTTAAGCAATAAACCTCGTATTGTATTCCTTAATACTACGTCTAACTAAAGTATAATCATCCAAACATCTTCGATGTTATGTTTTCAATATGCACGACTTGAAAGATACGTTAGGGAATGAAACAGTTCAAGCCAAATATTACTAACCTCAAGAGGAAGGATGATGTTGTTGTTTGGTAGGCCCGGAAGATGGGTAAATAAATTGGCCTACGGGTTATACCGCAAGTGCACGGCGTCTATTGGAGACGCGGCAAGTACGGGTCGATCCACAGAGACGAGGGTGCTTTCAATAATCTATGGCTATGCTAAACTGAGTTTCTTAGTGTGAACAAAATGGTGTTTTGTGCCGATACGGCTGAACTGAGATGGTGTGAACCTAAACTAAGGGATGAAACAGTAACAAAGGGGTACTAGAGTCTTTGATTCCACCACTAATCTATACTATGTTCTTCAACTCATGATTTTATTCTTGTTTTGAGATAAAGGAGAGGTGTCAAGTCCGCCTTTATGTCAAATATGTTTCTCCGATCGATAACTTTAATCGCAACTAAGGTATTTATCCTAAGTATTAACCGTCTGATTAAGGCACAATTAATCAGAGATAACATTAATCTAATGAGCTTAAGTTGTAGCATAATCATCTCGAGGATATAATCAAACTACGGTGCATACATGGATTTGTCATGCACTTTGTGAGAGCAATGAGTTGACATGCTTTGAGATTAAAGACTATCTTACAAATGATTTAAGCAATCAAGAACAATATATGGAGCATGAAGAACACAAAGTCATGAATTAGGGTTTCATCTCAAACCCTAGCACTAAATTAAAACATAAATTAACACAAAATACAACTATTGACTGCCCTGGCTAATCCAGGCGTAACCCACAACACAGTTCATCCTCCTCTATTTATACATGCAAAAGAAGAACAAAATACCAAACCCTAATTCTTCTCAAAAATCAAAATAAAATAGAAAATAACTCAAACCCATGCTCTAATCGGCTCTCGCATGTATTTGTCTCTCTCGCTTCGATTGATGTTTCCTTCCTCTGTTCGAGAACCCTAACCTAGTTTTCTCTATCTCGATCTTAGCTCCTAGGGAAGAAGCTATGAACTAGGTAGAGAGACGGTAGGGGATGGTGAGGATGGTTGACTTGGTGGTTGTGGTGTCGGTGAAGGTGGAAGTGATGGATGTAGCGACTGGTCTGGGAAGAAGGGGTGGAGTTGCAGAGGACGAGCTCCGTCCGTCGGGAGAACGAGAGAAGAAAGAAGAGAAGAGAAGAGAGTGTCGGTAGATGGGAGGTTATATAGGGGTCTTTAGTATGAAGCGGGTGCATCATTGTTTGATGAGGATAGAGGAGCGAGCGTAGGATCTCGATGACTCGAAGTGAGGGATGACGCGGCCGTAGGATGGGCGAGGCGATCCGAACGGCTCGGGGTGATTTGGAGTGATATGGTGTTGAGCGGAGTATCAAGAGATGATGTGTAAGAGCTGGAACGACCGTAGGATGTGGATGAGTGAGATCTCAATGGCTTAGGTTGAACGGGCTCGGATCCGGTCATGGGTCTTGGATAGCTTGGGCCCATGTCTTGTAAATGCGTTGCTACTTGTTGGGTTGTAACTGTTGTGCGCGCGGGCTTTGGCTTTCTGCTCCAGAGATGCTTGACTCCAATTCTTCGCTCTTTTGGCTCCTCAATTTCTCCGGACTTTATTTAGTACCTAAAAACACAAAATTAATTAATATAAATATTTATTCTTGAAAACAAAGAAAATACAGAATATGGGATAATATATGATTTATAAGCGCAAAAGATGAGTAAAATGCCAATAAAAAGGTGTATAAATATGCACTATTTAGCACTCATCAAATACCCCCAAACCTGAAATTTACTTGTCCTCAAGTGAAACAGAAAATAAGAAATCCTAACTATACCCCTGTCGCAGGTCTCTCGAATGCATTTAGCGTATGCACTAAGCCTTTAAACCGCTAGGTGTCCCTAGTGGACGAGTTTTAGTCTCGTGAGGGTTTACAAGAGGTGTACCCACAAAACCTTCTCCAACTTCAGAGTGTAAAGAGTCTCAAGCATCCAAGAAGCTATGAGGACATAGAGTTTCGCATGCTAGTAACGAAGTTAGAACTATCAAAGAACGCCTTCTCATCCTTAAGTGCCGAGCGAGAAGTAACCATACCATATGAAAGAATTCGGATTCGATTGTGATCATAAGTCTCAACTTCCGCCTCACCATTAAGGTTTTATGATAATTGCACTCAAAAAGATCGCTTTTTAGTCTCTCATGTGTGCAGCGGAATAAAGAGAGAAATCTCGCACACGTTGTAGGTAAGAAGGATAACCTTCCGAAATAAAATCTGGAGACTCCACAAAAGTGTGGACAAAAAGAATCTTTTTCGATGATCTCTAAGAAAGGAAATCAACCATTAGCAAGGGGTGGGAGTACTCACTCACTTCTCACCCGATCGGCAATTAATATCACTCTCTCATAAGAAACCATAGAAACGTCTTCAATCTTCGGTCTTCGGTCTTCAAATGTTGATGATGAACTTCTAAACTTCACAAAACTTGACAATTTTTAACTTTTCTACTCAAATTCCTTGTTGTTTGGATTTTTCTTTTTGAATTTTTCTTTACCATGGTGGTAGCAAAAATAAACTACAATATATATATATATATATATATTTTTTTTTTTTTTTTTTTAAGAAGTGAAAATAAAAATAAAAATACAAATAGTGAAACAACTAACTCCATGGACAAAGGACTTTATCACTCAATTTTTCCACAACTTGTATTGTCTTGATTTTATAAATTTTATTAATTCTCATCTTATTTTCTTTTCTTTGTTGCACATAAACCTTGGACTATATCAATTTTTCTTTCAATATTCGATTCTCATTCTCCGGTTGCTGACGATGATGTGTTTCTATGGGTCTTGCTGATTGAGAGAGAGAATGATGCTAACTACAAATCGGTATTTAGAAGGAGTTTTCATCTTTAGACGTCACCCTCATGATTGACAAAAACTAGCACTCAAGAGATCAAAAGTAGTGCCTGAAATTGGTGCGAAGTTGGGTAGCTCACCATTCCTACCAGGAATTTACGTAAGGTGACACACACTCTAATGACTTTTCTAGAAAGTTGCAAAAATTTGAAGGTTGGTGCCTCACTTGATGTAAATTGGGTAGTCTCCACTATGGGTGATCACAATTCTACTACCGAATATCTAAACAACACCTAATTCGCCCTCCGGTATGGTTAAATCCAATTTTAACGCTCTAATCAACTAAGAAACCCGATTGCGTTTCCAAGACTTCCAAGTTCTGTTATTTCGGTCAGAATCTCTATGTAAACATAGCTAAAAGCATGCTAGTGACTCTAAAATCTCTAAAAGTTGGAGGTTTTTACAAAAAGAGTTTTTTTTTTTTTTTTTTTTTTTTTTTTTTTTTAAGATAAAAGGTGAAAAATAAAAGACTAAAAACTCTAAATGCAAAATAAAAACTAAAAACTCTAAATGCAAATGTACCCCAAACCTAAATCAAACATTGTCCTCAATGTGTCACGAGATAGAAAATTTGAGCAGTCACGTACCACGAGAACTATCCGATAAGATAAAAGGGAAGAGATTACCGGATGTCGGCATGGAGCAAGGTTGAGCTTCATTCGTCAAGGCAAAATCCAACATTCTCAGTGGTGATTATATCGGATTAGCACAAAAAAAAATGCACAAGAAGACTCAACCGATTCAAGAAAGAAAAAATTAACAAGTCCTACAAAAATTTACTAACAGTCTAAAGAGTTGAGGGTCAACCCAATAGAGAATATGTACAAACAAATATAACATGAAAATGGGCTTTGGTTTATGTGGGAATTTGGTTTATTGGGCTTTGGTTTCAATGGGATTCATTTGGTTTTGTTGGGAGCTTTGGTTTATGTGGGAAAGTCCAGCCCAGTGAACTGTGGGCTCAGCTTGGTCTAAGTGAGCCCAATAGTTTATCTGGTTTAGCAGCCCAGGTTTGTGTGCAAAGCCTAGAGGTTGGGCTTCAGCTTATGTACAGAGCCCAGCAGAAAGGCACAGCAGGCCTCAGCTGTGTGCACTGGTTATTTGCGAACAGCCCAGCTATGAAGGTTGGTTATGTGGGCAGCCTAGTGATTTTGTGGGCTCAGTTTATGTAGAGTGGGCTTCAGTTTGTACAGAGCCCAATATGTGCAGCCCAGCTGTTTGGTTATGTGACAAGTTAACAGCCCAGGTTGCACAGTGGTTGGGGTTTGGCTTAACAGCTCACTTTGTTGCACAGGTTGTGTGCAAGTCAGGTTAAGCATAGGTGTCTCAAAGACAAAGACCGATAAAACAACAATGTGCACCCGGTTGAGTGTAGTTCAAAGACAGTTTATAGTGCACTCACAACAAATTTGACACAATAATGTATTAGGATCAAATGTTGGTAAAATTGAGCTCTTGCATAACAAACTAACATAGAATTGAGCTCTTGTACACGGCTTGCATAAAAATGAAGCTAATAGTTCATGTCAACTGGGTCGATTGACCTCGGTTGTTGGGGATCAAAATCACAAGGATGCGTGTCTTAGCAGAGTATAACACTTCACAAAGATGTGGGGATTGCAATCACTCAAGGTTGATCTATGCACAGGTCAAAGATAGGAATAGATGAATCACAAAGACAAGTGTAAGTGCAACTCAAAACACAAAGACATGGCATATTATACAAGACAACACAAAGTCACAAACTCACAAAGAATGACATTTGATTCTAAGCCCATAGCATTGCTAGTAATTGAAATACTCAGCACACAGGGGTGATGGTTATGTGCAAATGCAGGGAAGCTCCACACTTGCTGCTTCAGGGGCTAGCAAGGTGGAGATGGTTCACAAGGCTCACAGGCATCACAGACGGCCTAGCACTTGCAGCTTCAGTTGTGGCTTACAAATGGCCTAGCAACATGCAATTTACAGCTAACTTGGTTTCTAAGTTGTGGCTACAATCTTGCAGCTTCAGGGGGCTGGATGCATTCACAACTCAAAGACAACAAGTGAGAGCTCATGCACAAAGTTCACAAAGAAACTCCCACGGGGGTTATGCTCAAAGCGAGGTAGGTTATGCTCGGATGAGGGTAGCAAGGTTTGCAACTTGGCTCAAACTTGCGGCTTCTGTGGGATAGCAAGGGAGCAGTGGTCCGCTTTTAACACATCGGTCAAATAACACAATGGGTCATTGAGCCACATTCAAGCATGCATTCAGGTCACAGGGTAATCATTCAGTGCTCCTCAGATCAAGGTTATGCTCAGGGTGTGTGTACTACCTCGCACAGGTTATAGCATGCGTCGCAATGGCTTACAATCTCAGGTATGCAATTTACAGGGCATCTTGCATAACATGGTTCACACGGCACGGGGATTACAATATGCTAGGGAGCCCAAGTCATAGCTCTGGGGCTAGCAAGGGAGCTCAAGGCAATGGTAAGGAAATCAGCACACAACACAAGGCACAGGGGCTAGCAAGGTGGTTTCACACAGGCTCACATAAGGGTGTATGCTAGTTTAACATATTCTGTGGAGTCATGGAGTTACTTACCTGAGTTTGCAGTCTGCTCAGAGCTTTGTGACTCAGTGCCCTGCGCTTCTTCTTGGCCTTCTAGGCTTAGCTCAAAGAAATACAGCAAGCACAGGCTAGTAGTATGGGTAGCACAGTGGGCAGTAAGCACAACTACACAGCTGCACAAAGAAACAACACAGTAGCACGGCGGAGTTGCACAGTTCATTCTTTGACTGATCGGGAAGAGTAATTTGGACTGTCACGGTGGTTTGAAGAGTTATACTAACACTAAGTGAAGATGAAGATGGAGTTAATACAATGCAAAGCTATGTAAAATGAATAACACAAGATAAAACAAGTTATGTAATACAAGTTATGCTAAGCTACAGCTACAAAGGTTAAAACAAGATACATAAGTTAAGCTAGAAGATGTACAAAGGGTAAAACAAGATACAAGTTACAGATGGCTATAAATTTTAAACTAAGTTACACTAAAACATGACTAAAACAAAGAATATAAAGCGAATATATACAGAGATAAGAATGAAACTCAGTAAATCAAGCCAATAGTCACAGGGCACGCGCCAAGTCCCCGGCAACGGCGCCAAAAACTTGGTAGGCCCGGAAGATGGGTAAATAAATTGGCCTACGGGTTATACCGCAAGTGCACGGCGTCTATTGGAGACGCGGCAAGTACGGGTCGATCCACAGAGACGAGGGGTGCTTTCAATAATCTATGGCTATGCTAAACTGAGTTTCTTAGTGTGACAGAGTAACAAAATGGTGTTTTGTGCCGATACTACTGAATCGAGATGGTGTGAACCTAAACTAAGGGATGAAAACAAGTAACAAAGGGGTACTAGAGTCTTTGATTCCACCTTCACCTACACTATGTTCTTCAACTCATGATTTTATTCTTGTTTTGACAGATAAAGGAGAGGTGTCAAGTCTGCCTTATGTCAAATATGTTTCTCCGACTGATAACTTTAATCGCAACTAAGGTATTTATCCTAAGTATTAAGCTGTCTCGATTAAGGCACAATTAATCTGTAGATAACATTAATCTAATGAGCTTAAGTTGTAGCATAATCATCTCGGGGATATAATCAAACTACGGTGCATACATGGCTTTGTCATGCACTCGTGAGAGCAATGAGTTGATATCTTGAGATTAAAGACTATCTTACAAATGATTTAAGCAATCAAGAACAATATATGGAGCATGAAGAACACAGTCATGAATTAGGGTTTCATCTCAAACCCTAGCACTAAATTAAAACATAAATTAACACAAAATACAACTATTGACTGCCCTGGCTAATCCAGGCGTAACCCACAACACAGTTCATCCTCCTCTATTTATACATGCAAAAGAAGAACAAAATACCAAACCCTAATTCTTCTCAAAAATCAAAATAAAATAGAAAATAACTCAAACCCATGCTCTAATCGGCTGCATCGCTGTCTTCTTCGCTTTCGATTGATGTTTCCTTCCTCGTTCGAGAACCCTAACCCTAGTTTTCTCTATCTCGATCTTAGCTCATAGGGAAGAAGCTATGAACTAGGTAGAGAGACAGTAGGGGATGGTGAGGATGGTTGTACTGGTGGTTGTGGTGTCGGGTGAAGGTGGAAGTGATGGATGTAGCGACTGGTCGGGGAAGAAGGGGTGGAGTTGCAGAGAGCAGAGCTCGCTCTGTCGGGGAGAACGAGAGAAGAAAGAAGAGAAGAGAAGAGAGTGTCGGTAGATGGGAGGTTATATAGGGGTCTTTAGTATGAAGCGGGTGCATCATTGTTTGATGAGGATAGAGGAGCGAGCGTAGGATCTCGATGACTCCGAAGTGAGGGATGACGCGGCCGTAGGATGGCGAGGGCGATCCGAACGGCTCGGGGTGATTTGGAGTGATATGGTGTTGAGCGGAGTATCAAGAGATGATGTGTAAGAGCTGGAACGACCGTAGGATGTGGATGAGTGAGATCTCAATGGCTTAGGTTGAACGGGCTCGGATCCGGGTCGCGGGTCTTGGATAGCTTGGGCCCATGTCTTGTAAATGCGTTGCTACTTGTTGGGTTGCAACTGTTGTGCTTGTAGGGGCTTTGGCTTTCTGCTCCAGAGATGCTTGACTCCAATTCTTCGCTCTTTTGGCTCCTCAATTTCTCCGGACTTTATTTAGTACCTAAAAACACAAAATTAATTAATATAAATATTTATTCTTGAAAACAAAGAAAATACAGAATATGGGATAATATATGATTTATAAGCGCAAAAGATGAGTAAAATGCCAATAAAAAGGTGTATAAATATGCACTATTTAGCACTCATCATTGTTGTAGCTCCATACTTCTTCACATTCTTCAAGTCTTCATGTAATACTTGTAAGTCTCATATCCTAATACTTTCAAGCTAACCTATACGAATTTGACTCTAGTATATAATCAAGCGACTCTTTAAATGAGTTTTGATTCACTAAAATATGACAACCAAACTTGACATACCAACGCTTGGTGGGTTCAACCGAGCTATGCTCTAACATATTGGTTTTAGATTATAATGTTGAACCGTAAGTCGGTTACGGTTTTTCACACCACTTTCAATACCAACCGTAACTTGAAATATGTTGTAACACCCCGTGTTTTTACCATGTCGCATGCTAAAATATACACCATGGCCTGAGATGAAGCTTCATACAAAGCTTCTGTTGTGTAGGAAAAGGAACATTGGCTCTTGGCCAATGCATTGACAATGTTCAGCCAACATGGCTGCACATTCGGTTGGCAGTGAACAACCAACATGGCTGCACATCGGGTTGGCAGTGAACAACCAACATGGCTGCACATCGGGTTGGCAGTGACAGCCAACATGGCTGCACATCGGGTTGGCAGTGGCAGTGAGCAGCCATCTTGGCCGGTCATTCAGAAATTCATGGCAACGACCATGAATAGTGAAGCAAGCATGTCAATATGCTTCCCTTTCCATACTTGTAGAAATTCCATTATGACATATATAGGGAGGGGTACTTGGTTGAAGGTGCTTATACGGACCATGCACCAAGTGAGATAGCCTTAGAAATGCACATCCATCACGACTGGACATTGGAGTGGCCTATGGGCCAAAGACGGAAGTACAACCATCACGGCTTTTCACGAGACCTGGCTCAGGAAATGTTTAGCCGTCATGGCCGGACATTAAAACTGACCTGTGAGCCAGAATTGAATGTACAGCCATCACGGCCGTACATCATTGTTGGCTAGGGTGGTAAGGTGCAGCCATCACGGCCTGGGAGTTGATGAATGATTTTTGCTCCACCAATCAAAGTTGTAAAAATGTCTTTTAAACATATATAGGGAGGGGTTGTTGGTTGAAGGTGCATATGCGGACTATGCACCAAGTAAGCTTCATAGCTTAGCCGGAAGAGTATAAATGATGCCTAAGGCTCATTTATAGTTGCGTAGCCTCGCGAAGAGGTCATTTGATGCTTAGGCATCGTTATGCCATATTGTGGACCGAACATGCATCACTTGGATGAATTTTGACAGAACGGCCTATACGGACTAGGCCATTACCATTATTGTTTGGCCACGACCATGCAAACGAGTTGGATTAAGTTCCTTGTCCCTTCAAGGATGAACTACGGTCTGTGCTTGATCCCTTAGAGTAGGGAAGGGTACGTAGGAAGCCGCAATGAGTTGCAGCATTGCCGGTCCGGCACATTGGCCCTTCATATCATCTAAGCTCGGTAGCTCGATGCGAGAGATGATTGATGCCAGACTTGATGAGGAATGTTGCATGCTAGCAAGTGGATGCTCATACTTCCTATCAAGCTACGAAGATTAGGTAAGCGGAGTAAGGAAATGGCAATAGGCCTAGAGCGGCTAATGCCAAAGTCCACGGCTCATTCCTTAAGCCTGGACAAGACGCGGGAGCTGACGGTTGCTCATCTATATAGGAAATTCAGTGATGAATTCCTTACGTTGAGGCAATGACAGTGATGCATGCAATATTCATTGGCCTCGGCCTTATGGCATTATACCCTTCTACGGGCAAGGGTAAGTTTGGAACGGTGTGTAAGCTAAGTTAGCTGCATCATGCTCCACGAGCATGCTTGCAATGGAAGATGAACGTGCATTTGCCTGGGGATGAGGCCCGGATCAAAGCTTCACCATGGCGCATCGGGGGAGTTACGGCCTGCGGGGCAACGCGCCAACGGCGTAATTTTCCGGTCCGTCACATATGTTGTCGATTTCTTGTCTCGTTGACACTAATGTGGGTATTTGTTTTTCCAGGTCATGGATGTGTCTCCCCTAATGGATGAACAACCTTTAGCAAATGGAGTTCTCCCCGAAGTTTATACCTTTCACTATTTAATCGACTTGGTAGGTTAATAATGAATACATACGTCTTTCATCTTTGGAAAATATTACTAAAAAATTCATATTGCTTAATTTGTTTTCTATTTTGTTTTTGTTTTTGAACCTATTTTGTAGACATGGAAGGAGAAAGATGATGCAAAGGAGTGGGCTAGAGAACGAGGCAAGTTGATTATGTGTATCATAGTTTGTAATGGTTACACTAATGACAACAACTTTCAAATGGTTTGCGAGTGTAGTGGACATCATAAAAGTCACGCAAAAAAGGGTACTTTGTATGAAGCAAAGATAAAGAGGAAGAATACTACTTTCACTAAGAAGACCCGATGCCCCTTCAAGCTTCAATTTAGAAGGAACGCAGCAAAATATTGGATTTTGGAGAAAGTTATATGCGGTAGTCATAACCACCTTATACTGGAAAGTTTGCTAACATACCCTTATGTTGGAGGCCTTACTGAAGAAGAAGAGATGTTCATAGATTCAATGACCCAAAATCGTATGATACCCATTGATATCCTCGATCACTACTTAAAGCAAAAAAACTCACTTAATGCTTCTACTTTGGCTAACATCTACGAGCAACAAAAAAATTAAAGAATAAGAAGTGAGAACGAAGGAACGAAATGCAACAATTAAGGCATATATTTGGGGGAGCATAATTACTCAGTTTTCCACGATGAAGATGAGAAGAAACAAATCAGACATCTTTTATTGGCGCATCCCGAGTTTGTAAATTTGGCACGATGCTCTCATCAAGTGCTTCTAATGCATTGCACATACAAAACCAACAAGTTTGAGATGCCGTTGTTGAACATTGTCGTGAAAACTTCTACCAATGCTCCTTTTAGTGTTGGTTTTTGCTTCTTGAAAAATGAGCTCGAAGAGAGCTATGTATGGGCACTAAACCAAGTGAAGTTATTCTACGTAGAGGGATACACTCCAAAGGTGATTATTATCGACAAGGAACAAGCTTTGTTGAATGCAATAAAGAGGGTTTTCCGGGATGCTCATAACCTTCTTTGCACGTTCCACTTGTGGAATAATACTGAAAATAAGTGCATGCGCATTGTCCGTACAAAAAAAAGTGAAATGGAGAAAATAAAGAAACTCTTGGTACATCAACAAGAGGAAGCCAAAGAGAAATTTAAGAAGGATGACAAGTTGGCGGAACCAAAAAGGAGAGAGTTTCAAATCGGATTGGGGAGCCTTGACACATTCTGTCACCGTGGATGAATATGAGGATAGAGCTCGTATGTTAGTGGCTCACTGGAAAAAAAATTATCCAAGTGTTGTGAATTATTTGTTGGATAATTGGTTGGATAAGCACAAAGAGAAGTTTGTAGCGGCATTCACTAACCAATATAAGCACTTTGACAACCAAGCTACAAGTAAGTGAAACTAAAAAGATATACAATGTTTGGAGCGTATTATATAACCAATCTAAAACCAATATAATAAACCCGAGCGTATTATATAACCAATCTAAAACCAATATAATAAACCCGAGCCTGAGACTCTGAAGTCCTATAAATTTGTCTATCCTAAATAAAGAAAGAAAAAAACCCAAGTCGCGTGAATCTTCACTTGATCGGGTCTACTCATTCGGGGGTACATTTGAGAAAAACAACTTCAACCCCTTCTTCACTTTGTGCTTCTTTTTCCTTATTAGCTTTAATTTTTAGTTTTTCTTGGAGTTTCGATTCTGAATCTGACTTGTCTAGTTCAAACCATAACTGCTCTCTTCGCTTAGCTTGTTAAGCAAACATTTCTTAGGTGATATCTTAAAAGGTATTGCAAAACTTGTCTAGGTATAAACTTAGGATTTGATTTCTAACTCATTGTCATGGAACGTCGCATGATCCTTGACAAGAATCGACACTCTTGCAATTCAAAACTTATCTTCTAATAAGCTGAACAGAAGATTTCCTATGAATTCTCACTCTGATACACTCATGAATCTGGATGGTTATGTTTTTTGATCACAAAATGCGTCATTGAGTAGATATCTTACAAAGAAACTTTGCGAAGGTGATCGTAGTACTAGTAACGGTAATGAAACTCCTATACTGAAGTTGATGAAGTCAGTCAAGAGGACACAAAAGAGGGTTATGGGTGCAAGAGATTGTTGCCTTGGGGTTTGGAGTATTTTCTTATAAAGAAAGAGAAATGGTAGATCACGTATGGGAGATTTATCAATTGCATTTCCATTATATAGTTAAAAGGAACATGTTATATTCAAAATAATTGATTGTAAAAATGCGCTCTTTATTTTTCGACAACTTTCATATTTTTTTTTTAATTTTTTTATAGGAAACTGATGACAAATTTAACATTTTTTTGCTTGAATAATTGAGGTAACTGGGTTGCTTTGGTCCTAAATCTCTGCACGCAGCTTTGGCTTCAGGATGAAGCTGAAAGACAAGTTAAAATCATTAGTCGTCCTTGAAGCTAGAAAGATTGGATGTGATGCTCTAGCCAGATGGGCTACCAAGTGAAACTGCTTGCATCATCATTTGTGAAAGTGTAATCCATATTTGTGCACATCTATGACTCTATAAAGAGTATATATTTAACATTTTCATTTGATGATTGATTAGTTAACTGATGTCTTATTAGTTATTAGACCGACCGTGCAAAGCGAGGGATGACTTTATATACGGTGATTTTGTGTCAATATGGCACATGATTTTTTTTTTCCCCAATTTAACACAAAAAGATTTGATTTGTTTGGTGTTGGTAACCAAATTTTGGTGTCCCATTAGACATTTTCGTAAATAAACCGAAAAGGAAGGGAAATAAGGACAAATAGGTATTAGAGTCAAAATTGTATCATAATTCCTTATGTATCATACTCCCTCCGTTACTTTTTAATACCTGGCGAGATTGGGGTATACTCAAACTAATTGGGGTATACCCAATAAGACAAAATAGGTTGATTTTACTTCAATACCCTTGAACTAATTAACTTAAAATTAAACCCTAAAATTAAAAATTAAATAACTCATAATCTTCCCTAATCTCTCTTCTCTAATCTCTCTGCTCTTCCCCTTCATCTTTTCCATTTCTTACATCAAACGAAAATCTTGAACTTTGATTTTCCAAAAAAATCGTTGACTCTACCGTGAAAAGAAGACTATAAATGATGTTTAAACTCAAACCCATCATTGTGTTGTGTGATTTGATTGTTATATTAGGTTAGAAATCGAAAATTATGATTTCGTGTTTTTGGTTGGCAAGGTCGTAACATGCATATCTTGCCGAGCTTTTCATAATGACCATGGCTGTTGATCAGAATTTTTCAGTAGGAAGGGTATTTTTGAATACCTTCTTCGGCCAAACAACGGCCGTGGGGTATTTCTAAAATACCTTCTTAGGCCAAAAAACAAATAGGAAGGGTATTTTTAAATACAGCAAGGCCAATGTTTTTTTCAACAGTCGGCGGGGTATTTTTTGAAGACCTTGCCGGCTAATAAATTTTTTCTGTCGTCTCCTGTGTGTCAAAAAAATAAAGTCGGCAAGGTCGACGAATGAAGATCATGCCGACCAAAGTTTGGCGGCATGATCTTCATTCGTCGACCTTCCGATTTTTATACTTTAATCGAAAGTGTTGATTTTTGATCTAATTTTGAGTATGATTTCATACAACTGACTTTGCAATCCCCTTTTAGAAGTGTTTGGGTCGTGTGCTTTCATTTCCGTTGCAAAAGATTTTCTCAAAACAAATTTTTCATAAAAAATCTTCCCAAATAAGTTCAATCAAAAACAAAATTTCAATTCATAAGTTTTAATCCACTCAATTAATCAATCTAAACTCAATTAATTAAGCTAATCGATTTTTTAGTGTTAATTAAACAAGGGTATATTAGCCATTTAGAAAAATATATTGCTAAGGGGTGGCTTCTTTTACTTCAAAATGACCCTATTTTGTCTTATTGGGTATACCCCAATTAGTTTGGGTATACCCCAATCTCGCCAGGTTTTAATAGGCCAGTTTCTATAAATAAATATTTCAAAAAAATAGGCTGGTTTCCTTATTGGGAAAGTCAAATGTTACTTTAATTTTTAGGACCACTTTTCTTTTAACTTCTTTGATGAAGTGTTATGTAGACCATGTCAATTACTTCTTTGGGCGACAAGTGTCATGGGGACCATCTCACTTCACTTCTTTTATTGACAAGTGTCTAGAGGACCACTTTCAATAATTAGTTCTCTTAATTTCCTTAAATTTCTCAAAAAACAAAACTGGCCTATTAAAAAGTAACGGAGGGAGTATTTTTTTAGGGGTATAATTGTTTGTCATAGAATTTTACAAATTTTATCTCGTTGGAAAATTTTTAAAGAGATCTACACAATGAGTACAAACAACAATATCAAATTTAATTTTTTTTTCGAAAAATTTGGAGGTGTTTATCATTTTAGGCACAATTTTCAAAAGTTGATTTCATAGCCATTATATAAACCACCACAAAGGATACATAACACATTATGTAGCCATATTTTGGTTTATGCATCTACTAGTTTTTCATTGCAACTAATAAAACGATGTACTCCCTCTGTTTCAGGAAAAGTGATACTTTCACTTTAGGCACAATTTTTTTTTACAGTCCAATTACAACAGTGTTTCCTTTTTTCTACGGTCGACCCTCCCCAACGTGGTAGCAGTCATCTAGTTAATATTCATGTTTAAAATCTCAATCCTCGTTACATAACTCTCTAAATCAAATAAATAGCGAAGATTTAAATATGCTAGCATTTTTAGGGGCGACCCCAAAAGAATTAGGGGGGACACAAAAGACAAAATAGGTTGAAAATACTTGTATACCCCTTCATAATCGGTAGTTTAGGTTTTTTTAGCTGCGATTGCAAAATCTCATTTTTGGGAAACTACATATTCGGTAGTTATATGAACTATTTTGACTACCGATTATAGGCTCAACCAAATTAGAAAATAGAGGATTTTTGCAAAATCTCATTTTGGGGCAACTCTATATTCTAAGTCGGGATACCTTCATTTACTACCGATTATAGGCTCAACCAATGCGATTGAAAAAGCTCGGTGCGGGCATGGACGTGGTATGAATACAATGCCTAAGACGCTATACACGGGGGGTGCTGGGAGGGCGTAGCCCTCCTACCGTGTTCGACCTGACCTATAATCTACGAGAAAATTGAATTTCAGTCCGTTTTTGCAAAATCTGATTTTGGGGCTACTCTATATTCGGTAGTTATATGAACTATCTTGACTATCGAATATGGTTGGATATTTGCAAAGAGAGTCACTGTATAATCGGAAGTCATGATAACTCTTCCTTTCTTACCGATTATAGGCTCAACCAAAATTTCAAAAAAAAAAAAAAGGATTTTTACAAAATCTGATTTTGGGGCTACTCTACATTCGGTAGTTATATGAACTATTTAGACTACCGAATATGGTTGGATATTTGCAAAGAGAGCAAGGATAATCGGAAGTCAGGATAACTTCATTTACTAACGATTATAGGCTCAACCAAAATTTCAAAAAAAAAAAAAGGATTTTTGCAAAATCTCATTTTGGGGCTACTCTATATTCGGTAGTTATATGAACTATTTTGACTACCGATTATGGTAGGATATTTGCAAAGAGAGCCATTGTATAATCGGAAGTCATGATAACTCTTCCTTTCTTACCGATTATAGGCTCAACCAAAATTCCAAAAAAAAAAGGATTTTCGCAAAATCTCATTTTGGGGCTACTCTATATTCGGGAGTTAAATAACCTAAATTCCCTACCGATTATGGTAGCATTTTTGCCAAAGGTCTAATTTAATCGGAGTCAAGATAACTTTATTTACTACCGATTATAGGATAGTCAAAATTCAAAAGATAAAGGATTTTATTTTGGGGATACTTTATATTCGAAGTTATATAAACTAAATTTACTCCCGATTGTTGATTAACTACCGATTGTATAGTTATCTGATTGTAAAGGGTAGTTTGGGATTAAAAAAAATGCCCCGAAAATAACCTACCGATTGTGAAATAACCTACCGATTATGACAGTTTTTGTCGTTTTGTGTCGCCCCTAATTTTTTTGGGGTCGCCCCTAAAGACCCCAGGTTAAATATAAGGTGAGTGTGCACAAAATCGGACTCGTCGAAGTGTAAAAACTTAACAACAGTCCCATACCATACCTAACAAAAGGGCAAAGCCCAATACCAGACACAGTAGCCCATAGTAAATCCGGTGAGTAAATTCGTTTTAGGATTTTCAGTCTTTCACTTGGTTGAAATCTCCGCTCCAAAAATCAGTGAGACTGTTAGCTTGAAAACCCTAGCCAGGATGCTTTTTTCTTCTTCTTCTTAGATCGGAGCTCGATTTCAGGGGGGTTTTTCAGTTTTTTCTCTATGTATCGATTGAGATTTGAGGTCTCCAGATTTGCTGAAAAAGAAGCTCAAGATCAGCTTAATTTATCAATCAGTGGGAAAACAGCTTCTAATGGATGATGTATCACCACCACTACTTTCAGGTCCTTCAAGCACTTGTACATATGAGTACCTATTGTCTTTGGAGGAGTATCAGCTCTGCTGGGTTAGGTTGATGCTCGTGTTGCGGAAGAAGAAGATGAAGAAACACCACAGTTTTATGAGGTACTGTACAACTCTAAATACAATTATTTCAGTTTTCGTTATACTGTAAGTTTTGATTACACCGATACGACCTTCATTTTTATCTATTGGATTCCAAATTGTTCAAAATCCATCCCACCAATTCCCAAATGCTTAATGTCTGAGACGATTAAAGTAAGGCTTGATTTGAGTTAACTCAATTCCGTAGATGTTTTTTTTTTGTGAATCTATACTTTCATTATAGAAAACTGAACCTGGAGATAGAATTTGGTTTTCGTAATTAATGTTCTCATCTGTTAATGCCAATCTCCATGTTATTTCTTTTAGTTATTTGAGTGTAACATCTGATTGGTGTTTTGGGTTGCAGTCACCATGTAACTTACAAGCTGGCACTGGAAACCAACTTAGGGATTTAATCACAATTCATAATCCGGATGGCGGTTGTATCTTCTTATTGTGGTTAATCTAAACACCGAAGCTGCAGTTTGACGAGGTATATAGAAATAGCACTACAGCTCTATATACAATTATTTTCAGTTTCATTGTTATACTGCAAGTGTTAATTAACATCTTTCGTTTGACTCTACCCATTGTTTAAAAAAAGAAAAGGAATTGGCTTCCTATCGGTTGATTGGCTGCACATAGATTTGAATTGCTAGATTTGAGTTATGGGCTTACTTAAACAAAGAACATTTGTATGTTTTGAACTATGAAGTAATTCATACATGCTAGTATTTGTTTTGTCAAATGGGTACTGCAACATTTGATGCGCATCGGTAATCAGTGATACACGTCATAACACACATACACCACTACAACACATCTAGTCTGTTTATTTGGCTTAGCATCTTATTTGGCTTCTGCACAGGGCACATGATAGCTGAGGAAAGGTGACTCATGTATATATGTTGTTGATCATCTAAAACTGATCCATAACTGTCTTTTAGTTGGTACTTGGTGTTACAACCACGTATTGTTGGCGAGGATGAACTGCTTCTGTTACTTGTTGAGCATCAAGTACCTGTTATCTAGGAGTATTGTCTCAACTTATCAAAACTCATGCTGAATTTCATTTTTGTGAGATGCCTTTGGATTTTTAATACAACTTTGTCTATTCGACACCAAATTTAAAGTAAGAGGAGAATCAAGTTTGGCTTTGGAGGGTGTTCTCTGGTCATTTTCAACTGTCAAATAGAAATCTATTAATCTAAACACCAAACCTGCTGTTTGAGGCATGTAGAGATAGCAGTTCAACAACTACATATATTAGTTTTGTTATACTACTATTGTTGATGAACATCTTTTGTATAGGAATCTGGTGGTAGAGCAGAACAAAAAAAGAAGCCGACCCATCTTTCAATTGAATGCTCATTATGATTTCTCCTCCCATACCAATTCTGTGGTTGATTAACCCACGACCACCACCATCAGCTACTACTGCCACAACCTCCTCCCACATCACTAGGGATGGCAATGGGGCGGGTATGGGGCGGGGACCTTGAATCCCATCCCCTACCCCGTTCAAAAAACCAAAACCCATCCCCTACCCGTTCCCCGTAAGAATGGGGCGGGGACGGGTATGGAGAATCCCCGTAGGGGATGGGTTCCCCATGGGTTACCGTAATACTACAATAAATATTTAGAATTTTATAAATAATAATAATTTAAAAATAATTATAATGTTTCAAACAATAATAATAACCTATGCAGTGCATTTTAAAATTTTAAGTTTATCATAACCAACTAAAACTGAAAAATAAAGGAAACAATTGACCCACAATTAAGAATTATGGTTCTTTTTACTTCTTAGTTCCTCATTATTAACCATCTTCCTCCATGTTAATCATCTCATCATGGTCTTCTTGATTGTCTTCCCAAAAAGTTCCACGTTCTGATTTTAATCCACCTACTGAAATATAAAGAAAATGTATCATATATAACCGTAAATAAGTATTTAAATGTAAAAATTGTTTTAATACAATAAATATTCTACATTTCATCTTATCCCACAACCAATCTTGAGTGCACTTCAAATATGGGGCGGGTATGGGGCGGGGACCTTGAATCCCATCCCCGCCCCATCCCCGCATCATTAATTTCGGGGATTCCCCGTACCCCGCCCCGTTCCCCATTTATACGGGTAAAACCCTAACCCATAGGGGCGGGTCCCCACGGGGATGGGTTTGGGTGGGGCAAATTGCCATCCCTACACATCACCACTACCGTTTCCATCATTTGTATAAACCTCATTCCACTACAATGATCGAGCTTGATTTGAACAATTTTGTTCATCAAACCTTTTTGAAGCAAACAAGTGATGAAATCAGAAGGACTTGTTTCCCTTGAGCATCAACTAACTTGGGTTGTGTTTCCAATACCTTGGTATTCCTCCTCCTCCTCCTCCGGCTATCAAATACATACTGCTGTTAGGCCGCTTTTGGATATCAATGCTTCTCCTCCTAGAGATGAAGATGTTGAAGAGTTTGAACAACATTCTAGGTATGCCCTCCTCAGTTATCTATTCCCTTTCTTCTTGTTTATTTTGGCTCTCTGCTGATTTGGGATTTCTTCATTTGGTTCCACTTGTTTGAATATGAAGTTTTTCAACCAAAGATTTCACCTTTTAAAGTTAGCTCCTTTTAGTAGTGGAGTATGATTAAATTCTGCCAACACCCTGTGAATATAATATACACAATTTGAAAACGATGAGTTTGGAGGTGAAAGTGTATACCAGAAGCAGAAAGGTTTTTCCTTTTTCCTTGCAGAAATTAGTTAAAGTTATATGCAGGCAGGGCAGTGTTATCAACTTCTTAGTCTCAAAGCTCAAACATCTTGATAGACTCTTATAAACCATTTCTTCTTCCACCTTAGGGAACCACAGTTTCTAAAGACTTAGTACAATGTTAATAGGAACAAAGCCTAAGAGCTTGATTCATTGGAAATAGGGGGAAGTAATCAGGATACAGGGGTTTGTAGTGGTTATCCATGATCTCGTCCACGCAGGACATCTCATAGGTGCTTGCGATGTTAACAACAACAACTTGAAAGCTCGAGCATTTTGATAAAGGACTAGCAACAAATACGTCTAGCTAGGTTCTAGAGGTGGACTCATATTAACCAGTACTCCATCTTAGGGAGCCACAACCTCTAAAAGCTTAGTACAATGTTATTAATAACTAACCCTAAAACCTTTATGTGTTTGAGGGAGGTGTAACAAATAGGATATGAGGGTTGGCAAGGAGTAGGAATCTATAATCTTCTAATAATAAATCATCTACCTCTTGCATTAATAAATTAAACTGTTGATTGAGTCTGTTGTCTAGCAGGAAGAACTCTGATTATTGTCATGCTACATCCCATTTTCCACACGTTACTGAATAGTGAATATTAACTTCAACTACATTCAGAATCCGTGAAAACGTCTAGGTTTACCAATACTTAATCAAGTTAATCTATTAACCTATTCAAGGGGTAAATGACCCCGAAAAGACATATTTATTATTTCAAGCATATCTGCAAGTTGCAACTGTAATTAGTGATTAGATGGCTTCTCAGCGTTGTGTTGTTTTCCATTTGGGATTTGGCTAATACCGTTGGGAATATGCAATGAGTGTGATTTAGCACACAAGAACAATCCTGATCACTGGTTCTTCTCATGCACTCATGCGTAAGCTGACAACAAGGAAAAGTTTTTGCTGGTGCGTACTCTATGCTGTTTTGACATCAAACGCTTGCGTGGTAGACCTCATGTTTGCAACATGAGTTATCTCCTCTGCTGAAACTATTGGTCCATCCGTTTGGGTGGATCATACACTTGGCTGACGTTAAGGAAAGCACTAGCTGACTGATAAAATGTAGAGCTGAAAATGTTTGGCTGGTTAGGAGCGGAGAATAGAGATGAATAAACTTCACGAAACCAAAGACTTCTTCCTAGAACTAAGGATGTTCACTTCAGTACTTTGTTAAGAGGGCGTAACAGATTGGAGCTTTATAGATATCGCCCAATAATCGTAACATTTTTGAAATTTTGTTTAAGGATCTAGTCAAGGCTCTCTTGAATTTTGATTGGTATGGTAAGCACATTGTGTATGTGATGCGGTACCTAATATATTAGGATCTTGAATCTGTTAAATTCCTTTACTTACTGTTTTACATGGCTGGTCTTAGACCATCAAGTGGGCACCTAGGTTTCTACTTAACAGATTAATGAAGATACACATTGAATTACAAGTTGCAACTGTAATTAGTGATTAGATGGCTTCTCACCGTGTGTGTTAATTTCTATTTGGCTAATACCGTTGGGAATGTGGAATGACTGTGATTTAGCACCCAAGAACAGCAAACTGCAGTCTGCATCTCCTGTTTCACATGGCAATGATATTTTAAGAAATCATATTCAGCTAATTAAGACTTAGGGGATCACTAGTTCTTCTATCCCTAGCAGTCAGTTCATGTAAAATCTTTTGTTGGCTGTTGCATGATTTATGGTCTTTGGTTAATATCGCTGTTAATTGCTCAAATTTAAATTTATAGGTTTAAATCGTCTTGTTTGCGCTTGTAGGATGCGCACTCTAGGCGATACCAATTTTAGTGGCTTTTTAAATGCGGTACTCCATATGACATTGGGGTTTTTAGTGGTTTGGAAATGTTGAACTTGTCGGAGTTGCAGTTGCTTTGAGGGAGTTGAGGTTGGAGAAGAATTCCTTGTCTTGAAAATTCCTTCTCACATCAAAAAGTGTTCATTTCTTATCACCCTGTAAGTTCTCTCCCATACTGTCAATATGCTTATCAGTTTTGGCTATTTCTTGCGAATTTTTAGTTTAAATAAGCTTATCGAATCACTTTCAATGCGTTTTGCTCTTGTAAAATTGAGTAGCTTAATTATTTTCTTAGGCACATCACGATTCCAAGTTTAGAACATTGTTCTTCTGCATCTCTACATAACTAATCTCCACAAGATGCAGTTGTAGTGAATTGCCGTCTCCAAGATTTAGCACCTTGGTACTGTATATTTCTATTTATATGTCCTTGCTGATTTTCTATTTGTTGATTGATAGGATCTTGTCACAGAACAAACTTGATGGTCCAATTCCTGCAACCATGGCTAACCTCACCAGCCTTCAGACTGCCAACTTATCTTTAAACAGCCTGACAGGAACCTTGCCTAAGCAGCCTCTCATTCAGTATCTCCCACAATCAACCTCCAAGATGAACTACCTGCTGGTGGAGTCTTCAGTACCATTTCCCTTTCCTCTGTGTCGGTTAATCCAGCTTCGCGTGGCTCTATTAGTTGACTGTTCTTGCACTACTGTCCTTCCAAAACCCATTGTTTTCAATCTTAACCCTTCTTCTGATTCGGCTGAACCCGGTTCTTCATCCCAAACATGCATCACAAAAAGATCATTTTGAGCATTTCTGCGTTAATTGCTATTGGTGCAGCTGTTGTTATCGCCCTTGGCATAGTCGCTGTCACAGTTTTGAATATCCACGCACGATACACATTGTCTCCTTCAGCTGCCGCCCTTGCATTATCAGCTGGCGATGACTACAGCCATTCTCCAACTACTGATGGCAAAACTTGCAAGCTTGCAATGTTTTCAGGTGACCCAGACTTCCGTGCTGGGGCCCATGCACTGCTCAATAAGGACTGTGAGCTTGGGCGTGGAAGGTTCGGAGATGTTTACAGGACTGTCCTCCGGGATGGACGCCCAGTTTCCATCTAGAAGCTAACTGTTGCAAGCCTTGTGAAGTCCCAAAAAGATTTTGAGAGGGAAACCAAGAAGCTGGGAAAAATCCGTCATGAAAATCTTGTGACAATTGAAGGGTATTACTGGACTCCCTCATTGCAACTTCTCATTTCTGAGTTTATCTCCCGAGGAAGTCTCATTTCTAATAGACAGCAATGGAGAGCCAAAAGTTGGAGCTTTTGGGTTGGCGAGATTGCTGCCAATGCTAAATTGTTATGTTCTCAGTAGCAAGATTTAGAATGCACTTGGATACATGGAACCTGAATTCTCAGGCCGTACTGTAAAAATAACCGAAAAGTGTGACGTGTATGGGTTTGGAGTGTTGGTACTAGAGGTGGTGATTGGGAAGCGGCCAGTGGAGTATATGGAGGATGATGTGGTGGTGTTATGTGATAAAGGGGGCATTAGAAGACGGGAAGGGAGAAGAATGTGAGGAAACTATCCCTGTGAAGAAATTAGGTCTCATATGTACATCTCAGCAGATTTATTGATTAACTTCATAGGCTAAAAGCCAAAAATGATGAAGGGGTGGACTATTTCTCCAGCTGTGTTTTGTTGGCAAGCGACTTCATTCCTGTGTCAAGACAGAACTAGAGAACATATATTAACCATGGAGAAACCAATGTTGGGCAAGATTGGATGGAGGACTTAAATCATCCATCCCTACTCCTTGTGTTTTCCTTGTGTGTTTTAGTAAGGCTCTGGCAGCCGATAAGAAGGTATACATAATTCTCCTTCTGTTTTCGACTTCTTATATGATGCAGAAAGCTTAGTGTACCTTAATTTCTGACTCTTAATGTTCTTTGATTTTAGATGGAGAAGAACATGGTTTATTTCTTGGTGGAAATGGGTCTTATGCAGTATGCCATGATAACGTTCCTCTCTTGCCATGATAACGTTCCTCTCTCCATCCATGTTGGTCATCTCTGCAGTCTATGCAGCAAGGTGCAACCTGAAGGTCCTGAACCAGACACCATTGTGGGACGAAACACCTTCATACAGGCTTCTGTGAATCTCAGCTAATGTAAGTTCCCTCACCATTGTTACATTTTCCATAATAAGGAACATAACTTCATTCTGATTCATGAATAGACGTATTTGAGATGTTTGCCAATAATCAGAATCTCTTATCCATCTTTCTCCTTATTTGGTTTGACAGAGATTTGGTTTGCTTCCACTCGGGCGTTGCAGAACAGAAACGTCAGATTGTTTACAGGAAATATGCAAGTGCATTACTTTCCCCAGCCAAGAGCACTGACAGTACTGAGCATTGTATTAGTCTTAAGACAGGAAATTAGTGCTTATTTATGTCGTGGTAGTGCTAGGGTCCCATTAACCAGAACCGCACTTGAAGTAGTACCACTGCATTGCATTGATGACCACTGACTACTGAACCCCATTTTTGGTATCAGACAGGTGTTTTCCGACCTGTTATTTTAGGGTTTTCTTTTCTATCCTTACCTACATCTTCTCAGGCTTTTTCTTCATGGCTACCATCACTACTCAATCTTCCTCAACTGCTTCCTCAACAACATCTTCCTCAACATCTTCCACAACAACATCTTCTACTTCTTCAATGTCTTCTCTACACTCGGATCAGGTACCTTTTGAGCGTCTTCATGGCACTATTTCAGAAAAGTTAACCGGTCAAAACTATCTGTTATGGAAAGCACAGTTTACACCATATTTACAAGGATATGATTTGGAACAATATGTTGATGGTTCTCTCCAAGTTCCACCTGTTCTTGTTAATAATCTCCCTAACCCACGGTTTTTATCCTGGAGACGCACAGATAAGCTTCTTCTCGGATGGATTATGTCCTCTCTCACTGCTCCTGTTCTAGCTAAGGTTAAGGCATGTGACACTTCTTTTGCTATCTGGACTAAACTTGATACTCTCTTTGCTTCTAAAACTGATGCTCATCTAATTCATCTCAAGGAATCCCTCTCATCAGTCAAGAAGGGAAGTTCAACCATGTCCGATTACATTCAATCAATTAAAAATATTGTGGATTCTCTTGCCGCCAGTGGTGTTGAATTTTCGGATAGAGAATTTCGACACTATGTTGTGAAGGGACTTGATTCATCGTATGAATCAATTGTTAGCTCTTTAATCACCACGATGGGTGTTATTACTGCTGAAGAATTTGAATCCATGCTGCTCTCTTATGATTTACGCGTTACTGCACAAAATCAGGTTGCTCTCTCGTCACCACTTGCTAATGTTGCTTCTGTGAATCGTACTGAGGATGTTCCGCTAACAAGAGACGGAAAACCAGCTGTTGTTTGTCAGATATGTATTAAACCTTTTCATAATGCTCGAGACTGTCGTAAGAGATTAGATACAGTGACCTACCCTCCTCGTGACAAACGTTCACAGCCTAAGAATAATGCTCCCAGAGGACGTCGACCATCATCTAATGCTCCAGCTGCTTATGCTACATCTCAAAATTCTGTTTATGCGTATGATTGGCTTCCCGATAGTGGTGCGACAAATCATATGACCAATGATCTGAGTAATCTTCATACCCATTATGAATACAATGGCCCTGATCATATTAGAACTGCTGGAGGTTCATCCTTGCCGATTTCAAATACTGGTGATGGTATTCTTGCTACTCCTAGTCGTAAGTTTCTTCTTCCTAATGTTCTTCATGTTCCGCATCTCTCCAAAAATCTTTTATCTGTTTCAGAATTCTATCGTGATAATAATGTCTTCTTTGAATTCTATGACTCTTTTTGTCTTGTGAAGGATCGCAACACTGGGGAGGTAGTACTTCGAGGAATGCTCAATAAGGAGGGTCTTTATACCCTTCTTCCTATCTCACGTGTTTCTGCTCTTGTTGGTGAACGTACCTCTTTACAGACATGGCACTCTCGTTTAGGGCATCCAATGCTCAAAACTGTTAAAGCCATTGTCTCCAAGAATAACTTACCTGTTTCTGCTTTTAAATTCTCCATGTGTCAGTCGTGTTTAGCCAATAAAAGTCATAAGCTTAGTTTTACTCCTAGTACTACAGTTTATGAACATCCTTTGGATCTTATTGTTTCAGATGTTTGGGGTCCTGCTCCACTTTTATCTAATGAAGGTTTTCGGTACTATGTTATTTTTGTGGATGCTTTTAGTCGTTTCACTTGGATTTATCCTATGTACACGAAAACTGATGTTATTGGAATTTTTGATGTCTTTTATCGCCACGTGCAAACTCTCTTTGGTAGAAAAATAAAAATTTTCCAAACTGATAATGGTACGGAATATAAGAAACTCGCTAAAATTCTACAACACAATGGTACCCAACATAGACTTACTTGTCCCCATACTTTTGCTCAAAATGGTCTTGCAGAAAGGCGACATCGTCACATAGTTGAAACAGGATTAACACTCCTATCCATGGCTTAGATTAAAGCCTCATTTCGGTATGATGCTTTTTCAATCGTCGCTTTTCTTATGAATCGTGTTTCATCGATTCCTACGGGTGTTCGATCTCCATATGAACTACTTTTTAATAAAGTCCACGATTTCTTATCTCTTCGAACTTTTGGTTGCTTGTGTTTTCCTCATCTCAGAGATTATCGATCTAATAAACTTGAACCTCGGTCATCTCCTTGTGTCTTTCTTGGCTATTTTGCAACTCGCAAGGGTTACAAGTGCTTGCACATTCCTTCCGGTCGAGTTTATTGGTCGCGTCATGTTGTTTTCGATGAGTCTTCTTTTCCTTTTGCGGCCCTGCTTCTTCGGTACTACCTTCGTCCTAGGATCCTTCACGAGTAATCTCTTTTCCCCCTTCTTTTCCGTACCTATTTCCTCCACCTCTATTTCTGCTTGCTTCAATCCCTCCAAAGAATCGTTTACGGTATGCATGATTACGCTTTCGCGATTCTGTTGAAAATTTGCGGACCTAGTCCATTTGCTATTCGCCCGACTTGTTGGTCATTCACATCGACAGTGATTCTCCTCTCGTTAGTTTCTTCTATCAAGACCGCCGCAAATCCTACCGGGATGCTCTTTCCCACGGACAAAGACAACACGACCTTTGCTCGCACTCCATGGCCCACACCGCTCCGGTTACCACCACGACCAAACAAAGCCTTTGTTGCGGAAGTTCAAACGTCCTCTTTACCTACCCACGATAACTCACCCGCTTTGGTTCTGCGTCATCTCTGAAGCTTCACAATCTTCTTTGTCTACACTTGCTTCGGTCTTTGCATCATCTACTGACGACTCAACGGCCGTTTCTCACTGCCACTTCACGCTTTGGCCGGACTTATTGCAGACGGTTAATATCTTCTTCGAGATTCAGCGTTGGTTCCTACAAACGATCAACCAACTATTTCTCGTTGTCGTACAAGACCGGCTACTTTACGATGCCGTGGCAACCAATCATTGCAGCCTCCTTTATCGAGCGATCTGTCGCCACTTCAAAACCCCGACGAAAAATGATCACTCCATGATCACAAGAGGAAAGGACGGTATTTTCAAACCAAAAGCTCTTTTAGCTTCAAAATATGCAAAAATGCGATGCATTTTTGAGTAGACATGTTATTCACTGGGCAAAGCAAGATCCTAAATGGCGTAGGTCCATGGATGATCAATATAATTCACTTATCCGAGAATGGCACTGGTCTTATGTTAAACGTACTCTGGGTATGAACGTGGTAGGTCAGTAAATGGGTGTTTCGTGTCAAACGACATGCGATGGCACTATTGAACGACGTAAGTCTAGACTAGTAGCACAAGGCTTTTATCAACGTGAAGGGAAGGACTATGGAGAAACTTTTAGTCCAGTAATCAAGCCTTGCACAATTTGTATTGTTCTCACTTTGGCTCTTACATCTGCTGGCCTATTCGACAACTTGATATTCAGAATGCATTTCTTAATGGTTTTCTTACGGAAGAGGTTTATATGAAGCAACCTCCGGGTTACACTGATCCAAATTATCCTGATCATGTTTGTCGTTTGCATAAATCGTTGTATGGTCTCAAACAGGCACCAAGGGCGTGGTACAATCGGCTTAGCGTGTTTTTACAACAACTTGGTTTTGTTACTTCTCGAGCGATTCTTCTTTGTTTATTCGTCGTTCATCCGGTGAGGTTACTTATCTTGGTGTATGTTGTGACATTATCTTAACAGCTCCTCTTCTTCTTATTTACAACATCTCATTGGCACTCTTCACAAGGAATTTGCACTCAAAGATCTTGGTGAGTTGTCTCTTTTCCTCGGTGTTGAAGTTACCCGAACACCTAATGGTTTGTTTCTCTCTCAGCGTCGGTATATAGAGGATTTATTAGAGCGTGCCAATATGCAAGGAGCTAAGCTGTGAGTACTCCTTTTACTACCTCTCTTTTGATTTAAATCCGCAAGGTGGAGTTCCTTTGAAAAATCCTCTTGAATATCGGAGTCTTGTTGGAGGTCTTCAATACTTGTTAATCACACGCCCGAACTTGCTTTCTCGGTTAATAAAGTCAATCGGGTTTATGCAACATCCTACGACCAACATCGCTTCTTGTTAAGAGAATTGCGATATTTGCAAGGTACTTCTACTTACGGTCTTACTCTTGGCCTTCTTCTTCTTTGAAACTAAGTTTTCAAGCCTATACGGATCTTGATTGGGCTGGTGATCCACTTGATAGACGTTCCACTAGCGGTTATTGTGTCTACTTAGGATCGAATATCATTTCTTAGAGTGCTCGAAAACACAAAACGATCTCTAAGTCTAGTACCGAGGCTGAATATCGAGGGCTTGCTATTGCTACTTCTTGAACTCATGTGGATTGAGTCTCTACTCAAAGAACTTCAAATTTCGGTGTGCACTCCTCCCGTTTTATGGTGTGATAATCTTGGTGCTACCTATCTTACCATGAATCCTATTTTTCATGGTCGTACTAAACATATTGAAATCGATTATCATTTTGTTCGCGAAAGGGTTCAACGTGGTCAATCGATTGTTCGTTTTGTTTGCTCTAAGGATCGGATTCAGGACGTCTTTACTAAACGTCTCTCAAGAGACCGTTTCTCTTTTCTACGCTCTAAGCTTCTTGTCTCCGACCACTCGCTTAGATCGAGGGAGGGTGTTAGAGAATAGGAAAACTTTGTTTTTATTTCCTATTGTAATTGTTTTCCTTCTGTATATAGTGTGGTTCTATTAGGAATGTCCTGTACGTCAAGCAATGTAAACATCTATATAAACATAGTTAATCTCGGGTTTTCTATATTGTAGAAACCTATTACAATCTAAACTCTGTCTTAATCCCCATCAAACCCTTTTTTCGTTTTTTAATTTTTCCTCTCAGCAGTTTTTTGATTCGACTAGTATTTGTTGGTATATATCAATCCTTGCAACTGACGAAAAATGTTTAATGAGAAGGATTTGACTTCTAAAACCCGGCTAAATTGGGGCCTATAGCTAGATGACAAAATAGGGTCATTAAGAAATATTTCATAGAAACCCCTTATCACTATTTATGTTAATACCTAATATACCCTTATTAAATTAGTGCTAATTCGGATTATAAAATAATATTTAATCAAGTTAATCCTGAAATTAATGCATAATCAATAGTTGTCAATTTTTTTAATTTTCTTTCGAAAGACTCGATCCAGAATCCGTTTATGTTAGTTAATTTGTAAACCGATTCTGGGTTGAGTATTTTCAAGTGACAAAGTAAACCCAGAATCGGAGTTTGAACAATACTCAAATAAATCGATTCCTAAAATCGGTTGTTATATATATCTATATAATCAGAATCAAATTCTTCATGTGTTGGTTGCTCCACTGGAGGTGGTGGGTCACTGATGCTGATCCCTTTGGATTTACTCCCCGTGGCCCTTCGGTGGGAAGCATTCAAATTTTGACCGCCTTTTCGATGAGGTTCCAAAGGCTTAGGAGTAGCAAGGTCATGTTTCTTCTTATATTTCTTTTCGGCTTGCTTTTGTTGGTTGTCCTTGTTTGGCATGTAAAATACGGAGTTAAGCGACAAACAACAATCGAATCGAATGCATTTTTTCTAAGTCAAGGTACACAATCGTTTATACAATACATATATGTCCGATTCCTAACATAAAATCAAATAATCAGATTTTGTTAAGTGCTAATGTAAACCGATTCTAGAAATCGGTTTACTCGATATACATATAAAGTCCGGTTCTAGAAATCGGCTTACTCGATATACATATATAGTCCGATTCTAAACTACACAATCGGTTTTTGTGACATATGTAATCCGATTCCAACAAAATAAAGATCCGGGAATATTGGCTATAACAATCGGGCTATTTATACATTAACGTTCACCGATTCCTTTTCACATGTAGAACAATCGGTTTATAAGTTTCAGAACATAAACCGTTTCTAACAAGCATCGGGTTACTTCGTCATTAATGTAACCCGATTCTGTGAACACTGAAATTTTTTGATTTCAAAATTCCCGATTTCTAACCTAATGCATGTTACTAAAACCTAGTTTGCAGGATTGGGTTGATAGAAAAGTACTTGATTCGGCCTATTTCTTCCTCTTGTGCGATACGAGAGGCTTCAGATTGTTCTTGCACTTCCTTCGTTCTATTTCGAATCGCTTCAACAAGTCCGGGATTGTCAGCCCTAGAATGATTCCTGTTAGTAGCATACTTAGTTCTTGGTTTCGACATTTTATAGAAGAAAGAAACGATTAATCGTTTTTGAATCGTCGATCATCGACGGTTTTTGGTTTGAAAAAAATAAAAAAAGAGGGAGTAGAGGAGATGAAGAACCGGTTTTTTAGGTTAGAAATGAAAACTGATTTTTGTTAGTTAGGTTTATTAAGGATTGATGGGGGTAATTTAGTAATATTAATATTTTTTTGAGGGTAATTTTAGTAGTTTACATAAATATTAGACACCCCTTATCATTGTGTATTAGATAGATGAAGTAATCTATAGGCCCCAACTAAGTGGCATAGGCCCAATTTAGCCAGGTTCTAAAAGGTGAACATCATTATTGAACTAAATGATACTGTATTTGGTGTCTGACAATGAAAATGCTTATTCGAACCATGATGGAATTCAAATCCCGGCGTCGATAAAATGCATAGTAGTTGTGGGCTTTGAGTGTTAAACTATGGGCTTAAATTCTTTGAGTGTGAAAATGCAAAAAACCGTGGGAGTCGACCCTCTATGCTCTCCAGGCTCCAGCACAGCAGGGAGAGGAGTCATGATAACCAAATATGTACAGTGACAAATTGGTTTCAGAGAGGATTGATAACCTCCTTGATTCCCCTGACCAAAACCTAAATCGATAAATCCATTGTTTTAGATTATAGTAATAATTTGATAACCCAAAACTATTTTACAGAAATGGAGCTTATAAAGCTCGACCAGACTCCCAGATGTTAAAATCCAAACCCCAGATACAACTAATATTATCTACCAATTTAACAAATTAAACTAACTTAATCACTACTAACAGCTATTTAACACAAAAGGCTAACGACAGTCCGAGATTGGATATGGGGCATCCTCTCCTTGAACCAACCAGGGATATGGCAATATCTACCTACCCCTTTTAAACATCTCTGTTCTCAAGGATAAGGAACTCTGTTGCAAGTCATCTTGTCTCTTGGCAGGAGCAGCTGGGCAGAATAATAACAGATCGTACAAAAATTTCAGCGAGAATAGATCACCTTACCAACGACTTCAGTAGAGCCCAGATTTCCCTGCTCCATCAATTCTCTTCTGTCCTCAACAGCTGTGTTACACATTTCAGTTCAAGGCATGAACAGTAGTATCCATTTCCTTGAGCAAACCGAACAACAAGCAATGAATCGAACTCTCTTCTGTTGACTACCCAAAGATAAACATGCCCACTATCTTCATAACTCACATCTCTCTGTATACACTTGTGGAACCTTGGAATACCAGCCCTGGCTTCAGATATACTGGGAGGATGTAGCTTCTTTAGCTCTCACCAGCCGGTAAGGCGGTAACTAACGCAGTACAGTAGTCTTCATTTGCCACGATAGAATATGGCCCTTTATAACTACAGAACCCATCCTTCCATCTCCACAGAAGAATATAAGCATGTTGAGCATAAAAGAAAGAATCAAGATCACTTATGACCAAGTTCAGAAATACCTGTATACCCTAGTCCGGAATCATAGGACCGCCATAGAACACATGTGTAGACACTTTTGTTTTGCCAACTCCAGTCACTTGGGTGGATATTATATTTGATAAAATGAGAGACTCATCAAGCAATTGATAGAAACAATTATCACCTTCACCCCATGGTTGCAACAGGTGATGAGCACGGAAGCTAAGATGTACTAGACAGAACCAATGAAAACTTCATGGAGGTTGATGTGTACCTTTGGACCTCAAAATGAAAACTTAATAATAGTAACAACACACCCCTTGCTCACTCTGTCCTTCCCACTTCATGTACAGTTCACTACATCCACAGGCAGTCAAGTTAGGTATCCCATACTCTTTAAATCAATTGAAAACACTTTAAATTTCCACTTCAAGTAATCTACCAGCATCAGCATATCTAGAATTTGAATCACCATGAGCACAACACAAGATGGAGGAGACCCTCAAACTGCAGTTCCAAGAATCCATGGTGAATTATAGTTACTTAAAACTCCCCAACTGAATACACAACCTTCTAAATGATTTAAGATAAAGTAGGACAGTATCGAGCATCCCATAATGCAGCTGCAACCATATAGAATCTTCTCCCCACATACCAAAAAACTGATGAATCCTCTGAAAATGAAGAACAACATTAGAAAAACCAGATTTGAGTTTAGATCTGTAATTACCTTCCTCTATTGCTACAGGAGTAGAAGCATTTCTACTGAACTCCTTTATCGAGCTGAAATCCTTGACCTCACCATTTATAACCCTTCTAACTTGAAAACCCACATCGTCATTACAAGATTCACTACCAGAATTGAATGGTTTACCTTCTTGGTAGTCTAGACACATTGTAGTCCCCTTACCCAGTTGAAGTTGTAAGAGAGAATCCTCTCCAACACCACTCAAATCCCGAACTGCACTCCCAGGTAGTTAATCAAACAGCTTACTAGCAACATGTCTGTCTTCACTTTTAACCAACAGAAACACCATCAAATCCTCAAACAACCATTCCAATTGGTACCCATGTTTTTAAAACATTCTCATAAACAAATTTGCTCACCAGAATCGAACGCACATTGGGTATCAAAGAACAAGGATTATTCGGAATCAAACAGAATTTCCTCAACTACTATTGGGTGACGAATTGATTGAAATATCTTGAAAGTCTAGACAAACATACATACATACATACATGATAAATCCGTGAGAAAAAAAAAACAACTATTGCTAGCCAATATACCTATACCCGTTAATTAGAACTAGGAAAAAGAACTTACACTAATTATTGAACCAATAATTTCTGGAACTGCTCTGGATGCTAGACACAAGCTAGGGACTCGATATATTGATGAAATTTGACACCGTACCGAAATTTTGGACGTGCTGACAGGTCATACATAAACGAAGTCTTTTGAAAGCTCAAGTCCTTTAGTTCATAAGAGAAAACCACACCACCTGTTGATAACAGCACAACCTTTGTCGACTCACTCTCTTCTCCTCTATCAATAATGAACAAGATGCTGTCAGCAGAGAAACGCGGAAATGTGCCATATCGATTTACACTCACATCCACCTGACCTTTGAAATTCCAACTAGAGTTAGCATCCATCTTGAATATACTGAAACGGTTACTAAAAGGACGATCTGTCTGAAAAAGATAGAAATGGCCTCCATACTCAGCGATTTGGAAATTCTTTTCACCAGAAAACTCTTGTGGCCAAACCCTTACTAGCTCTCGGCCAACATCAAATGAAACTAAATATCCTCCTCCTCCGTGGCACCAGTACAATGAACCATTGTAGAAGACTCCAGATGTCAAGGGTATACTTTCAGCCTGGGCAGTGCATGAATAAAATCCAGACATCCTCCACGAGGATGTTTCACAATCGTAGATTTCAATTATATATTCATAACAACTTGATTTATCATCTTTCCAGACAGTTATAACTTTGTAATATGAGGATTTTAATGGATCGAACGCTAAACTAACGCTGCTGATAAACTTGCGAGAAGCTCCCAATTCAGACTGAGGTAAGATTTTGTACTTGTTTGTGAAAGGATTGTAAATGTAATATGTAAAATTAAAAGCGGATCGTGAGCAACTTTTACATAAGAGTAAACCACCACAAGATTGAACAATCTTTATACCAAATCGATCTTTTGTAAAATTCAGGGTATCAAAAGGGATGTAATAATCTGCATATCCAACAAGAGATATGTAATAATATGTGGGTTTCTCAGGATAATTGACCGACTCATCATCGCCCCAAAAGAGTCCTGGGATTGAAAACCTAGGGTTTTGGATGAAATGTTGGCGAACAAAATGAGGATCAGTGATCATAGATAACCACTCTTTTGATACGGATTTGAAGACAAGCAGAGATTTTGATGGTAACCGAGTTAAAATGAGAGTTAATATATCAACATTACTAGCAATTAACGATGCTGATGCTGATGATGAACTATTATTATTAGTATTACTCTCATTCAAAGTCTCACATTGTTTTTGCTCTGTTGAAGAAGAAGAAGATGCATTTACCTTAAAACAAAAGCGAGTTTGAATGAGTGTCAAAATATCTTTCTTTTTTCTTCCTCCTCCTCCTCCTCCTCCTCCTTGCTCTGTAGAAGATGAAGAAGACATCTTTACTTACTGAAATTCAACCTCACTTAGTAATTAAACTTGCTGGTGCTACTCTTGGTAATTAATCTGCAATTCCATATGGAAACTTATCAGTGACAATTTATCAAACAGTTTAGCTTCCATTAACAATGTAAACATCATTGCAAACATTTTATCACGTTTAAATCATGAAATTATCAATTAGCATGTATAAATGCTGTCAGTTGTCAAACATCTTACTAAATGTGGTAGAAAATTCATTAAAATCAAATTCAACATTAAATCAGTAGTACCTCTCTTGAAGAAGGACTTTGATTTGAGGAGAATGCTTAATCTTTTAAGTTTGATGGAGATTGCAATTGATTTGGGGTTTTTGAGTAGCAAATTCCAGTTGGGACTTGGGGATTGTAGTGGATTTGAGTTACCTTCAAAATTATAATCTGCTCAGAAGAAGAAGAGGAAAAAAAAAGCCCGAAAGTGTGTTTTGTTTTGGGACGATGAAAGAAGAGAATAAAAAACATTGATTTTCCTTTGCCATAAAGGTTTCAGCTTCGCTGAGGGGGCGCGCCTGATCTAAAAACAAGGTGGCATAATAGCATCGATGTAAACAAGGTGTAAGTAAAAGTGGTATATGAATATGAATGAAGTTGGAAGTGTAAAAAAGAATCATTTTTGGATTTCTTTGAAATGTCCGCTCCAACTGAAAACCCTAGCTAAGATGGTTTCTTCTTCTTTACCGATCGAGTTTGATTGGAATTTTTTTTTGTTCATTTTTTTTTTCCTCTTTCAAGCAAACAAATTACCTTTCATTGATAAAATCAGATGGACTTTGGAGTATCAGCTCTGAAAACCCTAGAAGATGGAGAAACACCAAATTACCTGCAGTTTTATGAGGTATACAGGAAATGCACTACAACTCTAGATACAATTATTTCAGTTTTTGTTTTACTGTAAATTTTGATTACATCATTTTTAACTACTGGATTCCAAATGCTTAATTTCTGAGGCGAAGTAAGGATTTTGAAGCTGATTTGAGTTGGCTTAGTTTTATCTATCTCTTGGATTTATTTGCCAGTCCTTGAGTTAACTCATTTCTAAAGATTTTTTTTTCTTAAGTCTTTAGTTTCATTATAGAAAACTGAACTTGGAGATAGAATTTGGTTTGCATAATGTTGATGGTTGTTTATCCTTCTCATCTGTTAATGCCAATCTCCATGTTATTTCTCTTATTTGAGTGGTGTTCCGGGGTGCAGTCTCTGAGAAGCGGGGATTTTTCCTCTGATGTTGAGATTGTGGAACCTCATGAGTCAAGGAAGCAGGACAGGGGGAAAATGTTGCTGTGAGTCCGATCGATTCAATGTGAGATGCTTTTTCTTCTTATCCATTTTATGAATACGTTCCACATAGAATTTGTAATCCAGTGGAAACTAGGTTACTGGTTCATTGTTCAGTTCCTCTTTGTAATGTTATAATGGTAGTCTAGTCTTGCTTTTGTGCTAGTTCTAGTTCTTTCAGCTCACCATTCATGGTTTTGTTTGTGTTTTCAGAATGGACTTCCGGTTCAGTTTGAACATATATATCTTTAGTGTTTAGGGAAGGATGATTCTCGACCATCATATCATGATAGGAGCCATAGCTAGCCTGTTGGTTACATATCTAGTTGGCACGATAAGGTATCCAGATCTCTTTTTGTGTGTGTGATGTACTGGATGGTGGAAGCTCTGGACCAATCTTCAAAGTCAGACGATGTCCTTGCTCTGCATCAGTCATACCTGATACGTCAATAGTCCTACTGAGACAAATTCTTGGCAAGACCGAAGCTGAAAGCAAAGTAGAAAGTGGAATGGTCATTTTGTTAGACTTGAGTGATACCGAGGACACCGACATCCAGGTGCTTCTTTCAAGTCTCAAGTACATATTATGAAATATTTTTGAATTAGGATTAGACGCTAACAACTAGTCTAGCATACGAAAGATCTGTGAGAAATCAAAACATTTAGCTTCCTTTACATGTATCTTTGATACCACTGCCCGAATACCATAATCTGACTGTGCTAGATAAGAAGTAGAAAATTTATACGTGTGCAAGTCTGACATCAGAATATTGTCATGTTTCTTTGATATATGCCTCTGTTCATGTTCATGCCGTTTTTCTTTTCTCGTTTAGTTTGTCTCATTGTCTTTTCTAAAGGGAAAGTCAAGGAAGTACTGTGTAGAAGATAAAACTAAAGTTACATAGCAGCTCAATGTGACGGTAAAATATCCCACGTATTGCTAAATGCAAGGGCCTTACAGAAGTAATTTCCGTTAATGTCCAAGGAAGATGCTGATTTGTTGCCATATGGGCTATTAGAAATCTAATGCTGTATAGCCGTAGTACTATGTTTGGCATTTTTCCTTGTATGTTTTCTTATTCCAGATTTGTTCTCAGCTTTAAGTCTGTCTTTCCTACTCTAATCAGGTTATAGTGATAGATAACTATTAGAGGAGCACTAACTTATTTGAGTCTCAGCTACTTGCAGAGGCTACAAAGCAAATTTTTGGGTCCCTGAAGAGAGAGAACATATTTGGTCAAATGGAGTATATTGATTCCCCTGAAATAATCGTTACTGAGAGCAGCAACGAGATTCCAGAGTGGTCTTGGAACCTGCAAGGAAGCTACCCACAAATGTGGGAACCAGGATTAGAAAATGTGTGTACGAGGCGTTGGATAAACATCAGGCAGAGTGGGCGAAGAAGATATTTCAACATTATATTAGTAAGGAAGTATACAAGGGCAATGGATCAGGGCCTACAAAGGTGCTTTTTTTTAGTGTATATAGCGAAATTTTCTTCTTCCGATTGTTTTTTCTTTTTAATCAAATCTGCAGTTGTACTTCTTTTTTGCAGAGTTACACAAAATCAAGGAAATTCCTAGGATATGATTTATTTGTAAGGAAATTTCTAGGGCTTGGTTGATTTATAAGGAAATTTGTGTGATTTACTAAGATGCTCTTAAAATAATCCCACTGGATATATAATTGCAACCCAGTTAGTAAATCACTAAATTTTGTTATAAATCACTAAACCCTAGAAATTTTCTTATAAATGAAAATATATCTGATTGCAGCCCCTGAAACAATCGTTCATGTATGATCATTGCGATTCTGAGTATCATACTTACTGCTTGATACCTCCACTCCTTAAGATTCCCATTGGAATCTGGTATTGTCCCACATGTATTGAAAATGGTGAAGTAAAGGCACCACCCGTTACTCTCGTCATCATCACTGCAGACGGAAGAGATATCAAGGTGAAGGAACTCGTATATTCTCAGAGGCACTGAACAAGTTAGCTGCTGTTATGGATGAAAAAGAGTATTGGGACTGTAGCCTGGAGGAGGTATGTTTATGACACTTTATTTGCATATATTCTCAAGTTGTTATGATGCTAAATTCCCGAAAGTTCTATAGCTGTTCATTGCTAACTTCTTTCCTAGTTTTAGAAAATTAGCAATTTAGTTCCCTAAAATTGTTGGAAGGATCTTTTCGTGAGTGTTTTTATCTGCTCTACCTTACAAAAATAAAAAATGACCTTCCCTGTTTATAGAAACTATTAACCATCAACCTTTTTGCTTGGTTCTCACTTCTTGGTAAAAATTTAGTTCCCGATTACACCATGTTGTTTTCTACTAATAGTAAATATGGATTGTTTCAGATGTTTCACTCAACAACGAGATTTCACGTATGGAAAACTCAATTTGAGGCTTAGAATCTCAGCTTCTCAAGCTATCTACGTGTGAGGAAATTTTAGGTCGGGACAATGCTGGTAAATTTTACTGGGTCTGAATATTCCAGGAACATGTCCATCGTTGGTTGTTGATGATAGTGCACCAGTCGATAGTACCCCAGCTGATGCAAAGAGTAGCAATGCCAAAGAGCAGGTTCTGCCAGGTGTGGAGGGTTCATCTTCGGCTTGCGGCTGTGAATCACATGATGGAATTCTTGGGTTTTGGTCATGGGTTTCCTATGATCCTGATGTAGGAATCCAAGAATTTGTTGGATGGTTTCCTATGATCCAAGAGGGATATAGAGAGAGTTGAAGGAATCAATTCTGCAGATGCACAGATTGATGTCTCAGTTCTCTCAACAAGCTGGAAATCCTATTCTGGATGACTGCCAATTCACTGGGTTGAGGTCCTTTGATGGTGGAAAGGGTGAACCTTCTCTTGCAACAAAAGCTTCAGCAATATTTGGAAACAATGTATGGCCCATGCATGGAGCCAGAAACCTCTGAATCTCTGATATCATCCCAAAGAGGCGGGTAGGAAGTTGAAAGCAACTTATGATTTGTCTGGTGTCAGGCACGTACCCCATGTAATTCAAAGTTTAGATGAGCTTGAGATGATGTGCAAAGAAGTGGAGATATAATCGAACCAGAATAGGTTTGGACTCGATATGGAATTTGTGCAGGAAATTATTGAGCAGCTTCCTGAGTCCGATACATGTTCAGACTTCATAATTCGAGTTCCTGACTAGACGTAGCGACTATTGACTTCTCCAATTTTATAATTGTTGAAATGGGCTACTTCATGCCAAAAGAAAGGGCGTGTTTCAAGGTATGGAATGCGAAGAAGCTGCAGATGATTTGTCAACTATATTTAGAAAATTTAAAAGGCTGAAGCAGACTTACTATAGGTGCACAGGGGTGTCTTTGACTGGTAGGTGAGCTACAGACGAAAGTTGCTGCTTTTGTAGATCCCAATTTTAATGCTGGAGAGTCAAAATTTTCACTTTATCAGCCTTTCGTCTGATAAAGAATGCTGTGCACCTATAGTAAATCACAATTTGTCAACTATAATTGTGATTCTGAGTATCATACTTACTGCTTGATACCTCCACTACTTAAGATTCCCATTGGAAACTGGTATTATCACACATGTATTGAAAGTGGTGAAATGAAGGCACCACCCTTTACTCGTGTCATCATCACTGCAGACGGAAGAGATATCAAGGTGAAGGAACTCGTATCTTCTCAGAGGCACGGAACAAGTTAGCTGCTGTTATGGAAGAAAAGGAGTATTGGGACTGTAGCCTGGAGAAGGTATGTTTATGACACCTTATTTGCATATATTCTCAAGTTATCATGAAGCTGAATTCTCGAAAGTTCTATAGCTGTTCATTGCTAACTTCTTTCCTAGTTTTAGAAAATTAGCAATTTAGTTCCCCAAAGTTGTTGAAAGGATCTTTTCGTGAGTGTTTTTATCTGCTCTACCTTGCAAAAATGACCTTCCCTGTTTATAGAAACTGATAACCGTCAACCTTTTTGCTTGGTTCTCACTTCTCGGTAAAATTTTTGTTCCCTATTACACCATGTTGTTTTCTACTAATAGTAACGATGAATTGTTTCAGATGTTCACTCGATTTCACATATGGAAAACTCAATTGGAGGCTTAGAATCGCAGCTTCTCAAGCTATCTATGCTTGAAGGAAATTTTAGGTCGAGACAATGCTGGTAGCTGGAAATCCTATTCTTGATGGCTGCCAAGTCACTGGGTTGAGGTCTTTTGATGGTGGAAAGGGTGAACCTTCTCTTGCAACAAAAGCTTCAGCAATATTTGGAAGCAATGTATGGTACATGCATGGAGCCAGAAACCTCTGAATCTCTGATATCGACCCAAAGAGGCGGGTAGGAAGTTGAAAGCAACTTATGATGATATTATAGGTGTGAATGCCTAGGGCTGGTCTGGCCTTCCAGACCGCTTACTTGCCATCAGATATTTTCCACCAAATTGGAACTCGAGGAGCATAATGATGAGAAGTGCAACTCACTGTTACCAGCCAATGATGAAAGCAAGGAAACTGATGATCACACAAAAGGGAAAGGGAAAGTAAGCACCAACTGCAAGGAGCATGCATGTGAAACAAGCAAAATTGCGGCATCAAAGAGTGGAAAATTGGACTGTCACACTAGTTCTAGAGTGATAAAATTTCAAAAGAAGGAAATGATTTGTCCATGACTTGGAGGAGATCAAAAAAGTTCATCACCGATGATTCCAACAAGGAATTAGTGGATGGAATAGGACTCATTGGTTCAGACGGGATTCCATCCCTTGTCCCATCCACATCTCTGCATCTCAGCATCTATGATCCAACATTAGTTTTGAACATTGCCCAACGGAAAGAAGCTGAAAATGGTACTAGGTGTAGCGCCGTGGAGGTATGATCTCAACAGAAAAACAAGACTGTATCAGTCGATAAAAATCCCACAGACTCCGCAAAAAGAATTGCTAAGAAGGGACTCAAGGACTAGGAGGAACAACCAAGAGCCAAGGTATCGGTTTCAGAAAGTTGAAACAAGAAAGATCCTGAATCTTCAAAGAAGAATACTCCAGCACCTAAGGGTCCCTGCTGTGTAGTGCCTGAACATTTATTTTGAAGCCTGTGGTGGGAAAGGTTACTCCAATTTTAAGGCAGCTCAAGAGTAACTTACTCGATATGGATGCTGCTCTTCCTGAAGAAGCACTCAGGCTACTAAAGTCTGACCCATTAAAAAGATCTGCTTGGCGTGCATTTGTCAAATCTGCAGAGTTAATACTTGAGGTCAGCTTGTCTATTTCCTTTCTTTCTTCATAGAATAGTTGATTTGGTAGGACTAGGTTATAATTACAGTTTTGAAGAACTGGCATTGCATCATTTTTTAACAAGTGGTCAATTTTTTGTGTTATTAGCAGATTGCGTTAGTAAACACCATTAACTTACAGTACTATAAGAAAATGTAGTAAGTGCCATAGAATTGAATTTACATAATATATGGAAACATGGCCATTGTTGAGCAATTCGTACCATTGATCGCCATTGGAAGAATATTTGTAGCGATTCTTACTGTTATATTACATTTCAGGAGAGCTCTAATTTGACACTGTTAATTTATACATTACATTGTTTATGTATTCTTGCGATATGTTTTCTTCTGCGAGTATGTTGATGAATAACATTTCTTTAATTTTCCATCTTGCCATGATAAAGTGAAAGTTTGTTTTGATCTTTCAGATGATTCAAGCAATAATCGTATTCGAAGAAATGATCAAGACGGAGTACTAGAAGAATAGTTGGTACTACTAGTGATCACTTTCAGCTGCTGCAAAAATCTCCACCGTTTCATTTTTAGCCTTTCACATATACACAGTTGACGCTAACATGATTTACCAGAAGAGTCCTCCACCAGATTCAGATGCAAGCCTTCCTACAGATCCCAATCTAAAGAGTAAAGGCTGAGCAAGAAAAGAAATGATACCGAGGGTTGATCTTAGAAACATAGAAATCAGATTCAAATCTAATCTTGGTTGGTACAGCAGTATTGCCAACTCTGTAAATTTGTTCAGTCTCCCTGGCCTCTTGTGCAAGCACATGAAAAGGTGTACCCTTCCAAGTCCGTGGGAAGTTTCCACTGCTGTTGTCTGCTTGTGTGTGTGTATAAAGAAGGCAAGTAAGGCAGAGATGAAGTAGTCAGTTTCACGTGCATTTCAGGCGCACACAAGTAACTCAATGGAAGCTTACCAGAGTGCAGGGGTGCTTGCTGAAGTTGTGACGCCTACAGAAGGTATCTACCCCGTTCCTGCACCGAGTGAACTTACAGGGGTAGTGGAAGTTGTAGCTGAGGTCGCAGTTCCTAGTGCAACAATACAAGATAAGTTTCCAGGTGCTGGCCAACTATATGAAGAAGGTAAGCACCACGAAAAAGTTTCTGGATGAGGAATTTGAAGACGTTTGAGGCTTCAGTATACCGAAAACGCAAGCATCGTTGTATAGAGATCTGGTTGAATTATGGACACATTACTGCAAACCAAGTTCTTACAGATTTATATTATTCCCAAGTAGTCGTTGTCTCTGAAATAATGAGTTTGATTGTGGATATGAATCGCTACCCTCTCGAGGAGGTTTCTTCAGAAGTGATTGACGATTGGAAGAAGAATATGAAAGTAGCAGAAAAACTTGAATTCAACATTGTCTGGCCGCTTTGTGCGCGCTTGGAAGATATTAAGAAATATTTTGCCGAGGAGAAGAAGCTGCAGAACACATTAATGGAACAGGTTCAGGCAAAGGCACTGAGTAATTGAGGCTGAGCAGCAGTTGGTCTTGGCAAAATAGGGACTTTCCGCCTTGGAAACTAAGATTTGTACCCTACTCAAGGAGAAAGAAGAATGCAGTGGTCCTATGCTGCTTTTTAACTGCGGCGGGAGCTTGTCACCTGTCACGGTTCCAGTGCAAAAGGATGCAATTCTGACTGAAGAGCCTATGGATAACAACCCAAATATGGTGCCTTGTACAAGAACTATAAGAATAACACGCTTAATTTCTAGCTTCAACATGTAGTCTTGTTGTACCTATAGTTAATGAAGTTTCCTTTTGTGTCTGATGCAGAGAGAATGGATGATTTCCTTCTAAAATCATGTAATATGGCATCAACTTAGTGATGCGTTGCAAGCTGTGGCCTATATCTTTGAGTAGGAAATCCTCCTTGAAAGCTGGTGTGGCTAGCTTTAACTGAATCTGAAAGCGAAATCAGTCTGAATATCCACTTGATTATAACACTTAGGTAGCTTTTCTTGTACTCGTTTTTCCATGGCATGTATAAATCCCACTCCGAAGTGAGTCTTGTAATTTGCAAATCCAATAGCTAGTGGCCTTTACGAGTCATTCTGTTAACCTTGATGCCAATGTATGTTGGGTTTTCATCTAGTTAAGATTTTTCGACTCTTGCCACTTTTCTTCAGATTTTAAGCAAGAAAGGCACATATATGGTGGAGGTGTGACTGTCTGCTATTTTGAATAAAAATACAATTATGGAACCCTGTCAGATGTGTGCCTCAAATAATTCTGAGTCAGATCTCCAATCATACAACACAAAAGTGCAATCTGACTGACATTTGAGTGGAGTCAGACAGACTGACATTTGAGTGGAGTCGGACAAAAAGTCTTTAGGTCTTTATTGGGCCTGAGTCAGATCTCCAATCATACCGTGTAGAATTTAAGACGTACAAAAAGGAATCTGTGAGTATCTAATTCTCAGTACCACCGGAAACAAAGTCATATCCTAATGCGTTCAAGGTCTTCAAGACTTGACATGTCACAGCAAAAGAAAATGAATGTTAATAGACCATGGTAGCAGTATCTAATTCCAACGGAATATAACCGTGTAAAGCCTTACTTTGGCAAACTATGAGCAATTTTTGAGAACTTGTTCTTGATAAGCCATATACTCTGGGGTAGTTGACTGCATCATAGGATTTGAAAAATTAAGATGGGGTTATTTCGTTTTTGGTACTCAGGTTTTGACTAAAATCTGGGTTTGGAACTAACATTTGTCTAGCCTTTGCGTTTGGTCTAAAAGCCAACATTGACCCGCATTGGCCGTGTATGACCAAATCCTAATTCATTTTATAAAGTGAAAAATACGAATTTACAATTATACCCTTGATTAATTCAAATACCACCGGCTCTTCCTTTTTCTTGTTTCTCGGTGACACCAAGAAGTCTTGAATACTTTTCTCTTGCAACTTGATGTCTTCGGAAACAACATTATATTCTTTACCCTTTGAACCTAACCAATCTCTTAAGTAAAGAACTCAATCACTTGCTGAAATAATTGTATGAATATCCATTAACAATCTTCCTTTAGAAATATTTTCTCAATCTATCATCACAAACATTTCCCTTTATGAATCATCCAGCAACCATTAAAAAAACTATGAATATGCATAAACAATTCACTTTACCTGCAACCAAGACATAATGCTAAAGTGAAAACCCATATCAAATAACCCCCCCCCCCCCCTTTTCAGGCGTTCTATCGAACACCTCGTCAATATCGGTTGTATCGGCCGAAATTATAGGGTTTCATCGTGTGTAAAAGGCAATAATACTCGTAACATATCAAAGGCAATAATACTCATAGAATGAAAACCCTTATCAAATAATACTCATAAGATATCAAAATCCATCAAATAAATGTATGAAAGGCAATAAGAACTTGTACCCCCTCCTTTTCTCTTTTTTTCAGGCGTTCTATCGAACACCTGGTCAATGTAGTCAATATCGGTTGTATCGGCCGAAATTATAAGGTTTTATCGTGTATCGGGAAAAACCTTTACGATATGTAGAATAACGGCATACAAAGATTGAACGATAAAAACTCTAATATCGGCTCGTACAATCCGATATGTCAGGTTCACTCATACACTGATAATATCGTTAACAGTAATTTGGTAGAATAAATTATTAAGATCTGAAAATTCATAAACATAACCCTTCTTCCTAACCATCTTCTTCTTTTGTTCCCTTTAAATTGTACCGTGAAACTTTTTATTTTGAGAATCAACGCATCATATGACACCAAATTTGTTAGATTGAAACATTTATAAATATCTGAAATTATATTCTTAATGATGTATCACTGATAAAAACCTGTATCATCTTAAAAACCTGTTTCATCTTTTTTTATAAGGTATATCGTACCCGACCGATATGATATTAACTACTTAGCACCTGGTATACGGTTTTGTTTGTGCAGAGGTCTGTGTTTTCCCTGGTTGTATTAAGCTCCTCCCGTAGCCTTTTCACCCACAAATTCAAATTTCGATATAACACAACCATTTCAAACCCATTCCAACTCTTAAATCATTAATTTGTCCACCATTAAACACCCAAATATAATATCAAAAACATCACCTCTTGACTGTTTTATTGGCTCAAAACTCCCTACTTTGTTACTGATTTTTCGAGTCCAACGACAACCCAATCATCCCCTCTCCAAAAAATCTAAAACAACACTTGAATCGCTCAATTGATTTTAAAATCGATATCAACAACCATTACTGATCTCTTTGTTCAATACCACCACCAACATTAGATAGACTTGGAAAGTGGGAGACAATTACTAGTCCACGATTTCGTCAATTGTGCTTCATCTCCACCTCCACATCTTCAGAACAGATGCAACCATCATTAATACATGGATCCATCAATTATTTATATCCACAATAAATCAAAAGATGAGATTTAGTTTGTGCCATTTCTTTTGTGTTGGTTGAGCTTGAACTAAACAATCGATAATTGAAACCGCTTCTTTCCAGATTTGGTTATAACTTCCGTTACCGCTTTTCCATCGTTTGATCCCTTTTATTACAGTTGATATGGAGTCCAAATTTGTTCACAATCCTCTAACGAGTGTATATTTCACATATTTTTTTGATTGGTTGATTATTTAACTGATGGCCCCATTACCTTCCATGCTTAGAATCACGACCCTCGTTACATGGAAGGTAAACACATATAATTTATTTTATTTTATAAATTTGATAAAAGTCAGGTCAATAACGATCAATACAGGTCAACATTGGTCTTTAAACCAAACCTAGGTTTTGGTCAAAACTTGAGTACCAAAAACCAAAAACCCAGGTCTGTAAAACTACCCCCGTGTTTTCGAAATTTGTTAAAGTACCCTCACCTTGACTGTTTTATTTAGAAAATATTAACGCTTAGGTGACAGCAACAAAAGTATTAAAAGCCCTTACGGTTGAGTAGAGACGATCTTACTTAAATCGCCAATCCGTACCGCCGACTCGAGTCAATGTCAAACATATATCTGATGAAAACGTCGCATCAATCTAACTATCAGTGTAAAATAAAAAGTAACGACTCACAATTAGGTTTAATTCCCAAACGGTCTTATTCACAACCCCATCTTATTCAACCTGTATTTATACAGTTGATGAACCTTAGTTTTTGCAACCCTAAAATTTTCACGATTTTCTTGAGAACTCTGAAACAATGATGGGTAGAGGTGCAGAAGACTCTCCAAATAGTAGTAGCATCAGCAGCAACAATGATAAGGTGAGAAAAAAAAAAATCAAAATAACTGACTGTGTTATGTGTGAACAAGGAAATCATGAGATAAAAGTTTGTCCTTGGCTATATTATTCCAAGTGCAAGCATGTTGCCTATAATGGTGTAAGAGAATTCGTCGGCCTGCAACAAATGAAAACTATGGAAAAATGTTCTTAAAGTGCATAATACCTATCTACAATTACTTCGAATGGTTTTACGATGATGTAGACCATTGTAAAGCCAAGTTGGTGTTGTTAGTATCAGTTAAAAGCTTCTATACTTGTGGAGAAGATGATCACTGCTTTGAAAGTTTTCCACTGCACCATCAACTTTGCTTCTCTTTAACCTGCAATTCTAGGATGTATCTGAAGATATGCAACAATCAACATAACAAAGGAATAACTTACTTATCTAAATGAACCCCAAGGAATCACCATCAACTTTACTTATCTAACTTAATTGTTACCATCAGGTAAAAGCTTCCATACTTTTGGAGAAGATGATCACTTCTTTGAAAGTTTGCCATTGCACCATCAAATTGGTGTTGTTACCATTGTAAAGCCAAGTTGGTGTTGTTACCATCTGTTAAAAGCTTCCAAACTTGTGGAGAAGATGATCACTTATTTGAAAGTTCATCAACTTTGCTTCTCTTCAACCTGTAATTCCATAATGTTTTCCGAAGATATGCAACAATTAACACAACAAGGGAATAACTTACCTTATCATCCAAGTTGGTATTATTACCATCAGTTAAAAGTTGCCATACTGTGTAGAAGATGATCACTGCTTTGAAAGTTGTCTACTGCACCATCAAGTTGGTGCTTTTATCACTGTAAAGCCAAGTTGGTATTTTTACCATCTGTCAAAAGCTGTCATACTTGTGGAGAAGATGATCACTGCTTTGAAAGTTGTCCACTGCACTATAAACTTTGCTTCTCTTCAACTTGCAATTCCATAATATACCTGAAGATATGCAAAAATCAACACAACAAGGGAATAACTTACCTTATCTGCAACAATGTTAAGCTTTTATATGGCATCTTTTAGAGCATAGCTTGGTTGAACCCACCAAACGTTGGTATGTCCAGTTTGGTTGTCATATTTTAGTATCAAAACTTATCTAGAGTCGCTTGATTAATTACTAGAGTCTGCTTCGTTTAGGTTAGACTAGAAATTCTAGGAATGTTGAGACATACAAGTATTACTCTGAAGACCTGAAGAATGTGAAGAAGTAACGACTGTAACGAAGACATCATCCTTCCTGTTGAAGTTAGTAATATTAACTTGATCTTTTATATTTCCACTTCTAAAATATCTTTCAAGTCGTTTGTATATTGAGAACATAACATGCGAAGCTATATTTATGACATTCTAGTGATTAGACTTGGTCATAGCATTATGATCAAATTATCAAGGAATTACAAAGTATAACGCGTATCTTATGAACTTCGTAAATAGGTCATCAACGTAATCTACGTATTTAGTTACTTGATTATGTGTATGATTTAAGTGTGATTTCATCCTAGGGAATTGTGTATTATTACATTGGTTTAAGGAAATAGATGTAGGAACTTGTTTTATAATCGAAAGGGAAATCATAAATGTGTTGTTCCGTTCTTCATTGAATAATATTTGAATGACCAATGCAAGATGATAAGGTAGAACCAATCTTAACTTATGTTGAGAGTCGAGTTATAACCGGTCATATCCTATATTGTGTGTCAAGGTTTAACCGATCCTAACTAGCTTTGGGAACCAAGGTGTAACCGATCACAACCTACATTGGGAATCAAGGTGTAAACGATCACAACCTAATTTAAGAAGCAAGGTGTAACTGGTCACAACCTACACTGGGAAGCATGATATAACCGGTCACAACTTATATTGTGAATCATGGTATAACCGGTCCCATGAGGAAAACCGAGTTTCCAATATTCACATATTTCTTTATGTCTTGTGTGATTTTGGAATTAGGGTTTGCTAAGATAGGAAGATTCTATATGTCGACATTATTTGAACATGTACATAAATCTTATCATTAATTTTTCAAAGATATTCCTTGATACTCAAGCTGATCCTGAACCGAAATTTTTCATAAAAGAAAATTGGCAATTCTATTTATGTGAATCTCAAGAGGACTGATATTGGCAAATCAATAAGGGTTGGCATCATCACCAAAATTGTTGACCAAAATTGGCATCTACAGGACAATGTTTTAAGAAGATCTAATGTGTGTGTGTTTGTGTGCATCTACCTTCTGAAGTTATCTAAAAGAGCAACATCTAAACATGGAAAATCCAGACGACTGTAAAAGCATGTTATTCCAACATAGTGAGAAGGATGAGAAAAACGAAACAAACCTAATTAAAAAAAGGTATATAAGATGTAAATCTGACTCCGCAAGTTTTTAGTCATCTTTTTTACTAATATTAGTTTAGTCGTTACAGGTATTACCAAGTTCAACTCGTCTGATTTGCCACTAGTTTCTTTCTTTCTTAGTAACAAATTAACAAATTAATAATCGCATATTAGTAATTCCATGTTGTTTAATCTAGTTTATAATATTGTCAGTTGCTAAGTCGTTAACCTATAGGGGTTTGGAGAAAACCTAAGGTTAAAGGAGAATCGACTATAGTCGCAACTAGTATTACACAGGAGGTGTGGGGATTAGGTTTCCAAGTTGCTAGAGTTCTCCCTTATATAGTCTTCAAATCGGGGTTTACAATCAATGTTACCTTGGTAACAAAGCATTCAATATTCACCGTTAGATGAAAACCTGATTAGACTCAAGCTAATATATTTCAACTGTTAGATCGAACTTAGCTTGTTACACACAAATGAAAAGTGACTTCATTTAGATATGAGTAACCGTACCTAAACGTGTACACCTTGTTGGCTCAACAATAGTTAACCGAAGTGAGCCATATGAACACTTTCATAGCAACCTTATCTATCTTAAACATAACTAGTTCAAATGACTCAAATGAAATTAGTTTTAGAGTTGTTCAATTGTTTATATTCTCATAGAAGTATACAACACACGATTGAAGCAAAATCGATTTTGATTCACTCGAATCAATTCATGAACATTATAGACACGGTTTGCAAAAGATTGCATTCCTTATTATATAAATGTATTAGTTCATGAACAAACCGATTTTAGAATATAACCTACTCAAGTATGCGAACGTGTATGCATATCTAAGTGGCCGGACCAAGTTTGGGTTTGCCAGTATGCGAACGTGTGCGCATACCATCCAAACTCAGTTAAATCCCGGAACTTGGAACTCACACCATTACACATACCGGTATGTATACTGAGTTCCAGAACTTTCATAAACCAACCAATACGCATACAAGTATGCATACTATGGTTCCCGGACTTGGAATATCTTGCAACAGTTAGCATACAAGTACGCATACTGTGTTATATCCAATCATGGTTATTTGTTTTAAACTCCCATTTCAATCATTGAAATATTCTTAGAAGACGACAATAGCTGTCTCACACAAACTATTAACTTCAAAGCAATTTCAAGTGATCGAGTGATCAATACGAAACATTCCGAGTTTACATCAAATGACTGTCTCACATAAATCATGTAAGATGTTACAAGGTGATTTTCACTTGATCATCTTTTGACTTTCGTCAAGAATATACGATGAACTTGGTTAAAGAAAAAGCTTACCAACACATATTTCGAGAAACATGTAAGCGAGTTAAACTCAGCTCGAAATATAAAATGTGTATAATCGAAGTCTATATACCTATACGACTTTTGTCTCAAATAGGAGATAGAGTAGATAGACTTTTGAGTGATAGATGAGTACAAGTCTCCTCATACCTTTTGTTGATGAAGTTCTGCAAGCTCCCCTTAGTAGTTCTTCGTCTCCAATTGATGAACGCAGTGAATTTTAAAGCTCAACTACACTTTCTATCCTAATCCGAGACTAAGCTATAAGTAGACTAGAAATCAAGACTTATAGTTTGGCGACTAACCTTGAAAACAAGCTTGAGATAGCAACGCTTGCGAGTTTGACCGAGCATTGCTCTAACAGATTTCATCCTCTGTCTGATTCTGATTTTACAAGTGAAATTGTGGCTTAACTGGACGGGCGGTCATTGATAGCCTTTTGGAACACCATAATTGAAATGCTTCATTGTTTCTAGAATATGTAGTTTCCTTTGGAATATATATGAACTTTAATAGAACACTGAATTTTCTCCAAAATAGATTATATTAGAGAGATACAAAGGACGATTAAGAGAACAGAGTTATCCCCTTGAATTTTTACGAGGTACAACAACTAGACCAAAGACAGAACACTATATAGACCAAATGCAGACATGCTATAGAATTTTACAATCTATTTTTTTTTAAAGTAAAATTGGTAGAAACCTTCAAGATTTCTTCAAGTAAATTTATAACATTTTAATTAATCAAGGTTGAGTCAATGATATTGTAAGCACAATGGTCAAGACTTAAATTGTTGAGTTTTTAGATACTACTACCTAGCCTAGTGCCTTTAGCCTTTTAGCTAATTAATATTTCTAATGAAAATATTTGAACAAACTCAACAACTTTCTTAATTAACGAGTCAAACTATGATTAGATTAGTCATCCCAAATTAAATAACTTATGTAACTTGAGGTTACCTTTGGCTATATGGCATTGGAATCGGAAAAGGAGTAGAGAAGAAGAAGGCGTTTTATCCTCTAATATCAGAAAAGAAAAGGAAGAAGAAAAAAAGGCATTTACCCCTTCACGATCGGAGAAGAAGAAGGTGAAAAGTCTTTAGCAACAGGTCAAGGAACTTATGAAGAAGAATGTGAAGAGTCTTTGTTCCACTACGGATTTGTTTTTATTGTAATTCTTTAGGCGTGGTTTGTCTGACCAAAAAAAAAAAAACATAACTCAGAAATGAAAAAATGCCAACCGAAGATTAGTAAGTAGAGAATGCACATGTCGATGCTTCATAAATGCACGTTAAAAGATTATGATATAATTTTTCTAGTATCCATATACAATAGAACCTCTGGATGGGAATATTATTGGGACAACATAAAAATATTCTTATATAAAGGTAAGTCTCATATAGAGTTTCACTTGGAAAATATAAATGTTTAGTGTTAACATATTTGTGTAAGAAAAACATGTAAATGAAATTATGATAAACAAATATTATCTATAAATATACAACATATTCATAAAGTTTCTACTTCTTTTGCTATGCATGTAGGCTTAATCACCGATTGAAAACTAGGTATTTCTTATGCTACATACAAACATTTATTTTCCACTTAAAACTAAAAATATAACCACAAGATGCAATAACTAGATAAGATCATACCCTTTCCATCAAAAAAAGGAAAACCCTTGATCTGATAAATCACATCGAACTTTCTCTTGCTGATATCTCTGATAGAAGAGAGTGACTCAAGATATTTCCGATTCCCACTCTTATGAAACATTTCAGAAGATAAAGAAATTTAATACTAAATTTTACTGTATAACAAACAAACATAATAGTAAATATGGAATCAAAGTATTAATCTGGAGATCAAGCACCGCTAGATTGGATTTCTTGATAAGAACACGATCATCTTTACCTCTTTTGTACAACGATGGAAATGTAAAATATTTATATTTATTAACACATATAAATGAAGTTATGATAAACAAATATTAATCTGGAAATGTTCAAAGTATTCATAAGAAATCTACTTCTTTTATTATATGTAAAATTAGTGTAATCATCAATTGAAAACTAATTTTTTTACCTGAATCTTAAAATTGCTCCTTCCAAGTGTATGTAAAATTGCAGTTTACCTGAATTGTCTTTGGTTTTGTTGTGTTCCACAGAAATTCGTTAGACCCATACTTAAAGGTAATAAAAGAAATCCGCTTGTTTTCCAACATGAGGATTTTACACGAGACAACCCCAATGTGAACAAAATTGTGAAGAATCGTGACAAGAGACCTGTTTATGTAAATCTTCCTAAGAAGAAGCCGAGGTTGTCGAAGAAATTTGATGCTGAACAATGGTTGCCTAAACTTATTAAAGACATGATTCAAAGAGGTATTGACGACTGGGCTCCACTTAGTCTACAATTTGGTGAAGGTGCAAGCAGTTTTCCGGTCCGAAAGATATTAATCCAATATGCTTCACCATACCTTGGATGCCGATACACTACTGCCCAGATAATGTCAACCATCGTTGGGGATTGCTTATCTAGAATGTTTGCCTTCTGTAAAGTCAATGTTACTCGATGCAGCCAGGTTTTGGATTGGGGCATTCAGGTTGGTTTATAGACTAGAATCACCATTCTTTTCTTTTGCTGTGAGTGTGTGTGGTGATATATATCTTTTTGTGGTGCAGGCTGCCTGTTTAATAGTATATATGCAAGAGAAGTACCCCAACTGGGATGTGGAAGTGATAAAGAAGCTGACCAATAATGATTTTGACCGATTTTCCAAGGATATAGTGAACAGTAGGTATAAACGTGATAAAGATTTCACCACAAAAACTCATCAAACGAGTGCTTGATCTCCAGGTAATAACTTTCCCTACTAATTATTAAATTTGTTTGCTGTAGAGTAACTTGTAGTATTAACCTTTTTTTGTCTTTTAAACTCTTACTTAAGGCTGGGAAGCGGGAATGCCTCAACGCATTGTCTATTATAAGAGACATCAGCAAGAAGGACCATGAGTGGACTTGCCGTATGCTGAGGTGTCTTCCCTTGATTGAAAAGGTATTTGCATCCTATGTTTATTTGTTTCTATTTGAACATAATAAAATATGGTTTGACCCTTTTTGGTTTCTAATGTAATTATTGCTATTGCTACTTAAGAATTCATGTAATAGCTTTTGTTTCACCTATTTCCTGTTAACATCTTCATAATATGGTATTGGTTAATATATTTGTTTCACTCAGACCTAAAACAGGGGGCCTGTTATTATGTTTATGTTTCACCTAAATAATGCTTTCAAAATTTGGTTTTTCATCAGGGTTATAGCTACTATAACAACCTTATCCCTCGAGCCTTGCAAGATTTGGAGGCGCAAGAGTTGGTATTTAAACTGGATAATGGTCGTCAATTGATGAAGATATCCGAACAGAAACACTTAGCCCTCGTGGATATAAACGGCAGTTTCAGACATCATGCCTATGTGCGGACTTATTATGCCTATGTGGTCATCATGCCTATGTGCGGACTTATAAACGGCTCTTAGGTTAGTAATTTTTATGTGATTTTCATGTGATTCTTGTTTGTGTTTGTATGCATGCCTATGTGCGGACTTATATGTAAAGTTTGTTAATAACCTTCAGTACAAGAATGTGGTCCGCAAGATAACCAAATCTTGGAAGTCAAGTATTTCTTAAGTTAGGAAACAGGTACGAGCAGTGGCGGAACTAGACTTTAGGTAAGGCCCTGGCTTGGACATTTTCTTAGCCGTGGCTTGGATATTTTCTTAGCCCTGGCTTAAGCCTAAAGTTTACACACTAACTTTGGCCCAATATAAAATAAGCTATAAAAACATGGACTTGGGCCGTTTTGGGGGTGGCTTCAGCCAGGAGAAGCCTGGTTGTAGTTCCGCCCATGGGTAGGAGTATAGACTTAGGAAATTAATAGAACTTGGTCGGCAAAATTTATTCTTGGCTTGCAAGTTCTGTCAAGTATAAATAGGTTGGTTTCTGTAGAGGTATACTGTTTTGAGATCCTTTTCCTCTAGTCGTAGGTTTACACAATATTGAGAGTTTACTCTTGTCAGGGTTGTGAGATTAGAGTGAAAAGGAAATGGATACACGGGTTCTTGTAATTGTTCTTCAGACTTTCATATAGTGAAAAGTATCATCATTCTACAGTGGACGTAGGTACGCCAGAACCACTATAAATTCTCTATGTCAAGTTCTGTTTTGTTATTCTCTGGTTTTGGTTCTTTATTTGCTGGTGATATTCTTTGTGTGTGTTTGATATTAAACTAACTAGACGATTCAGACCTTACAATTGGTATCAGAGCCAGGGTCATCTATTTTTGTTTACTCAAAGATCAAAGTAGACAGTTAGAGATGGTAGGACGATCAGGAGAAGTTCCATCTGTAGCAAAAACATCAACAACAAAGTATGCAACCATGAGGATCGATGTGGAGAAGTTTAATGGGAGGACAAATTTTGGACTTTGGCAAGTTCAAATAAAGGATGCGCTGATTCAACAGGGTTTGCATAAATCTTTGAAGGAAAATAGGCCGGCAGATATGATAAATGATGATGAATGGGAAGAATATGATTTGTAGGCTTGTGATGCAATTCGTTCGTGTTTAGCCAAGGAGGTAATGTACAATGTTATGTCTGAAAAGTCTACAAAATTTTGTAGACAAAATTGGAGGGTTTGTACATGACAAAGTCTCTCACAAGTAGATTGTTTCGCAAAAAACAAATGTATCGATTCCAATTCAAAGAAGGTAAATACATTACTTGAGCATATTAATAGTTTCAATAAGTTGATGACTGAATTGACTAATGTTGGAGAAGTTGTTAAAGACGAAGATCAAGATATGCTACTATTATGTTCTTTTCCAGATACATATGATACATTGATAAAAAGTACATTGGCATCAAAGGATACAATCAAACTAGATGACGTAATTGCTGTTTTATTAAGTGATGAGTTCCGTAAGAAGGATGCAATGGAAAGTGATCAAGCTGTAGGGTTATATGTAAACAATGGGAAGAATGGACCAAAACCTGGAAAGAACAAATCCAAGTTTAATGGAAAAACCAAAGGGAAGTCTGAATGTTATTCTTTGTCATGAAAAAGGGCCTTTGGAAGAGAGATTGTCCTAAGCTCAAAGCTAAGGAGAGTCGTGAGTTAAATTCACAAGCATCAATAGTCAAGAAGGTTAACGGGGAGAAGTCTTGTGACGGTTACATGTGGTGATCATCATGAAGTATGTATTTTTGATTCTGCTTGTTCTTATCATATGAGTCCAAATTAGGACTGTTTTACTTCTTATGAATTTGTAGGAGGTGGTACTGTACTACTTGGTAATAATTATGCTTGTGGTATAGTTGGGATTGGAACAATTAGGATCAAAAATCATGAAGGTAAAGTACACACTTTATCTGAGGTAAGGCATATTCCTAATTTGAAGAAAAATTTTAATATCACTTGGTACTTTAGAGTCCAAGGGTTATCATATTGTAATGGAAGGTGGATTTACGAAGGTTTTAAATTCAGATTCTAAAGTGGTGATTCAAGCTAAGAGAGAAAGAAATTTATATTTCTTACAAGGAGGAAATGTGGTAGATGGAGTTTATGTTGGAGTCGAAAATAATGAAGATTCTAGTATTTTGAAACTTTGGCATATGCAGCTGGGGCATATAAGTGAGAAAGGACTAGAGATTTTGTGCAAGCAAGGTTTGCTTGACAAACTGAAGAAAGCTAAACTAGATTTCTGTGAACACTGTGTTTATGGAAAACAACATAGGGTGAAGTTTGGTAAAGCAATCCATCGTACTAAGAGTATTTTGGATTACCTACATACTGATGTATGGGGTCCTTCTAAGGAAGTATCCAAAGGAGGAAGGAGGTACTTTGTCACTTTTATTGACGATTTCTCAAGGAGAGTATGGTTGTATGCTATGAAGACAAAGGATGAAGTTGTCGAAATTTTTAAGATATGGAAGACTATGATAGAAACCCAGACAGACAAGAAGGTGAAGAGACTTCGGTATGATAATGGCGGGGAATACAAGAACGACCCACTAAAGGAGTATTGTCAAAGTGCAGGCATAGTTAGACATTGGACAGTGAGAAAGACACTTCAACAAAACGGGGTAGCGGAGCGGATGAATCGTACCCTTATGGAGAGAGCGCGGTGCATGTTATCCAACGCTGGTTTGGGTAAAGAATTTTGGGCTGAAGCAGTCAATATGGCGTGCTATCTCATTGATAGATCACCATGAGTTGCTATTGAGTTGAAGACACCTATGGAGGTATGGTCAGGTACACCAGCTAATTATGATTCCATTAGAGTTTTGGATGCCCGACTTACTATCATGTTAGAGAGAGTAAGTTAGATCCTAGAGCGAAGAAGGCCATATACATTGGAATTGAAGATGGAGTCAAGGGTTATAAGTTGTGGTGCGAAGAAAGTCACAAAGTTGTTATTAGCAGGGATGTTACTTTTGACGAAAAATCTTTGTTACACCCTAGCAAAGAAACTATAACTCAGATGGAGGTAGATACTCAAGTGAAGTTACATAATGGTGAGTCCGGGGAGGAAAAATAAATTCCTCAAATTATTTCTACATCTCAAGAAGATGCAGTTGAAGAAGAGGTTCAAGATGAAGAATCTCAGCAACAACAAAATGTTATTTCTTTAGCAAACAATAGAGAACCACGCAACAGGAAGCCACCAGCATGGATGATGATTATGTAGTATTTGCTTTTATGGCTTATGGAGATGAGCCATGCACTTTTCAAGAGGCGATGAAAGACTCCAATGTTGAAGAATGGAAAGAAGCTATGGAAGAAGAAATTAATTCTCTACATAAAAATGAAACTTGGGAACTAGTAAAGTTACCTAAGGGTAGTAAAGCAATTGGTTGCAAGTGGGTGTTTGTGAAGAAAAAAGCAATTCCAGGTACAAATAACATACGTTATAAGGCGCGTTTGGTAGATAAAGGTTATATACAAAGGGAAGTTGTTGATTACAATGAAATATACTCTCCAGTTGTAAGACACACTTCAATCCGTACCTTGTTAGCTATAGTGGGATCCTATGACTTGGAGTTAGAGCAACTCGATGTCAAAACAGCGTTCTTACATGGTACTTTGGAATAGGACATTTATATGTCACGTTAGAAGGATATGTTGTTGCGGGTAAAGAAGAGTATGTATGCAAATTAAAGAAATCATTGTATGGGCTCAAGCAATCGCCTAGACAATGGTATAAGAGATTTGATACATTTATGAAGGAACAAGGGTTCACACATAGTCTTTATGATAGTTGTGTGTATACAAAGAAGTTACAAGATGGTTCTTTGATTTTCTACTCCTTTATGTGGATGATATGCTCATTGATGCGAAGAGCATGGTGGGTATTTAGAGGTTAAAATCTCAATTAAGTAAGGAGTTTGAAATGAAGGATTTGGGGGCTACTAAGAATATACTTGGAATGGAAATTCAAAGAGACATGAAAAATGGTAGATTGTGTGTTACACAGAGACAATATCTAGAAAAAATTCTAGAGAGGTTTGGCGTACAAGATTCAAAGCCCATGAGTCTACCTTTAGGTGGACATTTGAAATTGTCAGTGAAGATGAAGCCAAGTACTGCAGATGATGAAGAGTACATGTATCGTGTTCCATATGCAAGTGCAGTTGGCAGTTTAATGTATGCAATGGTTTGTACTCGACCATACATTGCACAGGCAGTTGGTGTTGTTAGCAGATTTATGGCAAATCCAGGGAAACAACATTAGCAAGCTGTAAAGGGTATACTGAGATACCTAAAAGGAACAATAGATGTTGGTTTGGTTTACCAACAAGTTACTAATGAAGAACCTAAAGTCTGTGGGTATGTAGATGCTGATTATGGTGGAGATGTTGATCGTTACAGGTCAACAACTGGATATGTTTTTACTTTGGCTGGCATTCCTATAAGCTGGAGGTCTTGTTTACAATCAGTTGTAGCTCAATCAACAACAGAGGCTGAACTGATAGCTATAAATGAGGCCATAAAGGAAGAAATTTGGCTTAAAGGATTGGTTAAATTTTTTTGAGTCAAACAAGAATGCATTAACGTGCATTGTGATAGTCAGAGTGCTGTAGCATTGTTGAAGCATGAAGATTTTCACGAAAGGGAAGAGCATATCAATATTCGGTATCATTTTGCGAGAGAAAATATAAAAGGTGGAGAATTTTCAGTACCAAAAATTCACACAGAGGACAATCTGAGAATCTTTGACAAAGGTGGTACCATTGAGTAAGTTCAAACATTATTTTAACTTAATCAATACTTTATCAGTGTAGGCACCGTAAGGTGCAAGGTGGTAGAATGATATATGTGAAGTGAAGAACAAAGAAGGTAGCTGAAGATTATCAACAAAGGTGGAGATTTGTAAAGTTCCTTCAGTACAAGAATGTGGTCTGCAAGATAACCAAATCTTGGCGAGTCAAGTATTTCTTCAGTTAGGAAACAGGTAGGAGTCTAGACTTAGGAAATTAATAGAACTTGGTCGGAAAAATTTATTCTTGGCCTGCAAGTTCTATCAAGTATTTAAAACTATTACTGTTTTGAGAGCTTTTTCTTCTAGTCGTAGGTTTACACAATATTGAGAGTTTACTCTTGTCAGGGTTGTGAGGTTAGAGTGAAAAGGAAAGGGCTACACGGGTTCTTATAATTTTTCTTCTGACATTCATATAGTGAAAAGTATCATCATTCTACAGTGGACGTAGGTACGCCGAACCACTATAAATTCTCTGTGTCAAGTTCTGTTTTGCTATTCTCTGGTTTTGGTTCTTTATTTGCTGGTGATATTCTTTGTGTGTGTTTGATATTAAACTAACTGGACGATTTAGACCTTACATTATATCCATCTTCACAGGCACTACTTGATTGAGGAGAACGAGGAATGGGTTGTGTATGCTAGACTATATACACGTCTAATAAATGGTCCCCCTATTACAGAGGAGGGGTATTGATGTGCATCACTCTGGACTTCTTCCAATAATTAAAGAATTGGTGCAACTTCTCTTCCAAGAAGGACACGTCAAGGCCCTTTTTGCTACAGTAACGGTAAGATGGATTTCTTTGCTAATTGGGTTCTTGAAAGTTCTGGTTTATTGAAACACCAAACAGGAAAATTTTTCTCTTCCCTGCATTGAACGACCATGAACGCTGTTGGAGTTTGAACAATTCGCATTATGTTTCTCACTCTTTTTTTCTTGGTTATTATTTGTGGCAGTTTGCCATGGGTTTAAACATGCCTACTAAAACTGTTGTTTTCACATCTTGTAAAGAAATGGGATGGTGATAGTCATCGTTATATTGGACCGGGTGAATATGTCAGAAATAACCCGACTAGAAAGAGTTCTCATTTTTCTGTTTCGTGGTAGGCTGGTATGTACGAGCCTAAGCATTTCTGACTGTTGAAGTAATCATTAAAGAAACTGTTGTTTTTGTTAGTAGAACGAGTAGATAACTGGTTCTCTCCATTTGTGATTGGTCTTTTAGTATATTTTCATGACTATCTTATATTTTAGTTTCATTTGTGTCATTGCCATATTATTAGCTATTCTTATGTTCCTGCTGTTATTCCGACAGTGCTCTAGGACCATGGTATGCGTGATTTCATATGATGCATGATGAATGTACACTTTTGCGCAAAGCACTCGGGTAAGTCCAGATAATGAAGTTGTATTTGTGCTTTGTAGAATTTTGTCCCTTTTCATTGATGCAAATTTATTTGCTCTGGTTTTCTTGTTGTACAACGTTCAGTTCATTATTGAAGTGCCGACTAAAAAAATAAAAAAAGTTGAAGTCTAAAGGTCTAAATTCTTGGAAAAGGTTTGAGTCTTTGATAGACTACTTTTTGTGCCAATGGACAATACATTAAAGTGTCATTATGGTTTTATGGTTCAACTTGTCTTACTCGTTTCTGATAGGTGTAGAATACAACCTATTTACTATCTATTGTTTATGCTTTCTCTGCTATGTTTTCTTGTAAATTATGTATTTTACGTGTGTTTTTGAGTTATTAGGTACTCTGGAGTCGCACGGAGGAAAAGAAGAAGAAATTATCCAATTTGAGCAAAAGGGCATAATAGTCATTTATGGGCGAACACTATCTGGAGCCCAGAAAAGGTTAAGGGACGACCCTTTTGCAGGAGTGTTAAACACAGATCACTTGAGGCTAAGGGGATGCCAGCTGGGTGGTTCTACAGTGGGGTGTCTAAATCCCACCTAAATCATTACAACCCTAAATTGAGAAGAATTGTTTTCTCTCAATCATTTTCCCCTGAACCGGAAATTGAGAAGAAAAGCCGCGTAAGCAGCTGTTGAAATCGAGATCCAGAGATCGAGAAATTGAGATGATGATTCATAATAATGAAATAGACCAGGTTGAGATCGAGACTGAATTCAAGAGAAATCGAGTAGAAACCAGTTCGTGGTTGTGTGAAACTTATAGAAATTGATTCATGGATGTAAATGGTCGAAATCGCAGACACGGGGAATTAGAGTTTGTTGATAGTGAGATTCAGAAGGAGATGGGTGTTGTCTCGATGGTGCTGATTCAAAGAAGATGGAGTCAGCTGATGATTGAATTGAAATTAGGGTTCAAATTGAGAATGAATGAATTGTTCAAATCAAGAGAGGGTATGTGGTTTGATAAGCGATTGAACATGAAGGTGGAGATATTGCTAGAAATGGGTTCTGTTGTGATTGAGATCGAGCGAAGAATTCTATTGTTCTTAATGTGTGAAGAAATAAGATGGTGTCGATGCCATGGAGAGATGGGTGGCGTCTTAGGTTCAAGAAATCAGCGAATCAGGGATGTTGTTGATGTCGTGATTGGGGTTTGCTGGTGGTGGATTGAAGAAATTGATATGGAATCGGAGATGGGTTCTGTGTTGGTTTGACTGTAAAGGCAAGAGCCGTGAAGCAGACGAAGAGGAATTTGATCTCAGAATGGTGGTGCTGTGAGATGGGTTTTAGCAGTTCAAAGAATGGATTGACACAGGGAAGATGCAGATGGTAATGGGAAGAAGAATTTGATGTTGTTGATAGTATGAGAGTGACGAGCCGTTGCTAATGAAAGAGTTGGTGGTGGTAAGCAGAACAGTGGGGATTTTCATGGGTTGATGCTTGTTTGAAGTTGCCAAACAAGAGTGATGCTGCTATGGTTTCAGAATAAGGTTGTGACTTGAATAGGTGAAGCTCTGTTGCAGGGAATGTATGAATGAAATTGTATAAATGAATGTTAGGATATATGTTGTGCAGGAATTAAAGAAAGTGAGGCCTGAATTCGGCCGGGAATGTCTTGTAAACAAACGAAACTCGGCCGGTTTTCCCTTACGGCGAGTTAACTCGGTGCCGGCGATGACCGTTCCAGATGAGTCCGATGACCGATCCTTCCTTGCAACTCAGCTGAGTAAGATCCAGTAAGCTCAGTAAGACTGACTGAGAAGCTTACTCAGCGGCTGACTCTAATCCCTTGACCCAATTGACTAACAAAGACCGTCAGTCTGACAGTTAACTTTAACAGAATCTAGACGGAATATTCTGTCCACAACAACAGAACTCAGGTGACCGGCGGTGACTTTTCCGGTGGAATTTCGATGATTGAAAAACTTTTCAGGTGACGAAAATTACATATTTTTGTGTGGATTATTCTCATGGGTGTGAAGACTTAGATTTGGGAATTGGATGAAAATTTGGAGGCTTTGGAGAATTGAACTTGAAATTGGAATTAGGCTCAACTTGGGAAAGTGGTGTTATTATGGAATGAGGATTCTATTCCTTGGAAGATTTGGAGAGCATTGAAGCCTATAAATAGAGAAGTTCTCTACACACTTTTACACACCTTCTACACACACAACACTTTCTTTTCTTTATAATTTGTGTGAACTTCTTAACATGAGTAACTAATTTTCTATTGATTGAGGATGAATTCCTAGTTTTTAACATATGATTTGAGTTTTGTTTTCAATTCTATCTTGAAGTTTTTCACATGATTATCGTTTGTTTTTACTAATATGAATGTTTATACATTCATGGTTGATTGATAAATTGTTTAGAGTGCACGCTAAATTGATTTGTTAATTTGATCTAAAGCTAGTGAAAGTTAGGGGATAAGTAATCGTTTCTTGACTCTTTACATAAGTAGCAAACACGAGACCTTCTTTGAGGATTAGTGGAGAAATTGTGTGTGAAAACAACGTTAGCAAGTAGACCTTGATCTAAGAGTATAACTACTAATATCAACCTAATAAGTTCCTAAATCTTAATACGTTTATTTAAATTACATCTTGAATGATCTACTACTAGGTGGTTTGGTAAATAGACTCCGGTAGTCGAGAACTTACGTATCCCAGGTGATCAAGGGATTTAGGGGTTTAGCAGTCGATCTTTGTTTTACCTACGGTTGGTGATAATTTGTGACTAATAACAAGTAGAAAAGAACATAACTTGATTCATTGTTTTGCGACGAAGAAGGATTCCTTGATCTTGTCTCTCTTATTGATTTCAACTTTATCTTTGAATTGCTTTGTTTATTTTCTTTTGTTTTACTAAACAAAACCCTCCCTTTGTGACAATTTTACAACTAAAAATATCTTGCTCTTCATGGGAACGAACTTGACTACACTATATTACTTGTTAATTAGGTGGAAAAATATTAATTAATTTGTTGTGGTTACGACACGCATCAGTTTCTCTTTCTGTATTGAGGATATACATATCAATTCTGTTGAGAAGAATAAAAAATACGAAACCGGTTCATTCTTTTGTCAGAAGGTGTTTATGTCTGTGCTGCACATCCGCTCAATGAGAGCATCATTATCGGAACGAAGGTTTGTGTCTCTTAGATTGTATGGGAATTACGATAACTGTCAAGTTAGAACAATGGTTCATTGAAGCTGCTGAAGAGCTGCGACTAAGCTTATCGCTTCTTTCACTTTTGGGAAACATATCCTTGACATAAATTGAATATAAAGTACACATGATTGGCTTGGGAGGAACTGAAGCATATGAACCAAGGGAAAACCAATGACTATGCTGTAACAAAGTTCAGTCATCTATAACTTCCCATCCAAAATCTTATATGTACCAACCATTGTTTCGTATATCTTCCTCTTTTCTTATGTCTTCTGATATTGTTCTTCTTCTGTTTATCTTCCCATGCAAAATCTTCCATTATGATGGTTTGTTGAGCTTCATTATGTTACATCTCGATTTGTTCACATGACCTCTATTCTGTGACATAAATAAGTTCAGAATATCTAGTAATTACCTGTTGATTCTTGTTGGGGTTTTCTCGGATAACATTATCACAACAGGAACCTCTTTCTCTCTAGATCACTCATGCTTACTAAAAAGTATTTCACAATTTTGATATGCAATAAAATAATGATTGGATGGTATATTACCTTCATATTCTTAAGAAGTTCGTATCTTGTCATTCCTGGCATACTATAGTTAGTAATTATAAGTAATTGTCGAACCCTGTATAAAATTATAGTCATCGAAATCAAGGATATAGTGTAAAAAATTTAAGTGGGAGATTTTCTTTTGTCAGAGATGAAAAATTAATCTACCACTTACAGTGTTGCTGGCTGTGCAGGTTGCTTTCTCGTCAGCCAAATCAAATACACGACTAGATGTAGTCATTGTATATTCTCATTTGTTATCTAGCATTCTTGAAAACTCTACACTATGTTCAGTTCAGAAAGACAGAAACAATTACTTTCTATATCATCTCAGTATCCTTTTTGTCATGATTTTATTTCAGTCTTGTCGCTACCAAACTTATCTATGTGACACTGCAAGAGCAACAACCAAAATAACATAGGTAATTTTGTTAGCAAATTCCAACAACTCAGTTTATTTTATACATATTGTTCCATTTTTCTTCTAATCTAAGCCTTGCAAGTTCAACAAAGCCTCCCCAGTGATATCTTGGGAAATGAAGTCATTTTGCTTGATGTTATTGATAGTTCAAAAACATTTCAATGCTGGAAGTGCAATTTCATTCGTTAATAAAGTAGCTAGCTAATGAACTTTGCTAAGTTCAGTTAGAGTTTTCCTAGTATAGTAGAGGGTCCATTGTCTTTTTTATGATTTGCGCAGTGCCTGGTTGTGGACCAATGCGTCAAGCAAATAAGGCAAGACTACAAAGTGCAAACTATCTAGTCACTCTCACACTAGATTAATAACTTATTTTTTTTACCTATGAGAGAAGAGAAAGATGAATTGGTTTGACATTCTAGATAATTTTGGAGGTTAGATGACCCAGTGGATTGTAAAATATCAGACAACAAACTGGATTTGATTAAGAGATGTGATAAGAAATACGAACCATAAAAGCTTAAATGCACCCAACTAAGAGATGTGAGAAAGAAATCCAGGAAAATTACAGTTATCTGCAACCACTTGTGGCTTAACATTCAAATTAAAATTTTAGTTGTAATTTTTAGTATACCACATTTGTTCTTGTTCTTGTTTGATTGATACAATGGTACTAGTTACTGCTTGTACGTTTTTCCCCGTTTCTCAATTAAGTTGAACCTGTTCTTTGACAATTTTGATGCCACTGCAACCTAGTTTAGTGAAAATGATATTAAGTTGTAAGCATCAAGGAAATTTGTACTTGACAGTCCAAAGTTTATCCGGGTCTCTTATTGGGAGGCTTTGCAATGCAGGTTCCAGCGTGAAGAGCATGGATGAGGCTCAACCCATGGAAACTCTCTTTTCAGACTGAGATGAGCTTTACCCTCGGCGTAGTGAACTAGTCAAGGGTGAGTTTCCTTTAAACTTCTTTTTCTTTCTTCACTATTTTTTTCCCCATATCTCTGTATTTTAATTTTCGCTGTAATTTAACTTGTAGTTGTTACTTTTAGGTGATCAAACTATGACTGCTTAGATATTCTGCAGAGCAATGTCTATGGATTCAAGTCTATTTGGCTATTGCTACTGTCGGAGTCAATTATATGGTTCAGGTCGAAGTAGTCACTTGACTCACCTCACCACCTCGAAGTAGTCTATGAGCTGGGTAGGAATTCTTATTTGCAAGAAAGTGGAATCGGTTTCTTTTACAAGTTCGAAGATTCATTAAGTTCATATTTTCAGCTAACATAAGCAACATTGAAGCTGATGATGTTTGCATCTTGAAACTTGTAATAGATTATGCATTACAACAACAATTTTCCATGATTTGCACCATTGAATATTAACATGCTGTAGCTGAAGGCGATGGTTGTGTAACGGCCGATAAACTTTTCTTTTCTTTTGATGTACACTTTAAATCAAATTAATCCGTGTTGATTTGGTTAGATATTCCATTTGCGAAATATTAAATTTTTTATTTTTGGCGACTTAAAATTTGAGTCCTTTTTCGGTCTAATAATTATTGACTGTACACTGGTGTTAACATAAGATACTTCAAAGAGGAACTTCAACGGCTCAACAATTCTTGAAAGGTTGCTCTCAGAAATGCTTGAACGATCCATCCTAATAAAAATTCTTCATTTCAATTTTCTCAAACATCCCAAAATTCAAGAGAGATCTGAAACTCGTATCAATTACTAAAAATTTAGTAGATCAACTCCACGATACATAAGAGAATTTACAAAACTATGGCACCAATAGAGTAGATACTTGCGAAATCAAATGAAGAAGCATGGATTTGTACAAGCATAAACATCACAAGAGTTTCATTATACAAAGCTCAAAGATGAGTGCAAATGCAAGAAACGTGAAAAAAAAAATGAAAAAAAAAATAATTAAAGCGCCCACCGTGGGGCTCGAACCCACGACCACAAGGTTAAGAGCCTTGCGCTCTACCAACTGAGCTAGACGGGCAGGTTGTCCGAATGCATTTTCTTTTTAAACTCCAGTTGTTATAAGATGAGAGTGTCTTGGGTTTGTAATTGGATAGTTAATTTTTCTTGTTTTCAATAAAAATTACATTTAGGTTTTGAAATTTATTTTTATGTTACATTTTTTTTTCTTTTTGTATACAATGACTATTTCATGCCTTGTAATAGTTCGAATTCTAATCGTCATTAGTGCGTTTTATTATAGCCTTTGGGTTCTTATAATTAAAATATGATGAGAGATTCAAGCATATTTTTGAAGATGATCATTTCCGACGTGATAATGATCAAGATTTATACAAAGAAGATCAATGGCTATTGGAATGAATCATGATTAGCGGAAGCTACTTCCTCTAAGATAAAGTCTCTAAATGCTTGAAGAATAATCAAAATACCATTATTCGTATTAGTCATTTCCATTTTATTCGGTTTCATGTAGATCAAAATTGGTTGTATCAGTGTACAATGTATGATGATGAAACCAGAGGGTATGTCTCTCTATCACTTACTTCTGCTATGTAACAATCCAAACCTAAATTTGAATAAGGTAATCTAATAAATAAATTTAAGGGTTTTTTTAAAGCCACTCTTTCCATTAAAAAGAGGTCTCTTTTGTTATTTTGATTTAAGATATTTATCTATTTAATAACCAACTACATTGGTTGTGAGTTTTTTGACCTAGACAATTTTCAAGCCTAAAAAATTGTATAGAACCTACAAAATATAATTCTTCAGAATTCGTATCTTGAAAAGAAAGATTACGAGGATTTTTTTTTGTTGGATTTCGGTTCTGTAACAGTTTGAATACATATAGGTTATTACTTGGATATTGGTTTCTGGGATCGTCAAAGTTGAAATTTTTATTAGGTATCGGATCTTTACTGATCTGTGCTACTGATTGTGACAAGTTTGTTCATACAGATTTCCGAATTAAAATTGGTGATGTACGTAAGAATTGAAGAGAGAAAAAAAGAATATAGTTAATTAAATGCGTGTAAAATTTGGTAGTAATAGTCATACGACTCATACGTATGTACCTCACTTTAACACCCAATCACTTAAAAGCATTATCTATCTTGTCATCGATCATATACTTACTTACATTGGAGTATTGGTAATTGTCGATGGAATTTGATAGCCCCTCGTATATATCATTACTTTTATACTTCAAATCATACTAATGAAGCATGTAAGATTCAGTTTTCTTGTGTCAAAAATCTGAGATGCAGGATTTGCAGCATGCCAAATAAGAATTTTATTTTTAAGTCTTTCTCATTATAAAGTGTTCAAAAATATTGGTACCTTTGTATGATTTCTTGTTTAACATCAATATCCTTACGTGGTTTCAACTTCAACATAAAATTCCAACATCTCAAATAAAAAAGATCATTTGCCGTTAAAAAAATCCACATATACATCCTTATTTGTAACATTATAACATCAGTTAGAATGTGGGACATCTCTCGAATTAAGGAACATGTAATTAAAAACTTATGCGGCGAGTATAAGCATGACTTAATGGTACATGAGATATATCATCTGGAAATTATTATTCCATGATACGTAGTGTCACGTATGGAAGGACCAGAACCATAAGATAATATTTGATAACTTCCAAACATCGTACTAACAGGTCAGGTAGTATAATGGGAGTGGCTTTCATTAGAGTGTATTTTACACTTGCGGTCTTTGGGTGTACAATGTCAATTTCCTTCAACTAATACACTTAATAACTAAGGGTTTTAAGAGTTCAAAAAATTCCAAATTTGTATGATGCATGTGGTCTCTATATTCCGAATTTGGTTCATGACGGTAAAACATCCAAATTACAAAAGAATAAAATAATAATAACCAGAAAGTCCTTTCTTGCAATAAAAATATTACATACCGCAAATTTTTTATCAATCCTAGGATGTGATACCATCAATTTTTAGAGTCATAATGTTATTGTCGCATACAACTTTGGAAGGTAAACATAGGAGTACTGCGTACATGATTAGGCTTGTAATTTATCTAAACAAATATCTTTTTTCATCATCAGACAAAAAGAGATACCGCTTTATTCGTTTGATAAAGTTTAAGGACGGAGATACACCGAGGTAAATCATCAATGGCTTAATTGAATATATTAGTAATATTTATAAGGTAATATTTTTTTTTCGGAATAATTCAATAATACTAATATTTATATTAGTTTAGTTTCGGCACTAACAGAGAGTGTCTCGATATTTCCGAGGACTATATACAATAGTACTAAATTCCTATTATGATAAACTTGAAAATTCTCCGATAAATGACGTCGAACTTTCCTGCTGATTTATCCGATAATAGAGAGAGCCTTGAGATATTTCGGATTCCCACTCTTAAGAAACATTTCAAAAGAAAAAAAAAAAAACACCACATGTTACTTTATGACGAAGGAACATACTAATGAAAAGGGAATCAAAAGTATTAACTTGGAGATCAAGAACCGCTTGATTGGATTTCTTGATGGAAGCACGATCCTCTTTATACCTCTTTTGTACAGCCATGGAAAATCCCTGTAAAAGATCTATATTGTTAGCAAAACTAACTAAATTATTTTCTTCAAAACTTTGAATGACATGTACGTGCTCACGTCTAAATGTGCATTGATTAGTTTCCCGGCTACTTGTGAGTCCGAGTTAGTGTACATTTACCTGCAAAAAAAAATGTTAAGAGATTCATGTGACAACATATCACCGCAAACACTAAGGTTCTCACAACATAAAAATGAATTATGATATTAGTTTGTAAAGAAACCTGAATGCTCTGATCTAAGACTTAGCTACATCGAGTAACACTTTTCCCTTTAGAGAATGTGAACATCCTAAATATCCTATCTCCAATGATGATTGACATCAATTGAGGAGCAGTCATTCGACATGCAATGAATGGAGAAGAATACTCAATCAATATCTTATTAAGATGCGAATTGTGTGTAGCTTTACCGAACTGTAAACTAATTGGAGCCCAATCTCCAATTTCTTTTTGGATCATATCAATAATAAGCTAATAATGAGAAACAATACTAATACAATGATATAAAATTAAATAAAATTTGAAAATAAAAGACAACGTTAAATAAAATTGAGAAATCAGACCTTGGGTAACCATTGATCATGATCAAAACAAATTCTTCAAAATTTGAACATAACCTCGAATTATTTTGCGAGGTAAGATTTACAGAAATTATTTTGTTTAGCTTCAGAGGACCACCTCCAAAAATTGAATTTGGTATTTTTTAGAAGGGGCGGATTTAGGTGAACAAGAATTTTGCGTATTCTTCTCTCGACTCATCATAATTTCTTGATAATTGAGTTTTCTCGTGTGAAATCCTCATGTTGAAAAACATCTTCACCTTGATAACCTCTATGTTTACGTACATGTCTCAAAAAACTCTGAGAAACATTTTGAATTCATATTCATATAACAGCAAAACCAGTAGTTATATTAAAAACACAAACAAATATGAGTTTGAATTCTTACATGTTTTTTAATCTAAGCTCGGAAACGTTTAAAGATACCGAGTGTTAACCAGTCTAGTTTTTTTTTGACTCCTGGAGAGGGAGAGAACTTGGACTTAAACTCTTTTAGAGCCGTAGGTGTGAACAAATCTTTGTTAACTTCCACTTCATCGACTGCACATAAAAAAACATGGATACTATAAAGTTTCTCGACCAAATTCTTTTTTGAAGGAATAAGATCATAAGTTGATTGTCCTTCACAACCAAGACCACCTGAACGATCATATTGTTCTTCTTGTTCAATTGATATTAAATACTCAGAAAATAGAGAAGATTAGGAAGAGGTTGTGATTTAGTATCATCTTGAAATATCTATTGTGATAAAGATTCATAAAATTTCTGCATCTTTTGTTATATGTGTAAAAAAAAATTAATCATCAATCGGCAACTATATATATTTTCAACTGTAATATCAAATTATTCTTAAACAAAGGTAAGATGATTAAGACATGACCTAATTTAAGTTGGTAGTTGCTTCTGCAGTAAAGACAGACATGAGAACGTGGCTAACCTATAACGTTGTTGTTAACAAAAAAAAAAGAGTTACTTTGACGTTTAACCTAAAAGATTATTTGAAGACAACGGTTCAAGTCAAGAGTTTGGCTCTATGAGTAACAAAACAATAGTTAGATCAAGTTTAACTGAGAGTATGATATGACCATGTTTTTTTTGACTAGCTAATGCATGAGGAATAATTTTGTTGGAACCTCATGCAAATATTGTGGAAATTAATAATACTCGAATATTTTGTGAATGTGAAGAAACTAACAAACATGTTCTATATAAATCCTCGATAATTAACGCAGGAGGTGAAACGGAGTCTAAAAGTGTGTTCACCTAATTTTATATGCTAAAAAGCATTATTAGATGTTCATAAAATTAAGTGCGTATTGATTCGAAAATGAGGTGATGCATGAGGAAAGTGAATTGAGTTCACTTTTTGAAAATGAAATGGTCGAACAAAAGATAAAGTCGATGCATCTTTCAATATTTGCCAATGTGTTACCATAAAAGGAACGGGTTATTGAAAATTCGATGGTGCTGATGTTTTTGGCTTATAATTATCTGAAATTCGGAAGGAAAAAACTAGTTCAAAATTGTTTACGGTTTTATTGTACATTTTTCAACTTTGTAATGAGTGTTTGCTTCTGGTAAAATTCATTTGAACAAAGAACTATTAAAGTATTTTTGTGGTTCAACTTTTTCATAACTACGAAGGCATATATTATAATATTTATAACTCTCGTAACAACAATATTACTTGAACGGTTTGAACTAATGTCATATTAAGATATTTGGAGGCTACAAGAAGGACTAACATAATTCAAAATATAGATACAAGCATATGGGCAAAACATTTTAGTCAGTGGGGATGTTTTTTTGTTGATGAATCGCCCAATATGGACAACTCCGATTGCACCAATAGATCAGTCATTATATGTACATCACATATTCATATGCATTTACCAAGTTGTTTTCCCTCTTAAATTATTATCACGATCCAAGTAGAATATGAGTCGAAATCATTAGTCTCTTCAATTACGCTACTTTACAAAACATGCACTTCTTCTCCTTTTCTAATTTTGACACAAGTTAGTATATAATTTTTTTCGAAATGAAAATGTTTATATTAAAGAATTTTTTTGAAATAAATACAGAAACAAGAGTCACTCATACAAGCGCAACACTGCAATGACGAGTGACACAAGTCCATGAAACATTACATATGTAGCATTTTCCCTAGTTATGTAAAATTTGAATACTACCTATAAACTTCAAAGTATTCATATCACAAGTCCACATGACCATTGATTGCTTGATAGAACTATGATTTCAGCAACCTCTTTATGACATCCACCAAAAACTTTGTTATTTCTATATCCTTCCGTACATTCTATATTTTCGCATAGTTAAATATACTCCAACCATTGGTACAATTTTCATTTAAAACATTCTCAATAACTCTCAATTTAGTCTTACATCAAAGGCTAATATCTTGTTTTTCAGGTTGAAGAGCAGTACTCTCTTCAAGAATATTTCAGGCGGAGCTATGTTAAGTTGTGGGTGGCGATGGCCACCTCCATATTTCAGAAAGTTCCCATTACAATAAGTAATTTTGGCCCCATATTTTTTCTAAGTTGTAGCTAGCGACCCCTCCAAGATCAAAACAAATCCTAAGGAGATATTTCCTTTAGCAACATGCATCCTAATTTTCCTTAAAATTTTCAGAGTCTTCTTATTATTTACAGTGTAATTCGGTAAAAAGACGAGTTTATCTTGATAAGTGTATTAGGCAATTATGTAAAAATTCTAATTCCTAAACAACATGCTATATAGAAACTAATGAAAAAAAATGGAAATCTCTTGCGCCAGGATTAAGTAACAAAACTTGGGGGTCTCGCAGCAAAACTAAGCGATTTTTGACGATCTCACCACAACAGAAAGATCATTTTCTTCCATGCTTAATATCAAAACCCATACCGGTAACAAAATCAATGATTATTTTTTAAATGGTTCTTTAGTAAAGAAGTGTTACATTTTTCGTTTATTTTTTTATTTTATTTTACTGTTGCAAGTCGATTTGTAAATGGCCCCTATTTGAGCCCTGCTTGTTTTTCATGATTGACACTTTAGTATATGCAAACTCCGGGCTTTGATAAAGTACAAAAAGTTAGTATATGCAAAACTTTTCCGGGCAGTACTTCTTAAGCGAACAATATTTCTTTTCTCAATAATTCTTGACAGACCGTTTCAAAAACGACCCCAAAACTGTATCCCACGTGGCGGTCGAAAAGTAATAAAATGCGTCTGAACTCTGTCAGACCTTCTGAAACCTTGTCTGCCTTAAAAATGACCGTTGATTTATTTACTTTTTTCTGGATAATTTACATCCATTGATTCAAAATATGGATAAATCTTCTTCAGATCTCGAACACAAGTGTAAGTTACATGTCTTTGTTCGAGATCTGAAGAAGATTTATCCATATTTTGAATCAATGGATGTAACTTTGTTCGAGATCTGAAGAAGATTTATCCATATTTTGAATCAATGTGATGTAAACGGTCAGTCAGAAAAATGTAAAGTCATTTTTAAGGCAGACAAGGTTTCAGAAGGTCTGACAGAGTTCAGAGGCGTTTCATTACTTTTCGACTGCAACCCACGTAGGATTATTGTTGTTGTTGTTTTTTTTTTTTTTTTTGTCGTTAAAACCCCCACGCCATCCTGCCACATCATCCTAACATGTCAGCCATCACGTCATCCATAACATACCCCACCTGTTTGTAAACGAATACGTGGAATAAGCCATAAAGCATTTATTTTTCATTTTCGCTTTTAATAGAAGTGCCATTTTTATTCTCCATTTCTCATTTGCTTTCCACCAGAGAGAGTCAGAGTGGGGGAGTGAAATATACTTCAACTTCTCACTCAATCATCAACCTCATTTAATCAACTAATCTCTCATTTTCAGTCTTATTCCGGTAACATTCCGGCCAAATTTACTTCATTTCTGTCAACTGATGAAACCCCGTTTCACAAAAATGAGCAAGTGGGTCAATTCTTTTGTACCAGTTACTACTAATACTTTTCATCATCTGGATATTGGGAATCTTATGGTTTCGGGTTAATTAGATTTTGTTGGGTTTTTTCTTAGATTCAGGGTTCATAAAGCTCTCATAGTGTTTTAGGATGATTTTTGTAGAGCGTAGACTGCTTGATTTAAGTTCACGACAGGAAACGCATTTCTTACCCATATTCATGATACAAATGATACAAATGAGTTTTTCAAGAACCGTGAGTACTTTTCATTTGCTAAGAACACGCTTACAGGTGAGATTCCTAAGAATTTGAGTACTTGTTCCACACTAGCTGCTGTTAATTTGAGTTCGAATCAGTTTTCTGGGGTGTTGGCTCAAGAGATCTGGGGTTTGAATGGTGTGAGGTCTATTAGTTTAGGGATTGAGATGCCCGATGGGATTGAGAAAGCTTCTAATTTGAGAGCTGTTAGTTTAGGGAGGAATAAGTTGAATGGTGTGATTCCAGTGGGGATTGGTGGATTTGCTTTCTCAAAGGTGAGAATTTTTTGGTTGGGAGGAAGTTGTCTTTTGGTAACTATGTGGATTTACATGGAATTAGCTGGATGGTGAAGTTCCGGAATGGATTGGTGTAATGAGTAGCTTGCAGACTTTGGATCTCTCTTGGAATGCATTTGCCGGAGTCGATGGGCGAATTCAAGTCCTGGAGAATCTGGATTTGAGCCGCAGTTCGCTGAGGATACTTCCAGTGTGGATATTTGAGTTGGGTTTGCAGAAGGTTTTGCTGTCTGAGAACAAACTAAATGGACACTTGGTATCTCCGGGTGTGTCGCTGGAAGGCTCGTATTAGGATTCACTGGGGGGATTCTATCTGACATTGGGGTTTTTAGTGGTTTGGTAATCTTGAACTTGCCAAAGAACTCTGGATGGATATTCTTGATTTCAGGAATAATCAACTTAATTGTAACCTTCCTTCTGAAATCGGAGGTGCAGTTGCTTTGAGGCTGGAGAAGAATTCCTTGTCCGGGAAAATCCCTTCCCACATCAAAAAATGTTCATTTCTTACCACCCTGTAAGTTCTCTCCCTTACTGTCAATATGCTTATCAGTTACTGCCATTTAGTTCAAACAAGCCTACGGAATCAGACTATATTTCTTTGTATATGTCTTTGCTGATTTTCTATTTCTTGGGGTCGATAGGATCTTGTCACAGAACAAACTGTAGACTGACAGGAACCTTGCCTAAGCAGATTGCCAATTTTCTTCACCTCCTCTCATTCAACATCTCCCACAATCAAGTCCAAGGCGCACTACCTGCTGGTGGATTTTTCAGAACCATTTCCCTTTCCTCTGTGTCGGTAATCCTTCCCTGTGTGGCTCTAAAATTGACCTCTATTGCCCTGCTGTCCTTCCAAAACCCATTGTTTATAATCCAAACATGGGTCATAAAAAGATCATTGTGAGCATTTCCGCGTTAATTGCAATTGGTGCAGCTGTTGTCATTGGCCTTGGCATAGTCGCTGTCACAGTTCTAAATATCCACGCTAGATACACATCATCTCGTTCAGTTTACTCTCTCGCATTATCAGGAGGCGATGACTACAGCCCTTCTCCCACTACTGATGCCAATACTGGCAAGCTTGTCATGTTCTCAAGTTACCCAGACTTCCGTGCTCAATAAGGATTGTGAGCTTGGGTATGGAGGGTTCGGAGCTGTTTACAGGATCGTCCTCTGGGAAGGAAGCCCAGTTGCCATCTAGAAGCTAACTGTTTCAAGCCTTGCCCAAGAAGATTTTGAGAGGAAAATCAAGAAGCTGGAAAAAATCCGTCATGAAAATCTTGTGGCACTTGAAGGGTATTACTGGACTCCCTCATTGCAACTTCTCATTTCTGAGTTTGTCTCTGGAGAAGTCTGTATAAGCAGCTTCACAAAGGACCAGGAGGAAACTGTCATGATGGCACAGCAAAGAGTTTGGCACATTTGCGCCAGCTGGACATAATCCACTACAATCTGAAATCTAGCAATGTTCTAATAGACAGCAATGGCAAGCCAAAAGTGGAGATTTTGGGTTCGCGAGATTCCTGCCAATGCTAGATCGTGATGTTCACAATGCAGTTAAAAAGGGTATGATCCCAGGGTCCTGCTATTTTCTCATTTGTTGGAGCTATGAGATTTCTTGAATATCAGTGAATGAGAAACCTTGCTGCTATGGGACATGGACCGAATGGGTGCATAAGAATCATATCAACTCCAAGGATTTCTGGAGATCGAAGATCCCTCCATATTCTTCTTGGTGTTGGGAGGCATATTCTGGTCCAGAGGGATGTTTCTATTTGGCTTCATGAAATTTGTTTTAGGTAATGATGATCTGGATACCAATATTTGAGTGGTTTCTGGCAACCCTGCGGGAGATTTTGTGAAAACCATCTTGTTCATGCTCTTTTTCAGCTGGAATTTCGTCTGGGCTCTTAGTGAAGATGGGGTAGTTCAGAGGGTTGTACCACTCCAAAGATTAGATCAGAATAATTTACTTGGCTTTTTCCTGTCCAATTTTTTTAGCATACCCCAAATGGGTGGTGCAGAGTTCAAAAATATCTGGACATACTACAATGATTTTATGAAACAAACAGTAATTTTATGACATGACAACATTTAATCAAATGCTAAGAAAATTGCTCTGTTAGTCTAGAAATGTCGAACAAGCAATTACTGCAACCAGTCTGTGTAGCTTTATCTCCCACTTGTGCATGGATAGAGAGAACAATATTACTGAACCAAAATTCTCCATACATGGTTTCGCAGAAAAGTTCATTATCAAATCTCAACCTGGGCGGGTCATCACCCTTTTTGAGGAAAAGAAACTAGCTTTCAAGATATTCATTAAAACATACACATGAAAGTTCATCCAAGGTCCTACCCTAGGTTCTCCTAATAAAACATGCCCGTAACTTAAAACTACTAAATTACCGAGATAAGTGTGTACTAATTAAAACAAGGATAAAAGACATCAGAACCTCTGTAGATATACACAAATGCTGAACATGGACAGTCTTCTCGCTTCAAATCTAACTTGAAAACATCAGCATCAACTCCTTCCACTCCTTTTGGTATGAAGGTTTCCAGAGAAAGGAAGTTCTCCTCGTGACAGTGCAGCTGATAATCCATGTTGGAGCAATAAATATCATCAGCACCAGAAATTAAGACGTGCCGCGGTTCTTTCTTCTTAGCATGAATGATGTTATTCTCTTTACTATTATTACTGGGCAGTACAAGCTGAAGTTTTCCAGAACGCAAGTTGTAAACTTGAAGGTAATTCCCATTGAACCAGTATAGTAACAATCGACCTGAGAAACTGAAGACGCGAATAGGATGTGTAGTAGTACTGCTGAAGCAAAAACAGCAGGGCAGGTGGCCCATGTCCCTTAACCATGTGGGAGTAGAATTTAAACGGACATCAATAATCTCCTCCTTGACCCACACTTGCCTGACTTTATCCTTCAATATGTACAAATGAACTTTACAACAACAGCAGCAACTATTACTACTACTACTACCCTGATGATCACCACAGCAACGATGAGAATACTCACTTCCATTCCCAGACTTCTTTTCGATACGCGCAACACAAGGAGATCCCTTGAACTCCAGAAGATGAGGATAATCAACAAGTAAGTGCTTCTGCTGCTCGTCAGTTGTACTTTCCGCAGGTAGCTGAATGAACTGAAACTTCTCATCATGGAGATTGAACGACAGTAGCATCTCCATCTCATTACTATTATCATCTTCGATATCGTTAGATCCTGCTCCCCCCAAAGTTGCTATTATCTTCCACACCAAACATCCACTGCTGCTGCTGCTGCTACTAGTGGCGCAGAAGATGGCTGATTTGTCACTACCTGTGGGCGCTCTAATCTTTATAATAGGACGACCACCATGACCTGATACGAGCATGCTTGTAGCAGTGACATCTCTCCATGATTTAGTTCCCAATGTAAATACCACAAAGTTAAGCTCCTTTTGAGCAGTACGAAAAACACTTACCAACTTGTACTCGTTTGCTGATGAATTCAACCCAAATCCGTGACAGATGATGTGGGAATTTGGGGTGCGAATCCCAACTTTGACTGGATAAAAGATATAGACAAGGTCTCTCCTCCTGTTTGGGTCCATAATTATGTAACCAGTTGTGTAATAACCCACCTGTGCCATACAAGGTAGACCGCTGCAGTAACCAACCAGTTCCCATATATCAGGATGAGAAAGACAACCTCGAAACTTGTCAAACCTTAGAACATTGTTATGAGAGTGATCTGCAGTAGTAGTAAATTTGAAAAAGTAACAGGCATAACTAGCATCACCAGTCTGGTTAAAAAACCCAACCCTTACATTCAAAAGACTAAGGACAACTTGAGGCTGTTTCTGCGATTGAAGGAAATGAGAACAAGTTAACCGTTTATGATCATTATGAATGGAGTTATACCAGAGTTTAGATACCAGAACAGACTTTAGCAGCGTCGGGACTGGAAGCCTGGTTAATATTTCTTCCACAATTAAATCATGAGGAAGGTAGTTCTCTCTTCTATTTGCTCTTTTCTTCGTCTCCAGCACTGTCGAAGTAAGTGTATCACCACAATCTTTTCTTTTCTTCGTCTCCATCGATGTTGTCTTATTTTTTGTATCACCACAATCTCCTCTTTTATATGCTCTTTTCTCCTCTGTCTCCATCGCTGTGCTAGTATTGATGGTGATACGATCACCAGAACCAATTCGGTTGGATTGAATCGTTGACGTAACTTAATATGTACAAATAAGTTAATGATGGAGGAGGTAGCTGCTAGTAGTTGGCTCCTACAGGGAATGTAATTTGATAATTTACAATGAATGCAACACAAATTGATATTGAAATTCAAAGCAGCTCAACATGGAGGTGAAATTGATACCAAAAATTAATAAAAAGGAAAATCTGAGAATGGAATCCGAGTCTACCTGGGAGTTGGAAACCAGCTGAAGAAAGGAAATTTCCCCAAAATTAATCTGGTTAATCTCCTTCAACTCATATCGAAATGTCCAGTTTTCTTCTCACCATGTAATACAGACCCAAACCCTCCATTACCACCAACATGATGAAATTGTGATAAAGGTGTCATCTTTATTAGGGATTGGAGCTTAGGATTAGAGGGTTCAGAATCCGCCATACTTGATCCAAGTGATTATGACAAAAACCCCTTCACAAATCGAAAAGAATTTCGATGAAAATTAGAAAACTTTAAGAAGAACTTACTGAAGAGAATTGTGGAGAAAAAAAGAGAATTGGAGAAATTCTCTAACTTGGTTTCCTTAAGTGATGATGATTAAATCTGTGTTCATGGGGGTTCAAAAATAAAAATCTCAATTTAATGTAGATTTTCATTTGAGCAGCAGAGAAATTTTGGGTTTTGGGGGATGTTATCCAAGGGAAGAAGAAAAGGAGATGGTTCCGCCGGCTCAAGGCTTATAACATCATCTCGGGTTCCAATGGTTTTTCCGTGGGACCCACTGTTTAAGCATGGGGATAGGGATGTCAATGGATAACCGAATGTTCGATATATCTTTAGGATATTATCCGAAATTTCGGATAACGGATATCGGATACGGATATCTTATCGGATATTCTTACCTTAACGAAACAGATACGGAAAAGACATTATCTTATAGGATAATATCCGATATCCTTTAAAGAATGTATATGCAAAAAAATTTATATTTTTTTTGAGTAATATATGTAGTTGTTAGCTTGGTAGTATGTGAAGAGTGGCAGAAATAAAAATATTATGGAAGAAAACAAACACAACTAGTTTATTGCTTGTGAGAAAAGCGGAGAATTTTTCATTATTGACAGAGAAGATTTGAGTTTTGTTTAAATCTAATTTAATATAATAATTTTATAGTCAAATTTGTGCAGTTGATCAAGGTATTTGGTTTTGTTTAGTCGAATTCCTTAGGGTTCAAATTTGAAATTGAAAGTTGTATTTTTATTATAATAAATTACTTAGGGTTGATTGGTCTATAAATTTTTGGGGCCCTTGGGAAATGTGGTGAGGATTCGGATTCTTTGGAGGGGAGAGCTTTGTTTATAGTGTGAGATTAGGGATTAGCACCATGTTGTATTCTTGAAGAAACAAGGAAACCCTAAGTTTGGATCGAAACACTAATTAAACAAAGCTCTCCTTCTCCAAAGAATCACACTCGAAATCCAAAGAATCCCAGACCCCATACATTTCCCAAGGGCCCCTATTTATAGACCAATCAACCCTAATGGGGTACAACTCATTTTACTTCGTCAGATTCTCGCGGTGATGCTTTATACTTGGCCCAGATCATTTTCCATAAAGTTTTCTCCTTTATTTCGCTGACAACTTTGGGTTTTTTTTCGGGACATCTGTCTCTTTTCTTGTTCCATAATCTAATGACTTCGCGAGTTATCTTTCCAGCCAAGTAACCTTATTTCGCATATCTTTACTTCGTGATAGGTATCTTGCCGGGTACTCTAATTGATCCTTCGTGTTTTAGATTCCTTATGCGAGTTACTTCGTTTTAGGATGCCTCCTCTTCGTGTTTTGCGCTATTAATCAGTAGCGAGACAATTCTGACATTTGATTTGACAAGTCATTGACGGGGATCTTTGAGTGAGATTCTCTTAGACCTATTTCGTGCCTTCATGTGTGACCACGTGGCGAGCGTATTTTGTGTACCTACATTTTGCCTTTTCTTATTCTGTTCGAGCCATACGAGAATAGACTAAGAAGCGCTCGAAATTCCTTGGCTGCCACGTTCTCCACTCTCCGGTTTCCCCGCGACCACGTTCTTTTGGTAACCGGTCATTGTCGGTTAGGATTCCTCGAACGTGCCGTCTACCTGTTATGCCGGTCGGCTTCTTCGTACTATAAGTATCCAATTTGACCCTAATTTGGGTTTCTTCTTCTCTCTCCCATGCTCTACATTCGAGTTGATGTTGTCCTTGTTCCTCCTTCTGTCATTGTTGTCTCTTCTCTTTCCCACCTTTCTTCTTATCATCATGGCTCCAAAGAAGGTATCAACCTCTACTCTTCTCAAAACTTATGAGGAATTCCAAGCAGATTTCCAGAAGATGGGCTTAACCTTAACCCCTATTGTTGATTCTTCCGTGAGTCCTCCCATTATTACGACTCAAGACATGGAGCTGAACTATAGGTGGATTCATTACGACACTTGGTCTGCAGACAAGATGATTGTCACCGTCAGCCAGTTAAGAGCAGGGTTGTCCTTTCCCCTCCATAATCCTTTTAACCTTGTTTTCTTCGAAATTTTGAATAATCTCCAGTATGGGGTTTTTCAGCTTTCTGGTAATGCAATCCGAATCTCCAACGAGTTTGTGATTCGCTCAGAAAACGACACTTCACAAAATCCGTCAGTGGCTGAGGAGTTCGACTCTCGTGATTACAACGTGGAATCTTTTGTGGCCAACTATTATGCTAGGTTACGAGCACGAGGAAACACCAGGAGTGGGGTATTGAGCTTATCCGAAACACCGTCTCCGCTCCAACCAAAGCTCTCATATTAGATGTGGATCCCCTCAATCCCAAGCGTGGTGACCATCTTCGTCTTTCTTGTGAATATGATTGGACGATGTTTCCTTTGGTGGTAGGGGGCCCTTTCATCTAGGGTGTTGACAAAAAGGGGATACCTCGCCAGGTTCCTCTTTCCGAACACTATTATCTCGCTGGCTGTGATCCCTGGAAGCTTCGGTGGTCCGTTCCAACTGAGGTATTGTTTCATCCTTTAAGCTCTTGTCACATCCTGGGTTCAACCTGTTCTCATGCCCCTTTTTCCTTTATTTAGTTCGTGATGCCTGCTGATGGCCTTCTCAAAGCGTGCAAGGAAGGGGATGTTACTGCTGAATCTCCTACTTCCAAGCAGGTAGCCACCACGAACACTAATTTATTTTCTGCGTGATAACCTTAAATTCTAACCTTTTATTTTTTGTAGGATAATACTCTCCTTGTTAAGCAACCCGCTTCTGAGTTAGCTAAGGGACGAAAAAAGCGTGATCATCCTACTCCTCCTCCTCCTCCTCAGGTATTTAACTTCGTCCAAATTGTCACCTTGTATACTTCGTCCCATTCATCTATCGATTGTATTGAACTTGTTATTTCGCAGACTGATGCCTTACATGCTCCACCTTATGGCGAGCCCAAGAGGCGGCGTAGGGTTTTGGATTTTGTGAGCTTAACTGCGGTCAGGAGAACTGTTGTTTCTCCAAGTCATCCTACTCCTCCCAAGCATCAATCTTCCAAGCCTCGTACAACTACTTCTTCTAAAGTCGCTGACTCTCCTATTCCTCCTCCTTTGGGCGAGCATCCTGAGAAATATGTGGCAAAACCCCTTTATTGTGAAAATGGGAAGCAAGTGACTTCTTCCGTGATGTCTAACTCCATCTATGATCCATATATGAAGTTCCTTAAAGATATCTATAACAAGGCTCGTTAAGATCCTGCTATGAGGTCTCGTGCGCTTGAATCTTTGGTGACTTTCAGTGCTGACAAATTTCTTTCTCAAGATTCCTCCGTGTTATTGAATGTTTCTATGAATTTGACTCTCCAACAACATTGCTCTTTAATGAACCTGGTGAGCTCTGCATACCTTTTCAACTACATCTTTATAGTATTTCGTGGTTCACTCCTAAGTTCTTCCTCGTCAATTCGCAAAAAGTCAACCATCATATGGCTAGCTTACTGGAGGCTAGACTGGTTCGCGAGAAGATGAAGAAGGATGATGCTCATATCAAAGCCCTGACGAAGGAGCTCAAGGATGAGAGGGAGTATTCCAACAAACAAGAGAAGAAAGTATAGAAGCTTCAAAGTAAGTTCCCTCTCATTGCAAATCCATTCCTTGCATTTGCTTTTACTTTTGTTATTTTCTTATTTTGTATTTCGTCTAGCTCGATGCATGCAACGCCATCTGGATGCTTCCGAAGCGTCCACCTCGCTGGAAGATATTCGTGCTGAGAATCTAAACCTCGTGACTCAGAATGATTGTTATGTGTCTGAAAACCATATTTTGAATGAGAAGGTCGAGACCCTTTTTTCGCAGGTGGACCGTCTGTCTATCAATTATTCTCGTAATGAGGAGCTAAATCTTCATCTTCATGACGATAATGAGCGCCTTAAGTTAGAACTTCAGCGGGTTAACAATTCCCTTACTACTTCGAGGAATCTTCAATCCTCATCGTTGGCTGCTTATAAGAGGTTGGAGGAAGATAGCGAGCGCATAATTAATAGAAAAAATCAGGTGGTGGTTGATCTTCGTAAATCTTGCAGCAAAGCAGTTGGTTTAAACGAGGAGGTTGATTGTCGGAAGAAAAAGGTGGAATTTCTTCAGGCTCAGCTGGATAATTCCTCACGCTCGAAGTCTGTCAAATCTTCCTCCCAAATCAAATCTGCAGATCTTCGCAAGAACAAAGGTGGTCTTGTCATTCAAACCAGCAAGGATACTTCTAAGTCTGGTCATGGTAAAGTGTGGTACAATGTGTATCACGAGCTATACGTTCAACTCCAAGATTCGGATCTAGCAATCTCCCGGCGGGATCATTTGTATTCCGATATCTAAGAGACTTTGAACACCACTATCTTACAAATGTAAGGTAGCTTTAGGTGTAATGCGAGATACTATTGGTTATGTCAAATTTCAAGTTTCTGACAAAACCTCGTTTTGTTTTTGTAGAATCCGAAGAGCGTTATAAGAATCAGGTCCTTCACCTTTCCCACGAAAGGGATGAGTCTCGCCGAGAGGTTTCTCGCCTCAAAGGTAAAGTTAAGAATTTGAATGTCGACATCGACGAGATGATTGAAGATGCGGCAACAATAGCGAAGTTAGCTCGCAAGAATACCCAGAATTACATGGTCCCTCTCTTCAACAATTTCTGCGACGAGCATGGCATTCCTCATCCTACTTTTCCTCTGCAGGTTTTTTCTGACGACGAGCAACCAGTCAACCGCGGAGTTATTTCAGGTGAAGAAGAGAGGCTCACTGAAGGTGACGAGGAGCAAAAGATCGATGAGACAAAGGTTGAGGTGGAAGAGTCCAAGGGTGCCTCTGCTTCCACGAGTTTTCCAGGGCAACCTTCAAATCTTGATATAGATACTGGTGCTGGTCTTGATGAGGCTGGTGATGAGATCCCTGAGATAATAGTTACTGATGGCTTTCCTCTTCAGCAACAATCTTAGTTTTTCTTCTTCCACATTTTAGTCTCATCTTTAACTATTTGGAAACAATTTCTCTCTCTGGGCGCTCCCAAGCTTGAGGGGCAAAACACCTTGACTCCCTTGATTGTTTTTGAGTAATACTTTGGTTGATTTTCATATTAATATTATGATTTTCCATTTCGCCGAGTATATAATTTCCAAGGGAATACTCAAAAGAATAACAAAAAATACTCAAAAGAATAACAAAAATACTTGCCTCTTATTCTTTTGTGTATTTCCGAGGTCTGAGATGAAGGGTTAATATTTTTCTATTTTGAATTCGCACAAGCTTTGAACCTTGCTACTTGCCTACCTACGTGTTCTTATTTTAAGTTCTCGTCTATGCCTTTCGCGTCGTCCTCACCCTTTGTCGCTTATCCTTTCTTCATTTCCTTATTTTTCCTGCCCTTATCTTTTTTACATGCTTCATGATAGTTTTGTTTTATATATTGTTCTAGTGTTGCTCATTTGTGTATTACTTTACGAGGTCTTACTATGCCTCCTACTTAAGGTCTTATTGCGCCTCATCCTTTCTGAAGGATCTTAATATCAGGCGCTTATTATTCTTTCAAATAATAATCCATCAACCTTTTCTTAACATTTTCTTTGAAACCCATCTCGCGACAATGCGACGGGCCGAACCATTCCCATGAATGTTAGTCCCATGACATTGCCGTCTTTTTTGGTCACACAACTCCCTAATCTGGAGGGTGCCATCCCTTTATATTCCCCCTGATTGCCCCTTCAAGGAGGTTAACCTTAACATGCATGTTGGTCTCCTCCCATCCAGTTATTACGACATTCAGTTGTTTTCGTGACTTCTTATCCCATTCGCCGATATGGATTGAGGTTACGAAGTCATACCCTAAGTGAGGTTTCTTTGGGATCAAGTGCATTTGTAGCCAAGACTTTCCATACGATCATGGCCAGTAACGCTCCAGATGTCCCAGACACCCGCAGCTCAACCGAATACGTCGGTGTCTTGGTCATACTTCTGCACTCCTTACCGAAGGGCGTCATAAAAGGGTCCCTCAGTGGATAGGTTTTATCATTTCCCATAACATATTTCTATGAGAGTTATTCACGACATGCGTTAGGTCTTGCCTCTTGCATTTTCATGCGAATAGGGTGCATGTCGTGGATTCTCAGCCTTCCTAGGTGAAGGGTTTAAGTTTCCCTAGAAACCATTTATTTCGTGGGTCTGATTTGCATGTTTGGGCAACCACGCTGCATCATTAATAATGATAATTGATAGGGGGAAAGCTTTTTACTGGAAGGAAAGCTGACTTAGTCTAGGATATTTGACTTCCGGTCAATAATGGGTGGATATAATAAGCTTTCCCCCAATCAATTTTTTTTTTACTTTTTGAGGTTACTTTCCTGTATTATCCCCTCTCTCTTGCTGTCTTAGTAAGATAGTCATTCAAAGTCTACAAAACTTGAATATTATCGATTTTTTTAACTAAACTAATATATATGGTTCTGTTCATATCAAAATTACACTGGTGATGGGGCAAACTAAATAAAGGATATACACCTACGATCATCGACTATCTACTTGTTCATGAATTGCAAAACAATATCAATTACGTACAGTTGGTCGACATAAACAATCTCCTAAAAAAACTTCCAACAGTAGCCGCCACTGTATAAATATAATGCTTAATTAATCAACACAATAGTTATACTTGGCTCTCTCTAATTAATGACAAGGGAGTGAAAAATCATGTATCATTGTTTGTTTATTTTCCATCTGTCTAGCTAAATGTTATCTTTCTCCGCCAAGAATATGACTGATATTATGAATATTATATTTTTCTAGTCCCACTAAATAAGCGGAATTCTAATTTCAAAATGCCTTTTAACACACGTACCCTTGTTTATATCGTACGAGGAATTGTATTGAGAAAAAGACAAAGGGTAAAAATAAGAAAAAACATGAAGATTTATGAAAATCAAACAATTTCTTACTCTAAGAGTCTTCAACTTCTCCACCTTTATAATAAGGACGGAGGGAGGATAATTCTTCAGTGTGCATTGTGCACTATCTGTTGATCAACTGTAATTTGACCTTTGAGATCAACCACAAATATTTAAGCCAAGGATCACAAAACTTACATGGGTAAGTAAATCAAGCCTTGATAATCAGCAACAAAACCAAAAAGACAACAAGCATGACCCTAATTACTATATCATAAATCATCAAGATTAGGTACGAACACATCATTCTGTTACTTGTAGGTACAAAAAATATCTTCACCACGCGTAGGTCTACGAAGAGACGAAATCAATGGTCAGATCCCGTCAGAAGATATTATTACCAAATATCGAGATAAAGTATTTTTTAAGATGCTCGATAGGTCAACTGACAAAAGAGTACAATGTAACTTTGTGAAAATAGATGCTACGAAGTAGCAATGGCAAAATAAGGATTAAACAAAGGTGAATTGCGAATTAATAACAACAAAGTAAATAAAGGACCCAACGAAGAACCTGATTCTCCTAGTTCAACGAGAAAGGAATATCGAAGCGAAGAGATGAGACTTCAACCGAATAAATTGTTTATCAAGAAATAAGGACAGTTGCATGACAGACAAGAGGCTTGAGTTACCACCAAAATAGTAGTAACATTTGTAATGAAAATTGAAGTAGCAAAGTAAAAGGTGAAATCACGTGAACTCGTGTGAATATTAGTGAAGTAAGTATGTGTCTGTATTCCACTTCACTGAATGCCTATAAAAGGAATCCTTAGGGAATTGTAAGTGGGATTGAGTAATTTTGTATGGTGAGGGTAGTGTTGTGAGAGTTTTTCCTTAGCTTTCATATTAGGGTTTGGGATGTAAACTTAAGAAAACATTAATAAAATCATCAATAAACTTTCATTTTGTCTTTGATTTTAGTACAATTTCTTAGATTAGTTTTTATTTAGATAATATGGGTGTGTTGTAGGATTTTCTACAATTACATTTTGGCGCCAGAAACAGGGAGTGAGAAAGGGGGTTCACCCCACCTGAAATCTTCAAAGAAAATTCTGACATTTGCATGTTCCTGCGATGCGAAAGATCACTGTGTTAATGAATATAGCAAAATGTTTATATAATGATATGTCACGTCTTGAAAGGGCAACTAAAAAGGGAAAATCTATTATTGCAGCCATATCCAGTTATATGGCACAAATGTGAGCGGAATTAAGATCTTATTAAAGTTTATTTTGAACTACCACTGTAAAAGAATTACCAAATCCTTTGCTTCAAAAAAAAAAAAAAACAAAAACAAATCATTTTACCGAGCTAATTTTAAACTCATTCCATGGAATGTCCAAATCATGAATGAACTGACATTTTGTAATCCATAAAAATCCAATGGACAAATTAACTTTATTCAAACTAATAAAGTGCACGTGTTTTTTGAGTTGAACATGTACACACAAACACACTGAATATAGCCACGATTTGTTGCATTTTGGTAATAGCACGAAAAGAAATATAGAAACAGGTATTTACACTTTCTAGAAATAGATGTTTAACATTTTCTTATTCCTTCGCAAAACCCCCCCACAAAAATCAGTAATTTGCGTCCCTTTGGCTAACAGGTTATCCCGTGTTGCCAAGGTGTTAAGTTTTCCTTGTTATCATGCACCTCACCTTTGTTTACAAGTGTTAATTCCAAATGACCTACTTTGGAAAACTGGCGATAACTCAACCAATAGATTATCCTTTAGTAGTAATTCATAGCGGAACTTTATGAAAGTCTTCCATGTTATTGATTTACAACGATCATATGATCATGTGAATTGAAATTCTAGGTGAAAGGATCAGTATCTACAGCAGCATAAAAGTTGAAAACTTCTGCAGACTACCTATAATTTCTGGCATAAGGTCACTCTTTTTGTTCTTTAGGGAATGACATTTTATGGGGGAGAGTTCTTATTGAACTTGTGCTTAATTGCTATATCTTTAAGGGGAGAAGCGGTTGTGGAACATGTAGGGGTTAACTTGTATCTTAATAAACTCCTTGATGAAGTCACTAAGCTTCGACTCTGTGATATCATCTAAAGTAAAGTTGATATGTTTTCTTTTGTTCAAGAAGTATCTCTATGAAAATTTCATTAGGATCCCACTAGTTTTCGTACCTTTGCCAATTTATATTGACAAAAAGGGGGAGAATTATTTTGTAGTTCACACTACATATACATATGGTTTACGGATCATTATGTAAGGGGGAGTGGGTTTCATTGTGAGATGAAGTATTGACTAAGGGGGAGTGATACATATCACCGTAGTATTATTGTCAAAGTTGTGATACAATTGAACTTTGATTTTTTTTTTTTGAAGCATGCAATTGAACTTTGATGTTGTGTAATAATACTATAATGGATCTTCAACAAGTACAAGATGAGCACACGTTTAGTTGAAGAACCAAGGAAATCATGCATGTCGGATTCTGGATCTATAATGCTTCTAAAAAGTACAATCCATATGTCAAATGGTTTTGTCACTAAAATTGACAAAGGGGGATATTTTTAGAGCATTGCTCGGTTGAACCCACCAGCATTGTTATGTCAAGTTAGTTGTCAATTTTAGTTATCAAAATGTATTCTTGATTTAGTATACTAAAGATAGTTTCAGAATATATTAGGTCTAAGAAGAGCTATTCTTGAAGGATGAAGACTGAAGACTACAAGAAGACATGAACAAGGACTTCATCAACATAGGTATGTTGTGATTGATTTCATTTGGATTCTTGTTCAATTATACCATTATAATCTAACGAAACAAATGCTCACTCTATGGAACAATTCCTATGACGGTTAATGTACATTTATATATATACTCGAGGTTATTTGAGACACGACTTTTGTGAAAATAACCTTTATCCATGGAAAGGTTCTCATGTTATAGTAAATGAGATTACGAATTCAATGAGCCAAGAATCACTCAATTCCGAGTTATAACGATGAAGTTATGAGTGATTTATTAAGGTAACAATTATAAGGGTTGTTGTAATTGTTACAGTTCGTTAGTAGGAAACAATCCATGAACTTTTTGTAACGGTTCACGGACTTGAGCCTAATTACGTGACTAGAAGTCTTTTTTAGTCAAGTTGGTGATGTTTCCTTATCTAGGCAAATTGGCTATTAGTCCAAACATATTTGATTACCATATCAAAGTATTTGTGATAACTTTTAATTCCTACCATATATTCACATAATACAATATATGCTAATAATTATTTATTTAAAGTATTTGTAACTTCGGTAAGACTCCCAAAATTAAGAGAGTCTTGGAAAAGGAAAATAGCCTAAACCCTAGTGTAGCTTGCAAGCTAACCTATTCACTATAAATAAAGAGTTTGTGAATGCTACACGTTTTTATCCTCTTTGGAAAATTGGTGTAAGCTTCATAAGGTTGTTTTCCATGTCTTCTGTTCTTCGTGAACAAGAGTGAGATAAAAGTCTTTGTATTAGGGATCACAAAGACGAGTTGGATTTAATCTTTGTGATAGATTATACAACTTGTAATCTAGGTTTTTCACCTCTTGTCTATTCTAAGGTTTTGTCTTCTGTTATAAAACCATTCAAGAGTTGTTGATCATAAACCCTAGGTTTTGATAGATTTTAGTTTTCCGATCGTATATCAACACTTGTTAATCGAAATCGGAAGCTAGAAAGAAAACTTCGATTAAGGTTTCTCGTAAAAATCTTTAAGAAGTTTTAAACAACATATCTCTAGATTTATTCTAGTTGTTCTTGTTGTAGAATTATTATGGTTTTCTTAACTTGGAAATTGATCTTTGGAATCGCCCAAGTTCACTTACGAAAATCAGGTTCACGGACTCCTTATGTGTACGCATACTAATTGTAAGTTAAAACCCTAATATACAAGTTTGTTTCGGTATCTCTACTTTTATCTAGTGACCGCTTTCGTATGCGTCAAAAATAATATTACTAGGGTTGTAGAATTATTAGGGTTCTCTTTCAAAAATAAATAAATCTAGTGACCGCTTTCGTATGCGTCAACAATAATATTACTTTCTCACTACCCAAAATATAAAATACATAACTAGTCATAAAACACCAAGGTGAACAAACTTGTGGTACAAAAACTCCACCCATATATTGAGACTTATAAGAACTCAATTTCCCCCAAAAGTGATACAAAAACCCCAAATTTTTTATAAAGTTTAAATTAGATCATTCATTTTTTTATAATTCCATAACAGCCCTCCCGTTGTTTTACGTTTTCTCCATACGAGACTTATCCTCTCTCTGTATCTCTCTCACACCACCACAGCACTTCCCCTTCCCTTCTTCCTCTACCACCACCAAAGCCCCAATCATCTCCCGATCTTTCACCAACAACCTTTCCTTCTCTTCTTCCTTTACCACCACCACCAGCAGCACCGCCCCTTCTATTCTTCCTCTACCACCACTAGCATCTCCTCCCATTCTCTTCATTGTTATAGTCATGTAGAACCTAGGGTTTCAAATCGCTTGAAATATAAGAAAAAAAGGATATTGGATGATGATCTGCTTGAATCAGAATCTCCTAAGGTTAATTCACCAGACATATCTATGATTTTTTATCGACGAAACCAATTTGTTGGTGATATAATAATATCTTTTTTGTTGAAATCAGTTTTGGTTTCATCTAATATATGATTTTTTTTTCAGATTTTATGTCGATTAAACCAGTCTTGTTTGTGTTATGGTAATTTATGTTGAAACGAGTTTTGGTTGCTTCTAGTTTTGTTTCACTTTTTTTTTTGTCGACGAAACCAATATTATTGGTGATACGATAATTTTATGTTGAGATGAGCTTTGGTTTCATTTTTTATTTAATTTTTTCGACGAAACGAATATTGTTGGTGATACGATAATTTACATTGAAACGAGTTTTGGTTTCATCTAATTTTATTGCACTTTTTTTTTATAGTTTTTATGGAAGAAACCAATCTTTTTGGTGATACGAGAATTTTATGTTTAAACAAATTTTGGTTTCATGTTTCATATTTGTCGACAAAACCAAATTGTAGTTTATTGTTGGAACCAATTTTGGTTTCATCATTTTTTTTTATTTTTTTGATGAAACCAGTTTGGGTTTAATCAATTTTTAGCCATGGAGATGATGGTATTGGTGGTTGTGGTGCTACTGTGGTGGTGCTGGTTCCGGTGGTGGTCGAAGACAGAGGTGGTGGTCGGTAGCAGCAGAGGTAGGTGTCGGCGGTGGTGGTGGGCGGTGGTGGTGTTGGTGGCGGTGCGGCAGGTGTTGGTAGTGGTGCTGGTTTTGGTCGGTGGCTGGTAAGGGTGGTGGCGCGGTGCGGTGGCTAGTGGCGGTGGTGATGGTGACAGCGCGGTGGTGGTGGTGGCGTCGACGCCGTGGTGGTGCAGTGGCGGTGGTGGTGGTGGAGCGGTAGTGGTGGTCGACGACGGTTGTGGTGGTGATAGTCGGCGGTGGTGGTTGACAGTGGTGGTGGTTGGCGGCGGCGGTGGTGCAGTGGTGGAGCGATGGTGGTCGATGGCGGTTGTGGTGTTGGTGGTGGTGGTCGGTGGCGGTGGTGGTTGGCGGCGGTGGTGGTCAGTGGTGGTGGGATGGTGGTGCTGGTGGTGTGTTGTTGGTGGTGGTGATATATAATATAATAAAAATATAAGGTGGGGTTGATTTTTATTTTTGTTGGGGTGATTTAAATAGAAGTGTAATATAGACAGTTTATGTTAAATGAGGTTTTTGTGAACAATTTGTTTTGTTGGAGATTTTATACATGAAAGTGACACCTTTGGGTTATAACTCGCACAATTGAAGGAAAAATGCAACACTACAAACTATCTAGTCTGCCTTACATCTGCAAGGGTTAAACTTATCGCCGACACGGTATTTGCGGGATTATACAAGAATATAGTAGTTTTTTTATTATACCTACGGAAAAAGGGAATTTGGAACGGTGGCTTGTAATCTCTCAGATAACAAGCATTGAGTTACCTTTAATGTGCCCAACTAAGAGATGTGGGGAAAGAAACTCTTGGGAATTCTCATTTTGATGGCGGTGTCAACTGTTAATGACACTTATCAGTTACCACAGTAACTAAAACCACTTCCAAGCTCATCTATTTAAATACGTTAGGTGTCTTGCTTAAGCAAAATAAATAGAATTGCGATGAAATTACAAAAAAAAAAAAAAAAAATCTGCATACCGTTGTCTCCCATTTTTGCCAGGAAAGATATAACAAAATAACCAGAATTCTACATACATGATTCTGGTGAAAACACATTTTCATTATCAGATAAAAGTTCATTGCAGTTTATGATGATTTCACTTGATATGCTCATCAATATAATCTAAGGTCTAATTCTAGATTCTCCTAACAAAGCATGCCAGCAACTCTAAAACTTCACTAACTAAAATAGGAAGCTAATGACGAGTTACCAAGATAAGTTAATTAAAAGAAGGATAAAACACCTCTGAACCTCTGCAGATAGCCACAAATGCTGAACATGGCTTCATATCCAAGTCCATGAAAACATCAGCATCAACTCCTTCCACTCCTTTTGGTATGAAGGTTTCCAGAGAAAGGAAGTTCTCCTCATGACAGTGCAGCTGATAATCCATGTTGGAGCAATAAATATCATCAGCACCAGAAATTAAGACGTGCCGCGGGTCTTTCTTCTTAGCATAAAAGATATTATTCTCTTTACTATTGTTACTGGGCAGTACAAGCTGAAGTTTTCCAGAACGCAAGTCGTGAACTTGAAGATAATTCCCGTCGAACCAGTATAGTAACAATCGACCTGAGAAACTGAAGATGCGAGTAGGAGGTGTAGTAGCACTGCTGAAGCAAAAACAGCAGGGATCTGGTGCCAGGTGGCCCATGTCCCTTATCCATGTGGGAGTAGAATTTAAACGGACATCAATAATCTCCTCCTTGACCCACACTTGCCTGACTTTATCCTTCAATATGTACAAATGAACTTTACAACAACAGCAGCAACTACTACTACCCTGATGATCACCACAGCAACGATGAGAATACTCACTTCCATTCCCTGACTTCTTTTCGATACGCGCAACACAAGGAGATCCCTTGAACTCCAGAAGATGAGGATAATCAACAAGTAAGTGCTTCTGCTGCTCGTTAGTTGTGCTTTTCGCAGGTAGCTGAATGAACTGAAACTTCTCATCATGGAGGTTGAAAGACAATAACATCTCCATCTCATTACTATTATCATGTTGGATATCGTTAGATCCAGCTCCCCCCAAAGTTGCTATTATCTTCCACACCAAACATCCACTGCTGCTGCTACTACTAGTGGTGCAGAAGATGGCTGATTTGTCACTACCTGTGGGCGCTCTAATCTTTATAATAGGACGACCACCTTGGCCAGATACGGGCTTGCTTGTAGCAGTGACATCTCTCCATGATTTAGTTCCCAATGTAAATACCACAAAGTTAAGCTCCTTCTGAGCAGTACGAAAAACACTTACCAACTTGTACTCGTTTGCCGAGGAATTGAACCCAAATCCGTGACAGATGATGTGGGCGTTTGGGGTGCGAATCCCAACTTTGACTGGATAAAAGATGTAGACAAGGTTTGTCCTCCTGTTTGGGTCCAAAATTACGTAACCAGTTGTGTAGTTACCCACTTGTGCCATACAAGGTAGACCATTGCAGTAACCTACCAGTTCCCACATATTAGGATGACCAAGACATCCTAGAAACTTGTCAAACCTTAGAACATTGTTGTGAGAGTAATCTGCAGTAGTAGTAAATTTGAAAAAGTAACAGGCATAATAAGCATCACCAGTCTTACTTACAGAACCATACCTAACATTTGAAAGACTAAGGATAACTTGGGGCTGTTTCTGAGATTGAAGGAAATGAGAACAAGTTAACCGTTTATGATCATTATGAATGGAGTTATACCAGGCTTTCGATACCAGAACAGACTTTAGGAGTGTCGGGACTGGAAGCCTGGTTAATATTTCTTCCACAATTAAATCATGAGGAAGGTAGTTCTCTCTTCTATTTGCTCTTTTCTTCGTCTCCAGCACTGTCGAAGTAAGTGTATCACCACAATCTTTTCTTTTCTTCGTCTCCATCGTATTTGTTGTATCGCCGCAATCTCCTCTTTTATATGCTCTTTTCTCCTCTGTCTCCATCGCTGTGCTAGTATTGGTGGTTATACGATCACCAGAAGCAATTCGGTGGGATTGAATCGTCGACAAAACTTAATGATATTATACAAATAAGTTATTGATGGAGGAGGTAGCTGCTAGTAGTTGGCTCCTACAGGGAATGTAATTTGATAATTTATAATGAATGCAACACAAATTGATATTCAAATTCAAAGCAGCTCAACATGGAGGTGAAACTGATACCAAAAATTAATAAAAAGGAAAATCTGAGATTGGAATCCGAGTGTACCTGGGAGTTGGAAACCAGCTGAAGAAAGGAAATTTCCCCAAAATTAATCTCCTTCAACTCATATCGAAAATGTCCAGTTTTCTTCTCACCATGTAATACAGACCCAAACCCTCCGATTCGTAAAAAGAAGAATATAATACAGACCCAAACCCTCCATTACCACCAACATGATGAAATTGTGATAAAGGTGTCATCTTTATTAGGGATTGGAGCTTAGGATTAGAGGGTTCAGAATCCGCCATACTTGATCCAAGTGATTGTGACAAAAACCCCTTCACAAATCGAAAAGAATTTCGATGAAAATTAGACAACTTACTGAAGAGAATTGTGGAGAAAAAAGAGAATTGGAGAAAAAAAATTCTAGGCTTCTGTGGGGAAATTCTCTAACTCGGTTTCCTTAAGTGATGATGATTAAATCTGTGTTCATGGGGGTTCAACAATAACAACATCTCAATTTAATGTAGATTTTCAGTTGAGCAGCAGAGAAATTTTGGGTTTTGGGAGATGTTTATCCAAGGGAAGAAGAAAAGAAGATGGTTCCGCCGGCTCAAGGCTTATAACATCAACTCGGGTTCCAATGGTTTTCCTGTGGGCATTGTTTAAGATTATTTTTTTTATTTTATTTTTTACACGAAAATAGAGAAGTTGTTCGGAACAACAGCTACCTTTAAGGTACATGGCAGTGCTCAACTGGGCTAAGGTTAGCACCATGTTGAACTGCCTCATTGCAATACAAAAGACTGAAAAGTACTCCCTCCGTCCCTAATTAGATGAGCTATTTGGTTTTTAGTTTTGTCCACAAATAGATGAGCTATTTCACTAACCAAGGGATATTTCTAAAACTACCCTTTAATTGATTATTTTTTCTATAAGAAATATGTATAATTTGATAGTCATGTTTATATTCGTTGCGTAGGTGTTTTAAAATGCTTTTCAACGGTATAAAGTTTATAAAAAACCGTGGTATAGTTTAAGAGCTAAATCGTTTCTAAATTTTACTAATTATTACCCATAAGGGTATAATTGTAAAAAATACTTAAATATACTTCACTTTCCTCCTTGCCTTAAAATTTGTGCAAACTACAAGTAGCTCATCTAATTAGGGACGGAGGGAGTATTGAAGAACTGCCGGAGGTAGTTTAAGTTTCCTAGAATATTAGACTGAACAAAGAGATTAGCTAATCTAATTGCCGATATATTTTGATGATGGTCTACTTTAGTTAAGTTGACTAGATAGGACAAAATTAATAGCTTCAAAATTTCCTCCATGCATCTGGTGGAATCCTAGGTGGTATCTTCCTTGTACTTTCTTCTGGTATACTTCCTTAATAGCTTGCAAAGTTGCATCATTTTGAGCCTCAAAGTCTATGTTGGATTTTTGACGTTCCTTTCCCCACTCCAGAGCAATATTTGCTCCTCTTACTTCCCTGTCAAGTCCAATGGTACTCTCCTTGTAGTTTCTTGCTTCCATGCAGTGCCGTGAAAGCAAAGTTAGTGTACAATGATATATCACCATTAGCATTATTGAAGTGGACTTCCATAGTACTAATGCTAATAATGATCCCTAAATTTTCTTATGAGTTCTTATAAGCCTGTTAGTTCTGGTATTCTGAACATTTTGATAGATTTTTCAGAAACATACCTTTTGTTGATGACGTTCCACACGATCCCCTTAGTAGTTCTTCGTCTTCAATCGATGAACGCCGTGAAGTCTAAAGATCAATTACACATTCAATCATAATCTGAGACTTAGCTGTAAGTAGACTAGAAATCAAGACTTATAGTTTTGGAAACTAAACTTGACAAACAAGCTTGCGATAGCAACGTTTGCAAGTTCGACTGAGCAGTGCTTTAACACGTATTGTCTGAATACTTGATAGCAATGTCTCTCAATAAGACTTGACCGTTGATTTCGTTTCTTTGTAGTATCTTGTGTGGCGAAGACATTTTATGTATCTACAGTAAATACCACAATTTAAGCTCATTTCGATAATTAAATCAGGAGGAAGGTACTTCTTTCTTCGATATGCTCTTTTCTTCTTCTCCACCATAGTTGTATCACGACGATGTTTTCTTTTATATGCTCTTTTCTTCTTCATCTCAATCACTGCCATAGTATTGGTGGACATGGTTGTATCATCACCGCAACCAATTCGCTGCGGTTGTATGCTCATTGTCGTCACAATTTAATATAAACAGTTAGTGATGAAACCAGCTGCTAGTTGCTTCCTACAGTGAATGTAACAATTATTCTTATTTGATGATGAACATCAAAACAAAAATTAGAATTGGAATACGAGATTGCCTGGGAGTTGGAAATTTCACCAAAATTACTTTGGTTGTTATATTATTTTCTCAAAGATCCTACTTAAAGAAAGAATCAAATTCCTTCTATTCCCTTCTTCTTCTTCTTCTTCTTCTTCTTCTTCTTCTTCTTCTTCTTCTTCTTCTTCTTCTTCCATTCTTGTAATTTGATGAATTTTGATAAAGGTGTCATCTTTATTAAGGATTGCAGTTTGGGTTTCATTGTTGATTCTGGGAGATTAGAGGGTTCAGAATCCGCCATTATTTCCTTTCCTGATCGAAAGTGTTTGTGAGTAAGACCTAAAATCGAAAGACGTTGGATGAAATTATACAACTTGAAGAAGAACCTACCTAGGAGACATTCAGGGTTCGCGGGTCTATCTTCGTTTATTTAGATGATGATTATCAAATCTGTTCATGGGGATTCTTTTTATGAAATTCATTTCAGAATAAGAAGAAGAGGGGAGTCAAGTGAAGTGGTGATTCAGCCGGTTCGAGGCTTATAAAAAGAACTCGTTTTTCAATAGTTGTTGGGGATCTGGATCATTTGTAACTCAGGTGTGTGGTTTAAAACGGGTGGAGTTAAATAATTTAAAACTGGTGGACTAGTATTTAACCCTGGTGGTGAGAAACCTTGAGATAAGTGATAGGTGTAGAATACACCCTATTTATTATCTATTGTTTAGGCTTTCTTTGCTATTTTTCTTGTAAATTATGTATTTTGCGTTTGTTTTGAGTTTTATAGCTACTATGGAGTCATTTGAAGCAAAAGAAGAGAAAATAGGCGCAAAAACGGTATCGCAGTCATTTGAGGTGCAAGTGCTATCCAGATCCCAGTCAAGGATAAGGGACAACCAGTGGAGTCTAATAAGAATCACTAAAAGCACCCATGGGTGTTAATAGCTGCCCTAGACTATTGGACCTAACTAGGTCGAATTGGCCTTGTTGTTTCAGACAACACATCCCTTCTTCTCTTCAAGTTCAGACAGCTGCATATGAGATTCAGATTGGTGAATCGGTGAGTAATTTGTATGGGATTAGTGATGGAAGAAAAATCGAGACTGAGAAGAGAAGAACGTGTCTGCCGATGTTGTTGAAGTGAAATGTGGTTTTGCTGTTAAATTGAGAAATGAGAGAAGGAATTTGTTTTGCTGAGTTTCCTGGGGATGAGATCGAGGAAAGGAAGGAATTGTTGTTTCTGTGGTGGTACGAATCGATGAATAAAGATAGATTTTCGGTAGAGCGAATTCAGATACAGTGAAACTGAAATGGGGGAGATCTGGTGTTGGCCCGAGTGGTTAGATGATGATACTGAGATGAAGAGTTGCATTGTCAGTTGCAAAGTGGGTTTTGATTTGAACACGGAAAGAAGGGGATGAAGACGGTGGCAACTATTGATCGATGGTGATTGAATGGAGTTAGATGGTTTGAATTCAAGACTGCATAATGGTGTTGCTAGGTCAAGAAGCTACATAAATTATTGTTATTTGATGGTGGAAGTGTTGCTGAATTGTTGTTTGATGCAGTAATGGACTTGGTGGGTTTCTTATGAACTGAAATTGCAGCAATTGAGAACTGAATGAAGCTATAGAAAGTACAGAGAAATAATGCAGAGAGTTGTTGTTGCAGTTGGTATACTACTGGAGTTGGTGGTGAAGTTCAGAAGATGAAGGCTATTGCAGCTGCAGGATTATGGAACTCAAGGTGCAGTCGGTGGTGCAATAGCAGAGATGAGTCTAGAGCTAATGGTTAATGGGTTATGAGGATTGTCTTTTTATTGAGATGCTCTGAAGAATGATTGCAGATGTAATTTTTGGAGGTCGTTGTTGAGGCAATAGGCAGTGGTTCGAGCCGATAGTTGGCTAGGATAGGTCAAGCTTGATGTTGCTCATGTTTCTTATGGCTAATTACGGTTGTGATGAGTACCAAGGGTGATGAGTTGAATATGAGATGATGAAGCTGGTGTTGGTGATGTATGGAACAGAAGCTATGAAGTTTAGAAGGAGATTATGAAGTTGATGTTGTTGAAGTGACAAGGAGTTATAGGTCGGCGCAGATGCAGTTAGGGATAATGCTCGTGGAGAATGGCTAATGGTGCTATGTTGCAGGTCTGAACTGCAGAAAATGGGAGCTGATATGAAGTTCTGAGACTGCAGGTGGTGTGTTGCAGCTGAGAAAATAATAATGATGACCTGAGCAAGGAATTGAAGAATCTAGTGAGCTACAAGTGCTGGGTATTATGGAATGGATGTCTTTGGGATGATGTTGCAGTTGAGCATGGTGGAGTTCAGTTGGTGATTGAGTTGCAGTTCAGGGTGCAGGTTTGCTGGATTGTTGGAGTTGGCAAGGGAGCTACAGATGGTAGTGATGCTATTTGAGGTGGTGCAGTGAGCTGATGGGAATGAATGGTTTGCTGTTTAGATGAATGTTAGGAGAACTGATATACAGGGAATGTGTTTGAAACTTAGTTGCAATGGGAATTGGTGTTGCTATTGGATTTGAGATGAATTTACAAGAAGATAAGTTCTCTGCCATGGATAGTGGGTTGCGATAGTTGCACGATGGGTCTGTGGCATCTTTGCCAAGACTTAGCTTCAGATAGCCGTGGTTCTGATGGTGCTAGAGTGGCCTGGAGTTGCTTGTCAATTCTGAAAAAACTGGCAAGCTTAGCAAGTGAAACTATGGGCCTGGTTTGGCCGAGATGTGTCAGGGTATTGGGCCAAGATAGCAGTCCAATTATTTGGGGTCACGCCCTGTTTTTGGAAGTGGAACCAAGAGAAGCCTATAAAAGAAACCATTCTCTTTTGATGAAATATATCTTTGCCTCTACTTTTGTTCTAGGGTTTAGAAAGATGAAAGCTTTTCTTTTTCTTCTTGTTATGAACTCCATGAACATGAGCTAGAGTTTTATTATTGGTTAATGATTAAGTTGGATTTCACATAACATGGTTCTTTGATTCAATATATTAGTTTTGTCTCAAATTTATCGTTCATGATTTTCTGAAAATATAGTTGTATGATTGACGTATTACAACATGATTGATTATTTGTTTTGTCAAGTTGCAAATTGGTAGAACTTGTAATCACATCTATTGCTAGTTTAGGGTTAATCATCGAGCGATAATCCTTGAAAATAAGTAGCATAAATATGATTCTAGGTTGTAGTGATATATCCTTGTATTCATATGTGAACCATGAACTTTGTTCGAATTGTTTGCGCAATGTATTTCAATTGCATTGATTAGCCTAATTTTATGAATCTTAATGCTCCATGGGAATTGAACTTAATTAGCGCAAGGCGTTAGGTTATTCTTTTGGTAGAATTCATACTTGCATCGTTTTACATGTATGTGTGATGAAATCAAGAAATTGCGGGATATTCTTTCGACTAGATATCTTAGGGCTTTTGATAATGAGAGATTAAATATAAATTCTAGTTATTAAGATAAGAACATGTTTGTGAATGAAAACGAATCCTTAACCAATATCTTTACATCTTGATTTGCATGTTTATTTTATTATTTGCCTTTATTTTATTTTAATATATAAAAAATCAGAAAAACCCCCCTTGCTTTACATAAGAAACCGAAACATATTGACAACCTAAGTCCTCTCTGTGGGAACGATTCTTTCTTGCCCTTGCTATATTTTATATTTTGAGTAGTGAGAAAGTAATTTATTTTTGACGCATACGACAGCGATTAATAAGCTGGTGGACTAGTAGACACAATACCATTTGGGCAACAAACCTATCGGGTACGAGGCATAATTCTAATGGATTGAACGCTAGCTATTATACATGCCATAAGCCGCAAGATCTCAAACATCATGTGACTACATTGAAAACTTTGAAATAAGCTTGGGATACCGTACTGAATACCGCAGAAAAAGAAGCAATGCTTCAAAACCTAGTATCTAACTGGAAAACCTTCAGATAGTTAAACCCTATGATGATTTAAACCAAAAACTCTCTCACATAGTTAACTCTTCACATTCGTTAAGAAGAACTATTCCAAAGAAATATATTGTTTGTAAAATTCTCAGGTATCTACCATCAAGATACGAGTCTAGAAAGCATGTCATCGCATAAGCAAACGATCTTTTAAAACTAATAAAGAGTGGTCTGGTCGGTAAATCGAAGATTAATGAACACCGGTCCGGTAATCACTTATGTAATATGGGTTTATTACTCTATATAATAGTATAAATTATTTTTCTCTTCTAGGGTTTTTTTATTTCATCATATTTATTTATTATTTATGATCAATCAGATGGCTTATGTATTTTTTAAGAAAAAAAAGATTGATATTTCATTTATGTAATATCTTTTCATATCTATAAAAGAATATAATAAACTATAGATTATTACACAAAGCTTTTGGTTGGTAGCCTAGCAACAAGCTGGGCTCCAACTCCTCTCTGAATAGCAACACCTAATCTATATAAAATGAAACTACCTACGCCACTACTAGCGTCATTGCTAAAAAGACAATTCTGTAGACGCTTGAAAAAAACCAGAGTATCCTCACCAAGTTCCCCCAAGGTAGAAAAAGCCAGAACACCCAAACCATATCCGTGTGCAATACACTTGTCCAAGTACTTGGTACGTTTACGAGAAACCGCACCAAGAATAGCCTTACCAGGGACAAAGGAGCGGACACCATCACCAAAGTGAATGGAGAGACACCTGTGACATCCATACAAATATCTTTCCCATTTTCCCAGTTAAGAACGAGGATATCAGCGGGCTTTAAGTCTTTGTCATCATTCGTCCGAAGCCCAAGAGAAACCTCCTTGCGTGCAGGCACATTGGCTTTGTAACAAATGTCTATGATAACATCACGAACAACATCATGGCGAAACTTATAACCAATATCCTTAGAACAATGAAGCGCATGATCCCCAAAAATGTCCATAGATTTGTTACAACTTGGGCACAAACTATTATCAACAAACAGAGGAATGCCAAGACGATAGCAAAGCACAGCTCTAAATTGTCGAGGCCCAAGACATTGATTAAGCCCACTAATAGGCACCGCCAGAAGATAATCTTGGGCATGCTTGACACGGTTACATTGCCATAGGGCGGAATCTCTTGCAGACATATGAAAATGGTCCTGGGATTTGCTTCGATCGCATCAAAATAAACTACCGCCGGGAATGCATGGAAGGGGGCGAGAATCATCGACGCAATAAGTAGACGGTAATCCACATACCTGAATAAAGGTCCAAGTGCCAACTGATAAGCTGAACCTCTGTCTGTTGAGAATGAATCGCCAAGGATCATTTTCTGCACTGAAGTAGTCTGTCTCTGAGAAGCAAGAAAAAAATAGGCACGAGTGTCAGCCATGGTATAGATGCCAAGTCCACCATCTTTTATAGGTAAGGTAGCTAATCTCTTCTGTAGAGGACCAAAACCCGCGCCATCTCCAGTAATCAGAAGCCTCAAATACTGATATAGCTGGTCATCATAAAGATCGGTGGCAGGTTGTAGAGCAGCAGGATTGGTAGTTCGCATTGCAAAATAAAGTCTAGACACACCAGTACAATTGCGAAGTAAGAGCATCTCACTTTGAGGATCCTTGAGTGTTTTGATCGCATCCATCAATTGAACAGTTTTGTGCACCCTGTTCAACAACATGTTGCTAATGAAATCCATGTCCAAACTCACAGGACCACCCAAAAGTTTAACACCCTTAGAAGGTCTACCAATATCTGAGGGGAAAACACCATCTATTGTGCTCCTGGGATCCAGAGTGGGCCAAAATAATTCCGTTTTCTTTACATTGAGGTGTAACCCCCTACTTGGTCCTTCAGATTCAATTATACGCAAAGCCTTAGCTACCTCCAAAGTATCACCAATGATTGTGCCATCATCCAGGTACCATGCGTGCAAATCGAGTGTACAACGAGAAGCAATAGTCTTCACTAGAGGGTGAAGAGTCAATGCAAAAATCAAGGGACCAAGGGGGTCCCCTTGTTGCACACCAAGTGCAGAAGACAAAATATACTGAGAATAATAAAGCTTAGCCGGGCGTAAGTAGCAGAATTCTACCCAACGAGAAATACCTGGACAATGAAGACGGACTTCCTTGATGAGCTGAGATCTGCTAACCATGTTGAAAGCATTAGAAAAGTCAATTAGCAACATTGACATTTTGTCCGAATGACCCTTCATCTCTAAAAGGCGATTCTGACATGTAAAATACCTTCCCCTCCTACAGGAACACCAACCCCGAATTGGTAATCTCCCAAATAAGATGACATGACCTTTCCAACAGCAAAAGCAGCCACCTTGGAAACTAATCTTCGCCAAACCGTACCAACTGCAATAGGTCTAAAGCCTCCCCCCGGTTTAAGCAATGGTGTCAGAGGTGCGCTAGCAATATATTCGCCTAGTTCACTAGGGCATTTTCCAGCCAACCAAAGATTGACAACCCCAGAGATAGACAATAACAAGTCATCCGCCACTGCAGCTGCCGCTCCACTAAGAACATCGACCAAATGTTGCGCTCGAAGACCATCACGACCACACGACGTACCTTTAGGAAAGCTCTTAATAGCCCCTAAAACAGCCTTGGAACCCACAAACATGGGCTCAGCAGTGATATCATCCATGGGGACCTCAGGAGGGGAGGCTAACGGATGTTTGTCTAACAAGTCAACATAAGTCTTCTCCTCAAAAGGGGCAACACCAGACGAGGACAACACTCGTATCGCTGCTGCGAAGTGACCTGCACTAATCTTCTTCTGACATGCTATAACATTAGCTGCCTGCTGCTTCTCTACGGCCTATTGAAGGCGGCCTATTATGTACTAATCTTATGTATGCTATCTTGATTTCTTATTATATGTTTGTATAAAAATTTCATATATCATTCAAGGCGGTTCTATTGATTACTACAATCATTTCAAATACATCTCCGAGGATGAATCACACTGGTTTGATGTTGATTTACATTACTGTGAAGATCCATGGCTACCAGATGTGACGTGTATTCGATATACAACGCATATTACTCCTCTGTTATAGGAGCATCAAATCTTATTAAAGAAGAAGATAATTTTTTTCTCAATGTAGAACAACAATTCAAATGGTGGAATTAGAAATTTCACCCAATCCCTCAAATAACATTGATTTCCTCAACGAACTACATGAATTTAGTACTTTTGTTGTATTTTAGAATACATAGATTTTGTATTTGTCCATGCATTTCAATTAAGATGTATCTGATTCTTGTAAGAATTCTTATGACTACATGATATTGGGAGCATTGGCTCTTGTTCCTTCAAGTATGTAAACAAATGTTATATAACTAAGTATCCTCTCGAGTATGTAACAAATTGACAGTATAATTGAAAAAGTGGGGGTACAACAACCTCACCCAATAATTCGCTTAGCAATCTGTATGGACTAACTCCAATATACTTTTAAGAGAATCAACTAGACAGTCAGACTCAATCTTAATAAAAAGTATATCGAAGAGTTATATCTCAATTTCTCGATTCAATACTTACTCAAGCAAATAGAAATATGCGAGTCTTATTGAATACAATAGAAATTAACTTGAACGGTACCAAAGACCAATGTTCAAGGATCAATCAATTTCAATCAACAACCAAAGGTCAGATTTCCCAATTGATTGATTCAACACACAACCTGTGATATTTCAATTATATAACAAAATACAATACGGAAAAGAAATAACACAGACACCAGAAGTTTTGTTAACGAGGAAACCGCAAATGCATAAAACCCCCAGGACCTAGTCCAGATTGAACACACACTGTATTAAGCCGCTACAGACACTATCCTACTACAAACTAACTTCGGTCTGGACTGTATTTGAACCCCAATCAATCTCACTCTGATCCAAGGTACAGTTGCGCTCCTTGCGTCTCTGATCCCAGCAGGATTCTACACACTTGATTCCCGTAGCTGATCTTACCCACAACTAAGAATTTCTACGACCCAAAGTCGAAGACTTTAATAAACAAATTTGTATCACACATAAAAGTCAACAGGAATAGATAAATCTGTCTCCCAGAGAAATACCTACGAGTTTTGTTCCATCTTTTGATAAATAAAGGTGAACAGAAACCAATTGATATACCGGACTTATTTCCGAAAGAACAACCTAGAAATATCAATCGCCTCACAATAATCTTAATCGACTAGGGAAACAAGATATTGTGGAAACACAAATGATGAGACGAAGATGTTCGTGACTACTTTTCTATCTTGACTATCAGATAAATTAATCTCAAGACAATCTTACGATTGTACTCAAATACGATAGAAACAGCAAGATCAGATCACGCAACTATAGAAAAAATAGTTGGGTCTGGCTTCACAATCCCAATGAAGTCTTCAAGTAGTTAACCTACATGGTCTCGATAGAAACCTAAGGTTAAAGGAGAATCGACTCTATCTTAGGTTTCCCAGTTGCTAGAGTTCTCCTTTATATAGTCTCCAAATCTGGGTTTCCAATCTAAGTTACCTTTGTAACAAAGCATTCAATATTCAACATTAGATGAAACCTGATTAGATTCAAGCTAATATCTTTCAACCGTTAGATCGAACTTAGATTGTTATACACAAATTAAATGCACGTTCATTAACCAAATGGTTAGCCGGTTGTGCACTTTCATATCAACCATATTCATCTTCACCATAATTAACTAGTTCAAATGACTCAAAAGAACTAGTTAAAGAGTTGTTCAATTGCTTAGATCTTACAGAAGTATACAAGACACAATCAAAGCAAAAACGATTTTGATTCACTCGAATCGATTCATGAACATTATAGCCACGATTTGAAAATATGCATTCCATAGTCTATATATGTCTTAGTTCACGACTAAACCGTTTTTAGAAAATAACCCACTCAAGTATGCATACCGGTACGCATACTTAAGTACCTAGATTAAGTTTGTTTTCAGTTCACAAACTCCAACAAAAATTCACGGGACGTGAACTTCCGGCAGTACGTGTACAGGTACATGGACTTTAGTTCCGGTTATCCTGAGCAGCAAAGTACGCATACTATGGTTCAAGGATTTTGGACTTACAAAAGTATGAGTTCACATACAATGTTGATATCCATTCAAGGTTATATATTCTAAACTGTCATTTCAATAATTGAAACATTTTTAGAGGATGTTAAATAGAGGTTATGCACACACTATTTTTCATCAAAGCGATTTTCAAGATATTGAAATAATCAACATGACTTTCGTCACTTGTAAAGATGAACTTGGCCAAAGCGAAAGCATACCAACACATATTTCGAGAAATAGATAAGCGAGATGAACTCAGCTCGAAATACCAAATGTGTATAATCGAAGTTTATATAGCAATACAAATTTTGTCTCAAGCTAGGAGATAATAGGTATACTTTTGAGTGATAGATAAGTTCAAGTCTCCACATACCTAGTCGATGAAGTTCCACCAGTTCGTTGAGTAGTTCTTCGTCTTTGTATGATGAACGCCGTGGAGTCTAGAGCTCAACTACACTTTCTATCCTAGTCCGAGACTTAGCTATGAGTAGAGTAGAAATCAAGACTTATAGTTTTGGCAACAAACAAGCTTGAGATAGCAACGCTTGTGAGTTCGACCGAGCAGTGCTCTAACAATCTCCCCTTTTGTCAATTTTTATGACAAAACTATCAATACATATGGAATACAAAATAAATAAACTTTGCAGCTTCTCTTCCACATGCATGATCTCCTTGGTTCTTCAACATTACTCTAAATCTTCGTCACTTCCAAGTACTCCAATGATTCCAAAGATATCCAATGCAGCATCATTGTTGTTGAAGATCTGTAGCCATAACAATGAGAAAACAAAAGCTCTCAATCATTGTTACACAATGTCATAGTATTATGACATAGCATCAAAGTTCAATTGTATCACAAATTCGACGACAATACTATGGTGATATGTATCACTCCCCCTTAGTCAATACTTCATCTCACATGAGAACCACTCCCCCTTACATAATGATCCGAAAACCATATGTATTTGTGGTGTGAACTACACATTAATTCTCCCCCCTTTTGTCAATAAAATTGGGAAAGGTACGAAAATTAGGGGGATCCTAATGAAATTTCCATAGAGACACTTCATGACCAAAAGAAAGCACATATCAACTTTTTAGATGCAATCATATATCCAAAACTAAATGCATTCATCAAGGAGTTTATAAAGATACAAGATAACCCCTATAATATTCCCACACCGCACTCCCCCACAAAGATTTGGCAATTAAGCACAAGTTCAACTAAGAACTCTCCCCCCCATAAAATGTCATTCTCGAAAGAACAACAAGAGAGACCTTACTTTCCCAAGAAAATAAGGATTTATTTGGTTAACAAAAAATCACATAAGAATATGAATTTGTATCCAAAATACTCAATTAAATTAACCACAAGAGAACCCATGATTAATTTAATCGGAAATGCTCAACATAAGAGAACCTACGGATCCGCACAATATATACATAAAGAATATGGATCAAGGAAGATCAATACTGCAGATTAAACAAAGATTCATTCTATCTTTCATCACCATTTGGATAATGACATACAATAGACTTAATCTTTGTAAACAAAAGCTCATCCTTTCTTCCATCAATATTTGCATACCGACATAAAAGGCTTAACTTTTGTTTGTCAAAAGTTCATTCAATCTTTTATCAATACTTGCATATCGACATATGAAAGACTTAACTTTTGACCACGTATGGGAGAATCACAGTTCACGGACGCAAACACACATATCCCATAACTAATTGCAATATATAAAACCATAAAGATTAATACTGCAAAATCATCTTCCAAATAAACTTTATAATTTAAATAAATAAATCTAAAAACATTGAAGATGAAAATCGTTGGACATAGCTATGTGTAATCACAATAATGGCTATTCCAAACTCTATTTATTCTTCTTAAAAACACAAGAATAAAATTCTCATAAGAAGTTTTTTCTAGACAAAATAAAATCAACAAGCTAATGAACAAAGAAAGACTCCTAAACCATCAAAACCGAACACGAACTGAAATCACATAGACGTTTCAGAATCCTCACGAGCCTTGAGGTCTTTGAGCTTGTGATTGACAGCATCCACTGCATCTTCAGAGAAGATATCCTCATTGAGAAGCTCTTTAACATGTGTCTTTATGAGACCAAGGTCAGAAGTAACCTTTTTCAACTCAGGTCTCAACACATCAAGACTCTTCAAAGGATCAACAAGTTGCAGTTTTGCTTCCTCAAAGTATTTAAGAAAATCATGAACCACTTCAATAGAAACCATATCCTCATTCTCAATATCCTGATGTGTATAGGCATAGTAACATGAGGCATTTGGATGATCATCTTCTACTAGAGTTCTTTTCTTCCTCTCTTTGGACTCAAAACCAATACCTTTATCAAGAAAGGCTCTCGCAAAATCACCAGAACATGAAGATGAAAAAAACGACATTCTTGACAAACCACAAAATAACCCAGAGTATGCGTACGTGACTTAGGGTTTGGTATTTATATGGTTTCTTAGGGAAGTTAATTTTAGGGTTTCCAAAATTGATTCGTAACAGTAACACGAGTGCCCATACGAACAAAACTCGTCCCAAGGAAATTAAGAACACAAAAACAAGTCGTATTTTTCGACACAAAGAATTTTTGCTACGTGAAAATTTTCACAAAGTTTTTTAGCTCAATAAATTTTATATCTTCATAGAGAAACAATTTAGAGCACAAAAGTAGCAGGCAACATAGTTGCAACGAAAAATTCTTAAATAAGAAAAGAACAAAAAAAAAAAAAAAACGACATTAGACACAACCAATACTTAAGCAAAGTTGTCTGTAGACAATAGTTCAGCTATGGACGATAAGAAAATAACTCAACTAAACAAAAGCAATTTTGCCAATAGTATACCTGATTATTAACTCATCGTACTCAACAGGATTTTTATGAGTAATTTTTCAACCCTTGTGATTAATTAGCACAAGTATGAGCCCCCTGCTCATTAGGTGAAATGTATTTACGGTTGAGTATCTTTTTACTTTCAAATCTCGGAAAAATTCTCTTTTGATGTGAAAAATTATCATAAAACTTACTGTCATCAAAATAAGAGACATAGTTTGGGTTCTTACCAGAAAAGTTTTGACTAGAGGAAGTTGATAGTCTATTGAAGATTTCCTTATAACTTTCAATAATTACCTTTAGGTTATTTTTCATATCATCATTTTTACTTCCTTCTCCTGAAACCTTGTTCACATCAAATATAACGTTATCTCCCTTTTTGACAGAGGAACAACTGATCTCTTCTTAGACGATTTTTTGTTGAGACCTCCGCTATGCTTCTGAGCATTTGAGGAACTCATAGAACTGATTTTCCTGGTAGAATACACATGGTGAGTACTGAAACCAATTGGTTTAGATATAAAAATGTCAGTTACACCTTTGAGGATTAAATCTAAGGTGTGTTGAAGTCGAACAATGGAATTATTATTCAACCTAGAGTTTCTCTTTTGCTTAACGGGCCCTTTTGAATCAAAAAAGAGACATACTTTCTGATCATGAGGGTGATTAGAAAGTTCCGTCTTAACATCATCGTTTGAATATTTGTTCCTCCCATGTGATGTGCAACATCCTTGATCATTGAAGGTTACAGGCACATCTTTTCCAATAGAAAGGGATTCTGGTTTTACTTCTGAAACTGGAACTTTATCAGTTGTAATAGAGGTAGATGGTTTATAGGACTTTTGGAACATCCTTGAATCAAGAGTTTATTCAGGCGATGTTCAATTTCCAAAGCATCCTTTTTGAGACTTTCCTCAAGTAGGGTACGTGAAGACTGAACTTCATCGTTTTTGAAATTATAGTCTCTTACTATACCGAGAAGAACATTCACATTGTTTTTCAACCGATTAAATCTATCAGCTTGGATTCTAACAAGATTTAGAATTAGTTCACTCTCTTCAGCTGTATCCCTTTCATCAACGGAGATAGACTCTTTTGAAGGGTAATCGGAATAACACAAGTCAGTGTCTGTCTATCTCGTCAGAACACTAGGTTCTTCTATATTTGAGATTGACGAATCTTTATCTTTAATAGATATTGTCGAGACAGAGCTTTCATTTATAGTCATGCGTTTCTCGGAGATATTACTGCCGTTCATATAGTCAGATCGCTACAAACACAGACTTATGAGGTCTTTATACGTGTTTTCCCGCTCTGATACCAATTGAAAAATTGGGGGTACAATAACCTCACCCAATAATTCGCTTAGAAATCTATATGGACTAACTCCAAAAAACTTTTAAGAGAATCAACTAGACAGTCAGACTCAATCTTAATAAAAAGTATATCAAAGAGTTATATCTCAATTTCTCGATTCAGTACTTACTCAAGAAAATAGAAATATGCGAGTCTAATTGAATACAATAGAAATTAACTTGAACGGTACCAAAGACCAATGTTCAAGGATCAATTAACAACCAAAGGTCGGATTTCCCAATTAATTGATTCAACGCACAACCTGTGATATTTCAATTATATAACAAAATATAATGCGGAAAAGAAATATCACAAACACCAGAAGTTTTGTTAATGAGGAAACCGCAAATGCAGAAAAACCCCGGGACCTAGTCCAGATTGAACACACACTGTATTAAGCCGCTACAGATACTAGCCTACTAAAAACTAACTTCGGGTTGGACTGTAGTTGAACCCAAATCAATCTCACTCTGTTCCAAGGTACAGTTGCGATCCTTACGTCTCTGATCCTAGCAGGATACTACGCACTTGATTCCCTTAGCTGATCTCACCCACAACTAAGAGTTGCTACGACCCAAAGTCGAAGACTTTAATAAACGAATATGTATCACACAGAAAAGTCTACAAGAATAGATAAATCTGTCTCCCATAGAAATACCTACGAGTTTTATTCCGTCTTTTGATAAATCAAGGTGAACAGGAACCAGCCGGACTTATAATTCCGAAGAACAGCCTAGAAATATCAATCACCTCATAATAATCTTAATCGACTAGCGAAACAAGATATTGTGGAATCACAAATGATGAGACAAAGATGTTTGTGACTACTTTTCTATCTTGCCTATCGGAGAAATTAATCTCAAGCCAATCTTACGATTTTACTCAAATACGATAGAAACAACAAGATCAGTTCACGCAACTACAGAAAATATGATAGAAATATTCTCTTTAGCCGAGTTGGCCAAGGTAGAGAGATATTCTCTGTTTTATGAGAATGACTAGGATGAGTCACGTGAAAAGGCACGGAATTCCTTTGGAATCGTGTACAGAGTGTGAAAGGAGCTGAGGATGATATTTCTCTCTCCATGGACGGTCACATATGTCATGTGAAGACCGTATTATTGTTTGTGGTTCCCTTTGTTGAGCATGCGGAGCTCTAGAGAGCTTATCCACGTTTTGGATAAAAATGTATAATTCATGATCAATTTACTAGCCGTGAGTGTGTTTGAGAGGCTGAGAAATAGGCTTGAGCACTAGGTAAGGCGTGTGCCTATCATGTGAATCTATCCGAGATTTTGAGGAGAGATTTGAATCCCTCCGAGATTTTACAGACGGCTCAAAAAATCTCTCCGTGATTTTTGCAGAGAGATTTGAATCTCTCCGAGATTTTTCCGGACGGCTCAAAAATCTCTCGGTGATTTTTGTAGAGAGATTTGAATCTCTCATAGATTTTTACGGACGACTCAAAAATCTCTCTGTGATTTTTGCAGAGAGAATCTCTCCGAGATTTTTGCGGACAGATCAAAATCTCTCCGAAGATTTTCTTAACGGATCTGTATCTCTCTGGGGTCAGCTAGGACTCGGTCTGGAGAAAAAGAAAAGGCTTTGTACGCCCGATTAATGTCTCTGCGAGACTTTGGTTTACTTATCTTTGACCAGCGTATATTGTAGAGATGTGCTAGGAATCAACTGTGTGTCCATATGATGAGCCAACAAGACCAGTGTATCCAGAAATGATGTCCTAGGAGTCTGTCGAAAGGCTCAGAGGTAGAATAACCAGCGTATCTCGCGGGGATGTCCTAAGATTTATCCGGAAACCTCAATAAGTCGAGTCAGAGCCTAGAGCAGACATGACCAGTGTATCTCGCGATGATGTACTAGGAATCAGTCTTTGATCTCAAATAGGGTGAGTTGTTCTTACAGGAGATATGAAAATCTCCGCTCTGGGTCATAAGTCCGTCGAGGACATTTTTACGCATCTACAGAGCCTACATTACCAGCAGCATCTTGTTGAGGACGTAAGTGGGAGGTTGTTCACTCAGTTACAGATATCAATCACGGTCACTATTAGGAAGGAAGCCGATTCCATCAATCCAATCACAAAAACGTTCCACTGATTCAGTCTCAATAAATCCACCACATATTTAGCCGGGAGAGTTATCCCCATCAGTAGTTTTTTCTCTCAGACGAATTGTTTAACCTTAGTGAATATGTTAGTGCGTCCCAAATCACATGGATCATTTCCTGCATGACAAAAAGCCCTAGTAACCTATTTTCATAAAAATCTACTGCTAATCCTTGAAAACCTTAGATACGGGCCAATGATAACTCCCGGAGACTCAACAGATTCTTGCAAAATCTCAGATCGACATCCTGAATTATCTAAAAACGCCTTTAGAATTACCAATAGGGATATATCCAACAAATCTAGATCGAGTACATGTTTCCTAAAGAAGGAGTACTAAAACTGCTGAGGATAGCACTGACGGGATCTTGCCTGCAATCGACCTCACCGGAGAAGATAAAGCTCATTACGAACACGATAGAGCAAAGGATCAACCATCCAGCTGACCTTATCACTCTAAAGGACCATATTACGCTCTAAACTTGGAGATTCTGACATCAAGGGACCTCAACCTGATCACAGGAGACTCGGGAATACTATTTTACTTATAACTCTTTCATTCTGTATCCGATTGACCTAGTTCTTTTTCCATCTGATTTTTCTTTTCATCATCTACAGGATAAACCTAGCAGAAACTTGGAATGGATCCAAGAAAATTTTAACCTAGTCAAAAGTGTTGCAGGGCCACGTAGGGTCATAAAACGCCAAGAAAGTTCCATGTTGTCTCCCTTCCTGCTCCACAAGATCGTGACAAGAACACGACAATGTATGAGGTGAAACTAGAGCAAGAAGAGGATCAAGCGAAACTCAACTTGATTCGAAGATGCAAAGCTGCTAGTCTATATGCTACCTCAATACCCATCATGTCAGAAAGAAAGGAGTCATAGCTATTGTACAATTAAGTCTCGATGAGCCTCCATCTCGGCTACACCAACGATTATCCAGTATCATTTACCGATGGGACCTCAATTCACCCAAGATGGAGAAGGAAAATACCTTCGCACCCGAACCTATCAAGGGAAAATAAATATGAAGTGATACTCGTGAAGCCAACAATTCGGATAAAACTTTATTACTCGACATGCAATCACAACCAACTACTATCACTGAAGTAAACAAGGGAAGGATTCGAGACCATTGCTCCAGGACACACGCTAATCATCCAGATGCATACTAGTTCCCTCAGTCAAAGCCTCTTCTCTTAGAAAGACCAGCTTAATAAGATATCCCATGTGTCAGAGTTGGATGTGACGACCGAAGAACAAGACACGACGACCACTTATGGCTCCTCAAACCAAAAAAAAACATTTCCTCAAGTTGGGATGTACCGTGGGGACTTTCGAAGAGCTCTATCATCAACAACCTTAATGCAAACCATATTTCTATTGTCCTTAAATCACGTCTCTTGCATTACTTGTCCTATAATGCGTTCACTGTTGTACTGGTCCTATGACGTGTCTACTTCTATTAATTTTGGTTTACCATCTCCCAGAAGAAAGTTAGATTTCGATAGATGATTTGGCTAAACAAGTTCACATGGATCCCTGTCAAGACACCTAGTAGAGGCGGAACAACAACTTCATCTTGTCCAGGAAGACACATGCATCCGGACACTCTACACGACTCTTCACAGACGTCTCCAACCCACAGAGTATCGCTTGCCCGCCTTGAAGACTCAATCTCTTACGTTACGTGGGTCTTACTTCATTTTTCAAGCTCCAGAGTCAATGAGAATCCCTGGTTTTATGATTTACATGAGACTGTCCAAACATCCAACTCCTATGATAAACTCTTATGCCGTCGAAATGAAGATTCCGAAACACGTAAATAAATTGGTAGAATTCGGAATTTCCCAAGTCAGATACTTCTCACTAAAGCTACATGAGGAAGAATCAGATCTCTAGACCGAGCCTCGGCTCTCATGGCCGAGCCTCAGGCACAATAGCCTTCTCCTATGACAACGTGGTTCAACCCTTATGACCGAATTAATACTTACAAGATGCCATCCTATGGGGACTAGAAATCAATCCCACAATAAAGAGGTCATAATACTTTCGCAAGACGAAGATGAGAAGAACTCACCCATCACACCTAATTTAGGTTTTCTGCCATAATCAAGCAATATGGTATTTTTCAAACACCTTCTAAAGGTTTTCACAAATGGATACATGTACCAAAGAAAATACGCATTTGAATCCTCCCTCTGCTTTGGATCCACGCATGAGACAAATTAGGGTTCGCAATCGAGTTAAAGAAAAGTCTATAGTTTCTACTTTATTCAGACGTGGCTCACACTTCATCTATCTAACTCGACGAGATGGAAAACTTATTAGAGAATTTGATGATCCCCCTCGAAGAAAAATGTATGTCTATACTACTGCATGATAAAAGGGCCTGACGTTCCGAAATACAATCTAAGAGTTATGATGAAAACACTGGAATATATAGCTGCTGAAAAACCATATATTTATGAGTTCAACTTCACGTGGACTTATCACCTGAAAAAAATCTCCAACTCTTAATTTTTCTCTAATAGATGAAAGGCATGTCTTTTCTGTTCGATAGTTGGGGTCAACCACCAAAATCAGACGTCAAACGAAGTTCTTACAACCTCCGGAGTGAAGATCGCACAAGGAAGAACTTCCTACTACGAATTTTACTTAGGGTTTTCATCCACTCGCACAACAAAAGAGCCAGCTAGGGTTTGCAAAAAAATTAAGAACTCATGAGGGTCTTCTTCCTTTACAAGATGCATACAAAAAAGGTCCAGAGGGAAAATATCAACCCTGAAGAACAGATGCCCTAAAGAAAATCTCTTGCTTCATGTTCAGCTGTTTCACTTTGGCCTCTGCATCTCGAGCCGACTGCTTAGCATGTACCATATCTTTATATACTATGTTTCATTCCAGATTAAAAAACTCTCTAAAATATGAGGACCTGAACTCAACTCACCTCTACGGAGCCTGACAGAATTGAGCCACTTTCACAAACACCTCATATTGAAAGCAGAGATTCTCACAGGTTTTCACCGAGTTCCCAGGTTTACAATATCATCAAAAGCAAGATCGTTAGGAGTTATCATCATATAATCCGTCGTCTGCCTCATCTGCATTCTACCAAGGTCGAACTCATTCTCACCATGAAGAGTACTCTACAAACAAAGAGAAGATCAGTAAGGCCGCAAAGTTCAAACTACATTAAGTTAAAATCAAGGGAGCAACAATACAGGACTATAGTTTGATTGACATGAAGACCGTTCTTTCCCCCCCTCTTCAATCATTGTCTTCTCCTAATCCCTTCAAGCATATCCTCATACCTAGAGTCCTATACTTATCAAGAAATCCATCTCACATCTCAATAGATACTCGTGGATTTGTTTGGGTTCACACTTTAACAAAGGATCAAGGGAAATATGTTTTCTTCACGACAAAGGATATTCAACGATATTCGATGGCTGTGCTCCGTCTCTTCGGGTTTCTTTTACGCGAGAATTACTCAAAGTGGGACTGATGGGTGGCTGAAGCTTCGCCAGGAGAAGATATTTCTATTGTATTTCCAGCAAGTGCATCTTGAATCTTTCCCACGTCATGAGTCTATAAAAACAAGATGGAATAAACCAAGGTATATTGAGATATGAAAGTAAAAAAAAAAAAGAAGCAAATTTAGGCTTGGCGACTGAATTTGTTTCACATGTAGAATTAGGGTTCACGGAGACCAAAGACACGTCTTATACTAATATAAGGGAAGTTAATGAAGTCATAATACCCCAGGAGGCATACTCAAGGCGTCACAACATGCAAAGGATCAAGGAATATGGGAATCCTCTTGCAATTAGGATTTCTGTACACTGCCATGAGAAAACGCTCTAACTGACGAAAATTTGTAAGGAATTTTGGGGTAATGTCTTGAGAAAATATGTTTACCTATGTCTCTGCTACAACTTATCCAAAAGGCGCCTCAAACGGACAGGCGATATAGGAGATGTGGTCCCAACATCGAAGTAAGCGCAATCTGAAACGCTTCTGAAATTCTATACGGGATTCCTGATAACAAAGTACGTGACTGGTTGAGTGACCTAAACAACTCTTAATTGGGTCATTCTTTTTGAGTTGAATAGATAATTATTTTCTCTTTTAAAATTGGGGTTGGGAGCGCTCAAACCCGACATCGTATGAAGATTTTACAGTCATTCTTCGCAAGTCTCTCAAAACTGAAGGTTTTCTGACGAACACCCAAACGAAGAGTCCTGATACCTCCATACCTAGGTCACGCCCAAAAGAAGGATGGAATGACCTCCATACCTAGGTCACTCCCAAAAGATGTGGAAAAGAGTTTTACTTTCAAGCCTAGCTCAAAAGGGAAGCCATCAAGAAAAAGGAAAAGGAATTAGAGCAAAAAGAGGCAATTTGGCTCAAATAAGAAAACCTAGGCTTTTCCTCCTTCAAAAAATTCCTCCAAACCGTGGCCAAGACCTTCCCCACTCGTGTAAAAACACTTTCCAAGGCCAATGGGACGTCATCCATTCCCTCGGAATTTTTTCAGGAGAGAAATTTGAAAAGAAAATTAGGGTTTTGACCAAAAGGCCATAATTTCAAGAGTTTTACAAAGAAAGGGATTTATCCAAACAGGAAAGAGCCAAGCCCCTCACACGATCAAGGATGATTCTATAGAGTATTTGGACGTCACATATTCTCTCGGAATTTTTTTGGAAGAGAAAAAAATTAAAAGAGAATTAGGGTTTTGATGAAATAACCCTAATTCTGGAAAGATTGATGAAAATTGGATTTTTTTTCTTCTTATAACAGGGAGCCGAGCCTCTCCCCATTCTCTTGGAAGATTATCTACACATACTTCAATCCCTTTTATCTCATTGCTCTTCAACAAAAACGAGCTCATAAGGGATTTTGACCAAAATACCCTTATATTGTAGTTTTGAGTATTTTCAAACGAGGAAGCCTTAATGCATCTAGAGACCGACCAAGCTCTCATCTACTCATTTCAAAGGCATCATGCACGTGAATATTGAGTTCTCTAAGCGCTCGAAGAAGAACGGGATTGAAATGGAATCCAGAAAAGCAGAATGTCAGAGAAAATAAAGGGAGTACGTTTAGCTAAAACAAGGAAGTTGGAGTTCACAATTTTCAAAACCAAGACCAGACATGCGCCTCTTTCCCTCTCTCAAGCCGTGACCATGCCTAAAGAGTCCCACGAAGTCTTTCATGTCAGAAAAATCATGCTCATATTAGTTTTTGACGAAAATACCCTTGAAGTTTCAAAGATAGGTATTTTCTCTCGAAAAGGAGTGTCTGATTTGTATAAGGGATTGAACAAGTTCTCGTCATACAAGGTGCTAACACCAAAAGATACATTCGCACCTTCCAAGCCTCGTGAAGCCTATTCAGAGTGTCTGAAGGAGTCAGACGCGAACAAGAAGGAAATTAGGGTGTAGGTGCAGTACAAGCCTGAATTCAGAATTTGTATGGGATATGAACTCTGTAACTGCAAAAGAAAGTACCAATTTATTATCATAGGATTTTTCCCAACTTTACGGATAGCCAGGAAGCCGCTCAAATCTCTTATCTTCCCCAAATACTCGCTTGCACAAACTCAGAAGCTCAATGACGCACAAAGAGAAAATTAGGTTTTGCCTAAGTAAACCCTAATTTGCAAATCCCATTCAACAAAGATGGAAATTTCCTTTGCAAAACTCTATTTCCATGACGTTTTCCAATGCAAAAGATCTAACAGTATTCCAAGTCCAGGGACAATTCCAAGCTCAGAATGGTACAGAAGGAAGAAATTAGGGTTTTGGTCAAAGAAACCCTAATTCGCAAGACTAGTCTCTCAAAAACGAAAATTTTAATGCATCAAGGCTCAAGTGTCGCAATAGTAATGTCTCCTAATACAAAATTCCAGAAAGCTCCCAAGTCCAGAGTAAATTCGAAATTCAGAATCGGAGCAAGCAAGGAGTAAGCATCGGGAACTCCGCAAAAAAAGTTGTAAAGTCATGCCTAGACGATACGCAACCATCTATATACTCATCATAGAACAATCAAGGTTCTACTCTGAGTAGGGGACTTAATGTAGATGGTGAAATTTGGATAAGGGGAAAAAGCGTCATCTCAAGACCGTAGACAAAATTTAACTCTCACGAGAGAGATTAAGCCCTTGTCCCTCAAGGCATTCTTAGCCACGATTTATAGTATACGTCCCCACGAGATACTGCTGGTCGTGATGCCGTGACTCTGACATCCTAGCTTTGGTCGTGACGTGACTCCTCACATCCTCAACGAGATAATGCTGGTCATGTAGGTTCTGTAGAGCGTAAAACGTCCGCGACAGACTTATGAACCAGAACAACCACAATTCCAGCATGTCTTTGCGAGACGCAGCTGATTGTGATGCCATTATTCCTAGTATACATCCTCAACGAGATGCTCCTGGTCATGTAGGCTCTGTAGATGCGTAAAAACGTCCTCGGCGGACTTATGACCTAGATCGGAGATTTTCATATCTCTTGTAAGCACGACTCACCCTATTTGAGATCAAAGACTGATTCCTAGTACATCATCGCGAGATACACTGGTCATGTCTGCTCTAGGCTCTGACTCGACTTACTTAGGTTTCCGGATAACTCATAGGACATCCCCGCGAGATACACTGGTTATTCTACCTCTGAGCCTTTCGACAGACTCCTAGGACATCCTTTCGAGATACACTGGTCTTGTTGGCTCATCATATGGACACACAGTTGATTCCTAGCACATCTCTACAAGATACGCTGGTCAAAGACAAGGAATCCAAAGTCTCGCAGAGACATTAATCGGGCGTACAAAGCCTTTTCTTTCTCTCCAGACCGAGTCCCAGCTGAACGCAGAGAGATACAGATCCGTTAAGAAAATCTTCAGAGAGATTTTGATCCGTCCGCAAAAATATCTGAGAGATTCAAAATCTCTATGAAAAAATCACAGAGAGATTCAAATCTCTCTACAAAAATCACAGAGAGATTTTTGAGCTGTCCGCAAAAATCTCGGAGAGATTCAAATCTTTCTGCAAAAATCTCGGAGAGATTCAATCTCTCTGCCAAAATCACGGAGATATTTTTTGAGCCGTCTGCAAAATCTCGGAGGGATTCAAATCTCTCCTCAAAATCTCGGATAGATTCACATGATAGGCACACGCCTTACCTAGTGCTCAAGCTTATTTCTCAGCCTCTCAAACACACTCACGACTAGTAAATTGAGCATGAATTATACATTTTTATCCAAAAAGTGGATAAGCTGTCTTGAGCTCTGCATGCTCAACAAAGGGAACCACAAAAAATAATACGGTCTTCACATGACATATGTGACCGGCCATGGAGAGAGGGAGATCAGCCTCAGCTCCTCTCACACTCTGCACACGATTCCCGATGAATTCCATGCCTTTTCATGTGACTTATCCAAGTCATTCTCACAAAATAAAGAATATCTCTCTACCTTGGCCAACTCGGCTAAAGAGAATATTTCTCTCTCTCAACACATCATCACAAAGGATGACTCAACTTCACACAAATGGGGGGATATCAATTAGGGTTTTGGTCTGGCGGTCTACGTCACGTGTGAGAAATACCCGGCTTATTTATCACCGCAGAAGAGAATAAAGGCGGTGGAATAATGAGATAAAATCAACCTAGTTTATCCTTATTCCTGAAGAGACGAAAGAATTGTTCCGCACGGCACGGAAAGCAATCCTTATCTTCACCGACTTGAGATTAGAGAATTCAGCTATAAATAGGTCATCTATTTTCCAAGCTACGATCATCTTTCTCATAACCTCTCATAGCAATAACTTGTTCTCTGATCTCTCTCTTCATATGCTTCCCTCCCTAAGACCAGCCCTAAATCTCCATCCATGTGACTGAAGCAGCCTTTGAACGACCACTGTGCGTGGTTTAGGCGAAGACTGTTCGTGCTGATAGACACATTTTTGTGTCTAATTTGTCTCGATTCTTTATATTGATAGTGCTCATTTTTGTACTTATTATGGTGTTTTATGTGTGTGTAGGTATTTTTGGCCAATAAACATTTTTGGAAAAATCGGCTCGAAAAGTTGCGCCGGAGGACACCTACTATTCGGACCCTCGCTACGGATAAGGGGTACCCAAATTACTAAGGGGCACCCCTGGGGCATCACCAAAGGCAGCTGCTAAAGGCACCCCTACTCTGGGATAGGGGGCGCCTCATCTTCAAAATTCAAAAAATCAAAATTAAGCGGGAAAAATGGCGGCGACTAGCTTAAGCGATTTTGTGTGGGATTTCTCGCGAGTTTTAGAGCGATTCAATTGCAGAACTTGTTGGGTGGACTCGATATAGCCTAACAGGGGATGGTATGTGTGATTGGATCGGCGAGTTGGGATGGATAAGCCGGAAGAGGAAGTCACATGTGCGGATAAACAGGGAACTATTATCGGAATTTTCTTGGTTCTAAACACGGTATTTACGTACAGATAAGGGAAGAATGGTTCTTGCTCGATTCCATAATATCCTTGAGGGATTCTGGTACGTTAGATGTAACTCAGAAGACGCGTACAGAGGAAGAAAAAAGGAAATCCAAGTAACCTTGTTGCCGAAGAAAAAAAAGAGATATTCTCGAGATTTAATCGAGTTATAATAGACTTGTGGGCTATAAATAGGTTTCGAGAGGTCTAGCGGGGTTACGAACTTTTTGGGGAGGTTTAGAAGAGAACAGAAGCAAGAATCACGAGTTGAACAATTTCTTATGCTGCTGCAATGAGGAAGAACACGAAGAACAAAATACCTTCAAGGGATCGTTTTCTGGGGTCGTAGATTCAACGACAATTCAATAAAGGCATAAGTGCATCTCTCAGTAACGGTCCATTGTAACAGCTTCTTTGTAACGCCATTACAGCGTTGCAAACAGTCTGTTTTATTGTTTTTCATCATTTTAATCAACTTTTGAGCTATGAACCGATACTTTGAGCAAGTGATTAATATGAGGAGCTAAACCCCAACACCGGGACGACGGAGGAAGCCATATTTCATGCGTGTGGTAATTATATTTAATTCTTTCATGACTTTTTGCATGGATTGTTAATTGTTTTATGGTTTTTATTGAATGCTTGTGATTTCAATTGATGGGTTATACTTAGGTTAAGTCTTTCGATATCTCATGCTTTAGATATACAGTCGTTGCTTTTCAAAAATCTACCTTGGCAAAATATAGAGTCAATATTTTATTATTATTTGAGCTATAATTGTCTAGAATAAATATATGAATCGCATGAATGAATTTTATGGTGGAATCCGAAGTCCCAGTTCTCTCGATATTTGTGACAAAACTTGTGTATATATTTTCTTTGTTTTTAGTATTTTCTGAAACCAAATCTTTACAAGTCTGAGTGAACGACAATCTTTCTTACCTTTTTACTACAACTTTCAAAATCACATCACTCAACCTCCCGAAACTCACTTTCAGAAACCCTAGAATCCCATTTCTAACCTCTCTCAGATTTTAGGTAACTACACAAAGCATTCAATATTCATTGTTAGATGAAAACCTGATTAGATTCAAGCTAATATCTTTCAACCGTTAGATCGAACTTATCTTGTTATACACAAATGAAATGCACGTTCATTTAGGTCTGTGTAACCGTACCTAAACGTGTACACCTAGTTGGTTCAACATTAGTTAACCAAATGGTTATCCATATGAGCACTTTCATATCAACCATATTCATCTTCACCATAACTAGTTCAAATGACTCAAAAGAACTAGTTAAAGAGTTGTTCAATTGCTTAGATCTTATAGAAGTATACAAGACACAATCGAAGAAAAAACGATTTTGATTCACTCGAATCGATTCATGAACATTATAGCCATGTTTCGCAAATATGCTTTCCTTAGTTTATATATGTCTTAGTTCACGAATTATCCGTTTTTAGAAAATAACCCACTCAAGTATGCATACCGGTACGCATACTTAAGTACCCGGATTAAGTTTGTTTTCAGTTCACAAACTCCAGCAGAAATTCATGGGACGTGAGCTTCCGGCAGTACGTGTACATGTAGGCGGACTTTAGTTCCGGTTATCTTGAGCAGCAAAGTACGATACTTTGGTTCAAGGATTTTGGACTTACACAAGTATGAGTTCACATAAAATGTTTATATCCATTCAAGGTTATATATTCTAAACTCTCATTTCAATCATTGAAACATTCTTAGAGGATGTTCAATAGAGGTTATTCACACACTATTTTTCATCAAAGCGATTTTCAAGATATTGAAATAATCAACATGACTTTCGTCACTTGTAAAGATGAACTTGGCCAAAGTGAAAGCTTACCAACACATATTTCGAGAAATAGATAAGCGAGATGAACTCCGCTCGAAATAGCAAATGTGTATAATCGAAGTCTATATAGCAATACGAATTTTGTCTCAAGATAGGAGATAGAGTAGATAGACTTTTGAATGATAGATAAGTTCAAGTCTCCACATACCTTTTAGTCGATGAAGTTCCACCAGTTCCTTGAGTAGTTCTTCGTCTTTTTATGATGAACGCTGTGGAGTCTAGAGCTCAACTACACTTTCTATCCTAGTATGATATTTAGCTATAAGTAGACTAGAAATCAAGACTTATAGTTTTGGCAACTAAACTTGACAAACAAGCTTGAGATATCAACGCTTGCGAGTTCGACCGAGTAGTGCTCTAACAATAATAATTGGTAATCTAATGCAAATATCAAGAAAGAAACAAAGGTTATTCATATGTTGGAAACACTTAGAATACAAATTCCTTAATATCCAATTTATCAATTAAGTAATATTTTAACATTAACAAAGTTCGTAATTTTTTTGTTTTAAATTCTTCTTAAAATTATGCATTTATTAAGAATATAATAAAACAAATTCAGATACCCACAACAGATGAGATAGAGGTTAATGCTACATGGATCATGTCAAATGATAACGAAATTATCAATCCTTGTATAACAAACAAGCTCAGCAACAATAATGGAAATTGAATATGCAAATTGAAAGTATCTCCCTCTGTAAAGATGTTGAAATCTATCTAGCAACTTATTCTGGCCCAACGTTGGTGTTTAGATAAAGTCGGGGAACTATTTTATTATCTTCAAATTAACAAGCCTGTGTTGTCTTATTCATTCATCTTATTCTAATATTTCTAGTTATGTACATAATTTACATTACTTTTTCCTTTTATTTTTCATAAGTAAAAGGCACTTGGCTTTAAGTTTTAAAATGGGTTTCGCCAACATAAACCAAGTTCTAAGTTGTTGTTGTTTCTGAAAACATAAATGGGTTTTGCCTTCAAGTTTTAAAATGTCTCATAATTTTTAGACACCTAGAGAAGAAGGAGATGAGAGTGAATTTGAGAGTAATTGCGATTCAATAGTTGTTTTTTCAGTCAAATGGTAAGATAAAAAATCCCCCAAGTCTGATCCTTTTGCATATAATTGTGATCACCATTTTTGGACACTCCCAGTGGGAGTAGATGCAACAAAAATAACCATATATGCATTACTTATGATGGCAGACTACATCAGTGCATCATTTGGTGCCAGCTACAACAATCCCTCACCGGTGAAGTTTCAAAAAAGGCTAGTGGTATTAAGTTGTTTGATGTCTCTTTCATATCAAGGTTTGACTTGGGGATAAAATTAAGACTAACTGATGTTTAGCTTGGGGTGTCAGAAAAACATAAATACTACTCTGGATTCGGTTAAATTTGTTGTTCTGTTCTTGCAAGTTTAAGTTGTAATATTCTTAATGGATCGATGGTAGCAATTTGATTGGGGGTGTTCCAAATACATATGTAAAGAAGGTTTTGTGTTATAAGGATTTTGTTACACCCCCAAAGCAAAAATGACATCCCTCATTAGCAACCCTGTTTAATATGGAGCACGCGTACTCAAAACCCCTATCTGTGGCACTTGGTGTGACTGGGAAAGTCGTAATTGTAGTCCACCTTCAGAAAAAAAAACCAAAATTTCCTTCTTCTCTCGGTTGTTATAGTGTTCATTTGTTATAATGTATAATGTGCATATATATAATTGTGATTTTTATGATAATGTGGTATCACTTATATAATGGGTGAATTGCTTTAGTAAATAATGGTATGAACTACTAGGAACACATATATGCTTACTTTAATTAGTTTAAATTTTTTTATTCGAGATATATCGTTTAAAGAGATTTGAGCTTGCATCCAAATTAAAATATATATAACAAAAAATGTAACTGTGCAAAAACTTATTTCTTAATCCATTAACAAGCATAGGTACAATTACGTACTGCAATATGCCTTCAACATTAACAAATGACATGTTCCCAGCATTGATATATCTTTCTCAATGACATTTATTGTCGCACACCAACTAAAAACCTAATAATAAACGGTGAACATTGATTATTATTTTTTCCAAGAATAATCCTTAGCTTTACCAAAGACTTAACCTTTTTTCCAGTTTTACTTGGTCAAACACACAACTCAACAAGAACATAAATACAAAACAGAGAATTGATTAGCAAAACATACTTGCAAAATTGAGGAACAACTATACATTCAACAATGTCTTCATCATCGTCATCATCATCAGATCATCATCGTCACAACGATGATGCTTCTAGTCCCTATCACAGAGCTTCCAGTGCTACCCTTTCAGTGCTATCATCTTCTTCTACTACTTTTTCCTCCTTTTTCACTTTTACTGTTCTTGACGACATGGTGCCGCCTTGTGAAGGTACTCCTTTTTCACAACAAATGCTAAGATTAACTCATCATGTTGTTGACTTATTTATACTGTAGTTAAAATTTAATTAATTAACAATTTGACTCTAAAGTAATTTTTTTATCTTTCTTTTTTGTTATTGGAAACCAATTTAGTTAGATTAATCATCGTTAGATCTTCTTAATTGGTAAGTAATTAGTTACGTTAACCATCATCGGATCGGAAATATACTGTTGATATTGTCACAAAGTCTAGTCTCTTTCTCTTTTTTCGATGACGTGGCCAGATCCTTAAGAGGCGATTTTTTCTTCTGAGTTTTCCATGGCAGGAAGCCATGAATCCACTTCAATTCATCTACCTATCTCAAATTCGAGTGCAAAAGATTCAAATCCTGCTGTAGCTCCCATTGGTAACATAGGATTTAGGGTTTTGTTTATCAGAAAAAAAAAACCTTGTTTTGGTTTTAATTGATATCTTGTTGAAGCTTGTGAACAATATCTAAACCACTTAGATGCCCAACTCATAAACTAAAGGTATTGATGATTTGTAATCTTTTGCTGGTTTCATTTCAATTTTTATTCGCTTGACATTTATTGATTCTGACCGCACATGAAGGATTATGCGTTGTGGTAATATTTTCATTGGTTAGTAAAACCTAAATTGAGTTATTGAAAGATTTGAAAGCATGGAGTTAGTTTCTTAATACAGTGGAATAAATGTTTGCGGGGGTAGATTTGGGTGAACAAGAATTTTCTGTATTCTTCTCCCGACTCGTCACAATTAATTCTCTTGATATTTGGGTTTTCTTGTGTGAAATCCTCACGTTGAAAAACATATTCATCATTATAACCTCTATCTTTACTAATAGGTCTCAAAAAATTTTGAAATTTTTTTTGAAATCAAATTCAAATAGAAGAAAAACCAGTAGTTATATTAAAAACACAAACAAATATGAGTTTGAATTCTTACATATTTTTTCATCTGAGATAGGATACGTTTAAAGGTACTGAGTGTAAAGGGAGAGAATTTGGACTTAAAATCTTTTAGAGCCGTAGGTGTGAACAAATGTCTGTTAACTTCCACTCATTCGGATGCACATAACAAAGAATTGAGACCATGAAGGTTCTCTACCAAATTATTTTCTGAAAGAATAAGATCATCAGTTGCCTGTCTTTCACAACCAAGACCACCTGAACGATCTTGTTGTTCTTCTTATTTAGTTGATAGTAAATACTCGAAAAATAGAGAAAATTAGGAGGAGGTTGTGATATATAGTATCATCTTGAAATAACTATTATGATGAATATTTATAAAATTTTTGCATCTTCTTTTATATATATGTGTAAAACTTAGGTTTAATGTTCAGTTGACAACTATATATTTTTTTAACTATAATATCAAATTATTCTTATACAAAGGTAAGATGATTAAGACGGGACCTAATAAAAAAATATTGTTTGTTATAAAGTTCATTCTTATTTATAACTAGCCTAAATTAGCGGAAGAAGGTTATTTGCTAAGCTATAACATTGTTGTTAACACAAAAAAGAGTTACTTTGACGGTTTGACCTAATAGATTATTTGGGGACATCGGTTCAAGTCAAGAGTTCGACTCTATGAGTAACAAAACAATAGTTAGGTCAAGTTTAAATGAGAGTGTGATATGCCCATATTTTTTTTGTTAAGCTAGTGCATGAGGCATTATTTTGTCGGAACCTCACGCCAATTTTGCATAAATAAATGATACTCAAATATTTTGTGAATGTGAAGAAACTAACAAACATATTTTATATAAATCATCAGTAATTAACGCGGGAGGTGAAAGTGTTATATGCTAAATCATCAGTAATTAACGGTGTAGCCATTGGTGAATCTTCCGGTGGCTGCTCCATTCGGAAAATCGACTCCATATGATGTGTAATTGACTTTGGCTACTGTTTGAAGATAATTGTTGTTGCCACTGTCAACCAAAGAATCACCAAACACATACACCGCTGGTACAGGTTTGTTATTGGATGCAAGGCTTATGCCTTGAGTCGCAGAAGAAAACTGATAAGTTTGAGTAAGAAGAAAAAGAGAGAAAAGAATGAATGAAACAGAGATCTTCATGATAACCTAGTTAGAGTTGGTGTTTCTTGTTAGGGTTTGTGAATGAATGTAATTATTATACCGGGGTGTTACATATATATAGTGAAATAAATCAAGAATGGATGGCCGAACATTGGAAAGGTCTTAATTAAACATTCCAATTTTGTGTGTATTCAAAAGTTGAATTGGTACATTATCAGATTTTTTTCTTTGATTAGAACATCAGCATTTAGAAGCGAATAAATAATGAACGAAAAGAATAAGTTTTTGGATGGAAAGAAAATAATATCGACTCTTAAGACTTTTATGTAACTTGTTGTACAAGACTACAAGCATCTCAAGTAAGATGCCGTAGGCAGTATCTGAGGGTGGAAGTTCAAAACTGGGCCTGGGACGTGGCCCACATTTTCATGAGTTTCGCGGTAAGAATTAAAAACTGTCGAAACAATTGATTTGAGGAGGGAATAGAAGTACCAATCAATTTAATAGAAAATTAACCACTGAATGCAAAAGTCATGAATATTTTCTGATTGGATGTCAATAAAAATGGATTCCAAATCGTATAACATAATTGTTGGAAATAGTAAACGAAAACTATGATTTTTGGATCAACTAGTTGAAGTTGACACTATGATTTGGGGTTTTGTTTATCAGAAAAAAAAAAAACCTTGTTTTGGTTTTAATTGATATCTTGTTGAAGCTTGTGAACAAAATCTAAACCACTTAGATGCCCAACTCATAAACTAAAGGTATTGATGATTTGTAATCTTTTGCTGGTTTCATTTCAATTTTTATTCGCTTGAAATTTATTGATTCTAACCGCACATAAAGGATTATGCGTTGTGGTAATATTTTCATTGGTTGGTAAAACCTAAATTGAGTTATTGAAAGATTTGAAAGCATGAGTTAGTTTCTTAATACAGTGGAATAAATGTTTGCGGGGGTAGATTTGGGTGAACAAGAATTTTCTGTATTCTTCTCCCGACTCGTCACAATTAATTCTCTTGATATTTGGGTTTTCTTGTGTGAAATCCTCACGTTTAAAAACATGTTCATCATTATAACCTCTATCTTTACTAATAGGTCTCAAAAAAATTTGAATTTTTTTTTGAAATCAAATTCAAATAGAAGAAAAACCAGTAGTTATATTAAAAACACAAACAAATATGAGTTTGAATTCTTACATATTTTTTCATCTGAGATAGGATACGTTTAATGGTACTGAGTGTAAAGGGAGAGAATTTGGACTTAAAATCTTTTAGAGCCGTAGGTGTGAACAAATGTCTGTTAACTTCCACTCATTCGGATGCACATAACAAAGCATTGAGACCATGAAGGTTCTCGACCAAATTATTTTCTGAAAGAATAAGATCATCAGTTGCCTGTATTTCACAACCAAGACCACCTGAACGATCTTGTTGTTCTTCTTATTTAGTTGATAGTAAATACTCGGAAAATAGAGAAAATTAGGAGGAGGTTGCGATATATAGTATCATCTTGAAATAACTATTATGATGAATATTTATAAAATTTTTGCATCTTCTTTTATATATATGTGTAAAAATTAGGTTTAATCTTCAGTTGACAACTATATATTTTTTTAACTATAATATCAAATTCTTCTTATACAAAGGTAAGATGATTAAGACGGGACCTAATTAAAAAAATATTGTTTGTTATAAAGTTCATTCTTATTTATAACTAGCCTAAATTAGCGGAAGAAGGTTATCTGCTAAGCTATAACATTGTTGTTAACACAAAAAAGAGTTACTTTGACGGTTTGACCTAAGAGATTATTTGGGGACATCGGTTCAAGTCATGAGTTCGACTCTACGAGTAACAAAACAATAGTTAGGTCAAGTTTAAATGAGAGTGTGATATGCCCATATTTTTTTTTTTGGAAAGCTAGTGCATGAGGCATTATTTTGTTGGAACCTCACGCCAATTTTGCATAAATAAATGATACTCGAATATTTTGTGAATGTGAAGAAACTAACAAACATATTTTATATAAATCATCAGTAATTAACGCGGGAGGTGAAAGTGTTATATGCTAAAAAAAGTATATTGATTTTAAGTGCATTGTTAGACACTAAAAAAATGTCTAAAAGTGTGAGTTCCTAGTGTTATATGCTAAAAAGCATTACTAGATGTTCGAAAACTTAAGTGCATATTGATTTGGCAATGAGATGGACGAGGAAATTGAATTGATTTCACTCGTTGAAAATGAAATAGTCAAACAAAAGATAAATTAATACCGAGCCAGAACGCGTATGATGATACAAGTATACTGATAAAACATTTTAGTTATATGGGTTTGTTTTTCATTGACGAATTGACCAATATGGACAACTCCATTTGTACCAGAAGATCAGTCATTAATATGGGCACCAGATATTCATATGCATTTAACAAGTTGTTTCCCCTCTTAAATTACTATCACGATGCACGTAGAATATGAGTCGAAATCATTGGTCTCCTCAACCATACTACTTTACATAACATGCACTTATTCTCCTTTTCTAATTTTGGTGCAAGTTAGTATATTTATTTCACAAAATTGGTTAAAAAGACCAAAATCAACAATTACTGGGTGAAAAGAACATTTAGATTTTAATACTATTTAAATGGACAAAAATGTAAAAATAGCCAGGATGTAAACAGTTTCATCCTACCCATTTTCAAATACTTTTTCTTATTTTTAATTTACATCAGGATGCATTCAGTTTCATCCTTACTATTTTTTTAAGTTTAAGTCAGGATGAATGCTATTTTTTTAGTGTCCATTTCACCCATACTAATTTTTACTCGTCCATTTGAACCATGTTTTAAAAATATTTGGAAAAAAGACCCATTTTCCGTATTTATTTTTCGAAATAAAAACAATTACGGAAACAAGAGTCACTCATACAAGTGCAACGCTGCAATCACGAGTGACACAAATCCATGTAACATTACACATGCAGGATTTTTCCCAGTTATGTGGAATTTGACTACTATCACTAAACCTGAGAGTATTCATATCACAACTCCACGTGACCAAACCTCTGTTATTTCTCTTCTTCCATACATTCCAGATTATCGCATAGTGAAATACACCATCCATTCTTACATCTTTCATTTAAAACATTCTCAATAGCTCTAAGTTTAGTATTACATTGAAGTCTAATCTCTTGTTGTTCAGGTTGAAGAGCAAACTCTTCAACCTTGCAAACTCCAAGCTTTGATAAAGTAATACAAGTTAGTATATGAAAAACTTTTCCCGTGCCATGGCGCTGTTGGGGAAGTATTCCTTCTTATACGACCAATATTTCTTCTTCTTTTGCTATTTGAATTAGTTTTGTTTTCTTTGTCGTTAAAAACCCGCTCCCCCTAAAACCGACTAACAAGTACCAAGGAAAATACAGCCGGACAAATCAAAATGTCAACGAGTAGAATAATACGTTGGGATCCTTTTTTTTTTTCTTCGGGCGATGATGCGAAGTCATCTCAACCTACACTGTTCATGGCATTAAATCCATGGGCGGAACTAGGATTTGGTACTGGGAGTGTGACTTACCCCGGCTTGATAACGATGCCAGCTGGGCTTGTACTGGAGTGAGCTAAGATGCAGTACCTATTTTAGAAAAAATGTCAACTAGATGTAGATTCATCCGTCCCATTGGCATTCGCCCTGCCTGGTATCAACACTCATGGATGGTTACTGCCATCCAGCAAAAAGGTGGGTGCACGATGTATTACGAAGTAGGAAATACCATATGGTCCTAGAAATAATATATTAGGATGAGTCTAGTCCTATTGACCCAGTCATGCGTCTGTTTGGTCCTTTTTGGGAAAATATATTATAATTTGGTCCTACAAATTATTGTTTGGTCCTAAGATGATGTCATGGATGATGTAAATGTCATCCTGTAGTGGCACAAATACCCTTTTGGGATCATATATATAGAAAGAAACCCAAGAAAATATCTTATTTCAGATTTACTTTCTCTCTCCTCCTATTTTGAGATCTAGTTTCTCTCCTCCCATTTTTTTTTTCTCATTCGCTCATGAAGACGATGAAGAATGACGAAATTTTTAGGTTTTTCTGCTACTGTGTATGACGAAGAAGAAGAAAAACATGAAGAAACACATACTGCTGTTGTTGTTGACAAAGAAGAATAAAAAGATGAAGAAGAAAAAGACGAAGAAGAAGAAAAAGATTTTTTTTCTTCTGTTGTTCACGAAGAAGAAGAAAAAGATGAAGAAGAAAAAGACAAAGAAAAAGACAAAGATAAAGAAGAAGAAAAATATATTTCTGCTGGTGTTGTTGACAAAGAAGAAGAAAAAGACGAAGAAGAAAAAGAAACACATTTTTTCTGCTGTTTTTTTAGCCTGGCTTGATTGGGGTATACCCAGATTAATTGGGGTATACCCAATAAGACAAAATAGGGTCATTTTGAAGTAAAAGAAGCCACCCCTTAGCAATATATTTTTCTAAATGGCTAATATACCCTTGTTTAATTAACACTAAAAAATCTGATTAGCTTAATTAATTGAGTTTAGATTGATTAATTGAGTGGATTAAAACTTATGAATTGAAATTTTGTTTTTGATTGAACTTATTTGGGAAGATTTTTATGAAAAAAATTGTTTTGAGAAAATCTTTAATCTTTTGAAATGAAAGCACACAACCCAAACACTTCTAAAAGGGGATTGCAAAGTGTTGTATGAAATCATACTCAAAATTAGATCAAAAATCAACACTTTCAGTTAGAAAGTATGAAAAGTCGAGAAGGTCGACTAATGAAGATCATGTCGGCCAAAAGTGGTAGGCAAGATCTTCATCGTCGACCTCGCCAGGCCAAAAGTGGCTTCAAGATGATCTTCATCGTCGACCTTGCCGACTTTTGTTTTTTGACATACAGAGGAGATGACATAAAAAATTTATTGGTAATGCCAAGGTATCCAAAAAATACCCTTTCGGTTGTTTTTGGCCCAAGCAAGGTATTCAAAAATACCCTTAGGTTGTTGAAAAAATTTGATCACGCCATGGTCATTATGAAAAGTCGGCAAGATATGCATGTTACGACCTTTAGGCCAAAAACACGAAATCATAATTTTCGATTTCTAACCTAATATAACAATCAAATCACACAACACAATGATGGGTTTGAGTTTAAACATCATTTATAGTCTTCTTTTCGTCGGTAGAGTCAACGATTTTTTTTGGAAAATCAAAGTTCAAGATTTTCGTTTGATGTAAGAAATGGAAGAAGATGAAGGGGAAGAGCAGAGAGATTAGGGAAGATTAGGAGTTTTTAATTTTTTAATTTTAGGGTTTAATTTTAAGTTAATTAGTTCAAGGGTATTGAAGTAAAATCAACCTATTTTGTCTTATTGGGTATACCCCAATTAATGGGTATACCCCAATCAAGCCAGGTTTTTATATGGACTTCATTCCCAGGAATGAAGTCTGTTTTTTAGGTTTTTATATGGACTTCATTCATGGGAATGAAGTATTTTTTAGGTTTTTATATGGACTTCATTTAGGAATGAAGTCTGTTTTTAGGTTTTTATATGGACTTCATTTTCGGGAATGAAGTCCGCTTCTTCTAGGTTTTTATATGGACTTCATTCCTGGAAATGAAATCTGTTTTTTAGGTTTTTATATGGACTTCATTTTCTGGAATGAAGTCTGTTTTTTTAGGTTTTTATATGGACTTCATTTCTGGAATGAACTGCTACAAGAAAATAAGTAAAAATTAACACGGAAGGGTATTTTTATCTGTTTTATATTTTTAAATAATTATGGACCAAACAGTAAAGGCGTGTGACCAAAGGACCAAACAGACATGGGCCCACTTAAAAAAGGACCAAACGATATTTTTCCCCCAAGTACGAACGCCCCTCTGGTGGTCATGATGGGCCCTTTGGGAGGTTAACGACTCCGGCCTAGCTGATTAGCATTTTCGTAATATTTCGTAAAGACAAGGTCCTAAAGCAAAGTCTAGCCGAAGGACCCCAATTCATCCCACCACGTCATCCACCCGTAGGTAAACTGCCACGTGGAATAAGCCATAAAGTCATTCATTTACCCTTTCATTAAAACTACGATTTTGATTCTCCTTTTCTCATTTGCACCAGCTGGACATAATCCGCTATAATCGGAGACTTTGCAGTGTTGGTACAAGAACCGGTCACTGGGAAGTGGCCAGTGGCGTATATGCAGGATCATGTGGTGGTGGTGCTGTGTCATAAGGGGGGCATTACAAGGAGATTGAGGGTTTCTAAGTTGAAGAGAGTTAAGAGAAGATTTAATCAGTGATAAGAACCATAAAAAGGCTTGTCTTGCTTAAGCAAAACAATTAAATAGACTCAAGTTTCTCTCCCACTTGTGCCAGGAACAAGAGAAAAATATAACTGAACCAAAATTCCATGCAAGTTTATGATGGTTTCACTTGATATATATATGCTCATAAATATAATCTAAGGTCAAATTCTAGGCTCTCCTAATAAAGCATGCATGCCCCGTAACTCTTGAACTTAAACTACTAAATTACCGTTGAAAAAAGGATAAAAAACATCCGAACCTCTGTGGATATACACAAATGCCCAACATGGACGGTCTTGTCGCTTCAAATATAATTCGTTGAAAACATCAGCTTCAACTCCTGACACACCTTCTGGTACGAAGGTTTCCAGAGAAAGGAAGTTCTCCTCATGACAGTGCAGCTGATAATCCATATTGGAGCTATAATTATCATCAACGTCTCCTGAATTATAGATGTGTCGCGGTTCTTTCCTCTTATCTCCAAAGATGCTTGCATCCCTCTTGATCATAAGGCAACAATTACTATTGTACAACAACTCAAGAATTTTTTGGGAACGCTTGAACTCCAGAAGATTAATAAACTTGAAGATAATACCATCATGGAGATTGAACATCTCCATCTCATTGCTAACATCACTACCTGCTCCCCCTAAAGTTGTTATTATCTTCCAAACCAAACATCCACTGCTGCTTCTGCTACTAGTGGTACAAAAGATGGCTGACTTGTCACTACCCGTGGGTGCTCTTAGCTTTATAACAGGACGACCGCCATGACCTGATATGGCCGTGCTGGTAGCAGCAACATTTCTCCATGAGTTAGTTCCCAATGTAAATACCACAATGTTAAGCTCCTTTTCAGCAGTACGAAAAATGCTTACCAACTTGTACTCGTTTGTTGAGGCATCGAACCCAAATCCGTGACAGATGATGCAGGCATTGGAGATGCGTTTCCCAACTCTGGCTGGATAAGAAATACAAATATAGTCATCCCTGTTTGGGTCCAAAACTATGTAAACAGTTGCGTACTTGCCCACTAATGCCATACAAGGTAGTCCATTACGGTAACCAACCAACTCCCAAACATGAGGATGAGCAAGATCACCTCGAAACTTGTCAAACTTTAGAGCATATTCATGAGAGCAAATTCCAGGTAGTGAATTTGAAGAACTGACACCCATACTTAGGCTGACCCGTCTTTTGAACAACAACCCCATCCCTGACATTTAAAAGACTAAAGATAACATCTGGCCGTTTTTGTGATTGAAGGAAATGCGAATAAGTTAAGCGTTTATGATCATTATGAATCGAGTTATACCAGAGTTTGGATACCAGAACTGATTTAAAATGTACTCTTACCTGTTTAGCTAGAGTTTCAGAAGGCTTGTTGCAAACCCTATTTACAAACACACAACTCCAAGTAGGATTATCTGGAAACAACTAACCGTTTCAAGCCTTGTCAAGTCCCAAGAAGATTTTGAGAGGGAAGCTGGGAAAATTCCGTCGTGAAAATTCGAACATGGGGTTGTTACTCAACTCCCTCGTTGCAACTTCTCATTTCCGATTTTGTCTACGGAGGATATCTGTATAAGCATCTTGACGAAAGACCAGGAAGAAACGTTCTGTCATGGCAGGATTGGTTCAACATAATTCTTGGTACTGCAAAAAGAGTTTGGCACATTTGCACCAGCTGGACATAATCCTCTTCAATCCGAAATCTAGTAATGTTCTATAAGATAGCAATGGTGAGACAAAAGTTGGAGACTTTGGGTTGGCGAGATTGCTGCCAATGCTAGATCATTATGTTCTCAATAGCACACGGCACCTGAATTCGCATGCCGTACTGCAAAGCTAAATGTGACCTGTATGGGTACTAGAGGTGGTGACTGGGAAGCGGCCAGTGGAGTATATGGAGGATAAGGTGGTGGTGCTGGTGAAAAATCTGTGGTGAAGCAGCAATTTAGAGTTCAATGGATGGATTTGAGAGATTCTAGTTCTTTTTTTTTCCCATAATTTTCTCCAGGATCGGAGTAGAAATAATAACTTGACTCTCACTGCTTGGTCTGGAGGATGATACTGCTATTGCTCAAGAAAGTGTTAAGTTGTTCTCTTATTTGTTTATTTCCATTATTACTGGGGATTCTTATGATGAAAGTTTGATTGGTAATCTGCAGCTTCATAAGTTGATTCTGATACTGCAAATTTGAGTAAGGATGTCACTTGGGATGAATGCTCTTTCTACTATTGGGCCTGATGAAGGAACGAATGAGTTTTCTGCTCACTTCTTTGCTCAAATTTGCAGAATCTTTTCAGGAAATCCAAGCTTTTATCCGAGGTAAATACTACTTTTATCACTTTGATTGCCAAGTGTGAGAATCATAAAAACTTTTTATCCCATAGATCTGCAAGGGATCAATGGATGAATTGGTTTGACATTGCAAGTTGAACATGTGACAAGAAATAAGAACAATAAAAACTTTAATGAGATGTGAGAAAGAAATTCAGGAAAATTACAGTCAACTGCAACCTAAGTTCAGTCTGTGTAGCTTTATCTCCCACTTTTGCCAGGAAAAGAGAGAACAATATATACTCAACCAAAATTCTTCATACATGATTTTGCAGAAAAGTTCATTATCAAATCTCAACCTCATTGAACTAGCTTTCAAGATATATACCAACATGCACATGTAATGTCACTGCAGTTTATCATGGTTTCACTTGATATATGCTCATAAGCTCTAATATTTCTAGCTAGATTCTCCTAATAAAGCATGCCCGTAACTTAAAACTGCTAAATTAGCAAGCTAAGTGTGTACTAATTAAAACAAGGATAAAAGACTCCTGAACCTCTGTAGATATACACGTATGCCTTATATTTATTCAAATCTTCCTGACTGAAATCCTCAGCATCAACTCCTTCCACTCCTTCTGGTATGAAGGTCTCCAGAGAAAGGAAGTTCTCTTCATGACAGTGCAGCTGATAATCCATATAGGAGCTGTAATTATCGTCTCCTGAATTATAAATGTGTCGTGGTTCTTTCCTCTTAGCTGCAAATTTAGCACCCGCTTGATCATAAGGCAGTACAACCTCAAGTTTTTCGGAACGCAAGTTGTAAACTTGAAGATAAAACCCGCTGAACCAGTAAAGTAACATCTGATCTGAGAAACTCAATATGCGAGTAGGAGGTGTAGTAGTACAGCCAAAGCAAAAACAGCAGGGATCTGGTAGTATGGGCCCCAGGTTCCTTACCCATGTAGGAGTAGACTTTATACGAACATTAATAGTCTCCTCCTTAACCCACACTTGCTTGACATTATCCTTCAATACATACAAATGAATTTTGCAACAGCAGCAGCAACTACTACTGCCCTGATGATTATCACGGCAACGGTGAGGACCATTCTCTGCAGATATTTTTTCAATACGTGCAACACAAGGAGATCCCTTGAACTCCAGAAGATGAGGATAATCAACAAGTAAGTGCTTCTGCTGCTCGTCAGTTGTACTTTTAGCCGGTAGCTGAATGAACTGAAACTTCTCATCATGGAGATTGAACGAAAGTAGCATCTCCATCTCATTAGTAACAGCATTACTGTTATCATGCTCGACATCATAAGATCCTGCACCCCCTAAAGTTGCTATTACCTTCCAAACCAAACATCCACTGCTTCTACTACTGGCACAAAAGACGGCTGATTTGTCACTACCCGTGGGTACTCTTAGCTTTATAATAGGATAACCGCAATGACCTGATTTGGCCGTGCTTGTAGCAGTAACATTTCTCCATGAGTTAGTTCCCAATGTAAATACCACAATGTTAAGCTCCTTTTCAGCAGTACGAAAAAGGCTTACCAACTTGTACTCGTTTGTTGAGTGATCGAACCCAAATCCGTGACAGACGATGCAGGCGTTGGAGATGCATTTCCCAACTCTGGCTGGATGAAAGATACAGAGAAAGTCTCGTCTGTTTGGGTCAGAAACTATATAAGCAGTTGAGTACTTACCCACTAATGCCATACAAGGTAGTCCATTACGATAACCAACCAGTTCCCAAACATGAGCATGAGTAAGATCACCTCGAAAACTGTCAAAGCTTAGAGCATATTCATGAGAGTAAATTCCAGTAGTGAATTTGAAAAAGTGACACCCATACCTAGGCTCACCAGTCTCACAATCAACCCTAGCCCTGACATTTAAAAGACTAAAGATAATATCGGGCTGTTTCTGTGATTGAACGAAATGCGAATGAGTTAACCGTTTATGATCATTATGAATGGAGTTATACCAGAGTTTAGATACCAGAACAGACCTTAGCAGCGTCGGGACTGGAAGCTTGGTTAGTATTTTTTCGATAATTAAATCAGGAGGAAGGTACTTCTTTCTTCGGTATGCTCTTTTCTTCTTCTCCACCACAGTTGTATCACCACCACAATGTTTTCTTTTATATGCTCTTTTCTTCTTCATCTCAATCACTGTCATAGTATTGCTAGTCATATCATCACCAGAACCAATTGGCTGGGGTTGTATGCTCATTGTCGTCACAACTTAATATAAACAATTAGTGATGAAACCAGCTGCTAGTTGCTATTCCTACAGTGAATGTAACAATTATTCTTATTTGATGATGAAGATTGAATATAAGCCCTAAATCAAAACACAAATTGAAACTGGAATTGGAATACGAGATTACCTGAGAGTTGGAAATTTTACCAAAATTACTTTGGTTTTTATAGTCTTTTCTCAGAGATCCTATTTTAAGAAGGAATCAAATTCCTTCCCTTCCTTTTCCTCTCTTCTTATTCTTCCATTCTTGTAATTTGATGAATTGTGATAAAGGTGTCATCTTTATTAAGGATTGTAGTTTGGGTTTCATTATTGATTCTGGGAGATTAAAGGGTTCAGGATCCGCCCCCATGATTTCCTTTCCTGATCGAAAGTGTTTGTGAGTAAAACCCCTAAAAATCGAAAGAGAAATTAGACAACTTGAAGAATAACTTACCATGGAGAAATTCAGGGTTCGTGGGTCTATCTTTGTTTCTTTAGATGATTGAATCTGTTCATGGGGCTTCTTTTTCTTCATTTGAGAAGAAGAAGAAGAAGAAGTAGAGGAGAGCTAAATGCAGAAGCAGTGGTGGCTCGAGGCTTAAAACAACAACTCGGGTTTCAATAGTTTTTGGGTTCTGGATCGTTTGTAACTCGGTGTGTGGGGTTTCAAATCGGTGGTTGTTTTCTGGTGATGGTTCTGTAGTTAATTCCCAGTTACATTTATCATGTGTGGAAGGAGGGGAATAATTTACTTCTTCTGGGTTAAAATCCTAGCCAAGAGAGCCATCTTCTTGTAGATAATTTGAGGTCGGATGACCCAGTTGGCTTGTAAAAAAGATAAACTAAAAAAAAAAAAATTACAGTTAACTGCAACCACCAATTTAAATAAGCTGGTCTACATCTCTGCAGATTTCCAGACCGCATATGCCTTGGAGGGTGAAGACTTGTTGGGCTTGCCAGGAACATTCTCATCACTACTTTGAATAGACAGAACAAGTCTGCCTGCTCCCAGGTAACTGAACCACTCTAACTGTTGTCTTGTTGAGTAGGCGCACGCAATGAGGATAACTGAACCTGGTCATCATTTGAGTCTCTTAACCGTCGAGCAGGACTCCTCCTTAGGAGCAGCTGGATCTTCAACAACACTCTCACTGTACCCATTGTTGTAGGGTACCACTCTGCTTAACACGATTCAAAAGATGCATGTTTGCAATGTTTCCTCAACTTCTCAAACTGCTTTCAGCATCATGAAAAAAGGAGTTACCGATTGAAATCATAAAGACTGGTCGGACAAACAACTTTTCTGGTCTCTTAATACAATAACATCATCAGATGATTCTACCTAAAGCACTGAACCATGCATACAGTAACAGGACCTTTTTCTGACTTCTACTCATCTCTCTTTCTTCTCCAGTGCTGCTCAGGTCATGGCTGCAAAACAGATAGTGATACCAAGGTAAGGAAAACAAAAAAGCCCCGCCAACTGAAGACAGGAAACAAAATCATATTGTTCACAATTTTTGAATTACAATACAGATTTCGGACATGGGGTTGAATTTAGTAGCACATTTAAGAACTTGAGAAAGTGAATTTTTGGATCAAAAAAGTACTGAGACATATAAATGTACACAAGTCTGGGTGACAACGACAGTACGACACATTGTATTTCTTGTACTGGTGTTGGAAACATCAACAGATCCACTGGCCATCAACCTTTAGTGCTTTACACTCTCGTACTCATGTGACCATTACATAACCACAAACTAATGCACTTTTAGTGTGAAGAATATCTGATATACTGAAGAATCCTTCTTCCATTTAAGAAGAAACAAACAAACATAGACGACCATAAATGCATCTAGCACAAACAACAGTCGAGCCAATTTCATTTGGTCAAGCCTAAATTAGTAAACTTGACAGCAACAAAAAACATGGGTAATGCGCCCTAAATATAACAACAGCAACAAACAACATGTCTTTATATACTAAACAACTCAACACTTAAATCTATCCAGTCTGACATACATCTGCAAGGATTTTAACCTATCTAGTCTGGCACACATCTCCGAGCTCTCCACAAGAGTTCAACATTTTTTTATGCATACGATGAAAAAAGAGGAGGATGAATTGGTTTAACATTTCAGAGAATTCGAGGTCAGATGACCCAGTGGCTTGTAAAATCTCAAATTACGAGCATGAAATTGAATATATGATACTAAAACATTAGAATTTAAATATGGCCAACTAAAAGATGTGGGAAAGAAATTCAGGGCAGTCCGCGTTGAGTACCTGCAACCAAATGCAGGTGCAGGTCTTGCTTTAGCATCTACAGATAGAATTGAGATGAAAACTAAAAAACAAAAAAGACTATTATTTAAGTTCAGTCTGTGTACCTTTATCTCCCACTTCTGCCAGGAAAGAGATCAAAATCACTGATCCAGAATTCTGCGTATTACTGTATAAAATCTCAACCTCATTGAACAAAATCACTGATCCAGAACAACCCTTTTGAGGAAAAGAAATCTAGCTTTAACGATATACATTCGTAGACAAACAAAAATTGATCACATAAAATTTCATTGCAATTTTTGATGATTTCACCTGATATGTTCATCAATATAATCTAAGATCTAATTCTAGGTTCCCCTAATAAAGCCCATAACTCCAAAACTTAACTACTAGATTAATCTACTAAACTGATGACAGTTATCAAGATAAGTTAGTACATGTGTACTGTTAAAAAAACGGATAGTACACTTTGGAGCGTCTGTAGATAAACATGTATCCCAAACATGGCTCCAAATCTAATTTAGAAAAATCAACAGCATCAACTCCTTGGACTCCTTCTGGTATGAAGGTTTGCAGAGAAACAAAGTTCTCCTCGTGACAGTGCAGCTGATAATCCAAATTGGAGCAATAAATATAATTATCATCAGAATTATAGATGTGCCACGGTTCTTCTATCTTAGCTCGAAAGAGCACATCCTCTCTATGACGAAAAGGCCTTACAAGCTGAAGTTTTTCAGAATGTAAGTTGTAAACTTGAAGATATTTTCCTTTGAACCAGTAAAGCAACATCTGATCTGAGAAACTATAGATGCGGGTAGGAGGTGTAGTAGTACTGCCGAAGCAAAAACAGCAGGGCTCTGGTGCCAGCTTCCTTGACCATGTGGGAGTAGAATTTATACGAACATCAAAACTCTCCTCCTTAACCCACACTTGCTTGACATTATCCTTCAACACGTACAAATGAACTTTACAACAGCAACAACAACTACCACCACTACCCTGATGATCACCACGGCAACGATGAGGATAATCACTTCCATTCCCTGATATTTTTTCGATACGCGCAATACAGGAGATCCCTTGAACTCCAGAAGATGAGGATAATCGACAAGTAAGTGATTCTGCTGCTTGCCCGTTGTAATCTTAGCTGGCAGCTGAATAATCTGAAACTTCTCATCATGGAGATTGAACAACAGTAGCATCTCCATCTCATTACTAACAGAATTACTGTAATCATGCTCAATATCGTTAGATCCTGCTCCCCCCAAAGTTGCTATTATCTTCCAAACCAAACATCCACTACTAGGGGCACAGTAGATGGCTGATTTATCACTACCCGTGGGCGCTCTTATGTTTGTAACAGGACGGCCACCGAGACCTGATATGGGCATGCTTGTAGCAGTGATGTTTCTCCATGACTTGGTTCCCAATGTATATATCACGAAGTTAAGCTCGTTTTGAGAACTACGAAAAATACTTACCAACTTGTACTCTTTTGCTGAGCTATCGAACCCATATCCATGACAGATGATTGGGGAACTGACAGCTGGATAGATAAGGAGATAGTCTTTCCTGTTTGGGTCCGAAATCATGTAAGCAGTTGCAGTTGAGTATTTATCCACTGCAGCTATACAAGGTAGACCATGACAGTAACCGACCATTTCACATCTATCACGAGCAACAACACCACCTAGGGACTTGTCAAACTGTAGAGCATCTCCATTTTCACGATCATACACTCCACTAGTTACTTTGAAAAAGTGACATCCATACGTAGGAATACCCTCTTTAACAATCCATTCTTCCCTGACATTTAAAAGACTAAGGACAACTTGGGGCTGTTTCTGCGACTGAAGGAAATGAGAACAAGTAAAGCGTTTATGATCATTATGAATGGAGTTATACCAGAGTTTAGATACCAGAGCAGACAATAGCAGTGTCGGGACTGAAAGCCTGGTTAATATTTCCTCCACAATTAAATCATGAGGAAGGCACTTCTTACTTCTATATGCTCTTTTCTCCTCCTCCGTCACGGTTGGAGTATTTTTACCAGCACAATCTTTTCTTTTATACACTCTTTTCTTCTTGAACTCCATCACTGTTGACGTATCTGTTGTATCACCACCACAATCTTTTCTTTTATAGGCTCTTTTCTTCTTCATCTCCATCACTGTCAAAGTAGTATTGGTGGTTATATCCTCACCGCCGCAACCAATTTGCTAGTTGATTCCTGCCGTATAAGAAAATAACGATTATTTCGATTCTAAATTGATCTGATGGTATATATAATGCAACCCAAATTGATATGCGAAAACAAATTGCTGCAGCTCAACAAAAATTTATACAAAAACATAGTAAGAGATTGTAAAAGGAAATTGGAATTACCTGCTGGGAGTTGGAAACCAGGTGAAGAAAGGAAATTTCCCCAAAATTATTCCGAGAGACCCTAATTAAACTATTTCCTTCTCCAAGCTGGAGTGACGTCAGATCTTCTTCTTCTTGTTCAAAATGAGGCCCCAAACCCGTCTTTACCACCAAGAAGATGGCCAAGTAGTCGAATTTTGTGATAAAGGAGGTATCATCTTTACAGGGTTCCAATGTTGATTTGGGCGTTTTTGAGTTTGGGGGATTCTGAGTCATTTTCTGAAAATGGATTCTCCGGAGATTGTTGGGGTTTTGAGTTTTAGGGTTACCATCTATCAGATTTTACTAGAACGTTGAAAGACAAGTTTTTGGATCTTACTGGAAATAGGTTTTGGAAGTTTTTGAGAAACAGAAGTCGAGTCTCAGAAGTTTTTACTTCTTAAAGCTCTTTGGATAACGTTTGTATAAAAAGTACACTAATGTTATAATGGGTTTAGGTACCCGGCTTGAGTGGGGTATACCAATAAAACAAAATAGGGTTATTTTAAAGTAAAATAGCCCACTCTTATATATTTTCTAAATGGGTAATACGCCTTGTTTAATTAACACTAAAAAAATCTAATTAGCTTAATTAATTGAGTTTAGATTGATTGATTGAGTAGATTAAAACTTATGAAATGAAATTTTGTTTTTGATTGAACTTATTTGGGAAGATTTTTGAGGAAAAAAAATTGTTCTGAGAAAATCTTTTGCAACGGAAATGAAAGCACACTACCCAAACACTTCTAAAAAGGGGATTGCAAAGCTGTTGTATGAAATCATACTCAAAATTAGATCAGAAGTCAACACTTTCAGTTCTGGTCGGCAGGGTTTGCGGATGAAGAACATGCCGACAACTTATGGCCGGCAAGGTCGGTGAATGAAGAAGATGCCGACTTTATTATGTTTGACACACAGGGGACTGTTGTAAATGCTTCACTAGTCGGCATCTTATTGATTTCTTACCTTGCCAGCTACCTTAAGGTCGATAAAAAAATACCCTGCCGATTATAGGATTTTTGACATATAGAGAGGTGTTACAAATGTATGATTAGTCGACAAGGTATTAATTTCATAACCTGCCGACTAAACTATAGTCGACAAGGTATAAGGATGAATATCGCGCCGACTAAAATATAGTCGGCAGGGTATAAGGTTGAATACCGTGTCGACCCTGTAACTACTGATTTCAGAGATGAAAAGTCGGCACGGTGATACACTTTATACCCTGCTAGGCTATATTTTAGTCAAGAAGGTCGCCTAAAAAAAACCTTGCAGACTTTCGATCCGTTTTGATTCTTCGTTTTTTTTTTTTTTTTTTTTGTTTGATCTCATCATGTATGGATAGAGTTTTGAAGAAAGATTTTGAATTTTTTTTGAATATGTTTTAGTCGGCATGGTTTTTTAGTATGGGCAATTTGGTCTTTTGACACCTTTAGACACCCCTTAGCACACTAGTTTGGATGGGAATAAAATGGGTATACCCCAATTAATCTGGGTATACCCCAATCTCGGCAGGTCCGGATGCTTTTTTTTTTTTTTTTTTTTGAAGCATGTAAACAAAGAAAAGGACTGGAAAGAAATTACACATGGATATCTTGTACCCACTGAGTCATCTGAAATAATTTGGCTGATAAAAAGTGGGATTGCATGGTCCCAGATTGTTGTCGATAAGTTTCCAGCCTGGCTGCCACCAGCTCCGTTGTTTGCTAAACCATCTGCCGCTTGATTTCCTTCTCTAGAGTTGTGTTGAATGATACATTGTGGAATTTGTCGCATTTTCTGTTTTATTTCGGAAATCATTGTTGCGATATACCATGGGGCTTATGTGTTGGTTTTTATGAAGCACATCAAGTTTTCTGAATCTGTTTCGAAGATAACCTTTTGCCATTGTCTTTCCGTCGACGTCCTTGAAGCTAGAAGAGTTGCCCACGTTTCAGCTATTAAAGCCGTAGTTATTCCCAGAGGTTGTGCTAGAGCCATCACACACTGTGAACTCGAATCTCTGCAAATAAATCTTGCGCCCGCCATTCCTGGATGTCCCCTCGTGGCCCCATCGGTGTTGATCTTTAACCAGTTCAGTTCATGTCTGTTCCATCCTTCTAGTATTGTTGTTGTTGATCTAGTATTTATTATAGCGGCTGTAACCGGTGGATCTCCAGGTAAAATTGGTGGCATTACCTTTTTTGCCCATTCGAATTCATGTTGTTGCTTCCATGTTTGTGCCAGAATGTTATCTGGAGTTGTATGGCGTTGGTTGAAAACTAAATCTTTATCTCTCCTAAATATCTTGTCTAGACTCTCAAAAAAGCTCTCTCTCCCAATACAAGGTCTCTCGGCTCCTTATATATGTGTTTACATAGTGGAGGACAGCTAATAAAGCCCCTATGTGCGTCATTGACTCTTCTCGCACATACTCTATAACATCGCATGACTCTTCACACTTTACTCGTGATTAAGCTGACGTCATGTGATGCGTCATTCTGAATAAGTTGTACGCGGTTGTCTTCGCTCAGTCTTGATGATCATCATTTCGCATACTTGATTGGTGCGTGGTATTTTGTATCTACAATTGGTCTTAATTTCATAGACGAAACGTTGTTACCTGTTGGTGATGAGCATAGGTAATTAGATTTTGGACGATTGGTGAAAGGACAATTCTAATCTAAGACAAAAATGAAATTTGAAAAGGTGTTTCTTGCTTAATTTCATGACCAAAACGTTGTCACCTGTTGGTGAAATGGTGTGTCCGTATAGTTTTAACTTGTATTTTGTCATGTACAACCGAACTTAAAATGTGTGTCTCTTTGTACACGAAATAAAACTCTTCATTTTTGCAAGTTGAACTTGTTGGGATCATCACCATAGTAGACTCGGAGGGATTGATCTCCGAAATTGTAAAAAGTGACAATAGGTTTGATTTGATTTTTTCCGTTCATGAACAAAAGAGAGACCTCGTTCCTCTTTGTTCATCCAAACAGTGTGATAACTATAGTACCCAACTTTTCATTGCTGCCTATGGTCGCAATGCTAGGAGGAAGGTCAGAAATATGCTAACAATGCCTATGGTTGCAAATCAGTTCATCCTCACCATCACTTTGCAATATGTGAGGGTCACCAAGGAATGCGAATAATGCAGTAATTTCATCTAGCTCAGAAGTATTCAGGTTCCTTCTGATAATGTGCCATTGACCTTATTTTATAACTTCCTGAATTTTGCCCTGCTTTTGAGATGACAATCTATATGCTAATGGATTGTCATCTTTAGAAGTTGAAGTTGAAGCATTTTAAAAGTTGAAGCATTTTAAAGTCCATTTGATAAATAGATAATCTTTAGAAACTCACGGATCTGGATAAAAAGATAAACAAGATTGGGAAGAGCGGACGCAGTTGTCTATGCAGAAGCAGACGGTTGAATTACCCATATCATCCTAGAAGGTGACAGTCAAGTGATTGTGAAAAGTTTAAATGGAGATTTGAAAAAGTACGCATGGAAGATTTGGAGATGGAAGGATGACATTACTAACAAAATGAATTCTCTCAACAGTAACGGAGTACGATTATGTGCCAAAATCGGCTAATTCTACTGCTCATTTTCTAGCATCATATGCTCTCACTCATAACGTCCAACATATGTGGACTAGTTCTGACCTTCCTCCTAGCATTGTTAGCATATGGGATGTAAAGAATGACTAGTTTTTTCTCTTAAATCGTCCAACATATTGAACCACATGTAAACAACGGCTAAAAACAAAAAAAAAAAAAAAAAAAAAATTCGTTTTTGTGGCGCTTTTGTTCCCTCGTCGGCCCCTCACCGCCGGCGGTCATCTACATTGTGCTTTGGCCTTTTACGCTTGAGTAATATTATTAGAAGAGTAATATCGAAGCACGCGTAAATCGAGCTTAAAATTATTAAAGTCGACTTCTAATTCCGAAGCATTCCAAATATCCACTTCCGCATGGAAAATACCTAAGATAGTTATGGGGTCTGAATAGGAATGATAGTTATTTACAGAAATTCTCTTATATAGAATTTAATAAAATCTATATGGGATGCATCAAACAAAAACAAAAAAAGAAACGTATGCGGCCAAAATAAGTTATTGGTTCAATCGATAGTTAATTTATTGGTACACAAAAGAGTACTAGACAAAGTAGCTATGTCAATAATATCAAGCCTCCCGGAAGAGACTCAAGAAGAGGTAATCCTGAGAATGGCAGTGAAATCAATCTTTACATGTAAGTGTGTGTGCAAACTCTAGTGTAACCTAATTTCAAGCTCTAAATCTATTAGACATCACCTCAAACTTACAGGCACGAATATGAACCTTACTAGTTTTATTGTCATGGGTAAATCATCTCTATGCTATGTCGAGTATGATTTTGAGAAGAATGATGAACAATTTTGCCAGAAACCTATGGAGGAGTTATTCAACCTCCGTAGCCTTGGTTATTTTGACCCAGCTGGTGTCATTGTTGGTTCATGCAATGGTTTGGTTTGTTTGACAACAAAAATCAATGGGTATCTATGTGGTCATGCATACGTCTGTAATCCTATCACCCAAGAATGTATGCAACTTCCTAGTCCCGTCCCAAATAACAAAGATTACGAAGATGCTGGATATCTTAGTATGTGTTACGGATTCGGTTATCTTCCTTCAAGTAACGAGTACAAGGTTGTTAGGATCAGCCACAAGAAGGATCCCACAAGTTTACAAATACCTCCAGGAGAAGTACATGTATACACACTTGGTAAGGACATGGGGTGGAGACTCAGAGGAGAAATCGGACACTACTTTTACGGGCCAGTATGCCCAAGTATATTTGTCAACGGAGCACTTCACTGGATTAGATGTGGAAACCCCAATATATTCGTCTTTGATCTAACAGATGAGAAGTTCTACATGCACCCACCACCACCTCGTTTGCCTTCCGAATGGGGACATCAAAAAATGGTGGTTTTGGAAGGACAATTGTGTATTTTCCAGGCAACGACATATGAAAGCTCCAACGTATGGTTGTTGAAGGAGAAGATGGATGATAATTCTAGCGTGAGAGAACAAAACGGTGAAGACAAGTACTCCTCATGGATCTGGAGCAAAGAGTCAACCGTGACAATGGAAGACATTAATAAGTATCGACCGTTGACCATAACTAAAAATGGAGATATATTATTGTTGTATATGGAAGAGTGGAACCAACGAGAAAGGAACAATGTCGCCATTCACTATGACCCGAAAACCTCATATTCCAAAGAACTAGGAGATCTTGGGTTTCCTTTACCAGGTGATAATAAAGCTACCATACACATCAACAGCTATATTTCCCTGAAATCACTTGGAAAAGCAACTTAAGCTGGTATCAGCAACTTAAACCTCATTAGTTCCAATTTTATCTTATTAGAGGGCGGACGATTCCTCTCACTTCGGAAATGGTATCAGCAGTACTTAAGCTGCTTTCCAAGTTGTCTTACACGTAAATTTTTCCTAATTGGCATTGGATTTCAACAGAGTTTTATTAGTTTCTCAAACAAGTATAACCAAAATAGTGTATGCTAACATCATCCTTCTGATGATGGCAACAACGGCACAATTTCATGGGAACGCGTATTATGCACCTCCCTCGCCCTAGCTAGTTCAAATTTTTCTTATACTTCCGTCAAGAACCGCCTGAGAATGATTTAATCCAATAATAAGATCAAAATTTACAGTAATATAGGCTTCCAAGTAAAGTACCCATTTTTACCATGTCTTTTCCTGCATCATCATCAATCAGTAGTGCTGTTACTCGTGCCTGATTTTAATCGGCAAACCACAAACATATAGATAGATACAGTTATAGGACAAATCATTTTCAGTTCTGGAGAATTTGTATACTTGAAGGTACATCAATAGCGTGAGTAGTGAAAATGTAGGTACTTATGGTGGGGCCGATACGGTTTGTGGGATGAACATAATGATATGCCAGCTTCTGGGAGGGTGATCAGTTGGAAGCGTTTTTTTGTGGCTTTGGTAGTTTGCAAAGTGGTTGACATATTATTCTAGGATGACTACCAGTGATGGAGGAACTGGAGACAAATGGGTCTACCGACTCTACTTAATAGGGAAATTATCAAACTGATATGCAATACCTAAATTTAAAAAACGATCAAGATTAGCATGTCGAATTTAAAATAATCTATAGTTTGATTTTTCCCACAGATATTTCGGCTAAAGAATAATTAGGTGGCGTAGGCCAGCGTTCCCACAGGTATATATGGACTTTCACTATATAAATTTTCCCAAACTTTTTTTTTTCCTCGGCAAAGATTAAAATTGATTGAAAAAGGTTCACAAGAAGTAAGCCAAGTGAACCACCAAAGTTATACAACACCAACTCCAAATAAACCAAACTCCAAAGGGGAGCCAACTTACAGATGCTTGCAAGCAAAATGAAATTTAAAAAAAAACTACACCCCTAAAGAGGTTGAGAAACAAAAATATTGGCCCCATTTTGACTTTACGTTATCCAACGATATACCACTAAGAGCAACTGCAGTGGGACGAGTAAAACTATCGACTAAAAACCAAAAAAAAATTAAAGATATGGTTTTAGTCCGTGGTGAGACACTAGGTTGGAGGAGTAAATTTGGTGGAGCGGAGTTAGAATGGTTCGTCTGATATGGGGCGTAGTTGTTAAGTGCGTTTGGGTTGGACGCAACTTAAGTTACGCCCGATGTTGGGCGGTGTTTAAATTGCGTTCTTTGTGGAGCGTAATCCAGTAATTACGCTGACGGCGCAAATACAAAATACGCCCGAATGGGACGCAATACTACGATTCGCCTGATGGGGCGCAACTTGGAACTACGCCTGATGGGGCGCAACTTGGAACTACGCCTGATGGGGCGTAACTTGGGACTGCGTCTGATGGAGCGCAACTTGAGACTGCGTCTCGATGGGGCGCAACTTATCGACTCCGCAACCAGTCAGCGCAAGGAGTAGCACGTTCTGAGCATAAGATGAACTTTTGCACTCTAGACTTTTGAGTAATAACCACACCACGTAAAGTACAGGCCTAGCCATTTTGCATTAAAACTGGCAAAACCTCCTGTTTTCCACATGGTAATTGGAACGAGGGGAACCTGAAATGTTGAAGCCAAGCAGTCACAAGAACCCAAAGCTGGATAGTTTGACATCAGGTAAGTCCAAATTCTAGTTACTTGGCCCAAAACTAGAATAGAGGTCAGAAGGTATAATTCATGGGGCGTAACTTATAAATGCGCCCATGCATTCAACAAGCGTTATTTATAATTGCGCCCCCATTCAACAAAGCGGTACTAGTAATTGCGCGACTACAAAGTGGACTTTAAAATCACGCCCGGTCGACGTGGCTTGCAGAGTACGCTTGAGTGAGGCGCAATATTATGGTGCCGCTTGGTATATCAGGCGCAAGTGTTGATTACGTCCCACCGGGCGAGTCTAAATTTACGTTTCAATCGGGCGACATTAAATTTGCGTCTCATTAACAAACGCAACTTACAACTACGCCCCAATCGGGCGTAGACGCAGATTACGGAGACTATAACTAAACCAAAGACCAAATTTGGTTTGGTTTTTAGTTTTAGTCTGGGATTTACTCGATACTCCACTCGATAGTGTCTCTGTTTTCGACCAAATTTTTAGTTTTGGTCGATGACTGTGGATGCTCTAAGAGACTCCTTATTCCTGCACCAGAAATATGCTTGCGCTTTCACTTTTTCAATGACTAGCTTGCTCCACTTCGAAGTTAACATTATTGAAGACCAAATCGTTCCTGCAATTCCATATCGTCCAATTGATTGTCGTGGGTAGAACTTCCCACGGAGCTTGACCTGTTGTAGATAAACCCTTAACTCTCATGCCTTTGATAATTAAGTCGATAAAATTTAGCATCACCCAATCCATACCTACAAAAGATCTAATTAAAGTAATTCCATACTTTCCTAACTGTTGGACAGTGAAATAATAAATTTGCCCCAACTTGAAAAATGGTTTGGATCCGTCACTAAATTATTGCCGACCCATCCCTTGAAATCTAATGTTCCGTGTATGGTATTGATAGACGTCTAACATGGTGCATTGTACGTGTAATATAATTATGGTACTAAGAGCTAGCTCGATTGTAATAATAGATGAGCATAAGATATGCACATAGACCGATTCCAGGCAATGCAAAAAAACAATCGGTTTGTGCAGTGCTCATGTAACCCGATTCGGGTTAAAATACGGCGATAAGCTTGGAATTTTCTCTGCTAAGAATTGGTTTATGTAGTCTTTTATATGAACCGATTCTAGCAAAAGAAAAAAAAAAAATAGGTATAAAATATAATTGAAATCCATACTCGGATTAAGTATGAAATAATCATGCTCCATTTAAGAATGAGTACGAAGTCATGCACATTTTCAGTTCGAGTATAAACCATACTCATTTTCGGTTTGGGTATAAAATTTTCACAAAATATTCTTTCTCGTTCAATCATATTTCACCGATTATATGTTAAAAAATTAACAAAAAGAAACAAGTGTTTTCAATAACCAAAATTGGTTGATGTGGACATGAACATTGACCGATTCTGGCTATCTTCAACCAAATAACACATACAGAACAAACAGTTGATGTGTTCATGGACATCCACTGATTGTCATAAGAATTTGTAAGTATGGACATGAACGTCGATCGGTCATGGTTGAACACAGTAACTCAAGATTGTGTGTGATTTTCAATCTTTAATGGATAAACCAATCACAAATATAATTAAGTTTGGTGGGTTACAATTGAGGATGTTTACTTTTGTTTTCTTTATTTAAAAAAGGATGATGAAATTTCCTTTAAATCAACCGATGTTATTAAAATCGATCGTTGAATTTAAGTTATAATTTTAATTTATGAGGGAAGTGATTTTTGAGTAGGTTTTGGTTTGAGAGGGTTTCATATTTAGAAGGGTAAGGCTTAGAATTGAATTCTGAGGGCAACTTAATACTTTTACCTAGTTTAGACACCCCTTATCTCTTTCTCTAAATAGATGAGGAAATTGATAGGCTTCAAAAAGTTCACCTGATCCCCAAACTAGGTGGGTTCTTTTGTTCGAATTCGGAACTGGTCCATTTAAAAATGAGCTTAGAAATTGCCGTTCACTATTCACATTTTTTTTTCAAGCTATGGCACCCGTATACCGATTTTTGATGACGTGGATTCTACAAAATTGACGATGAGGGGAGGCACTGAGATGTATTAAAAAGTAAAAGATGGTAATAAAATTACACCCACATAAGATTGTTTGGTGTAGGTCTATTTTACACTTATGTTCACCATATATACATTCTATAATTTTTGCAACAATATATCTTCCATGCAAGGCTTGTCATGAGTAATGTAGGCGCCTGCAACTTAACATGTGTCTTTAATGAATGTAAGAATAGATTTATACTAGTATTTGGTTAACGATATAAAAGAAAAGTCATTTTAGCTAGCGACTTTCTCTTTCCAAAACCTGAACAGCAACGAAAAGCAAAACCGCACTTTGAAACCTCTCTTTTCGAGATCGGATCCTTGTCGAATCGAGAAGATCAAATACCACCACCAACCTCTTTCCATCTGTTTCTCTAGTTTGTAATCTTAAATCTCTTCCTCTATTTCACGAGTTTAAGGTTTTTTAGGATTTTTTCTCGACTGAAAGGACCAGTCTTATGTATTTTGTGTCTGCTTTTTTATTTTCTTATTTGGATCCTCTAATCTTTTATCTAATAGGGTTCTTAAGAATGGGTTGTGCTTTGATTGTCATTTGATTCAAGCTCGGTGGTGAATCTCTCCATTTGTTCAAAGATTCCGACGTATTTTCCACAATATCTTTGTGTTATGTGGAGGAAAGTTTCCAAGAAATCATCTTGCACAAATCATGAGACCCTTCTCTTAGATCTAACAATTTGGGTTGTTGTTTGTGGTCTGTTACGGTGGGAAGAAAAGCTCAAAGGATTTTCCGGCGAACTTTTTGTGTACCTACTCTGGAAGATACAGATCCTATCTATTCTGAAAAGGTTTGTGCAGGTATGGTTTGCAAAGATATCACCATCTCCGGACCAAATCTTTGGGCAAAAAAGAGTTCCGCAACCACTTTGGCAATGGCTTCAATTACTCCAAAATGTTCCGTAAAATGCTATTATCTTTTTTGTTTGTGGGCCGGGTTGATAGGATTACATATCTCGTTTTAATTTTAATGTGTATGGTTAATATTTTAGTCTTTGCTGCTTTAGTTTTAGATCTGCTTGTATTAGGTTTGGTAATGAAAAGAAAGACATCAGCAACTCGATCACTCAGTCCATCTATTACATCAACTGTTACCACATCTTCCAAGACGAGTCAGCCCGATTCGTTAAAGACCGTTCCAGATCACCAACGTTACTTGAGATACTTTGAATTCTTGTTTGAGACACTATGGTTACTTTTGGCTCATTACTTATTAGTTGGGTCATTGTTACCTTGATTGCATTAGGAAATCTAAACTTAAAAAATTCAAGTTCATGTTATTCACATGTTCTGAAGAACATTGGGTTGGATTTGATCCAGTCATTTCCTTGTGCATCGACACATATTGGTTTTCTCTTCAAAAGCAGTGTGGCCCTATATGTTGTTTGGTCCTCTCCTTTGCGAGAGAGAAGAAGGTTTTCTGAAGCTGTTTTTAGTTCTGAAGGGATACTTTTGTTGTTGTTTTCCCACTTACTTCAGCTTCTAAACTATTGAAGAGCCAAAGAATAATCGCGGCTTTTTGTCTCGAGTAGAAAAAACATAAACTACTTTCCCAAAGAAGATGATTTTGTTAGGAAAGGGAGTGTTTGTTTGGTAGTAATAAAAGGATATGTTGGGTGGAAACAACTTCTTCTAACTTAAGAGATGATAAAAAGTGGGGCGGAAACAATAAAGTAACTTACACATGGATCTGTAAGCAAATATGTCAAAATTGGAGGGGGTGAAAAAAAAACAAATTGTTATTCAAGACCAGCATTAATTTAATAAAATGCAAAGTAACTTGCAATTGGAATCTGCATATATTCATGACAAAGCATTATAAAGGAAACTTACCGATCGCATATATATGGGAGATTTTTAATTTCTTTGTTCTAGGGATACACTTTTGCTCTAGCAATTTACGTAGATGTTGTTCCTCTTGTAAAATATCTTGAAAATTGTCGCGACACAGTATCTCTGCTTTGTCCACATCTATGAGTCATTCCTCTTGGCGTATGAATAACAACCCACCAACTGGATGTTTTACGTCTCTAGAGTTGGAAAACTTAGGCAGCCTCTTCAGCGAGAATCACGGGCTCGTCCGAAATTTTGGTAAGGCTTTTCAATCTTGAAAGATTTACCAAAGGAAAATCTGAATCCTGAAAGATCTTTGTTCCATTCTCTACCTTCACCCAATCATAATAGAAGACAGTTTCTTTAAATGTACCATAGTTCAACTCTAGGATTTGTCTGATCACCCCATACCACCGGGCTAGGTTAGTAACCGTACTTTTGCCCCTTTTCAAGCTCCTAAAAGTGGTCGATGCAACCACGGTGACACCACTGTCCTGGGTCTTATCCTTTTTCTGGTTTGCTTGGGAACAAAACTAAATCCATTCACACGGTATCTTTTGTACTCTTTCTGAGACATTGAACCTCTAACGTAATGCCACAAATCTGTATCCATTTTTTCTTCTGATCTAAGCTATGAAAGCAAAAAGAAAATCAACACATCAACATATTGAATCATTATTACGGTAACAAACATGAGCGCCAATGCAAACCTTTTCATATAGCCAACTAAGGAACTTGGTTTGCATCTCGACTTCCTCCATTCCAACCCCACCAGCTTCATAGTTCTGGCAATAATCCCTACATTTAGCATACATAGTATTAAAATCTAAATAGAATAATCCATTATCCACATACAAACAGAACACGACCAACCAATACTTGTAATAAACATATCGAGACCTTCGGATCATTCGAAAAATTACCCACCGATATATCTCGCATCCCTTTGAATAGGGCTCACCCGAACCGGCTTTTCACCAAGCGGAGAACCCACATCATTTGAATTCATGTTCATCCTTTAAGAAGGGCTCCAAATTTGCTTTGTGACCTCCTTAATCGGCACTTTCATGTGCTCCATGGCAAATCTAACACATTCATCCATTTCAGTCGACTTCGTAATTGACCCTTAAATGTATCTGTTATTATTTGGGATGTTTTTGCACTCCTTCATTTCCCTGATTCAGTATGTTCGTGTAAATTTCAGTACAAAAACAACAAAAATAAATAAAAATAAAGGAAAAATGGTAAAATAGCAATTCACCTTTCGAATGGGTGCATCCATCGATACCTAACAGGTTCACAAACTAAGGCCTCATCAGACAAATAAACCATGTTGTGCACGCTTATATCAAAAAACCCAGCCGGGAAATACTTTTTGAGCACACACATGGCCTCTGCAATCATCCGCTTAGCCTGGTTCAGATACTCTCTGCTAACCACCTTTGAGCACAAAATTCTAAAATACAAACTTACTTGTTGAAGCGCATTACGCAAGTCTTTCTCTCCTGGAAAGGCATGTTGAAGCAGAATAGGTAATAAGTACCCCATAATCACATGGTAGTCATGTGACTTCAAGCTGCTCAAGTTCAATTGTTCCATATTGGCATTGTTACTTATATTCGAAGAAAATTGTGGGAACTTTCGGATCTTTAAGAATATGACAAAATCGATTTTTCTCTTTTTGCTCAAAACAAACAAATGGAACCATCTCTACTCCTTTCTTTGTTTTACTCTCTTTCCACTCTCCGGGGTGTAGTTTATTCTCCTTCAATTTGTCACGATTATTCCATGCAACAATAGACCTATTATCCTTATCAAAGATAGTGTAGATAATGTGTTCCATGACGTTCTTTTCGTGTGCATGACATCGACACAATGCTGTATAGTCAGGGCACAATATGACTCAAGTTCCCAAAGAATACACTTCTTGAAGAAAGCACTTGTGACAAGCTCAAAATCATCTTCTCTCTTCATGATCGATATCTCTTTCGTTTGTTTGCCTTGCGGACCACTAACTTACTAGGTTCGTAATGAACATCGCCAACTTCTCAAGCGACTGCGCTCCTGTTAGTCTCAGCGGTGCACTTTTATGCTCCGATGTCTCTAATCCCAAATAAGTCCCATCCCTAAATGGGTGCCTTGACTTAAGGAATATACGACAACTAGTGTACACAATCTTGCCGTGCAGTAACCTAGATGAGTACTTCGAGTTTCGTGTGCTGCGTAAAAACACACGACAAAGAGCCATGAGTGGTACATCCACTTAAACACACCTTGAGAAGGCAAGTCATGAATGCCAAACATCAAAGTTGCTTTCGAGTAAAAATACTCCCTTTTCAAAGAATCAAAAGCTTGTACACCTTGATGCCAAAGTTTTTTTAGCCTGTTGACCAGCCTGTAAAAAAATCAATGTCTTGACCGGTGACTTACGCCAAGGTATCAACAGAGTCATCATTTGGAATTCGGACTTCATACACATAGAAGGCGGAAGATTATAAACCACAAGGATCACAGCCAACAACTCCAACTCAAAGTCTCAGACACCATGAGGATTAAACCCATTTGTTGATATTCCAAGCCAAACATTTCTTCCTTTTGCGGCAAACAACGGAAACTTCAATTTCATTTTTGCCCACCGAGATGAATCGATTGGATGACGCATATATTCGAGATGAAACTTGCGATCGATCGTGCCACATCATTGTGTCTGATATCCAAGGTAGAGAATACATTTCTTTATATTTTCGTCTACAGGAAAGTATCTCAGCACTTTGCAAGGTTCATTTGTCACCACAGACCATCTTTGGTAGCTTTCTACTTAAACCTCGTAGTTTTGCATAATCGGACACTCTATTAAATCCTCATTCTCCGTGAATCTGCAATACAACGATTCTCACAGCATGAATAGCCTTCTCTTTCATCCCCGGATCCTTAAGCATTGACCTCATAGCATCATAGTTTTTGGGAAACTTGTTAGGTTTCAGAAGCCACTCTCTTAAAAAATCCAACAAATTGTTGACACAGTTACCCGAAATTTTATAAGTTTTCTTCACATTATGCAGTTCTACCATAGCAGAGAGGATTGTGAGATTGTCTTCACACCCAGGGTATAACTTCTCTGCCGCTAACGATTTGTACCTATTATAACGCTTCTCGACATCTGGATCTTCTAAGGGTGATTCTCCAATTTGTGTTCCATCATGGTCATGATGAATACCAAAGGAAGAGTCAATAAAATCATTCAAATTCAAACAATCTGATTGCTTATCAGGAATTTCTTCGACTACGGCCTTCCCCTTAGAACGAGTTGTTGAAGCACCATCCTTTCTCTCACCATGTAAGCTCCAGGTGGTGTATGTCTTGCCGACACCATGCTCAAACAGATGGGTCATAACAATCTAGAATCCAAGTGGATGTCTATTTTCACACTTCCTACAAGGGCAAGCACACGTTTTTGCAGAAGTACCATTTGCCATTGAAAAATCAATGAATTTTCTAACCCCTTGTCTGTATTCCGGGCTATAAATGTCCGTTATACGCATCCAAGATTTATCCACAAAATTTGACATCCTATAAACAAGTAAAGTACTATGTCTTAGTAACCTAAGTTTATCAACTAAACTAAAAAATGTCATAGATTTATAAACACACCACAATAGAATACAATTCACAACAACATCAAATTTCTAAAACTAATAAACCCCAGATGTTGAAAAACTGTCGATTAAGAAAACAATAAAAAGAAATGCCTTAATAATTAACTGAAGATAACCCAGGAGAATCGATTGATTCAGAAATTTTAATCAAATTCAATCCTTCTGTGATAACTCGTTTAAGCTTAAATCTTTAATGAAATCGACGAGTCACAGAAGAATTGGTTAAATCAATTTTGTTGATGAAGCAATTCATGCAACTGAATCTCAAATTGAATCTGATGAATTTTCTGGTGAAATCGATGGCGGCTGCGGATATACCAAGAAGTCGGTGAGGTGTGAAATAAATGGAGGTGAAAGATATAAGATGTAGTAATGTCTCAACCGTTTTGCTATCAACGCATTAAGTTGTTTATCTACCTCCCAACTTCCAGACATATTAAATGAAAAACTAATTTCAGATGATTTTTATTTTGTTTTCGGATTTTAACTTTGTTTTCTCATTTTCGGTAATTAAAATGAAGAGTTATAATGGGAAAAAAATGTTGGAGAAAAAAGCCAGAATCGTTGGGAGGCTGGGTAGCCCTTAAATGTGAGATGAAATTGAGAGCTGATAGTAGTAATATATGCGCTAATAGTATTATTGGAGGGTAACAATGTAACTTGGCATTTTAAGTTGAGGATAGGAAGGTAATTACCCACAACCCTCCGAAACTATGTATGTATACCACTTATTGCAACGATTATCCGACATTACAAAGTTTCCAACGTCGATACGACGTTACTGAATAAATATCCGTTACAAAATCGGGCGTTACAAAACCCCTGATTTCGTGTAGTGGAACCTAGGTATGTTTTCACAAAACACAAGTTCGATTGACATATTATTAGCCGAATTTACGTATGTTTAGGTGGCATATCACTTGTCCGCCGAACTTAGATTCGTAAATAAAAAAATTAACAATTTTTTTTTTTTTCTAAAAAAAAAAAATTAAAATTAAATAATTTTTTTTTTAAAGAAAATATTTTTTTTTATTTTAAAAATAATTAAAAAATATAAATAATAAGGGCATGTTTGCCATTATGAAAAATGGCTAGATAAGGGGCACCCTAGAAACACTAATTCCAACCCTATTTTTGTCTTATTCAATATGCCCCAAATGATGGTTCAAAAAGTGAGTTCTGATCCTGCTGTTTTTCTTCATCAGTATATCTCAGTTCGTCGTCGGTTGGGCCCAACAAGAGAATTCAAGATTCCCAAGTTCAGAATAAGTTTTGAGTGTGAAGCAAAAAAATTTCTACGGAAAGTAGGACTAGTTTTGCCTTTTGATAAGTCGAAGGAAGATCTGACTGAGATGCTGAATATTAATACTAACAAGGAAGAGCTGACTGATATGCTGAATAATGTTGATATCAATAAGAAAGAGCTTACTGAGATGCCGAGTGTTGAAAGTAAGCTTCATGTTTCAAATGTTTATCACAAGTATTTTGTTGAAATTAATGAAGATGGAACCGAAGTTGATGCTTTTACGGACATTTGTCATTATGCGTAGATGTGCTTCCAAGGGTCCTCGTACTCTTCCCCCTCCTGTTGATTTTGTAGCTGATCATCCGTTCATGTTTATCATCAGAGAGGGGCAAAGTGGTGCAGTATTGTTCATTGGACATGTGCTTAATCCTTTATTAGACTAGTTATGTCTGTTTATCTCTCGTCTCGTTAAATTGTTTAGAACTTAATTCTTCTTCTTTGAATTTAGGAACTGATCCATAAGTTTTGAAATTTAATGGATGATTTAAATTTAAATTTCATGCTATTACTATTTTGTCTTTGTCTTTTTTCTTTCTTTTTTTTTTCCTTGTAATAGTCATGCTATTACAACTTGTCCTTAGGCTTAATCCTTCGTTATAGTAGTTATGGTTGTCTAATGATTTATAAACATTATTAAACTTTTTTATTGTTGTGCTCTTGATGTTATTTTTCATTTTTGGTATTTTAGGGATTCTAGAGCTCTTTCGAAGTTATTTCATTTACCCTATTGGTTTATGGGGGTGGTGGGCGTTTGATCCCGTTTTTTTAATAAAATTTTGGACTTAGCCGAAAAAAAACCGCAAGGAAAACAAAAATGCATGCATATCCTCTTAAATAAGTGAGAGGAAACTTTTGAATATGCAATCATGAAGGCGGAGAGACCATGCAGCAGATTATGACTGGTGCGTCTAATCATGATTTTTGGAGTATAGATACAATGATTAACGACATAAGGCGAAATCCTAGGAATATACAATTCGTTTGTGAGATTTTGAAGCAGAAAAGAATGTCTTTGAGGATTCTACGTACATTTTATGCTTAAGGATTTGATGGAATGGAATGATGTTGTGGTGGATCTTTGAGGCGAGTATGTTTTATAAGCGAACACGGTTGGCAAATACTATGATCGTACTGGATGCATGGGGGTTTCGCCCCATTACATATGCAAGGTCATCAGTGACGGTTAGGGGATAATAGCATAGATAGTTCAGGTTAGGTCTGTAGTGAGAGTTGGTCGGGTGGTATAAGTGTGTTTCCCACACGTAAGAGTATATAAACTCGACTGCAACTCTCTGTAAATCTATCTTATCTTAATCAAATATTGATTCAAACCATACTTACTAATCATGTATACATTTAATTTTTCTGAATGTTATCACATCCGGTATGTCATCAGCATCGAATACAACATTTTTGAGGATTTTTAACCGTACTTTCGCAACCTCGCACGTTTTGTAGTTGCAGGAAATCCCACACACACCCCTTATGATATTTTCTAGATCTAAACCTATTTCATAATCAAAATAAAGATTATAGTGCTAAAATTATAAAATGGACACAAGGATTTTTTACATGGTTCGATCAATGTGATGTAAATCCATGGTTATTCACTATGATTTTTGGGGTTACATTAATATTACATTTACAATCTCCATTAATGAGTATTTTTTAGAGCTCTAGATCTAGTTTTGGGGGAAAAAGATGATAAAGAAAATAAAGTCTCTCTCTACCAATTGTGTCTCCTCTCACTCCTACAAAATTGTGTCTCCTCTTCTTTTTCTATCCTGCCTTCCTCTTTATATAAGTGTTTACATAGTGGATGACAGCTCACACATAGTGGAGTACATCTCATATTGTCTCATGCTCCAGATACGTTCTCTTAGGCTCTGCTACCTTCTCGCAAGCTAAGGAAATGAATGCATCTCGCATACTAACAAATGTGTTGTGCGATATTTTGATCCTACATTTTGCCTCTTTTTTCTTGAATATTGCTTGAAGAGCGATCTTTAAGAAAAAATCCGTCGTTGTAGTGGTCTTTGATCTTTGTTGATGAAGGAACGAGCAAAAGAATATTTTTCTTGAAAAGTACGTACTTGCCTCTATTCTTTTGCGAAGTTAGAAGTATTGAGAAGTAGTTAGAAGTATCATCCTGAAGTATACGAAGTATGAACTATGAAGTATCTTTGAAGAAGTATAAGAAGTATGAAGTATCCTTGAAGAAGTATAAGAAGTATTAATCCTTGAAATATAAGAAGTATCCATCCTTGAATGAGAATAATAAGTATTGCGAACTATTCATGCGAAATTATTACTCCATTGTTGGTGAGTATTCTTGTTATTCATTATTGAACGTCTTCTTTGGAAATGATTCTTGCCGAGAAGATAAAGAACATAAAATATTTTCTCGGTAATCCATAGTTGCCTCTGTTCTTTATCTACGAGGGTAGAATCCTTGAGAAAGTGTTAAATGTGTTATAATAGCTCGCCCGCCCTTCGTGTTTTGCTCTGATGTGGTGAATTGATATCTTCAAGTTGTCTATAATTGTGCGAAATAATTGAGCGAAATAATGACCTCCTGCGAAATAATCACATCTTGCGAAATAATCGCATCCTGCGAAATAATCATATCTCCTGCGAAATAATCACATCCTGCGAAATAATCATATCTCCTGCGAAATACTCCCATCTCCTGTGAAATAATCACATCTCCTGCGAAATCCTGTCTCAGCTTTTATCATGCGATATTATTCCGTAAAGTTTTGCAAAATACTTGTGCGAATATAATGTTTATGTGATGGTTATGTTATGAAATGTGTATGCGATGTTTATGCCATGAAATGCTTATGCAATGCTTTCATGATGCAAATGTGATGCTTGTATGATGAGAATGCTTATCTATTGCAATGTATAGCTAATATTTGTGTTACTTAGCTCATTTTGCCACGCTAAAATTGATGTAGCTTTAAATTGCATTCATTCTTCATTTCTCTGGTTTTGTCTTTAGTATATGCATTCCTCTTCGCGTATTTATTGTTCCTCGCAAGTGCTTACTTGTGTTTCATCTTTCTTTATTCCTGCATTATTAGTATCACATAATAATATGATCATAATACCAAAATGTGTCATTTTACTGCCTCAATTTCTTTTTATGTATATGTTCGAAAACTTATGTGCTATCATATAATCATTTTCGCAAGATTATTTGCTTACATGTTCGCAAGCTTATCATATAATCATTTTCGTAAGCTTTTTGCTTACATTCTTATGGTATTATTTTTTTCCTTCCTAGTTAAAGGTCTTATTTTTCCACCCCTTGTCTTTGCGACAAAATCGCAGGCCGTCTTTACACTTTCATGTATTGACCCATTGATCTTGTCTTATCTTTTTCTAGTATTATTGCCTTCTGCAGGATATTTTTCATGCGACAATGTGACATGCCTAAATATTCTTGCGAACATAAATCCCTATGACATTTGTCGTCTTGCGACGAAATCCGGAGGACGATATGTACATTTTCATGCACCGACCCATTGATCTCGTCTTATCTTTCTCTCTAGTATTATTGCCTCTCGTGGATCATTGCACAATTATGACAAGCCTTAATACTCTCGTGCGTAAAAAGCCTCATGACATTTGCGTCTTTGACACTTATCAGCTCCCTAATGGAGGGTGCCGCCCTTATCATCCCCTTGGTTGCCCCTTCAAGGAGGCGTACCTCTACCATACAAGGTTGGCTCCTCCCATTCGATCTTAACAACAACCAGTTGTTTTCGAAGCCTCTTATCCCTTCGCCGATATGGCTTATGGTTACGAGATCACACCCTAAGTGGAGTTTTCTTCAGGCCGAGTGCATCATATCCAAGACTTGCTAAGAATGGCCAGGACGCTTCAGACGCCCCAGGCACTCTTGGCTCAACCGTGTACCTCGGCGCCTTGATCGAGTTCTGCACTCTTTAGGAGAGACCTTCTTACCTTAGTCGCCCAACCTAAGTCATAAGCTTAAGCTGAGAATCCAAGGCGCCTCCCCTGGATGGGTTTAATAACCCCAAGTCTCCATGGCTGAGTTCCGGACGGTGTAACCTTTCCCCGAGCCATGTAAATAGGTTCTCCCTTCAATGACGCACTTTAGGTTTTTTATTTGCCTCTTGCGAAATTTTATTCGCGAACTAGGGTGTACGCCAAAGTTGGGTGCCTCTGTCTTTTTTCTTTATTCATTCAATCTTTGATTTTCTTTTTGTTAAAGTTATAACTCTTGTGAAATTATCGCATGTTTTCATTCTATCTTGATAGGTATTATCTCTGCGAAATTATCGCATGTCTTCATTTTATCTTGATAGATATTATCTCTGCGAAATTATCGCATGTCTTCATTTTATCTTGATAGATATTATATCTGTGAAATTATCCCATGTCTTCATTATTTCATTCTTTTCACAAATATATGATGCCTTATTTTCGGTGAAATCTTCGTATCATTTGAAGTAAAGCAAATATTCAAGAGAAATATATAAATTCATCTATACAAAATTTTTCTCGGTTTTTTGTAATTTTGAAATCTTTGTAATCGTGCGATTGTATCGCTTTTTGTAAATCAAATCAAAAATCTTTTATTTGTTGTAAGTAAAATAAAATGTTCAAGGAAGTGGTACTTCGCTTTCATGTGATTTGCTATTGCTGTCGTCTCGCGCGAAGTATATGGTTTTCTTGCGAAACTGGCATGCTTGAAATGTTTAAACGTCGCACAAAGAAATGTAATTATCGCGCAGCAAAAAGAAGTGTGAAAAATGAGACTTGAACCCTTGACCTGCCTCTTGCATATTCTCGCACAATACCATCTGTGCTAACCATCTCTTGCGAAATGTCTATGCGAAATAATCACCAACTCTCTTCTATGCGAGATAATCAAACACTAACAAAAACAAATGTGCGAGAAGCAAGAATTGATCCCGCGACCTGCGCTTTGCATTCATGCCTTCCACCAATGTGCTAGTTTCTTCTATGCGAAATTATCGCACACTTGTTAAAACTTGTCTTCCTATGGTAGTCCAAAAAAGATGCGAAAAATTCGCGGGAGGTGGGAATTGAACCTGCATCCTCAAGCTTATTGTCTTCACTTCTGACCAACTTTGCTAGCTTCTGTTTGCAAAATATCTGTGCGAAATACCCTTGCGAAAAATACATGCTCGTTGGGATTTGAACACGCGACCATGAACTCATTAACTTCGCAGATGACCAACTGTGCAGCCACTTGTTTGCGAAATAATGAAAAAATATTGCGAAATTATTCATTTTTTTTCCCTCTGTAAAAAGAAGAAAACTATGCTCGTAGGCAAATTCGAACTTGCTACCACGAACATACATATTGTTCTCTTGACCAACTGTTCAACCACCATTATGCGAAATAAACGCACAACATTTTTCTCTTACTCTTCGATTCTCCCTTGGAGAAGAAAATGAAAAATATGCATGTGTGCGAATTCGAACCCGTGACCTATTTGTTATTCGTTCAGCCTTGAACCATCTGTGCAAATTTCTGTTTGTGATAGAAATTGCAGCATCTGCCTCTTATATTCTCTTCGTCCTTCCTTAATTTCTTTCAACAATTTGGATCTTGCTTTTTCTCCTGAACATGGAAATCTTCTATTGAAACCTTGGTTTCTTCCCTGAAAAATGTAATTTTTCCATGAAATTTCCATTTTGAACCTAAACTTTGTAGATCTAGAAAAATATGAGCTAGCTAATCTTCATGGAAATTTCTTGAACCAACAAGTTACATGAAGGATAAATCCTTTACTCGTCCCTGTCTCTAAGCGCAAAATGTAGTTGCGGAAATCATGCAACACACCCCTTATGATAATTTCTAGATCTAAACCTATTTCATAATCAAAATAAAGATTAAAGTCTTTAAAATTATAAAATGGACACAAGGATTTTTTTACATGGTTCGATCAATGTGATCTACATCCATGGTTCTTCATTATGATTGTTGAGGTTACATTAATATTACATTTACAATCTCCATTAATGAGTATTTTTTAGAGCTTTAGATCTAGTTTTTGGGGAAAAGATGATAAAGAAAATAAATTCTCTCTCTATCAATTGTGTCTCCTCTCTCTCCTACAAAATTGTGTCTCCTCTCCTTTCTCTCTCCTGCCTTCCTCTTTATATAGGTGTTTACATAGTGGATGAAAGCTTATACATAATGGAGTACGGCTCATATTGTCTCATGCTCCCGCTCTGGTCTCTCGAGCTCTGCTACCTTTTCGCAGCTCGCTACCTTCTCGCAAGCTAAGGAAATGAATGCATCTCGCACACTAACAAATGTGTTGTGTGATATTTTGATCCTACATGTTTTCTCTCAGCATCTGAGCTCAAATGATGTGTCGACGCGATATTTACTCAATATTTTATGTAATAATATATGAAGCCACGGCATCTTACAATCCAATCCATCATTCACATCCAAACCAACACCCGAGTCCGACTCATCTCATCGTGGACGCCCATTCAACTTGAGAAACAAATTTTCCCTAGAATAAATAAAGTAATCCCTCCGTCCCACTATTAAGTGACCTAGTTCAAGTTTCCAAAAATTTTAAGGCAAACAAGGGAAAAGAGTATATTTAAGCATCTTTTACAATTATACCCTTATGGATAATAACTATTGAAATTTTGAAATGATTTATCTTTCAAACTACACCACGAATGTTCGCAAACTTCATACCATTGAAAAGCATTTTAAAACACCTATGTAACGAATATAAACATGCCTATCAAATTATGCATATTTCTTATATTTCTTATAATCAATTAAAAGGATAATTTTATAAATATCTCCTTTTTAGTGATATAGGTCACTTAATGGTGGGACATAATCTAAAAGTAAATAGGTCACATAATAGTGGGACGGAGGGCGTATATAATAATCAACGTGGTTTTTCTTGAGAAATATTCTGACCAAAAAGGCGTCTTTTCCCATCATTTAAATTGCATATCATGGCAGCTTAGGTAAAAATAGTGGCAGGGACGAAGGTGGGGGTGGCTTAGGTAGGCTACAGCCCACCCCAAAATGTGGAAAAGTATATTTAGTGTAGCCTAATTGTCAAGAAATTATAGATTAGCCCATGACAAAAATTCTAATTAGCCCATTAGTATGCCATATTCACATGACTTTTTTCAATTTTCATTATTATGCTGTGTTTTTTCGTTCCTTTGAACTTTTCTATTCCGGATAGTGCTTAAAATTACAATCGAAGATGGAAATTACCCCTACTCCACCACAATCTGACCTAATTAGGCCATGTTGTTTCCAAATACTTACTAAAACTTGGCTCATGCGTAAACTAAAAATTAGCCCAAATCTCATAATCTATTTAGCGCATGCTTATTTTTTTCTTCTGAAACAATGATGAAAGATTGATGTGTAAATGTTTCGATGTATCTTTACATAATTTCATTATCTGATTTAAAAACTATACAAACATATAGAAATAAGATCTAAAAATTAAGTCATTTTTCCGCACACTGTATAATAAATACTAAGTCTTATTATACATTGGTATGCACAATTTAAAATATTGTCACTGAGTTGAACCTTAACATACAAAAAATGATAAGCAGTGTACATTGGTTTGATCGATGTATATAATTTTGAGAACTTTAGATTGCTACCATCTGTGTGTTTGGAAAAGAAATTTTAGCCCACCCAAAGACAAAATCCTGGTTCCGTCGCTGAATAGTGGTGCAGATGATTTCCATTAAAAAAATAGTGGCACCGCTTCGTGATTCCGCTTTGTAAAGTAAATTGCGCCAAAATGTAACAATAGTATTAAAAAAAAAAAGGGAAGAAAGAAACAATAATTAAGGAACTCAAATGACATGAACCATCGAGCAGTGGTTTAGGTTCGATGATACCTGTTGGTCTTCTTTTTTTTTTTATAGATGAAATAACAAGTCAGACACAAAGTGCTGATAACTGAGGTGCCTCCCATCGTTGAGGACTTAAAGTTTTCCCTCCTGCTAGTGCAAGATTTTGAAGTTCTATGTAGTTCTTACTATTAATAGTTTTACAAATTACTTTCTCAAAAGACTTAAAAGTTAAATTGAGTTTATCCATTCTTTGATCAGTCCTCCGATTGTGTTGTTCTTCTTCCACTGTTCGGCGTGTTCATGATGTTTGGATTGCATCCAGGAAGGTTGAAAGTTCTGCATCCGAGATCCGAGGCCCAATCCAAAGCAACCCGGAGCAGCCAGGACATCTCCTTCTTCTTTCCCATGAGCTCCGACACATTGTGTTCTTCACAATGATTGAGAGGGATCCGTGACATAAACACCAATTCCTCGTTAGTTCTCGTTGCATTGTCTATCACAGCCAAAAAGGCAAAAGAGATATGAGTATCATTATGTTGTTCAGATATTTCTCTCCTTTCTATTCTTTGGGAGGACTATTAGAAGCCAGAGATGAGAGTGAACATCATTTAAGTGTTTTAAGATAGACTTGGCTGTTAGAGATGGATGTGGTTTAGCTTTACCAAAAGCAACATCACACCCGGCTTTCCAAACAAACCAAAGCATATAGTTGAGCAAACACTTGCCCAAGAACCCCACTTGAGGTATTATATTATTATTAACAAACCAGCTATTACACCAATCGAATGATTATTGAAGCCATGACAAGCAATATCCGATTTAGATGACAATGAGCCTGCATAACGGCTCTAGTAAAAGTACAATGCATAAGGGAGTGTTCACCTGTTTCTCAGGGTGCTGCAACTCATAAGGATCCTTAAGGATTATAGCATTTGGGAAATTGGTAATGGCAAAATGGTCCACATCTGGAAAGACAAGTGGATTCCAGATGAGAATGGTAATCCTATAAATCTAAATGATTTAGGGACTGACTGCAACTACAAAATGGTCAACGATTTGATGATTGAGTCTAGGTGGAATGTTGAAATATTAAACCAACTGTTTGATTGGGAAATTGTGGCCAAAATCCTCTCCATAATCCCTGATACTAGCAAAGAAGATACTCTGAGGTGGATTGATAACCACCGTGGGATTTTCTCTAGTAAGTCCCTGTATAATCTTCTGGATAAAAAAGTCAATCAACCAACTGACCTGCTTGCTAAGAAAATCTGGTATACTCTTAATGTGCTTCCTAGGTGGATTGACCAGATGTTGGTCTTCTTATGTTGTTGGTTTGTGACTCCCGTCAAGGGGCAATGAATAATATGAGTTGCAGCACCCTGAGAAACGAATTAAGTGGGGTTAAAGGCAACCTGCTGAGACACCGAGTTGACACTAAAAATAAAAAATGCATGATCATCCCTTGGCGTGCTTGTATCCTTTCCCACTGCCTTAGCTTCCTGAATCGATGTAATTTCGTTGAAGCTCTTCGTGTTGGGAATACCAAGACATCGCATACCATGCTGATGACGCCCCTCTTTAAAGTGCCGTTCAAAGTCTCTGCGACCCCTACAACTATGATTCCCACAGATCTCGCACTTAAATTCTTGGCGAAGACCGTGAAGGTTATATAACCGGTAAGGAATAGGCTTCCCATCACAACCCATTGGCAACTTGAGAGGATTATAAATCTGCTGCTGTTCATCATCGTCACTTTTTGTTTCTTCTTCGGAATCTTCCTCCTCTTCAACTTCTTTTTCCCTCTCAGCAACTGTCAACGCCTGTTTCTTCTGGACATTTTCTTTAGTTTGTTCGATTGTCTCCTTCAGCATTTCACACAGTCGTTTCACCTTAGACTCATTCAAAGCAATTTCCTTCAGCTTCGTCTCTCGTGATGCGCCATTACGTGAATATTGTTCAACAGGTGTGTGCTCCGTTTCTACCTTTGAAAATATTCTATCAAGGTCTTGCAATGGTTCTTTTCGCCGTAAGAAATTAATCAGATACTCGAGCAAATGCTCCAGGTACTCTCTATACTGTCTGGTTAGCTTCAGTTTACATGAAATTCTATGTGGTTTCGAGAACACTAATAAATTATGGGTATCGAGGGATCATAGATCGATTGGAAAGACGAAGATTAAAGTGGTTCGGCACTAACGCCTACGTCCACTGACAAACCCCTTAGGGTGAAATAGATTATTGATCTCCAGATAGATGATTCTGGGATGATGTTACAGTTAGACAATGAGTCCTATTTATAGGATTATTGAATCAAAAGTAAACCTAGAGTACCAAAATACATTGACTAGGTAAACCAACTTATCCAGCTAGAATAAAGGAGTTACTAGCCAGAATGCGTAATACTATGCATGACTTGGTCTTGTAATTATCTTCTCCACACGTCCGTTGAATGCACCATAAGCTAACTGACCACCTCGATCACCTCGGTGGCTAATATGTGTGCCATATAATCCAACACCCCCCCTCAAGTTGGACACGGAGAGAAATGAAGTGTGCAACTTGGACAATATATCTTGAAAAGAAACATTGTGAACTAAAACTTTGTATGACGGACTTCGACCATGGCATGGATGATGCTTCATTCACGTACTTGGACGTGGCAGTTGAACTTTATGAGCTGACTGTTTTACTTTTACGCCAGCAACATGATTTAGGCTCCTTTGTCTTCTTTTCTTTTCACAGTCTTCACTTTTTTTTTTTTTTTTTTTTTTTTTTTTTTTTTTTTTGTGATCTTGTATTATTAAAACACGTCATCAAGAATGAAGATGAACTAAAATCACGAGATGTAATTGAAAACATCTCGGAAAAGAATGCGATAACATGATCCGGAGATGGAATCATACATTCAGAATTGATATTTCTTAAAAGAAGGAATAATATTAGATTGAGAAATCCTTAACTAGCAAAGCCAAAGATTACATAATTGTTGGAAAATATCCAGAGATAATTAGATTACGAAAATTGACGAGATTCTCAAAGAGAAACTGATCTAAGTGTGATTATAACTCAAATCATCATTAGGTCTATGGCTGTACCCTCAGCCGGAACCCATAGAAAAACTCATGATGTGGACAGAGAACACCATCACGATGCGATAAATGCAAATATATTTTGGAGTGCAAAGTTCTTGAGAGCATACATGATTAGCTCTATGTTTGACACAGTTGGGAACCGGATATGAATACCCTTTGAGTTAGGTATTGATAAATAATGAAATCTTGCAGTGAACAATATTGGCAAGACATTTTGATAGAAATATGTTGCAGCTTGTAGTTAATCAAGCACACCAACATAAACTGAATTGATGACGATCACTCTGAAGGTGAACTGAGAAACAAAATAAAATTGCAGCTGTTCTAAAAAAAATGATAACTGCTAATGCCAAAACGTAAGTAAAGGCCTGAATTATTTAGGAAAACCAAAAAAAAAACTGTTTTGCCATGAAGTTATAGGGCAACAATTGATAGAGGAAACCTAACTAAAGGTCTTCCATGAGAATAAAAATTGATTTGTAAATGATCAGTTTAACAACGAATGGAAACTGATTTTCCTATGAACCAAAGATGAGGTCGTATAGGCTAACAGTTAATAGATCATTAAAGAAGTTTTATAACTCGATCATCTAGAAAAAAGAGTTACAGAAAGACATTCATTAATGGAAACAAGACTTATTCTTTGAATAATCCACACAACATGAAATGGTTATGTAGATGAGACCCAATTCTGATTTGTGGTCGAGTGAAGGAACACCACAAATAAAATATATCTAAGACTTTTGCTGGTGTTGGAAGACTGAAAAATGGAAGCTCATTGCTCATAGTTCCATTGTAAACACAAAAGTGATATGTACTGCATAGACTCAAAAGCATACGTTGATGCGATGTACAGTAATTGTGTGAAAAAGACAACACCAAAAAAGAAAAGCAAAAAACTCAACAAAGATTATAGAACCCACGAATCTTATATGCAAAAAAATGTGAATACTATACTGCCTCTTTACTGTTGATGGTAACAGAAAGAGGATTGATTAGTTTAGATGTAAACAAACTGAATAATGAAAGGAAAACACAAATCCTCTTCCAAAGTTTGATACCCAATTGGGTAACAGGGAAAAATGAATTTTTGTAAACTTCCCTGTGATTTAAGATACTAACCCTAAGAAATCTGGGTAGTAGAGAAAACAGCAAGCACCATGTAAACATCAAAATTAAAGCTAAAAAAGAAGATGCCACTAGATGCTGAATCGATGATACCCATAAATTATGAGAAAAATCAATCTGATAACAAAAAAGTATAGAAAGCGGAAGCATTTGAGCGGATCTCCCCGCTCTGATACCATAATAAATTATGGGTATCGAGGGATCATAGATCGATTGGAAAGACGAAGATTAAAGTGGTTCGGCACTAACGCCTACGTCCACTGACAAACCCCTTAGGGTGAAATAGATTATTGATCTCCAGATAGATGATTCGGGATGATGTTACGGTTAGACAATGAGTCCTATTTATAGGATTATTGAATCAAAAGTAAACCTAGAGTACCAAAATACATTGACTAGGTAAACCAACTTATCCAGCTAGAATAAAGGAGTTACTAGCCAGAATGCGTAATACTATGCATGACTTGGTCTTGTAATTATCTTCTCCACACGTCCGTTGAATGCACCATAAGCTAACTGACCACCTCGATCACCTCGGTGGCTAATATGTGTGCCATATAATCCAACAAACACATCAAGATAAGCAGAATACTCTATCGGTTGTTTCGTTTTTTCGTTTCGCTCTGCAAACTTACGATTAATGTACTCATTATAGAGCTCATGCAAGTCCAGGTAGCGTCCATATCGACCTTCCTCACCACTAAACTCCACATGCTATGCGAAATTACAAGATACGCTTCGTCTCCTGTGATGTTTGCGAAATTACAAGATATGCTTCCTTCCTAAACGTCCTTCCGACGCGACTATTCGATTGCATAAATAATATATGCCATAAAACTCTTCTTCTTATTCTCTGTCCTTTTCTATTCAATCAGAAAGGTAAGAAAATCCAACCAAGCATAAGCAAAACCTATTTCTAACATGATGAATTGTATTTGCTGAGAGCATATATCTGGGTCACTCTCAAAACCAGTCATGGAAATGTATCTTGAAACAGAAAAGATTTATTGCTTCATGGATTTTTTAGAAATGAAGAATTGAACAGTTAAGTATTGGACAGCTTATAGTGGGTCAAAATTATTCAGACAAAACAGGCTGCAATAATTTTGTTGCAATATTATGAAGAGATAGCGGATAGCCCGTATAGAATATACAATATATATTTACTACTAAATATCTCGTTATTACGATTGCAGTTCCCTTTCGAGTCATCTTTCTAACACTATAAATAAAAATAAAATGCACCATTTAATTAGGCTGTCCTGAAACCCTAACTCTAGAAATAAGAAACAGAAGTGGAAGATGAAAAAGATGTTGAGCAGGCTACCAGAAGATGTTCAGGTAGATGTCTTTCTAAGGTTACCTGTGAAATCTATTCAAAGTTGTAGATGTGTATGCAAACCTATGTGCAAACTACTTTATAACCCTAAATTTATTAAGGATTTTAACCATAACTGCAAGAAAAACCCTAAGCTAATGTTTATATGTCACCCGAGGAACAGGTTACCTGTTTGTCGTTCAATAGATTATGCTTCGATATCATCGGCATCAGCATCAGCATCGTCTACGACAAGATATATATGTGATGGGTCTATTCGAATGAAAAACCGTTTCCATATTGAATGGTCTCCGGGTTTTAATGTAGTGGGATCTTGTGACGGATTGATTTGCGTTAGCTTACTTGGTGGTGCGAGATTTTGTATTTGGAACCCTTCTACCTGTGAACATAAGCCATTAAAATTATTTGAGCACGTATTTTGTCAGGTTTCCTTTGGGTTTGGTTACGACAGCCACCTAGACGATTACAAAGTGATAAGAATTGTGGCAGATGAAAATGATGGTGGTGGCTATTCTCAAGTTGAGGTCTGTACATTAAGAAGAAGATTCAAGCCGTGGACAATCCAAACCCTGAAACGATACACGTTACGTGACTTTTATAGTTGCCTTTTGAATGGAGCTCTTCATTGGCCTGGCTTGATCAAAGCAACAGGTTCTAGCGTTATAGTCTCTTTTGATTTCAGCAGCGAGAGATTTGTGGAATTCGAATATCCAGAAGAAGTAGTTTATCTGCAAATGGCAAACCGTTTGGAGGTACTGGAAGACCGTCTGGGTTTGATTGCTTTTTCCCAGTATGATTTCTGCTCGATCGATGTATGGTTAATGCAAGATTATGGAGTGGGAGAATCTTGGACTAAAAAGTTCAGTTTTGAGCCTTCATGTCTTATCAATCATCCTTACTTGAAGCTGGTATGGTCTTTTACAAATGGTGAGATTTTGATGGAGGGTGGCTATACAAAATTTTTATATGACCCCAAGAGTGGTTTAACCAAAGTTTTGGAAGGCCCCGGTTTTCTGAATGGTAAATACGGATTGAGTTTGACGGTGAGTTATGTGGATAGTTTAGTATCATTAGCTACTTGCACAGGGAAAAGGAACGCAAATGGAGTGGGATGCATTATACCCAAGAAACAAAGACAAAACTGATGAAATCAGCAGTAACATATATGTTATGCAGTTTGTGAACTAATAGATTTTTATTTTATTTATGATTTAAAAAGAAATTTGAATTGAATTTCTACTATCTAATTGAAATTATTACATCTCGATCCGGTTTCTCTTGGTTCGAAACCGAGAATTCAAATCCAAAGTTACTTTGTGCAAATTTATTTTTTCAGTGCAATGCTTCTGTTACATGGAGGCATCCACAGTAGAAGTTCGGCCTTCTTTTACTCTAGTGATTGGTTTAAATTGAACTTTGAGGTGGAGTACTCGTAATATATACTAGCTAGCTAGGAAGCCAACCAGGGGATTTACTACCCTTAGTTGCAATATGTAAACTGCTTTTCCAGAGATGAGTTTCTGGAGAAACTCTCGACAAAATTACTCCCAACTCTAGCGATACCAGAGAAACTGATGCCAATTGAGAAACTCAAGAAGCACCAATGATACCGAGCAATTCGAGAAAATTTTATACAAATTTCTTAACTGGCACAGACGTCATCAACAATTAGCTTTCAGCTTTGAAGGGAAAAATTAACAGCTTTGTTTCACAACTGCCCAAACTCTTTGATAGTTTTTTGGTAGCAACCAATAATCAGGTGTAGAAAAAGTAGCTTCACATGGTCTCCAAGAGCTTGTTCCGGTATCAAGTACGGACTAGAGACTAATGAGAACAATAGCATAAGAAAAATCACTTAATCGCCTAATTTTCTGCAGATAATGGTAGAGCGATTCTGGTGTAGATTTACGAAGATATTGGTAGAGCAATTCTGGTGTAGATTTACAAAGCTAATGAGACCTTTAGAAAAATCACTTAAAGGCAGATATATCTGGCGAATTTTTCTGCAAGATATATCTTCCATTTATGTTACGTTTCAATTCTTATACCAGTTAAAAATTAGTATCTCATGTAGAAGTACGCTTCATTTTCTTATAGATACAGATACAAGTTTTCATTTTTTCTACGACTAAGTTTTGGAGTTTAATCTGCAACGATATAAAAAGAAGAGTTATGTAGATGGGTATTTGATCTTGGAAATGAAAGTCTTTCAACTATTGCAGTTACAGATATGAAAGATCCAACTTGGATCAAATTACTCGATGAGTATTTAATTGTATCAGATGAGGATGGCGTGAAACAAATTGCATAAATTGTGTCCATCATACATTCAAGCATGCCCCACATACATGGAGAGGCAGAGTACTTAAGTAAGAGATGTGTATCGGCTCCAACAAACGATAGTGTGGATGAAAGCCACCACATTGTTTCGACGGTCCCAAGAGAAACATATCATTTGTTGAGTTCATACAACATTACCTCTATGAGAGGATCCACTCAACATCAAGATGTTCCAAGCTATACTAAAATTTTGAATTTCTTGCAATTTCCAGGAGTTTCGGACCATATAATGGAGTTCCAGTTATGCTGCTACAGAACATAAATCAGAGCATGGGTCTTTGCAACGGAACCCGATTAATTGTAAAAAAAGTTGGTAAAAGGTTATTCAGGCATGAATCACACCAGGGAACCAGATCAGCTTTCATCTGTACATTCCAAGGATGATATCGTCTCCTACTGCCACAAACTTATCTTTTGTATTAAGAATAATACGCAATTTGCCGTAAAAGGATGTTTTGCTATGACAATCAACAAGAGCCAAGGTCAAACCCTACAGTATGTGGGCATCTATTTGCCAAAGCCACTTTTGACTGACGGACATTTATATGTGACAATGACTAGAACGTTATCAAGAAATTTTTTGAAGATTCTGATTAATTAACTATGTCTACTGAACCAATTTTGGCCACCTACGATGTAGACACTCTCGAAACAGACAGTGCGTATGCACCGGGTTAGATGCTTGTATATATAATAGCGTACAACTTTTGGAGATGTATGCATTCCGGAAATGTTCTTTTAATTCTTTTGGGAAAGCATATGGACCAACGTGCTCTTGATTCTCTCCAAGGATGATTTACGTACCACCCTAGTTTAAAAATCGCCTTACTTCTCCACACCTGAATGGCTGAATCACAAATTTAGGGTTGTGTATTCTGGTGTTTTCTTTTGAGAAACATGATTCAAAAAAAAAAAAAAAAAAAACTAAATAAACAGCGGTGTCTGTTTTTGAACTTTGTTCAGGTTTTACTTTTGTCACCAATTCTTTTATGATTTGCGCAGTCCCTGGCTGTGGACCAAGGGATTTAGCCCATTACCCCGTTGAGACCCGTACACTGGGAGTTTCTGAAGAGATTGCGGATAGCCTATATAGAATATCTTATATATTTACTACTAAATATTATGTACGATTGCAGTTTCCTTTCACCATTTAATCTGGCTGTCCTACTCTGTTGAAACCCTAACCCTAGCAAGAAATAAGAAACAGAAGTGGAAGATGAAAAAGATGTTGAGCAGGCTACCAGAAGATGTTCAGGTAGATGTCTTTCTAAGGTTGCCTGTGAAATCTATTCAAATTTGTAGATGTGTATGCAAACCTATGTGCAAACTACTTTATAACCCTAAATTTATTAAGGATTTTAACCATAACTGCAAGAAAAACCCTAGGCTAATGTTTATATGTGACCCGGGGAACAACGTACCTGTTTGTCGTTCAATAGATTATGCTTCGATATCATCAGCATCAGCATCGTCTACGACAAGATATATATGTGATGGAGTTATTATTCATATATGTGATGGAGTTATTCGAATGAAAAACCCTTCACATATTGAATGGCGTCCGGGTTTTGTTGTAGTTGGCTCTTGTGACGGATTGATTTGCGTTAGCTCACTTCGTGGTGCGAGATTTTGTATTTGGAACCCTTCAACCCGTGAACAGAAGACATTCAAATTATTTGATCCCACATTTTGTCAAGTTTCCTATGGGTTTGGTTACGACAGCCACCTTGGCGATTACAAAGTGGTAAGAATTGTGGCAGATAAAGAAGATGGTGGTTATTCTCAAGTTGAGGTATGTACATTAAGAAGAAGATTCAAGCCGTGGACAATCCAAACCCTGAAACGATACACGTTGCGTGACTTTTACAGTTGCCTTTTGAATGGAGCTCTTCATTGGCCTGGCTTGATCAAAGCAACAGGTTCCAGCGTTATAGTCTCTTTTGATTTCAGCAGCGAGAGATTTGTGGAATTCGGATATCCAGAAGAAGTAGTTTATATGGTAACCCGTTTGGAGGTACTGGAAGACCGTCTGGGTTTGATTGCTTTTTCCGAGTATAATTTCTGCTCGATCGATGTATGGTTAATGCAAGATTACGACGGAGTGGGAGAATCTTGGACTAAACAGTTGAGTTTTGAGCCTTCATGTCTTATCAATCATCCTTACTTGAAGCTGGTATGGTCTTTTACAAATGGTGAGATTTTAATGGAGGGTGGCTATTTAAAATTTTTATATGACCCCAAGAGTGGTTTAACCAAAGTTTTTGAAGGCCCCGGTTTTCTGACTGATAAATACGGATGGAGTCTGACGGTGAGTTATGTGGATAGTTTAGTATCATTAGCTACTTGCACAGGAAAAAGGAACGCAAATGGAGTGGGATGCATTATACCCAAGAAACAAAGACGAAACTAACATATATGTTATGCAGCTTGTCAACTATTAGATTTTCATTTTATTTATGATTCAAAGAAATTTGAAACCGATCCGGTTTCTCTTCGCTAGAGAATTCAATGCAATGCTTCTGTTACGGCTACGCATGGAGGCATCTACAATAGAAGTTCCACCTTCTTTTACTCTAGTGATTGGTTTAAATTGAACTTTGACGTGGATTACTCATAATACTAGCTAGCAAGGAAGCCAACCAGGGGATTTACCATTTACTTGTACATAGCTTATTTGCATTATGTATACTGCTTTTCCAGAGATGAGCTTCTGGAGAAACTGTCGACAAAATTACTCCCAATTCTAGCGAGCGATACCAGAGAAACTAATGCATTGTATACAATTGAGAAACTCAAGAAGCACCAATGACACCGAGCAATTCGAGCAAATTTTATACAAATTTCTTAACTGGCACAAAAGTCGTCAACAATTAGCTTTACAGCTTTGAAGGGAAAAATTAACAGTTTTATATCACAACTGTTAATTTTCTTGTAGCTTCAGCTTGTTTCGGTATGAAGTATGGACTAGAGACTAATGAGAACGATAGCTTCATTGAGATTCAATTATAGTCATTTACAGATGAACTTGAACACAATTAGTAGGCAAACTGCTTCCGGCAAGAACTATTTCGTCATTGTTTCTTTTACTTCTAGTATTCATCCAAGAAAATATCCGTTCTTTCTGCTGAGCAATTAATGCTTTGAGGAGGCGTTTACCCACTCTACCTCTTTCGGAATGTCCTGCATATATAGAAGCTGATTTCCAGGAATCAAAAGAGCTCCGCAGGAACCAAAAGTGGAAAGCTAAGAAATATGACAATGAACTCTCCGCAGTAATTTTTAGCACATATTACAGTAAATCTTTTGCATCGAGTTTTACGACCATTGACAACCTAGTTTGATCCTTACCCATAATGCAAATACTGCTTAACCAACCAATGTATGAATTTATGAATATCTGTACTTGCCCCATATAAATTTGTAATTGGATCGCTTGGTCTATTAGAGACTGGAGTCGCCGACCCGATCTACTTGAGATATATAGGAGTTGTTGTCCTACTTTGAAGAGATCCAGATCGTGCAAGTGGATACCTTGGACGGCCTGCTCTGAGATAGATTGTTCTGTGTATAATATAATTAAGCGCCGTCAGTACGCGGTGTGCATAACATAATATTCGCAAGCTCAGTACACGCCTCAAGAAGAGAAAAGTAGTTTAAAAGAGGAAAAGATTAAGAAGTAGTCATGAAGAAGGTCAAAAGCAGAACTGAGATATAAATGTACTTGCCTGGAAAGAAGTACCGCTTGTGGTGCTTCGGAGTAGCTATTGACAGAGATTGTTGGAAAGGCTCTCACGGTCAATATAGCTTTGGCATGTCCTTAATCTCTAAAAGTAACCTTCCAAGAACAAACAAGTATAACCTTTAACAAGTGCACAAGATTGAAAAAAGGGGAATAGCATCTTCACCTCAATGAAATGTTTATTATTGATAATGCAGCTGGAGTTGCAGAATTCAATTTTGAATAGTTCGTCATGCATGCTCAAATTTAAGTGATTCAATTCAGCACCATGCATGAAGTGATCTTTATTCTCACTGTCCCTTCAGTAGTTTTACATTCATTTATAAAAATCATCTAGACATTTGTCATACATTAATGCATTTGTAGGACTAGAACTTTCTGTTGAACTTGAAATCATTTGCATCCTCTGAATCGGGGCTTTACTGTTCGTGCATCTTGTTTTCTTTTCTTTTAAGTTTGCCAAATTTGTGCTACACCGTACCAAGACTAGTAGGGTCTATGGTTTCTTTTCTTTGCTGGGATTGTTGATAGTGTTGCGCCTGCTTTTGGACATGGAGTATTTTCTAGGCATGTTGATAGTGTTGCGCCTGTGTTTGGAGGAGCTCAACCATGGAGAAGTGCACATAAACCAATGCCGCACCTATATATGGGATTCTACCATTTCTTTGCAAGCAAATTTAAGTGGCCGGTTTACTCAAAAGAAATATTAGTTGTCCGACAATGAGTTTAATCACATACCTCTTTTACCTTGTGATACCAGAATCAATCATATTTTGAATTGTTAAAACTTACTACTGTTTTGGTTATTTAAAATTGTTAAATCTTATTGTTGTTCAAGTGAGAGTTAGACTCTCGAAACTAGTTAGTAAATTTACGTCTCATTCGTGAAAGTTTGCATCTCCGATCTCAAAACGTGTATTTTATGGCTTCCCCGCATAATTCGCGATTTTTACGAATCCGTTTAGGTTCGTCAGTTTAGATTGTGTGCCCGTGTTACGCCCGGGTGGCTTCGCAAACTTGGTTCACCAATTCAATCTACAACTAAAAATAGAATGGCATAGTTATGCACCAACTACAAATACAATGCATCACTGTCTCTTTCTTTGAACTAGAGGTGTAAATTGGCCGTGCAAAGACGAGCACACCCAAAGACAAAGACGCTAAAATTTGAGCACTGCCAGCCTGAAGACGGCACAACACGTTAGTTAAATGGGACGTCTTTGGGTTTGACTAATTGGCACAGTAGCACGACAAAGACGCAGTGGCACGAATAAGCACGTGGCCCAGCCCGGCACAGCACGTTAAGAGAGCACGTCATAACATGTACAAATACACCATATAACAAGGCATAATACATCACATTTTTTGTATATTTCACAAAAGAGTCACTATTCTAGCTAGTTTTTAACATTTTATGTCGGCTTATTATTTATAACAACAAATATAATACCTTAATATTCTAAAATATATTTCAATATCGTTGTTATAATGTCGTCACCTATATTTAACTAGAACATTAATTTACATGACAATAATCCAATTTTATATTTGATGGGCTATTTCTTTTTATTGAATAAACTTGTTAATTTTACTTGAAATAATTTTAAATGATATGTTGTCTAATTAAATTCTTGTGATAAGGTCCGACTTAATGTGTACATTAAGTGATTTCAAATTGTTTATAGCACGTGTGCCAGCACGGCATAGCACGACACGTTTATTCGTGTGTTGTGCCCGTGGGCTGTGTTGTGCCTAGCTTTTGACTAGTAAAGCACAGCACGGCACAACACGTTTAAATCGTTGGCACAGCACAGCACGGCACATGGCACGTGAAGCACGCGACTTCGTGTGCCGGGCTGTGCCGGGCCGGCACGTTTTACACCTCTACTTTGAACCATAATTTTAATTTGGTAAAGCTCGGCTTCACCTCGCCCCGTCCCGATTTGATCCCGATGCATTAAGTTGATTTGGTATCGCCAAGTTTCTGCACAAAATTCGGTTTCGCTAAAAGTCATCGTTAAAATAAGCCATCCGACTCATATCCTTAGTTAATTACCCAAAACAACTTAATGTCCCAAGCATGAAAACAGGTACGTGCTTATTTGACAACTTACGTAAATACCTTAATTACTTTTCAAAATTTAGATTAACATTATCGCCTTAATTACAATATTGTCTTTGTTTATCCAATTCATATGAAATGATTTTGAAGTTCAGATACATGTTAGTCCTTTTACACACTAATATCTAAATAACCAAGAGCTAAGCTTCATTTTCCTTAGCAGCAGCATCAATGAAGAAAGAATCTCTAAGCGTCAAAAGTAAAAGGAATGGTGAGTAGTAGGAATCCAATCCTACCGGCTCTCATTAGTCATTATTGTCTTAACATCGAAATTTTAAGTTGGGAATGGTCTGGTGGTAAAAAAAAAAAAAAAAAATCAAAACAGTAAGCAACGATATCGTGCATTTTTTATTGGGTGTGGCTCGGTTTCGCCTCGCCCCGTTGATTAGGATTTTCAATTTGGTGTGGCTCGGCTTCGCCTTGATCGCCCCGTCCCGATGCATTTTTGATTTGATGCCACACACATCGCGCCGCCCCGTTGCGGTGCACTTTTTATTAGGTGTGGCTCGGCTTCGCCTCGCCCCGTCGCTTAGAATTTTTTGATTTGGTGCGGCGGATTCGCATCACCCTGTCCCGATGAATTTTTGATTTGGTGTCGACATGCGAGGCTTCGCCTCACCCCGATGCATTTTGATTTGGTGTGGCTTCGCTTCGCCCCGCCCGATGCATTTTTGATATTGTTATCGCATGATTTTGATGCAGTAAACAACAGGTAGCGCTCTTTTGATGTGGTTCTAAGATTTTAGCTTGGTTAATGATATTAAGAATAACTCATGCCAGAAAAATCAAAATTTGCTTCTGTAGGTCCTCCACGGACCGCCGCACCCTCTTCGGGTACGGCCACATAGCACAGATACTGTCCCCACTTGACCACCTTGAGGTTAGGTGTGGGGTTTTAATCCAAAAGGCCTCGGTTGCTATGTAGGGAGAATGTCTAGCTTATATATCACCATATGGAACTTGTTCTCCTCCATGTGGGACTATCTTTAGCTACCCCATGTGTCACTCACATGTGTGTATTGAGCCATACAACTCCAACAATCTCCACCTTGGCGAGAATACACACCAGCTCGCCACCTCCGTATGCTATCAATCGGACAATGATTACTGCCACCAGATGCTCTTGGAACACTACTCAATACTTTGAGCTTCCCGGCTCCACCTGCGACCTTCCGATTACCGTCATTCCATAGCCACTCTTTAGCCCGACTCCCGGTAGCTCCACCTTGCTCTGATACCATTTTGTTATAACAAATGTCTCTTCCAAGCACAATCAATCAAGAATTGAAATAGAAATGAAAATCAAAGTAAATCAAGCACACACAACATAAGGATTTATAGTGGTTCGATCAAGTTGATCTACATCCACTTTGAAGACGACAATAACGATTTCACTATGTATCAAACAAGGTTACAAGAGTATGATCCAAACCCCCTCTCAAGAACTAGCTTCTACTGCCTCCATACACTCTCTTCTCTTTTTGTTTTTCTCTTACTAAAATATAAGGAGGAGAAGAAGACTTATCTCTTGATGCCTTTTAGTCCACAAAAGGTAAACAGGCATATGAGTCTGGCAAATAGGTAAACCCAAACGAATACTAAACCGTATTCAAGGCACATATACTACAAATTATCTCCACCTTGGGGAGAATACACACCACCTCGCCACCTCCGTATGCTACCAATCGGACAATGATTACTTCCACCAGATGCTCTTGGAACACTACTCACTACTTTGAGCTTCCCGTCTCCACTGCGACCTTCCGATCTAGGCATTCCATAACCACTCTTCAGCCCGACACCCGGTATCTCTACCTTGCTCTGATACCATTTTGTTATAACAAATGGCTCTTCCAAGCACAATCAATCAAGAATTGAAATAGAAATGAAAATCAAAGTAAATCAAGCACACCCAACCCAAGGATTTATAGTGGTTCGATCAAGATGATCTACATCCACTTTGAAGACGACGATAACGATTTCATTATGTATCAAACAAGGTTACAAGAGTATGATCCAAACCCCCTCTCAAGAACTAGCTTTTACTGCCTCCATACACTCTCTTCTCTTTTTGTTTTTCTCTTACTAAAACATGAGGAGGAGGAGAAGACTTATCTCCTGATGCCTTTTAGTCCACAAAAGGTAGAAGCGCATATGGGTCGGGAAAATGGGTTAACCCAAACGAATACTAAACCGTATTTAAGGCACATATACTAAAAAATCTCCACCTTGACTTGAATACCATAACAACTCATCATCATCATCTTCGCTCAGCCCCCTCAAGGGCTCTCAACACCTGTTGACACCAACCAAGTCCAAGCAATGCTTGAACTTGATACTTGGAACCGGCTTCGTCAACATATCTGCAAGGTTATCCGTTGTAGGAACCTTTAGCATCGCTTTCCTACCTTCCTCAACTGTATCCTTGATAAAATGATATTTGACATCGATGTGCTTCGTTCTCTCATGATACATCTGGTTCTTGGTCAAGTGAATGACACTTTGACTATCACAGAACAAAGTTGCACTCTCTTGCTTGAAACCCAAATCACCAACCAAACCCATCAACCATATACCTTCCTTCACTGCTTCCGCGGCTGCTATGTACTCTGCCTCAGTTGTAGTCAATGCAACTGTGCTTTGCAAAACTGACCTCCAACTGATAGTAAAACCACACAATGTAAAAGTATAACTTGTCAATGACCTTCTTCTATCAATATCACCTGCATAATCAGAATCAACATAACCCACAACATTCGTCGAATCACCATAGTGTTTATCAAACACTAAACCAACATTTGTACTGCCCCTTAGATACCTTAAAATCCACTTTACAGCTTGCCAATGAGCCTTCCCGGTATTTCCCATGTATCTACTTACCACACTCACAGCCTATGCTCATGTGAATAAGGGGAAGCTAGAGCAAATAAGTGTATATTTCTTGGGTATGCAAAGGGTGTGAAAGGCTACAGGTTATGGTGTCCGGAAGAGAGATCAAACAAGTTTCTTATCAGTAGAGATGTGAAATTTGATGAGCAAAGAAGTGTATATTTTTTTGTAGGACCTCCACGGACCGCCGCACCCTCTCCGGGCACGACCACATAACATCGATATTGTCCCTCTTGACCACCTTGAGGTTAGGTGTGGGGTTTTAATCCAAAAGGCCTCGGTTGCTTTGTAGGGAGAATGTCTAGCTTATATATCACCATATGGAACTTGTTCTCCTCCATGTGGGATTATCTTTAGCTACCCCATGTGTGACTCACATGTGTGTATTGAGCCACACAACTCCAATTATATACGTACGTATGCTATTTCGAATTACTGCCGAATCACGAACCGTTGATCGAATCTTGAACCGAATTTGACTTCTACGAAACCTTATAATACTCGTATTTTTTTCGTTCTGTATGTTTACCGAATTCTAAATTGCTAACTAGGGTCTAGAATCTGAATGTGAATCTACGGGGAATTTTATTGACGTTTTAAGCACTAAGCAAAACTCTATCGTAGCATGAAGACGATGAATAATAAATTGCACATAAAAAGAATAAAATGTGCAGGAATCTTATTTTGAACAGTTTATAAAACCATACGTGAATCGAACACGCAACCTTCTGACAGAATTAGATATGCTACCATTGCGCCACAGATTCATACTGGAGTCAGGAGTTTGTAAAGCGAAAAATAAGTAAGAGCGGACACGATGTTTTACCTCAAAATATCTACTCATTGTTTATTCTGATTTGGTTGAGCATCACCATTATTCCTCGCATAAGGTTCCGAATGGAATACACTGGTATATAATTGGTTTTACTAATGAAAGTTCGGCACATATTAAATGAACTTTAAACCTTATTATGATGATCTAAAAAGCAACTATATTTAAAACATATTCAATGATATCAACAACTGAAGAATAGATCAGTGGTTTAGTCTTAATTTACCAAGCGTGAGGCCATGATCTATAAGGGCTGATACCAGTCCTACTAAGGGGATACCTACCATTCCATATAAGACAAAATATCTGAACGTTTCCGGCCGTTGGATCGACCAAATGGTATCCTCCTTAGTAGGACTGGTATCAGCCCTTATAAATCATGCTTGAGGAGAGTGTTCGATTCCCTCTGGTCGCGTCGCATTTATTTTTATTTACGGAAGTTGCATTGCCTTACTATTTGTTGGTTTCCATTTTTGTGGTGGCTTGTGATAACATCTCTAGTCTAGAATACAAAACAAAGTTTGGATAAGTTTGCATATGTAAGTGGTGATCAAGATTTACTCTCCCAAGGTTTTCACTTTCAGTCGTCTTTATCATTATCCAACTATTCTGATAAGTAATCGATGGACTAAACAGTTTTAATTGGTAAGCTAAAAATCATTATTTCAATTAAGTTAACTAAAGTTTGACTCACATTTTTCCTAAACACCATAAAAAAGTTCGTATAATGTTGACAAATAGAATTCCCATCTATTTTTAGTTTCTCGATATAATGTTGTTTTACATTTTTCCATTTTACATTTGTATACATATGGGTGTTTCTAAGTACCCAACAATTTTTCATAGAGGAAAACCAAACCCTAACTTTATTCCTTCTCACTGATTCTTAATTTAATAATTTATATGGAATTTTTTTATATGAACTCTTTTTCTTTTCTTTTTTCCGGTCAGAGCATTCCCGGAGACGAAGCTTTTTCATCAAAATCATTAGTTTTTGAAGTTTTCTCAAGAGATCCGAAGGTGTAATTGATATTTTACTTATATTCATTCAATGTCATATCCATTAATCTTTAATAGTCTAGACATAGATGAATCAATTATATTGCTGCAAAGCCAATACTTCTTTTGGTATGTCCACTTAGCCTTTTTTTTTCTTGTCAATGGAATATGTTTTTAGCGTACTTGTGTTTAGTTGAAATGAGATATGATATAGTTGAGATGTTAATAACATCATAAAATGCCATCTAATTGTCATCTTACATTTAAAATCACTAGTGGAAAAAGCAATAAAAAAGTCTGCCAGAAAAACACTCAAAATCACTAAATACAGCTGCTTCTGGGAGCCATAATATTATAGTGTTATTTCTCAAAACAACTGCGCCTGAGACTCCTTAAATCTTTTCAGTTACGACTGGCTTCAAAAGACTAACAATAATTATAGATAAACACAGTCGTATTGTTGGATCCTATTTTATTAAAAAAGAAAAACAAAACAAAAAAATGATTCAGCTGAATCTTAAACTAAAATCAAATATAATAACCAGGAACAAGAATTTGAATACCCATTATATTAAAAACCCAATTCAATACATAATACTTCAACAAACAACAATCACTCAAATTCTAAATTTTCTTCTTTGATAATTTTTTTGTTATTAACATAAGTAACAAAACAAATACGAGAAAAAAACATTAACAAAAGATTTCCCATACTTATATGCTTCATAATAGCCTTTAAGCTCTTCCTTGCTCCACCACTTGGATCCTTGTAGGAAGTATTTCCTTATTTTAGCTAGCTTCCTTTTTTGCATTGAAAAAGCACTTTGTTTCCATCGATGTAAACAATACTAGAGTTTTATGGAGGAAAAAAAAAGATTTCAAGTTAGTTATGATGTACAAACTTAGGGTTTTAATGATGAATCTGAATATTAAGGAAAACGAGAGAAGAGGATGAGAAATCGAGATTGAGACAGAGAATAACATTAGGCTTCTTTATATTGGGTTTTCATTTATAAATAGAAGGTGTGAGATATATGATGAGAGAGAAGTGACGATAGAGGCAGAGTTAGAGATAAGGAAACCTTGGGAGCATAAAAACTATTCCCACCCGCAGACGTAATTATACTCCTTCTATAAGCTTTTTGTATTTACTAAACTGCCACAAACTATTACGACTTCCACCAAAAATCGATTTACTTTTCCATGTTTTATTTTATATAAAGCCCAAACAGACTTAAAAAAAAACTCATTTTCCACCTGTGAATCCTAGCATAAAGTCATGAAAAAGGAAAATACAATCTTCGCTTCAATCCTTACATTTTGATTGTTATATTTCTTAAGATGTTTGGATATCTTTTAAATATATGGGTACTTATTTGTGGCCTTTTATGCAGATTGTATATTGAAATCAATCTTGTGAAGCACATATTTTATCGAGTCTCTTGTACCTATTCATCACCAAGCTTATGCAAGAACGTTATGTATCGAGTCTATTTTACTATTCCAATGAAACTTCTATGACCACTTTTAAAATCATTATGTAGGTTCAGTTGGATAACTAGGGAAATTCAACTCCCCTCCAAATATGGGAGCATTATAATTTATAAGGTACTCTAAGAGGAATAGAAAAGCATGAAGCCTGAAAATAGTAACCTAAGAATAAGGGATATTTTGAGGTAAATAATAGGGACTTGGGGACTAATTAAGCCGAAGCCCAAGTAGACAATATCCATAATGGAGAAAGGAAGAAGAACGAATTAATCAAGAAGAGGGAGGTCATGATTAAGAAAATGGCATTAAGAGTAAATAATAGGGGTTAGGACATAATGTAGCAAAAAGAGGGGCTTTTAGGAAAGCCTATAAAAGAAAGGACAAGGTATAATGGAAAGGGGACTCTCTTTCTTATCATTCTTGGAATTGTGAGGTCATTTGGTGTGTCTAGGACGGGTAGAACCTAAACACGAATTCACCCCTCAACAGTAAGCATTGATTAAGTGAAGGTGTTAAAATTGTGGCTCATAAATTTAACCAAATACAAATGTAAATGAAACAGATGCTTCTGGAGGAAATTGACTAACTAGGGATATGGAGAAGGAAGTGACATCTTACTTTAAAGATGGGTTTCTTCATAGTTACGTGTCATCTTTGAACTAATAATATAATGAGTGTTTGTTGTTTGGACAATGTTTTACATTTTGATGGTTCCCGTGTGTTAAGTGTTTGCATTTAGTCTTCGGGTGTTGTATTCTCTTTGCTCATATAATACATATTTCTTATGTTCACTTTATTTCGTATTATTAAGCAAGGCATTGATTCACTCAAGCAAGCATATATTTTGATTGTGAAGGCTTACTTACAATTAATATTTCTCGCCAAGTGTTAGCCATGTGGATAAACAACCACCATGGGATTCTATATGACATATGGGGGATCCTCTATAACATTCTGAGTACCCATCTGAATTGACATGTACTAAGTTTTCGGCCCAGTCAATGTAATACTTTAACACAACCACTTAGTTGAGATCAATATATAAGAAGTAGAACATTATCTGAGAGCATCATTTACAAACTAGGTACAAGTCTTTTGGGGGAAAATATAAAAACATACTACGTAATTTAAAATTTGGAGACGTACGACATAATTACTCGACTATTTGAGTGAAAAACAAATTATACAGGTATTGATCATGAAGAGCTTACCAATTAGACAAGTTTGTCCGCAACAATATGGTAAAAAATATTACCGAAATATATTACTCCTCCCGTCCAATATATATAGGCAGAAGTATAATCTTTAAATATCCTCTTGATTCCACAAATATCCATCTATTATCATATCTTAATCTTTGTCTTATTCCCAAGAAAATTACCCATGAATTATAGATAATGGCATTACGTGGAAAAAAATCACATTGGAATTTATATTTCGAATAGGACAACTAAAATTTTAAACTTTGACTATATATGTTGGACAAAAGGAGTAATACTTAACAGAAATCAAACTTTTATTATGGAGAAAATCCAGTAGATACTTTAGGCACCGTGTAAACTAAAAAATTGGGTGATTTCCTCATAATAGACGAATCTTGAACAATATAAGAATATATCGAGTTCAACTTAATTCATGCACGTGCCGTTACGACACGGGTTAAGCCCTAGTTTACTCTTCAAAAAGCACATTCCTAAAATTATGCAAGCACAATTAATATTATTAGATGAACAATTAACTTTGATCATCCCAACTATCTGATCAAAAAAAAAACTTTGATCATGTGTATCAAAATGTCATTGATGAGCGTCAATGGTATACTTACTATATATAAATTAGAGAGATCTTAAAATTTTATTAGTAATTATATATATATATATATATATATATATATATATATATTTTTTAATAAGAGAGATTACATTAAGAACTAGAAATTATATATAGTAAGCAATTGTTTAATAACAACGGAAATCAAGGAAGTTCAATGAAAATAATGGTAAAATAGATAAGGAAGTTACGGAAATTATATAAGGTTAAAAAGAAGGAATTAGAACATAAACAAGGAATTCATTAGGCATGCAAATTGTAATATTATAGGTGTCAAAAAACATAAACACTATGCGTTGCTTAGTGGAAACATTACTGGCATATATCCATGTGAACATTGGTTCAAATCCCATTTGTTTTGCTCCTTCTCTCTGCCCTCATTCTCTCTTTCTCTATTGTTTAAGATAGCTGCGGTACAACTAAACATGGTAGGGCGGGTACCACAACCACCATTACCAGCACAGCGACGTCAACCCAGAAAATATGATCGTATGATAATGCATGCCTTGATGTATTTGGATACGTTAGCAATTAACAATGGATATACACAAATTGTAAATGCAATCACTCGGTTTTATCATATTCAAAACAACGATCACGGAAGATTAGTTTATAATAGGCTGACATTATTAGTTAGGCGTAAAAAAGCAATGGAGAGACACGAAGATCGATACATATTTTTATATTCGGGGAGATTACATAAAGATTTTGTATCAAAGGGACGTGGAGGAGGAGTAAGAATACAAGGAGTAGGTGCGGGTCAATTGACATACATGATTGATTATAAATTCATGATTGTACGTGCCTTATATAACTTAACAGAACACCTTTCCATTGCTAACCCTAATGATGCAACTACGCACCAAGTTGCCCAAGAAATCCGAAACTTTTATGAAGGATTACCACTTTCATCAAGTCAGGAGTTGGATGGAAATAATGATGGATAAATACATCTATGAAGTTGGTTTACAAACGTGAAAAAATATGCCAACATGTGACATCCATGAAGAATTTCTAAGCACACTATATTGATCTTTCTTTTATTTCTTGTTAATTTATATGTATTTCTTGTTAATTTAGTTACTTGTTAATTTATAATTATTTCTTCTTAATCTATTAATTTATTTTCATTTTCTTTTAAGTCATAACTTGTAATTAAACATTAATATTACGTATGAGCCATTTAGTTCCCCATACCTAGACCACGGTTGCAGAAAATAATCACAACATATCCTCCACCTATTGATGGTTATTTTCAATGTTGTTGTAGTAATAGGTTCGTTGAGACTTGTGAAAGCAGATTTTTAGACTTAATTTTTAAAGCGAAAATATAACAAACTCAATATAAAGTTTTGTGAAAATTATGGAGAGACCGGGGTTTAGGATTTCACCATTTACCAAAATTCATGTGATTTAATGTTAAAGTTTATCATGCAATTCTAGACAATATAAGTCCAATCAAAAGAAACTGTGATTCTAATCATTGCCTAAATTAGATTTTCAAAACATTAATTGTTAATCGCAAGCATGAAGTATCAAAAGTCCTAAACTAAGCATACTTCATCAAGAGAAAACACAACTAATTAATAAAATCATTTACTCAATTTTCATTCGGTGCAAATAATCATAAAAGAATTGCATAAATAAATTTTACCACATAACTTTTGGAAGAATGGCTTCCTCCTCGCCAGGAGATTAGGTTTAGCTCATCATGTTGGAAACACACTCAAAAGTTGATTTCATTGCTCAAAAATGGTGTACAAATGATGAAATGGAGAAAATAATGAAAATCAAGTGTTTGCAACGATTATAAGTGTTGCAAACACTGTTACAAAGAAGGTTAAAACCGTTCACGCCTTTAAGTACGCCTCCGTATTGCGACCCACACAGAAACTATCGTTGACACCGTAGAACAACGACGGTTCCTACGTGGGTTGATGTTCTTCGTGTTCTTCCTTCGCGGCGGCGGTGGAAGAATTTGTGTAACTCGATTTTTTATTGCTCTTTTCTTCTCCCAATCTCTCCAAAACTCTCATCCCCTCACATAATCACCTTGGTACCTTATATATGCCTTGGTATCCCGAATCACACGTCAATATCTCGGAAATCTTCATTTACTCCCTGCCGAGTTCACGAGAATAATTCTTCGTCATCCTCTTCTCACGCGTTAACTGGTCACTCAAACACTCCAAACACGCCGAGTCCACATAAACATGCCTCGAGCACACGCAAAACTTAAGAAAACAACCAATAATCCCGAGAAAATCATCAAATTCCGGATAGTTTTCTTACTGTTTAAAAAGAATCAAGGTAAATCTTTTCCTCTTTTACGTGCATGGAGTAAATACCTTCCCTGTTTTGTTAAGACAAGCACATCGCAATCCAAATGGTCAAATAAGTTGGAGAAAATCTGCCCAAAATCCTCCCAGAATAATTCACACTTTACTTTTTTTCAAACTCTGTTTTTTTCCCGCCATTTTTTCTATAAGCCGTGAAGAAGATGGGTATCCCCCTATCCAGCTGTGGGGTGCGAATAGCATTGGGTTGCCCCTTAGCAATTGGGGTGCCCCTTATCCAAAAGTGAAAGTCCGAATAACACGTGTCCTCCGGGGGGTTCCGAGCAACTTTTCGAGCCGAATTTTCCAAAAATCTTTATTTCCCAAAAATACCTACAAACACACAAAACACCATAATAAGGACAAAAACGAGTACCAACAATACGAAACATTGAGGACAAATTAGACACATAAATGCGTCTATCAAATACCCCCAAACTTATTATTTGCTAGTCCTCGAGCAAAATTATTCTAGAAAATAAAATTCATTTGAACCCCTAGGTGGCCCTAGTGGCGGAGTGTTGTCTCAGGAGGGTTTACAGAGAGGTGTACCCACAAAACCTTTACTCCAGACCCTAGCTATCTACGCAAAACCTTGGAAGGCACTAAAGGATCTCCTTGGTTGGCATACAATTATTGACTACAGGAGGAAGTACCCTGATGCGAAATTCCAATTGCTGTACACGAGTTTGCACTCAAGCATACTAAAATTCATATATAAGTCACAGAGCTCTACTCAGATAGTCGCACTATGGACAACAATACCCGGAGTCAAAACTAATCACATGGATAGATCAAGAAGATGGATATAAAGAAAAACATAGATGGTTTTGATGTTTATTAAGTGAATAGTGTTTCCCATATCTGTCTGAAGGCCTCCGCCAAAATGAACCTATCCCAATGGTGAGATACCGGTCGACTAATATCAACACACTTCGGGCATATACAAGGGAACCGGTGGTCGATAATCTAACTCTAGGTCAACACAAGCGGCATATACAAGGGTTCCAGTGGTCGACTTTATTGAATTTATTAGGTTGGTCGATGGTCTGGTCTCAATTTTTTTTTTTTTTTTTTTTTTCTTTTTCACTTTTTTTTTTTTTTTTTTTTTGGTATCTCAATCACTCTAATTCACCCTAGCATTGGTAACAACTTGATTCGTGGGCCCCACCTAATCACTTAGAGAAACATAGTTTAAAAAGAACAAAATAAAAACAGAAGTGAAAAGGACTCAACGAGATATGGCGAAACTATCATGTTATTTCTAACACCCGAGCTCGTGCTTTTATGAATAGACTCTTTAGATGTTTCCATCTAATCGATTGGTTCCTCAACTCCTACAACCAAGATGTTTCCATCCACTTAGATTGGTTAGTGCCGACCTTAATAAACATAAATTTCTAGGCTCCGGAGTTTATTGCAACTAAAAAGTTTCTCCCATACCCCCAAACTTAAATCTAACATTGTCCTCAATGTTCTAAAGATGAAATTAAAAACATGAACAAGGAGAAACCGTTACCACTAGAAGGAAATGAGGAAAAATATTACCGTGTTGCATGAGCAAGGATACCTCCCAAGGAGTGCTAAGTTTAAAGTCTTGACCGGACATCAAATACCTCAAAAGGATTTTCACCTTCCAAAGTCATACACCAATAGCCGAAATAGTTGTGGGTCCATAAGACCAAATAGAGCTAACACCAATATCAGACAAGCCGATTTTGGTTCGAGATAAATGAATAGAAGAGCACGTCCTCGTCTAAGGTTTTGTCAAGACAACTAGGTTCATCCGAGTAGCATAATTGAGCTTCATATGTGTATCTTGATAAATAGATTCATCCGAAAAACGGGTCTCTAATACATGGGTTACCTCCTGGACAGTATCAGGAGGATCGGGTTGCGGAGTCTGAATAGACTCGAGTAAAATCTCAGACGCACATGGCTCGAGTCCCAAGTTAGGGACTCTAATTAGGGATATTTGACGATCACAAGAACCATCACTACCCCCAAACGTAGGGTTTCACTACTCACGAGACAAACCTCTAACTATTGCTTGAATTTCCAGGATCTTGAGTCCTTAAAATACTCAAGAGATTCTTCTAGTTCTCTACCCCCAAACTTAGGGTCATCATTATTCTCGAAAGACCTAACACTATTGCACGGAATTAAGGTCCGTAGATTCTTTAAAATACTCAAGGGATTCTTCTAAAGATTGATCACATATCGGGTCTAAGAGAATGGTTTCCTCAAATTCATCTAAAGAATCTCCGGTAAAATGTCATGCAAGTTATCTGAACTAAATCACGAACTAAAGTGCTAATCATATTCACTTCTTCTAAGTCATCATTCTCGAAGGTTGTCTAGTAACATTAAATACATTTAGTTAGGTGGTCATATTACCAAAGGATATGTTCAAAAGCCCGGTCCTACGATTGATGACGGCGTTGTTGTGGCTAAAAATGGGCGACCTAGAATCACCGGGATTTGAGCATTTGGGTCTGAACAGGTTGGGTGTCTAGCACAACGAAATCCATTGGATAAATAAACTTATCAACCTCAATCGAACATCCTCTATGACACCACGAGGGACTTTTATGGACCTATCGGCTAATTGTAGTGTCATTTTAGTCGGTTTCAACTTACCAAGACCTAGCGGGTGTATACATGATACGGGAGTAAGTTAACACTAGCTCCTAAGTCAAGTAAAGCTTTATCGACCATATGATTACCAATCGCACAAGATATGGTGGGGCATCCGGGTCCTTATACTTAGGGGTGTTTGGTTCGGAAGAATGGAACTTACTTGACCGGCTAAAAAGGCTTTCTTTTGGACATTAAGCTTACGCTTTCGTGTACAAAGATCTTTAAGGAACTTGGCATAGCGGGCATACGCCTAATTGCTTCTAATAACGGAATATTGATGTTCACCCTGTTTAAATGTTTCCATTATCTCGTTGAATGTCGACTCCTTCTTTGTTGGGGATAACAAGCTGCGGAAATGGGGCTCTAGGCACAAAGGTAGTCTATCGAGAAATTTCTTGGGACTCCTTAGGGATCGTTTCGGTTTCCTCGGCTACGGGTTCCTCTCGTAGAAGGTGGAACTACAGTATGTCCACTAGGCATGGCTACCTTATTGTCTACCGTTTCCGCTCCTAAGGGTTTTTATCGAGTTTACATGGTTTGATGATTCGTCACCAACTACACATATTTGATGGACCCCCTAGGATTGGGTTGAGATTGACTAGGAAACTTACCTTCTTCTCTCTCACTTAAATACTTGGCTATTTGGCCGACTTGAAGTTCTAATTTAGCAAAGTCGGGAATTATCCTTATGGTTACTTTGGTTTCTTGTTGAAAGCTAAGGTGGTTGGCTGTTAACATAGTAAGAGCTTCTTCTAAGGTAGAGATCTTTTTCTGAAGTGTTCGAAGCTGGGTTTGACACGAAGGGTTCCGAGTATAACCAAAACCAGGGGGAGGCTGAGAATTACTAGTCCTGTCCTTGATTCGGCCCTTAGACCAAGAAAAATTAGGATGGTTTCTCCAACCGGGTTGTAGGTCTCGAGTAGGGTCGGACTTCGACGGTTCTCAAACCTAGCGTTGTTATAGACGAGCGTTGGCTTGTTCTTCACTAACATGACCTTCCCAAAAATGAGTTATCGGGCTCTATTACACAACTAGAGACTTGAGAGGCTCTATTAGGTTCAACAAGGGACCTATTTTTAGACTGACCCATTTCCAAAGCTTCTAACCTTCTAGACAAAGCAACAAACTTAGCATCTGACTCGAAGCTTGTATCTACCACATCGGTGCCACTTCTATTGACCAAGAGTCTTTTAGGGGGTTCAACACAAGGCTCCCACTGTTGGGATTTTTCAGCGATAGTTCCTAAGAAGGTATAAGCATCATCAGCAGTTTTATTTGTGAATTCACCTAAGACACATAGACTCGACCATGGATTTAGTCGAATAGTCTAAACCATTATAAATAATCTCCACAAGTTTCATCTTATCAAATCCATGGTGAGGACACTGGGATAGGAGATCATTGAATCTCTCTAAAAACCTATAAAGAGACTCTCCCTCTTGTTGCACACTAGCACTAATTTTCTGCCTAACGGCTGCAGGTTTATGCTTAGGGTAGAATTTCATATAGAAAGCTGCAGGTCATTTTCTGCCATGTTTCAATGGATCCGGATGGTAGGTTGTTCAGCCAGTCTTGGCTTTATCTCTCAAGGAAAAGGGAAACATCTTAAGTTTCAAGACTTCATCGATAAGGTCTTTTATTCTAAGCGTCCCGCAAATTTCCTCAAAGTCCCTAATATGAAAATAAGGGTTCTCATCATCTTTTCCTAAGAATATAGGGATCATCCGAAGAAGACTAGGTTTTATCTCGAAATTAGCCGTATTGGTGGAAATTTAATACACGAAGCTCGGTTGGTCCTAGTTGGGAACATGTAATCTTTCAAAGTAGCCATCATTTGCGCACAATTTGAAGTACTAGGGGAACTTTCCTCACAAATAGACAGATTCTCAAAAATCGAAGTTTCCAAAAACGGGGCTCTCAAAAGAAGAGTCTTGAGCTCCCGCTTTCACAAGAAGAACTACTAGGTTTGTCACTAATCAAACGACCTAGAGTGTTTCTTTTCCAAGCCCGTTCTTTAATGACCTTGGGCATACACTAGAAAAACAAAAGAAAAAGAAAAATCCTAAAAGGAAGGGAAGTTCTAAGCAAACACAAACAAGGCTGACTCCACCACAGCAAACCTAGTGATATCTAGCAAACAAAAAGCATGATGGCTCCACTTAGATTGTTTTCTAGACCAGCTTCTAATCGTCCGAAAGGGAATTCGTTACAATTTAAGCAAACCCTTACGGATCAATCCGAGTCAAAGTAAGTTGAATCAAGGCGAGGGAAGCTCAGTGGAGCTTTTATACCCAAGGCCTTACAGCTATTACAAGGCGGCGCAGTCACGCATTCAACTTCACAGAGACCATCATGAACTTCAAAGTATGCTAAAAGAGTAACCAATATTTTTCGGAAGACTTTCCTACTAAGCTCGTTACCCTATCGGTCTCGTTCTATTCCAGATTTTAAGGCTTAGGTTCGCGTTAAGTATTGTTTTCCTAAGGCGGGCAAGAAGAGAACGGTGATGAAATCCGAACCCTTATCTTATATGGACAGTCCTTGCCCTTTACTAGGAATTTAAAAACAGCCGTTTTCAAGTCCTCAACATATATTCACACGAAGGAAGACAAGAACTATTTGGCGGGGATTCGCGAGTGTTTCGACAAACTTACCTCCGTGCAGGACGGGGGATGAACCGTTGTAGTCGACTCGGGCCACGACTCCTATGTCATGTACGAACCCGAGGGGCCGAGGTGATATCGTAATCACCGTCCTTCTCTGCAAACAGTTTGATATTTAATACTACTCTTCCGTAGGGTTAAAAAAAATAAAAGAATGTCCAAATGTCCAAGTCCAAAGTCCAAAGATAAAGTACAAAAGAAAAGGAAAGTCTAAAAAAATAAAAATATCTAAAAAAAATAAATAAAAATGCCTCTCTTTTTTTTTTCTCTCTTTTATAAAAAAAAAAAAAAAAAAATCTTCTTCTTTTGCTCCTTTCGCTTTGTCTTTAACTCCAAATCTCTTAGTATTCACCAAAAGTTTTGGCAAATTTTTCTTTCGCTCCAAATCCCAAAATCTGAAAGGAAAAGACAAACACCCAAAAACGTAAAGAAGAACAAATAAATACAAACCTAAAAGAAAATCTAAAAACTCTAGCCTAAAGACAAGTCCGCGTCGGCGGCGCCAAAAATTGATGTTTATTTTCAATGGTGTTGTAGTAATAGGTTCGTTGAGACTTGTGAAAGCAGATTTTTAGACTTAATTTTTAAAGCGAAAATATAACAAACTCAATATAAAGTTTTGTGAAAATTATGGAGAGACCGGGGTTTAGGATTTCACCATTTACCAAAATTCATGTGATTTAATGTTAAAGTTTATCATGCAATTCTAGACAATATAAGTCCAATCAAAAGAAAGCGTGATTCTAATCATTGCCTAAATTAGATTTTCAAAACATTAATTGTTAATCGCAAGCATGAAGTATCAAAAGTCCTAAACTAAGCATACTTCATCAAGAGAAAACACAACTAATTAATAAAAATCATTTACTCAATTTTCATCGGTGCAAATAATCATAAAAGAATTGCATAAATAAATTTTAACACATAACTTTTGGAAGAATGGCTTCCTCCCTCGCCCCGGAGATTAGGTTTAGCTCATCATGTTGGAAACACACTCAAAAGTTGATTTCATTGCTCAAAAATGGTGTACAAATGATGAAATGGAGAAAATAATGAAAATCAAGTGTTTGCAACGATTATAAGTGTTGCAAACAACATGTTTAAAGAAGGTTAAAACCGTTCTTGCCTTTAAGTTACGCCTCTCGTATTGCGACCCCACATAAGTATCGTTGACACTTTGTAGAACAACGGCGGTTCCCACGTGGGTTGATGTTCTTCGTGTTCTTCCTTCGCAGCAGCAGCAGAATTGTGTAACTCGATTTTTTATTGCTCTTTTCTTCTCCCAATCTCTCCAAAACTCTCTATCCCCTCACATAATCACCTTCAGCGCCTTATATATGCCTTGGTATCCCAGAATCACACGTCAATATCTCTGGAAATCTTCATTTACTCCCTGCCAGTTCACGAGAATAATTCTTCGTCATCCTCTTCTCACGCGTTAACTGGTCACTCAAACACTCCAAACACGCTGAGTCCACATAAAACATGCCTCGAGCACACGCAAAACTTCCGAAAACAACCAATAATCCCGAGAAAATCATCAAATTCCCGCGGATAGTTTTCTTACTTGTTTAAAAAGAATCAAGGTAAATCTTTCCTCTTTTACGTGCATGGAGTAAATACCTTCCCTGTTTGTTAAGACAAAGCTAATCATAATCCAAATGGTCAAATAAGTTGGAGAAAATCTCGCCCAAAATCCTCCCGAATAATTCACACTTTACTTTTTTTCAAACTCGTTGTTTTTTCCGCCATTTTTCTATAAGCCGTGAAGAAGATGGGTATCCCCTATCCAGTTGTGGGGTGCGAATAGCATTGGGTTGCCCCTTAGCAATTGGGGTGCCCCTTATCCAAAAGTGAAAGTCCGAATAACACGTGTCCTCCGGGGGGTTCCGAGCAACTTTTCGAGCCGAATTTTCCAAAAATCTTTATTTCCCAAAAATACCTACAAACACACAAAACACCATAATAAGGACAAAAACGAGTACCAACACCAACAATACGAAACATTGAGGACAAATTAGACACATAAATGCGTCTATCACCTATCTCCTTGGTTAATTAGCTAAGGCACAAGCAACAAGAGCAACATTAGTCAGATAATCTGATATAAATTAGTATGATTGTAGAATATGACAATAAAGTTCAAAAGGTTGGCTCTTCAAATGAACTTGTGCAGCCTTACGGTTTCTCTTTGAAGTCACTGGTCAACAATATCCTACGTCAAAAATAAACATTGTCTCATGGAATATCATTCGCTACTTTGTTATCCCACTTTGGCACAGACCAACATCAACTCTGATTTAGCAAATAACGACAAATACCAAAAACATTGATCATCTAGCATGTTGAGTACAAATCTAGCAAATGATGGCTAGCTTCAGTGGAGTAACATGAACTGTTCATGGTTCATATAGATATTTATTGGATCAGGTACAATACTCTGGATCTCTGGATCATACATACTTTGCAGTGGGGACAATAATACACAGTAACACAAGAAAACTGGAAAAGAAAAAAAAATGAAAACACTAAAGGTAAAAACCACCAAATACTTGACCCTTATAAGGGTACAAGACTAGCACTTATCAATCCATAAGTAATTAGATTTTCATACTTCGGTGAGAGAATCTGATCTGAATGTTAACATCTCAATAAACTATGAAGTAGCGACAACGTATTTTATGTTTGACCAGATGAATATAAGGTATTAACAACGATTGAGAGATATGAAATCATAGTATTCATCTCTTCTGATATCATCTCCTTTGTTTGATAAAGTTCAAGGACGATGATACAACGATCTAAATCATCCAAAGACTTCATAAATTATATATTGTAGTGGTATAAGGGAACGTTTTTTATACCACATGCAGTAATAATGAGTTAGTATAACAATAAACTTGAGAATGCATTTAGATTAGCTAATCCATCCTTAGTTTTCGGAGGCTAAAAAGTTGGGTTTATGGTATTCTCCTAGAAACCTGTTCTTCTCATTTCCTAACCTAGGACAAAGCCACAAACTCCACAGTTTGAAATTACTTTAAACTATTTTGTCAGTTTCTCATACTAGTTTACATTTAAGTTCCCTGATAAAGTTGTTAGTACCTGGTGAACTCATATTGGCCAAAGTGGAAGACAAGAAAATGGTAGAGAGATTTGGCATGGTGCTCACTGAACCTCCGTAATATCTAACAAGTCGAGTATTATGTTGTCGAATTGACATAGATAGACACTTTCTCGAATTGACATAGAAACTTCTTGTTCGGTCGAATCTCAAAATCGATCAATCTCAAGGTTAATCTAATGTTTGATTGAGTGCCAAATAAACACAAGTTAAGTTGATCTGAAAGTAGATTGAATTTTATACAAACAACATTAAAATCGATCAATCTCAAGTTTATCATAAATTAAATTAAGATGCACAATCCGAGGTTATGTTATCCCAGACAAACAGACAACACATTTTTCATAATTAACTTAGTATTAATTACTGCATGTATTAAAAATACAATAATATAAAATAAGAACTGTTCCACACAATGTTCCACCTACTGTTTACAATTGATTTAAATTTTTTGATGAAGTAGGTGTTTACTTAAGTATTAAAAATGAAGAAGAGGAAGATAAAGTCTTCATTTAATCCTCGTATTAGGTTCATGTTTAGCCAAAGGTATTTATATGTGGGAAATACATCTTTATACATCTTTGAAAGTTCTCGTGAGAGTGAAAATACCCAATGGTTAGAAAGCATATGCTATTGATTTATGGTTTTCCTTTTCTTAGCTCGAATGTTCCTTAGGCAGAAATCAAGAAATAGAAACCGGTAATTGTTCTATACTGTTTTCTCATGAACATTTTAGGCTGGAGTAGAGTACTATGAGGTTCAAGTTTATATCTCCCACTTTCTTTAGAAGCTAATCACCTTTATGTAATCTTTAATAATATGTTTCTCTATTTATTTAGTTACTTCTCCCATACTTGAAGTTAACGTTCTATTGAATCGAAATATATACTTGAACAAACATGTTTGCATTCATATGTTCCATGGGCTTTAGAAAGTTGATCAGCTTCATGCAATCTTTGATAGTAAGTTTATTTATTTATTTCAGTTGTTTCTTCCATACTTGAAGTTACTTTGTTTTTCTTTTTTGTATCGAGGATATAACTGTTATCTCCATGAGCTATATGTATTTTAAATATTTGATTTCATTCACAATTTGTACTTACCATAACAAATACATGTGTCTTATCTTAGTGGCCCATTTGCTAAAATACTTGTGCCTTATCTTAGTTTTACATTATTGATTTTAATGTTATGTTGATTGGTTAGTTAAGACGAGTTTAACTTGCAAAAACAAAAAAACAAAATACCACAGACTTTCATACTTGTCCCGAGACTCACAAATGTGGTAATTCATTACCCTTGATGGATTTTAATAGTGGATCTATATAAATTTGAGAGGCTTCAAACTGGACATGAATGAAAAATAGTTTGTACAGATTGTCTTAGGTTTCCTATAGGGAACTAGCTATAGGTTCCTAAAAGAGACTAATACAGGCCTTCTTTTTTTTTTTTTTTTTGGGGGGGAGGGGTGTCTGTTTTAAATGTTTCATGGTGTTAGCACTGCCATGTAAGATAAGTACGTGAATCGCTTGTTTAAGCCTCCCTCTCTGCAATGCTCAGATTGGATTTTGTTTATGTATTCTTCTTGTTAAGTTAGTGTTCTGATAGGATTTAACACCTATATAGAATAACCGCAGTCGCACTGCGTCTAACTAGTAGACAACGGCAAGTACAGGTCGAACCCACAGGGAGCTATAGAAATACCAATAACTAATATCTCCAATAAACTAACCAGAAATAATGATTTTTGGATTTTAAAAGAATTGTGAGAAAAATAAACTAAAGTAATTAAATACGGTGGGAGATTCGGTAACCAGGTTTTACGGTATCCACCGCTATTTCTATTTAATTACTGAAATGAAACATAACTCTGAAATATTTATTTATATGTATTAACTCTGAAATATTCTATCGACATCACCTGTTATATGTATTTGAGTCGCGAATATCACTAGTACCCTAAGCATAGCAGATGAAAAGAATAAACCAAGCACGCACCATCAAATTGCATCAAAAAGAAAATTATATGAAACTAAATATAGGTTCAAATAGTACTTGGCTATTCTAAGCATACCTCGTCAAAGGAATTAACCCAAGCATGAAATATCAGACAATAAGACAAATATATGATCCTAACAATTATGCGCAAAGGATATTATATCGTACAAAACCGGTAAAGCAACAACTCATACTTCGATTAATCAATAAACAATATCAAGAATTAACCTATTCAAATCATAATAGTCTTTTGCTCAATTAATCAATTCAAAGTAGCCTAATACTCCAAATAGTTTTTTCAACATAAAACCCTAGTAACATAAATCTTGTAAGACATGGCTTCTCAGAAACCATAAACATATTAAAGAAAATCGTAAGCAAATCAAACCCGAATCGAAACAATGAAACTTCAAACCGTAATCCTCTTTCCGGGTAAATCCGTCGTCTGTCAAGTGCCAAGTCCCCCCTTCTAAGGTTGTTTGTTCTCTGTTCAAAAATATAGTGCTGCGAAGGAGTCGCATCAAGACCTAGCTAATTACTAAACAGGCCCAATCCAAACATAACGCAACTTCCGGGCCTTTCCAAATTCCCATAACTTCTTCCAAAACCCGGCCAACATTTGCTCCCCACCACAAGTTTCAATTCCCTGTCTAGCCAAACATCTTCCTCCACCGTCTATCTACATCTCAGTCCGCACTCATTGGGTTTAGGGGATACCAAACATTAATAGCATTTCCCAGGACACCAGAGATGGGCCGTCATGATGAATAAAAAAGATGAGTTCAAGCCCGTAAAGGCCCAGAACTCACTTAAGGATCTGGGACACCCATATTATAAAGCGCTTGCTCATCACTTACCTTTGCAGCATTCTACACTATTTTAAGGTGAGAACAAGTGTCCAGAAAAGAAAAAAGAAACGCAACCTCACTTGATTTTAGACTAGTTTTAAGAGCAAGCTTGGTAAAGGGGCGGCAAGAGTTGGTAGAGGGGTGGCAACCTAATAAGACAAAAAAGGTCATTACAAGTAAATTCAAGTGCCCCTTATCAATGAAAATCTGGAAATGACTAATTAGCCCTTATTGTTAATAATCAAGATTACTAATGATAATCAAGATTAGTGTTGATAATTAATTTTCACTTATTATAACTCTAACATCGATTTTTAGAGTTATAAAAAAAAAAAAAAAAATTAGAGGAGAAGAAAAAAGAAAACTAATGTGATATTTGTGAAACCTTAGATTTTGATTCACTCAACCAAAATGAGTGATTCCAGTGACCCGGTATACTTCTAAATTAGTTCTCATTAGCTTTTTCTCGCTCAAAATTATCTAAAGTACATAACAAAATCAAAACTTTTGAATTTTCGAGGAAGAACTTACGGTTGCAATTTTGCTTGTTACCAACTCAGAACTCTTAGTTACGGTTGATTCGTAAGTTATCGAATACCAAACCGTGAATTGGTTAAATTTGGGAAGATCCAATCGTAAAACCGATTCGGTTGGTAACTAAATTTCGATACCAAGTAACTACCTACGGTTGGTGTGTCAACTTAACTTTTGAACCGTAAATCATTATTTGATAAATTCTTAAGACGGGAACATTTACGGTTGGTATGGTTATTTGAGTAACAAACCGTAACTCAGTTACGGTTGGTAAACTAAAATAGTTACCAACCGTAACTGAAGAAAATTCTCAGATATAAGAACATACGGTTGGTAATTGAACTATTACCAACCGTATGTTCTTTCAAATTTCGATTTGTTCGTAATTGAGTTATTACCAACCGTAACTCACATAAACCCAGAAATTTCAATTTCAATTTTCATACAAAATCCTAATTTTTTATACAAAATTACCTTAAATCCAACACGATAAACTAAACCCTAACTGGGTTTTTCCAAATATTTTTCAAATCGCCGATTAATCGAAGACGATGAAATTTTCGGTTTTAATGGAGGTTAGAGTTGATGGAGGAGAAGAGAAGATGAAGATGAAAAAAAAAACTAATTTGATTTTTTCTGATTCATTAAGTTTAAAAAAATTTGATTTGATTTTGGTTAATTTAAGGTAAAAAGGGTAATCTAGTCAATCTACACCCCCTATAGGACACCCCCAACCAATAAGAGGGACATTGCTATCACACTTGCCGCCCCTCTACCATTATGTGCCGCCCCTTTACCAAGCTTGTTTAAGAGACAACACTGAAATTTATATGGGTGGACTAGTTACACTTTGAAAACGTAATATGGTTTGGAATGTGACAATAAAACACAAATCTCCCCTCCTTTAAAACACCAAGTCACACGAGCTCCCACATCCGGTGAATGTGACATCCCTCTCAAATTAAATGAGATAAAAGCTTTGAACTAGAGCAATTCTGGAGATGACAAGTGTCAAGATTCTATTGGTCGGAGCACCAAAATTTGACATTCTCAGATAGCCCTGCTTCTGCAAATCAGTTTGCAGCCTTTTTCCAACGGTTAAAAAGAAACATTTCTGTCTGTGGTGTGAGCACAAGTCCTATCTGGAACTGATGTCTTACTCAAGGTTGAGGATTTCACTTGAAAGCTAGTTTTGTGGTGGGGGGAGCCATTTGCCCCTTGAGTCCGGCCTGGTCCATTTCTGCAAAAACCAGCTGTTCTCTATGATTCCCTAATGTTGAATCAGGTCTACTTCCAGGAGTTAGTTCATGTTTCCCCTGGTTTACTCTGCAACCAGTAACCCCAGAAACAATTGGCCTTTGTTCACCGCCACTCGGAACTGGTCTACTAGTACTGCTCGCCAACTTTGGTCTTTTGGACGGCAACTGAGCTGTTCAAGCACCTTCCACATTAGCAAAAACCTGTATAAGTTTCCTCTATGAAAATACTATGTTACTTAAATCTTTAAATATAAACATTGTGGTGTATTACTAGCTCACCAGAATTTGATACAGAACCAGTCCTGGGTGGAAGCAATTTTGTGGGAGCTGGAAGTTCAGCATCTTCAGAGAAAAGAAAGGAATACTCTCGTGACCTTTTAAATCTGCTGTTTCTGTTTTCTAATTGAGGTGATTTGTATCCATCAGGGAATTTCATCAGCCTAGAACATGATAAGATGTAAATACATAGATTGCTCTTCTCACCATGCTAACAACTTTGAGCCGTCGCTCACGTACACCAGGTCTTGGGGTAGCTTTTGCAAGAGCGTGACTCTTCTTGCTCTGCAACTACACGGCAAAAATAATTAGTTGAAAATGGAACAACTCTAGACCGCCTAGTGGTCAATTACATTATAGTCATTTTATTTAATTCAACACAGACTTTTTTTTTTTTTTTTTTTTTTTGCATAAAAGGTCTGTCTATATATTTAGGAACAGACATCATGCTTTCTAATAGATAAATGGTGAACCTCACCATGATAACACCAGAACAACATTCTAACTGACACGTTCTTGTTCTATTACTGTGCCGTCCTCTGCCTCTAGCAAAAACAAAAAGATCGGATAGCCTCATAGCTTCAGAACTTCATTTGATTTGAGACCTCTAAGAAATAGGGTGAACCTACGGACAAGGGTCCCAAACCTCAGGAAGTTGGTCAGAGATGCAGCATCCTGAACATATACTATCAAATCAATTCGAGAATGAGCTGAAGCAAGTGTAGCCAACGACAATTTATTGCACTACGAAGAAGCCAGTTTACCTTGTCATCATATTCATAACCATCAGTTTGTGGCCGGAAGAAATTGGACCCATCTCAGAACTTTGTTGCCTTTCTTGCCCACCCATGTGGATTGGGTACTTTTTTTGGGAGGAGTAACATCTTCAAAACAATCTACCAGCACATACACATGTGCATCTCGCCATGACAAATGATGAAATTTCATAACCGATATGAACCTTGCCAGATTGTGAACTTCATGTTTTGCATACCTGTAATCATAGACAGGATATGAAACATAATGGACAAGCAGCTTTCCATGTGTTTACTGTTCCATTTTATTGTAATTTTATTTTGTAGAGCCCCTTGAATGTAATGTTATACATACAAATGGGCATATATATTATATAATGCTGCTTCGCTATGTCTGTTTAAGATGAACTTACCTCTTGTGGATGAGACCAGATCAGTAAAACAGTTTCGCTCCACCATAGATTTCAGACCAGAACGATGCTTGAGGTGCTGCTTGGTTCTTGTATACATCTTTGAACTTGTCCAGATGTGTAAGCACCCCATAACCTTTGGAAAGCCGTGAACTTGTAACATGTCAAGGACTCCAATGTTTCCTGTAATAACAAAAGCATTTTCCAGTATAAGAAAACCCTAGGAGTAACTAGCTTCTTGAAAAAAAATGAAAATATTTCCAGTAACAAAAGCAACAAAAAAAAAAAAAAAATCTAGCAGTTTTCGTCATGCAGACCAGCTTTCTTTCCGATATGAACAAATGCCGAGATTTGCGCAACAATCACAGCCACAGGTACGTAAATTGATGTCAAATATTGGGACGAGGTGTATAGAGTCCTAGACCTAGCTAGTTAAGTACCAAGCTATATACTAAGTTAATCAAATCATCGGTGCAAATTCGGATGCACTGGCCTTGTTGGTGGCACGATGCAACAGGTGGTGATAGAAGTGGATTCCAACGGTAGCCTTGACTAAATTCCTTACCTCAGCTCCACTACTGATATCTGAAATGGAAATTAGTAAATAGTAATATATACCTCTGTTTTTGGAAAAGAGTTCCAATTTGGCCTATTTTTCCAAAAACGGAGGGAGTATATCTTATTCACAACCTTAAACAAATCAGATTCCATTTAGGACGTGGAATTGAACCCATCAAAGGAATTAGGTCTTACCAATATGGAACCTATGAAAAAATCTTCAGTAAGCATCATCAGGGCCATTCTGCTTCGAAAATGCTTCCCATCCCCCAGAAACGTCCCCCACTATGTGACCAATTCCATAAAATGGACCCACCCCCTGTTTTCTCAAGGGGATGGGAATCTAAGGCTTAAAATGATAACACCTATTGGGGGATGATAGTGGGGGATACGTAGCACTTCCGATTCTGCTGAACATAGTCTTGTTAATTAAATGTTAAAAATGATGAAAACCTATACAAGAAACCTTACACAGTCCTGCATAGGGAATGTGCAATGTGATAACTAATGAATTATTAGACATACTAGGTAGCTAATCCTTTTCACCATCAGCTAGAGCCAGCTTTGAGACAACAAAAGAAAGAAGTATCTAACTAATGGTACATATTGCAGGTTTTTCTTACATTTAAGTTCATGCATTGAAGTAACCTTACCCTGGTTAAAACTTTGGCTTTCACCCCAGTTATAAAATCTTATCATCTGATCTGTTTTCACAATTCACATTCACATCTTCACTAGGATAAGATGAAATGATGAAAGAGACCAGGGTTCTACGTATACACATTTACTTGTTTCGGGTAAAATTGTGATTTAGTACCAAGGAATGTGAACCTAGAGCTGTAACTATAGAATGTTACTGCAGCTATAACAGTGCTCTCAAAACCATTGTTTATACGGACTCTAAGGTATATTAAACTCGTACAGAAACCTCATTCAGAACCCACTAGAACTTACCATTTTAAGCCCATGACTTCCAAAAATTAGTAACAATGCTACTATATCAGCATACATTGCAGCTTCAATCATCAACCGATTAACATCATTGGCACACTCCACAAACTATAGCCACCTTTGTTTACCTACCACAAATATCCAAAACAAAACCATTACAATCTAGTTATAAATGACGAGGGAAATAGTGCTTGCAGTTGGTGAATATCATAACTAGTACCTTAAGAGCACAATGCTCACAGAAATGATGCTTGCATTTGGTGACCACGGGATCGAAGAAAGACGGCAATCGTGTTGAACCTGAATTTCTTTCGACGGCTCAAAATGCAATTTCCTACTCAGCAGCAGGTTCTTGATTTGTTTCAGCCAATTGTTTCGTCCGCGTCCCAGTTGAAAAATATAGCTTTTGAAGCCAATTTGGGTTTTAGGAACCTTCTTCTCCTTTGTCCTCCACTCCTCTTCACCGCCATTCGGTTTCTTACATTTTTGTCAAGAACTCAAGCGCGCAACTTGCGGAATATCTTGGAAACTTAAGTAAATCAGATGCAATCTGTGTTTGATTCTTACAGTCTTTCGACAAACTTGCTCTTCTCACCATGCTAACAAGTAACAACTTTGAGTGCTCACTCAAGTACACCAGGTCTTGGGGTAGCTTTTACAAGAGCCTGACTCTTCTTGCTCTGCAATTACACAGCAAAAATAATTAGTTGAAAATGGAACAAGTCTAGATTGTCTAGTGGTCAATTACATTATAAATTGATTCAAATGCAAATTTGAGAAAGATGAAAATATTTCCAGTAAGAAACGCAAATTTGAAATTTAAAACTTAAAAAAATCAAATTTGAACAACAGGAATAATATAAGAAATAACCTAAATGATATCTGGACACAGAATAAAGTCGTGATCTAATCTTACCAGGGCATCCACTTCAATTCCACCCACTCGAGCTAATGAGCCGCAAACCATCCCACCATCACCTTGTAAGAACCAGAACACCTTTATATCCTCACAGGATGAAACTTCTGAAGAATCAAGGTTGCCTTCCATGCGTAAGTAAGCTAGAATGTATCCACGGGATAATTCAGGCAAAGTTGATTCATTAACTGGGAGCATGTCAAACTTCAATTTTCTTAAACTTGACAATTCGTCTGCATCTTTCCTTCTCCCTTGCCTCAATTTTGACTCTTCAGCAAGATCTATGTGCCTTCATCAAAGACACCCCTAGATAGATAGTTTAGCTTTGCAAATTGTTTTTCAGATGCAACCAGCTTTATTGATAACTTTGAACTCAACGGTTTGCCATGAGGAAAACATCAGCTTCATCCTTTTACATTTTCTGAAAAAAACAATCTGCAGCCTCTTCGTATTCCATACCTTGAAACAGACCCTTTATTTTAGCATGAAGTAGCCCATTTCCAACAACTATAAAATTGGGGTAGTCACTTCGTCTAGTCAGGAACCTGTATTCTGGACATGTATCAGACCCAGGAAGCTGTCCAATAATTTCCTGCGCAAATGCCATGTCGAGCCCAAACCTATCCTGGTTCAACCATTTCTCCCCTTTGTTGCACATCATCTCAAGCTCATCTAAACTTTGAATTACACAGGGTATGTTACTGGGACCACACAAATCACAGAATTTGGACGGGAAATCAACATCATTTTTGTCCTTGGCATCTGTAACTGAGCAAGAATTCATACCATCTGAGTGCAATAGAACTTAACACTGCAGGACTTCTTAAAGGCTTCACGGCAGGCCTCAATCTCGGAGACCTTATCCCACACTGAAGATGGTGACCTTCCTTACTAGAGAAGAGTCCACCAGATTCTTGGACTGAGCAACTGGCCTGTGGGGTCAACATATCTTTTGTAGCATAGTAAGATTCACAAAGGATACTGACTGCCATACATGATAAAAGATCTTGCTCCCGTGGACAAGGATCGGAAAGAAGCACCTGAACGTCGGTGTCCTCGGTATCACTCATGTCAGACAAAATGACTATTTCACTTTCTACTTTGCTTTCAGCTTCGGACTGACCAAGAATTCGTCTCAGTGGGACTACTGACGCATCAGGTATGACCAATGCAAAGCAAGGACATTGTCTGACTTTGAAGATTGGTCCAGAGCTTCCACCATCCAGTACATCACCCACAAAAAGAGATCTGGTTACCTTATCGTTCCAACTAGATCTGTAACCAACAGGCCAGATACGGTTCCTATCATGATATGAAGGTCGAGAATCATCCTTCAATAAACAGGTAAGGAAGATATCTTCAAACTGAACCGGAAGTCCATTCTGAAATCACAAGCAAAACCATGTATGATGAGCTGAAAGAACTAGAACGAGCACAAAAGGATGACTAGACTACCATGATAACATTACAAAAAGAAACTGAACGAAGAACTAGTAACCTAGTTTCCGTTGGATTACGAATTACAGGTGGAATGTATTCATAAAAATGATAAGATAAAAAGGAATCTCACATTAGGTTGATCGGACCCGCAGCCACCGTTTCCCCTCTGTCTTGCTTCCTTAACTCTAGCGCTTCTCCCAACATCAGAGAAAAAAACCCATTTCGACTATTTCTCGGAGCTTCTCGGTTATCTGCAGAACTATTAGTTCTTGAATGTCTAGCAAGCTCCTTTCTTCTGAGTGAATTAAAGGAATTAGTACTCCTAAATCTTCTCGTAGGAGTGGGGTTCAAATCTGATATTGATATTCAGTTCGCAGTTTAAGAAACTTTCACAAGCTAATTTGATGGGGTGTGAATTTATGCCAGATTCTCTTTGTACATCAAATCTAGCACCTGGATGCCACAAGATCGGATATTTAACAGGAGTAGCGTACGGAAAGCCGCTAAAATTGTATCGCCCAGAGTACGCATCCTACAAGCACAACAAGACCATTTATTATAAGTTCAAAGTTTGAGCAATTAACAGCGATATTAACAAAAGACCAAAAATCACGCAACAGCCAACAACAATTTTACACGAACTAACTGCTAGGGATAGAAGTCTCCTAAGTCGGACTCTTAATTAGCTGAATATGATTTCTCAAAATATCGTTGCCATGTGAAACAGGAGCTGCAGTTTACTCATAACATGATTGTTCTTGTGTGCTAAATCACAGTCTTTGCATATTCCCAACGGTATTAGCCAAATCCCAAATGGAAAACAACACACACAGTGAGAAGCCATCATTAATCTGTTAAGACGAAACCGAGCAGATTAGGATGTAGCATGACAATAATCAGAGTTCTTCCTGCTAGACAACAGACCCAATTAACAGTTTAAGTTATTAATGCAAGAGGTAGATGATTTAATATTAGAGCCAATATCCTACTCCTAGCCAACCCTTGTATCCTATTTGTTACACCTCCCCCTCAAACGTTGTACTAAGCTTTTAAAGGTTGTGGCTCCCCGAGGTTAATATGATTCTACCCCTAGAACATAGTTAGAAGTATTTGCTGCTAGTCCTTTATCAAAATGCTCGAGCTTTCAAGAAGTTGTACCTATGAGATGTTCTGCCTGCATGAGGTCATGGAAACCCGCTACAAACCCCCCATATCCTGATTACTTACCCTCTTTCCACTGGACCAAGCTCTTTGGGTTTCCCTCTTCAGAAACTGTGGTTCCCTAAGTTGGCAGAAGAACTGGTTTATAAGAGTCTACCAAGATGTTTGAGCTTTGAGACTAAGAAGTTTATAACGTTGCAAGCACTTATACAATGCCCTGCATGCATGAAACATGCATACAACAACTTTAACTAATTTGTGCAACTAATGCAAGAAAAGGATAAACTTTCTACTTCTGGTATACACTTCCACCTCCAAACTCATCATTTTTAAATTGTGTATAAAATCTATTATATTATCAGGGTGTTGGCAGAATTTAATCATGCTCCACTACTACGAGGAGCTAAAGCAGAAGAAAAGCACTAAAAAGGGAGAAATCTTTGGTTGAAAAACTTCATATTCAAACAAGTAGAACCAAATACATAAATCCCGAATCAGCAGGAAGCCAAAAGAAACAAGAAGAAAGGGAATAGTACTGGTATGAATGAAATTAAACTATATGAATCCAAAGGCAAGAAAAAAAGGAAATTCAGCATTAGTCTCGATTCCTACCTCTTCCAGATAAGTTAAGCTAATACTCCAAGACAACAAGTACTTGATGCTGAAGTGTCTATAGATGCTGCTGATGTTGGCGGTGGTTGTGGTAGTAGTTGTTTATCACAGCCGAACAGTAGATCTTATACCAGTATCACTTTTTCCATCACCTTCTCCTCCAGGGATATCCTTCAAAGCTCTATGAATAATCCCTGGTTGTTTATCACAACCGAACATAGTATGACTCTTATCTGAACTAGTTGATCCATAAGCCATTATAGTACATTTAGAACCTGCTTTTACCCCACTAATCCTTGATTCGACGAATTTCTTGTAAAATCCATGAGGATCTTCTTTTTCTGATTTTCCTTCTGCTTCTTCTTCGTCATCTGTACAATAAAGATCAACAAGATTAGAGGCGAACTTGACTTACTAGTGACTTCAGTATAACAACTGAAAGCTACTGAACATAACTAATTTTGGTAAGAGCTTTAGCAGAGCCATCAACAACAACCATATGAAAATAGTCAAAATGGGAACCTAACATTTCTAACGTCAATTTGTTCCACACTCGACTTTTCGTAAGTATGTTTTCCTCGTCATGATTACCCTTGGAACATAATCTTCATTATGTAAAGAATTCTAACCCCAATGGCCGTCTTTTTAAAATCAAGAGCAAAACCAGGTGTAGGTAGACAGGTTGATTGCTGGGGCAACTAAAAGATTGCTGGAAAAATCAGAAAGACGAAAAGTAACTCCAGTTTATCTGGTCATTTCTCGAAATAGGCTAACCACCTAAACAAGTGGAGATTAAGTTGAATTGCCTGAGTTGTGATCATAAGATTACTGATTTCTCCAAAAAAAAATTCTTTCTTTTTTTTCTTGTTCTTTTTTTTCTTGTCTAGGAATTCTTGAAGAAATTCAGGAGGATTTATAGACCATTGACAATCTAATTTTGTGCACACTCCTCTAAAGAGTGTGCACGTAACAAATGAATCCTATTGGTTGGTCCAAACTGACCGTTAACAATATATTAAATTGGTGTACGTGTTCTGACTTACACCTTAACAAGGTTCGACTTACACAAAATTGGACTCCCATTAACTCTATAGAGTGTTTTGCCAACTTATCAGCAATAACATTTTCATTTGCCTCTCTTTTGACAAAACTACAAGACCAACTACTAAAATCTTTAAGAAATGAAATGCACTCCTGAATTACACTATTTGTTGTCCAATGACTGCTCCCAATACAAGAGTTCTACATGGACTGGAATTATTGACCAAATATTATGCGAGATAGCTGGAACAGCTTAAAAAATCGTACCTTTTCCCTGAACACAGCATGCAGGTTTCCAAGCTTCTCCTTAAGACGAGGAGGGTCCTTGGGTTTTGATTCAAATGAAAGTAAAGCTTGTGGTGCTTTTCGGATTACCATCTGACTGAACTTTCCTTGCTTTCGTCCAGTCGGCTATAAACAAAAAAATAAATAAATATCAGATATGTAAAATTGAGAGTTTATAAGCCGTGAACTAAAACTATCTCTGAGTTCGCTTTAGGAGGCAACCTTGTAAAGTGAATCCTTGTTAAAAGGAATAGGAAATTATGCTCTCGCTGCATCTCTGAGTTGCCTTGCCAGATACGATCAAGCGGTTGCAGGGCTATCACTAATGGGTGGAAGAAACGAGGAACCTCAGCATGAGTCCACGCACGCAAGAAAAGAATATCACTCATGAGAATCCTGTCCTCAAATGTGCATCTAGCAATCTCTTCTCTAGCTTGACCTCCCTTCCTTTTTGGTCTGCTACCAAGCTCTTCTCTGGAAGCCTGCCGATAACAATACAATTAAAAACACGAGAGACTAGCTTCACAGGAAATCTGCAGCTTCTAATACAGCATAATAGGCTGGGAGTACTTGATTCAACATAGGAGTGTCAACAATATGAACAATTACTTCAAGAAAAAAAGAGTTCTTTGCTTCTTACTTCATTGCACATTAGCCAAGGTTTTGAGCTCCAACACAACAAACCTCTGCGAACCACATATAATGATCCAAGGATTGACTTAAGTCTAAGGATGATCTCGACCGATTTTTTCAGAATATTAGCATCATATTAAAATTTAAAACTAAATGTATTGCAAACTCGTCTAGATCTTAGATTAACTAGCAGCATGCAAGAGCAAAAACAGAGGAAACAAATATATTTCTACATTAGCACACCAACCTTTTTAACCTGCCCTTGAACACAACCTACTGTCTGAACCCTTGAACTTTTAGTACATTTAAATTGTTATGTGCATTATGCAACAAATTCATGTATGCGCACAAAAGTGCAAGGGGCATATACCCTCACTGTCCCTAATTTTAACATACACCTGATGGGAAAATGTATACATGCTTGTTTAATATGAAATTCGCCCATGCACAACTAGTAATACAAATACATTGTTACCACAATCGCATTCTCAATTTCACCTACAAATGTTATAGCGGAAAACCTTGTACTAAGCTGATTAGAGTGAGACATGATTTATGTTTCATCCTAAATATCACAGCTTATCTTTCGGAACTGAAATAGGATATAATAAATTCACTATAATGGGCTTCTGGTCAAATACCTTTCAAATACCTTGGTCCTTGCAGATAAAAGGTAGTTAACGTTTCTAAAACCGACGTGTTCAACTTACACCTTAACAAGGTTGAGCATTAATTCATGATTGGAACAAGATCAAAAAAGAAATCCTATAAAAAGTATCTAAGGCTATTCCAAATAGGTCAGATGAGGTGTGCCAATAAGAACGTAATAAGTTTTATTGACAGTGTCATCTATGCTATCCTACCAGCTAACTAGTGTCGCAGAACTCCAGAAACTAATCCTGAAAACATTAGAAAAATTGTGAGCCTTTATTTGTCTTACAAGCTATCATATAACACTACACAACCAGCGACAAATAGCATTCCATATAAGTATCTCCACTCTCATGCCAAGAGCAGAAAAACACCCAGTACCTAAATTTCAATCTAAAGGTGCAGCATTATCCTGACCATAAAATTTGGTATGTTCGAAAGAACATACTATCCAAGTTAAACTCATGAACATTCAATTTCAAATATTACCAGAGGTAAAAAAAAAAAACTGATAACCTGTATTTAAATTGATACAAAATGTATGATCCAATACATTCCCACTACATAAATTAGACACTGGCAAATTGACTAGACCACATTACGTTGAACGAAACTACATCTCTACAACACGAACAGCTAAATCAATTTAGCAATTATTCTAAGATTTTCGATATCATAGATTCATAATTGAAAAAGGTGCAGAACAAAGCTACGACTCAATGAATGTTTACAACAAACCATTATTATGTTATACAGCAGAAGCATATCGATAACGGGTACAATGCCTTTCGGTGATTTTTCAATAGTATTGGACCTTTAGGACATCAACCTCTCTGTGTTGACCAATTGTGTGGTTTTCTCCAAATTTCTCCAAAGAGTATGAGAAACGACAATAAATCCCTCTCTTAGAGTGATGGAATTAAACGTACTGTAACTAGTAAATCTAACACCACCCAAGCTAATTTTAAAGCATTATAATGAATTTTATGATGTTCTACTTACATGTCTACATCGTTGTTATGTTTGTCATTGTTTCAGAGGATTACAACATATTTTATCAAACCTGCAAATGCAGTACTAAACATATATTATCAAACACTTTGAACTAAGCAAGAATTTCAAGTAAAAAAACAAATTACCTTAAGAACAGTATGCTCTCAGAAATAATGCTTGCATTTGGTAACGACGGGTTCAACAAAAGACTGTCGACAAATGAAACACGCAAAAGCCAATGCATTTTCATCACCACAAATCGCATTTCTCATCCTCATCATGTGCTTTTCAAGCTAAATTCCTCTTTGGAATCTTCTGAGCTTCCTCCCATTCTCTCCATCATCATAAACTTACAAGAATCCCCAAACCCTCAATACCTAGTCTCCTTATAGTCAGCAGCAGGTACTTGATTTGTTTCAGCCAATCCCAGTTGAAAAATGTTGAAGCCAATTTGGGCTTTTGAATCACTGAGGAACCTTTACCTTCTTCCATTGTCCGCCACTTCACCACCATTCAGTTTCTTACATTTTTGTTCTTAGATGATGGTTTTCAGAAGAAACTACACACCAAAGAATGAAAATCAAAATCAAAATCTCAACAGTAAAGAGAAACAAAAACAAAATTAAGAAGATTGATTGATATAAATACATACCTGGCACCTTAGATGATTCTTTCACAGGTTCATTGGATTATTCGGGTACATTTGAAGGTTCAGAATCCTCCGCCATAATTTCGTTTGCTGATCCAAAAACCCTAAAATCGACAGACTTTGGAAGAAATTAGACAAATTACTGAAGAGAAATTCAGAGTTAGTGGAGAAAAAAATTCTAGGGTTTGTGATGAATTTTTGTTTCTTTAGATAATGATGATAAAATCTGTTTATGGGGCTTGTAATACATTGGGGTTCATTTGATTTGAGCCCACCTGAGCATCTGTTCTGTTGTAAGCTGGAGTTGTTGCTCTCTCTCTCTCTCTCTGAGCATACATTCTTTTTTTACTCTTTTTTTTTTTTTATTAGAGTATTGAGAAGTATCTTTTATCAGACTTGGAAATGGTTTCGTAGTTAATAAATTTTCATTGGCATAAAAAAAAAAAAATATATATATATATATATATATATAGAAATATTATTTTTTCTTGAGGCGGTAATTTTTAGCCACACTTTAGCTACCCGGTGATGCAGAAAGCGGGTGCTTGGCCCGCTGAAACTAAGTTTGGTTCCACCATTAGATTTCACATTTTTATTATTGGGGTGGTAGATTTAGAAATTTTTTAAGCAAAAATTTAATTTCCTTTCTATATCTACATTTTACCAATTAAAACAACTTGAATTGTATTTTCTTTTTTTTTTCTTTTTTTTTTCATATGAAGAAAACAAGAAAAAGATATTGTTTCTCAACCTCAATAACCATCCACTTCGCATGTGTATATATATATATATATATACCCCGTTTTTGTTCCTTTTTCGGGTTTTTTTTAATTCTAAAGCAAAATCATATTAGTTTTAGAAGATTCATTACACATAAGAGTTTTTAGTTGGCAGCCGAGCGACAAACTTGGCACCAACCCCCTTTTGAATAGCAACACCAATCTATGAAAAACAAAAGTACCTAGACCGCTACCGGCATCATTGTTAACTACCACTAGTGGAAAAAAGAGGATTCTGGGACATCATGTAACGACACAAAAAGATATTGAAAGGGTACATACCAAATGTGTCGTTGACTAAAGTCAAATTGTCGTTAAAGTTGGACTTTAATTGGCTTTTACAAAGACACTATCTACTTTGTCGCCGACCAAAGTCAAGTCGTCGTACGGGGTGACTTTAGTTGACTTCTATAACGACACTTTAGTAGACTCGTTTCACCGGAAGATGTTTTGGCGTGAATTTTCCCCCCACTTTGTGTGGCTAGGAGAGTGCCTCGTTAATATCGAGTAATAGAGTTTTCTATTTCCTTCTTCTCTTTATATCTTTCCCTCATCTTTATTCATTCCTCGGTCCTCACCCCATCTCACTCTCTCGCTCCAGCTCTATCCCTAACCCAAATCAGAGAAGTAACACCATCAAACCACAGTTCTTTGAAACCTTCCATAATCGAAACTCGTTTCAGTTTTGATTTTATTTTATGGTAAAGTTAGGGTTTTTACTTTCAAAGTTAGGGTTTGCAAAACCTTTTACGTTTTCAAACCCCTTTTCGATTTCTTCTTCTTCTGGTAATTTTTGGTTTTAAATATCATTTGTTTTGTTTGTTGACAAGGTTTCGATTTATGGAAGATCAAGATCATTTTGTCTTACATTTCTAATTGTTTTGTAGGATTTAGTAATTCTCGGATTTGTATGATATTTGTATTGTTTTGTACGCTTATAAAAAAAAACAGTATAGCTCCCCTAAAGTAGTGAAGGCTAAAATACCCAAACCATAGCCATGCGAAACACATCCATTCAAGTATTTAGTATGTTTACGCGAGATTGCTTTCAAAATGGCATGGCCTGGATTGAAAGCCCGAACTCCATCACCATTGAAGGGCGAGATACCTGTGACATCCATACACACATCTTGGCCATTTTTCCAATTAAGAACAAGAATATATGTTGGACGCAAATCCTTGTTAGTAGTTGACGACAAACCCAAAGCAACTTCTTTGCGCTCAGGAACACCAGATTTGTAACAAATATCCATAATCACATCCCGAACTAAGTCATGGCGAAACTTACACCCAACATCATTGGCACAATGAAGCGCATGATCCCCAAAAATGTCAATAGGCTTATTACAACAAGAGCACAACTCGTCTTCAACAAACAACTGCTCTGAATTGTCTGGGTCTTAGGCATTGGTCTAACCCACTGATAGGGACTGCCAAAAGGTAATCTTGCTCATGCTTGATTTGGTTACATTTCCACATAATGGAGTCTCTTGCAAATAATGTAAATTGTACAGGGATTTGCTTCTTAACTACATCAAAATAAGTGACTGCCAGGGAGTGCATAGAAGGGGGTGGGGTGGGGGGGCAATGTCATCGACGCAGTAGGTGGAAGGAAAACCACATATCTGAATGAATTTATGAAGAGCCAACTGAAAGGAAACACCATTATCGTTTGAGAATAAGCTACCCAGAATCACCTTACGCACTGAAGTAGTCTGATTTTGAGGCAAGAAAATAGTAGGTTCAAGTGTCTGCCATAGTGTAGATACCAAGCCCACCATCTTTGATAGGTAGGGTAGCCAATCTCTGTTGTAAAGGATCAAAACCAGCTCCATCTCCGGTAATTAAGAATCTCAAATGCTTGAGCAAATGGTTGTCAAAGAGGTCAGAGGTCTGTTGTAGAGCTGCAGGATTGGTGGTATGTGTAGAAAAATATAATCTAGATACACCAACGCAGTTCCGGAGTAACAGCATCTTACTATGAGGGTCCTTGAGTTTTTTGATGGCGTCCATGAGCTGAATAGTCTTGTTCACCTTGTTCAACGTCATGTCGCTCATAAAATCCAAACCTAAACTCACCGGTCCACCTAAAAGTTTAAATCCCTTGCTAGGTCTGCCAATATCCTTAGGGAAAACACCCTCATCAATGCTACGAGGATCAAGAGAAGGCCAAAAGATCTCCGTTTTCTTGATATTGAGATGTAAGCCTCTACTTGGACCTTCGGCTTCTATAATTCTCAAAGCTTTGGAAACCTCCAACGTTTCACCGATAATAGTGCCATCATCCAGATACCAGGCGTGCAAATCAAGCTTACACCGAGATGCGATAGACTTCACTAGGGGATGAAGCGTCAGAGAAAACAACAGGGGACCGAGAGGATCACCTTGTTGTTCACCAAGTGCAGAAAACAAGATATACAGATTATAGTAAAGTCTAGCAGGTCTAGCATAACAGAATTCTACCCAACGAGAAATACCTGGACAATGAATCCGACTTCACTAATGAGATGGGATCTTCACACCATATTAAACGCATTCGAGAAGTCAATAAGCAACATTGACATCTTATCTGAGTGACCTTTCAATCCCAGCAGGCCACTTACAACATGAAGTATACTTTCGCCTCCAATTGGTACACCCACACCAGATTGATGATCTCCTAAATAAGATGACATAGCCTTACCGACAGAAAAGGCGGCCACCTTAGAGACCAAACGACGCCAGATAGTTCCAACCGCAATAGGCCTAAGCCCACCTCCAGGTTTCATATTAGATACTGCCATTTGTACGTATAGTGCATTTCTGTGTGAAGGAGAAATGTTAAAATTTTATTAATATGGAAAACAAGAAAGTACAGAAAAAGAGGCACATTAGATGCACACAGGCCTGAACAAAACCTAGCCAAGATAAACAACCGTACGACAAAATGCTCGCAAAAAATCAAACATAAAGCTAAATGCATGAAATGTTCATCTTTTGTATTCAAAAATTTTATGCAGACAAGATTGTTAATAGACTAAAGGCGAAGGTTTTGGCTAGTGGACGCTTCCAATTTTTGATGTATTTTCATGGACATAGCCAAGGGTTCACTAACCTGCCTCTAGCCCTCCTACATTTTCATAAGCATGTAAGAAGTTTTTGATTTTATGTCATAATTTGTATTTTTCACATCTTATATTTAGAGTTTATTCCACCAAGAATAAATATTTGTTTCACATTTCCAACTTATTATGTATATATTGTAGTATAAATATGGGGTTTTGAGTTTCCCCCCTAAACAAATTAGTGATTGCGCTTTCCCCCCTAAATTACTAATAGTAGTAAATTTGCCCCCTAAACTAATATTTTGGAGAAAAAAAAACCTTCTTCTCTAACTGTTAATCTCATGTCAGTTTCGGTATGTAGTCATTTTCACTGTAATTGCGAGAAAAAACATAAATTTCTTTGGCTAATGGTTGCCTACACTTAAACCAGGCAATGTTGTGGCCGACCCAATTCCAAAAAACATCACAGATTGATACAACTTGGGAAATAGCACTACAATCTCAGTGACCATTCCTGAATACAACACCAACTGCAAGCCTCCATGAAAGTAAGAAAATCATATATAGCATTCCGAAAGATAAAACGTACAGAAAAAGAAACGGGTGCCTGAATTTTCTTTCCATCTACTCAATTTAGATTTTTAATAAAATAAAACTAATGTTATATATCAGTTCAAATCACAAATCATAATGAGTATTGATGAAAATTCTTGACGTATGTATTGCTCATTCTAAGGCCACCTTTCGTTGTACCTAACCAAGACCTGAAGCATTCGTGAAACTTCAAAAAATAATGCGAGCAATTAACTAATGCCTCTGTTTGATGCTGCATGATCTCCATTTATGTCTTCTGACCATTTAAACTTCCTCATCTCCACTCACAATGAAATGATCATGCATTTGATCTCTGTTATCTTATGGATTCAAAGAAGAAAGGAAGAACAACGGATATATCGGTAAGTGAACTTAAGTTAATCTTTTTTAACCTAAGTTAATCGAAGGAATATGTCTCCCACATGAAATTAACAACCAGATTAAAAGGGATTTTTTGTCCAAAATATTAGTTTAGGGGACAAAGCTACTACTATTAATAATTTAAGGAAAAAAACTCAATCACTAATTTGTTTAGGGAGTAAACTCAAAAACCCCTATAAATCTATAAAACAAAGCTAATATGTGGTTAGTTGTTTGTATTATTACTTAAATATAACCACAGTAAGTACCTAGAAATTTCAAAATTTAATGTCAATAAGTAAAAAATTGTCAATTTTTTGTAAGTGCTTTTTGAAAAAACTAGATTCTGGCTCTGTCACTGTGTATTTTGGATCAACGGTCAAATCACTTTAAACAATATATATCTTAAATAAACAAGAGCGAAGCTAATTAATTTATTCAATGACCACAATAAGTACCTAGAAATTTCAAAATTTTAATGTCAATAGTAAAGAATTGTGAATTTTGGAAGTGCTTTTTGAAAAAACTAGATTCTGGCTCCGCCACTGTGTATTTTGGATCAACACTCAAATCTCTATAAACGATATATATCCTAAATAAAAAAGAGCAAAGCTAATTAGATTATGTAGTGGCTAAATACATCCCTTGTTTTTGTTAGATACGACCTATATCCACTTCTCACAATTTTATTTCTAACCTTTAAAAGTGACTAAATACAATCCATAGAATTCAAATGAAAGTACAACTGAGATGATAAATCCTAATCTAAAATCATACTCTTTGATTTCTCAAAAGCGATAATGATTTCTTCTATAAATTTGGTATTATTTTAAATTCGGTGGTGACTCTCTGTGAGAAAGAATTTAATTTAATTCCAAAGTAAATTTAACTAAGGAATTTTAGGTCACCCAACTAATGGATTTTCTAAATTATGATAATTTTTCTTATAAGACATTTAGAGCATAGTCCATCTAAATTATGATAGTTTTATTTTTGTTAATCATAACATCTTAATCATATAATTATAACATTGTAGGTCACCCGGCCAACTAATGGATTTTCTAAATTATGATAATTTTCCTTATAAGACATTTAGAGCATAGTCTAGCAAATTTCGTTATTAGTTGTTGTTTTTTTGTTAATCATAACATTTTAAATGATGTAAATCTTAACGAAGAACGATTTCAGTCCTTATGGGGAGATTATTTTCGACTATGTAAGCTCAAGCTAGATCGATCCAATTAATTCAAAGATTAAAAGTTTTCATTTTCTTATCATTTTCGTCGGCCTTTTAAGTATGGGATTAGATCAATCAAGTTTCTTTAAAATCTTTTATGATTAGATTTTTGTTGTCAAAATAATATCAATAGAGGCGCAAAATTCTTCATCTTTGGATCATTTGAATAATTAAGACTTTGAAACGATTTTTCACGAAGTATGAATGTTCAGTGATCTTACATCAAGAAAAAATTATGTATTTTTTTATCTCTAACTTATCATGAAGATACTAGGGACCAATTGTTTAGATTTGGATGGATTTAGACGGTCAATGTTGTTTAGGGTTGTATATACATTTTGGAAAATTATAACGGTTACATATATATATATTATTACTAGGGTTGCTAGATAATAAAAAATCATAATTAACGAGTCATACAAAGAAATAAATAAATGAAAGTTGAAAACATTTTGAATACTTTGTCAAAATCTGGAATACTTGATCCTGTGTTATCAACCACAAGCGACTGTAATACAATCTCTCTGTCATTGATATAGCAACTATTCATTTTCAATGGTTGAGTGAGCATGTCAGAGTTGGTGAAAATTAGCCAGCCGATAGTGACCTCCCCTAGCAATGACCCACCGATGTACACTGCATTATGCAACTCGAGCTCTGGAAGATTGTAGTAGTAGATGATCTTAAAGGAAAATCGTTCTCCATAATTCTTCTTAGGTCCTGAATATCTTCCCTCCAAACTGAATTTCCACAAAGGCAGGTTGATTTTGGATGAGGTTATGGGCCGCAACCACCACAACCTCAAGTTTGTAACTACCTAATGTAGAGTAGATCGTTCAATAGATGCGACACCTAAAAATAAATAAAATGGATTAGTGTTTCCAATTAGCTAGATATTATTCGTCTACTAATTTCAAATTATGAAAGATACAATCATATAACGAAATATATAAACAAAGTTTCATAGAGTCTTTCAAACATTTTATTCATAAAATAAACAATCAAGTAAAAGCTCACTAAATTTTATCAGTACTCTAGATTAACTCCAGATTTACCACTAAAGCTCACTAAGGCCTATTCCTATGGGTATGACAAAAATGATGTTTGGCATACTAGGTGGCATGCCAAATGAGTTTCCCCACTATGGTAGATATGTCAAACTTGATTAAAAACATATATTTAATTGTGTTGGGTGGGACCCTAATGAATAAAATATATTTGTGTTTGTGTGATGGGATATTTATAAAAGTTTTAGTAATATAATATAATCAGTGAGACCCTTTAAACATAAAAATATATTATAAAAGTGAAAAAGTAGGAGAGAATGAGAGATTATACATATATATATATATATATAATTACTTGGAGATAAAGTCTTTATCGCTGGAGATAAAGAGAATATTGCCAACGATAAAATCTCTATCGCTCATCAAAGTGACAGAATCTCTATCGCTCGCTGGAAACTCCATCGTGTATGCCTATATGTCAAAACTGACATATAGGCATATGAGTTTGGCACTTTGTCATACCCATAGTGGGTGCATATATGCCAAAATATGAGTTTGGCATACCCATAGGAATAGGCCTAAAGAGTCAACTAAACCCAGTTATAAACAAAATGGTTATTTAATATTTGGTACCCAACAAATGTCCAACACCTAGTTTTGGTATCCAATATTTGAAATATTATCGGTTGGTACCTAGTATAACCGTTGACTGTCAAGGTCAAATTTTGACCAAACTATTTTTAACTTAATATTATTTTTATTTCCAAAATTGTTAGAAATTACAAATATAGCCCTGACCCTTTTAATTTCTTCTCTCTCATTCATTCACACTTATGCGCAACCAACCATCTTCCCACACCGGCACCAATATCACTGCCACCCTCTCTTCCCAAGTGAAAACTCTTCTTTCCCTCGTTATTCTCCGGGGGGGGAAAAACTCAATTCTTCTGCTCCGTAAGAGCAACCGATTTGTTTCACAAACCATCTACATGTTACATCATCAAAATCAAAAAATAAATAATTAAACCATTATCAAAAAACCCTAGAAATAGGGAGGACGCAGGAATTGGATCGAGGAGAAGAACACGAAGAGGAAATTCATGCTGTTACTGTATGGATTAGCGACTACCACCTCCTGATTGAATCAATTTGATTTTGAGAAAATATTAAAAATAAAAAGAGGAAATATTAAGATCATATTTCCAGTATCCTGATGTTGAAGAGTCCCTCTTCTCAAGCGTCTTAGACAAAGAGGGTTTTCATCTAAATGAGTAATAGGTTTTTTGTACTGATACTTGTCTTTATTAAATGAATAATATGTTGTCACGTCAGAAATATTGGGTATTGAATGAAATTAGTTTAGGGGGTTTCAGTTGCGGTGTTCTCTAAATGAAATTTGTTTTGTAATTTAATAGTTATTGTTAAAATTGGTTGCTCTATTTGATAAGAAACACTAGTTGTCGTAAAGAAGATATTAAAGATGTTGATATTTTATATGTTTAATGATCTGTTGTTTTTCATGGATGTTTCATTTTCATTTTTGATTAATTAAACTCGCTCTAGTTATGCTGTTCTTGGAGGTAATTAATTAGACTTATCAGTTTTCATTTTTGATTTCAAATGTGAAAGCTTTTGCGGATTTTGGAGAAGTATCAAAGCAGAAAAACCACCCGTACGATCCATGGAGCAGCAACAACAGCAAACTTGGAAGGATAAGTTGCTCATGACCGGAGAAGAAGATGATAGAAGAAGAAGGTTGCCCGTTTTAATGGCCGGTCGCCCGCATGGAAATTATGGAGGGATAAATTTGTAAAATGAATTATTTTTATTAATAAAAATTAAACTAAATAAAAAATAGATTAGTCAAACGGGATCTTAAACAGTCAACGTTGGTCAAGGTACCAACAGATGAACCAAAGTTAGGTGTTGGAAATTTGTTGGTACCAAATGTTAAATAACCCTAAACAAAATCCAAACTTCATAAAGTTCAAAATGACCAAAATAATGTAACAGAAAATAAGAAAGAGTCATTCTAATAAGATCCAAATTATCGTTGGAGTTGAATTTTAAAGGCTAAATACCACCCCAAGGATGTTATGCACCTGGATTCCACACCTAAGAACTGATAGTTGAATATGCAAAGGAATCAAGTGTGACATAAATCCAAACATGGGAAAAGGAGATATCAAGAAACCACCACTTATAAAACCAAACATAGACACCTCAAACCTAAAATATCTGAATGAAGTCATAATCAATAATTCAGGATAAAATAAGCAAGCTTAATTGTATTGATTGCAAAAAATGAATGCCTAACACACATGGACATGAAGGTTTATATAAGGAACCATACAGAGTCCTAATCATAAACAAATATAAAACTAATTCCTAAAGAAGCCAAAACTTCTAAGGTAACTAGAATTATGAAGATTATTAAACTAGATAAAATCCGAACATCCCTCCCTTCTTCAAACTAGGATAACGAAATACCTAAGATGCAAAACACTGAAGCCCAAACTCACTTAACTTTTTTTAAATGAATGCAATTTGTCGAACATATTTTGATTTGTTAACTATGTGCATCAATATTGTATTAATTACGTTATAAAAGTAAGATATGATTAGTTCGATCTTTCACATTGCTATTATTGCTTAAATATATGCCTAAATAAGATTTTGTTTGTCATTGTATACATCACATCTTCATACTTTAAATGACTGGGACTATTTGATAACTAACGTTTTCCGATATTATTTTATTGTTAGTACAAGCATTTGATAAGGAGTACATGTTCGTTAAAAAAAATATATTGAGTTAATTTTATAACACAAATAAGTATGTCTAATAATTTATACTATTATTTAGATCAATAAACCCATATTATGTAAGTGATTACCACATTTATCATATTTATTTGTCAAGTGAATTCGGATTCAAAGTTTGTGCTGCACTTAAAAAAAAAATTTCGAGGAAAGGATGCTAGCACTTAATTTGTAGCTCTACTATAACTATATTTATATTCATTCGTTAATGTTATACCATATATTAATTAGAATACCAAGTTCTTTCTTAAATACCTACTAATTCCTTATTCCTATGTACAAAAATTGGATTATTATATTATTTTGTTAGATGTAAGCCTTGGCTTTCTCCAAGAACTTTGAAACTGCACCTAAAATTCTTTTACCCTTTAGTTTTTTCTTCTTATTATTAGTCGCAATATCAACTACCTGGCAGCCATCCTTCTCTAAACTGTGAAAAATACGGATTTATAAAAAGCATGCCAGTTTAAATTGACCTCACCGAGGATTAATCCCGAGCTGTGGATGATGGCTTTGAAGTTGAGTTATTCGACGTTGTTTGAGAAGATATCGAAGAAGAACGTATCACCCCACATTGGATCCCTCCTAAGTTCTTCGTGTGTGTAGAAAGTTTGTCCCTCACATTGGAGCTCAATGTATGTGGCTTGCTCCGGAATCAGATACTGGGCCCCAAACACAGAAACGTCGAGCTTTTGACTAGACACCTGAAAAATTTGAAAGAAATTATATTTACCAAAAGTAGAGTATTAAGATTTTTATATGTAATCCTAGGATTTCGTCAAGACCTTGAAACTGCACCTAAAATTGTCTTACCCTTTTGTTTTTTGTTTTTAATGTTGACACTAGCCTCTACACACAATTTTGAAGAAACAATTTTGGTGATGACAAATGATAACAAATTCTCTTTGTTTCTTACCAAAGCAAGAATTTGAATCACCCCATCATGAGATTAAATTTTATTCAACTGAATTTTCTTCTAAAACTAAAAACAGAAGAGGCTATGCGTGGACATGACAAGCAATGCTATGATTTTGAAAGATGTTTTCACTAGATTACCAATTGTTAGTGTTCATTTGTTATAATGTATAATGTGTATATATATATAATTGTGATTTTTATGATAATATGGTATCACATATGTAATGGGTGTATTGCTTTAGTAAATGGTATAAACTACTAGGAACACATATATGCTTACTTTAATTAGCTTAAATTTTTTTATTCGAGATATATCGTTTAAAGAGATTTGAGCTTGCATCCAAATTAAAATATACCAAAAAATGTAAGTGTGCAAAAACTTCTTTCTTATTAATCCACTAACAAGCACATGGTACAATTACTGCAGTACGCCTTCAACATTAACAAATTACATGTTCCAGCATTGTTATATCTTTCTCAATGACATTTACTGTCGCACACAAACTAAAAACCTAATAATGAACGATGAACATTGATTATTTTATTTTTTTCAATAATAAGCCTTGGCTTAACCAAAGACTTAACATTGCATATAATATATTCTTACTAGCTAGTTTTTTTTTGTCGAGTGATATCTTTGGCAAGGAGAAATCCAAGGAGCAGTGAGTCACAAATTGATCTGTAATTCACTATTAGCTTAGAATCCAGGAAACCCAAAAATAAAGGAATCTTTCCCTTTATTGGTCAACTGGGTTGATCTTTATGTGGATAGGTTTCAAATCACCAACAAAAAAAATAATCTGATTGCTTAAATGCTAAAAGGAAGTCCACAAATTTAGATCAGTGATACCCTAGTTCTAGTTAACAATTTTTTCCATATAATTAACTAATGTGTGGATAACCGTAATGATACGTGCATTATTTGCACTAATTTGGTACTCAAATGCTTCGCGCGAAGGCCTTATTGGATTGCTAAGTTTTTTGGATTAAATAAAGGTCAAAATAAAAATAAAGATTAGTAAAAGAATTATATATTCTAGAGGCATATTTCATCATTATGCTTTGATTTCGTTTGCTTTTGTGTTTTATGGGAGTTTTTAGCTTGTCTCAACTAATAAAGAAAAAGAAAAGAGTTCATTTAGGCATAGGAAGGAGAACTAAGAATTGAATAAAAAATTATAGGAAAAGTTCAGAGTCACTTACGGCTGGGAAGTCTAAAGAACCTAGACCTAGACAAGTTGTAGACTCAACAATCAAAATCTAGAGTAACTTGCGACTAAGAAATCACTCCTAACCTGACCTAAAAATAATGAAGAGATACGAAGAATTTTACCACACTATATTCTAGAGTACGAAGATATGAAGGTAGCGCAAAAATGATGAGATCAATCAGACATCGTAAGAGGGAGTTGTGACCAAAATGACGAAGAAGAAAAATCAAAATTTAGGGAGACTTACGGCGGGGAAATGACATGTTCGTCCCATCCGTAAGTGACACTGGAAAATCATCAAAAACTTTTATTTTCTTAATTAGACCTAGATATGAGTGGGTCTTTCCTAGCCGTATTTCTGGAGATTTCTTGACACAAGTTGATTGTCAGACCTACATTTGAGTAGTAAAAATATTCATAGCCATAGGTAAGGTATATTTTACATAATTGGACCTCTAAATATGAGTTTTACCTCGTCCAAAAAGGAATCTAAGTTTACACTTTGTGGGGTGTATATCAAAGTACTTCCAAAACTTTTTTAAAAAAAAAGGGATTGAATCATATATTTACGACGAATAAGAGAAGACAATGAGCTTTGAAGTTTTTTCTATGAGCTAGAATTTTCTACTTATTATTTTTACATGGGTTTTAAGAAATCTATGATAAACTAAACTTTCAATTAGTTAAGGATGTGACTTAAAGTCATGAACATGTTATTCTATTAATGCATTAGTATTGTTATTCACTCTTTTGTCTATCATTGAAGTTTTACTGCCCATAATATTTATTTGATTGTGTTCGAATAATATGATTAGTTGTTTTGTGTATTTAAGTCACGATTAAACATCTTAATAACTTGTTTATAGCTAATTAGGAATCTTAGGTACAAGAACCCTAATAACAAGTTGTAATTTGTGACTACTAGCGGTACGAATTATGAAGGACATCATAAGTAGAACTTGTCCTAAGTTGAATATCAAACGATTGTGTTAGTAGTGCCCATGATTAACTCGTTTCACATACCTTAATGATGTAATCTCAACAATGTTGTAGTAAAAAGGTTCGTTGAGACTTGTGAAAGCAAAAGATTTTAGACTTATAAAACTTAAAAACAAACAAAACTTAACTCAAAATTCGATTTCAAGATATTAGGAATAACCAAGACACTGATTCCACTATTACACATGAATGAATAACGGTAAATAACCCAAAACTCTAATTATCTTTTAAATCCCTTGTTCCTTAATTCACAAATAATCAGGCAAATTCTCAAAATTAATTGTATCCCCTAAGCATAGATTATCTTAATACAAAGCATAACCTATCTAATTGAATCACAACTAATAAAGAAAATTATGCGAACAATTTAAAACTCTGCAAAAGCAGTGATTGAGTGAATTATTACTTATAAATTAGAGAAAATAAAATAGTTACCAATTATTCATGCGTAAATAGCTTCCTCATTTCCTTGGTTGTGGGAGAATTATCCTCTCATCATGTTGGAAACACGCTCAAAACTCATTTTTATTGCTCAAAGGAGGTGTACAAATGATGAAATGGAGAAAATGATGAAAATCGGGTGTTTGCAACGATTATAATTGTTGCAAACACTGTTACAAAGAACGATAAAGATAAACTATCATTGTTGCTTTAAGACTGTCCTATGAACTACGACCCACGTCTGTGAGTCGTTATCACTGTAGCGGAAACGACGGTCTCTGTGCGTCTAATGTTCTTCGTGTTCTTGGTGCAGCAGCAGAAATGGTGATTCTGCAACTCGATTTTCTAAGCTCTGTAATGCTCTGTAATGCTCTAAACTCTCCCAAACTCTCCATCCTCCCTCCGAACTATCCCATCCTCTATTTATAACCCAACAACATTGAAATATCACGTAATAACTGCAGATAATTCTCCCATCAATCGACCGTAAAGAATATCTTCTCGGGGATATTTTCTTCCCTTCTTGTCTTCTCACGCTGTCAATGAGTGCTGAATCTTCCTTATTTAACTCCTACACGCTTTTGAAGTGGCCAAACACGAGCAGCAAATGTCAAATCACGCTGTAATCCCGTGAAAAACTCTTCTCGTGCACAGCTCTCTGTCTTCTCCTCGCGATTATTTAGCCAAAAGTAGATGACGAATCGACCCATACCAACCCTGTTAGGCCCAACGATAGCTACCCAAACAATCACAGCCATTTAGTCTCACGGGAACAACTTCAAAATCGCAACCCTAATTCTGCCCTGTGAAACCTAGCTTTTCCCCGCCAATTTCTGTTTTTTGAACGGTGAAGAAGACAGGCAGCCCTTAACCAGCTGTGGGGTGCGAATAGCAAAGGGTTAACCCTTAGCAATTGGGTTACCCCTTATCCAAAGTGGGATTCCGAATAGAAAATGTCCTCCGGGGGTGTTCTGAGCAACTTTTCGAGCCGAATTTTCCAACAATCTTTATTTACAAAAAATACCTACAAACACACAAAACACCATAATAAGGACAAAAACAAGTACTAACAATACGAAACATTGAGGACAAATTAGACACATAAATGCGTCTATCACTTAATGATTTCCTCAATTTAAATCTATTAGCAATGAGCACCTGGTTACTTGGTGGAAAATAATTCATGTATTAGCGATTACAGTACATGTTGACATTAGGAGGCCTAACGAAGTATTACACTGATCGGGGATACTTTATGAAATGCTGAGGGTACCTAGTACACCGCAATATTTTCGATATCAACCTATGCAAAACATACCTTGTGTAATATGTTAGAGCATTGCTCGGTTGAACCCACCATACATTAGTATGTCAAGTTTGGTTTTCATATTTTAGTATCAAAACTCAACTAGAGTCACTTGATTAAATGTACTAGAGACCAATTTTGTTTAATTTAGACAAGAAATTCTAGGAATGTTAAGACATACAAGTATTATTATGTATTTCTGAAGATCGTGAAGACGTATCGACCACAATGAAGACGTCATCCTTCTACTTGAGGTAAAGTGATACTGACTTGACTTGTTTTCATTCCTATCGTTGCTTCCAAGTCATTTAAGATTGAAAACATAATATGCAAGGTTATATTTAATTATATAGTGTTAGACTTGGTCATTTTAGTATGGTCAAAGTGTCAAGGAAGAATATTTGATTACGAAGTATAACGTTTATCTATTGAAGATCGTAAATGTGACATCGACATAATCTACATAACTCGTTACTTGATTGTGTATTGGATATATGTGCAGTTTCATCCTAGGAAAATATGTTTGATTACATATATTCAAAGGAAGTACATGTACGAAACTTTTTTCGTAATCGAAAGGAAATTAATAGGCGTTTTGGTCCGGTTTCCATTGAAGATCTACTGGATGACTAATTCGAACTTAGGTAATAACTTTTGTAGAATCGATCTTGAATTATGTTGAGAGATCTGGTAGAAAAAATCTTTACTTAGTTTGGGATATGCCGTAGAACCGATCTTGACTTATGTTGAGAACCTTGGTATAACCGATCCTTACCTATTTTGGGATACTTGTTAGAACCGATCCTAGCTATTGTTGGGAGTTATGGTAAAACCGATCCTTACCTATATTGGGATATACTTGGTAGAATCGATTCAAACTTTTGTTGGAAGTCATGGTAGAATCGATCCCTACCTATATTTGGTGACTTGGTAGACCGAACTTAACCTTTATTAAGAATCATAGTAGAACCAATCCCAAGAGCAAAAACGATCCTTCATATTCACATATTACTTTACAGTTTTGTGTGAGTTTTGAATTAGGGTTTGCTAAATAGGAAAGTTCTAGATGTAGACATAATTTGGACATGAATACAAATCTTATCTTTCATTGTCCAAAGATATTTCTTGATACTCGAGGTGATCCAAATCTGAAACATTGAGAACCTTTTAATTAAGAATTTTCGATTATATTCTTTTGATTTTCCATCAAATCAAAACATATCTCTGGAAAGTTATACTAGTTAAGTGATAAACTAATATTAAATATTTCTAATGAGATATTTTAGAATTACAGGTTGGAAAGTAGTTGGAAAAAGGAAAAGTGAAATTAGGTACTTATTGCATATCTTGAGAATATTTTCGGTTTTGGAATTTTCTTGTTGTCCAAACAACCTTGGTCTATAAATAGTTGCTTTGCATTTGTAGAAAATTATCGTAAGAGTCAGGCAAACTTCATTCATTTTGTTTCAGGGTGGATCTGTATATCCGGAGAGGAAAGTACCCTAATTAGGCGAAATCTCTTACGACCGCTCGTTTAAATACTTCTGAGGGATCAAGAAGCTCTACGAGTACCGTTGGTGGGAGACTAGATAATTGCATTGTTATTTTAGTTTTTAATTATTGATTTGATTGACTAACAATTGTTGAAACTTTGATTGCACCTAGTTTGATTATTCTTGAGAGCCTTTACTTCTGACACAAAGGTCACTCAAACTAGATCAAAGTATTGACGGGATATTTAAAACTGTTGTTATATCTAAAGACAACCTGCGATCATCCATTATTAACAGACTCCATTATGTGCATGATCGATCATAAGTGGATTCAAGTTTGTGTTGTGCAGGTACATAAGAAGGTAATTGAAGATTTGAAGAACAAAAAGATTTTTCTTATTGGTTTTTGTATCTCCTGATTTGTGCACACATCTTGATCGGCTGGGATCCGACTTAGATTAGATTTATTTGATCATAAATTCGTTTAGATCGGCAACTGGTATTCTTCAATATCTGATAGTTGTGAATCCAAATCTAAGTTACTAATTTGGATTGATTTTACCCGACAAAGTATAATTCAACGAAAGAGCCTTTGTCATAACTCAACGAATCTTTTTTCTAAAAGATTATTGGAGTAGTTACCAAACAACTTTGTTCCTTTACTGTTTGGCAGACGCTCAAAAGGAGTTAAGTGCTTAAGGCTTTACATCGGTAAAGCAACTCAAGATAATGAAATCTATCTTGGGATTCATGTGCGTGACCAAACAGTCGTTGGCGCAGGGATACTAAGGAAACTAAGTAACTAGGGGTAGACTACTTGGTCTAACTATACGAAGTTGGCTTTGTACTTTGTGTAGCATCTTAATTTTGAGAGTATTCAAAACTGGACTAGGTCCCGGGGTTTTTCTGCATATGCGGTTTCCTCTCGTTAACAAAATCTTGTTGTGTCATTTACTCTACTTCCACATTATAGTTGTTTTATTATAATAAAGTAAATAACACTTGTACGTTAATCCTGATCACTTGACATTGATCCTATAGTCAATCGATATTGTACTGTAACTATTGTCAAGTGAATATCAAGTTGTTGTATTCTTTCGACTTTGTCCATAGACAATCACACTTGGTATCAGACATATAGGTTGAAAGGAAAAACGTGGTGTATTTGGGTACCCTCGTCATTTTATAATCTAATACATACACGGACTGTCAAGGAGATTACATAAACAATATGTAAACTTGGTAATTGGTATATAACATAAATTCGAATCCGAACCAATCTATGGGATCAAAGCAAGTGTTAATTAACGTATAATGCTATTAGTTTACTTATAACTATAAAAATAATTACAATGTGGAAAATAAAGTAAAGGCTTACAACAAGATTTTGTTAACGAGGAAAACCGCAAAGCAGAAAAACCCCTAGACGTAGTCCGGTTTGAAAACTCTTATAATTAAGTTTGATATACGAAGACGGTCCCATAGATTGGTTCAGATTTGAACTTATGTTATATACCAACTTGGTATTACCAAGTTTACATCTTTTTTAAGTAATCTCCTTGACAGTTCATATATGTATTATATTATGAAATGACGAGGATACCCAAATACACTACGTTTTTGGTTTCAACCAATAAGTCTGATACCAAGTGTGATCATATATGGACAAAGTCGAGACAATAGGACAACCTGATATTCACTTGACAATAGTTATGGTACAAGACCAATTGACTAAAATATCAAGTATTCTTTGGCTTGTGGTGGTGCATAGACTTAAAAATCAAGTATTCTTTGGCTTGTGGTGGTCAATAGACTTGCATCACAAAAGGTCCATATACAAACATGGGACTCGCCGTTAAAAGATATTAAAAGAGCAGTTTTACACTCACGGTGATTTTTGCACAGTGAGATATTCCAAGTGGGACATGTCCTTGGGACCCACCACCCAGAGATTTAAAGGGGCCTAATTATTTAAGTTCCACTCGGTAAATTTAACGGTGTATATCCACTAGTTTGTAAAATAAGATTGATTATGTCGGTAACCGTATATCGATTTTGTTTGATCGGACCAAACAAAGAAGATTAACTTAATTAAACGGAAGAACCTTTGTATTCAAGTATATCTCTGATTAACTTGTTGATCTAGGAGATTGGTAGAGAGGTTATTGAAATAGAGTAGTTTTTTACTGTTACGGATTCCGATCCAAAGGAGTTGAGTTGCTGAAGACTTCACTATAGGTGAAGTGTTGAGATTATTAGTCCCACATTGTCTGGGCATCTAAGATCCTGTGATTTATAATCCTTTGGGCCTCTCCACTCATTGCCAATTGGTTTTGAGTTGGATGCTTGCATTCTAACATGGTATCAGAGCAGGCTATTGCGACGATTCGTTGACTGACCGCGCCTTTACTCTACGTCACCCGATTTAATTATTATCCACGTGTTATACCCAACGAGGCTACATGTGAGGGGGCGTGTTGAGATTATTAGTCCCATATTGTCTGGGCATCTAAGATCCTGCGGTATATAATCCTTTGGGCCTCTCCACTCATTGCCAGTTGGTTCTGAGTTGGATGTTTGTATTCTAACATGAAGTGACTTGAGATAGTGGACTATATCTTAGGATTCACGTGCCTAGACCAGATTGGTTGTAGGCACAGGATATTGAGGGAACTGAGTAACTTGGAGTTAGTTTACTTGGTATCAACTATAGGAAGTTGTAATAATATTTGTATAGCATCTTAATTCTGAGAGTATTTAAAACTAGACTAAGTCCCAGATTTTTCTGCTTTGCAGTTTTACTCGTTAACAAAATTTTGTTATGTTCCTTTACTTTTTATTTTTCGCGTTATAATTATTGTCATAGTTATACTTAAAGTAATAATATTGTACGTTAATCAACACTTGCTTTGATCCCATAGATTGGTTCTGATTCGAACTTAAAAGCAATAAACCAAGTTTACTTCTTGTTTAAGTAATCTCCTTGATAGCTCATGTCTATATTACAAAAAGTGTGTCTTGCATAGGTTGATATCGAAAATGTTATGGTGTACTGGTACCCTCGTCATTTCACTGTCTTTGTGTTTATTTTTGATATTTACTTTGATAGTTTGTGAACTAAGATTGATTATTTATGTAATAGTATCTTAGTTGATCTAACCGAAAAATGAATTTTTATTGATTAAATGGAAGAACCTTCGTACTCAACTATATATTTAATTAACTTGTTGATCAGGGATATTGATACAAAGGTTACTGAAACAGGTTAGTCTTTTACTGTTTTAGATTACGATTCAAAGAAGTTGAGTTGCTGAAATCTTCACAGCAGGTGAAGCGACTTGAGGTAGTGGGATCTATCTTAGGATTCACGTGCGTAGACCAAATTGATTGTAGGCGCAGGGATATTGAAGGAACTGAGTAACTTAGAGTAAGTTTACTTGGTCTCAACTATACGAAGTTCTAATAGCAAAACAAGTGTTAATTAACGTAAAATGCTATTAGTTTACTCATAAATATATTAATAATTACAATGTGGAAAATATATTAAAGTTTCACAACAAGATTTTGTTAACAAGGAAACCCCAGGACGTAGTCCAGTTTTGAATACTCTCATAATTAAGTTGTTGTACGAAGACTATTACAAAGTTGAGACCAAGTAAATTTACTCCAAGTTACTCAGTTTCTTCAGTATCCCTGCACATGCAATCAATCTGGTCTATGCACGTGAATCCTAAGATAGATCCCACTACCTCAAGTCGTTTCACATGTTGTGAAGACTTCAACAACTCAACTTCCTTGAATCGTAATCCGAAACAGTAAAAGCCAAACCTGTTTTAGTAACCTCTCTATAAATATCCTAGATCAACAAGTTAATCAGACATATAGTTGAGTACAAAGGTTCTCCCATTTAATCAATACAAACTATTATTCGGTTAGATCAACCAAGATACAATTACTGAAATAATCAATCTTAGTTCACAAACTACCAAAGTAGATACAAAGAGAAACAAAAAAATGGTGAAATGACGAAGGTACCAAGTACACCATAATATATTCGATATCAACCTACGAGAGACATACCTTTTGTTATCTATTATAGACATGAACTGTTAAGGAGATTACTTAAACAAGAAGTAAACTTGGTATATTGCTTAAGTTCGAATCAGAACCAATTTATGTGATCAAACCAAGTATTGATTAACATAAAGTGTTATTACTTTAAGTATAAGTATGACAATAATTATGATGCGAAAAATAAAATAAAGGAACAAAACAAGATTTTGTCAACGAAGAAAACTACAAAGCAAAAAAATCTGGGACTTAGTCAAGTTTTGAATACTCTCATAATTATGATGTTATACAAAGATTATTACAACTTATTATAATTGCTACCAATTAAACTAACTCCAAGTTACTTGGTTTCCTCAATATCCCTACGCCTACAACCAATTTGGTCTAAGCACGTGAATCCTAAGATAAATTTCACTATCTCAAGTCGCTTCACCTGCTGTGAAGTCTCCAGCAACTCAACTCCTTTACCAATCTCCTAGATCAATAAGCTAAATAGAGATATACTTGAGTACACAGGTTCTTCCGTTTAATCAATTTAAACTTCTTTGTTCGGTTAGATCAACCAAGATCGATATACAGTTACCAAAATAATCAATCTTAGTTTACAAACTTTCAAAGTAGATCTCAAAGAGAAACATAAAGGTAGATTTCCGATTGATATGTAACAAGCCTTAAAGTATTCGATGTAAACATCTTGTCTGATCCCAGTCAATCAAGTGTGCATGAAGTTATCACAAAGATCAGAATACAAAAAAAAAAAATCTTATAGTCCCCAATCTCCAGTCTGCAAAGTAGCTTCACAAACAAATTGATTCCACTAATGATTTTTCACATACAGACGAAGTCTGTTTACAATGGATGGTCAAAAGTCATATCTTCAGATATAGATGCAATAAAGAAGATCGGAAATCGTTGATCTTTGAAATGGTTCGAGTGACCTTAATTATATCATAATAGAAGGATTACGGAATAAACAAACTATATCTATCGAGGTTTAACTTTACCGTCAGTTAATCAAATCTAATCGAAAACAAAAATTATAATACGATTATTAGTTTCCCACTAACAGTAGTACTGGAGATTCTTTGATACAACATAAATCTTTAAACAAAGGGCACATAAGAGATTTCACATAGTTAGGATACTCTCTTGTCGAACGAGTGTTAAAAGAATACTCCAGTGGGCTTCTCACACAAACAGTTAGTTCATAGTTCGAATGATTTTAAAATAAGAATTTGAATCTTTCCTTTACCGGCAAGTTATTATGTTTAAATTCTGAAAAATCTTCGCTCTATCGATAAATTATCTTTTCGAAATCTTGTGATGTTATCCCATATGCAAGTGTATCATTCTTTCGTGATGTAGGTCTATGCACCACCATAAGCCAAAAGAAATCTCAATTTCATATTTTAGGTTTGAGATTTCAAATCATATCTAAAGTCAGTAGTTCAAAACTTATATGCAACCGAGAGATTCAAATCATATCTAAAGTCAGAAGTTCGAATCTTTCCTCTACCAACGCATGTTACTATGTTTAAAGTCAGAAGTTCGGTGCCATCTCTCCTAAATTTCATTAGCCTTTCAAAATCTTTTGAGGGTCTCATCTATGTATATGAACCTTCTGTGATGCAGGTCTATGCACCACCACAAGCCAAAAGAAATTCGATTTTTACATGTTAGATCCGAGGTTCAAACCTTCTCTTTTGTTGTTGGTTGTCATGTTTCCAATTGAAGGTTCAGATTTCGCTCTGCCAGTAGCCTATCATGTTGAAACCTTGGAGTTCGAAACTTCGGCGGGCTATCATGTTTAAAGTCAGAGATTCGAAACTCCGCTCTGCCGGTAAGTTATCTTTCGAAAAATTTCACTCACCTTTCCAAAATCATTTTTGGGCCGACCGAGCGAAGCGAGGGAGGACCTTTATATGGCCACTTTTTTGTAAATCTAAGTGATCAATTACCACAAAAAGATTGAGAATGGTCCATGCTGAAAAACCAAAAATATCCCTCTCTTTTAGTCCAATTACTATAACTCCTTATATATCCTATTTTTTAGGGGTATAATTGGAAAGCAAACTTTAATATAACATATCTAAAAATCCGTGCCTTGAATTTGACGAATTTTATCTTGTTGGAAAGCTAATAAAAAATCTATCCAACGAGCACAAACAACAATATCAAATTTAGAGTTTTTACGAAAAATTCGGAGATATTTATCATTTTAGGCACAATTTTAAAAAATTAAATGTATATTCATTATGCAAAACCACTACAAAAGATACATAATACTTTATGAAGAAAATTTTGGTTTATGCATCAACTAATTTTCCGTTCCAACTAATAAAACGATGTACTCCTCCGTTTCAAGAAAAATGATACTTTAATTTTAGGCACAATTCTCGAAAATTGAATGCATAGCCATTATGCAAACCACCACAAAGGATGCATAACACATCATGCAACCATATTTTGGTTTATGGATCGACTAATTTTCGTTTATAAAAATACTTTGAACCCGTTTAGGAAAAAGTGAAACCCGCGTTCGTTTGGAAAAGTGAAACTTTATCTCCAAACAGGGTGAAAGTATTACTTTTTTTCTAAAACTTTAGGCGAAAAATATCACTTTTTTTAAAACGGTGAAAGTAATCAAAATATCATTTGAACCCCATGTTCCGATGCGACGTTCTTTTCGGTCGGCCTACCCCACCGTGGCAAGAACGGTAAATCTTTAGCTTTATTACTCTTGTGATGTGGGTCCCATATGTGGGTCCTGGCACCACCAAAAAAAACCAAAAAAAATCAGATTACGGACCATGATAAGACCAAAAGAGAGAGCAGAGAGAACCATTAATAACCCGAACAGAATTTCCATTTTTTTTTTTTTTTTTTTTTTTAACACAATTTCCCATCTCTGAGAAAGAAGAAAAAAAAATACCCCCTTTCTTCAATTTGAAACCCTAATTACTCAAAATCGATCTTCTCATCATAAATTTTCAATCTTTCCTCATCTCCTGACTCCTTCCACGTCTTCCCCCATCGATTCTGTAAAAAAAAATTGTTTACTTTTTGGATAATCAAACTGTTGTTTTTCTTTCGATCCCTGTAAGTTTTGTTATTATCATCATTTTAGAATTAGAAGCAACACAGATTTTTGGGATTTTTTTTTTTAGGGTATCCCCCGGATGGGTATTGTTGATGATTATGATTTCATTTGTTGTTTGATCAAATTGTTGGTGATCTAAATGGGAAATGTTGTATGGGTTTGTTTTAGATTGTTATGAGAAGCAGATTGGGGTTTTATTTGATTCACAAAGGTCTTAACTTTTTTTGAGATTGAAGAAGAAGATTGGTAGTATTGTGTGTATTCTCTCTTTCTCTCAGGAGAGGGGAGGAGGTAATTGAAGAAGAAGAAGAAGAAGATTAGGGATTTGGTCTTTTTATGGGGGGGCATTATGAGAGCTGGGCACAGCCAAATGGTTTACTGCCCAATGAAGCGGCATTCGTTACTCGTCCTTTAGAACACGAAAGATGGATGAAAGCTGAAGAGAGAACTGCTGAGTTAATTGCTTGCATTCAGCCTAATCAACCTTCCGAAGAGCTTAGAAATGCTGTTGCTGATTATGTTCAGCGCCTCATTATGAGATGCTTCACTTGTCAGGTACATCTTCTAGTTTTATTCATGTTTTAGTTGATAGAAATGTAGAGTTGTGGAAGATATTGTAATTTAAAGATTGCCCAGTGCCCATGATTTAGTTGATAGAATTTGTTTAACAAATTACGGCCAAACTCAATGCGTTAGTATAGTGTATATGTGATAGTCAGAGCAGCCTTTTATTTCCTTGCGGTGAATTTGTTTAACAAATTAGGTTGTTGCAGGTGTTTACGTTTGGGTCGGTACCACTGAAAACCTACTTACCAGATGGGGACATTGACTTGACCGCATTTAGTGATAATCCGAACGCCAAGGATACATGGGCTAATGAAGTTCGTATTATGTTGGAGAATGAAGAGAAGAGTGATACTGCTGAATTCCGTGTAAAAGAAGTTCAGTACATTCAGGCAGAGGTATGTCTTTTTTTAATGGATTTTCCGTAATTTTGTAAAGGGCATTAGTTATTAGTAATTCTTGCTTCAAGCTTTAGGTTTATCGTTGTATTCATCCTTTAGGCTTTTACAGGTGAAAATTATAAAGTGTCTCGTGGAGAACATAGTGGTAGATATATCCTTTAACCAGCTAGGTGGGCTGTGCACCCTTTGTTTCCTCGAGGAGGTAAACATTCAATTTAAACTATATGGGTAACCTCTGTTTTGTAGAAATCCCCCGTGACTCATTTTGAGTTGTGCGTGTTGGCTAACAAAAATCCTTTTGTCTGTAGGTTGACCATTTGATCAACCAAAACCATCTTTTTAAGCGCAGCATTATACTAATTAAAGCTTGGTGTTATTATGAGAGTCGTATTTTGGGTGCTCATCATGGTCTGATTTCCACCTATGCTCTCGAGACGTTGGTGCTATACATATTTCATGTCTTCAACAATGATTTTGCTGGGCCTCTTGAGGTGACTAGAAATCTAGATTCCGTACCTTTGTGCTCTTTATATGATTTTAAATTTATTGAACTTTACACCCAAAGGTGTTTGACTGTATATTTGCAGGTTCTTTATCGTTTCCTGGAATTTTTCAGTAATTTTGATTGGGAGAACTTTTGCTTAAGCCTCTGGGGTCCTATCCCCATTACAGCTCTCCCAGATATGACAGGTACCCTGGATGTATAATCGTCATTTATTGAAAATAGCTCCCATTCTACCGATTACACATTCTTTGGGTTTACATTTTTGATTTTTAACTGTTTATTTTTAATACCTTACAGCTGAATCTCCTCGAAAGGATACTGGAGAGTTATTACTCAAGAAACAGTTCCTCAATGTTTGTACTTCAGTATATGCCGTTGTTCAAAATGGCCAAGAAAATCAGGGCCAACCTTTTGTTGCCAAGCATTTTAACGTTGTTGATCCATTACGTACCAACAACAACCTTGGACGCAGTGTTAGTAAAGGTCAACATTGTAAACTCATTTCATCTTTCTGCACACCTTCGAGTATTTTCCTTCATTATTTTGTTCTTCCAATGCCGTCCATTTTATATGCATTTGCCACTTAGACCTCCTGACTTTAAAGGAGAAGTTCTTAAGTAATCCACGAGATGTTAGAGTCTGTTGTTTGAAGCTCTTTAAAGGAGAAGTTAATTTTGATATTAAATAGTTGTTAAGTCTCGTGTAAATCAGATGACTTTTTTTAGCTTGTTAATTAATTTTAGCCCACGTCGTATTTGCAGGTAATTTCTTTAGGATACGTAGTGCCTTTGCATTTGGGGCTAAACGGCTAGCAAGGTTGCTTGACTGTCCGAATGAGGATCTTATTGGTGAAGTCAATTTGTTTTTTCTGAACACATGGGATAGACATGGCAATGGTCGTCGCCCTGATGCACCTAGTGGTGGCAGCGAGAGTATACGTACAGAGAAGGTTCAAAGGCCGAGACCTTTTATCGCCAGTGAACTGCAAGAAAAGTTTCGTTTTGCTAGAACACGTTCAAGCCCAGAGCTTTCAGATGCATCCAGGGTGGTATCGTCTCGAGGAAGCCGTTACGAGGCCCCAGAAACGGGAAACAGTAAGATTGTCACTACAAAAGCAGAATCTAATAGCTACAGGAGAAAGAACTTGGCCTCTGATGTTTCAGTTGGTCATATTATTAGATCTTCAACTGAAGATCCATCATCTTTTAGGGACAGCTCATCTCATCATAGCCTCGACGATTCTGCTGATTCAAATACTGCTTCAAATAGTTTATATGAAGGAGTAGGATTAAGTTCGTATAGTCCAGAGCTTAGTTCCGCTGATGACTCAATAGATAAGCACCAGGAGGAACAAGACCTTGTCAACATGATGGCTTCTTCCGGGCTACATGGTTTTCCTGGACAAATTCAGATGCCAATGCATCTGGGGTCACCTCACTTACCTTTTCCAGTGTCACCATCTATCCTAGCTTCAATGGGTTATGGGCAGAGAAATTTTGCGGGTATGGTTCCTCGTGAACATGAAGAGGTTTACTTTGAAAGAAATGAGAATTTGCGTAGTTCACATGCAAGTTCTTCGAGAAGCACAGATTTTGTAGAAAATACATGGGATGAATCATCTATGACGGGCTATAAGTCCACAAGAGACAAAAGAGGAAGAAAAGTATCTCCCTCATCAGTCCCTTCTACCCTTTATGGTAAGGGTAGGCCTGGAAGGCAGTACGAGGGTTCGTCTGCATCTCAAGGTTCTTCAGTGGCGGATGATGACAGCAGAGACTGGATTCAACTATCAACTGCAGGCAGTGAATTGGTAGAAAGAAGCAATATGGAGCCCACATCTCATAAACTATCGATCAGTGGTTCAGATTCAATGATACCTGTCGGCCCTATGTTCTTGGGTCCTGGTTCACATCATAGGGCAATGAATAATGGTGGTGCATTACCCTTTGCTTTTTATCCCACGGGTCCTCCAGTTCCTTTCTTAACAATGCTTCCGGTGTACAACTTCCCAAACGAGGCTGGAAATTCTGAAGGATCCTCGAGCCATTTTGATAGGCTGGAGGGTCAGGATAGTGAACATACAAATCAATCTGATCAAAATTTTGATTCAGCTGACATCAATGATCAATCTGATAACTTCAGCAATTCTAATTCCATCAAGGGTGCTGCTTCCTTGGAGTCTTTAGAGGAGAACAAGGCTTCTGACATCCTTCACAGTGACTTCGCCAGCCACTGGCAAAATTTGCAATTTGGGAGGCTCTGTCAATACCCACGTTCTCAAGGTGGGCCCTTGATATACCCCTCACCTGTTGCAGTACCACCCGTGTATTTACAAGGAAATTTCCCTTGGGATGGTCCAGGAAGACCTGTTTCAGGAAATGTGAACCTCGTCACACAACTACCGGGTTATGGCCCTCGACTGGTTCCTGTTGCACCATTACAGCCTAGTTCTAGTAGGCCAGCTGGTGTTTACCAGCGGTTTGGTGATGAAGCTCCTAGATATCGCGGTGGGAACGGGACTTATCTCCCAAATCCGGTAAGTTAACACAAACATGGTGCTTGAGCATCCTTCTGGTTATGTACTTCCCTTACTTCATACATGTATGTTGTCTTCCAATTAGGTGAGTATGCTTTTCAGGATGCCAAAAATTCTGGACGTACTTAAATTTCTGTGAACCAAGATGATCACATTATTGGTGTATATGAATAATTGTGAAAACGTACTCCTACCCGTTTATGCTTAATGGATTAGCTGAATTTGCCATATAGAGAATTTTCAAAAAGAAGCTTTTTAGTCGGTTTTGTTTTGTTCACAAGCATTGACCAGAATTTTCCAGTTGTTCCTCAGACGTGTGTTTAAAGTGTTGAAAGTTTTACATATGGAGAACTGATACTGATTTATGTATCAGAAAATATCATTCCGGGAGCAGCAAAATACAAGCCCCAAAAACCAGAGAGTGAATCACAGTTACGACCGAAATGATTACCATGGTGACAGAGAAGGTAGCTGGAATATCAACTCAAGACCACGAGCTTCTGGGCGCAGTCACGGACGTAACCAAGCTGGGAAACCAAACTCAAGGCCGGACCGGCTGGGAGGGAGTGACAGCAGATCGAACAGGCCGTGGGATTCATACATGAATGGGTCCTTTACCTCGTACCAGTCCCAGGCTGTTGCATTTGGTTCTCCTTCATTAAACAATGGCTCTAATAGTGTAACGTATGGCATGTATCCACTTCCGGCAGTTAATTCGAATGGTGGCTCACCAACAGGCTCTGTTGTCATGGTGTATCCGTACGGTGGTCACAACGTTGATTATGGTTCCCCTGCTGAACAGCTTGAGTTTGGCTCCCTTAGGCAAGAACATTTTTCTGGAATCAATGAAGATTCACAGCGTGGTGAAGGAGTAGGTTCCACGAGAGGTTTGATTGAGCAACAGAGGTTTCGAGGAGGTTCAAAGGCACACTCTTCTCCTGATCAACCTTCTTCTCCGCAACTTCAAAGGTGATATACACACTACCGATGTAACATACAGCCTTTCTTGGCCTGTAACCCTTGTTATGAAAGGTATAGACTGAACAAAAAGAAAAGAAAAAGAAGAAAAAAAAACGGGAAGAGGAATGGAGATGAAGATGCAGAAACGAGACGTTTCTCATAGTTAGTTTCTTCATAGAAATGCTGTTGTTTGATGTTAGGATCTCATTAGGCTAGGGCCTGCTTTTGTGTTTTGAGGGATCATTTACTGTGTGTACTTTGATCAAATTCCGTCATTCCTCGTCTTCCTTTTTGTAGTTCACATAACGGATGTCCCTTTTGTCTTTTGAACATTATATTGTAGGATACTTTGATCAGATGAATAGATATATTAGAAAACAAAAGTTCACACTGTTCAGCGGTGTATGTAGGATCAGCTTTTCCATTTTTCTCATTCCAGGCTTGTATATGTTTTTTGATTGTTGCTATGTTTGTTTGGAAAGCTTAGTTTGCGGATTTTCTAGTTATAATGTTTGTGCTGCAAGCGCTGATTCTAGGAAATTCAGGTTGGATCGTTTATATGGATTTATGTATTCTGCAAGCATGGTATATCCGAATTGCAGTGCGCAACAATTCGCAAAAATGCTAGATATCAAGTGTGGCCAAGTATCAAAAGAAAAGAAAAAAAGTCTTGTTGGGTGTGGGAAAAAGTACCCAAAATAAAGTTGTCAGATGTGGGATTTGAACCCACGCCCCCTTTCGAAGACCAGAACTTGAGTCTGGCGCCTTAGACCACTCGGCCAACCTGACTTGTTGGTCTACCCGCAAAAACTTTCTAGTAAATCAATCTCCACTTGATATAAATATCGAATTAACCCTTCCCAAATGAAAGAAAAAACAAATGAAGGAAAAATGGACAATCCTTCTTTTCAAAGCTATCGTCCCACAAAAATATATATTATGTGATAGGTCCTATTCCAGATCAGAAATATAATGAAAAATCTCGAATTAGAAAAAAATGATAGTATCTATTTTTCAGAATGCAAAGAGATCATACCTTCAAAGATATATATATATATTTTTCATTTTAAAACTTCCTTTTATACATACAAATTCGATCAGCAGTCTAATTGACCTTTTAATGCCATCCTGACAGGGGCGGAGGCAGGAATTTACGACGGGGGTGCAAGAAAAAATGCACAACTAACAAATTTTTTTTTTTAGAGAACAAGGTACCAAGTTCAGACTAATGAGAGTTATGCATTTGGTTTGCTTTTGCGAATACAAGCCTCATGTGGATGAACGATTGAGGGAGACGGTCAAAGTGGACTTTTTCTATTGGGCTGGTATTTTTTGGGCTTAGGGTGTGCAAGTACTGAGATTTTAGGGGGTGCAAAGTTTTTTTCTTCTTCTTTTTTGGCTTGAAAAATACTAAACTTCATTACGTTTTTGAAAATCAAGGGGCCCCCTTGCAACACGTTGCCTCCGCCCCTGCATGCTGAACTTTATGCAGGATTTCAACTGCTGCAGGGCCTCTATTCTTTTCCAGATGGTGCATGCACAAATTCTTCCAGCCACAAATCAAGATTTATAAAAGTAGATTTTGAGTTATGGACAGATTTTGGGAAAATATAACTCTTACACTGTGGCGAAAAATAAGTACCTATGATGCCGATTTTGGATCACTTAACTAGAATTTTATAGGGTGATAGGATACAAGTTAAGTGTTATTTTTAACACCCAAAAATAAAAGAAAGATAACCTTTATCGTCATAAAAAAATTATAAAAAAACCCTTTTGTGATGCATTTTTTTTTTAATTTTCGTCTTCGAAGACTAATTTCTCCTTTGGGAATAACCAAAACACTCCAACTTCTCATATCGAAACACCCTCCTAAAATACGTACTGGTTTAGGCCTAGCATTATGGTAGCATCTTTCGATTGACTATAGCTTAAGTATAGCAAAGTTCAACTACTACGGGCTGTGTTTGACTTTAATGTGGTGATTTCGCTTCTCTTAGCTAGGGAGTGCGTTAGATTTTTTCCTATTTCAAGCTAAGTTTCCGTTTTTGGGTCTGTAGTTACTTAAAATTGGTGAGCAGCTGAAGTGAGATTCTAGGGTTTTTGAAAGTGAGTAACGGGAGGTTGAGCACGAACAATCTTTGCCTAAACCACGCACAGTGGCCGTTCAAAGGCTGCTTCAGTCACATGAGAGGTTCGGGATGGTCTTAGGGAGAGTATAATATAAAAAGAGAGATCAGAGAATTCTAGGGGTGTAATGAAGAATTTCTCTGAGAGTTTATGAGAAATTTGCGTGTTAGCTTAGAGAATTAGAAGACCTATTTATAACTGAATTCTATAATCTCAGGTCGGTGAACATAAGGATTGCTTGCTGTGCCGTGCGGAACAATTCTCCCGTCTCTTCAGGAATATATAAAGATAAATTAGGTTGAGTTTATCTCATTATTCCACCGCCTTTACTCTCTTCTGCGGTGAGAAATAGGCCGGGTATTTCTCACACGCGTCGTAGACCGCCAGACCAAAACCCTAATTGATATCCCCCCCCCCCCCCCCATTTGTGTGATTCTGAGTCAGCCTTTGTGATGATGTGTTGAGAGAGAGAGAAATATTCTCTTTTAGCTTAGTTGGCCAAGATGGGGAGATATTCCCTGATTTGTGATGAGAATGACTAGAATGAGTCACATGAAAAATGCATGGAATGCCTTAAAAATCATGTGTAGAGTGTCAGGGGAGCTTAGGTTGAGCTCCCTCGCTCCATGGCCGGTCACATATGTCACGTGGAGACCGTATTATTCCTTATGGGTCCCTTTGTTGAGCATGTGGAGCTTAAGAGAAGTTATCCACGTTTTTGGATAATCGTGTACAGTTCAGGCCCAATTTACTAGCCGTGGGTGTATTTGAGACGCTGAGAAAGAGGCCTAGATGAGGCTTGTGCCTAAGTCTTGTACTTGCATAAGACTCTTTATACGAGATGGCTCAGCTCGGATGAGGCACCTCGAATTTAGCCGAAGCAACTGAGGCTATGTGAGATTTGGCAGACGCGTCTGGAGCTGTCTGATATTTGGCCAACGGGATGGAGTCTGTTCAAGACTTAACCAACATGATGGAATCTCTCCGATTCAGTTGGGACATGTTTGGGATAGAAAAGAAGGCTTGCACGCCTAATAATGTCTTTGCGAAACTTCGGCTCACTTGTCTTTGACCAGCGTATCTTGTAGAGATGTGCTACGAATCAATTATTCCCATATTTATGGGGACAACATGACCAGTGTATCTCGGAAGGATGTTTTAGGAATCTGTCGAAAGGGCCCAGAGGCAGAATAACCAGCGTATCTCGCGGGGATGTCCTAGGAATTATTCGGAAACCTCAATAAGTCGAGTCAGAGCCTAGAGTAGACATTGACCAATGTATCTCGCAATGATGTACTAGGAATCAGTCCTTGATCTCAAATGGGATGAGTCGTGCTTATAGGAGACATGTATGTCTCCGCTCTGGGTTATGAGTCCGTCGGGGACATTTTTACGCATGTACAGAGCCTACATGACCAACAGTTTCTCGCGGGGATGTATACTAGGAATCATGGCATCACAATCATCTGAATCTCGCGAAAACATGCTAGAATTGTATCTGTTCTGGTTCATAAGTCTGCCGGGGACGTTTTACGCTATACACAACCTACATGACCGGCAATATCTTTTCGAGGATGTGCATTAGGAATTACGGCATCACGACCAACAGTGTCTCTCGGGGACGTATACTAGAAATCGTGGCTATGAGTGCCTTGAGGACCAATTGCTTAATATCTTCTGTGAGAGTTGAGTTTTGTTTATGGTCTTGAAATGACACTTTTGCACCTTATCCAAATTTCACCATCTACAGGGTAAATAAGTAAACCAAGTTTTCGTGACATTTTTGACAGATACTCGGTATCTGTTTCCATTTTTCACTTTTTTACTCTAATATTTCTCTTTTTAACTCTTTTTATTTACTAAAACTCGTATTTTTTTTCCCATTATATCTCCACTTTTTTTCTCTTAAATATTCTTGTACCTATATAATAAATATTTATTTAAACCTAACAAATTAAAAATTGGGGAAGAAAAAAGAAAAACACAAACTTAGTTTCACATTATTTGAACGTAAGGGATGACCCTCTCCAATAGTGAGGTGCAACTTTATTATCATATTCGCTTGGCTACATTCGGCTGAAGCGAAGCAAACTTATTTCCATTTTGCTATATTAAGCTGATGTTTGTAAGCTGTTTGGATACACACCCTGAAATTGCTTTCTGATTCCTAAAAGCAGAAAACTCAGAAATTAGTTTGGATACACAATTTAAAAATGACTTGAAGCAGAAATTAGTTTGGATACACAATTTCAAAATGAATTTCCGCTTCACTTCTGCTTATGGCATAGTGCCTGTCCCTGTGTCACTAGCTTTTGTTGGGTGAGATGGGTGAATTTTGGATAATGGTGGCTTATGACTTTATACCGTAGTCTTTTGAAAACTCGGGATCGACAGTTTGACTTTGACTAGAATTTCTTCTCAGCTCTCTCCCTCCCTCCCTCTTTCTCCTCTCTTTCACTTTCCTTCTTTTCTCAGACTTCCATCAATATTCACTTTCCTCTCTGGATTCTCTCTACTCCTTCCAGAGTAGAGAAAAACTGAAGGAAACAGACAACAAAATCTTCATCTCCTGCAGTACATATATCTCCAGGTAAGGTTAGTTTCATCTGATTCAATCATCTCACTTCAATTCAGTTTTACTAATCCTTATACAAAGATTGAATAACAAGCTAGTAATTAGTGTTTCAATTAATCTATGTTTTACTTCATCATCAAGAATCAAGATTCAATACTACCTTTATTAGCTTAAACCCTCTGATTTGTTATTATTATTACTGATTGAAAAAAAAGTAGGGTTTGCTGAATTAGTGAAGTAATTGAACCTTACAGTTGATTAGGTTAATAATTTGATTCTTTTAATGCCCTGCTGAATTGATTTTATTTTCTTCTTCTTTTCAGTTTAGTGGATATAGGTGGTGTCTCATGTAGTGGGAGAAAGGTGCCTTTTTAATTATTTTTTTGGGTGAAAGAGATGGCGCAGAATCGCGCTTTTTTGGTTTGTCTTGTGTTGTTCGTCTCAGTTGTAGCTTGCTTTGGTGTTGATTTAGAGGCGAAGGCAAAAAATCAAACTATTATTCCAGGTACACAAAGTGCTGTGGCTTTGAATGATAGTTCTGTTGTGAAAACTCCGGGTGTGGTAGCTGATGAAGTGAAGAGTGATGTTCAGGATAAAGTAGTTAACCAGAAAGTAGTTAAGGATGGTGAACCTGCAAAGACTAATTTGAGCAAGGAAGTGGATTCGAAAAAGGATCCTGCAGAAGTATTGACGACTAACACAGATGATTCGAGTAAGGAGATTGGGGAGGAGAAGAAGAAGGATGAGAAAAAGCAAGGGGATGTTGAGAAGGTAATTAAGAAGGAACATAAAGATGGGGATTCGAAGCCAACAAGGAAGGAGAATGCTCGTGGCGAAGAATGTGATCCATCTAACATGTGCAAAGATGAGAAGAGCGGTTTAATTGCGTGTTTGAGAGTTCCTGGAAATGGTATGAGTCTCACCTTTTAAGTGTTGGTATCTATGCTGTTTTGCTCTGCTTGAGTGTTATATTTCGGACCTTCTTTTGCCATTTTGCGTTCGATAATACCAACTGTTAAAAAGTTAGAAAGTTCAGCCTTGGTGGAAGTTTAGTAAAACTCTTACTAGATGCACAAAATAAGTGACGGCTGTGTTTGAATTGTGATAATATGGTCTGTCTGTTGGTGGCCTCAATTTTTTGCTTGATTGTTGGTGTGTGGTTCTAAATGAGGCATGAGTCTCGAAAAGCTTAATCACAAGAATATACGGTCACACTATATTTGTGCATCATTGCATAAAGTGCTACTTTGCTTCTTCAGTTTATTGAAACTTGTACTTTTGACTGCATCCAGATTTCTGATTCAGTAATACTTTCTTGCTCGCAGATTCTCCAGATTATTCGCTTCTGATTCAGAATAAAGGGACAAACCCTCTCAGTATCAACATAGCTGCTCCTAAATATGTTCGGCTAGAGGAAAGTACCATTAAACTTCTACAAAAGGAAGACAAAAAGGTATTTATCTATACTGAACAAGATATAGCATGCCACAGTATTGTACCCTTTTCCATTAGTTCCTACAGTTAGGCTGATTCTGTCTAGGTTCACTTCAGCCACATCATCATGTATCAACTCCTGGAAATAAACCCAGGTTACAGCCATCAATACTTGATACAGTTGTTGTTGTCATAACTAGGATATAATATTATGTTGATGGTGGTTGATACCTGGTGAAGTTGGGGCATGTGACTGAATGATTTCTAGCATGTTATTGTAGAAGTGTAATCCTATCTCCTGGAATTAGCCAAGTGTCTGTTGCATATTTCCTAGTATTTCTTATTCTCTATCCTGCCTTTGTGAAAATCATCCGACTGCCATAAGACAGTTCGATTAGCCTCCACTGAGATCCTAGGTAGTCGTAGCAGGGTCAGTTTGACAGTAGGGTACTTCAATATAAGCATTCCAAGTTCTACCCATACATCCACATAATGCTACTTGTATTGGTACTAAATTTTTTTCCGAAATCTCAGAAACTTATTTTTCTTTCTAGTAATTGTTGCTGGTAGATTACTAAATTGCAGTAACTATTATAAGTAATTCAAGAGGAATTTCTGTTATTTCACATCTGTACCAACTTTTGAATTTCTTAGTAGTTTTATCCCTGTAATCTAGACATGTGCCCATTGTGGTCCTGTTTCATGTATGGTCCCACAAATTCATGAATTGTAGGCCAATTTCAGTGGACCTACGCACAACATGTCAACCTAAATTGTCATTTTCAGTTGTTTTGTTTGAGCATCTTTCGGTTGTGTGTCAGGGGTCAAAACTTCTGATTTAATGCTTGCATGAGTTCCATTTAAATATGGTCAAATCTGAAGGCTAAAAATATCTAACCAGTGACCAATGGTGGGCTTCTAGAGGCCCCCTCAATGTATAATCCACGATTCCGGTACTGAAACATGCTTTGCTTGACAGTGAATTCAAGTTTCTTGGCCATATTCCTTTCCTTGTAATTACTGACTTACACGGTGAAGATATTAAACCTGGTAATAGATTTCTTACCTATCATGGAACTGGCAAATGAAGCTGACTATTGGCAATTGCAGGTGAAAGTTACAATTGGAGAAGGCGACAACAACACGTCAATTATTCTGTCAGCCGGTAGTGGCCAATGCAAACTCGATTTCCATGATTTAGTCTCTCACAATTCTGAGACGCAGACGAGTAACACGAAGAAATTTTCATACACTGACCTGGGTTCTCGAGCTTCTTCCATATTGTACATTTCTTTAGCAGCAATGTTTTTGATTGGATCAGTTGCATTATGTGTTAAATTCCGAAAAAGAAGTACTCTCTCCGGAGAACTCCCGATATATCAAAAACTGGAGATGGAACTTCCAGTTACCAATACAGCTGTAATTGCCAAAGTATCGCCAGAAGTAGTAGCTGATGGATGGGATGATAGTTGGGGTGATGATAGTTGGGATGATGAAGAGGCGCCTAAAACGCCTTCACTGCCCCTTACGCCAAGTCTTTCTTCGAAAGGCCTGGCTGCTCGAAGATCTAGCAAAGAAGGGTGGAAGGATTAATTTTTTTCTTTTTCTTTTTTGTTTGGTCACAATGTTTCAAATTTTGTCTCTAATGTAACAATTTGAAATTACATTTAAATCTCAGGCAACAATGGAAACAGATAACTGTTTTCTGATGAAAGTTATTGAAGTCATTATGTTACTCACATGAATGATGTGTCTGATGAAAAAGTTCATCCGAGTTCGGTTTAGCCGAGGCATGACCAGGGAAAAAACCCGATGAGGTCCTAAATATGTCGGATGTGCAGGATTTGTCACTACGTACGGTAGATCGACAATGGTCACCTAACTTTTGGTAAAGTTAACCAATCTCAACCATCCAATGAATAAGTCGACTTTTCTTTGTGTGCCCATTTCAATGAAAGAAGCAATAGCAAAACTCTAGATTCCAGTAATATCTGTCTGGGTTCCACTTGTGATGGAAAAGTATTTGGAAGGACAAATAATTCCATTGATGGCTTCATTTGGACGAGTTAACGTCACAGAAATCCAAAGGTCTCTACTTTGGCTGGCAGACAGACAAGGATTTCTTTTTGCTAACTAGACGGACAGAGTCAACTCGATGGAGCTGGTTGGATCAGAATCGGTTCGAAATTACGTTATAGTCCTTTAGGTCATTAACTTAACCAAATCGTCTGTGGGTGAAACCAAGAAGCCATATCCGTAAACCGAACCTATACTAACTTGGTACTAATTGAGCGATCCTGGAATCAAAATGCATGGCTGATTCTCTCTATGAAATGGAATTGTTTTCCATGAGTAGAGATCTAATAGTTTTTAAATAACTTGTAGATTTTAAGTCGGATACCTCACATCCCACCGTCTCAATACCCGAGAGAAAATTTTGAAGATCAAAAGCACAGGGTTGAGGATGAACTAATCAGAGTTTGAAAAATCATAGATCCAAGATCAAAAGCCGGGTATTTTGGTGATTTTTACTTTTTAATTTTTCCGTTTTCTAGGTTTTTTGCAGAAAGCATAATACTATTTTTTGCTCAATGATAATTTCTGTATTAGGATGTTTGCCTTAACATGAACTTACGGAACCATAGGATTTAGTTAATACTTTAATTTGGTTGATGTCAATGTTATTGTCACTAATGGCCTAATGGGTGTAAATTAATTATGTATAAGACTACAATTTTGGATGATGGTTGGGATAATGTTTCTGTCAAGTGATAATAGTTGCATCTGCAATGCTAAATCCTGATTTGGTTTGGGAAAGAGTCCTATAGTTAGTTTGTGGGTGCTCCGGAATGGACTTACTTTGATCATTAAAACACCCCAACGAAATATTATGTTAGAGCGTTTGTCACATACTTGCTTATTGCAAGTATGTTTCTTTTGTTAACATGTGTACGCCTACCCTTTGAAATGGTGATTTCTTTGGATTATAGGAGCTTTGTAGTGGAAAAATAACTCATAGATGTGCCTCAAAAATGGATTTCGGAGAAAGGATTTATATGGTAACGTAGTTAGTGGACTAGTTTTATTATATGAGACTCTATGAGAGGTCATGGAACTGACATTAGAAGTAAGTTAGGACTGTTGGGAAGAAATTGTATAATTCCACCACTTGAACTTGTGTAACTTATGTGACGCCCTTGCTCGTTATCTGTTAACACCAGTAATCACTTTTTACGAAAATTCTTCTATATAAGTATGCGAAATTCAAGTTTGATACTTAGGAATAAAGGACAGTCGATTGAGAAATGAACATAGTGGCTCACGTAAAAATTGTTTGCTTAGTCATAACCTTATTCAATTTAAATTTCACAATTTTCTTATATACTGTTTAGTAGAAAGGAAAAAGATACAAATGGTAATGGTATATTCTCTTATCATGGCTTTTGGGTTGAAACCTTTACTCCATTGAATAATGAATGGATTTAGTACTACAAATGAAGATGACTTACGAGTAAATTAGATAAGTTTTAAAGTGTTAGGAAAGTGGAATAAATGGCAATTTGATGGTTTGAATGTGTTGTGTGCCTAAGTGCGTACCATCTTTTGGATTGATGCTTCGTTATACCAAGTCATGTCCTTCTTCCAAACTCAGCTAACCAAATGTTACACATGTATGCATGGAAAATGCATAATTGTTGTCTTGTGGTGTATTAAGATTGTTTTCATATATGGAGTTCGGATGATAGTGATTCAGATCCAAGTATGTTTGACAATGATGATGGAGAGGCAACTGTGACAACCGGTGATGCACATACTCATCTCAGTGAGGAAGATAATTATGAAATAGTAGAAAGTGATGCAGATCTGGATGACGATAATGAAAGTGATCAGAGCGAGGAAGAAGAATTTGATGGTGAGGACGAGGATGAAGACCAAGACGAAGATGACTATGGGGATGAAGAAATGGAGAATATTAATAAATATAAGAGGAAGCTCAGTGACAATGCTGCTGGGGAATTGAATGTTGATACAAATTTTCGGGCTCTAAAGAGGATTCCAGAATCAAATAGGGAATTTGAATCCTCGGATTTGACAGATGGTATCCTATCAAATGATTAAACGGATCAAGGAACTAAAGGTATATTCACTGAGAATTACAAATTGCAGGCTTCAATCTTTTCTTTTGAATTTTATTGGTTTTTTAGTTATACTTTCCTGTTTATGTGATATCCATGTTCTATAACACCAATTTGAGAGTAACTTTACTCCCTAATTTTGTTCGTGGAAGTGACATGCATGTTTGCTCTAAAGCTTCATATGATTTTTGTTTGCTTCCTGACTTGGATGATTCATTAACTTATCTCTTTACCAGGCAAAGGAAGGAGCAAAGCTTGCTTTAAGTCAGCATGGGCTGTTAAGAATGGGCCAAGAAGCAAAGTCACCGGATTTAAGCAAAACTCTTTATCCCAATCCATGTTGAAAGTTAAACATTTTTTTTCTTCTGAGTGATTGCAAAATCTGTTATTGTAATAGAAAAGCAAAACACGGCCTGGTAGTAATCTTTGAGAAAAGTGCAAGCTCCTAATTTGAGTTCGGATTTCCATCGATGTTTGGTTTTCCATCGAATGTTTGTTGGGTACCCCTTTGTGAAGGTTTTATAAATTAAATTGGGTATCCCTTTGAGAATGTTGTATAAAATAATTTGGAAACCCCTTTAAAAATCTCGTACAAAATAAATTGGGTATGCTTGGGTGTTGGTAGTATAAATTAAAATGGGTAATTGACAATTCTGAGTCATATAAATTAAAATGGAAGGGAGTTGGTTGATACTTAGAACACCGGAAGTTACAATATACATCATTGTCGGAATCAATCAATGAACTAAAACTAAATACCTCTCAACTAAGGTTAGCTTCCCTTGCTCAAACATGAAAATATTGATGCTTAGAGGTTCTTTTGATCTAGTCTTTCTTGAGATATTAAAAAATTGGAACTATTAAATTTCTTTGTCGAACTTCATTGAATGAATTTCCTTGTTGCTACTGATTTTTCCTTCTCATCAATATGTAAACAACCACAAGAGAAACAAATGCACTACCCACTACTACTCCTGCCAATCCCCATGAGTTAAAAAATGGTGGTACTCCATGAATCCCACCCATCTCACAATGCAAACCAATAATTCCCCCGCACAGATTTTTGTTGCCGAAAGAGAAATCTTCGAGAAATTCTGACAAATTCCAGTCTTCGGTATACTAAAACTCCAAATATGTTATCAGCCAATTTCAAGTAATAAAAATTTGAAACAACACACAAACTATCAGGAATCGTACTTAAATCGAATTGCTAGAAGTATCGAAGTATAAAAGATGTTCAAGTGCCCCAAGTTCAACAGAACTTGAAAGCATATTTCCAGTTAAATTTAACTTCACAAGAATAGTAATATAACCAAGTGCTTCAGGTGTCATACCCGTAAGCTGGTTATTTCCAAAGATAAGACCTTGAAGCTTAACACAATACCTTAACTCCTCCAGAATCGTCCCAGTTAGCGCATTACCAGAAAGATCAAGTGAAGCAAGATTAGTCAGCCGAGATATCTATTTTGAGATACTCCCCGAAAGCCTGTTGTTGTTCGGTGACAAATCAAGAATGACGAAGCAATTACCAAGCTCTTCAGGTACTGAACCTGACAACCTATTATCTGACAGATCATAAACTCCATGGTGCTTGAATAAAACTCTAATCCGGTATATTAATCTGTCGAAAATAAGCAGACAGCTTTGACGATATTGATCCAGTAAGCTCATTATGCGAAAGAACCAAACATTGCAACTGATCCAAACCAACAATCCTCCCCGGAATTGACCCCGTAAAACTATTATTCCCAAGGTCCAATGTCGTCGTGAAAACACAATCAAGCAATCTCAGATGGAATAACCCCAGTAATAAAATTTGAATTCAACGATAAAACCGATAAAGATTTCAGTTTACCAATCTCTTTAGGAAACTTCCCTTGTAACCCATTGTTACTTTACATCAATCTCTCATGTTCCTCTGCATTACCAATCTCCACATGAAGATGTCCCTCCAAGAAATTACCCAAGCCGAAAACTCCATTAAATTAAATTAACCGAATTCCAAATACTTATCCGAAGTCGAAAACTCCATTAAATTAATCGAATTGAGTGAATATTGTTTCTTCCATCCGTTGAATCTCTTTTGCCTCAAGCACAAAACAAACCCAAACCAATTGATACATAAACATAATAAAACCCCGCCGATTTCCGATGGATTTTTTATACGTGGGTTTTTGGTGAGGCTTTGTTGTTGTTTTCATCTTTATAAGATTACAGTATTAAAGAATTCAATCAGGTTTTCCCCATCACCTTCTAACAATACTCAATTTTGGAGTCCTCTGGAGATCGGTGATTTGCTCTACACATGCTTCTTGGAGAGAAAGAAATCCATTACTTTCTACAATGCATGAACATCATTCATGATGTTCAAAATTATCCATATTCCAAATTGAGGAGTAACTATGGTTGGTTTATTAACTATGATTAAGGGGTAAAATTGGGAGAAAAAACGAAACTTAGAAACATGAAGGACAGCCGATTTTGTCCGTCAACTATGATTGACTGAGATGTTGTCCTTCTGTGAGGTTTGACCCATTCCTTTGGATTTCCAAGACGATTGGCCAAATTGCAAACCTAACACCAAATTGCACATCATGGGGAAGCCACTACAGTTCCAAACCTTTAACTGTAAAATCTACCGCTGCTGAATGGTCAAGTTAGATGTCGATCCGGAGATATTAACCAAAAACCAAAGACCAAAGACCCGTTTCCAGTAGCAAGTATCGGGTTGGATAGGAGAACAAGTTAACTCCCGAAAATTGGACATAGTTTTTACGCCGGGCCTTGCACAACCCTAGGCAAGGCTTCACTTTTTGTCGATCGGGAGATATTAACCATGAGGAGACAATTTTTTTGGTGAAATTTCTCAGATAATTACTATACCTCCTTTTGAAGAAAAGTGATACCTTCACTTTTTGATTTTTGTCTGAAAAAGGTCAATTTGAAAAAGTGAAAATATCACTTTTCTTGAAATGGAGAGAATAGTTTTCTGATGGTTGAAACTTCGGTTTTTACAGTTCAAGATTTGAACGTATACAATTAGACAGTCGAAAAATAATTTTCCGTAACAAATTTTGATTGTTGAACCTTCTGTGTTTGCATTCTTAAATTTATACATATACAATCGGGTAGTAGAACTATAATTCTTCAAAGGCAGGATGAAATTTTACGCTAAATCTAGTGGACTTTCTCCCGGTGGGTGTAGCTTCGACTGATCGAGAATCCGGTGATATCATAACTCGGTTAGCGGGCCCCGCATGCAGATGAAACGTGTCAAGCAATTACTGCACCACCGTGTAACATAAATAACAGCGCCCACAGACACCACCAAAATTCAGTTTCAAAACTTTCAATATACTTCTTCTTTACTAGGTTTCCCAAAATAGTAATTTCAAATAAAATAAAAAACTAAATAAAAACTCTCTGGTAATTTCTCAAAAACAAAAAAAACAAACAAAAAAGATTATAAAATAAATTTCAGAATAATTCTTATTGGGTAAGATTTTTCTTCTCTCAATCATCTTTCAGTTATGTTTCCAGAAGAGAAAACTGAAGAGTAATGCAGTAGCAGAACAGTAGAACTTTACTCTTTTTTAATTACACTTAATTTACACTTCTCCGTGTTCTTGTAATCTTGTTTGAGCTGCTCTTCTGTACAAAAGCTTGGATTTTTCATCTTCTGTTGGTGATTTTGAGCAAAGGGTTTTTCATAATTTGTTGACATTTCAGTTCTACCAAGGAATTTCTCAGCTGGAGGTAATATTTCTTTTTTAGATCTTGATTTTCTACTTTTTATAAAGATGTTATCTTTTTAGTATAATTCAATTAGTTTTTCTGTACTTGTATACTTAAGAAATTCAATGTTGTTGAGATTCCTGGAAAGATTGTCTGTAAATTCTGTAAGATTTTTGGGTGGTGGTTGAATTTTTTATTTGTTGAATGGATTAGTGTTGTAATTAGCTCATGTTTAAGTGTATTAGAATATGATTAGTTGAAAGCGTGCTGTATGGCGTGGGCACACTGTCGACACAATTAGATTCAAGGGTCTTATTATATTATTCGAGATGTCGAGATGTCGTCGATGCCAAGTTTAATTATAATACTGTAATTTGTTGTCTTGGGTTTATGTAGTTTGTGAATTTTGGTAACATTGGACTGATTTCGGTTTCGTTGAAGGTACTTTTGTTTGTTTAAGGGTGTTTGAGGCTTCAATTGTGGTGTAGAAGATGTTAGTTGTACGGAGAGACGAGATCCGCTTATGTTGAACTGAGATGAAGCATTTGGAGGTACCAACATTTCGGTTTTAGTACCACTCTTTGCGCTAGCAAATGGGCTTCAATGTTTTTGTTTCTTTGTCATGCTAGTACTTGTTCATTAATCAACATACACAATCCTAACATTTGTTCGGTTTGTCATTATCGGAGTTTGTGTATGCTTACTTCTTTAAGTAGTTTGTTATTGCTGTTGAGTGAGTTTAAATTTGCGTCGGACTAGTAAATTGAACAAGAGCTTTTGCAGGAGCCACTGAGCATGCCAGAAATACAACCCTCGGGACAAGATTCACATGAATCGCAAGGTGATGAACAAAATACTCCTGCAAACGATACTCCTGTAGCTGACTCGGGTTCAGTATCTATTTCAAGCAATGATTCACGGAAGGTTTCTCAGAAAGATATTGTGCTTGTAAGTTGCACTATAAAGAAATGGAAGCTCAACTTGATTTATCCTCTATTCCTACTTGGTTGATAAATGGGGTTTATTTTTGTTGTTGCAGGTCCAGAATTTGATAGAACACTGTCTCCAGTTATATATGAACAAAGATGAAGTTGTAAAGACACTCTTGAATCAAGCCAAAATTGAGCCCGCGTTTACAGCTTTAGGTAGGTTAAACGTGTTTCTCTATGATACTACTTGAGAGTCGTCGTTGCTCATTCACCTACTAAGAATCCTATCCCTCGTGCAACACCTTAAGTACTGATATTGTGAGCTGATAGTTGTCTTTTCATATTGGTTGAAAGTATGGCAGAAATTGGAAGAGGAGAATGCGGATTTCTTCAAGGCGTATTACACAAGGTTGAAACTCAAGAAACAGATTATAATGTTCAACCATTTGCTCGAGCATCAATACCATCTTATGAAGTATCCAGCACCGCCTAAGGTACCATTCGTTCCAATGCAGAATGGCGTACATCATATGCCTGGTAAGTTCTCTTTTCAAACTTTAATTAGGTCTCTGGTTTACAGATGTTTAATAGCAATTCGTATGTAGCAATTTGGTAGTGTCGTTCTTATATACCAGTACCAGTCTTATCAATGCCGACCCATATGCAGTGCAGTTAATAAGTTACCTATGGGATACCCGGTGCTACAGCAACCTCCAATGCCAGTAGCTCATCAGTCCCACCTTGATTCCATGGGTCATGGGCTTTCAAGCTGTCACGTCGTAAATGGAGTTCCTGCACATAGCAATTTCCATCCAATGAGGATGAATTCTGGAAGCGAGTAAGATCGGTTTTAAGAACTAGTTTTAAAAATTCAGTCATCCTTATCTTTTCACTGCAATTTTCATTAGCAGTTCTCCTTTTCAACTATATCTGACCATTTACCATGTTATTCTTCCTACGTTGCCCCACTTATATCTGGATACGAAGGTTCATTGACTTGAAAATTTCTTTTTACATGTGGTCTTTTGACTAGATATCCCTCACAACCCCTAACGGTATGCACCTGTCTTAATTGTAGTATGGGAATGGAGAGCACTTCTGCTTATGCAGCGCCAACTATTCCTCCAACTAGTACCATGTCATCCATGTCGGAGATGGCCATGAGCCCTGCGTCAGTAGCGTCCAATGGCCAGTTTCCATTTACTCCATCAGATATATCAGGAATGGGTGTGGAGGCATCAGTACTTGATAACACATTTCATTCTGATATTGGGAGTTCAGTAGGGTTGCAGTTGGGACTAGACAGCGGAGATGGGAACGGAAATGATTCCCTTCGATCATTCGGCCAAATTCCTTGGAATTTCAGTCTTTCAGATCTTACTGCAGATTTATCAAACTTGGGAGGTAGCTGTTTCCTGTTCCTGTAATTTATAGTTTTTAAGTTACTATTCCCTGAACCCTGAATTTAACTTTTTGAATGTTTGCCAGACCTTGGAGCTCTAGGCAACTATCCTGGTTCACCTTTCCTGCCATCTGATTCAGACCTTATACTCGACTCTCCATCACATGAGGATTTAGGTAACCAATCTGCTTTTGCTTTATTTGCTCTGTGATTCTTCTTCTCATTTTTGTTAGGCATACACATGAAACTTCTTTTGGTCAGTAGTGGTGCAATTTCTAACTCTTGGGATCAACTTAAGGGGAAACAACTTCTATCAGTGAATTGCCTTCGATGATCAACACATTAACAAATTCTTCTACTGTTCTGCTTGTTTCAGTTCAGGATTTCTTTGTCGATAATCCAGTACAAGGATCTCAGTCAGATGAAGAGAAACCTTAGACATATAGGGGCAGTTTCTGTTTCTTGGTTCTTCTTTTTGGATTCTGGACTATGTGAGTCAACATCTTAGATAATAATGTCGATACGCTGATCTGTTTAGGAATATAACCATTAAGTAATTTTTATTGTAATCGGTACGTAATAGATTCAATTCCAAGGTATGTTTAATGCAAGTGAATCAGATATAACTATATATCTAAGATTTTGTAATTTCTTGGTCTTATGATTTTCCTCAATACTGGATAACTTGCAAATTCGGAATGGAGATTTCCTTTTTTGTTTTCCCTGCTCATTTCGATTTTGGATGCGAGATGATTTTGCACTCACAACATGATTCAATGTTAAGTTTGTGTTGGCCTTCTCATTGTTTGTTCGCATTGCGTAAATTGCTTCTCTTCATATTACTACACTTCTTCTCATTGCAAACCTCAATCTATCTTGGTTGGATATATTGTTTATAGAGACTAGTGCTATAACAACAGTGGATACTGAAAAAAAAAAGACAATTCTCCTAGTTAGTAATAAAAGAAGATTAAGATTTTGATTCTTCCCGCAATGGGGTGTTCATGTTTTTCATCCTGGTTTATTAGAGATCAGCCACCCCAATTAAGCAAAGCTTAACTATATGGGGAAAAAACGGTTTAGTCCAAAAATGCGTCAAAAAGCACGGACTAGTCCATCTCGAGTTAACTAGGTACAATATAGTCCAAAAGAGAATAGTTGGGTCTGGCTTCACAATGAAGTCATTGAAGTCGTTAACCTACATGGTCTCGAAGAAACCTAAGGTAAAAGGAGAATCGACTCTAGTTTATGCAACTAGTAACACACAGGAGGTGTGGGGATTAGGTTTCCTAGTTGCTAGAGTTCTCCTTTATATAGTTTTCAAACAGGGTTTGCAATCCAAGTTACCTCACCGTTAGATGAAAAACCTGATTCAACCAAGATAATATCTTTCAACCGTTAGATCGAACTTAGCTTGTTACACACAAATGAAATGTACCATCATTTAGGTTTATGTAATCGTATCCAAACGTGTACACCATGTTGGCGCACAAATAGTTAACCAAGGTTATCCATATGATTACTCTCATATCAACCTTATTCATCTTAACCATAACTAGTTAAATAGTTGTTCAATTGCTATATTCTCATAGAATTATACAAGAACACAATTGAAGCAAAATCGGTTTGATTCACTTGAATCAATCATGAACATTATAGCCAGGGTTTGCAAAGATTGCATTCCTTATTATATAAATGTTCATGTTCATGTTCATAACCGATTTTAGAACTTTAACCTTCAAGTATGCAAACTGGTATGCATACTTGAAATACCCGGACCAAGATTGGGTCACGCCAGTACGCAAACGGGTACGCGAACTTTCAATCCCAGCAGAAATTCTCGGACATGAACCTGTACGCCAGTATGCAAACGTGTACGCATACATAGGTTCCCGGATTTATCAAACCAACAGGTACGCAAACGGGTGCACATACTATGGTTCCCGGACATGGATTACATATGTGCAAGAGTGCACAACATGACATATCCAATAATGGTTAAGTGTTCTAAACTATTATTTTAATCATTGAAACTTTCTTAGAGGATGACAATAGCCATTTTCACACACTATTCGCATCAAAGCAATTTTCAAGATATTGAAATAATCATTACGAAACATTCCAAGAATACACTAAATGATTGTATCACACAAACCATGTAAGATGTTACTCGGCAATTTTCACATGATATAAGATGAACTTGGTCGAAGCGAAATCTTGCCAACACATATTTCTCGAAATATGTAAGCGAGATAAACTCAACTCGAAATCTCAAATGTGTGTATAGAAAACTATATCGTAATACGACTTATGTCTCAATATAGGAGATAGAGTAGAAATAGACTTTCCAAGTGATAGATGAGTTTAAACCTTTTGTCGATGAAGTTCCACAAGCCGCCCTTAGTAGTTCTTCATCTTCAAATGATGAACGCCGTGAAGTCTAAGCTCAACTACACAATCTATGTCATAGTCCGAGACATCTATAAATTGGTTAGAAATCAAGACTTATAGTTTTGATCACTAACATTGACAAACATGCTTGAGATAGCAACGCATGCGAGTTCGACCGAGCAGTGCTCTAACAATCTCCCCCTTTGTCAATTTTAGTGACAAAACTATCAATACATATGCATTACAAAATAATTAAAAATTGTAGCTTCTCATCCAAATGCTTGATCTCCTTGGCATCTTCAATACGACTCAAAACTTCGTCACTTCCAAGTACTCCATGATTCTAAACGTGTTGAACTCAGCATCATAGTTGTTGAAGATCCGTAGCGATAACAATAAGAAAACAATTGCTCTCAATCATTGTTATAAAGTGTCATAGTATTATTACACATCATCAAAGTTCAATTGTATCACAACTTTGACAACAATACTATGGTGATATGTATCACTCCCCCTTAGTCAATACTTCATCTCGACATGAAAACCACTCCCCCTTACTAATGATCCGTAAACCATATGTATTTGTAGTATGAAACTACACATTAATTCTCCCCCCTTTTGTCAATATAAATTGGCAAATGTACGAAAACTAGTGGGATCCTCATGAAATTTTCATAAAGATACTTCATGACCAAAAGAAAATAACATAACAACTTATTTAGATGCAATCACAAAGATGAAGCTAAATGCATTCATCAAGGAGTTTATAAAGATACAAGATAAACCCTATAGTTTTCCACAGCCGCACTCCCCACAAAGATTTGGCAATAAAGCACAAGTTCAAAAAGAACTCTCCCCCATAATATGTCATTCCCGAAAGAACAACAAAGGCGACCTTGCTTTTATAATAAAAGAATGATTTCTTTGGATATAACCAAATCACATGGAAATATGGATTTGAATCCAAAAATCTCAATTGAATCAACCAAAAAAATGATCAATTTAATTGGTCATGCTCGACATAAGAGAACTTACGGAGCAACAAAGTATATGCACAAAAATGTGGATCGTAGATAGACCAATACTGCGGAATATAAAAGGATTCATTCTATTTTTCATCACTATTTGCACAATGACATATAATAGACTTAATCTTTGTAAACAAAAGTGTATCCTTTCTTCCATCAAAATTTGCATAATGACATAAAAGGCTTTAACTTTTGTTTGTCCAAAGTTCATTCTATCTTTTATTAATACTTTCATACCGACATAATAGAGATAACTTTTGAACAAGTATGCGACAGTCACAGGTTCACGGACGTAAACAACATATCCCATAACAATTTGCAATATATAAAATCATAAAGATTAAAATTGCAAAAACAATCTTTTCCCTTAGAAGGTAGGATCAATCTTTTTCGCCCGGATTTACACTAATAATAGCTACCAAAGACGTATAAAAATATTTTCAAATAAGAACATACAAAGTCATTAAAGGCCATGCATCATAGTTCACATAAGATGATTGTGAACATTCAAGAATCCCATAGCAATGCGTACTACTTCCCATTATTGAACTTTCTTCTTTGTGATTCACCAACAACATTCTTGTAAAATCTACAAATGATTTTAGAATAGTAGTACTCCAAGAATTCAAGTTCCCAAGTCAAACAGAAGTAGAACAAGTGCGACGAAACGGAGCAAAACACTCAAACACAAAAGATGGGACAAAGACCAATCTGAACTCATCCAAATTAAAAAATTCTCATCTCCAATTTGAATAGAATCCAAAACGGAAGAGATGAAAAAAGAATGAGGTCATTCCGAGTTCAGACAAAGATATTACGGCCAAAACAGGTTTACTGAATATCGACGTCTACAGGAAAGTATGCATACGAGTTTGCAAACGAATTTTCATGACCTGGAGCAGTATGCAAACGGGTATGCGTACTAAAACCTTTGGATTTTGATTTTAAATTATGGTATGCATAATGGTATGTGTACCATGAATTCCAAGCATCCCGAACTACTATTTTCAAACTTAAACATCTAAGAATCTTAAACACAGATCAACTTAGGAATAAATGAACGATAAGCAAGGTACATGGATCATTATAAGTACTCTAAGAAAATAAAAACACAAATCTTGCTCAAGTTTATAAACATACCTTTTTAGAAGAATCCAGTCGAATTCTACAGCCTTACCGAACATAATCTGTGCGCCCCAATTCTCGTGCTTCCCTCACCGTATATATAGTAAGGCATTCCTTGGTGAGGATGCACTTACAACACAATCAAGTTGTGTTGAGGTGAACAATGTCTTGCTCACCACAAGTGACTTTTGGATTATCATGAAAGAGATCGCTTTTAGAACCTTTCACATTAAAATCCATCTTTCCAAAGAAAATTTTAAATTCCAACATCATGGATACTGCCTTGTCCATAGTCATGGAATTTTCTGGGAGATCATTCCTTTTCAAACTCAAAACATCATTGACTTTTTTTGGTATCCATTTCTGAGTGCGTTTAGGAACAACCGGAACCTTCTTCCCATTACTCTGTTCTAGAATTCTTCGAAGAGAATTGGATTGACTATTCTTTTGCAAGTTAGTCTATCTCCAATTGGGAGGATCGGATCTTGTCTTCGTCTTTACGAAGTTATCCTTTTGATAACCATTACGATTGTGAAAAGGATTCGTATGACGTTTATAGGAAAATCTAGGTTTATCACAACACTGATTCTTTTGCCTAAAGGTTGAAAAGTTACAACCTGTAACATTAAGGGGATTAGTCTTAACATATGATCTTGGTTTCACATCTTGTGATACCCAAACAAGAACATCATGAAGTTTCTCATTCCTTATACGGAAACGACATCTCCTTTCCAGGTGACCTTTATTTCCGCAATAGTGGCAACCATAAGGAATGTTCTTACCTCGATCTGTGTGTGCTGAATTTGGAGGTGGATATACTTTGCTCTTTTGAACCTTAACTGACGGTGGAGGTGTTTTACTTTTTCCATTTATTCATCTTAACCATAACTAGTTCAAATAACTCAAATGAAACTAGTTAAAGAGTTGTTCAATTGCTATATTCTCATAGAATTATACAAGAACACAATTGAAGAAAAATCGGTTTGATTCACTTGAATAAATCATGAACATTATGGCTACGGTTTGCAAAGATTGCATTCCTTATTATATAAATGTTTATGTTCATGTTCATAACCGATTTTAGAACTTTAACCTTCAAGTATGCAAACGTGTACGCATACTTGAAATACCCGGACCAAGATTGGGTTACGCCAGTATGCAAACGGGTACACGAACTTTCAATCCCAGTAGAAATTCTCGGACATGAACCATACGTCAGTACGCAAACGGGTACTTAGGTTCCTGGATTTCTCAAACCAACAGGTACGCAAACGGGTGCGCATACTATGATTCCCGGACATGGATTACATATGTGCAAGAGTACACAACATGACATATCCAATAATGGTTAAGTGTTCTAAACTCTTATTTCAATCACTGAAATTTTCTTAGAGGATGACAATAGCCGTTTTCACACACTATTAGCATCAAAGTAATTTTCAAGATATTGAAATAATCATTACGAAACATTCCAAGACTACACCAAATGATTGTATCACACAAACCATGTAAGATGTTACTCGACAATGTTCACATGATATAATATGAACTTGGCAGAAGCGAAATCTTGCCAACACATATTTCGAGAAATATGTAAGCGAGATAAACTCAACTCGAAATCTCAAATGTGTATATAGAAAACTATATCTTAATACGACTTATGTCTCAATATATGAGATATAGTAGAAATAGACTTTCCAAGTGATATATGAGTTTAAGTCTCCACATACCTTTTGTCGATGAAGTTCCACAAGCTCCCCTTAGTAGTTCTTCGTCTTCAAATGATGAACGCCGTGAAGTCTAAGCTCAACTACACAATCTATGTCCTAGTCCAAGACATCTATAAATAGGTTAGAAATCAAGACTTATAGTTTTGATCACTAACATTGACAAACATGATTGAGATAGCAATGCATGCGAGTTCAACCGAGCAGTGCTCTAACATTATTAATGAGGCGGGGTTCTCTGGTCGGTTATAGTTGGTATCAGAATTCTGTAATGTGACTACACAAAGATTTTCTTAACAATAAGGAAAACCGAATATATAATATGGAAGATTAAGCCAACTTTTGTGCAGAAAATGAATTCGTAACTGCTATGCTAGGAACTTTGCAAATCGTGTTCGACTTAGTAGAGTAACGTGAGTCTGTTTGGCCTTAATTGGTGACCCACTAGATAATTAGTGCCATGAAATACCGTTAGCTATAATGGTAAGTAGATAATGGGACAGGTCATCCCCACCTGTTAGATGTAACAATGTGCGTTGTCAAGTCGGCTAGCTCGCTCCTACCACATTAGTGGCAACCAAAAAAACCGGTTGGAACGATGGATTGCATCCGATTAACTGGTATTAGAGTTTGGACCTCACATTATTGCTCTAAGAAATGCTTGTCATCTTAGATGACCCTTGCAAAATTGCGGACCTTGGGTACTCCTGAGTGTATGGTATGTAGTGTGCACTTAGGAGAACGTGTTGAGTTATTCTTTTGGTAATCTTGAATATGTGGTATATATGGGACATATGTTTAGGGGATCCAAATTGATATTCTCGATAGTGTTTTGGACTTTCTGGGCATGTGATATGGGACATATGCTCAAAAGTTCCTAATTGTTGTTCACAACAAACTGAAGAAATCTTGTACAACTTCTGAGCATCGTGGTATGGGTAAATTCACAACAACTACATTTCCGTTGTGAAAATCCGCGTGGCCCCCTGTCGCAACAGCTGAGTGCAGTTGCGACCCTGATTCGCAATAGCGGGAGGCAGTTGCAAAATCCCATTTTTGGTGTAGTGTCAGGAAATCCAAACCGACGAATCTTGCCACAATAGTTTTAATTTTGAATACATGGACAAAATTCTTTAAAGGTGTAATAATGTAACACCCACTCTTTTCGCATGACACATGCTCAAAGATGCGTCATTGAATGAGACGAAGACGCTTCATCTCAAGCTTGTGTTGCACATTTAGGGCATGTTGGCCCAGAAATGAAATTGCACCACAATGACGCATCACGCCAATGGGAGCTTGTCCAAGAGCGATATTATACCACTGTGATACATTTCATAAGTTTTTTTTTTTTGAAGCATACGTTATGTAAATTGAGCATTGACGAAGAAAAAGATATGCAAGCGAACCTTAATATTTTATTGGAAAATAAGTCTTGGCTTTACCCATGACCATATATAGATTATACATCCAATATTATCTTACCCATTTTTTCTTCTGGTTCTTTGTACTAACGGAATTTTCAGGTGAATTAATTAAAGAAATTGCCAGGTGAAAATTCATATGTCATTTCTATAAAGTTATAAAAAAACGTATCTATACTTTCATGAATTCCAATGCATCACTCAAAAGCATTTTTAACGTAATTTGTTTATCACTTGAACATCTTCGACCACCCTTCTTCAAAGGTAGAATAATGAAACAAGCTTCCAAAAAAATCAACCGGTCAAAACCTTGCCAAGAAATACCCTATCATCGTATATTAAATTATTCAATTGGAGCTCTGGAAGTCAACTAATGTTGAAGTAGAAAGTTCGTTGCCTTAGAAAATCTCTATTTGTCACTCTTCTAACACAACGTATTTTGAATATCCAGAATACTTATCACTGTATTTCATTAATTGACAACTTTTATGTTAACACCATTTTCAACATTTCTATAAACAAAATATATTTCGATTTATATTCATTGCATTCATCTTCGAGTTTTACTCAATAACATACTATAACTTAACTTAATTAATTGATTTCCCTAAATTAATATTAGGCGTATTACAATTTTTTTCTTTTTTGAAATTGTGTTTCGTGTGTTAAAAAAATAATATAAATACATTTACATTAATCACGAAGAACGTGTTCCGTGTGTTAAAAACAAGGTAAAAATATAAAAATAAGAAATGATTCACATGCACAACGCATATACATTTCTCGTCCTTAACAAGTGTAGTTTTACTTTTGACCATATTTTTTTCGTGCTTAACTAAAATAATTAATTTCTAAACCACCACATAGAGTTATTTTGAAATTAATTCTAAGATTTTGAGTTGTGCAACGGTGAAGTGATAGGTGTTGTAAACGCCTTGATATTTATCTATTGTTTATGCTTTCTTTGCGAGTTTTCATGTAAATTATGTAATTATACTAGATTGAAAAAGCATAAAACCCTAACAAAGTCCTCATGGGACCCAAACACAACTTACTGCAACTATAACACCCCGACATAACCATCCGAGATGTTTACCGATAAGTATCAACACATATTAACACATCCATACAAAATCCGGTGGTACTGATCCCAATTGATCGTAATGACATTTTTAAGAGTTCCAATTCTCCACAACCAAAAACCAGTGTGAAGCCAATTCCATCAACAAAGGTTAAGTTCATAAGCTGCTTGCTACAATAATCACATCCAAATTTACCAACATTACTTTGAATTCCAACTCCAACAAGTTTAAGTTTGATAAAAAAAAAACAAAAACAAATAGTCATGAGTTTGAGAGGAACACTTACATAATCTCCCATTAAATCAAAGAATTGCCTCTCTTCGAGATAGTCAACCACTTTGGTTTGTCAGGGCCAGGAGGAAGACAGATGAGCGACTTAAATTTCTCAAATGCAAGAAGTGGGAATAAAAAACCCTTTCCGACTGCCACACCTTCTTCTTCTTCTCCACAAAGATAATCTTGAAATCCTTCAAGGAATTCTAACTTTGTACGATCATCAACAGACTCTAACTCTCCACTAGCTGCTTGACCTTGTCCTGCTGAAGAATCAGGAATTGGATGCGCTGGAAAAGTTGATGAAGAAGAAAGTGAGTCGTTGGACTTTAATGGAGGGACTTCGGAATTCATAGACTTTGTTGATGGGGTTTTCTCTGAGTTCATGCCGGTCTTCCACTTTAGCACAACAGACCTAGTCTTAGGATTGAGTTTGGTAAAATACTTGTGTATATTGATCATCACGATATTTTGACTTCTTTGTATCCGGTCTCTCAAATTTCTGTTAATTTTTTTTTCACATCAGATATTATTTTGACAATAATAGTGATTTTTGATAATTAAAGTACCTTTGTAATTGTCAAAGAAACACACATTAATACCCATACCACAAGTATCATTTCTCTCTACCTAACCAAATGATCAACAATAATTTATAAATGCACCCAATGTACTGAAAACATAAATTTCAAAGAACTTAGCTATGTCAACAACAAAAGTTTAATAACAGTGTATTGTACCTCATCATATCAAAGATATATTTGAAGAAAAAACAAAATAATCAGAAAAACAACTTACAAGGGCTTTCATCTGCTCTTTAAATCCTTTATAAGAACCACACGTCACCCAACTCGGTTTCTGGTCGTCAGGTAAAGAGAATTTAGACTTGAACACTTCTAGAGCGTCTTCATCAAATTGAAATCCTCCTCCATCCAACCAAGTGACTCCCTCTAATGAAGATAAGTATGAATGAAGAGAATCCATATTATTTATCATATTTTGTATCAAATCAGGCATTTTAGTTGTTAAATCATCATCTCTTTCTGCTTAAATTGTAGACGATCTATCAACATGAGTCGACGATTTAGATCCCTGAATCGCTAACTTTTTACCAGAAGAATCGAGTATAGATTCAATATTTTCCGGTAAATCACCAGTAGGTGACGATCTAGGTACTGAATTAGAAATCTGCTCCCCTGATGAAGGTAGAGGCTCAGAAACCGAAGCTTGAGACTTATCAAGAAATGAAGAACTAGATCTCTGAATCACTAACTTTCTAGAAGAAGAATCGAGTAGAGATTGTAGATATGATTGATCTACTACGATTGATTCCCCTTCGCCTAATAATCCATCAACAGTAGATGGTAGTGTAGAAGAATTCTCTATTTCCTCCATTTTTAGGGTTTTTTCAGAGACGAGAAAAGAGCAGGAAGAGAGAGAATCTGAAAAGGAAAAAAATGAAAAAAACGTTTAAATACTCTTTCATAATTCCACAACCTAGAAAACCTAATTGTTATATACAAAAACACCCTTAGAAACACTTGAAATTACCGAAATATCCACTTGAACTGAAGTTATCATAATACCCTTAGGGCAATTCCTATGGCAATGGCCAAATGAAAACTTTTGTCGAGCCTCGTGGATGGCAAAACTGGTTTTTCCACTATGGTAAGAGCAGTTCTTATAGAATGAACAAACTTGGAGTTTGTTTATTTTGCTCCCGTTATGGACTCAACAAACATGAAAATTTGTTGGTTTGAACATCGAGATGAACCACCCAGCGCGCGCCTTTGGTAAGGACGGGCGAGCTTTCCAAAAAACAGTGACATTTGAGACACAAGCACTGGCGCTTTCCTGGGAAACGCGCGATTTTCACTAAAACGCCAGAACTTGCCTTCCAACGCGTGTTTGTCCTAGAAGCGCCAACGAATGAATCTGGACGGCTAGAAAGTCTTGTGATCTAACGGCTATAATTTATGATTTCTATAAATACTCCTCATTTCAACTCCAAATTCACATTCACACATCTAGTCTTCTTTACTCTTTTCTGAGCAAAACACAGTTGCCAAATTTTAACAACAACTTATTTCTATTGCGAAACTCGCAATAGCCCATGTTCAGTTGCGATTAGCAACATCCAGGAGTATAAGCATGCGATCCACATGCTTACAAGGTAACACTTTTGACCCTAATTCCACCCATATTTTGGAAACGAGTTTCGATCTTTTAAGTTATTTCCCCCCATTGACTTCTTGACTTTGCAGATGCGGGATTTATAACACCAAAAATTGGATACACAACCCACTTGCTTCATTTTTATCCACGAACTCGTTTTCTCTCTCATTATCTTCTATTCTCCATTACATCTTCATCTAGATCTGTAAGAATAGCTCTGTTGCCATTAAAACTCGTCTGCCAATAATACTCTAATGCCGTTAATACTCTACCAAGTACAACTTCAGTTGTGTAAGTCAATAAACTTTGTGTGTATCTGTTTCCTTCATCTTTTGCAGTTGTGTAAGTTAGATCGATGTTTTGGGTTTATTTTTATTTTTAATGGATTTCATCTCTGTTACTGCAAGTGGAAGCACCATTGTGAGAAATTTTTCTAAGCGTAATTAACCTAGGTATGGTTTCATCTTCAATAGGTTGTATCTGAGATTTGGGTGTTTTTTTATTTCTATTTTTTAGGATTTGGGTGTTTATTATGTTTGATTTTGAATGGTTTTACGGTCGGATTCGATACTGATTTGGGTGTAACCAATAATTTAAATCTAAAAACTCAGATCGGGTTTGATTTTGATTTGGGTGTAACCAAGAACTTAAACCTAAAAACTCAGATTCTCAGCATTAAGTTTGATATGCTTGTTTAGTTCTGTCATAATTACAAATTGTAAGCAGTTTAGTGTGAGGCAAAAAAAAAAATAATTATTTTTTGATATACATTCACTTTGTATTGAACTTTGTACTTTGTGTCTCTTGATGCAGTATCATATAACACATTTGTGATTATGAGGACTTGGTAGTCCAGGTCTTAAGACTTCCATTGAAATTATGGCCCAACCTCGCCTTCACCCTAATGTTGTTTTAAATTCCCAACTTTTTAAAGCTTCGTATCTGCCTGGTCCTTAGAGGAACAACATATAGATTGGGATTTAGGATTTGGACTTGCAATAAAGAGTTTTTTCCTTACAAGTTTCATGGTTCTCTACTGGCGTGTAGTAATTTTTTTTTATCATTTTTGTCTTCGTATTCAATAATGTATTAGTCAACTCTCTTGTGGATAATTAAGTGCTTGTTGCAATTAGGGGTAACAATTCTAAGGATGGTAAGTTTAGAATCACGACGAAATTATGTTAGGGTCTGTTGTAGCTTGATGCTTCTCCATTGTACTGGGTAAATATTCAGAACTACAATCAATTCCATATTGTAAGCATCTCTCCGACTTTCTATCCCCATAGCCACTTTTTCGCATGCCTACGATACACAATATGTTCATATCACTTGCAGAATCCATCCTTTATCAAATGATAGACATCTAATCCACATCAGTACCTCGAACAATACCCCAAATTACCTCTTTTTATTAACCAACCAATGGAACATTCCCTACCGCCCCATCTTTGCTTGTAACGACACTCCATCAAAAACATGCGCATTTCTCACTATGCATATGTCTCACAAACCCAATATACATCACCATCGTAGCTTCTACAAGAGAATCATAAACCAAGTGAACTCATGTTTTCGTCTTTAATATCTCAATCTTCTTCTTTCAAACAAGTATAAAAAAACATTTCAAGGTTTCTCACAGCCCATCAAAATGCCAATAATCAAAGAGTCAACAATCAGAGAGTGATCAACAACAACAGAATAGTAATCCATGAAATCAATAGGTTCGAAGATCCTTCTAGATGGTTCTCTACTGGCGTGTAGTAATTTTTTAGTTTCTCATCATTCTCACAGCCCATCAAAATTCCGAGGACTTGGTAGTTCTATCCTTTGCCAGGTTTACATGAAAAATGAAATTATGAGCGATAGAGAAGCAAAAAGTTATATCATGGAATTCTGGAGAGGACTTGAAAACTTCCAACTAAAAGATTTTGGAGTAAATTAGTTTCTCATCATTCTCTTAAATCAGTTTGACTTCCATAGAGTCATCAGAACCACTTCACCAAGCTTATGGTAACGTTGCTGTTCTTGCCAGATGGCATCCTAGTATTCCAAAGGAAATGGTGAATTTTTCGACCCAAAGTTTCATAGTTCAAGTGAGAAATCCACTGCCTATACTTTTGTAAACTGTTTGGGTCATGCTTGGGACCCCACACCCTTTGATGGCAACAACAACTACATCACTACATCAGATTTAAAGTCACAATCAGAGTTAAATCATCCAGCCTTAGTGGAATCACAGTCAAAAAAGCAGAAGGCTCATTCACTTTTATCAGTTTGCTTTTTAAGCACCATTAAGCATGGTACTCCAGAAGAATGTTATGAGACCATGCTTTTGCCTATGCTTTTGAAGCATCATTAGGCAACACATTTTAGTTGATGAAAATGGTACTGAGTTGTTAAGAGATCCAGAAGAAGAATTCACTGAAACAAAATCATACAACTCCGACCAAGATGATGATGATGACGATGATGGCAATGCTGTTGAGATCAATTGGAACGAAGAGTTTAACCAGAACAATTTGGGTACGCAAGGAAATGGAAATATCTAGAACTTTGAGTGGATGAATGAATTATGAGGCATATTCCTATGAGCTATCGTCATGAAAATCCAAAGGTTCTCACTTTGGCTTATAGACGGACGTGGTATCGGTTTTCCTAAGTAGAAGGACAGAGTTAAATCGGTGGATCTGGTTGGAACAGAATCGTTATGAAATGACGTTATAGTCCTACAAGTTGCTAAGTTAACCAAACCGACCGTGGGTCAAGTTAATAAGCCATACTCTACCCAAATCAAGTTAATAAGCCATACCGTAAACTGAACCGTACCCCAACTCCTGCCTCGATTTCATCTTCTCCGTTTCCTTCTTCTTCTCTGGGTTCAATCTTCTTTTTTCCTCTTCTTCGTTTCCTTATCCTTCTCCGATTTCAATCTTCTTCGATGGGAAGGAAATCGAATTCAGGTGCTGTTTTTATTTCAAAGTATTTGTAAATATATAAACCCTAATTAAGGTTTTTATTTGAGATATGGGTAAATAATGTGAAATTTTCCTGCATATGATTGACTCGGTGTTTATTTTTATGAATCTAATGGGGTTGCTGGGTTATACAGGAGAAACTGAAAATTGCTTTGATTGTGTCCAAATTGTGATTCCAAGGGAAACGAAGCTTCCCGTCTAAAGGGTGTGTTTGGTAGAAAGCAGTATTATGCATTATATCACATCATTTTGACCTGTAATTCTTTATTCAGATTTCAAGTAGGAGTATTTTTTTGCAAGAAATGCCAACTGAAATACAAAACCTTCCACAAGATTAATGCTTTGAAGGCCTAACTAAGCAAGTGATTAGGTCTCGTTAGATCACTATCTTTACAATTTACAAACTTTGTTGCAATTTATCACTGGTAAGATAATAGATTAATAGTCAACATTTTTGTTCTGTTAAAGTACATGTTATTCTCCTATTAAGTACTGATTATTGGTTCTGATTTCTGTTTCTTAATGTTTTGGATGTCTATAACTTGACGCAGCTCAAATCTCTCTATATTGGCTCTCTAGAATACCTTTTTGTGGTGGAAAGGATAGAAGACCCTACTTATTGTGTTGACTCTCGCCTGAACTCTTCCTTGCTAACAAAAAAAACATGCACATTAGTTGATTCAAAATTAAAGTTTATTCATCTACAATGTATTTTTGCTCATTCTTGATTTCTAAGCAATAATTAAACTTCACAAGTGCAATGAGTGATGAGGATGAATGATCGGTTACATTGGGCAGTCAATTCTTTAAGTGGTTCTCACTGTCAGCATCTGTACGAGAGAGGGCACCAAGAGGAGTGACAGTTATACGGAACAAAATTATTATTAGCAAGATAATAATAGGCGGTTCCAATGCTATAATCATTTCATCAATTCTTGAGAGAAAGTACATACATATCCTTCTTCAGAGCTTGGAAGTCCATATCTTCTCCATCAAACTGTAACCCCTTTACCTGAGAAAATTATAAACAAAATTCCAGTAGTTGCTTAATAGGTTCGAGATAAGCTGACGAGAATAACCTATGTCATTGTTACTTTTCCTGCCTGCAAATATTTATTTTTTCCAGTTGAGAAGTTACAGAATAATATATCAGTACTCCATGAGATTTTTTTTTTTTGAAGATATTCCATGTGATTATTTTATGCAGGAACTCCAGCCGACAATGCTTCTATTGGTGTTTCCCAAATGCTCTTTCCTGAAGTTCCTGATCTGGTAGTTCTTTATAAACTATCTAACATTACAAGCTTTCTACAAGTTATAAAAACCCCCTCAAGTCTTATCCATAAGGAGTCTCTAAATTTTTTTATGTGGCACAATGTCTTAACTTGTTATGAAATACAACCGTTCATATACTTTACAGGTTGTCAGTGGCATCAACAAGGGTAGCAACTGTGGTTATCACATGTTAGTACCTTATCCTATTTTCTGTCGTTGTGCTGGCTATGTTACTCTTTATCCAATTCTTTCGTTGTTGTTGGTTATGTTACTGTTTATCCAAACTTGTCACATTCAATGTAGTTTTGATCACTGGCTCAATCATACATCTGTAACGATACTCCGAAGTACAAAACTTATTGAAACTGCTAGGGGTGCCAGTATGTGGCCCAAAGAAATATTATTGTTCTTAATAGGGGGAATGAAAGAAAGTAAAAACAAAGAAGATAGATTATGGGATCTGGAGGAAGTTCACGAGTTATTTGCTTTGATATATCATTTAAAAGAGTAACATATGATACAATTACCGTTTTTTTGGTTTATCACTTAGCACTCATGCTGTTTTTATTATGTTATTTGGGTCTCTTTCTTTGTTCCTAATCACGCTCTGTTAGGCTTCATCTTTTTTGGAATTTGCAGTGTTTACTCGGGGACCGTATCTGGTGCTCGAGAAGCCTTCTTTCTTGGTGTACCTTCTTTAGCTATGTCCTATGATTGGTATCAGTTTCTCTCTCTCTTTCTGTATTGGTAAAAGGTGTACGCATTTTGGAAAAAAACATCTTTCATGAACAGCTTGAATACTGGATTGGTATCGATTATTTCGTGGTTTTCGATTCATGACTAACTTTGGAGTTTAAATTTCAGGGTTGGAGGAAAGAGTAGTGACGATGACTACAAAACTAAGTGCCGAGGCATGTCTGCCCTTAATAAACGCAGTGCTAACTGAGATAAATAATGGAACTTATTTTCAAATATGCTTTCTAAATATTGATATCCCAACAGATGTTGTGCATCATAAGGTGATCTTCAACTCTGAACCCCTGTTTTTGTCCTTTTATCATTTTTAAACTACTAGTTCTCTTTCATATACATGTATACATATTATGTATATACACATACATACACTACCACCGTAGAGGTACTAAGACCTTCTAAACATGTGTTTTGCCAAAAAGACATTTCCTTCCATGTCATTCCTCATGTTTTTGACAAGGTATGTCAGCGAAGACTTTAGCTAGAAGAAATGAATGATTGAATTCATGAATCCTTGTTTTCATTTGTTGGGTATGGCAATCTTCTTCTGAACCCAATAGGGTTATAGAGCAACGAGACAGGGTAAAAGTATTGTGAAGATTGGTTGGGGACAAGTTGTTTCATAATCACAAGGAGGAAACATGTTATCAACAATGACCATGGAGAATAACTCGACCGTAGGGGAAGGACCAAAAGTCTCCTCAACTCCATCAGAAGAAAATCTTCTCTTCCATACTCGTTTTGTTGCATATTCAAAGAATAGCTTCTTATTCTGTTTTTTAGTAATGGCATTTGTTGTTTTGTATTTTGCGACAATTTCAGTCAACTCAGTTCATTTTTGGATGATTCGCATCTATTATTATTTGAAAACTGTTCTTTCTATTAAGTTTGCAGAACGGGTACCTTTGTGGAATTAATAACATTATTCATGAATATTTCCATTTAAGTTTTCTATGTAGAAAAGCCTATTATATTGGACTTCTGGGTTCAATCTGAACGCCTGTGACCTTTCATAACAACAAATGCTGCCTGAGAAAAACTCCTGAAAATTGTTCATTTGTTGTTAGACAAAAAGATTGTTACAAAGATAGGAATAAGCCGACTGGGCATTAATGTTTTTTCTAGTTAGATAGTTGGATTAGTATAGTTCTACTAGAATTTAAAAACGCAGACTAATATTTTCTCACCAAATCACGTGTGACTCGGCTACCCAATTTAATTTATAAGACCGTCTGATATAGGTACCCACTTTAATTTATAGGACCATAAAATAACATCTTAAAATTTATTTTATACGACTGTATTTGTGGGCTACCCAATTAATTTTATACGAGAGAAACCCCGATTTGCAATAGCTACCACCACCTCGATGAGTTTGTAGCTTTGTCGGGTACTCAATTGATTTTATACGAGAGAAACCCTAATTTGCAATAGCAGTGTTCCACCACATCTGTTAGATGAGTTCGTAGAATAATTCATGCCTCCGCTTGCCCCACACAATCCGAGCCGTCGAGTTCAAAATAGAACCAATTCCTTCATTGCTCCCACCGTAACCAATAGAGTTATTACATCCACTAGAGTTTCCATTGAAGCTAAGGTTCAAACCCATCCATATCCAAACTTACAGTTATGGTTTGCATTTGCTCGATTTAATGCCTGATCAAAATTCACACCCGTTCCACCAAATGGAGAAAACACACCTCTATTACCAACAACTGGATAGAACCTATCTGTCTTCACTCCATAACCACCAAAAGAGATCACTAGATCGGACTGCTTGTGCTACCCGGATTTTAACTATGGTTGCGTTAGTAACCATGGTAAAGGGGTAAACATGGAAGAAAACTATGAAACTTATGAAACAAGAATGGACAAACCGATTTGTCCGTCTATGTAGCAAAATCCAAACTTTGTCTGTATGCCAAGCAAAGTAGAAAAGCTAGGATTTCTGTGAGGTTAGCCCTATTCCTATGGGTATGGCAAAAAAATGTTGTTTGGCATGCCATTTGGCATGGCAAATGAGTTTCCCCACTATGGTAGACATGCCAAACTTGATTAAAAACATATATTTAATTGTGTTGGGTGGGACCCTAATGAATAAAAAATATATTTGTGTTTGTGTGGTGGGATATTTATAAAAGTTTTAGTATTATAATATAATCAGTGGGACCCTTTAAACATAAAAATATATTATAAAAGTGAAAAAGTAGGAGAGAAGGAGAGATTATATATATATATATATATAATTACTTGGAGATAAAGTCTTTATCGCTAGAAATAAAGAGAATATCGCTGGAGATAAAGAAAATATCGCCAGCGATAAAGACTCTATCGCTTAGCAAAGCGACCAAGACTCTATCGCTCGATGGAAACTCTGTCGTGTATGCCTATATGCCAGAAATAACATATTGGCATATCAGTTTGGCAGTTTGGCATACCCATAGTGGGTGCATATATGCCAAATACATGAGTTTGGCATACCCATAAAAATATGCCTGAGTCAATGGATTTAGGTTACCAATTTTTTTAAATTTGAATTTGGGTCAAAGACCACCATTGACCGCGTTGACCTCATTGACAATTAGGAAAGTTAGTTAGAAAAACGAAATAACCAACTAAAATTCAGGTTCTGGTTTATTTACTAACTTTGACACTTGTTTAATCTAAGATAATATCTTATAACTCTAATTTCTTTTGCAAACCATTCATTTCTCCTTCAACACCTCCACAAAATCATTTATATCGACCTTTTAAAAACCTTCATCAATTAAAGTAAAAATCAGAAACTCATTATCATGTCTTTCTTAAATTTGCAGCGAATGTACGACGTTCAAGAACAACAACAATGAAATCTTAAACACCCGAATCATAAAAATTCAGTAGACCTTCACCATCGCCACCAATAGCCAGAACACCCCCATCATTAAAATATCATTACTTCTTTATCCTTTCATCTAACAATGGTCGACCAGAAATAAGAAATTTTATCTTCATTTTCTGAACTCTCAGACAGAGATAATCAATTTGCAATTAATTGAAGACCTAGAAAAAAAAATCAACACTCTAACACGCCGTTATCAAAGATGATGTTTTGGTTTTCTCATATTTCCTTGATGATTCTCATATGATCCTAAGCTATGATGCGAGACCGGATTTCCTTTTGATTTTTGTTAAAGGGGGAGCAAAAGGTGATCTAAGGAGAGCTAAAATAGTAGTCAACTCGCAAAATAGGTCGATTCGGATAGTGAGTCAATGCTCGGACTCGAATCATGCTTAATCCCCCGTGCTCAAAACCCAACCAAGTTTAACTCACAAATTTTAGAAGCAGTACTCATGAAGAACAGTATCTAGTCGAACTTCTTCTCCCTTATTACTTCATTTTCTTCTTCACCTTCAAGTCCCGAAACAAAAATAAAGCTCTAAACATGCATGTTGATTTCTCTGAAATTGTGTCTAGAATCCTAAAATTCCTTCAAAGGTGAGCACATCCATGAGAGCGACTGTATTTCATGTCATCGCTGATCCTGATGCGAAAGTTCTTTGATTCCCCTATGATAATGACAGAGTTTTAGGATAAGTAGGAATATAACATAATTGTATTTATTGTCAAGGATAAGAGAGGGCAATGTCCTTATATAGGCAGAGAACCCTAATATGCATAAAGAAATAAATACAGACTAAGGCCGGTTCCTATGGCAAATGCCTAAACCCTCCGTATGCCATGCCAGGTGGCCTGGCAAACTGGCCGCACAACTATGGGTGAAAAGGTAAGCGGTCGAGTCTCCACCGAACGGTTGAGACTACACCGCTACCGGTCTAGTCTGCACCGCTAGCGATCGAGTCTACACCGGTAGTGGTGTAGTCTCCACCGTTCGGTGGATTTGAAACCTCCAACGGCTCTTTCTCCACCGCTATTAAAAGGGAAAAAATTCACACAAAAATTACACCAAATTTTTTACACAAAAAAAATTCCATCTTTCTATCTTTCAAAATGGCAAACTTTGAATCCCTACTTGACTTGGCTACCTAACTTGATTTTTCAGGAGTGGTGCTTGAATCCGCCCTTAATAAGATATGTGAAGGTTTTAAAGAAATAGGTAAAAATCAAAGAAGTATACAAGTTTTGGATATTAACCAAATCAAACCTCAAACTAAGAGAAGACCAAGAAAAGTTCAAGGGAAGGAAAATTTGAAGACAAAGAAGAAGATAAACAAAGGAGACTCCGTTCAAGAGCGAATTGATTTGAAGTTTGGTCAAATGAAGAAGATAAACAAGATGAAGAACATTGTCCCAAATTTTTACTTTTAAAGTCTTTATCGTAAGTTATGTCATTATCTAGATGAATCAAAGAGGCACTAATGTAAATTAAAATTCTAAACTTTTAATGAAAGATACACTAGTTTTATATTAATATCTTAAAATTAAAATTTGATACAAATGATAGTTGCATTATACAAACGAAAGATGCATCATATTCGGGCATTTACTCTAAACTGATCATATTTGGACAACACCCTCAAGATAAGATAACAACCCTCAAAGTGAAAATTTTGACCGACTCTGTTGCATCATTCGAGCTGACACATTTGCGTTTTGGCCATTTTGTCGGTTTCGATAGCCTTCAGCAAGTACAACATCCCACAAATTCACATCCTTGCTGATTATTCCGAAGCGATGACACAATCCATCTGCGTTTCGATTATTGAGGTTCAATGTTTCTTCTTGAAATCTTTGAAATATGCGACTCCATACAACCTCTTGATGTTAATTTTTTACACCATCGGGCATATCTTGCATAACAAAAACATAATGCCTGCAAATGGATTCATCTTCAGATTTGCTAAATTTGTGAGTTCGAACTCGAAATGCCATATTGGATTTGTGGAGTGAAAAAATGGAGATTGAAGAAATGGTGTGAGTTGAGATGAAATTTGATATTGTATTTATAGGCAGATTAAATGATGACCGTTGGATGAGATGATGCGAGCGGTCTAGTCTACACCGCTGACGGTGGACAGTACACCTAACGGTGTAAACTACACCGAGCGGTCGAGACTCAATCGCTCGGTGGAAACTTGACCTGCTTCTGCGACAAGTATCGTTTGTGATACTTCCCTGATTAAGAGATATAGAACGATGCCACATCATCATTAATGCTTCCAATAGTAAGCAATATGGGTAAATATTGCTTCTCCGAGCAAAGGAGAAACTTAATAATGCCATAACATCATTTATGCCAAGATGATGCATCCTTGAATAAGCTACACAAGCTTGAAATAAGACTTCATCTTTTCTTTTAATGACGCATATTTGAACATAATACAGAAAAGTACAGATATTACAATGCATCTACATAAGTCAAAACTCTGATTTTTAATACTTTAGATAAAAAATCTCAATCTTCCCTCTACTGGAGGGTTATCACGTTTTATATCAATTATAGGTTATCATATGATTCATATTAGAGCTTCAAACTTTTCACTCAATTGGTAGTTTGTTTTTCCAAATTTTTTTCACTCAACCGGTTCCAAAATTTCACTCACTTTTCAAAATCGTTTTATTGTGGGTCTCATGTGTGGTGTGCGATTATGATTATGGGCCTTGAATTAGCATCCCATGATAAGACCATAAGAGATATGAGAACCATTTTCATTTTTCTTACACAATTTATCTCTGAGAAAAAGAAGAAAAAACCCACCATTTGAACCCTAGTTACTCAAATCGATCTTGTTTCTTCATCATTTTTCAATCTTTCTTCACCTTCGACTCACTGGACATCTTCCAACTTCAATTTTGTAAATTTTTCCAACTTTGTATTAAGAAAACTGTTGATTTTTCGATCCTTGTAAGTTTGGTTTTCAATTTGAAACATCACAGTTTAGAGTATCCGGAATGGGTTTTATTAATAGTTATGTGATCTAAATAGAAATTTTATTATGGGTTTGTTTTAGATTTTTCTGAGAAAAATATTGGGGTTAGTTTTGATTCATAAAGGTCGTACCATTATTGAGAAAATGGTTTACTTCCCAAGGAAGCAACATTCCTTACTCGTCTCTGAAATGCGGAGTTAATTGCTTGTATTCAGCTTAATCAACCTTCTGAAGATCTTAGAATCCTTGCAGTGAATCTGTGAAACATACTAGAGATTGTTTCAGGTATTTAAATTTGTTAATTTGATCTAGCTGTTAAGAATTTCTATAGCGTGATTGTAGTTATCTAATCAAATTGAAATTACCATTTTAGTTGTTTTGGGTTTGAAATGAGTTTATGGTTTTCAGAATACTGATGATTTATGTTTAGTAATGTAGAACCTGTTAGGAAGAAAGCAATGCGGAGATTGCAGGTGATACGAAGAGACGAAAGAGATACAAATAAGATGAAATCAAAGATTAAGAATAAGAGATCAAAGATTAAGAATAAGAGAATTGATAGAATTGATAAAGATAATAATCTTGATTGAATAATAATAATAAGGTGTATCTCTAAAGAAGAAGGCGTAGCCTTTAAATAGGTTCACAAGAATCGTAAAACAGGAAAGCTAACTAAACTAGGAAAGCTAAAAGACTTGCAAAGCAAGCAAACGAAATAAAGGAATGAGAACAACTTGTCAGAGTTGCTTCACTAGAATGGAGGCAACTAGTCATAGTTGCCTTAGTCGAAAAAGGGATCAACTTGTCGTAGTTGATGTTGTCTTGAAACAAAGGATGTCCTACATCAGTCCCCCCTTCTTGAAAGAAACTCGTCCTCGAGTTAGCTAATAAGAAGAACTTCATTCTCTCCATATATTGCTTTAGGCTTCGAGTTGTAATCACAGAATACAAATTCTGTTTCTCCATGGAAGTAGCAGATTCCATGGTTACTGTCTTACCACGATCAAACACAAATGTCATAGCTCTAGAGACCACAACTTGAAATAGCCGAGAAATGTTCCTCAAAGTATCATGAAATGTGTGTTTACGTTTTCCGCGGTCAAACACAAATTTCAGGTCAGTAACGGTGGTAAAAATAATCATGCCAGCAGCAACCACCATGAGTACGTCATATGTATTTCCCAGATTTTTAACTTTGTACCTCCACTGGTTTAAGAATTGGAAAATCCTCTTGAGCTCAGTACCTACATTTATGTCTTGAAACAGAATCCACCAACCAAGTCTTCTGTCTTCAACATAACGTCTGGCATCAACTGTATAATCCAAAAGTTCTCCTACCAACAATGATGCAACAGGCGGTGAAATGAATGTGATAGTCGTTTCAACCAAGTTAATAGTACCTACTGATTGCTTTTCTCTTCTTTCAACTCGGTTGACCCAAAACACTTCTTTGTCAAGCTTAACATTATATGCAGTTCGTGTTGATTTTCCACGATCAAAAACCATAGTATGAACTCCCAGTAGTTGAATAGTGGACCATACGAGGGAATGTTGCTTTGAAGTAGTATTAATACTTGGAGCACAAATCCTGAAGGTGTGTTGCTTCCAGGAGACACGTCCTGTCCAAGTAAGCTCCCTTTCGTGAAGAATGACCATAGTCTGTTCAATATGTTCATGTAGAAATACAAAATCTTTCACGTGCTCCATGTCCATCTTGCGCAAGCTTATCATGTATGGTGACTCGATACAAGCACACTCTATAACTTCAAAACCACTCAAGTCATAATCGGCACCTGAATAAGACAACACTTTTCCTCTCTTGTAGTAGTTTTCAAAGTGATAAGGAGATGTGAAATTGAGTAGAGCTTCTTGATTGCTTGCAAACTTAGAAAACAGAAAACCACTTAACTGTGACTTCTCCTTACGGTCTTCAAGACTGACCACCATGATCTTTTCTTGAAATTTCAATGGTAAAATTAAGAGACTCCTTGAATATGGAGCATCCACATACCTTTGTCCGTAATCTGTGTTGTCACCAGCTTTTCTAAACTGACGAAAGTTGTGAGAGAAACATGAACTATGCAGTGCAAATTTTCTTCCATCCGCCGTTTGCTCGTCATCGACACCAGGCTTGGAAAAGATTAAGATCTTCTCGTAATCTCTAAGCTCAAAAATATCTAGTTCTTCATCAACAACACCACTATCGAACATAATAAATGAAGAATTTCCTCCAGGCTCCCAAGTAAAGTGCTGAAAACAATATTTAATGTTGTTGCATGTCTCGAGCTCATCAAATTTTTCAATCCAAGCAAGAAAAACTCTACAAATATATTTGTTATTGCATGTCCAAAGTGTAGGAAAGAGTACTGAATGCATGTTTACCACCAGGTTTCTACGACCAACCTCGTCGTCTTCCACCGGTATATTCCTGTAACTGCAAAATTTCATCGTGACAAAGTATGATATCATCCTCGACCTATTCGTCCAAGGTTGGTATGTACAAAACAACGCCAGGAAAATGTACCAAATTCTAATCCCGAAGAAAAGTAGAATTTTCGCTGCGTGCACAAGGATTGATGAAAAATTTTCGAAGAACTGGAAAAATACTGGGAAATATTTCTGCATGCTACCACCAGTTCGAATATTCACACTCCCTTGATCAAAACAGTGATTCTCCACAACACATAGGTTTGTTCTCGGATCAATTATTAACGCATCTTTATACACTCGAAAATTTGAGCCTCCACAGCTACCAGGTGTAGCATACGTAACCAAACTTCCAAAGGCATCTTTATAAGGGACAACGTTAGATCGGGATCCGTTAGTTGTCGTTTCATTAAGCAACGACACAACAAACTCCTCTGTATCATTCTTGCAAAGCACAACTATCGACGAACTAAATTGAACAATATCAGCAAAAATACGTTTCTGCTTACATTCTCTAAATATATCCACATCCTTTTTTGAGTACTCCATCCAATTCGAGTACGTAAGCATATTAGGAGATACATTAACTCCAGGAAGATGTTTAGCAAAATCCTCGATGCCACAGTTCCCCAAAAGCAACTGGGTGCCAACACTGTATCCATCATTTTGTGTCAATAATGTCGACCCGAACCGAGATGAATGAATATCATCTGCAATGGAAGGCGTTTTACGCGCAACTGTCCAACTTATAACTCTGGTAATCATGTATGGTACTAGAATATCATTCAAGTAAAACCCGATGTATTCATATGTAACCAACTTGTCATAAAAATCTCTAACAAACATTACGCTCTCGGATGTTGAGAAAGTACGACCACGAATTCTTCAGAGTAATTCTCTGTAGTTATATTTCTCGAATTCCGTGGACGGATGTAAGAAACAATGCAAAGATTTCCTATGTCTTTGATGCAACAATTTGAACCTCACTAGGGTTTATATAGGAAACTATTTGTGTATTCGATTGATCAACAACTTCATTCTTTTCATCTTTAGATAAAACAGGTATTTCAACATCAGAAGTTATTAAGATAAGATCCAAAGACTTACCATGAAGGTCTTGTGAAACATGCGGTACTTCGTCCTTCTCGTAAGTTGATTCAATACTGTTCCGCTCAACTGAAGTAACTGGAATAATTCCATTGCCTTCAGATGACGCTGAATCTTCGTGAATTGAAAACGAAACTTCATTAACCTCTTGAGAAGCAACTGAAGCTTTGTCTACCTGATTTTTTTTCTTCTTGGCAGAGAAGCAGTAGTGAAACATCGTAACATCCCTGAGATAATAACGAAACCTGTTGAGTGGAAGACAAAACTTGTTTATTATGAATTTCTTCTCCACGAGCTCTTAACCACTCATTGTATTCACGGTCAATTTTAGCAATACCATTCCTAAAATCACGGAGTGCATCTTCTGCAATTTTTCTACGTTGATCTTTAAGTTCTTCAAGACGCTTTAGTTTATGTTCAATGACATAACGAAGTTGTTCGATTTTCCATTGATTTTCTCTGCTAGGAATTAGTTTACTCAATGCGTATCTATCATCTCTAACACTTGTCGCTAATTCCAGTTGAAGTTTCATAAGATCTATCAAACGTACTTCTTTCATGGTCAAAAACGAGAATAAAGAAAAATAGGTTTTTTTTTTTTTTTTTTTTTTTTTTTTTTTTTTTTTTTGAATAAAGGGTTTGAGTTTGCGGAAGCGTTTAATGGATCGGTTTCTAGATAAGAATCTAAAAACTATGGCTCTGAAGCCAACTAATGTAGAACCTGTTAGGAAGAAAGCAATGCGGAGATTGCAGGTGATACGAAGAGACGAAAGAGATACGAATAAGATGAAATCAAAGATTAAGAATAAGAGAATTGATAGAATTGATAAAGATAATAATCTTGATTGAATAATAATAATAAGGTGTATCTCTAAAGAAGAAGGCGTAGCCTTTAAATAGGTTCACAAGAATCGTAAAACAGGAAAGCTAACTAAACTAGGAAAGCTAAAAGACTTGCAAAGCAAGCAAACGAAATAAAGGAATGAGAACAACTTGTCGAGTTGCTTCACTAGAATGGAGGCAACTAGTCATAGTTGCCTTAGTTTAAAAGGGATCAACTTGTCGTAGTTGATGCTGTCTTGAAACAAAGGATGTCCTACATCATTTAGTCTTCACCTTATGTGGATTTGTTTCGAGCATATCTCGGTCACTTGTTATAGTAATGAAATTCCAAGAACACGATGATATAATGGATTATGAAATGAGTTAGCTAGATATATAAGATTATTGAAGGGTCTATCTACTGTTCAAAATAATGCCGCTTTTGAGTTTTGTCATTAGAGCCATCTTTGTCTTATGAACTTGAGGGTTGAATGGAAAGAAAGATATTAAGACCAATGGATGTGCACAAGCACAACTTGGTCATATTGCAGTAACTGATTTTATGCAATGAACTCCGACAATACCATTTATATACATTTGATAGTGAGCTCAAGTAGTTAACTGCAAATTCTCATCTATACCATGGTCACACTTAAATGTTGATATTTAGGCATGTTACTTACTTTTATTCTGTCTTTCATCACAAAACCCCTATTGTACAATTGATGTTGGGTATTAAAAAATGGTATTGTTTTTAACATAAGGAATATTGTTTATTGCTAGATCTCATTTGCATGACTGTTACACTTAATCTCCGCTACTGGTATCTTTTTAATGACGTACTGAATCTGTCTAGATGCAGGAACCACCCGAGAGTTTCAATTGGTACTCTTGATAGTGTTCTTTATCTTGCCAGTACAAAATTGTTATAGGATAGCTTAATGTTTTTATACCAGGGATGTTGAACAACATACAGAGATATCACAACCAACAACAATAATAACAACTTCATCACCAATTCCACAATAGCATTAACTTCAGCATCAATTCAACAACAGTAGCAACTTTTGGGTAATATCAACATTCAACTTCTTAAAAATTCCCCCATCTGTTCATTGTTACTTCTTGTTACTTCTTGGGTAATATCAACATTCAACTTATGTATGTTCGTTGTTAATTCTTGTTATGTATGTTATGTATGACCATTTTGTCATTGGCCCTTCATTTTACTGTATGCCAATTTTTTATTTTATTTTTGGAACTAGAAATTTTTTATTAAGTCTGATTAAGAGACTGATACATAATGAGCATCCTCCTGTAGAAGAGGTATTACTTCAGGTGGAAGATAATCATTCCAAGACTGATTGAGTTTGTTTACTCTAGCTAGATTAGACAGTGCATTAGCCACTTTATTTCTTTCCTTTGGCACATAGTAACATTGACAAGAGGACTTGTCTTTAAAAAACAATCTAATATCTTTAACTAAGTTCAAAAGACTCCAATCTATGGAGTGATCTTCATTATTAACAGCATCAACAACAACTTTGCAATCCAGTTCAAACATCACCTTCTCCAGCTTTAGATCTTTAGCCCATTTGACTGCCTCCCAAAGTCACCATCATTCTGCTTGTTATGCACTTTCAACAACTCTTAGATGGATGCACCTTGCTGCATATTGTGTACCTGCAAAATCCCTGAGTATTAGTCCAATTCCACCAGTTTTATCCATAATTTGGTTAGAAACATCACAATTCATAGTAAGCATGTCGGATGGTGGGGGTATCCAGTGAATATTAACATGATTCACTCGAAGAGAATTATTAGATATGGGATAATTTTGCTTAGCATGCTCTTCAAAAAACAGTGCGCATCTTCTAGCAATCTTATCAGGAGTGGGATTACTATTCTGGAAGATTTTATCACATCTTTCACTCCAGATGCACCAAGCAACAATGCATCTGTTGATTAGGTCTTTCTCACTGATATGTTTACTATGGATATCTTCAAACCAGCTACAAACCCATTCTGCTAGACTTGGTATGCTGCTAGATTTTCCTCCAAGAGTTGAGAACCAAACTGCTCTTGAAAGACTGCAATTAATGATGACATGATCTGGTGTTTCTAAATGTTGAGAGCAGAAAGGACAAGTTTTGTCTTCGCCTGTTAAAGCTGAATTGAGAATATTCCTTGTAGGAAGAAGTTCAGAGAGACATTTCCAGAACTGTCGAATTCTTGGCAGCATTGGAATTTTCAATAATGACTTGTAGATTTTCTGCATTCTTGGTCCTACTGAATTGGATAGCTGACTCTCTGCAAACATCTGACGATAACAGGACTTGACAGAGAACTTACCGTTTTTCTCTAATAACCAGATTAGTCTATCTTCATGATTTATATGAATAGAGATATTCAGGATTTCTCTTAACGTTGGTTGCTCAAACAAGTCTTCAAGAATAGTTATATCCCATGAGGAATAATCAGTTGTGAAGAGTTGGTGAACATGCTTATATAGATGCCCAGAATTACAGCCTTGTCTTTGTTGAGGAGGAGAATGAAGGCTTGGAATCCATCGATATTTCCAGATGAGGATTTTTTTACCATTACCTAGTGCCCAACAACTGTGATCTTTGATAAACTGAAGCTCTGAACTGATACTTCTCCATTACCAGGTGGTATTAGTTTTTTCCTTCAAGTTAAAGAGATCACCATATGGGTAGTACTTAGCTTTGAGATACTTTCCCATCACGGATTCAGTTTCTGAGCACAACTTCCAAGCTGATTTAGCTAGAAGAGCCCTATTAAAAGTGTGCATATTTCTTAAACTGAGTCCTCCTTCCTCTTTTGGTTTTTGAACCCTTTTCCAAGTAATAATCTGTTTACCCTTATTGCTTTTCTTGTTTCTCCAGAACGCTTGTTGAGAAGAATTCATCTTGTTGATTGTAACTTCTGGTAATTTAAAACTGGACATGTGATGAATTGGAATCGCATTAGTCACATGTTTGATCACCACTGTTCTTGCAGCTTCTGACATATTACCACCGTTCCATCTAGAAAGTCTGTTATCCATTTTATTTACAAGAACTAAAAATGAGACTTTCTTATTTCTACCAACATAGAATGGAAGACCCAAATATTGTTCTTCTTTGATGTTTAGATCTCTGACCCTTAGAATACCACTCAAGTCTTGACAACTTCTAGGGTTCATATTTGAGATAAAAAAGACAACAGATTTACTGAAATTTATAAGTTGTCCAGAGCAGGCACTAAATTCCTCAATAACTTCAAGTAACTTGTTTACCTGTGTGAGATTTGCTTTACAGAAAAGTAAGCAGTCATCAGCCAAAAGGAGATGATTTATTTTAGGAGTTGATCTCGAAATCTTCATGCATGTAAGCTGTTTTGTTGTTTCACAATGTGCAAGATATCTCGAAAAGGACTCCATGGCTAGTATAAACAAATAAGGCGATAATGGATCGCCCTGGCGTATACCTCTTGATGGAGTGAAAGCTTTTGTAGGAGAACCATTAAATTGGATTTCTATCTGAGTAGTGTTAATGCACTGAGATATTAGCTGACTAAATTTCTGGATAAACCCAAAGTGATCCATTATATCAAGAAAGAAGCTCCATTCAAGCCTGTCGAAAGCTTTGGACATATCCATCTTCAAATATAAGTGGCCTACTGTACCTTCCTTGCGTTTCATAGCTTGAACTAGCTCTTGAACAAGACAGATATTTTCAGATATAAGCCTACCAGGTACATATGCTGCTTGAAAAGGGGTTATTATACTACTTATGTTCTTTTTCATTCTTAAAGCCAAAATCTTGGAGATAATCTAATAAACCGTGTTGCATAATGCAATAGGTCTATAATCTTCAGGTTTGTGTGGAGTCTGAGTTTTTGGGATTAGAGAGACTCTTGTGTGGTTCAGCTGTTTGAGTAGGTAACCAGAGTGAAAGAAGGACTTGACCATGTTGCACACGTCATCTTTAACAGTAACCAATTGCGATTGATAATAACCCGGAGGAAAACCATCCAGGCCAGGAGAAGTCCATGGATCCATGGTCATTAGAGCTTGATAGATTTCTTGTTCTGAAGGAATAGCTTCAAGTTCATTATTATCTTCAGTTGTGATGCAAGGTGAGATATGCTGCATGAAGTGGTAGTTGTATGTTGGACAAGATGTTGTCATGATACTCTGGAAATGAGACTTGAGGAGTTTCTCTAAAGATTCCCTATCTGAACACCATGAGCCATCTGGTGCAAGAAGAGAGTCAATTCTATTTCTAGCTCTTCTTCTTTGCTCATACATGAAAATATTTTGTATTTTTGTCCATATCATTGTAGAAATGGTCCCTTGATTTCTGCCTGTAAGAACTTGCTAAAATCTCATTAAGTGCACCGATTTCCTTCTCAAGAATAATGGCAGCATTTGTATTGCAACCATTAACATCTGTAGACTGAAGCTGAGACATATCCCCCTGAAGTTGAAGAATTCTGTTTTGTACATTGCCAAAAGTGGACTTGCTTTATTTTGATAGAATGGTTCTAGTATAAGACAACTTATTGGCCAGAATAAAAGCACTACAGAGAAATTAGTAGACCAAGCATGCTTAATTTCATCACTACATTTATCATGCATTAACCAGTGCTCAAAAAATTTCCAAGTTCTACCAGTTATCCTATTAACTTTGTAAAGATCTAACATTATAGGAGTGTGGTCAGAACCATTTTGAGGGAGATGAGAAAGGATAGAATCAGGGAAAGCTAAAGGCCACTCACTATTGACCATGGCTCTATCTAGTCTGGATTTAGTTTTTCCTGTACCATGCTTATTGCTAGTCCATGTGAAAGGATTACCACTAAAGCCTAGGTCTGCTAAGCCAGAGTCTCTAATTAATTTTATGATTTCAGTAGAAGTACTTTGACTAGAAGTATTTCTCTCATCAGGAGAAGTAGTGATGTTTAAATCTCCAATCAAGACCCAAGGAACATTTACAGATTTACTCAAACTTTTAATGTATTCCCATTGACTAGCTTGTTCATTCCTATATTGAGTCCCATAAATGCAAGACAAGAAACATTCCCCCTTACTAGCATCATTAGTGACTAGAGCATGAATCATCTTATCGGATTTATTAAGAATGCTTAAAGAAAAACCATCTTTCCACAAAAGAATAAGCCCACCAGCTAGTCCCACAGAAGGAACAAAACATTTATTTGGCATTGAGAGATAGTTTGTGAGCTTTATAATTCTATTGTCATTTATTTTGGTCTCTGAAATAAAGATGATATCAGGAGTGTAAAAAGCATTTAGGTGATTAAGATGGTCTCTAGTTTCCTTACCCAAAAACCCTAAACAGTTCCAATTTAAAATTTTCATTGTTGAAAACTCAACAACAGGGCTGAAATAAAAATATCTAGGAAAATCAGAGATGAACACAAGTAAAAAATATTGTTGATAGCAGTGAGATTTAAGATTGTAAATAAACAAAGAGAAGGTTTTAAAATAAATTACCACAATAGCAGCAGCCTCATCCCTTCCATGAAGGTTCTCTCCTGCAATAATCTCTTATTCTTCAGCCAAATCATGTTCCATGTTATCGGCTCCAAGGTTTGCAGATTCAGTATTATGATTCATACTTGAGTTATGAGTTCCCTCTTCTCCACTACTTCTTGATCTTTTAGCTTTACATAATTCCTCTTGCTGCTCACTTTGTTCCATGCCTCTCCTTTGACTGGCTTCACAGATTTGTTTCAGCATAAGATCAATGTCATTAGAGATTTCAACTCCGTATGTTGTTGCTAGTTCATGAATATAAGCAATATATTCATCATTGGTATATCTCCTTATTTTTAAGTCTTCCGCAACATTGTCACATTCCTCATCGTCATGATCTATAGTAAAACACTTGGGGCAAAGGCTGTGTGGTTGTTTCTCCCAATGATAGCGCACCCAAGTAACACCACCAGCTGCAGTGTTCCACCATCCTCCTCTATGAAGAGGTTTCTTCAGATCAATTTTGACTCTTGCTGAAATCATATTACTTCCTCCAGGTCTACAGTTTTCAGGATTAGTAGAGATTTTTGAGCCCAGCTCAACTAATGCTTCATCAATGACTTGAACCGAGTGATGTTCAAGAAGGAGACTCTTAAACTGCACATTCCAATCTTGGTGAGAAAATTTCCGATCTTTAACAGCTATAGTAGCATCATATTTCTTCAAATTTTTGTATGCCAATTTATTAAGTCAACGATGCTTTAAGCAATGCAAGGGACTCGAGAAGTTTTGTTTTCTCTCCTGGCGCCAATTTCACCTCTAAAAATTGTTACAACAGACCATCACTCTAAAATGGCCCTCAAGTTCAATATAAGCGGGTTCGGCGTAAGGCAAGTATGATTTTTTTTTTTTGGTCAAACGTTAATTACACCATTTTTTGAAATATTTGGAGGGAGAGAAACGACATGCATAATCTCCATTAATGGTTCAACCTCACACGACCATTCAGATGATTCTTTTGGTCAAACGTATATTGTACCATTTTTTGAAATATGGTATTTGGAGGTAGAGACAATGCTTTCTACCGAAGGTAAATCTTTTGATGTCCGAATCGCAAACAAAATTTGGTGCTCTACTAGTGATATGTCTCTCCCTATAGATACGATAGTATGACATCATCATTGTAGTCTTCTATCTTTACAGCCAACCATGAAGGTCCACGTTAAGCGCCACCCCAGTCTTCTAATTATTAGGATCGATCTCACTAGTTCCTTGGTTGCTAATAGTTCTTTGAATATATTTTTCCTGATCAGCTGAATATTTATCTCACTAGTTCCTCTTTTGTGTTCGAGTGTAGTGGTTGTTGGAGTTGTTAGTCGTGTCTGTTGGTCGAGTCTTTAGCATCAAATAAAGTCCTATTGTTAAGGATATTAGTTATTGATTTAGTCAGTTACCAGTAGCTCCACTACTGAGTCATGTTAGTTATGATCCTATTTTGTAGTTCTTGTAAGGCTATTTAAAGCCATCTTTGTTCTGCTTTTAATCATCAAGTAATAAACCAAGCTTTCAACATTTCTGATCTCAAGAATTGGTATCAGGAGACAGCACGAGCTGGTTAAGGAGAAAACAGCAGTCTTTCTCTTGAGTGTGTGAGTTTTCAGAGTGTGTGAGTTTTCAGAGTGTGAGAACTGAGGAAGAAACAGTTGAGTGTTTTTGAGTGAATGTCAAGCATGGCAACAGAGAGCAATTTCGTGCAACCATCAATTCCAAAGTTTGATGGGTTCTATGATCATTGGTCCATGTTAATGGAGAATTTTCTCAGATCAAAAGAGTATTGGGGGATAGTACAAGAAGGAATTCATTTGCAATCTTAAGAGAAAGTCTGCAGAAGCTCGGGTGAAGGCGTACAATGATGCGAAAGTCAAGGATTTAAAGGCAAAGAACTATTTGTTTCGGGCTATTGATGTAATTGTCTTTGAGACTATTCTCGGGACACTTTGGATCTGCAAAAGCTATTTGGGATTCAATGAAGAAGAAACATCAAGGCACGGAACGCATTCAACGTGCTCAATTACAGGCTCTTAAGAGGGATTTTGAGGTGCTTGGCATGAAGGCAGGAGAGTCAGTGACTAGTTATTTTGCTCGAACATTAACTATTGTCAACAAGATGCGACAGCACAAAGGCAAGATCAGTGAGGAGGATGTTGTTGAGAAAATACTAAGGTCTATGACTCCAAACTTTGCATATGTAGTTTGTTCAATTGAGGAATCAAAAGATCTCAGTACCCTCTCAATTGATGAACTTCAGAGCAATTTGTTGGTTCATGAACAACGTATGAATGCCCATGTTGAGGAAGAACAAGCCTTGAAAGTTACATACGGTGAAGCTTAGGAGAGGTAGAGGACGTGGTGGATTCCGTGGACGAGGAAGAGGCAATGGAAGGCACAATTTTGATAAATCAACAATTGAGTGCTTTGGGTGTCACAAACTGGGACATTTCCAGTATGAATGTCCAAATAATCCAAATAAAGCTGGGGAAAAAGCACATTATGTTGAGACAGAAGAGGAGATGTTGTTGATGGCTTACACAGCTGAAAAGGTGAAAGAACATGATGAGGTCTGTATGTGGTATCTCGACTCCGGCTGCAGCAATCATATGTGCGGGAAGAAGGAGTTGTTCTCAACCATGGATGCAAACTTCAGAGAGACAGTAAAATTGGGTGACAACTCAAGAATGAAAGTAATGGGAAAAGGTAATATTGTTATGATGGTGAATGGTATAACTCAAGTCATTACTGAGTGTGTTTTATGTTCAGTTTGACTAATGCGGCTGTTGAGCATTGGACAACTTGCTCAGAAAGGTTTGAGAATCGTGATTGAAGATGGGTGGTGTGAGCTATATCATCGTCAGAGGGGTCTTATCACAGAAATTGAGATGTCATCAAACCGTATGTTCAAGCTGTATGCAAACGTAAAGCGAAAGGAGCAGATGTGTCTCTCTATTACTGAGGATGTTGCTCAGCTGTGGCATCGACGATATGGTCATCTCAATCAAAAGGGTCTGAGAATATTGCAACAGAAGGGGATGGTGAATGGTCTGCCCTCTCTTGGAGACATGACAAAGGTATGTGAAGCATGCCTATTAGGCAAACAACACTGTTTGCCATTTCCAAAAGAAACCGCATGGAGAGCAAAACAAGCTCTCCAACTTGTGCATCCGACATATGTGGACCAATCAAACCAGTATCCAACAGTGGGAAGAGGTACATCATTACTTTTATTGATGATTTTAGTCGAAAAACATGGATATATTTTCTTGTTCAAAAGTCTGAAGCTTATGACACTTTTAAGATGTTTAAAAGTCGAGTAGAGAAAGAAAAAGGTATGTCAATTAAGTTTCTTCGTACTGACCGTGGAGGAGAATTCACTCTAAGTGAATTCAACAAATTTTGCAGCAACAACGGAATCCAGAGACAGCTCACGGCCGCATATACTCCACAACAGAACGGTGTTGCTGAAAGAAAGAATCGAACTATTATGAATATGGTTCGTAGTTTGCTTGTTGAGAAGCAAATTCCAAAGACTTTTTGGGCAGAAGCAGTTAATTGGGCGATCCATGTGCAGAATCGAAGTCCTACAGTTGCAGTGAAAAACAAAACTCCAGAGGAAGCTTGGAGTGGAATTAAACCATCAGTCCATTACTTTCGAGTCTTTGGCTGTGTCTCTCATGCTCATGTACCCGACAGCAGGCGCACTAAACTAGACAACAAAAGCATGAAGTGTGTTCTTCTTGGTGTTAGTGAAGAGTCAAAGGCTTATCGATTATATGAACCAATATCTCAAAGAATCATTGTAAGCAGAGATGTTGTGTTTGAAGAGGATGCTAGTCTGCAGTGGGACAAGCAACATGAGCAAGCTATTCTGGTTGATTTAGAATGTGAAGAAGACGAAGAAGATGCAGTTGTTACAGTTGATAGAGATGTGACAATTGAAGCAGCTGCTGTAGAAGAACAACCAGCACCTGATACACCACAAGATTCAGCTACTCCTCAAAATACTGTCTCAAGCCCCAGTAACAGCACATCATCACCACAAGGCAGGATAAGACGACCACCTACTTGGATGGGGGAATACACAAGTGGAGAAGGACTCTCGGATGAAGATGAAGATGCATCATTCTTTGCAATGATGGCCACATCAACAGATCCAGTCCATTTTGAAGAAGCAGTCAAAAGTGCGTCTTGGAGGACAGCAATGGATGTTGAAATTGCTGCCATAGAAAAGAACAACACTTGGGAATTGACCAGTTTACCTGATGGTGCAAAGATGGTGGGAGTAAAGTGGATTTATAAGACAAAGCACAATGAGCATGGTGAAGTTGAGAAGCTTAAAGCTCGACTGGTTGCAAAGGGCTATTCTCAAGAGTATGGTGTAGACTACACTGAAGTATTTGCACCTGTGGCAAGGTTGGAGACAGTGAGATTGGTAATTTCAATTGCAGCTCAGAAAGAATGGAATATATATCAACTTGATGTTAAGTCGGCTTTTCTGCATGGTGAGCTCAGTGAAGATGTGTTTGTTGCTCAACCTCCTGGCTACAAGATACAAGGAGCAGAAGACAAGGTATACAAGTTGAAGAAGGCATTATATGGACTCAAACAAGCTCCACGAGCTTGGTACAACCGCATAGAGTCTTATTTTGCCAAAGAAGGGTTTGTGAAATGCCCTTATGAACACACACTCTTCATAAAGTTGGGAGAGGCAGGTAAAGTTTTGATTGTGTGTGTTTATGTTGATGATTTGATATTCACTGGCAATGATGAAAGTTTATTGGTTGAGTTTAAGAACTCAATGATGCAAGAGTTTGATATGACTGATCTTGGCAAGATTAGTTATTTTCTTGGTATAGAAGTCATGCAGAAAGGTGATGGTTACTTCATTTGTCAAAAGAAATACACAGAAGAGATTCTTGAAAAGTTCAGTATGAATAGCTGCAATTCAGTTCTTAACCCAATTGTCCCAGGCTCTCAACTTCACAAGGATGAGCAAGGAAAAAGAGTAGATAACTGTCAGTACAAACAACTCATTGGAAGTCTTATGTACTTAACAGCAACACGGCCAGATGTTATGTTTGTGGTAAGTCGTTTAAGCAGATTTATGGATTGTCCTACTGAACTTCATTATAATGCAGCCAAAAGAGTTCTGCGTTATTTGAAAGGGACAATCGATTATGGAATTCTTTACAGGAAGGGAGGGACTGAAGAATTAGAGAGCTATACTGACAGTGACTATGCAAGTGATGTGGATGATCGCAAGAGCACATCAGGTTATGTTTTCTGTAAGAGTTCTGGAGCTGTGTCTTGGTTATCAAAGAAGCAACCTATAGTTACATTATCTACAACGGAGGCAGAGTTTGTTGCAGCTGCTGCCGGCGCAACACAAGCAGTATGGTTACGAAGAATATTGGAGTATTTGAACCAGACACAAATTAGTGAACATACTGTCATTTTCTGTGACAACAGTTCAGCCATTGCTTTGTCAAGAAATCCTGTTCTACACGGGCGTTGTAAACACATAGATGTCAAGTTTCATTTTCTTCGTGATCTTACAAGTGATGGTGTCATCAAACTAGTTCATGTTCCTAGCCAAGATCAAGTTGCAGACATAATGACAAAGCCGCTGAAGCTGAGTGCTTTTGTAAGAATCAGAGGCTTGATGGGAATGTGCTCTGAAGCAATGTTAAACTGAATAACAAGTTTTCAGTTTAAGGGAGGGAATGTTGGAGTTGTTAGTCGTGTCCAGTCTGTTGGTCGAGTCTTTAGCATCAAATAAAGTCCTATTGTTAAGGATATTAGTTATTGATTTAGTCAGTTACCAGTAGCTCCACTACTGAGTCATGTTAGTTATGATCCTATTTTGTAGTTCTTGTAAGGCTATTTAAAGCCATCTTTGTTCTGCTTTTAATCATCAAGTAATAAACCAAGCTTTCAACATTTCTGATCTCAAGAGTGGTAACACCAGCTCTGATGCCAATCAAAGACAGACAGGAGCACGATGTAATAAGCTTATTTTTATGAATAAACAATTAAATTCCATTCCAGTTTCAAGAAGTATTTATTTTTGTTTTACTTATTTATTTATTTTTTTGACACATAAATGTAGACTCACCTCAAAACATTTAAGTTGGTGAAGGACATAAAAAAAACCTTCGTCTTTAGGGCGCCTCCAAACGGAATTAGGGCGACACAAAAGGACAAAATAGGTCATAATCGGAAGGTTAATCCATAATCGGAAGGTTAATCCATAATCCCATTTTTTAATGGCCAAACTACCTTTACAATCGGGAGGTAACTATACAATCGGTAGTTAATCAACAATCGGGAGTCAAGATAGTTCATATAACTACCGATTATACGATGGCTCTCTTTTGCAAAATATCCTACCATAATCGGTAGTCAAGATAGTTCATATAACTACCGAATATAGAGTTGCCCCAAAATGTGATTTTGCAAAAAATCCTCTTTTTTGAATTTTGGTTGAGCATATAATCGGTAAAAGATAGGAAGAGCTATCATGACTTCCGATTATACGGTCGCTCTCTTTGCAAATATCCTACCATAATCGGTAGTCAAGATAGTTCATATAACTACCGAATATAGAGTTGCCCCAAAATGTGATTTTGCAAAAATCCTCAATTTTTGAATTTTGGTTAAGTCTATAATCGGTAGTAAATGAAGTTATCATGACTTCCGATTATACATTGGCTTCCTTTGCAAATATCCTACCATAATCGGTAGCCAAGATAGTTCATATAACTACCGAATATAGAGTTGCCCCAAAATGTGATTTTGCAAAAATCCTCTTTTGAATTTTGGTTGAGCCTATAATCGGTAAGAAAGGAAGAGCTATCATGACTTCCGATTATACGATGCTCTCTTTGCAAATATCCGACCATAATCGGTAGTCAATATAGTTCATATAACTACCGAATATAGAGTAGCCCAAAATGAGATTTTGCAAAAATCCTCTTTTTGAATTTTGGTTGAGCATATAATCGGTAAGATAGGAAGAGTTATCATGACTTCCGATTATATCTTGACTCCGATTCAATTATTCTCGAGAATTAAATGACCTGTCGTCAAGCGGACCGAAAACCGAGAAAAAAATCCAAAAGCATCGGAAATCCAAAGCAGGTCGAACACAAAGGAGGGCTCGCCCGGACCCCTGACCTTCAGATAGCGTACCGACATTGTATTCATACCACGTCCATGCCCGTACGAGTTTTTTCAACTACATTGGTTGAGCCTATAATCAGTAGCAAATGAAGGTATCGACTTCCTATAATCCCAAACATAATCGGTAGTCAAAGATAGTTCATATAACTACCGAATATAGAGTTGCCCCAAAGAGATTTTGCAAAAATCCTTTTTTTTTAATTTAGTTGAGCCTCTAATCGGTAGTCAAAATAGTTCATATAACTACCGAATATAGAGTTGTCCTAAAAAATGAGATTTTGCAATCGGTAGCCAACTAAACTACCGATTATGAAGGGGCACAAGTATTTTCATCCTATTTTGTCTTTTGTGTCGCCCCTAATTCTTTCGGGGTCGCCCCTAAAAGTGCCAGGAAAAAAAAGATTCTGCCAGTTCGCAAAAATATATTTTTAAAACTTGAAATCCTTCTTTTTCGATGATTTCCCATCCTTCTCGTGCATCTTTCTCTTCCTCTTCTTCTCATTCTCCGCAACCATATCGCTGAAATCCTCATGCCGGCTATGCTGATTCTCTTCTTCCTTTGCTTCCTCATACTTGGCAGCCAAAATATCAACTCGGTTCTCCAAAGCTTCCAATTCCTCTGGTAAAATTTTGACTTCAACTCTATCTTCCTTTTGTCCACGGACCCTTTCGGCAGATGCACCAACCACATACGTGTGTGTTGTTCCAAGCAAGGTTCCAGGAGCAATCTTTTCTTCTTTCTCTTCAAGTACTTGGTACAGTTGTCTCTCGGGTTCTTTTCTCAGTGGCTTTCTTAGTTCAATGACATCTGGTGTCTCCACACCAATAGATTCAGTGCGATCCTCCAAATCCTCTTCTGGAATATCTTCTTCCTCCTCGTCGCTTTCTACTACTACCTCATCCTCCAAATCTCCCCAATGCTTGCTCCTATCAACAGACTCTTCCTCATAGTTGAGTTGTTGCACTCCAACGACATGTCCATATAATGGATTCAGGACAGGAATTTTAAGATGTGGATAAGACGGAGGGGGGCCATATCTCTGCATATTGTTAATAAGCCGTGCACACTCCGGCATACCAAGAGCTTCTTTTAATTCCTGCGACAACATTCCTGGCTTCTTCATCTCTCGTAACTTGACCTGGTCAAACTCTTTCCCTTCATGATAGAGGTCACCATGACTACTAAGCTTAGGCTTGGTCTGATATTTAAAGAAAGCGTCATGGAGAACCTGATAATCGATACCCATGTAACCCATCTTTGGTTTCATACGATCACGTTGCTTCTGTTTCAGCTTTTTACTATCCTCTTTCTCAATGTATGCCTGTCTTATTTTCTCGATTCCAGTTGCCGCAATGAAGCCAGGGAGTTGAAAAGGCTTTTTTTCAATACCCCGTTTTCCCTGTAAGAACTTCCTCTTTTGACACCAATGCCTTGGCACAGGAACAGTATTCCGGTACGATTTGAGAAACACCAGCAACTTTGGGTTCGCTGATGTTGTATCCCATACCTCAACCAAATCAGGCCTTGCGCATAATTGTTTCAGTTCAGCAATCTTCATCCTCCGTTGTAGCTTCTTCTTTTTATTTGAAATCCCTCCCTTGTCGTTCTGGTTAGCATCTTCCTCTTCTTCTTCTTCTTCATATGAACCAGAGTTTGTTACGTTTTTCTCCTCTTCATCCTTGGTATCATCATCTTCTGCATCAGCAGCTTCCTTAGCGTTAAACTTCTCAATGACACTCTTCAGTTCCGCGTAAGCATCTCCGAATTCAAGGTTCTCCGTGACGTACTCAATCTCAGCTATTTCAAGAGGCTGGAGCGGATCGGAGTTTTCTTTGGCTTTGTCATTATTATTATTATTTTGTTTCTTATTTTTATTTTGCTTTCTTCTACGTCTACTGATCTCTTTAGATTTCTTGTTGGTCTTTACATCTCCATTAAAGACGACGGAATTAGGGTTTTCAATCTCGACTGCCATTGCAAAATCTGAAGAATAAATTGAAGGAACAAGCGTATTTATAAGAAGGGCACGTCTTAAAAGGGAAACTACTCCTATTAATTAGGACACTAGAAAACTTGTAAATCAAGAAACATCAATCCACTTTCTTAATTTACTTACGGACTCCTAAACCAAGCTAGCTACTGACTTCCTCATAAAAATCAGCTCGTCTTCTATAGACATTCATGGAACTACTGAGATTGGTAAGATAATAATTAGGAAACATGGTGAGATACTACTTACGGACTCCTAAACTAATAAGCCGGTCATCTACTGACTTCCTCGTAAATATCCACTTTCTTAATTTACTAAGGGACTCCTAAACCAAGCTAGCTACTGAGTACTGACTTCCTCATAATAATCAGCTCGTCTTCTATAGACAATAATTAGGATTAACATGGAAGGGTTTTGGTGAGATAGATATTCAAGGAAGTATCACGTTGAGAATCAGAACGTAACACTAATTTATTAGAAAGTGGATTCTAAAAAATCAACATTATACTGATGAAATGCTGTTCAATGATAGTACTTCATTTCGACTAAATTAATTACCCAAACGAATACTTTTGCTGCAACCAAAATTTATTCCGGCAGCTCTGTCTACAAGTAACAATTAATCCATATAAAGTCCCCGAGAGAATCATTCAACGGATGAGACTGTTGGATAAATGGACATGACAGGGAAACTTGAGAGCAACTTTTTTTTTTTTGATCGGCAACTTGAGAGTAACTTGGTAGATTAGAAAGAAAAGGACCTTTTAAGATGAGATTGAAGTTGAAACCAAGGCAATAACAGTGGCTAGCTGTTGTCCATACACATCTAACTCTAAGCTAAGCTTTTCAAGCTTGAAACTGAAGTATTTTTCAGCAGCACACAAGGATCGCCATGATTCCCCCAGGATTGATCTATGGCGATCCTTGTGTGCTGCTGGAAAATACTTCCTATCAGGTTCACGCCACCACCTTTGGATGCAGAGCCAAATCCGAAACCAGCTTTGACATTGGGGACATAAGCCCAGACACTATATGGCAATAACATCACTTCCGTTAAAAGTAAAGCTGACGGTTGGTGAGTCGGCGATTTCACCCTCAGATATCTTGTAACAGGGACTCATGGGAGAGTTTTATATGATTCCGGAAAAGCTCTCGCGTGTAAAAAATGTTAACGGCCCGCAAGGTGATATTTTAAGCAAGTCGGCTGTGCATAAGATCCCAAATCGCAGTCGTAACACCTGACCCATGAAGTGTCCGGTATCAATATTCAGCATCATAGGTTGAGATGGAGAACCAATATCGATCTCCCCATATGAAATAGAGGACTTTGAGAGACGAGATAGATATTTTTGGTGGTGGTGTGAAACTTTACAGCAAGCTTGAGAGAAAAGTTCCTGTGTGTACTAGGTAAACATTCTCAATGAGATCGCTGTTGATCTAATTGATAGTATACCCAATATACACAAGAATTTTTAAGATAATATCTCATTGATAATCAGCAGTAAAAAGGTATTTGAAATAATGTTTATAGCACCGGAGATGACCAAGTGGTGTTGTTATTGGCTGGATAGGTGTAATTGTTTATATAGTTGATATGAGAGGGTAATTGAGATGACATGGTAGATAGGTCATGTAATTGAGACGACAGGGTAGATGGATCATCCATTTCAATCCTAAAAAAGTTACTGATTCTTGGTAAACATAAATTGAATGTTGGTTTTTCGGATCGCCTATATTTACTGTATAAAAAAGTTACGTACTCCCGAAACATGTAGTAAGTAAATAAATATAAACTGAATATTTGAAGGTGGAGCCGTCAATGGCAACAGAGGACCACTTAACTGCATTATGAATTAACCAAAGTGAAAAGATTTCGCCTTATGAATTAAACTCATAAGAAAAGAAACTTAAGCAGGCAATCTTGAATCGAATCAACAAATGATTACTTGATAAATGGAGTTGATTAGTCCCTCCTTGGAAGAAGAAGAAGACAAAGTTATACCTTCTTAATTTTTATTTTCAATTAATTAGCACCAAACCAATACCTCAATTTTATTTTAAATTAATTAGCACCAAAACTAAAATGTCAAGTGAAACTATTAAATTCTTCTCTGATTTTCTTCCAGTTCATAAAGTATTTATTTACTTTTTTGACACACAATTATTTTTATTTATTTTTTTGACTCAGCTCAAACCATTTAAATCAATGCAGGACATGAGAGTAGATTCTGCCAGTTAGAATATATGCTAAGAAAAGCAAAAATATATGGATCCAACACGCTACTCTTAACACAGGTACAAATACTACAATTGGTTAGCTCTGAAGTTGTGATATCGATTGGCCTGTTAAGGTGTGTTTACACGGTTCCGTTACCAGGTTTATTTTGGGAAACTGGTGAAATTTTGGAAACCAGAAACACTTGTTGACGTGTTTGGTTGTAGAATTCGGGATTCGGACTTGACAACTAAAACGTACTCTTTAAATACCTGCTTTGATATTTGCTTCAGGTGAGATATGGAGGTATGCGCTGGAGATAAAGATCAAGCACCCACCAACTGAAGCTTTGCAGCCAGAAAGTCTGCACGAATTGTTTAAGGAAAAAAATAAAAAATAATTCGCGCATACTTTCTTGCTTCAAGCTTGAGTTTTCGCAGTCAGGTTTAAGGACTTCAAATTTCAGAACTTCGTTAGCGATTCAAAGGTAAGTAGTTCATAAATTAACCTGATTTCTTACGGAATAGTCTTGAACACTACTGAAAGGTAAGTAATTAAAATTTAGAACCTAGTAAACAGCGATCGAAGTTGGAGATATGTTTTGGACACTAGTTGTACGTTTTGAACGTCTGATTGTTAAAGATCATGTATCAGTACCATCAGAGTCTCTCTTTTGTATTTCCGTTTCTTTCCAGATAGTGATACTAGTCTTATATGATCGTTCTCCCGTAAAGTTACAAACTGGCATAAGTCACTTGCAGCGTATAGGTGTTTGTTTCGTGGCTAATATTCTGGTGCAATATAGGCACACTTTCTCTAAATATATTTGGAACTTGTAATTAGTATCTTGAAATCTCCATGCACTAACCATTAATTATCTGCTTATTACCTGGAGTTATATCATGAAGATGATAATGGAATTGAGCATCTACCTGAAAATTTAGAGGTAGCGGAGAATGCAGTAATCAAATCAATCTTATTCAGGGAAATGAAAGTGTTGAATCAATCAAGTGAGGAATCTGAATATGAAACCCATTGTGAAGGGACGGAGATGGAGACAGCTAAGACTTCAAAAAATGGAAAGTTGAAACTCATAAAGGATATTCCTCAAAGAATCCCTTTGAGTAAAGAAAATCATATGGGCATATGACTTCTGTTATGGGAGGCAATTCAAAAGAGTTGAAGCACATTCTAAATGGCATAGCAAAAGAGTATAATAATTCTTGAGTTTGAGAAAAGAACAAGGAAAAATCTACTAGCCAGGGGTCTCTGTCAATGATAAACTAGGAAGAGGGAAGAAAACTCCTGCCAAGAAAACTAAATAGAGTGATGTCAGCTTTGTTTTGTTGTTTGCTTCTTGTTTATCTAGGTTTTAGACCTAGTTTGTGTGCGCTATTTTGTTTCTGGGTTTGATTGTACCCATTTGTGAGTCGGCGATTTCACCCTCAGATATCTTGTAACATCAACGCATGGGAGAGTTTTATATGATTCCGAAAAACTCTCCCGTGTGAAAAATGTGAATGGCCGGCGTGGTGATATGGCCGATTCACCTAGCAGGCCATTCACAATTCCACATGGGATAAGTCGGCTGTGCACAAGATCCCAAATCGTAGTCGTGATACTTGATCCATGAATCCGACTGTCCGGTATAAATATTCAGCATCATAGGTTGAGATGGAGAATTAATATCGATCTCCGCATAGTAGAAATATGAATATGACTGATAGAGGACTTGAGAGACGAGATAGTCTTTTTTTTGATATTTTTGGAAGAGGTGGGAAAACTTTATGCTTTAGAGCAAGCTTGAGCGAAAAATTCTTGTGTAGTATCAATAATGAAATCAACAGCGATCTCATTGATAGTATACACAAGAATTTTTCACTCAAGCTTGCTGTAAAAGCATAAATTATATACCTAAGTACACACAAGAATTTTAAGATATCGTCTCATTGATAATCAACAGCGCGTGATTGTAAGGAAACTAAGTGGTGTTGGCTTGATAGGGCACCGGAGATGATTAAGTGGTGTTGGCTGGAGAGGCTCCCGAGATGATTAAGAGGATATGGCTTGAGAGGGTAACTGAGATGAGATGGTAGATAGGTCATGTAATTGAGATGAAAGGGTAGATGGATCATACAAATCAATCCTAATTCTCTATGAGATTCTTGGTTTTGTACCGGGCCTGGTCGCCTATTTAAAAAAGTTACGTACTCCCAAAAAAATGTAAGTAAATAAATATAAATTGAATATTGGAAGCAACAGAGGACCACTTAACTGCATTATGAATTAAACAGCTCACTGTGATCATATCACTCAATCATTTTCTTTGATCATATTTCGCCTAGTAAAAGTACGTAAGAACCAAAGTGAAAAGATTGATAAGTAAACTACTCATTAGAAAAGAAACTTAAGCTAGGCAATGTTGAATCGGATCAACAAATGATTACGTGATAAATGGAGTTGATTAGCCCCTCCTTTGAAGAAGAAGAAGACAAAGTTGTTTGCCACCCGCCCCGGCTACAAATCTACAATGCGGTTGGGCCACATATATATTTTGAAATTCTAAGAATATACTAATAGAATAAAGAGGCAATCCCACCACCACCACAAATCAGTGGAGAGACAGACATGTGTGCACCACGCTTTCACTCTGTTTCTACTCTTCACGTACTTTGAGAAAAGCAAAGAAAAAACAGGAAAAATGGTTAAGTTGAGCGGACCTAATACATTCGCCCAAGCAGGCATGGATTATACCTACGCCCCTTCTCCCGGCGTCAAGTATATGCGTGCCCCACAACCCGCATAATCTTTAGCAACGCCCCACAACAAGCGTAGAATATATCTACGCCTCAACGGGACGAATTTTATACGTACGCTCCACAACCAAACGTAGATTATACATCCGCTCGACTAAATATACTCCCCAACCATAACGTGACACTGCGGACTAAACTCAAACTTGGTCGTTAGTTTTGGTCTTTGATCTTTGGTTATGGTCGTACCACTGCCGAGTATAACCAAAGACCAAAGATAAAAAAAAAACGACCAAATTTTGGTTTAGTCTGGTGTGTGACGCTACGGGTAGAAGACTAAATTTGGTCGAGCGGATACTATACGTTCGCTTGGTATGGGGCGGGGACTATACGTTCGCCCGATGGGGGAGATTTGAAAAATAAAAAAAATAAAAATAAAAAAAATAAATAATGGGCGGAGGTATAAAGCCCGCCCCACTATAAAGAAATTTCAAAAAGAATGGGGCGGAGGTATAAACCTCGCCCCACACAAAATTAAATAAATAAATAAATAATAATGGGGCGGAGGCTATACGTTCGCCTGGTGTGGGCGTACACTATACGTTCCCCTGTTGTGGGCCGTACACTATACGTTCGCCTGGTGTGGGGCGTACACTATACGTTCGCGACCAAATATAGTCTTTGGTCCCCGACTAAATATAGTATGGGATTTGGGTTTAGTCTGGTCTTTGGTCGATGGTCCGTCCCGCTACGTCTGGTTTTTTTACCAAATAAATGGGTTTAGTCGCCCACTGCAGTTGCTCTGAGCAACTGCAGTGGGCGACCAAGACCAAAAATTTGGGAAGAGATGGAGACGTAGTGGGACGGACTATAGATCAAATACCAGACTATACCAAATTTCCAGACCAAATTTGGTCGGCGACCATGACCAAACCCAAATTTTAGTCGAGCGTTGATATAGTGTTCTCCCCACACTAGGCGTTGATATAGTATTCGCCCCATACCAGACGGACGTAAAGTCTACGCCCCACAGCAGGCGTAGTTTATACCCCGCCCCATATATTTATTTTTTTTTTAATTTATGGTGGGGCGGGGTTTATACCTCCGCCCCACTCAAAAATTTAGAATGTTTATATGGGGCGTGGATTATACCAATGCCCCATTGTTTTTTTTTTTTTTTTTTTTTTATTAAGTTTTCGGCACCGGGCGAACGTATACCCTCCACCCCACATCGGCTTAACATTATACTTCACGCCCCACACCAGGCGTTGATATAGTTTACGCTCCACCAAAATTTAGTCTTCCTCCCACTGCGTCACTCAACGGACTAAACCCAAATTTAGTCTTTTTTTTCCCTCTTTAGTCTTTGGTTATACTCGCACCACTGCAGTTGAGGGAGAAAGAAGACCAACAACCAAAGGTACAACCAAACTCTAAGACATAGGGCGTACAAATATGCTAACAAAACTCCGAAAACTTGGAGTCTCCAGGAGGACTACAATTTTAGAATGATCATAATATCTAGACAACCTCGTTTGATTGGGGCCAAAGATATTAATTGGGGCCCTCCACTAGATGACAAAAAAGGTCACCCAAACCTAATTTTGGTCACCCCTAGCAATTTTTTTTTCTAATTACCTAAACTATCCCTGAATGATTAGTATTAAAACTTAATAAAGCTAATTTAATTAGTGTGGTTAGATTATGTTAGATTAAAATCAGATTTTAGATTTTTTTTTTTTTATTTTTTTTGTGTGTGTGAGTTGAGAAGAAGAGGTGGAGGTTTTAGAGGAAAACTTGGGGTTTTTAGAAATGAGTAATTCAAGTAGGGGAAATGATGTTGGAGAAGGTTCAAGTAACAAAGATGATTGTGTTGATGGTAAGATTATCTTAAATTCTCCCATGGATTGGATATATGTCACAACATAGAAAAAGAGTCGTCAATGTCTAGGGATGTATACCCCAACGACTCTATAAAGTCGTCAATGTATTGACACCAAAAATGACGACTCAAACCTGCAACTTTTCAGGTTATGAAAAATCGTCGGGGGTAATATGATATACCTGCGACGACTCCAACTGCAACTTTTCAGGGTTATGAAAAAGCGTCGGGGTAATATGATATACCACTGACGACTCTTAGCTTGGGTCACAAAGAGTCGTTATTTTTGTGTCTATACCAAGACGACTACGAAATTTTTTGAATGAGAGAGGTTCATTTTGTTTTTCTCCGGGGTCGTTGACCTTTAAAAAAGGGTCGTCCATAGAGGATCGTCATAGATTTCTATATTATGTTAACGACTCTAATCTAGGGTAAAAAAATATGAAAACCATAAATATGGTCGTTATCTTGATCATCATATACCCTAACGATTTTTCATGGTCTCTACATGCATATGAAAAATCGTTAGGGTTTAGGCTTGTCGAATTGACGACCCTTTTTTGCTATGAATCGAAAGTTTTCGGGTGAAGAATTTTTTTTTCTTGGAGTCGTTAATGGAGGAGAAGAGAAGAGTCGAGAGGGTGAGAGGGGAGGGAGTGATCTATTTGTTTAGAACTAGAAATGAATTGGGAATTAGGATTAAGGCTTAATATGTTTTTAAGATTTATTTTTAGTGAAGGGTAAAATAATACTTTCACAATTGGTTTAATACGCCCTGAAAAATTTGGGGTGCAAATAAAATGTCAAGGCCCCCAATTAATATTTCTGGCCCCAAATCAAACGAGGTAAAAAACCTGCCCTCTCCAAATCCCCTTACGCCTTATGTTCTAGTTTTTAGGAAAAAGTAGGAAGTTAATTAAGAAAAATAAAGATAAACAGGTAGGGTAGTTCCTATAGCAATGTTCAAATGAAATTATTTGTTGAGACAGGTGGATGGTCAAACACGATTTTGCACTATGGAAAAGAAATGGGTGGTTGACCTTTCGTCTTGGCGCTAACACACGTCGTTCAAACGCTGGCGCTCGTAGTTCTAGCGATGGCGCTCCTGGCAGAAACGTGAGCGAGCGCAACAGAGCCGCCGGCGTTTGGATCATAAAGACTGGAGTTTCGAGAATAAGGATTAAATCTTTTAAATCATAAAGATTGGAGTTTCGGACAAGATTTGCGCCATTTTCTTCGCAAAAGCCAAACGATAATGAATTTAAGTCTAATATTTTGATGATATATTCTTCTTATAAGACTCTACATTCCTACAAAAAATGAGCACAATTCGATATGTATAAAATCACCATATGTATATCCATTATACAAACCATCACAAAGAATACATAATACTTTATGTAGCCATATTTTGGTTTATGCATCAACTAATTTTCCGTTGCAAATAATAAAACGATGTACTCCTTCCGTTTCAAGAAAAATGATACTTTCACTTTAGGCACAATTCTTGAAAATTGAATGCACTGCCATTATGCAAACCACCATAAAGGATGCATAACACATCATGCAAATGCAACCATATTTTGGTTTATGCCTTTATGGATCTACTAATTTTCTGTTTCAGCAAAAGTATCTCTGAAATGGAGAGAAACTATCACTTTTTCTGAAACGGGGCGATTATCACTTTTCTGCAACAGGGCGAAAGTATTACTTTTTCTGAAACGGGGCGAAAATATCATTTTTTATGAAATGGGCAAAAATATCACTTTTTCTAAAACAGGTGAAAGTATTATTTTTTATGAAACGGAGCGAAAGTATCATTTTTTCTGAAACGGGGCGAAAGTAATCACTTTACGGAAAAGAGGCGAAAGTATTATTTTTTCTGAAATAGAGCGACAATATCATTTTTTCTGAAACAGGACGAAAATAGTCGCAAACAAACCCCATCTTCAGATTCTTTTACGGTTGCCCTCCCATCGTGGGAACGGTTGTACTAGTAGAGTTGTGTACATTTAGGTAGTTCTTTCTTTGGATTTAGTAATAGAAAATAATACTAGTAGAGTTGTGTACATTTAGGTAGTTCTTTCTTTGGATTTAGTAATAGAAAATAATACTAATTTCAAACTTCAGCATTTGAGACATTGGATCTGCTGAGCAGTGTTGAGCATATCATTGATAAGAGTTTGTCGTTCTACTTTGTGCATCGTTTACTTCTTTTGGTGTTCTGTTCTCTTTGCAAAGCAGATCTCATTCTGAACTCTAGCTAGTGTCTCTTGTTAATGATTCGGTGCCCCAAATGGTGGTCTTTTATATATTTGCAGGGTTCTGAAATGAGGCACTGCTTGTTGCAAGTTGTCAAAAGCCAATTGCTGTATTGTGCAGCTACAAAAGGCAGTAAAAGCTGAAGCATTTCGGGAAGGTAATCCTCGTTGAACTTGAACCAGTAAAGCAACATCTGATCTGAGAAAACTGAATTAATCTGGTAAACTGATGTCAGTTACTGAGATATGTTAGTACATATGTGTACTAATAAGAAGGATAATACACTTTTGAGCCTCTGTGGATAAACACATATGCCGAACATCTATCCAAATCCGACTCACTGAAACCATCAACATCAACTCCTTCCACTCCTTCTGGTATGAAGGCTTGCAGAGAAACAAAGTTCTCCTCATGACAGTGCAGCTGGAAATCTTTATTGATGAAAGCAATATCATCATGTAACCAACTAAAAGCATTGGAACAATTATAAATGTGCTGGGGTTCTATCCTCTTTGCTCCAAAAACATCAGCCTCTTTAGGATGAACAGGCAGTACAAGCTGAAGCTTTTTACGACGCAAATTGTAAACTTGAAGATGCTTCCCGTTGAACCAGTAAAGAAACATCTGATCCGAGAAACTGAAGATGCCAGTAGGTGTACTGTCGAAGCAAAAACAGCAGGGATCTGGTGCCAGATTCCTTGACCATGTGAGATTAGAATCTACACAAACATCAAAACTCTCCTCCTTAACCCATCCTTTATCCTTCAACAGGTACAAATGAACTTTACAACAGCAGCAACTAGTACTACTCAGATGACCATCACGGCAACGATGAGAATAATCACTTCCATTCCTTGATAATTTTTCGAAACGTGCAATACAAGGAGATCCCTTGAATTCCAGAAGATGAGGATAATCAACATGTAAGTGCTTACAAGGAAATCCCTTGAACTCCAGAAGACGAGGATAATTTGCAAGTGGGTGCCTCTGTTGGTCGCCAGTAGTGCGTTTGGCTGGCAGTTGAATGAACTGGTACTTCTCGTCATGGAGATTAAACGACAGTAGCATCTCCAGCTCATTACCATCCATATTACTGTTATCATGCTCGATATCGTTAGATCTTGCTTCTCCCAAATTTGCAATTATCTTCCAGGCCAAACATCCATTGCTGCTGCTACTACTCATGGTACAGAAGATGGCTGATTTGTCCCTACCCGTGCGCACTCTTAGGTGTCTAATAGGACGACCTGATATGGGCATAATTGTAGCAGTGACATCTCTCCATGGTTTAGTTCCCAGTGTAAATACCACAGCGTTAAGCACCTTTTCAGCAGTAGAGAAAAAACTTACCAACTTGTACTCTTTCGTTGAGGAATCGAACCCAAATCCGTGACAGATGATGCGTGCATTGGTGGTGCATTTCCCAACTTTAACTGGATGAAAGATACAGAGAAAGTCTTTCCTGTTTGGGTCCACAATCATGTAACCAGTTGAGTATTTACCGACTGCAGCCACACATGGTAGACCATGACGGTAACCGACCATCTCATATACACCGCGATCAAAAACACAACCTCGAAACTTGTCAAACTTTAGAACATTTTCAGTACCATAAATTTTAGTGTTAAATTTGAAGAAGTGGCACCCATACTCAGGCTCACCCGTGTTTTTAGTAACCCCATTCCTAACATTTAAAAGACTAATGATAACTTGGGGCTGTCTTTGTGATTCAAGGAAATGAGAACAAGTAAAGCGTTTATGATCATTATGAATGGAGTTATACCAGAGTTTGGATACCAGAACGGACGTCAGCAGTGTCGGGACTGGAAGCTTGGTAAATATTTCATCCACAATTAGATCATGAGGAAGGCACTTCTTTCTTCTATATGCTCTCTTCTTCTTGATCTCCATCACTGTTGACGTATTTGTTGTATCGCCACCACAATTTTTTCTCTTATATGATCTTTTCTGCTTCATCTCAATCATTGTCCCAGTAGTATTGGTGGTTATATCCTCACCACCACAACCAATTTGCGGGGGTTGTGAGATATTCATCGTCGACATAACTTAAAATAAATAATTATTGATGGAGCTAGCTGCGAGTTGTTGCTTCCTACAGTATAAGAATACAACGGTTATTCTATTCCGATTTGATCTGATGATATATATATATATATATATATATGTCATGCAACCCAAATTGCTCAAAACATAGTAAGAGCTCGTAATAGGAAAAAAAATTGAAATTGGAATACGAGGTTACCTGGAAACCAGCAAGTAAGGAAATTTCCACCAAAATTCCTGTATTCTTTTTTGAGAGACCCTAATTGAATAAAGGAAGATGCCATTTTCAAAACTGGAACTAACAGCAAAAGAACTAGATTTATTATATAAAAGCTAGGAAAACAAAAACTACAGCAGCTTAACACGGAAAAGAAAACTGATCCAAAAAAAAAAAAAAAAAAATTGAATACAGTCGATGCAGGAGAATTACCTTCTGGGAGTTGAGGAGACCAGCTGAAGAAAATAGATCTCCACCAAAATTACTGTGATAAATATATGAAAGTAGCTTCATTAAAAAAAAAGGAATCAATTTGTGTCTGATTTTAAGATGGCGAAGAAATCCTAAATCTAAAACAAATTGGAATTGGAATTGAAAATGGATTACCTGATGGGAATTGAAAAGCACTTGAAGTAAGAAAGAAAACTTCCCCCATCAAAAAATTACTCACAGACAACCCTAATTCTAAAGGAGGCGGCGGCGGCGGCGGAATCAATTTCATTTCTGGTAGAACTAAATTTGGGTATGTAAAGTAATTTTGCCGTGGAAACAATTTGCTTACTATGTTAAGCACCTACATTAGTGGAGAATGACCACGAACCTAAATGCCGTCAGATCTTATATAACGAAATGGATGCAAAATCGAACAGCCTAAAGTTGCATCTTCACTTTTTTTTTTTTATATATAAAAGGAAAAAAACAGGAGCTAACATAATTCAGAAAGTAGAGGAGCCTCCCACAGTTGAGGACTTAGAGATTGTTCTCCAATTTTAGCAAGTCTAAGGAGATCAGGCAAAGAGCCATTTTTGAAAGTTTTACAGCTAACTATATCAAAGTTCTTGATACACAAAATAAGCTTGTCCATCCATCATTTGTCCTCCAGCTGGTTTTCCTGAATTCACCTTGCAGAGCTTTAATGATGTTGTGATTGCTTCCCAGAAGAGTGAAAGATTTGCAGTGGAGTTGACAGGCCCAGTCTAATGCATCTTGAGCTGCTGCACAGTCTCCTTCCTCCCTTCCATGGACTCGGTTCCCCGGTCCTCCCGCCAATAGTTTCTCCTTTTGGTCCTAGAATGCATACCCCAAGACCAGTTAGACCTGTAAGTATATCAAAGGAAGACATAAAAGCAAAGGAAATTCTTGTTGTATGGTTTTGATCAGTGGCAGCAGGCCTTCTAATAGTCAAACAGTTCCTACTTATTTGAGGGGAGGGCATGTTGGTAGTTAAGTGGCTTAGAATAAGATTCCCAGTTTGCCTAGGGCAAGGAGTGATGTTTTGGAAAGCCTTATCACATCTGGCTTTCCAAATGAACCAGCAAATGGTGGCACAGAGATCAGCCCAAGATCCCCATTGAGTTCTATTGTTGTCTCTAGAGAACCAACTAGAGCACCAGTCAGATAAATTGTCAAAATTCGAGCTAGAATTATCCAAATTCAGGGCACAATGAGCCCACACAGCTCTGGAAAAATTGCATCGCATGAGCGAATGTTCACCAGTTTCGAAATGCACTTTGCACAAATTACAAATAGGATCGATATGGCTAGAATATCTAGCTAAAGAAGAACTGAATGGGAGAATATTGTTCTTCATCTTCCAAGTAAAGAACTTAATTCTAGGGATAACTTTCAAATTCAGATTTTCTTAGCTAACATGTCATTGGGTTGAGAGATCTTCTTGTCAAGAAGATCATATAGGGATTTACTAGTAAAGTTTCCTTGGGGATTGTCAGTCCATCTAAGGATGTCATCATTACCCTTATTAGGAGTTATCGAGAGAATTTGATTAACAATTTCCCAATCAAAAAGATCATTTAAAACATCTATATTCCAACCAGTATCCGTCATTAACTCATTAACCATTTTGAGATTAGTAGTGCTTTCCATACTCCCTAAAGTTATAGGTTTTCCTTCTAAGTCAGGGATCCACTTATCCTTCCAGATGTGCACGGAAGTGCCATTACCAATTTGCCAAATACTATAATCTTTTAGGATCATTAAACCTTTATGAACCCTTTCCAGGCCCATGAAGAACCCTCGTTACAAGACGCATGGAAAGGATTAGTATTAGGGAAGTACTTCCCTTTCATAGTTTTAGTGTAGACAGTATTGGGTTGATGGAAGAGCCTCCAACCATTTTTAGCAATAAGGGAAAGGTTCATCATATCTAACTTTTTGAGACCCGATTCGCCTTTTTTCTTTTCCTTTGCAAAGACCTCTCCAATTTTTATGTAGAACCCTTTCTTAGGCCCGAGTTTTCCCCACCGAGTAAATCTCTTATGGTGTTTGTAACTCTTTCTATAATGGTTTTAGGTAAAATAAAGGTGGACATAGTATAAATTGGAAGGACTCTAGCATGATTTGGCCATCACCTCTCTACCGGGAGGAGACATGGACTCACTCTTCCAACCCTTCAGTCTACAATCCATTTTCTCAGCTAGATTGTCGAAGCATTTAACTTTAGATTTATTGGTAAAAAGAGGGCCTCTAAGTATTTATCATCCGGTCTAATTTTTTTAACTTTGAGAATGTTTATAATTTCACGACCTAAACTATTCTGAATATGAGGACTAAAGAAGATGCCAGATTTAAAAAAGTTGATCATTTGCCCAGATGTACTCGCATAATCCTCAAGAACAGTCAAGAGGTTCCTACTGTTAACTATACTAGCTTTCGAAGAAATCAAGCAGTCGTCAAGAGGTTGCATCTTCACTTTGTTGTTATGCATTATGGTAGCATCACTTCTTCTAGAACTGTTCTTGGGCCTGGCAGAGTGTTTTCAACATGTTACTACTTTTTATTAAGCAATTCAGCTTCTGGAGCATTGGAGATGGACAAAAAATCTGCATATGGGAGGATGCTTGGTTACCAGGGAAGAGCATGCCGCCAACCCCAGCTGTACCAATTGAAGAGGCAGCTATCCATAAACAAGTTTCGGATTTAATTGATCAAGATACAAAGGCTTGGAAAACACACTTGGTGCAACAAATCTTCAGTAGGGAGGATACAGATCTAATACTCAAGATACGAATACCTCGGCATTGTCAGGACAGGCTAGTCTGGACATTAACAAGAGATGGTCGTTTCTCAGTTAAATCAGCCTATCGGAAATTATTGGAAATCAAACAAAATGTGCAAATTCCTACGATGAGGAGGAAGCTAAATTTTGGAGGCAACTATGGAATTGATACTTTACCTAAAGTAAAACATTTTTTGTGGAAGTGCCTCATCGATATAGTCTCATCAAATGAACGGATGGCCAGAGTAATGAATTACACAGGAGCAAAACACAAGATAGTAGCAACCACATATCAGTGCAAACAACAAGACACTCGTTGGAATTTCCCCACTGCTCCATATTTCTCGATTTGCTATGACGCTTCATATAAAAAACTGCACAATACTAATAATTCAGGCATTGGACTAATTGTGCGAAATTTTGCAGGTTCATTCGAATTTGGGAGATGCACCTATGCATATGAATATGTGAATTCAGAACAGGCTGAGTGTGGTGGACTATTGCAAGCAATGGAGTGGGCACAAAAGGAAGGGATACAAGCAGTGTATTTTTTTGATGCTGGATGCTGTGATCGGTTGTTAAAGCAGTCAATGGCGACTACCACGAGGTAGCATGGAGTAACCAAGCACTCATTCTAGATATAAAAGTAATGTTAAGCAAGAATCCATTATGGATATGCAAGTTTATTAGTAGAGTATGTAATAAACCAGCCGACAAAATGGCTAGGCATGCAAGAGTCTTTAAAACTTCAAACTCATGGATTTCAAATCCTCCCAATTTCATTATATCGGCATTAGAAAAGGATAGAGTCTCTCTGTAATAGATTCCACTCATTAATAATATTCTCTTTTTGCATCAAAAAAAAAGCATCACTTCTTCTTGGTAATACCTAAAAATTATACTCCCTCCGGCCCACTATTAAATGACCTAGTTCAAGTTTGCACAATTTTTAAAGCAAGCAAAGAAAAAAGTATTTTTAAGCACTTTTTACAATCCTGGCATTTTTTGAGGCGACCCCGAAAGAATTAGGGGCGACTTTTTTTGTTCCCAACCCATATACATCGTTAAGGGATGTCCAAAAACGCGGAGAATACGTTAATACCCTTCATAATCGGGAGCTATTTTGTGCCCGATTATTATACATCAATCGGAAGATTAGCAACGATATTATACTAACGATTAATATCGATTTTGTGCCTAACGCGTATCTTGCTTCTATAATAATCGGTAAGAACAATAACCTCACGAGACTACCGATTATAGTAGCTCCTAAATTCCCAAAATTGGTGATTTCTTCAAGGAAGAAATTTGGGACAACTTTATAATCGGAAGTCATATTAACTACCGGTTATTCTAGTTCCCAAATTCGGAAAAAAAAAATGACATTTCTGCAAAAAACAAAATTTGGGGCAACTGTATAATCGGAAGTCTTATTCACTACCGATTAATATAGTTCCCAAATTCGAAAAAATTGAGATTTCTGCAAAAACAAAATTTGGGGAAACTGTATAATCGGAAGTCTTATTACTTCATTTGACTACCGATTATATAGTTGCCCTAACAATATAGAGGCGTTGGAACTCTAAACTCTATATAAGGATTGTATCCTTTTACTCTCTATGGAACACAAATACCTTTAAACTTTCTCCAACATCATCTTCAACATAATGGCCCAGCCATTCATTAATCCTACGGAGTTCACGATTGAAGAAGATTTATCTTTATGTAGGCGCTATGTTCAATTCTATCCGAGACGAGGAGAAGAACGTAGGCAATTAAAAAAGTACGGAGGGAGTATTATTTCCAAACTTTGTGCATCGTTGATAAGAGTTTGTTGAGTAGTGTTGAGCATATCACCACTTAATTCTGAAATTATATATCATTGATAAGAGTTTGTCGTTCTTTCGACTTTGTGCATCGTTTATTGCGTTTGAAGTTCTGTTCTCTCCGCACAGCAGATCTCATTCTGAACTCTAGCTAGTTTCTCTTGCTAATGATTCAGTCTCGCAAATGGTGGTCTTCTATATATTTGCAGGGTTCTGAATTGAAGTACTTGTTGCAAGTTGTCAAAAGCCAATTGCTGTATTGTGCAGCTACAAAAGCCGTCATATAGAAATGTCTCGAGTTGCTAGATCTTTTGCTCCACTATAGGGAGGGTAAAGCCTTGATGATGTTTTCTAAAAAAGCGCAAATGTCTCGTGGTTGATCGACTTCCGATTTTTTTGTGTAATGTTTGTACTCCTTTTACCAAAAAAAAGGTAGCGGAGAGAAACTTAGAATGTGAATGGATTTTAGTTGTGGTGCAGAATAATTTTATTATAATCCTGATTTCTGAGGATGCTATTGTAAGAATACACATAAAAACACAGAGGTTTGAAGACATTAGGAAAGAAATCAAACACCAAAATTCCTTGATATTTTAGTGGATGCATGAAGCATAAATATCTGCACACACCAATTTGTTTCCTACACCTACAAAGAATGGAATAAACAGCAATTCTATGACCTAAGAACACTTAATCAAATGTGTTGAGATTATTAGTCCCATATGAGAGAAGATCCAACGGTTTATAATCCTTTAGGAGCCTCTAGAATGTTTGAATGGATTTTAGTTGTATCGAGGCCCTAACTCATTGCAGAATAATCCAACTTATTATAATCCTGATTTCTGATCTTAGGATGCTATTGTAGCCTCGTTGAATAACACGTGGACAAAAACACAGAGGTTTGTCAAATGACATAGCACCTGGCCCGATACCATGTTAGAAATCAAACTCAAAACCAAAATGAGTGGAGAGGCCTTAAATATTATAAAGTGGATCTTAGATGCCCATAAATGGGACTAATAATCTCAACACGCCCCCTCACCAATTTGTTTCCGGAGTACACCTACAAAGAATGGAACCATAAACAGGCATCCAACTCAAAACCAATTGGCGATGAGTGGAGAGACCTAAAGGATTATAAAAGAAGTGCCCAACAATGTGGGACTAATAATCTCAACAAAATGCTACGTAAATTACTAGTAAAACTGTCTAACAGAAGAACAAGCAATGCAACAAGATAAGAAAACAGAAAAACAGCTAGCGAACTATGAGTTCTACTTCAACGCTTCTAGCTCCTTCCTAGGCGAGCGAGGGTAACGAATTACTTCAAGTTTTACTGAAAAAATTGGCAACCAAAGATCAGCTTTAACAAAAATACTGAACCATAATTATGCATGATTTTGGGGAAAGTTCATTATCGAATCTTCCTCGTTGAACTCATCACCCTTTTGAGGAAAAGATTAAACTAACTTTCAAGATATACATCATTGAGGTTCTTGATGATTTCACTTGATATGCTAATCGATATAATCTAATGTCTAGTTCAAGATTCTCCTAATAAAGCATGCCTTCAAACTCTAAAACTTAACCAATAAATCTAGTAAACCAATGAGAATTACCAAGTTGAGATAGTACATACATGAACTAATTAAAAGAAGGATAAAACACTTCTGAACCTCTGTTGATAAACAGATATCCCCGAACATGGAGAGTCTTCTCGCTTTACATCTAATTCATTGAAAACATCAGCATCAACTCCTTCCACTCCTTTCGGTATTAAGGTTTGCAGACAAAGGGAAGTTCTCCTAATGGCAGCGCAGCTGACAATCCACATTGGAGCAATAAATGCCTTCATCGCGAGCATTAAAGATGTTCCATGGTTCTTCCTCATAGCTCGAAAGACACATCCTCTTTAGGTTTGAAGGCAGTAAAAGCTGAAGCATTTCGGGAAGGTAATCCTCGTTGAACCAGTACAGCAACATCTGATCTGAAATTAATCTGGTAAACTGATGTCATTTACCGAGATATGTTGCTACATATGTGTACTAATAAGAAGGATAATACACTTTTGAGCCTCTGTGGATAAGCACATATGCCGAACATCTATTCAAATCCGACTCACTGAAACCATCAACATCAACTCCTTCCACTCCCTCTGGTATGAAGGTTTGCAGAGAAACAAAGTTCTCCACATGACAGTGCAGCTGGAAATCTTCATTGATGAAAGCAATATCATCATTTATCCAACTAAAATCATCATTGAAACGATTATAAATGTGCCGGGGTTCTATCCCCTTTGCTCCAAAAACATCAGCCTCTTTAGGATGAACAGGCAGTACAAGCTGAAGTTTTTAGAACGCAAATTGTAAACTTGAAGATGCTTCCCGTTGAACCAGTAAAGAAACATCTGATCCGAGAAACTGAAGATGCCAGTAGGAGGTGTACTGCCGGAGCAAAAACAGCAGGGATCTGGTGCCAGATTCCTTGACCATGTGAGATTAGAATCTACACAAACATCAAAACTCTCCTCCTTAACCCACCCTTGATCCTTCAATAGGTACAAATGAACTTTACAACAACAGCAGCAACTACTACTACTCAGATGACCATCACGGCGACGATGAGAATTATCACTTCTATTCCTTGATAATTTTTCGAAACGTGCAATACAAGGAGATCCCTTGAATTCCAGAAGATGAGGATAATCAACATGTAAGTGCTTATAAGGAAATCCCTTGAACTTGAACTCCAGAAGATGAGGATAATCAGCAAGTGTGTGCTTCTGCTGCTCGCCAGTTGTGTGTTTGGCTGGCAGTTGAATGAACTGGTACTTCTCGTCATGGAGATTGAACGACAGTAGCATCTCCAGCTCATTACCATCCATATTACTGTTATCATGCTCGATATTGTTAGATCCTGCTTCCCCCAAGACTGCTATTATCTTCCAGACCAAACATCCATTGCTGCTGCTACTACAAAAGATGGCTGATTTGTCCCTACCCGAGCGCACTCTTATGTGTCTAATAGGACGACCTGATACGGGCATAATTGTCGCAGTGACATCTCTCCATGATTTAGTTCCCAGTGTAAATACCACAGCGTTAAGCCCCTTTTCAGCAGTAGAGAAAAAACTTACCAACTTGTACTCGTTCGTTGAGGAATCGAACCCAAATCCGTGACAGATGGTGTGTGCATTGGTGGTGCATTTCCCAACTTTAACTGGATGAAAGATACAGAGAAAGTCTTTCCTGTTTGGGTCCACAATCATGTAACCAGTTGAGTATTTACCGACTGCAGCCACACATGGTAGACCATGAAGGTAACCGACCATCTCATATACACCGCGATCAAAAACACAACCTCGAAACTTGTCAAACTTTAGAACATTTTCAGTACCATAAATTTTAGTGTTAAATTTGAAGAAGTGGCACCCATACTCAGGCTCACCCGTGTTTTTAGTAACCCCATTCCTAACATTTAAAAGACTAATGATAACTTGGGGCTGTCTTTGTGATTGAAGGAAATGACAATAAGTTAAGCGTTTACGATCATTATGAATGGAGTTATACCAGAGTTTGGATACCAGAACGGACGTCAGCAGTGTCGGGACTGGAAGCTTGGTAAATATTTCATCCACAATTAAATCATGAGGAAGGCACTTCTTTCTTCTATATGCTCTCTTCTTCTTGATCTCCATCACTGTTGACGTATTTGTTGTATCGCCACCACAATTTTTTCTCTTATATGATCTTTTCTGCTTCATCTCAATCATTGTCCCAGTAGTATTGGTGGTTATATCCTCACCACCACAACCAATTTGCGGGGGTTGTGAGATATTCATCGTCGACATAACTTAAAATAAATAACTATTGATGGAGCTAGCTGCAGTATAAGAATACAACGGTTATTCTATTCCAATTTGATTTGATCTGATGATATATATATGTAATGCAACCCAAATTGCTCAAAACATACTCGTAAAAGGAAAAAATTGAAATTGGAATACGAGGTTACCTGGAATCCAGCTCAAGTAAGGAAATTTCCACCAAAATTCCTGTATTCTTTTTTGAGAAACCCTAATTGAATAAAAGAAAACTGATCCAAAAAAAAAAAAAAAGCTATGGAAGTTGTAACACCCACAGCTCCTGTTGTGAGTAAAGTGTCTATTGCAGCTGTTGAATCATTTATTCTTCTTGAAGCCTTACAATACTTAATTGATGGCTTTCACAATTTATTGCCAATTGGTGAGCCTCTGCCAGACCATCCTAATTGGTAAAAGGGCTTCCTATGATATGTGAGATAGTCTCCCAATGGTTTAGTTTATTTTTTTGCAGGTGGCTTGCAATAGTTTTGTTTACTCTCTCCATTCGAACTGCCATGGTTCCCATCTCAAAACTTACTGTAAGCTGGATTTGTTGCTTACCACTCCTTGTACTCTTAGATATCTTGCTGGCTTTCTTAGTTGTCTTCGAGTTACTAAAATTTTCATCATTGATTGAGCAATACCTTTCTCATTTCCTAGTAGTACACATAAGACTATCAAATATTACTGCATTGATTTTGCCTTTGGTATATGATCCTTTTCCAGGCAGTAGATCCTATATCAATGGCTGAGGGTCAGCAACGTTTGAAGGCATTATTCAGTGAGTAAGCAAGTCTTTTCATGTCATCTATGGATATTTTCCAGTTTTTCCTTAGCTCCTATGGCCTGAGGATTAGGTGTCTGAATTTTGGCATCCCCTTATTTGATGGAGGATGACTTGAAGTTAATATTTCAAGAGGATGATCTTCTTGCTGACTTTGCTTGTTAATCATCCTCGGAAAAACTCCAATTCACATCTTAATATTTTAAGCTGTTTAGGTATCTATTGTTAGAATATCAGCAACTAAACATGACTACTGTCGACTAAGCATGATTTAGACTTCACTTAGTTAGCATGTTCAGAAATGTTGGCTTTATGCTGATATTACCGCACTTGTTTTGCGGTTCTTATTAAATGACGAGCAGCAGAAGCCCTTACTTGTTGATTATCCTCATCTTCTGGAGTTCAAGTGATCTCCTTGTATTGAGTATTCTCATCGTTGATGTGGTGATCATCAGGGTAGTAGTAGTTGCTGCCGTTGTTGTACAGTTCATTTGTACATATCGAATGATAAAGTGTGGGTTAAGGATAAAGGCATCAACAGTAACGTGTTCAGTTTATGTGTTGATGTCAAAAAGAAGTTTAAAGTAGTTGTTAGAAGAGGTAATCCTACAGATGGGGTTGACAAAATGGCTGATGAACTGGTACGCGGAGGAGTTAAGTATGCCACTTATCAGAACGTTGGGGAGGACAACAACAACTGTAAAATCGACACCGTTGGGATTCTCGCCTCCAAGGTTTAGATATTTTTCACACAAATTCTTTTGGCTTTGCTTTCTTCTAAGTTGGTTATTAATGATGATAATGTCTGCAATTTCCTTGTTTACTGGCAGGGGCATTGTGCACCTTGTCTACTCCACTGTTTCTTAATTCATCCAAAGTGCTGACAGAGATACATGGGGCATTAGCAGAGTAAGTGTTATCCTAACTTACCTCCAAACATTTTACCTGACGGTTGGACTAAGGTTTACATGTCGGTTTGAACAGAATAATGTGATTTAGACACCCGCAACATTTTTTTTTAGACACCGAATCTGTTGTGAATAATGTGATTTAGCTGTACCCGCAAGAAGCTCTAAGAAGATTTTTTTTTTTTTTTTTTTTTTTTTGGGACGGGGACAGTCTCCTGAGCCAATTTTTTTTTTTTTTAACTAAACGGGAGATTGTCTCCCGTGTAGTGTCTTTTTTTTGTATTTGCCCATAGTCGGGGACGGAACCAGAAATCTTTCACAGGGAAGGCTAATGTATAAAACATATATTTTAAGGGGGCTTATTGAGGGATTTTTCCTCCAAATAACAAAAACATCAAGGGATGTCTAATGAATTAACAAAACACAGGGGGGCACCCCTAGGATGCACATAGCTCCGTCCCTGCCCATAGTAGCTTCACTCGTTCATATGGGCGAGTAGTCTTTCATATGAATTAGTTAGTCTCCAAATGGAGACTACCCATAGGATATGCTCTTAGGAAATACCAAGGGTTACGTGATCAAATCCTATCATCTTTCTTCAAAATTTTCTTGATACATAAGGGGTAGGATCGTGTTGGCTAGATTAGGATTGGTTTTCCTCTATAAAAAATCAGAAACGTATTACCAAATTAGGCAACCCATTAAGAAGGAAAACCTTTCGATTGTTAATTAGGCAACCACAGTGGACGATCAAGCCTATAACTATGGTCCAGAGACAAGACACAGCGGGACGGAGTAAAGACTAAAAGCCAGACCAAAACCAAATTCCAGACTATATTTGGTCTGGGACCAAGACCAAAACTATATATAGTCGAGCGAACGGATAATGTTCGTTTGTCACCGGGCGGGTATATAAACTACGCTTCACATGAAGCGCACGTATGGTCATCGTCCCACGAAGAGGCGTGTATATAAACTACGCCTCAATGGAGAGGTGTTGAAATGTATGCCCGTTCAGGTGTTGATGAAGTTTACGTCCCATGTCAGACGTTCATATAGTTAACGCCCCAGTGAGACGAACATTATATGCACGTCTCAGACAGGCGTTCATAAAGTTAATGTCCCAACCAAGCGTGCATATAGTCCACGCCTGAAGTTGAGGGAACCTATTACCTCCGCCCCATTTGTAGCTTCACAAATTTGTCAAAAAGTTTATACGTTAACAACACTTAGCACACAGTTTTGAAATTCTAAGAATATACTAATAGAACCCTTAATTAGAGAGTCTTAAAGCAAACCGTGCTATGGAAAATGAAAAACAAGAAAAACCATTACCATAAATAACCATTCGGCCCCTAATTTTGTCTTTACTCTTTATGGCACTCTTTATTTGGATCACAAATTTAGAGCACTACATCCTAGAGCGTCATAAACTCAAAATAAGCTTGGGTTTTATACTAGTTTAAAGAATAAAGAGGTAATCCCACCACCACCACAAATCAGTGGAAAGACAGACATGTGTGCACCACGCTTTCACTCTGTTTTACTCTTCACGTACTTTGAGAAAAGCAAAGAAAAAACAAGAAAAGTGGTTAAGTTGAGCGGACCTAATACATTCGCCCCAGCAGGCGTGGATTATACCTACGCCCTTTTCAAGGCGTGAACTATATGCACGTCCCACAACCCGCGTAATCTTTAGCAACGCCCAACAACATGCGTAGAATATATTTACGCCTCAACATGACGAACTTTATACGTACGCTCCACAACCAAACGTAAATTATATATCCGCTCGACTAAATATACTCCCCAACCATAGCGTGACATTGCGGACTAAACTCAAATTTGGTCGTTAGTTTTGGCCTTTGGTTATGATCGTACCACTTTGTAGTTGCTAAGGGAGAAAGAAGACCAACTACCAAAGTTATGACCAAACTCTAAGACGTAGGGCGTACAAATACGCTAACAAAACTCTGAAAACTTGGAGTCTCCAGGAGGACTACAATGTTAGAATGATAGTAATATCTAGACAACTATGGATGCCTCCTTCATCATGACTTTATTAACGTTAAGGTGGCCGTTTTTAAATTTAATTTAGTGCTTAGTTTATGATAATATCTTGATAATTATCCATCAGTTCATTGTGTATATGCCAATTTTTTTTTTTTTTGGATGATAAAGATTATGCCGTATAGCCCGGAACGAAGGTAACCATAATTTAACCACTAAAATTTAGAAAAAGCCAACTTAAATGCCAAATATATCCAATTCAATTTTTAACCTTGCTAAATTGGGGCCTATAGAGATTAATTGGAGCTATCACTACGTGACAAAATAGAGACATTTTGAAGTAAAATGAAAATCCCCTTAACCAAATATTTTTTTAATGACAAATTTACCCCCTAATTAATTAGTGTTAATTCGGTGATTAGTGGTAAAATATAGTGTTAGATGTGAAATTAACGTGTGTTAATGAATCATCTGAACATGAAAAAATTTGAAATTTTGAAATTTTTTGAAGAACACCAACTCGGGAATCGGTATATGTTTTCATTGGTATCAACCGATTATCCAGATCCGGTTTATATCGGCATGAACATAAACCGATTGTGGGTAAATTTTTTCTTTTTTATCTGTGAATTATGTGTTGTTAAACATCAAATAAAATCAAAATTCATTTTATACCCGAGTTAAGAATGAGTATGACTTCATACTCAATCTCAGATCGTTTAAGATGTTATACTCGCTTTCAGATCGAGTATGATTTCATACTCATTTTATGATCAAGCATTAACTAGAAAAAAATGGGTTAACCAGAATCGGTTTACACGATACCTATGTAAAAACCGATTCCTGACATTGCACAACAGGAATCGGTTTATAATAATGCTCATGTAATCCGATTCTAACAAAAAAAGGATACAGAAAAATTGAGAACAACAATCGGTTTACTCGACACACATATAAAATACGATTCTAACATTATACATCAACAATCGGTTTTTATAAGTGCTAATGTAATCCGATTACGGGTTCAAATTTCTCGAACAGAAAACATATCAAGGACAATCGGTCTTTGTGGGCATGAACATAAACCGCTTTTATTTGCAATCGATCACATATACATTAACGTTAACCGATTCGATAAACCGGGAAAAATTTGATTTCAAAATTTTCAATTTTTGAGCAATTTTATGTTACTAAAACCTAGTTTATAGGATTGGGTTGAGAAGAAAAGAAGAAGAATCAGTTGAAGTGAAGGTAAAAATAGCATAAGAAGAAGATATAAAGTTAACCCATTGACGTTGACACTAATATGCTTCTTCATAATCTATGTAAGTGAATTACCTCGAGAATGTGTCTAGATCACCAAACATGGTCTCCCGGCTTCAACGGCCACATCCCATCCACCGACTTGATGCTATCACACCTAGTCTCAAGAATGTATCAGAATTTTGTGTCTTAATGTCGACAAAGATCATGAAACCTGTATCTAGAGAAAATAAGTTACAACTGTGGTATAAATCCAGACTGCTAAAAGCCAATTTTAATTTACATTTCATGTACTTGTAATAGTTGAATCATAGTCAGTGGATATTTTTCATATATCAGTGGCGCAGAACCGGACCCTCTACCTCCTTACCTTTGTTTTTACTTTGGACATCATAGTGCCAATCAACAAAACCTCAAATTCAAGGTTGAACTTCACAAATGCAGCATAAGTTGAACAATTAAAACCTCATTCTGAATATTTACATGATTGAGATAAACCATAAGGTCTTTACGTTTTTTTGATACCACAAGAGCAAGCAACAAATCCTAATTAGGGTGCTAATGGGACGGTGAAACATCCACCTTTATGGATAATATTTCAACATTTTAAGTGTATTCTTGTAGTAGTAACTTTATATTTCAAAGCACTTTCGTATTTAGTTGAGTCTGTAAGTCTTTTGTATCTTTATTTCAGTCTTAGTATCCTTTTAGTACTTTACTTTTGCAAAGCAATTATTTTCGTTTATTTAGGTGTAATCTAGTTTGAGTACAGAATTCGTTTGTTTCGTAATTACATCTTTAGTAGCCTTAGTAATAGCATTATTAGCTTTAGCAGTTCATCCTTCAAGGGAAAAGATTAGATTCTACTTTAAGACTCAATCAAAGCTACAGACACAAATCAAGTTATGGATCAAGCCAAAAAACAAAGGAGTGGACAAATATCTTTCGGGCATTCTACCACATCATCAGGATACAATTGCATGAATAGCAACCTCCATGACATTCCCAAATAATTACTAGGTCCAACGACCTTTGGATTTAATATCTTGAAAATTTTAAATTTTGATATTTTTAATTTCTTCCACAAAAAGAAAAGAAAAGAACCAGACACACGTACTATCCCGGGTCCACTACCGAAAAGGAGTCATAACTCCTGATGAAACTTTCAAGAACACCATCCATCCGAAACCAAAAAAAAAAAAACAATTTAAAATTTTAAAAATCAATGAATTCCCCGAAGGAATTTGTCAAACATAGATCCAAATCAAAGATTGAAAAACCCGATTGACCACCACATCTAATCATCTTTTTTTCCAATATGATTTTTGTTACCTCTCAATGATTTTCTTTTCTAGATCTATTTTTTTATCACTTCAAAATCCAAAGAAAAATTAATGGGGAAGAGAGATTATGCAGAAAAATTAACAGTTAGTATGATCAGTCTCAATCTCAAAAGTAATGTCGACAGCTTTCTGCCCATAATGAAACACGACCTCAAAGAAGCTTTGCTGCTTGCCATTCCATTTCAATCTTAGACATGAGACAAACACAACAAAATTTTATTTTAGTTTTTAAGCCACTTTTGTGGTCTAGAAGGTTAATATTAGAATCATAGGTTTATATTACTACTGTGATCTTTCTCGAACTCAAAAAGAAAAGGTCAGCAACTTTCTACCCATAATGTAACAGGGTCTCAAAGCTCTTGATGATAGTCGACCCATTTCAATCTATAGAGAAGAGACAAGCAGCACAACAATTATTTTTCACGATTTAAGGGGTTGAATTGCGTAAAATTTTAAAAACAATCGAGAATTCTAATGGTGCTCAGTAGCGTATCAGACAGAGCTCAATAGCCCATCGAGAAAGTAAAAGAAATAAAAAATTATTAAACTGAAACAACTACACCCAAAAAATTATAATCCCCACTGGTTTCAATTCCCTTCCTCCTTTATTTAGAGATCAATCTGCATATCTGCTAAATCCTCCCTATTGTTCCAAGAGAAACCAGATTTGGTTTTTAATGTAAAGTAACACTTATAATTGAAATTGGATGTTAAATTATAACAAAACACCATGAAATATAAATAACCAACCTTCAAATGATGCTTCTTCTACCCTTGGAACAAGGAAGATACAAAGATTTGAGGTTCTTCTCTAATAATCTTCAAATTTCTACCCAATTCTAAGATTGGAAACTATAAGATAATAGATGCATCTCTTACACATTGAAATTTCTACCCAATTACAAATTGGAAATAACAAAGTGTTGGAGGCTCTTCTCTTAGGAAGGATTTAGGGTTCTTACCTTTTCTAAACAAAACCAAACTTGAAACTAGTAGAGCTAGGGTTTAATCAATAAGTATAAGTAGTAAACAAAAAGGACAAAGATGAGAAATAAGGGAAAGAATAGGATAAAAGAGTAATTGTGAAATAAAAGGGCATAAATGGTATGTTTGATATACCATTATGCATCAGTTTTTTACTCCATAATAGGAAAAAAGACTATTTCAAATAGGAGAGAGAAAAGAGGAGAAAAGCAACTTTCTCATTGTTTGTTCGTATTACGTAAATTGCTTCTCTCTTCATATTACTACACTTCTTATGATTGCAAACCTCAATCTATCTTAATTGGATATATTGTTTATAGAGACTAGTGCTATAACAACGGTGGATACTGAAAAAAAAAAAAAAAAAGGCAATACTCCTAGTTAGTAATAAAAGAAGATAAAGATTTTGATTTTTCCCACAATGGGTTGTTCATGTTTTTCATCCTGGTTTATTACAGATCAGCCACCCCAATTAAGCAAAGCTTAACTATATTGATTGGAAGTTGAATGAATAATAAAATAGACATGACAACTATGTATTTATATACATATTGGGTAGGACCCAATAATCCTATAACATGGTTAGAATGACGTTATTTTGACATCTGGTGCCATGTTTTCTACAAAACCCGAACGATAATGAATTTAAAACTAATTTTTTGGTGACATATACCTATTATAAAAATCTAGATTCCTACCGAAATACGAAACCTCATCATCCACAAATTTTAATTTCAATCGTTAATCTTCAGCAGTAGATGGTGGTCTTATAGGTCTCGGAATGCATTCATTTTTGGTAGGCTTGTAGAGATTTATAAGAGTTACATGTCACCAAAAACTTTAAATTCATTGGCGTTTGAGTTTTATTTAAAAATGATGCCTAAATATTAAAATAACGTCATTCTAATCGTACCATTGAATTCTGACATGATATAAAGACCTAGTCCGAAGTAAATACTCAGAAACATAAACAAAATCCTATTCAGACAATGCTCATAATGCTTAATCCAACATGTAACAATAACAAAATATATTTGTACACGCGATTCGAAAAGGTACTTAAGTAAGCAAAAAAGCTCGATCCAACTAGAAGTAGACCAAAGACCCGAGGTGGACATAATCTAACCACTAGGATTAGATATGATGAATCCTTTAAGGGAACATCGGATTCCTTTCTGAATGTCATTAGATTCATTGGTCCACATTGAGGCTCCCTATTTCAGTACACTATAAGCGCTAAGAGTTTACATGGCTAGATTGAGACCTACTGAAAATAACTGAGGCAAACTATCAAAGGTAAAATATGGTCAAGTAACTTTGAGAACCCGGTCCACCTACTTACATTAATGAAAACTAACTACCGTTAATCAATCGTCTAACTTTCTTTTTAGTTATGTTAGATTAAGTTATAGTGAAAAGGGAGGGTACCAAGTACACTACCAATTTTTTTCGTTACGAAACTTATATACATTCTTGAGTGACCTTCAATAAAAGATTACAAGCATACAAAAAAAAAAAAGTCCTTAGATAATCTTTAAAATTGATTGTTAAATCATAAGGACTACTTGATGTACGACTTACTTATTCTTTTATTTGTAATGATAAATCAATATAACGGGAAACTAAAAGTAAAACAATAGTATACCAGATATGTTATTAACGAGGCGGGGTTTTCTGGTCGGTTACAGTTGGTATCACAATTTTGTAATGTGACTACACAAAGCTTTTCTTAACAATAAGAAAAACCGAAGATATAAGATGGAAGAGTATGCCAACTTTTGTGCAGAAAGAGAATTCGTAAATGCCACGCCAGGAACTTTGAAAATCGTGTTCGACTTAGAAGAGTAACGTGAGTCTGTTTGGCCTTAATTGGTGACCCACCAGATAGTGCCATTGAAGACCGTTAGCTGTAATGGTAAGTAGATAATGGGACGAGTCATCCCCATCGGTTATATGTAACAATGTGCGTTGTCAAGTCGTCTAGCTAATACCACATTAGTGGCAACCCAAAAAACCGTTCGGAACGATGGCTTGCATCCGATTTATCTGGTATTAGAATTTGTCCCCCACATTATTGTACTAAGAAATGCTTGTCATATTAGATGACCCTTGCAAAATTGGGAACCTTTGGGACTCCTGAGTGCATGGTATGTGGCGTGTACTTAGGATAACGTGTTGAGTTATTCTTTTGGTAATCTTGAGTATGTGGTATATATGAGACATATGTTTAGGGGATCCAAATTGATATTCTCGATAGATTTTTGGACTTTCTGTGTATGTGATATGGGACGTATGCTCAAAAGTTCCTAATTGTTGTTCACAAAAAAATGAAGAAATCTTATGCAACTTATGAGCATCGTGGTATGTGTAAATTCGCAACACCTACATTTTCGTTAGAAAATTCGCGTCGCCCCCTTTCACAACATCTGAGTGCAGTTGCGACCCCGGTTCGCAACAACGGGAGCCAATTGCAAAATTCCATTCTTGGTGTAGTGTCATGAAATCCAAACCAACGAATCTTGCCATAACAATTTTAATTTTGAATACGTGGACAAAATTATTTAAAGGCTTAATAATGTAACACCCACTCTTTTCGCATGTCACATGCTCAAAGATGCGTCATTGAATGAGATGAAGAAGCTTCGTCTCAAGCTCGTGGTGAACATTTAGGGCATGTTGGCCCAGAACTGAAATTGCACCACAATGGCGCATCACGCCAATGAAAGCTTGTCCAAGAGCGATATTACACCATTATGATACATTTGATTTTTTTTTTTCTTTTCTTTTGAAGCATACATTTTGTAAATTGAGCATTGGCGAATAACAAGATATGCAAGTGAACCTTGATATTTTATTGAAAATTAAGTCTTGGCTTTACCCATGACCATATATAGATTCTACATCCAATATTATCTTACCAATTAAAGAAATTTCCAGGTGAAGTTCATATGTCATTTCTATAAAGTTATGAACAGATGTATCTATAATTTCATGACTTCTAATTCATCACTCAAAAGCGTTTTTAACGTAATTTTTTTATCACTTGAACATCTTCGACCATCCTTTTTCAAAGGCAGAATAACGAAATAAGCTTTCAAAAAAATCAACCAACCAACACCTTGCCAAGAAATACCCGACCATTGTATATTAAATTATTCAATTGAAGCTCCATAAGTCAACTAATGTTGAAGTAGAAAGTTTGTTGCCTTAGAAAATCTTTATCTGTCACTCTTCTAACATAACGTATTTTGAATATCTAGAATACTTATAATTGTGTTTCATTAATTGACAACTTTTATGTTAACACCATTTTCAACATTTCTATAAACAAACCATATATTCGATTTACATTCATTGCAGTCATCTTGAGTTTTACTCGATAACAAACTATAACTTAACTTAATTAATTGATTTCCCTAAGTTAATATTAAGCGTATTACAATTTTTTTCCTTTTTTGAAAATGTGTTTCGTATGTTAAAAAAAAAATATAAATACGTTTAGATCAATCAACAAGAACGTGTTAGTTTGTTTAAACGCACAACGCATACTCGTCATTAACAAGTGTAGTTTTACTTTTGACCATATTTTTTCTCGTGCTTAACTAAAATAGTTAATTTGAAAACCACCCCGCATAGAGTTATCTTGAGATTAATTCCGAGAATTTGAGTTGTACAGCGATGAAGTATTGCATACTTGATAGCATGATTCAGAAACAAACTTTACTTTTAGCATTGAAGAGACGCTCAATGATAAGGTAATAAACTTTACTTTTAGCATCTGAAACTACCTTCAAGGGTCAAAACATTAACAAATTGTTTTATTGCTATGCCTGTTTGATCAGTTCAGATTTCTTTGTCGATAATCCAGTACAATGATCTCAGTCATATGAAGAGAAACCTTAGACATATACGTGCAATTTTTGTTTCTTGGTTCTTCTTTTTGTATTCTAGACTATGCGAGTCTACCACTTAGATATAAACGTACTATCATAATAATGGCGAAACGCTAATCCGTTTAGGAATATAACCATTCAATAACTTTTACTGCAATCAGTACGTAATAGATTCAATTATGAGGTTAATGCATTATGTTTAATGCAAGTGAATCAGATATAATTGTATGTCTAAGATTTTGTAATTTCTTGGTCTTATGATTTTCCTCGAACACTAGATAACTTGCAAATTGTGAATGGAGATTTCATTTTTTATTTTTCCTGCTCATTTCCTTTTTTTTCTTTTTTTGATCGAAAAGAAATTCATTATTAAAAAAAGATTACATGGTTTTTCTTTCCTCTATGAGGATAGCTTTAATACAAACTGGAGGATTCTTATCATCCCAAACAAGAACAACTTGTTATTTTACTCGGTCTAAATTTTTTGTTATAGTAATTAGGAAGTTTCCTAACCATGGCGAACAAGTAACAAAGGACTTTGTCTTTATCTTCATCTCAAAGTAAATAAATTTTTTTGAGTCGGGAGTGAAAATAATTTTTTGGTTGAAGTACTCATCCTCATCCTCTCAGAAAAAAGCATCCGGTTAAACTACTCAAACAATGTCTTCAACATCATCATCATCATCATCAGATGATAGTCGGTATCATACTGCTACACGGTCTACACTCTCCTCTCTTTCCTCTGATCATATTCAACAAGAGGTAATTATTTTCTAGCTGTATAAATCTTCATCGCTGTAATTTCTAGTGTAATTTCTTAGATCCTCTATGTACCCATTGTCAATCGCATCACTAAGGAGTTTGACTTCATTTTGGTGATCACCACCAACAAATTAAGGTACTAGGATATTACATAGACCCATTGACAAGATGAGATTAGGAAGAGCAGAAGAAATTTCTTACAGAGAGAGACAGAATTGAATGGTTCAATGAGTGTGGAGACTAGGGTGTTGGGTAGGTTTGGTGGTGGGTTTGTGGACCATTTACAATTGCTATTATTGATTCACTCAATAAACAAGGATTCACTCAACTATTATACCGAAATCAGCAGCTCCTCGATTGTATCTGCCAAATGATACCAACCTGAGAAAACATGACTATAATTACTAGTTGCTTGCTATATGAATGCATGCCGATTATTTCTTTGTGTCAATCTGCATTTGCAATTTATATTTCAATACTTGGTGGCTACGCTGCCTGGGGCAAAGATGGGTCGATGCCAAGTTACAAAAAAAATAAAAAATAAAAAAATATAGACTTCAATTGTTAACTTAATTAAATGGTTTCCCTAAATTATATATTAGGAGTATTACACTTTTTTTACTTTTTTTGAAAAATGTGATTTTTGTGATAAAAAAATAAATAAATATATTTACATTAATCACGAAGAACGTGTTTCGTGTGTTAAAAACAAGATAAAAACAAAATGATAAAAAAAGGTTCACATACAAAACGCATACGTTTCTCGTCCTTAACAAGTGTAGTCTTACTTTTGACCATAGTTTTTTCTCGTGCTTAACTAATAATTAATTTCAAAACCACCCACATCGAGTTATGTTGAGATTATTTCCGGGATATTAAGTTGTGTTGTGATGAAGTATGCATACTTCAAGCACAATTCACAAACAAACTTTACTTTTAGCATTGAAGACATACTCAATGACAAGGCAATGAAAAGTTTATTTCAGTGTTTCACATTCTGGATTTGTTGTGTGTTGTTTCTTTGAAATATATATTTCTTTTAGATATGAGTAATTGGTTTTTTTCTGAACAGGGAAATACATATGTCCCCCTATAGTACGCACATGGTTGTATTTGTTTCGTCATTCAAAATTATGAGTTTATCCGAGCAAGAGATTGAATTATTAAAGCTAGTAAGTATTGTTATCCCTAACCAAAGAAATGCTTTTAGTAAAACCATAAAGGAAATATACTTGCAGCGGTGTGAGATTTTAAGATTTCATCTTTTTGGGCGTGATGGAAAGATGGTGTTGGATCTTATAGAAGAGATAAAATTAGCTCTTCATCTTCTTGATTTTCTGAGGCATAAATTAAAATCATATAAGTTTCTGACTAGTTTTTTTTTTCAGATGTATGTATTCAACTCAACTTTTGGAATAATGTGGGATGAAATGTACATAATAAGTTTGTAAATGACATTTAAATCAAGGATATCTGTCTGTAAATTTCTTACTTGTTTGTGCATAATTAGATCGATATAGATCATCAATTTTGCTTTACTTAGCGTAGCGTTGGAGTTCATATTACACAGTGTTGCTTTAGAGTTAGTGTCGGAGTAAATCTATATATATGTAAGGTTTTGTTTGTACCCAAAATTACTCTTGGGCATGAAACACGATGAATGGAATGTTTGGTGTGTTTTTAGGGTTAGGAGACGAATTGAAGGTAAAAGAAATTGACACATGTTTTACGTGGTTCGGCGCGGTTGCCTACATCCACGGGTGAATCCCCTTGGGGAGTAATTTTTCATTGATGTTTGAATTACAATCTCATTTTCTCTCCCTCCTATTGGCTACCCTTTTTTCATTTCTGCTCCTCACTATTTATACAATTGTATACACAATTTCAATATAACTTAAATGGCACTAACTGCTCATTTATACCTCCCTCTTCAATTCCGCATGAAACTGCTGAAATTATTCTTGCATGTATGAAACTGCTGGAATAAATATTGCATGGCTCAATCTTAAATTCTCGCATGACATGCCGGAATTAAATCGCATGCCTCCATCTTCACCCCGCATGAAAGCTGTTTGCATGCTTCTTTGAATAAATTACGCATGAATGGTGGTGGCGGTATTGGTGGATTGTTGGCCGGAATATTGATCGCATGGGTAGAGATTGGTCGGGCATCACATCTGATAGCATGTCTAGAAACCGACGGATGGCAGAGAGGCAGAGAAATTGGCTGGAATTGGTTGGCAGTGCGGATGAGTATTTGGATGGAGGTGCGACGAGTAAACTGACTTTGACAGTTGACCAACGGTTGACTTTGACTTTGACCTAGTGTTGACTTTGACCGTTGACCGGTCATTGTAATCTTGAGCGGTGGTGGGATGCTTCGGTTGGTGGTTAGAGGGCTTGGATAAGGGCCAAAAGATGATTCAAGTTCCAATTGGGCCCATTATGTGACATTTTTGCTTATGGTACAAACATCGCCCCCTCTTAACCTCCAACTTGTTGGGGGTTAAGACATTTTCGTTTTCCTTAGTCAATGACAAAACTCTCCCCCAAGTGTGGATTATTGATGTTGTGGCGATTGGCAACCTTCTCCTGCTGTTTGCGGAAGTCAAGACGCCCCCGAGAGTACATTTCTGTTGCTGAAATGTAAAGAAAACTGTCTTCGTTGATTATGGAAATCGTAATCAAGTCGCCCCCAAGTGAGGCTATTGTGTTCGGCGAGAAACAGTTGAGTATGAACCGTTGTTGTATGCAAAATCGGTACAGAAAGGCCGAATCGCTCTGTAATGGAAGCGTGACGCTTGAGTGGAGTGGTGTATTTAGTGCTTAAACACAACAAGCAGAACTGGAGTATGAGAACATTCAACTGGACAATGATGCTGAAGATGTCTGTCATCCAATTGATGATACTAGAAGGCCAGTTTCTGATACTGAAGAAATGGGCATTGGTGTATACTGTGATTTTGAGAACAATTACTTTGGGGACCACCACTGTGTTGACTTTATACACCCACAACAGTATATGCAAGCAGTCAATTAAGTTCAAGGATGTGGTTTGGAGCAGAAAGGTAAGTGCGAAGATCAAAAGGGAAAAGTAATTGTTCAAGTCACTATCACATGCTGAGGATAATGAGGATTACAATATTGATGATAGTTCAAGCTCTGAATCTAATGGTGAAGGTAATTGTCTAACTTACAGGGTTTTATTTAATCATTAGTCTCTTTGCTGGTGTATAAAGAATTGACAACCCAAGTACTATCATGTATGCAGGCGTAACAGAAGTCCAAGGACTAGTTGAGGGTGGTAATGAGCCAACCCATCAGAAAGAGAATTCATGGTATAATCAGTTTGAACAAGTGCATGGTCCAGATGTTGATGCGAGATAGCAATGGAGAGTTGTTTCCGATAATGATGGGAATATATTACTCATGGTAGATATTGACACAATGTTTGTGGGTATGCAGTTTATTGACAAAGATGAGTTCAAGAAGCACCTAATGGGTTATGCCATTAAGAAAAGATTCCAGTACAAGCTTAAGCCTAATGACAATGAAAGGATAAAAGTTATATGAAGGTTCAACAAATCTCAAGACTGCAAGTTCTTTATTTGGGAAAGTGTTACCAGTGGTGAACCAACTTTTACAGTGAGGAGGTTCAACTTAAAGCATACATATACAACTCAACTGAAGACCAGGAATAGATCAGCTAATGTAGAATTTGTTGCTGATAATCCTTATGATAGACTAAAGAGAGGAGATGCAATGTCATTGCCATATGCACTCAAATATCAATTATGTACTACTCACAACACCAATGTTCCATATCATGTGGATTGGATAGCAAGAAAAATAACTTTAGAAAGACTTAATGGAAGCTATGATGACTCTTATAGGATAGTTCCAGCCTTTTGTGATATGGTAGAAGCAACTAATCCTGGTTCTGTTACAAAGTACAGTTTTGGAAGGTGAGTTTCCATCTAATTTACTAAGTTAGCTTATTTCTTATAGTAATAGTAATCATAATTTATGTCTTATAATTGTATATATGTTTTTTTTTCAGTGAGGACAAATGTTTTGAATCCATGATGATTGCATTTGCAACACCAATTCAAGGATGGAAGGATGGTGGTAGACCTTTTATTGGTTTGGATGCCTACCATTTGATTGGAAAATATGGTGGTTGTTTAATGGCAAATTTCTTGGTTTTAGATGTCTGAGAATGTGATAGTGACTTTAGCCATAAAGATGGTCGAGAAATGAATGTGGGAAAAATTGGCACTTATTCATGAAAGAGCTGAAGCCACATATTGAAAACCATCCTGCTGGTAAGCTAACCTTTATGTCAGACAGACACAAAGGTCTCTTAGAGTCATTGGATGAGGTTTTCCATGAACATTACAACCTTCCTTCGGTAAGTCTTATTTAAAATCTTGATATTATTTAGACCTTTATTTTTTAAGATGTTTAACTAGTTTGTGATGTGTTCTGCTTTATGTTCAAGAACCTAAAGACACACTTTAAAGGTTCAAAGCTGCACTACCTTGTATACAATGCTACAGAATGCTGCAAGGAGAGACACTGGAAGGTAATATCTATTCATAATTCACTATTGTGTCTTTTTCTGTCATGTTATGTAATGAATTTGCATTACATTAGTCATGTTATTGGTATGTGTAGGCCAATATGGATGATCTTATCAAGTTGTCTCTAGATGCTACAGGTTACATGATGAAGGAAAAACCAGAACAATGGTCTAGGGCCTTCTTTGACCCATCTGCCTGTTGTGAGCACTTAAACAATAATTTCTCAGATTATTTCAATAAAATGATTAGACATATGAGAGACACGCATATTTGTGCCCTTGGAATGATCTATGGCCTGCTAGTTATGGGTACAATGTTTAAAAGAAGAAACGAGAGTGCAAATTGGGAAAATGGTAAGTTGATGCCAACTGCTGAGAAATTGATTGATGAGATGCAGAAATGTTGTGGAGCATTCAGGGTAAATTGAGCTATTATTGATAAGTTATATGAAGCGACTTCAAAGACCAATGCTTTATTTCAAGTTGATGTAGTTTGGAAGACTTGTTCCCATGTTCAATGGCAGTTTAGAGTCTTTGTATGTCAGCATGCAGTGTGTGTGCTCATGGACATGAGAATCAATTGGAAAAAGTGAGCTTTCTCACCTATTTTCACTTATTATTGCACTAAATACAATATTAATGCATATGTTTCAGTGGTTGTGCAGTTATTATTAGTTGTAATGGTGTTGTGCAGTTATTGTTAGTTGTAATAGTGATTTTAATAATACATATATGGGATATTTATGCAGTTATTGCAGCAATACTATCATGTAGAAGCTTACAAAGCCATTTATGCACACGAGATGGGGTTACTGCTTGGAAATGAAGAGTGGCCTAAGGTGAGATGTTTTTTTTTTTAACTTTTCCTATTTTGTCTTTTTCCCCTTTGTCCTTTAATGTCTTTTTATGTCATTTAACTATATTATTGTAGGGAATCTTATGTTTTTTTGGAAAGCTATATTTTAAGATTATGGTTTTACTTTTTCTTTCTGTTACTTATATACTTATCCTCATCTTCTCATCTTCTCATTTCATTTTGCAGCTAGTGGTAGTAATCAACCCACCCATAGATATGAGGAAACTAGGGAACCCTTGCAAAAAAAGGAAGAGAGGACATGATGAAGTTCATAGTGAAAAGAAGGTCATAACTTGTAGAACATGCAAGATGATTGGTCACAACAGGAGAACATGTGCTGGTGCACTAGTTGAATCTAATCCAAAAAAAAAAAGACAGATAACTATGGTGGAAGGAGGAAGTCACAAGAATACTTACCCAAATCTTGCAGAGATGATGAGTACCAGTAGAAGGACAAGTAAGATGGGAAGAGAAAAAGAATCTGCATCATCTTCTCATCCTACCATTGCATCATCTTCTCAGCCTACATATGCATCATATAGACCTAGGGGTGGCAGGGGTTCAAGAGGTGGAAGAGGTTCTAGGGGAGGTAGATCTGGTGGTAGATCTATGCAACAGACATTGAGCCATACCATCAGTGGTGTTGTTGGGTTGTCTCAGACTGTTTCTCAGACATTCACAGTCCCTAAACCAAAGACAAAGAAGGTGACCTTCTCTGCTACTCAATGAAGATTAGTTGCTGGTAGTTAAATGATGTTGTGTTGGTTTAGTTCAGTTTCAGTTTGTCCCTTGTTGATTTTTTGCTTGTTTGAATGGATGTTTATGATGTTTGTTTGAATGGATTTCACTGCATTTGTTTGCAGTTAACTTAAGTAACAAACTTATATTAATTATTAATGGGTATTAATATATATGTAATTAACTTATTTTTCTTTCTTTATTGGTTTCACTGTCACTGATCATTACATTTTACATAGTTAGATTGCCTATTTGCTTGCATAGTAGTTCTGCTATTTTGAGGGTTGCAACTTTGGTTTCATGGAAAACAATATCAAAAACCCATTGAAACTCCAAACAATTGGTACATTTGAGGTAAGTTATTCCAGAGTTATGTTCATTATTGCATATATTTAATGTTACTGTGCCCTTACATTTATTCTTCTTGCAGGGTTGATTTGCCCTTGGATAATTTCTTTTTGTATTGATTTTGTTACCACAAGCAAAGCAGGAAAGTGGAGATGGAAGCTGAAGTTGCATTGCTTTTCCAGGTGTTGTAGCATTTGCAAACCACTCAAAGTATGGGCATATGGAGCAGCTGAAGAACTTCTCATCATCATGATCATCATTTTGTACTTTCAACAGCTTCCTCAAACATTGCAAGGTACCATTTTGCATCTATAATAGATCCATGGACAATCAATTGCCTCATGCATACCTTTCTCACACATACCACAATAGTTGCGGCTGCTGATCTTGTTCCTGCTACTTGATGTCTCCCCTGAACTGTTACTGCACCATTCTTCCATCTTGTCACCACCCATTCTAAACATATTATATGAGGATTGTGAATGAGAATGTATGAGTGCGTAGTTCTGTCTGCATGTGTGTGTGGTTTTATAGTGAAAATCAGATCAAACCGTTGGGGAACAGTCACATTTCCAACCACAAATAATATGTGACGTGTCACACTGGCAAGTGGAGTGCCACGTTTTCAAGATGTCAGGTGGCGTGTCAGTGCCACAGATGCATAGAGGTGCCACATAGACGAATGTTAACCATGGTTCAACTACCACGATTACAAGGGAAGAAAGGGCGGATTAGTCACATAGTTTACCTTTTATTCAATTTATGTGTGTTGGATGGAGAAAGACCAGGTTTGTAATCACTAATTTAAAGTATGATCATTTTGTAAACCAAATTAAGAAAGAGTGACCATTTTGTAAAACACCCGAAATTATACTCTTTAACGGAGAGAAAAGAAAACTAGTAAAGAATCACCTAATATGTATGATATTATGATACGAAGAGAACACTAAAACACCTTAACATGTATGGTATCTATTTTCTTCAAAATTAAATTACCCGCATGAATATTAATGCTGACTCACCTGAATCTAACTCATCACATTTACGTCCGACTTAGTCCGTTCGAGGACTTAACAATTGTTGAACAACATCGTTTTAAATACCTTTTACATCTAATCTGATTTATGTCAAACGAGTCAAAAGGTTTTAAATCCATCTAAATATGACTATGTCGAACGACCCTCCGTCTAAGATGTGATCGGGCCACATACATTTAGCCCACCTTCATATTTTAACATGTATTACATAGTCGTACCGCATCGTAGCCGCACCGGCCAAACATATTAAATATAAAACTTCGACCGACTTCAATACTCAAACTCAAAAAGTACGAACAATACATAAGATTATGAGATAACATGAGTCCGAATTTGTGCACATTTTAATCTCTACCATTGATTTAATTTAGAGAGTTATGTAACGAGGGTCGAGATTTTAAGCATGGAGAGTAATGGGGCCATCGGCTAAATAATCAACCAATCAGAAAAATATGTTAAATATACACTCCTCAGAAGATTGTGAACAAATTTGGACTCGAAATAATATGCTTCAATTAAGAAAAAAAAACAAAAAAAAAACAAACAATCTGACATCTAAGTTATAAATACGTCGGATGCTAAACAAGATTTAGATCTCATATCACCAAACAAAAAAATTTAAAAATCAGACACTTTTTTTAGTCCCATGTATTCAAAACTTTATAATCTTAGGCCTATTCCTATGCACATGCCAAAAAAATGGTGTTTGGCATACCAGGTGGCATGGCAAACCATCTGCGCCACTATGGGAAAACCGCGGAGCGAGCGAATTTCTAGCGAGCGATATTAACAACGATGAAGTCTTTATCGTTGTCGATATTGTTAATATCGCTCGAAATTGACTCCATCGCTGACGTTATAATCAATATCGCCACCGTTCGACTTTCTGACGCCTATAAATACCGCACCTATCTTCTCAACTCTTCTCAATTCTTCTTCTCACTGATTTTCTTAAACTTCTGTTCTAAACTTAAAGGATTTTCTTTTGATTTTCTTAAACAAATATGGAGAGAAGAAAAAGAAACAGAAAAGCGAAAGGATGTACTAGTACCCCAGGCAGTGGAGTAAGTTTTGTTGTGGATACAAATTATGAGTTTAATAATGTTAGACAAGTAGCCGGTGAAGGTGTATTCTCTAATCACCTTTCTGATCATGAGGAGTGATCTAACTCGATAAATCTAAGAGGTGGATGGACTGAGTTACGTACAATTTTCCAATTACTTCCCCCTGTTGTTCAAGAGAGAGTTAGAAGGTATCCTTGGCGACATCTATATCAAATACAACCTAGAAACCACAGGACTCAAGGTGTTCAAGTTATACTAGAACGATGGTGGAAGACTACAAACACGTTCTTTTTCAAGGACTTTGAATGCGGTAAGTCAGTCTTTTCTAGTAATTTAATTTTTAGATTATGTGTTTTGTTTCATAAAAATTAACAAATTCTAATTATGAATAATTATTGTTAATAGGAGTTACACCGATAGATTTGTACATGTTAATTGGAATTCCATGCAAAGGAAACTTACTTCCATTTAACAGACCAAGGTTGTGTTTGGTATCTTGGATATCCTATCCTAGGTTGGGTTATCCAGTATAAAACTGTTAAAATGTGTTTGTCTCACTGCAATTTTAATCCTGGATAAGGATTACTAAACCTTCCTTGATTTTAGGAAGCTAAAAAGTGAGGTTAAGGTATTCTTCCAAATACAGGATACTGTATCCTCACAGGTTAGACACAGTTATTTTCCTTTTAAAATAAGTATTTAGTTAAGAAATAATTATTCATATTAACCTATTTCTGTAGTCAAACAAACACAAGTTAACCTAGCCCAAGATATGATAGAATTTTAGGATAAAACTAACCATTAACAAGGCTATCATAAATTAAATTAAGATAAACTTTTAGGGATATGTTATCCCGTTTCCAAGCTCCCAAGAGACCCTAAATTGGTTATCAAACGGTAGATGGAAACAAAGACTTCCTTTATATTCAAATGAATTAGAAGGAAATCCTACACATAGACAAATAAAAGCGCATGGGTTGAAGGTGTCTGGGTTGAAAAGTTTTTCCAGCGTTATGCTAGGAAAATGAATGAAAACAAAGTAATTGGTAATGAATATTTGATCCCCAACCATTATGAGGAGCTAGAACGTCTGTTTGTATTGTGGACACTAGGCCAATGTCTCATTTACAAATGCTAGCTCAAGAGTGTTAATTGGGTTTCTCGAAGCATTAAAAGATTTAGAGCAAGCACCAACATATGATTGGGGGTCTGCGATTTTATCAGAGATTTACATGGCCCTTGGTGATAACTCGACGTGTGGTAAAGATAGTTTTAATGCTTTTTGGGGAGTTCCGGAGGTAAGAACCAATAGTTTTCACATTATGTATTTATTTGTCATTTTCATATGGAAAACTTATTAACCTGTTGAATGTTATTATTTTCAGTATTGGTGGTAATTGGTATACATATTTCCGTGTTTCGGAACCTTGTCTTAAGAATCATACCAATGTATTTCCGATCATACGAAAGTATGATTCCGAGAATTGGGAAGCTGCACAGATTGAAGATGGTCAACATGCTGCTATTGTTCATAAGATTCAACAGTTGAGTAGAACAAGCCATAACCTTGTCTCCCAGCCATATGAAGCACTACCTTAGATCCAAGAAGAACTAGGTCAGAGAATGGTACATTTAATCCTTACAAGGATGGCGTTATACTGCCCCTATTTCGAGAAGGGTGTTTGGTATTATGGTGAAAGACATCTTCTTATGTTACAAGGAAGATCGGTGATAGTTTGTCAACCCTTATCCCATTTCAGATGTTTCAACATATGATTACTTCAAATTGATAAGGGAAGGTCATCATTGGCAAGAAGCTGATGAATTGATCCAGGATCCGATGGACAAATATGAGTACCTATCTTGGTATAACACTATTTTAAAGCCAAATATTGCTATGCAACCGCAAAGTTTGGGTCGGATGGATTTCCCAGCTTTAGGTAGGTTGCCACTTGACAATGAATTTCTTCCTTCCCAACCTCCACCAGAGACGGGTGACGCATTTGCATATCCTTCTCAAAGTTTATCGTCAAACATGCCACCATTTTCTTGGGAAGTAAAGACTATATCCATCACATCTGGAGAGATTGTTACTTATCCAATTGTTTCTAGTGCACCTACTCGGACTTATCCGTACTGGGGTCAATGCTATAGAGTTGCGATGATCGGACCCGGTTGAACGATTTTGAGGCTTTATTTCAAGGATTTGAATATGCACTTGGATGAGATGCAAAAATTGAGGGAAAGCATGATGTTTGAGATGAGTCAAGGACTTTAGGTAATGAAGGTTCAGTAGTAGTAGGGAATGAGTCCGGTGTTACGGGTGAGTTGGTAGAGGAATGACTCATTTGAGTCCCAGTGTTACATGATGCGCGTCGTTTACACAACAAATTAATTACTTCTTTCCACACAATTAATCTGGTAATATAATGGATAGGAGTTCGTTCCCACGAAGAGCAGGGAGATTTTAGTTGTTATAAAGTAACCGAAAGGGAGGTTTTTAGATTTTAATCAAAGTAAATGACAAAAGAAAATATAAGAGATTTGTTGTAAATAATAAGGAGAAAGAAGACTAGGGAATCCTTCTCTGCCACATCGAACCGAAACTTAATTGAATACAAGTTTATCTATTGTTGAATTTATATTGTTACCAACCGTAGAATAGCAATAAGCTCTACTATCCACCGGATTCCTGTTGTCACTGGATACGGAAGCGCTCGACTACCAGTTTCTATCCAACTAACCCACCAAAAATAAGCTCTCAAGGTGTAGATTAACGAATGCTTTACACTTTTTGAATCAGGTTGATCCTAGCATCAGACGCATAGGCTCAGCCTGCTTACTAGTGTTATCTTTATACACAATTGGTTAACAAAATCCCTCTATCAGCTCTTGCGATTTACTACTTGTGTAAAGAATTGAGTGACAATTACACGTATCACCAACCCCAATACTAGTAGAAGAATTATTGATTGGTTAATTTAATTGATCATTTTAAATAATCCCTCAATATTCTTAAACATTAAAAATAATAAAGATAATCAACAAATAAATAAAACTTGAAATAAACTTGGTTTAAGAAATCAAAGCTTCATTGTTGAGGACTTTGAAATCATTCCTAATCAATAAAATTTAGCTACACATGGATTTACTAAAACCCATAAAAATATATATAGAAGAAGAATTATAAGAAGAAAACTTAGTTTCCCCATAAAAGGGTAAACCCTAGATATGAAATAAAACCTTTCCTCTCTGTTCTTTTCTGTATTTTTTTTTCTCTAAAAATTGTCGCTCTTCTTCACTTATGGCTGCTTTATATAGGCATGAGTTCACTAGGTACGATCCACAAAATCCGTACTTGATATGGATCACTATGTCGGTTAAGTGATGTTGCTACGGTGCATCATGGAGTAATTTAGTAGGATAATCACTGCTGTTGATTGGATGAAACTTCAGTGGGATCCAGGTGGTCTTATTATACCTTCTCCAGCACTTGTTATACATCTAGATCGGTACTCCTTGTTGCAGCATATTCTTATTTTCTCATACGCGTCAACTATATTTACGTACTCGGAAATCTTTGATTTTTGTTAAACACTAGTCCAGAAAGGTCTAACAATCACGTTTTTAAATGACAAATTAAATCCGTGATTAGGATTTCACAAACAAATTCCGTCATATAACATGAAAATAGTGGGGCCCAACATGTAACATAGAAAAAATGTCATTTTCAAACGTGGTAATTTGTTAGGTCTGTGATTTAATGATGAACCATTAAATAACAAAATATGTCCGACAAATAAATTAGGTTTATATACGCCCACCATTAATCTTCTATTGTGTACCCAAAGCGGCTATCCACATGTTCCTTTAAGTTTGTAAAAAGTTAGCCATTGGCCCATTGGCATAGTTGCCACGAGTCTTTCTTTTTTTGGTCGGTTTGGTTTGCCATAATCCAAGTCTTTATTTCAGACCCAAACTTTACCTCTCGCTCTTCTTCATCTTCTCTGACTAACTGCGCCTCTCTCTTTGGTCTTCCTCTTTTCTATTCTCCTCTGAGCGAAGCTTTTGGAAGATTTCCCCCCAAAATTAGTTTCTTTATTTCGTTGATTTAGCTTTCAATCGTATTGTTCAGTCGTATAAAAGTTGAATAGAGAATTGTTGAGTTTCCTTTAGCTTCAGAGTTTATTGGACGAATAATACCAAACCCTAACCCTGAATTACTCAAAACACACGCACAATTGTACTTATTTCATTATCGTCTAAACCCATAGTTGTTCAGATACGTATGACGAACCTAATTTTCGTTTCACCTTCTCAAACCCTATTTCCAGTTTATTTGATCTCTATAAAAGTAGAAAAGGTAATATTCTCCGAACCTTCAATTTTTCATTTATTTTCTATTATCAAGTTCTTCGCTAAACATTTTGATGTTGTTTAAATCTCACAGATGCTTAAAATGGTTTTGATGGTTGCAGATGTTTATTGGTTTACTGGTAATTGATGGTTCCTGACTCTTACGAGGTAAAAACCCCTATTTTTTAATTTAATAACTCTTATAAGTACCGGATACGTAAGTAGCTACCTTGTTTTGCTAGGTTTCAATCTTCTATTTTGTTTCGTTCATTCTTTGATTAATTTTTTAGGTGTAGTTTTAAAGATCCTTTCATGTTGATGAAGATTTATGTTTAAGGTAATGGCTGCATACAATAGTTTATTTTGACAGTTTTGTTGGTGCCTAGATTTCATTTGGTATTATTTAGCTAGAATGGCTGGTTATGGAAGTGAATGCTCTAGTGCTCATGCAAGTTTCCAATGTGGTCTGGTGATGTATCTGAACTATGGGCAAGAAAGCAAACTCTAGAATTTTTCCATGTTTCAGTTTGTTTATAAAGTTTAGAGAAATTTTCATCTTAGTGTTTAACTGATCACAGTATCCTGTTCTTGATGTTTACATTTTCGGGGTATGTTTACATTTAGTTCTTTGTCTTAAATTGACCTCATTTTCATGCCTAATGGAACATGATTGGTTACCCTTCTAAAAATTCCAGTTTGTTGATGGCTAGCTATTATGTATTGAAAAATACTGTGAAGGAGTGGTAGGGTGACTAGATTCGCAGTATCATTGCTTCATTTGATAGAAAACTGAGCTAGAAGTTGGTATCTTTATTGTAATGAGCAAGTACCAAGTGAATTCGTTTTTTGTGAGTGTCGTTTTTAATATTCATTTCGATTGATTACTAATGGAGGTTCTCTTCTTTGTAGGCGAACTCATTGGTGCAGATATTCCTAAGTAACCAAACTATTGAAAGGTTTACATATGCGGAAGGGTGCTAGTGTTTCTGAAACTCAAATTCTTGGTGTTGTGTTTATGAAGGCCAGTTTTTCAGGAAGTGAAGGTTAATCTGCCGAAAAAGAAGCAAAAAAAAAATGAAGCTTTGGAAGCACGGTTAGATGCTGAAAGACAGAAAACCAACACTGGAGTTCATGATCAGATCCCTAATAGCTCTTATCAGCAGGTAACACTAGTACCCCAGACTACTGAAATTCAAAAATTTAGATGGTCTATTTCTTGAAAACTATGGTGCATGTCATGTCTTTCGTATACTAGTCCATATAGCCTTATAGAGTTATCGTTAAGAAACCTGACTCATTACTGTGTATGTCAAGTGGTCAGTTACTGTTCATGTCATATCTTTCGTATACTAGTCCATATAGACTTATAGAGTTATCGTTAAGAAACCTGACTCATTACTGTGTATGTCAAGTGGTCGATTCATCGTTCATTCCGGTCTTTTTGTGGTATTGATCCCTTGGCTCATTCTTATTTTTTGGATCACAAACTAGCCGAGGAATGGGTGATGATGTCATCACAAATGTCATAGGTAATAAAACTCAGTTATGCCTTTAAGATTTAGGGGGCTTCTGCATTATATGCAGTCATTGTTAAGAAACCTGACTCATTATTGTGTATGTAAGTTGTCGGTTACAGTTCGTTGAGACTTTGAACTTAGGACATTTAAGTTTGACTCAAATTAGGTGATAGAAATTCTGAATCTTAAACTAAATAGGTATCTTGTTATACAAGATATATTGGAACCCCAGCAACACCTTTGATGTTTGGTCTCTGCTTTTTCAGGAATTTAATGAAAATACCGGTAGCATCTGCATACGTTGATAGTGCAAAGATGTTGATTGACTGCATGATTGATCCAAGGGAGACGTTATGTGATAGAGATGATGCAGTAGTTTGGGATGTTTTCAAGAGGTGACATTCCTGTAGGAGAGCGACCAAATTAGAATGACAGGGAGAAAATAGATTGAATTCAACTCTAATGTTCAATATCTAGTATTTATCTTTTGTTTTGTATTGGAAAGTTTTATTTTATTGGCTGTTATTTTGGATAATTATAAAAGTCGAATTCAAATACAGTTGAAATTATAATTTTAATTTCTAACTGACTAATTCAATTTAACCAAAATTAGACCCCAATTCTGAATTTGAATCTCATCGAATTTCAGATATATCAGATCTGAAAATCAAAAGTATGAATCAGCCAGAAAATGACGGAACAGAAGGATACCACCGTTATTTTTATACCAAAATAACTGTTATTTTATTTTACATTCAATAACCGTGGTAATTAATAACAGATTCTATATGTGACTTTAAGTCACAAATTTTGTTTGTCATATTCAATAACGCTCTCTGTTTGTCATTTATAAAGAGTCACACTAAATAAATAACGGTTCGAATAATAGATAAAAACCGTTATAAATAATATTTTATAACAGACTTCATTCGTCATTTATATCCCCTTCTGGACTAGTGAAAGGGAGAGCAAAAAGTGATCCGAGGAGTGCAAAAATCGTGGTTGGACTCCTAACTAGACTCAACCCTATATTTGGTTCTAACTCGGTCTAATTTACCCTTACTAGTCGCACACGTTTCTCACACGTCCAAAAAAAACTAAAACTCTTGGTAGTCTTCTTCTTAGTAGTGAGTCATGAACCCTAGCAGATTTACCTTCAACTTATTGAAATCTCGGCTTTCATAGTAGCTAGGAAGGAGGATAACATGATAAAGGAAAGAGTGATCTATGTTATTTTACATGAAATTGGACCACAAATTCTTACCGAGGACTAGCTTTGCACCATATCTCCGAGCTCCATGTTCATATGGTAATGGAAGCGTGGATCTAAATCAGGACATCTCTCCACATAACAGCAGAACAAGTTCTAGGAAGCTTCATGAACGAATACTAATCTTAAGCACCGATACTTCCAAATGATAGAGAATTCTTTCATAGTATGTCAACAGTATGCTCAAATCAATACTCTCGATCCCGTGGCAATTTTCACATTTCCACAAGCTTACTTAACAATAAACGTGTTTTTGCCCAGGATGTTGTCCCTTGTTCTAAACTAAGCCTACTCGTAACAAACCTCGGAAAGGGAAAAAATCCTTTACGAATCACACTTTGGCATAAAAAATCAACGAGACACCCTAATAAGTTAGGGCTATTTTCACGTAAGAAGAAGCCGACGAGAGAAATGGTGTTTTTTACTGTATTCGTCTTAACGTGTGAAGTGTACGTGAGATTAGTAAGGATATTTTAGGCCAAAGAAGAAAAGTTTAGTGAGTTGACTCTAGTTACGAAAGTCGACTACGTTTTTCGCACTCCTCGGATCACATTTTGCTCTCCCTCTAACAAAAATCAAATCTTTTCCGTTCATTATCAAGTATCAACAACGACAAGCTAGGTTCTCCAATGTATTCTCAGTGAAGTTAACTATCAAACTCGAGTTCCCTGTTCTTCTTAAACTCCTCCGTGAATCGCTGGTCATCTTGAGCTTGAGACAACCTAAACCTTTCCTAATTCTTTCTCGACTTTACATCACTTCGGACTCGCACCTCAGACTCGAGCTCCACCGGTCCATGTTGGTTCCTAGTTAGAGCACCACTTCTCATTATTATCCCAATCTTTTCCTAAAAGCTCTGTCTCTTTTGTAATCGAGCTAGCAGAAACACCGGACCTCGGCTCTAAGTCCAACACAAGATTCATTCTCCATTTGCCATCGATGACAGCAACACTCGAGACTCGCAACTTATTTGAATCCCAGCTCGAGTTTCCACCGACACTGATCAGCAACACCCTTCATCATCTCTGTTTTGCTGAAACTCTCATCACGATCCATAATCTACTGTCGATAATGACAGCAACCCATTCTCCATCAATCACTAGCGATCTCCGTCAAACATCCATCACAAACTCGACTACATTCCATGATTATCAATAGCTAACACCAAGAACAGCTCCAAGACTCGATACTCTTCTCAACTTTAGAGACAATCCAAACTCCATCGAGCAGAATCAGTCATAATCATTCTCACCTGTAATGGCAGTAACAACTACCATTTATTCCCTCGAGCTCAAACTATGTCTTCTCAGCACAACCGTGTTCTTCCACTTTGAGCTGAGCTTCATCACCATCATTGAATACAACCTCATTGAAACCCACTGGTCCATACTCTAGCTCGAACCCTTAATCACCATTCACTACGCCTTCGGTACGGCAACATGAGATTTGCTAGAAAACTCATCGTGTTTTGTTGATAGGAAAGAAGATGATGGTGGCAGCCCCGAACTGAATGTCCGAGTTCCCTTAACACTATTTGAATTTGAACTTCCCCTCAGTAAATGACATGAATTCCTTTAGCGCTTCCGTGAGACAGTCCACCCCTTAATGAGAATGACTACCACTTATTTTACAGTGGGGGTGCCAATATCACTTCCCATGGAAAATGACCATTTTACCCTTTTAGTCTTTTAAGTTCTTGTTTTACTCATAACTTCTTCATACGAACTCAGAATGACTCCGTTCTTTCACCATTGCCTTTGTCTTCTCGTCCTCTACATAATGAAAATTAGAAATCTTGTACTTGAACGAGTTTCACTTAGTCTTTGGCCCTTCTCCAGTTGTAGCTAGCTTCTTTTATTACACAATTTAGTGCATATTCACTTCTTTTGGATGATTCATCTAATAAATCACAAATAAGAGAAAACAAGTGTAATATACAATTTTCAAGAAAACCAACGAATACTAGCATGGAATTGACACTAAATATATGTGAAATATGCACTTATCATTACAGGAGCTGGTAGAGGAATGAGTCCAGGTGGAAGTCAGCAAACTCGTGGAAGTCAGCAAAGTCGTGAAATAAGTGAAAGAAGATTGAGACGTCGTCTTATGGAGGAGGTACTAGAAAGTTCAACCCCAAACATGATGTTAGATAGTCAAGGAGTACGTGGTGGTGAAGAAAACATTGGCTTGGATACAACTCCTACACGTATGTTTAGTCATTTGCAAACTGACATAATGACTCCAGCTGGTGGTGTGAACATGGAAGTAGTTAGGCAAATGAATCTGTATACCCCAATTGCCTCAACCTCATCAGCATTTCAATTATTCCTGCAACAATATCAACCACACGTATTTCAAGATTTGTATCGAGTTCTCATACCCCATTATCCCATTGCTTATCAAGGTTATGGTGATTCTGATAAGACTCAAGCACCAAGTGAGTCTCAAACCGGCACCATAACTAATTTGTTGACCAACTCTATGGATCCAGAAAATGCAGGCAATTGGATCTTTGGTCAGGGAGGAAATGGACAAGGAAATGAGTAGTTTAAATGTAATCTTTTAGTTGAAATGTGAAATGTAATTTTGTTTTTTAGATTAATAATTAATGGAAACTATCTTTTAAATTAATATTCAGATTGAAACTAGTTTTACATTCATTAAAAAATAACCTTGATTGCATAACACGATACTTATAATTTGAATCCCTGCACATGAATATTGTAGAGTTCATCACATTCGTCATGACTTCCATTGTCTTGGCGAATTTGGTACGAGCTCTAATTTTTAGTTCTTCATTTGATAACCCAGGATTATCCCCTTTTATCAACCACATAATTTCTTCGATACTTTCGAACATTGTCATTGATGGATTTACATGACTTATTTAGTAAACTTATGAAACACAGTGTCCCATAAGTTAAAAGTCTCTAAAGTGAAATCTCTATCGCTTGCAACTAAAACCCAACATCGAATTAGAGAAACATCTTCCTCTGGAGTAAAATCCACTTCGGTTATGCGAGCACTAGGCATGAAGAAATGAATTTGAAGTTGGGTTGGAATTGGTAGAAAACAAGTATTTATAGGGGTTGAAATGGTAGCCGTTAGATGAAGATCTGATTAGCGATTATCATAGTAGCGAGCGACAACTTGACTATCGCTGTCGAGTTAATGACCATCGAGCGTTGTGTTGAACATCGAGCGACCGAGACTCTATCGCTCTCGTGTATGCCTATATGCCAGGAAAAACATATTGACATATGAGTTTGGCAGTTTGGCATACCCATAGTGGGTGCATATATGCCAAATATCATGTTTTGGCACGTGCATAGGAATAGGCCTTACGGACAAAACTTCTTAACCAAAGCAGTTTTCCTTTTAACTTCAATGGAGAAACTATAAAGTAAAAGTTAAAAACTCCAATGGAGAAAGTCATCACCTTTCACTTTCATTTTGTGCCTCTTTAACACGGGCCGTGCCTGTTGAAAAAAAGAGAAGAACAAGAAGAACTTTCAAAGACCCTTCTTTACTCTCTGTCTTCTCTCTCATTAAGTCGTCTCCTTTCTCTCTCTTCTCCACACGAGAAACCTTCTTCTCTTTTTCAAAAGGAAGAAGAAACCAACAGCAGGGCTAAAGTGATTGTCTTTATTATCTTCACTTTCATCTTGATCTTACTTGAAAACAATAACCGCAACAGAATTTAAGGTATGGGTTTTTTTTCTGGATTTTTTTGAATTTGTTTTGTTTGGACTTGATTTGGTTTATGCATCTGTTGAAACCCTAGTGAAAATCTGATTGAATTAGGTGAAGTAATGATTCAAGTTTTTATTTTTATTATCATTTATGATCTGTTTGTGTTGTGTTTGACTCTGGGGGTTCATTGAATTTTAGTAATATCCATTTTTGTTCAACTTTTTTGGAGTATTCAAAAATGGGGAATACTCTTTGCAATTTGTATAGTGTTTTGATTTTGACTAGATAATGATGATCAGTGGTTGTTTGGAATGGGTTAGTTTCTTTGGGTATTGCTTGAATTTAGGTGTCTATGTGTGGCACTTTCTATTTTTGGGGAAATTGATAATTTAGGTTTGGGCATTTATCAGGGGCGGCGACTGACCATGGTGGAACATCCTTGCTTTTGATTTGGAATACCGTCGTTTGCGATAAAAGGACGCTACACCATGAGTTACGGCAAGGAAGAGAAGTTTGTAAGGTTAGTCAGTATGCTTTTTTCTAATTGTTCAGTCCATTTCAATGATTATGTTCTACGATTGTAGAGATGTTGTACTTGTATAGTTAGAAAATTCATCACCATCCTCGTAGTGCTATAAAATTGGTAATTGTGTGGGATGTTAATACCCGTACTTGTTGTACTTAGAAGTCTGTATCTTTTCAAGTAGTAAAACAACTGTTCCCACATTCCTTCGGATTACGTTATTCGATAAACATAATCATTAATTAGTGATTACCTTTTGCTTGTTCTCTTTTTACGAGTCTAATCTGAGGTTTAATCTATATCCTTAGTTTAATGGGTAATATGCTAAAGGTGTACGTTATCTTAACCACTAATTCAGGGGATGCACCCTGGATCTTTTGGTGTTCCCTTTTTGCTTATATGTTGGGCACTGGTTGATGCCTTTGAATCTTTCGCCAGGGATTGACAGTAGAAGTTTATTGTAACATTTACTGCGGTTTATCTTTTTGATGTTAATCCCTCATTTGTATATTTTTTCGGCGTATGTTGATCAGGTTTCAGGATTGGACTTCGGAGCCATCTTTAAACAATGACAGGAGGTTTTCTGATAGAGATGGATCTTCTAATTTAGGAAGCCTTAAATCTAAAGTGAGCTTGGTTTCAGAAAAGATTCGAACGGGCTTCACTCAGGGGTTTCGGGGGAGGGCCCTTCGGGGGATTGGTAATTCAATGAACCTTGACCCTCAGAGGGAATCGAGAGTCTCTGAAGATCCTAGATTCAACACTCAGAATACTGAATCAGCGAAGCGAATGCTTGACCCTCAGGGAACATTTCTTCAAAAGTGGAATAAGATATTTGTTTTGTCATGTGTGCTGGCTGTATCCTTAGATCCCTTGTTCTTTTACATCCCAGTTATTGACGGAAAGAAGAAGTGCCTCAGTGTTGATAAGAGGTTGGAAACCGCAGCATGTATATTGCGTTTTTTCACTGATATATTTTATGTGCTTCATATTATCTTCCAGTTTCGCACTGGTTTTATTGCTCCATGGACTCGAGTTTTTGGAAGGGGTGTGTTGGTTGAAGATCCCGTTGCTATTGCCAAACGATATTTAACAACATACTTTCTGATTGACATCCTCGCAGTCCTTCCTCTCCCGCAGGTGGTAATTCTAATTATTATTCCTAGAATGAGAGGCTTCGCAGCTCTGAATACAAAGAACTTGCTGCGGTTCATTGTCCTAATCCAATATGTCCCGAGATTGATTCGAATATATCCACTGTATAAAGATGTTACTAGAACTTCAGGTATAATCACTGAAACAGCTTGGGTTGGTGCCGCTTTCAATCTTTTCCTTTTTATGCTTGCAGGTCATGTAAGTATAACTATCAACCTAGTTTTTTCCTCCTTCATATTTCCTTTATTTAATATATATTACAATTCGTGATTGGTCAATCTCTTCCATATTAGATTTTTGGAGCCTTGTGGTACCTCTTTTCGATCGAGAGAAACGATACATGCTGGCGGAGGGCATGCGAAGATACCATTAATAACTGTGTTACCAAGGATCTATATTGTGGAACCAATAGTAAAGAAAATCTATTTCTGGATAATCTTTGCCCCTTCGCTGAACCAAACGTAAACGCAACTCTGTTCAATTACGGAATTTTCCTTGATGCTCTTCAGTCAGGAGTAGTGGAATCAAGAAATTTTTGGGAAAAGTTGTTTTACTGTTTATGGTGGGGATTACGAAGTTTAAGGTTGGTGCATATAAGATTTAGTACTAATCTTTTCTGATATGATGTTAATTGTTACTCTCGAGGTTGGACCTATTTTTGGATTTGCCTTCACATCTGCATCACGGCAGGGCTCATTTTATCTTTTTGTTGGAATTATAATGAATTGATGACCCTACCTTAACTTGTTAATTTCTTGCAGTTCCCTTGGTCAAAATCTCGAAACAAGTACTTATGTATGGGAGATTCTCTTTGCGGTCTTAATATCAATCGTTGGCTTGGTTTTATTTGCACTCCTTATCGGAAACATGCAGGTTACCGTTTATTCTATTTATTATTCTAAAGCTTATGTCGAGTTTTGAATTGTTGCCAGAGGAAATCGTACTAATTTTGTTACTTTTGATGTTACAGACATATCTACAGTCAAATACTGTTAGATTAGAAGAAATGAGAGTGAAACGCCGAGATGCAGAGCAGTGGATGTCACATAGATTACTCCCTGAACCTCTGCGAGAGCGAATCAGGAGGTATGAGCAGTACAGATGGCAAGAAACAAGGGGTGTTGATGAACAGAATTTGCTCTATAACCTTCCTAAAGACTTGAGGAGGGACATCAAGCGCCATCTCTGTTTGGCGTTGCTGACAAGAGTAAGTCCTTTGTTATGTATGTATATACTAGTAGGGCACATCGTTGCATGTGTTATTTGAGTGGAACATGGCACACATAAGTACCACTTAATCTAATAGAAATAGCCATAGATTTGTATTCGTCTCTTAGTTTTCTAATTTGACCAGTTTGCCCTCATTTTATTTCACTTTTGTTTAGTATGTCGGAGTATTTTAGTAAAAAGCCCCTAAAAACCTCTTTGCTTACTGCTTAGTATATAGTAGAGATAGTTTGGATCAAACCTTAGCAATTTTAGGTTACTGACACATGCACTCATCTTCGTTTCACTTTTAGGTGCCAATGTTTGAAAAAATGGATGAACAACTACTGGATGCTATGTGTGAGCGTCTCAAACCAGTATTATACACAGAAGAAAGTTACATAGTGCGAGAGGGTGATCCTGTTGACGAAATGCTCTTCATCATGAGGGGAAAACTATTGACTGTTACCACCAATGGTGGAAGAACAGGATTCTTCAACTCCGAGCAACTCAAAGCCGGGGACTTTTGTGGTGAAGAATTACTTACATGGGCTCTTGATCCTCAAACTACAGCCAACCTCCCAATCTCTACTCGAACTGTTCGAGCTCTGTCAGAAGTCGAAGGTTTTGCCCTTGTAGCAGACGACCTTAAATTCGTGGCTTCTCAATTTCGAAGGCTTCACAGTAAGCAACTTAGGCATACTTTTAGGTTCTACTCGCAACAATGGAGAACATGGGGAGCCTGTTTCATACAAGCAGCTTGGCGTAGACACTGTAAGAAGAAACTCGAGGAATCTCTACGTGCAGAAGAGGATAGATTGCAGAATGCATTGGCTAAAGGAAGTGGGAGTTCACCAAGTCTTGGTGCAACTATTTACGCTTCACGTTTTGCAGCAAACGCCTTGCGTGCATTGCGCCGAAATGGTGCAAGGAAAGCAAGGGTTGCTGATAGAGTACCTCCGATGCTACTTCAGAAACCTGCGGAACCTGATTTTACAGCTGAACAATAGTGATTTGATTTATTTTTTTAATGGTTTTTTTTTTGGGTATTTTGATGATCTGTAAAGATTGAAAGATCGGGAAAACACTTCAAACAAACAAAAAAAAGAAAGTCCAAAGGGGTTTGCTGTATCCAGATAATCTGTGTATATTATGTAGAATATAGCTAGTGCATTTGCTGTCATACCTTTGTATTCTTTGATTTGTACACTAATTTTTTTTCTCTCTTTTATAATGTCTGTTGGTTTTTGGGTTTGTTCTTCCTTGGGCTTACAAATTTATGTTCAGAAAAGAGATGGAAAGAGTGACATGTACAAAAATCTGTTCAAACATTTTCATCTTCTGATAATCAGGATAGGCTGGTCTCGATGTATGTACTTTTTTTGGTGCACACCAGTGCATGTCCTCAAGTGCACACCCTTTAGCGAGAAGCCGAGGAACTTCTCAAGCCCAATGGTGCAGGATAAGTAAGAAAATGAAAGGTCTACCATAACTAAGGCCTCTTCCTATGCACATGCCAAAAAAATGGTGTTTGGCATGCCAGGTGGCATGCCAAACCATTTGCGCCACTATGGGGAAACCGCTGAGCGGTCGAATCCCTAGCGAGCGATATTGACAATATCGCCAGCGATAAAGGGTAACGGCTATCTTTTTTCACTCAAGCGGTAACGGCTATCTCTTCATCGCTATAAATAGGTAACTTTCAAACTCAACACTTACCCCAAATTTTTTACACAAAAAATTTCTCTTCTTCTCAATCTATTATTCTCTTTTCTCAATCTAATTTATTTCTTCTATTTGATCCAAATGGCACAATTAACCCAACTTGATTCGGCAACACAACTTGATTTTTCTAGAGTAGTACTTGAAGGTGCCGTTGAGAAGATATGTGATAGATTCAAAGAAATAAGTAAGAAGCAAAGAAGTCTCCAAGTTTTGGATATCAACCAAGTCAAAACCGCAACTAAGAGAAGGCCAAGAAAGGTTAGAGGCAAGGAAAATCAAGGCAAAACAAATTTGAAGCCAAAGAAGAAGATAAACAAAGGAGACTCCGTTCATGAGCGCATTGATTGGAAGTTTAGTGAAATGAAGAAGATGAACAAGATGAAGAACATTGTTCCAAATTTTTTTTTAGAGTCTTTCCAATTATTGTCTAGTTTTATGTCTTGTAAAATGACTATTTTAATTATATTGAAGTTTTTAATTTTGTGAAGTTTAATGAATTTGAAAATTTGTGAATATTGTTGAAAATTAATATTAATTATATTCTTAAACATTAAAAGTATTACAAATATTTAAACTTAAACAAATATTAAAAATATTAATACTTTAAAAATTTTAAACAAATATTAAAACTTTAAAAGTGGACAATTGAGAAATTACAACACAAATGTTGGAGAATATTGGGGCAAATATCTTAAAACCTCGAAACAACTTTCAAAATGGAATTTTTGTCCGTAGATGCGACGATATTCCACACGACACCTTTCCTGAAATTCCACCGTGGTTTCACCACTTCTCAAGGTTGGACCTTCTCATTGAAGTAAAGCAACATACCTAGTAACTTCTCGCTTAATTATACCGAAGCGCCGAACCAAATCAAACACTCCGACCGCGTAGGTTCATTGTTTGTTCTTGAAATTTAAAAAAATCCTTTCCCACAATAGTTGGTGATCAAATACGGCTCCATTGTCAAATCAATATAATTCCCGCAAATACATTCATCTTCTAGCAGTTTTGAATTTTAGGTTTCGCCTCACTTGACATCTCCTAATTTGACTTCTCCTAGTTTCACTGTCTACAATTGCACGACAAGCGGCTCTTCGATTTTGGATAATACGGTGGTTTGCCATGCACTTTCAGTAGTAGAGTGATGAAAAGAATTGGAGATTAAGAAATTCTAGAGATTGAGAAATTCTTAAGAGATTAAGAAATTTCGGTGTGAGTTGAAATGAGATTAAAATTAGGTATTTATAGAGGGGGAAATATTAGCCGTTGGATGAAGATCGATGAGCGGTTATCATAGTATCGGCGATAGCTTGACTGTCATTGTCGAGTGAATGACCATCGAACGATAGTTTGACCATCGAGCGACGAAGACACTATCATTCATTTGGAAACTCTGTCGTGTATGCCTATATGCCAGGAAAAACATATTGGCATATGAGTTTGGCAGTTTGGCATACCCATAGTGGGTGCATATATGCCAAATACCATGTTTTGGCATGTGCATAGGACGAGGCCTAAGAAAATGAAAGGTTGCAAACTAGGATGCAAAGCAGAATTGGTATGTCTCATGTGGTTGACAAAAAAGAATGACAGTACCCATATGAAAATAGGAAATGCACATAATAGCAAAATTTAGCCCACTAGTGTATGCTAGCATATTGCAGACACGCCATTCTTGGAGATCCACTTCTTGTGGTCCTAATATTTGCATTCTCCTCCATCTCTCAAGTAACATCATCTCCTTTTCCAAAAACCAGACAAACCGCAGACACTACCCACATTGCAAAGATGAATCTCGGGTGTCATGTCATAGTCTCTCATATTTAGTACGTGAATGCATCTTTACAAAAACAACCAAGGGCAGTGGAACAATCATTTGACAAGTTTACCATTGTAGTACAGAGGTACCTGCATTGCAAAACATTTCATCCGTCCCAGAAAAAGTGATACTTTGACATATGCATTGCATAATTTTCTCTCCGTCCAGGAAAAAATAGTTAAAATATCACTTTTAGTCGGAGGTGTGCAATATTTAATATTATAACAAAGATACAATCTGGCATTATAAGCCCGATTGGATCAATTCCTGAAAAATACCGACTTACTGATTGTGGAAGGAATAGTAATTTTGAAGGAATAGTAACTTTCTGCTAATCAAAGTTCACAAGGGACCTGACAGGACTCTTTCGGTCAGAAATCTTGTTGTAAAATCTGCCATCGAATCTTAATTCAGGACGAGATATATGGATCGGTAAATTATCAACAACAACAAATACTTCCGTTCTGCTTCCATTAGCACCCCAATGCACAAGATTGTTGATATCTTTGCGATTTGCAAATATCTTGATGGGCCATGATGAGTATCATGGCATGATCAAACTTGACCCATGGGAGGATCCCCCATTTGGGGCTATTTGATTTTGGAAACTGGCTGTCTATTCGGGTAGTAGACCCTTTGAGAGGGTCATCACATGGTGGGACCCACAAAGTGCACATGCACTCACATGAGATATAATCACTGCCAAGTGCCAAGTCTAGTCTGAAACGTGTAGGGTTGTTGGCCGTTTTTTTGCGGCGATTTAGATAGACTAGTCCCAGATCACTGGAGCAGTGCGGGGTCCACATAATCGTGAAGTAGTGCGTGATTAACGGCGAGATTTAGACGGCTACGATTCGTTCATTAAAATATTCCTACCACTTTAAATTGCATACACTAATTGTGGACTTGGTTTAAATTGGAGCCTGCCGACACCGACTCACTAGGTTACTTGGTTTGATCACTGCAATACCTCCTTAAACTGGCGAATTAACGTTGTCCAAATGCATTACAATTTATCTTAAAACCGAAGATGTAATTTCAGAATGACTCGTAGAAACAAAAAAAAAAAAAAAATCTTTTGTAAAACCAAAACACTATTATTTTAGAATGACTTGCAGAAACTAATAAACAATACTTTTTGTGAAACAAAATATTTCTACTATTTAATTGGTTTTTGCTTCTCGACAAACAGAGTAGTTTTTATTGCTGGTATCTAACGTGTCCATAGTTAAATTATTAAGGTTAAGTATAATTTAGTGCCTCATAAGTCATACCAGTGATGTAAATGATGAAAGCTTGGAATACGCTTCGCATTCTAGTTAACCAAGTATGAGGTTGATAGCTACACTGCGGTATACACATGACAAATTGCACAACATGCAGGAGCAGTATCATGGGAAACACCTAATCTACCAACATACAACATGCACGCGTCTATCAGCTACCACCATTCAACTAGACTGCGAAAGAGAAAGATTCATTCACATGGTGGGAGGACATTAGCCAGTAAAATACAGATTCTATTGTCCCTTCCAAAATTTTACGAGCTTTTCGAAAAATCTATTTTCAGACTTGCAAATGGAGTAGAAAAAAGTGAGTCAACATTTATGCTCTCGAACTGAGAGAGTTTGTTCCAAAGTTCTGAACCGGGATCTTACACTATTCTTGGGAGATGGTATTCATAGATTAATTAAAGTTGAAGTTAAATTCCCATGCATTAATTTTCCTTAATCTAGTTGCATTAATATCTAGATCTCTAGTTGTTTAATGCACAGCACAAGACATCAAAGTACTGCTACTTATATTGGCTTTTGTTAACTTGTATACCCGTATACATGTTAAGGTTTAATTAAGAATTATTTAATTTCTTTGGAAATTGTGTTTTTTCGTCTTATTCTACTAGAAAATGGTTTTTCTTGCACTAAAAACAACAAATCTTGTTTCCAATGCAAAGAATTACTGTTTTCAATGCAATAAAACAAATAAATCATGTTTCCAATGCAAAAAATTATCGTTTTAATAAACCTTAACGTGTATACGGGTATACAAGTTAACAAGACCCACTTATATTATACAAAGTCTTATAAGTACGATTTGGATTTGCAAGAAACGATGATGAGAATATATTATTGTAGAGACTAGAGGGAGGGATTCCCATTCAAATTAGGTCAACCAAATGCAAACACCACCATCACCCTTAATCTTAATAGATGGTTTGAATGAAGGTTTGTCTATGTATCAACGTGACTTCAATCTCGTAAACACCACTAAAGATTAATGGAGATCAGAGTCTTCTTGAAAACCAACTTGTACACTCCGGAAAACCAGAGTGTCACCTAAGAGCAACCAGAAGCAGCAGTGTTTTTTCTTCTTCGGAAGCGTAAATAATTTCTAGAAATAGTGTGTTACATGTTTGTTTAGGTACACAAATATGCACGCCTTTACCTGAGTATTTTAATCCGCCGAGATACGATATACGAATCACCAGGACCACATTTTTGTGACCGAGCATAGAAGACTGACCAAGTGGCGTTTACGGTTACAAAACTCTTGTTATTCCAATATGCATCGAGAAATAATGTTTAAGAGGACAAAAAAGAAACAAGAAGACAATAGCCACGATCTTCAACTGCTACCACCCATAAAGACTGTTCTTTGAAGAACAACAAGACAAACAATGGCTGCAAGCTTTTTTGTATACACAAAATTGGTCAAAAAGACCAAAATCAATAATTCCTGGGTGAAAAAGACACTTAGGTTTTGATACTGTTTAAATAGCCAAAAATTAAAAAGATCTTGTTTAAATGGACAAAAATTTAAAAATAGGCGGGGATGTAAGGTTTCATCCTGTCCATTTTCAAATATTTTTTTCTTATTTTTATTTTACACAGGATGCATCCAGGTTTCATCCTTGCTATTTTTTAAGTATAAGCCGGGATGAATCCAGGTTTCATCCTTCCTATTTTTTTTGGCTATTTCACCCGTACTTTTTTTTACTTGTCCATTTGAACCGTGTTTTAAATTTTTTTGGACAAATGACCCATTTTCTCTTTTGTATATTTGCAGTTATATGTCTCTTTTTGCAATCGTCACGAATAAAAACATAAAATCAAATCTTATCTTTGATTGATTCACCTTACGTCTACAAGCCTAGCCATTACTACAAAAGAAAACAAAACGAATGGTGGTAACTCTTCATATTCGCACCACGTACATTGCATATTTGCAACTGACATGAACATGGTCTCTGTTTTTCTTCACGAAATAAGTAATGAGAAACAAAAATATGCATGGATAACCGCCTAGCTAAGCTACCTACCAGTGGGTGAATTTGGTTGTTACTTAAAAGCGATAACCAAAGTATGTCATTAAAACATAGCTTTTACAGCCAACATGACAATACGTTCCAGAAAAGATATCTTAGTTAGTGTTGAAAATATGTCATATAATTCGTTAAGAACGGTCTGAAATGAGCAACTAAATATGTTACCTCTTTGCGATCGCAAAGGGTCGAATATTGTTTTGTAATTTCCCATTCATATATAAAATCCACACTCCATAAAGTGCAATGAACTTTACCCAAAAAAATTAATAGTATGAAGGGCAAGAGGGCCCAAATGAAAGTCGTGGGAAATCTAAACACAATAGTGGTCAAAAAGACCAAAATTAATAATTCCTGGGTGAAAAAGATACTTAGGTTTTGATATTGTTTAAATAGCCAAAAATTAAAAAGATACTGTTTAAATGGACAAAAATTTAAAAATAGGCAGGATGTAACCAGTTTCATCCTGTCCATTTTCAAATATTTTTTTCTTATTTTTATTTTACACGGGATGCATCCGGTTTCATCCTTGCTATTTTTTAAGTATAAGCCAGGATGACTCCAGTTTCATCCTTGCTATTTTTTTTTTTTTGGCTATTTCACCCGTACTTTTTTTTACTTGTCCATTTGAACCGTGTTTTAAATTTTTTTAGACAAATGACCCATTTTATCACAAAATTGGTTAAAAAGACCAAAATCAAAATTTCCTGGGTGAAAAGGACAGTCAGATTTAGATACTGTTTAAATGGACAAAAATTTAAAAATAAAAAGGCGAGGATGTAACTTGGTTTCATCCTATCCATTTTCAAATATTTTTTCTTATTTTTATTTTACACAGGATGCATCCAGTTTCATCCTTGCTATTTTTAAAGTTTAAGCCAGGATGAATCCAGTTTCATCCTTGCTATTTTTTTTTTGTCCATTTCACCCATAAAATTTTTTACTCGTCCATTTGAACCGTGTTCTAAATTTTTTTGGACAAATGACCCATTTTCCACCATAATTTCGTTTTGATTAGTGAAAAGATAAGATAGATTCGTACTTATAAACTCAAAATTCCTAAACACAAAATATAAATTTTGAAGTGGAAGTAAAATTGTCGTTGAAAGTTATAGCATACGGACATTATCTTTTTCTAAATTCTTCTATCTCAAGTTCTCTCGAATCGACTTTTCAATTAGTGATAGGTGCTTTTTGTCTAGTTATATGATTTATGATCATAAAGGTAGCCTATCTCCTAAATTCGAACTCTTTCCTTCTCGATAGGGTTTTGTTGCTATAGTGCAATATAGCTTCTTCGGAAAAAAGAAATATATACTTAATTGTTTCTTCTTTTCTTTGAAGCATGAGATTTAATAAGTAATTAATAAATTATGGCATCGAGGGTTCATATATCAAGAGAGAAAACGAGTTACGACAATAGATTTTAACGTGGTTCGGCTCTTATGGCCTACATCCATCCAAACCTCATAGGGTGAATTATGAAATTGATCTTCAGATGAATTTTTTGAGATAATTTTACATATACATTAAGGAGGGAGGATCCCCTCACACTTTTATTATCACACTATTTCACACGTTGGGCGTCATTTCGCGAATAAAAACCAAACCGTAACGGATTTGAAGCTAATATTTTGGGGATATGTTCCTCTTACCAAGTTCTACATGCCTACCAAAAAATGAGCACATTCCGAAATATGAAACCTCACAATCTACCGGTCTTAATTTCGACGGCCAGAAATCAACGTCAACGGCTCATTTTCAAAGTAGTAGATGGTGGTGTTATATGTCTCGAAATACGCTCATTTTTGGTTGGTATGTAGAACTTGGTAAGAGGAATATATCCCCAAATATTAACTTCAAATCCGTTACGGTTTGGTTTTTGTTCACAAAAATAACGCCCAACGTGTGAGATAGTGTAATAATAAAAGTGTGAGGGGATCCCTCCTCTACATTAAGATTCCTAGTTATAGGAATGACTAGATGATTAGGAAATCTAAACCCTATAAGACCATAACAAACTCATATTGACTAGCCGACTAGGTAATCTGACTATACAAACCACTACAGGAAAAATATACATCTACAACTGGAGATTTACAACGCTTCGCTAAGTATTGTAGAAATTCCTATATTTTACAACTGGTTTCAAAGGAAGAGTTGTCGTATATCATCACTGCCAACCCTTAGGAAACAAGGGGTTGCGCTACGAAAACAAACGACAACTCCTTAAGCAAAACAGTTGTGACGACATTTAGCTATAACAACGTTGTTCCATATATGTAGTGACTTAGCCTATCACAATACTCAAAAGTGTTGTTGAAGAACACAAAAATATGATAATGAAAAATATGTTAGAGGGGAGATTCGAACATGAACCTACTCCATGGAAGTCTAGCTCATCAACCACCCTTTCAGTTCACAAATTTTGATTTTTTTCTTTTTTTTAAATAGAAAGCTACAACAACACTTATAAGTGTTGTTGAAGTAAAAATATATAATGTTCCATTTATGTAGTACTTAGCCTATCACATCTAACAAGTGTTGTTGAAGAACACAAAAATATGATTGAAGTAAAAATATATGATGTTCCATATATGTAGTGACTTAGCCTATCACAATTCTCACAAGTGTTGTTGAAGAACACAAAAAATATGACAATGAAAAATATGTTAGAGGGGAGATTCGAACATGAACCTACTGCATGGAAGTCTAACTCATCAACCACATTTTCAGTTCACAAGTTTTGATTTTTTTCTTTTTTTTAAATAGAAAGCTACAGCAACACTTATAAGTGTTGTTGAAGTAAAAATATATAACGTTGGAAAAAATGAGGTTGGGGGATTCGATCCTGAGCCTCAAGCGTGGAAGTCTACACCACTAACCATCCTACACTATCACATGTTCTGTCAAGTTTGTGGTTGTTTAATACACTAACTTTATGACAACCCTTCATAAGTGTTATAAAACAAAATATAATGCTCAAAAAGTAATGCTCAAGTGACTGAGCCGTAAACAGCGTGAAGCTTCTCTGTAATGCATCACATACCAGTTAGATGTATTTGACTCTCGAGAATAGAAAAATTGTCGCGCTTGTTTTGCCAAAATGAATGATCGTTACAATATTGGTTCTTATGATGTTTTAAATTGACTAATGTAAAGCCATCTTCTACCTTCACACCAAAACTGGTGTGAGCCCAATCACATTTGAATATTGGAATTTGAAACATATGATTGTAGTCCAACAATAAAATTTCTTCTAAAACACCGTAGAACCCAAATGGAGCTATTAACTGTCTATTTTACAAGAAAAATACTAGTGTTAGTAAAGGAAATACAACAAGAGTGACAATGACAGTAAAAATTCAATATAGTAAAAACAATACACTATCTTGAGTTAGACTAGTCCACTCACGGCCGGGTTTCGATCTCGAGCACGATATACTTACCATGTGCGTAAATCGGGTTTGTTTAAGGTTTCGTAGAATATTCCTAAGGAAGAAGGAATCTTACCCGTAAATGGATGCATTCATCGTTCTTACCAAGTTTCGACTTAGACTAGTCCACTCGCGGCAAGGTTTCGATCTCGGATCTGGTATACGTACAATATGCGAAATAGGGTCCGTTTAAGGTTTCGTAGAATATTATGAAGGAATCTTACATGTAAATGAATGGATTCGTCGTTCTTACCAAGTTTCTAAATTAGACTACTCCACTCACCGTCGGGATTCGATCTCGAAGGTTTGGTATGCGTACAATATGCGAAATAGGGTTTGTTTAGGGTTTAGTAGAATATTTCGGAGGAATCTTACTCGTAAATGGATGGATTCATCGTTCTTACCAAATTTCTGACTTAGAGCAGTCAACTCGTGGCCATATTTCGATCTCGGAGCCTGGTTTGCATACAATATGCAGAAATAGGGTTTGTTTAAGGTTTCGTAGAATATTCCGAAGGAATCTTACCTGTAAATTGATGCATTCATTGTTCTTACCAACTTTCTAACTTATAGTAGTCCAGTCGCGGCCAGGTTTCGATCTCAGAGCCTGGTATGCATACAATATGTAGAAATAGGGTTTTTTAAGGTTTCGTAAAATATCTCGAAGGAATCTTACCTGTAAATGGATGAATTCGTCGTTCTTACCAAGTTTCTGACTTATAGTAGTCCACTCACGGCCAGGTTTCGTTCTCGGAGCCTTGTATGCGTACATTATGTAGAAATAAGGTTTGTTTGAGGTTTCGTAGAATATTCCGGAGGAATCTTACCTGTAAATGGATGGATTCGTCGTTCTTACCATGTTTCTGACTTAGATTAGTCCACTCACGACCATGTTTCGATCTCGGAGCCTGGTTTGCATACAATATGCAGAAATAGGGTTTTTTTAAGGTTTCGTAAAATATCTAGAAGAAATCTTACCTGTAAATAGATGGATTCGTCGTTCTTACCGAATTTCTGACTTAGAGTAGTCAACTCGCGGCCAGGTTTCGATCTCGGATCCTGGTACGCATACAATATGCAGAAATAGGGTTTTCTTAAGGTTTCGTAGAATATCTCGAAGGAATCTTACCTGTAAATGGATGAATTCGTCGTTCTTACCAAGTTTCTGACTTAGACTAGTCAACTCACGGCCAGGTTTCGATCTCGGATCCTGTACGCATACAATATGCAGAAATAGGGTTTTTAAGGTTTCGTAAAATATCTCGAAGGAATCTTACTGTAAATGGATGAATTCGTCGTTCTTACCAAGTTTCGACTTATAGTAGTCCACTCACGGCCGAGTTTCGTTCTCGGAGCCTGGTATGCGTACAATATGTAGAAATAGGGTTTGTTTGAGGTTTCGTAGAATATTAGGAGTAATCTTACCTGTAAATGGATGGATTCGTCGTTCTTACCATGTTTATGACCTAGATTAGTCCACTCACGGCCATGTTTCGATCTCGGAGCCTGGTTTGCATATATTATGCAGAAATAGGGTCTGTTTAAGGTTTCGTAGAATATTATGAAGGAATCTTACATGTAAATGAATGTATTCGTCGTTCTTACCAAGTTTCTAAATTAGACTACTCCACACACTATCAGGATTCGATCTCGAAGCCTGGTATGCGTACAATATCTTGAAATAGGGTGTTTAAGGTTTCGTAGAATATTATGAAGGAATCTTACATGTAAATGAATGGATTAAATCGTTCTTACCAAGTTTCTAAATTAGACTACTCCACTCACTGTCGGATTCGATCTTGAAGCCTGGTATGCGTAGAATATGCAGAAATAGGGTTTGTTTAGGTTTTAGTAGAATATTTCGGAGGAATCTTACCTGTAAATGGATGGATTCATCGTTCTTACCAAATTTTCGACTTAGAGCGGTCAACTCGTGGCGATTTCGATCTCGGAGCTGGTTTGCATACAATATGCGAAATAGGGTTTGTTTAAGGTTTCGTAGAATATTCCGAAGGAATCTTACCTGTAAATGGATGCATTCATTGTTCTTACCAACTTTCTAACTTATAGTAGTCCAGTCGCGGCTAGGTTTCGATCTCAGAGCCTGGTATGCATACAATATGCATAAATAAGGTTTGTTTAAGGTTTCGTAGAATATTTTGGAAGAATCTTACCTGTAAATGGATGGATTCGTCGTTCTTACCAAGTTTCTGACTTAGATTAGTCAACTCACGGCCAGGTTTCGATCTCGGATCCTGGTACGCATACAATATGCAGAAATAGGTTTTTTTTTTAAGGTTTCGTAAAATATCTAGAAGAAATCTTACCTGTAAATAGATGGATTCGTCGTTCTTACCGAATTTCTGACTTAGAGTAGTCAACTCGCGGCCAGGTTTCGATCTCGGATCCTTGTACGCATACAATATGCAGAAATAGGGTTTTCTTAAGGTTTCGTAGAATATCTCGAAGGAATCTTACTCGTAAATGGATGAATTCGTCGTTCTTACCAAGTTTCGACTTAGACTAGTCAACTCACGGCCGAGCTTCCGATCTCGGATGCAGTACGCATACAATATGCGAAATAGGGTTTTTAAGGTTTCGTAAAATATCTTGAAGGAATCTTACACGTAAATGGATGAATTCGTCGTTCTTACCAATTTTCGACTTATAGTAGTCAACTCGCGCCGAGTTTCGATCTCTGAGCCTGATTTGCATACAATATGCAGAAATAAGGTTTGTTTAAGGTTTCGTAGAATATTTCGAAGGAATCTTACCTGTAAATGGATGGATTCGTCGTTCTTACCAAGTTTCATTTATAGTGGTCCACTCACGGCCGGGTTTCCATCTCGGAGCGAGGTTATGCCTCGAAGTTGCCGGAAGAGGGTTTGTTTAAGGTTTGAGAGAATATTCCGACGGAATCTTACTCGTAAATGGATGGATTAATCGTTCTTACCAAGTTTCCAGACTTATAGTGGTCCACTCACGGCCGAGTTTCGATCTCGGGGCTAGGTTACGCCTGGAAGTTGCGGAAGAGGGTTTCTTTAAGGTTTGAGAGAATATTCGACGGAAATCTTACCCGTAAATGGATGGATTCATCGTTCTTACCAAGTTTCATGCTAAGTTTGAAGTCAGAACCCTCCCGGAGCTTCGAGGTTCATAGATTGTATGTCATTATACCGAATTTGAGGTTCGAACCGACATTGAGATTCATATTTATAGATTTTGATGGATGTATCTTGCTAAGTTTGAAGTCAGAACCCTCTCAGAGCTTCTTGGTTCATAGTATGTAAGTCGTTATACCAAATTTGAAGTTCAAATCGACACTGAGCTTCTTATTTATCGATTTCGATGATGTATCATGCTAATTTTGAAGTCAGAATCCTTCCGGAACTTCTTGGTTCATTGTTTGTATGCCGTTATACCACATTTGAAGTTCGAATCAACACTGAGCTTCATATTTATCAATTTCGATGATGTATCATGCTAAGTTTGAAGTCAGAACCCTCCTGGATCTTCTTGGTTCATAGTTTATATGCTTCTTGAGTCTACCAATGTGAACTAAAGCTACTTCATGACACGTGACTCGTCGAAATTACTTCATGACCTATGTGACTAGTCGAAATTCAAAACGCAAGCACAAAGAGAAAGCACAAAAGCACAATGAGAAAGCACAAAGAAAACACACTTGCATTGATCCGTATGCTTCTTGAGTCTACCAATGTGAGCTAAAGCTACTTCATGACATGTATGACTAGTCGAAATTACTTCATGACCTATGTGACTAGTCGAAATTCAAACCGGAAGCACAAAGAGAAAGCACAAAAACACGAAGAGAAAGCACAAAGAAAACACACTTTCCTTGATCCGTATGATAGTGTGAAATCAAATCTTCACCGTCCACAGATTTTACATAATCCGTATGATAGTGGAATTTTCAAATCTCTACCGTCCAAATAATTTTATACAAAACCATCAAAATATAATTCTCTCACTTTCCTCACTTCATCTTTATCTCTGTCTCTCATCTTCTGCCTCCCTCACTCTTTCTCTCATCTTCCCCCCTTACAAGAGAAAAACTAGGGCTGTCAATGGTTACCCGCTACCCGGAACCGGACCCGCCTAATTGGGTCCGGTTCTGGGTCCTAAAGTTGGACCCATTAGCCACTTAAGACCCGGCGGGTAATTACCCGAATAGACCCGTTTATAACCGGGTCCAACCGGGTCCTACCCGACGGTACCCGCGGGTAATGGGTACCCGTTTATTTAACCTTTTGATCATTTTTTTAGCAAAATTATAGGTATTTTGCTAGTTTTGGCTTTGATTTTTTTGATTTTTGATTTTTTTCTTACATTTAATCTTTATTTAGTACATTAATAAAGAAATAATAATAAATTTTTATAAAAATAATTTATATTCAAGTTAAAAGAGAAAGAAATTAAGATTTTAATAGTTTTTTTAATACCCAACGTGGTACCTAGGACCAGACGGGTATTTGGGACTTTAAACGGGTCCGGTTCTGGGCCAACACATTATGGAACCGGACCCGGAACCGATGTTGATATGCCGGGTCCGGTTCTGGGCCATGTACTACCCGGGAGGACCCGGACCCGTTGACAGCCCTAGAAAAACCTAACTCACAGAAACCCTAAATACCACCACCGAATCTCTTTCTCGCTCACTTTCTATGTAAAAAACTTACGGAAATCGTATATTTCGAACCCTAGATTTCAAAACAAAAATACTCAATGTTGATTTGAAAAAAAAAACCCTAGATTTCAAAATCAAAATCTCTCGAAGAAAAATGCGTGAAGGTTGTGTTACGGTGGATGAATGAAACGGATGGAAGTATGGGTATGTATTAGAAGGAAAGAAGTTAATAAGAAATTGATTGTTGTAGCTCAAATTGCGAGGCTCGATTGGGTTCGATTTGCAGCTGATTTTGAGTTGGCATGTCGGTGGTGAATTGATTTAATCTGAGTTCAATCCCTCTATCTCTTTCTCATAAACCCTAATGGTCTTTTTACCAACTCAGTTTCAAGTATAACCCAAATTCTCTTCAATTGTAAAAAAAACCCAAAATTAAATCCAAAATCAAACGCAAGAACCCAATTCCTCATAGAATGGAAGGCTAAGAATACTGTAAGTTTTCGATTCTTTGAAATTTTCAACTCCTTTGGGCGATTTTATTGGAATAAAAACTTGATTTTTAGTATTCGATTTATGCATAGGGAAAAGTAAGAGCACCATACAATATATCTAATTTCATTGTCGCTATTTGGTGAACTTCAAATAAGTTTATGGATGTAGTTGCTTCATCTGCACTTACGTGGGTGTTGTTTTGAATACTATTGTAGTGGTGAAGAGGAAAGACCGTTGTTGCTTTTATGCGAAAATTAGTGGTCCATAGTTGCACATCTTCTGTAAATTGTAATTATTTTCTCCACCTTGTATTGTCGGCGAAGTTTCTGTGAAGAACCTTATATTGTGTGTGTGTATTTTTTCTTTGCATTTTGGAGAGTGGGTGTCTTTTTTTTTGCTCATGAATTGCTATCCTTGTTGGATAGGATAGGCTTCTTAGGTTGGTGATGCAGGACAAATTATGTATGTTGTTTTACATAATTTGTCTTACATCAGTTGGCTACCACCTGGAGAGTTTAGTAGGTTTGGATTGGCATTTTGTTTGACTATTCTCTGGTGTAGGTTTTGAGATGAATTGGGGTTTTAGAAGTTTGGGTGTTTACGAATTATGTGTTTACAATAAAATTATAAATCAACTTGTGGGTTTCTGTTTATAGTTTACTGACTCGGTGTTGTTGATTTCATTAGTGTGGTTGAACATTGCACGTAGTTGAGAGATATCGGCTGAATTTGGTTGGAATTTTAAAAAGGTGACATATACAGCATGTGGAACCCTTCAGAATTCCTTGACAACTGCTATGTGAAAGAGAAATCTAATGGTGGTGAGTGGTTTCGCTATTTTCTATCTGGTGAGAACATGTTGTATAGTAATTCATTATTATCAAGAAGATTACTAGCATGTTTTTGGGAAATCTAATCTCTTTCTGTCTATTCGTACAATTAATTGACAATTCATCGGTTATCCTGCAGCATTGTCTACAGGACCAAGCTGAGAACCAATTTTGTCAAGTGGGGTTTCAGAAGATGCATTCTCAGACATTTTAGCACTTTTGGAGGCCAAAACAAGCCTTGATGACGACACAGGAGTGACAGAAATTTGTGGAGAGAGGGAGGTTATGTCGTCCAACAATGATATAAATCTAGAACCCTATATTGGTAAGGAATTCAAATCTAAGCAAGAGGCTAAGGCATTTTATAATGGTTATGCCAGGCATATGGGCTTTAGTATCCGTAAGGCATTTTAAATAAGCTTACACATGTCCATCGTTAGTTGTAATTGATACAATTAAATTTACAAGGTGTATTCTTATTTTGCTGTATCGTTAATTGATAACATACGGTTTCCCCATGCAGATGAAGTACAGTTTAGATGGCACAGGTACCGATTTGGTTCCGTTGGTCAAGTAAGATTTCCTTGCCCACTTTGAACTAATTGTTAACTGAGATTAAGATAGCATCCAGTTTAGATGTCTCCTCTTAGACGTTATGTGGGAATGAGGAAAATGAATCTAGCATAGCTAATGGTCTGTTTGAATACTGTAAGAAGAACCTGTTTTTCGTACCTTTGGTTCATGGATATTTTCAAGGTGTGGAAACAAGAGACAATCTTGAAAAAAAGACCAACAAAATGGGGTAAAGATTCTTATTGCATGTCTGAGTTGTCTTTGTGAGTTAGGTGATTGTGTCTAGCCCAAGTGTAAGCGAGGTAGATACAGAGGCTAATAGATTGAACAATGTGAATTTTTGTGTAAATTGATTCCATTAAGTTTGACTCAGTCGAGACAGATGGGAACCTGTAGAACTAATGATTTTCCTTGTTGGAAAGTCATCTGTGTTGTATTATGAGTCAGAATTATCTAGTCAAAGTAGGATAAGTTGGCTTGACTTGAGCAAATTGTAAACATTATATGTGGCCTATTCAAAATTTCTTCATCTCTGTACTAAATTTGACTCAGTTTGAATCTGATCGAATTAAACGATCAAGCAAAACAAAGAGTTGACACCAGTTTCTATTTGTTGATTTTGAATTATTTGGCCTTCTCTTGTCTTCCTTGGTGCTTGTACTGAATTAATCTTGTATGTAGTATATGTATATTATTGTGAGTGTTTGTATTGAATTTTTCTTGTTTCTGACATTTGTAGATGCAAAACGTTTGATTGGGAGAAGGGTTTCAGATCCATCAGTTCAAGCTGATATGAAGCTATGGGCTTTAAAGGTTGTAGCTGGACTAGGTGAAGATTATCATCACATACAAAGGGGAAGAGAAGCAATTTCCAGCTGAAGAAATATCATCTATGGTTCTTATCAAAATGTGCGAGATTGCGGAAGCTTATCTTGGTTTTTTTATAAAGAATGATGTTGTTATCGTCTCCGCATACATCAATTGTTCGCAGCTACAAAGGATGCTGGTGCGTTGCTGGTTTAAATGTGATTTGAATTATGTGGTACATTTGATGTTTCGTTAGTGGAGTGTGTTTAAGAAACTCGACTTTTGGTAACAAATATCTATATCACTATAATTTTTTGAATGTGTGTTTAATACTGGCAGGTTAACTTGAATGAATGCAAATGTGTTACACCGGCAGTTCAATGTGAATGTGAAATACTTTCTGCAATTCGGTTTCAGCTATAATTTTTTTTTCAATTTTTTTTTATGCACACAACTTCTAATAAGAGTTGTATTTCACATTTCAACTACACAAACCAGTGGTTGTGAAAGAATGTCTTTACGACATAACTAGGTGTTGTCCAACATGGTTCTACAACTCTAACAAGTGTCGTGCAAATCTTATTCATAATAGTAATAAGAGTTGTTACATATTTCTACAATACACATCCTACGTTGTCTAAGATAGTCCTTCAACTTATACAAGTGTTGTGTTACATATTTCCACGATACATTACTTGTGTTGTCCAAGATATTCCTGCAACACAAGCAAGAGTTGTGTTAGGCTTTCTAAAAAAATCGAAAGAGAATCACAACTTTGGCAAAATATTGTCGAACCATGAATCACATCACCCTTTAGAACACTTAGTCAAGTATTGTAGAAAAGCTTGGACTTTCTACAATACCCCACCTACACAATACACAAAAAAGCGTTGTAGTAGGGGTACTACAACCCTAATACAGTGTTGTAAATGATGATTTTTCCCATAGTGAACAGTTTTACTAGCCAGGTGTAATGACTTGGTCTTCCTCTGACTTTATCTTCATTGTACGTGAACATAAGCTGGACGGTCATAGTCTTTACGGTAGTCTCGGCTCTGGTATACTCTTGTATAGGACGAGATATTCCAATAGTAACCAACAGTACTCCCTCCGTTTCAAAATATAATAGGTTGGTTTATGTGCAAATTTACAACCTTCATGTCATTTTGAAACGGAGGGAGTAGCTATTATAGAGGATATGTCTTATCCAAGGAGTTGTCCCAAATCAAAGTCGAAAGGTTTCTCAATTGGCTGTTATCCACAGCGAGATATTTCGCTCTGTCTGCAGTTTGATTTCATTCCATATAGTTGTGTAGGATGTTGCATTGAGGGATTTGGTTCATGATTAGCGTGGTCTATGCGATCATTTCGGAAATGTACCAGCGCGATTCGCATCTAAAGTTAGGAATCTCAGTACGTAAGTTTTCCGAATCATTTTCGAATTGTACTTTTCGCAAACGTTAATGTCTTGCTATCTTTAACGCTAAATGTACTAGTAGATCCTTTTCTTCCGACTTTTCGCAAATGTACTTTTCTTCTGATTTTTTGCAAATGTCCGCAGTATTTGTAGATTCTTTGACTTTTCTGTTAATTTTTTTTTCTCACTCATATTTGTTTAGAAAGAGAAAAAACCGGTAGAATAGATTTTTTTTTTTTTTGAAGCAACGTAGAATAGATGATTTGCATCATTTACCTGTTTTTCTTTTTCTTTTTCTTTTTTCATGCGAAAATTTGCATCATCTTTGGTTGTGGATCATTATTTGTCTCATAGTATCAATTTTACATGTCACCATATTCCCTCTCGCCAATCAAAATACGGTCTTTCGCCATAATGCGCTATATCCAGGCCTTTGATTGGGTATGGTGCGCTTTGAATGTGGCTATTAATTAAATTCGAGCATAAAGGAAAAACACCAGGCAGGAACTTGCAGCCAAACAAGGGAAATGGTGTGGCTAACTGGCTACCCAAAGCTGATTGCTTTTATGTTTAGATGAGGCAATTAAGGATTCAGCGTTTAAACCGGTTCATCATGCATGATACAAGCAGTCATGCTTAACTAATTCAGCAACAGATTCATTCGACAAAATCCATGAATTTGCACATAAAATTGTTGCATTTGTTTCTCTTGTGCAATCACAAATGTCATTTTTCAAGTAAATTTTGTGTGTGATTAACATTTACTGAAGTTTAGTATATAAGTGCTGCTCTAGGCTCCAGCCTCCGAGGATGAAAAAAGAGACAACATTATTTTTAAGAAAACTAGACATAAGTTGGTATTCAAATTCCAAGCAGTAAATTATTGAGAGATCGGAGGAAATTAAAATGGATGTGGTATACTGACGGACCTACAGCTGGGCTAACATGGTCTTTAGCCAAGGTAGCCGTCACATGTCAAAAGCCTAAAAAAGTGAAATGCTATGCTCGACCAAGCCTATTAATCCAGACTGGAAAAAGAATTAAGACTTATTGGGTCCGTCCCTGATGTGGTAGAAACAATCTAAGTGCTATGCATGACATAATTTGTATAAAGTCCCGACATTAGTGGAGTAACAAATCAGAATTGGGTAAATACATAGCTTGCGTGTATTTCGAAGAACCTAGAGAGTGCAATGGGAAGTGGAATTTTATTCTAAGATGTGTTACTTGGTTTTGAGATTTTTGTCTAATACCCGCATTTAATGCAATTGCAATTAGATTTTTGAATTTATTTGTTGGCCATTGATTAAGCATTTATTTCATATCTAATCAAATTTTGGGTTTTCAAGCAAGCAACTTTAACTTATACAATCGGGTTGGATTGGGGTATGCCCAAATTTAAGTGGACCTAAAAGTAAGGTTAAGAGGTGACCAAAAAGGGTACATTTATAAAAATAACCTTTACAGTAATAATTAAAACTTAACCTATTCATCTTCTCTCGTGCCTCTGTTCAACCGAACGACTAGTTGGTCCCTCTTCGTGCCTCACCATCATTCAAACGCAAAAAAAACTTGTCGATTAAGTGACGAGATTGGAAAAGTAAGTGATTACATAAAGTCATTTCACTACTTCAATTTGTTGTTTGCATGTTAAATTAGGTCCAAAATTCGAAATTCCGAAGTTGCAGTTATGGTGGTCGTTGGTATCTATTCGATGACCCTGACGAATTTTTATGTTTTGCTTTAGTGGTTATCTTCCTAAGTTGAATATCATGACGATTTTTCATTTCTGGAAGTGACATTTTACAAAGTCGTCATGATATTCAACCTAATACCTTGATGACTAGGGATGTTGTATTATTAGTCGTCGGGGTTAGAAAATCCTAACCTGCCGACTAATCACTTTCAGAAGTAATTTTTCTCGTGTACTATTTGGTTATCGGTCGTCGCCTTATTGGAATAATACCTTGACGACTAAGTATTGGTCGGCAATTTGTAGGTTGTCGACCATGCCGACAAAGTGTTGGTTGTCAATTTATAGATTATAAACTATGCCTACTAATAGCTCACTAAAACATGGTTTTCCTGTGTTTAGAATGGTTTTTAAACTGTGTACAGTTTCGGTTTTAAACTGTGTTCAAAATTACACTCTATATTTTGTCATTCGATTTTGTAATACAAACAATACAATTAAAATGCAATAAAAAATGTAAGAAAATAAAATAAATATTTATTGGCTATAAATTATGGTTTTATTCAGTGCGACTTAACAATCATGCCATTTTACTTCTCTTACACTAAAATTACGTTATATTTCTTTTCATTTAACCTCACATAATTGTTTTACTTAGTGAACGACAAATTCATCATGAATTTGCACATTATATTTTGTTGTCTACATTTCGTTACCGCAATCACAAAATTGTGTCAATAACATTTATTGAAGTTTACTACTTAAGTGTTGCTTTAGGCTTTATCCTCTCGATGAAAAAAGAAGAAAAAATCCAAAACGAAACAAAAATTGGTATTCAAAATAAATTAGTGAGAAGTTGGAGGAAATTAAAACGGAATTAAAAAAAGCAGCTAATGAGCATAAAAGTGTAAGATGAATAAATTTGTCCAAAAACTGCTTACGAAGTATGAGAAATCAAACATAGGAATTATGAGTGGCATTATCGAGTATGGGTTTATGGAAGAATTTAGCCACTCAGTGCAAAAGGGAAACTGTCTAACCGGTATTCAAACATTTCTTATGTGCGTTGTTCCTCCCTAGTAATTTTCTCTTATCATCATTGAGAATCAAATTGGAATTTGTGTTTGTTGTGATATCTGGTGAAGAAGTTGGATTTGATGGACCTGCTGAAAATGGTGAAGAATTTGGTGTTGAGGGAGAAGAATTGTATGGTGACCTTTCAGGTACTTGTTGATTAGCTGCTAGCACGTTTGGATTATATTTTTTCAACACTTTCAAAATATGATAACAACTTTCGAATTAGAAAATCTTGCCACTTTTGCGCTGTCATCCTGTATTTCAACATTACCATCCACAGGATCACTCTCCCTATCTTTTTTGGCTTGCATTATCGTAGCATAATAAGAGACGACTTCCTTCTTGATTACAATGAAGTGTTGCGGAAACCCACTTGAATCATGATCATTAATGGGTTTTTTTTTCAGATCTCAGAAATATGTTATCCCATATGGTGTTATCATGTTGTTGTGTACCGTCGTTACAATCTTAGATAAAATGAACATAAATATGAAAAATATATACATTCATCTTTTGTTATGTTGAATTTTGCACCCCGAACTTTGTTCTAGTACCTTTACCTTGAATTTGAGACTGTGAATCAATATTACAAGAAATTAAGAAGTGCAGAGAACGTGTGATTAGTTAATTTTGTTTTAGATTAGAAGAAGATTGAGAAAAATTCTAGAGAGATCCAGAAATTCTGGTGTCAATTGAAATGAATTTGAACTTGGGTATTTATAGAATGGGGAATTTCTAGTCGTTGGATAAGGAACTGCTGAGCTTTGATCTAATCAGCGAACAACATCATAACTAGCGTTGACGCTATAATGACTAGCGAGCGATATTAAGACCATATAGCGATGGACATTCTATCGCTCGCTGGAACTCCATCGTGTATGCCTAAGCGGTATATTTTCCATTTTGCCACCTTGTCATACTAATAATGGGTGCAAAAGTGGAAATATCTTGTGTTTGACATGTGCATAGGAATATGCCTTACACAATTCTCGAGGACTTTCATATTTTTCTATAAAACTTTTCGTAATATACCTCTTTCTATTTCTTAAACTGCAGGAAATATTTTAGACCCTCGTATAAAATGGCACCAAAATGAAATTTAAGCGACTTAGCTGGAAAATTACATCAAACACTAGATGATTGAAAGATTGATGGAATTTTCCGGTACATATTCTCCACGAATGTACTGTTATGAAAATGTACTTCCAATAATTATTTGTTTATAAGAACATTTTGAGAGGTTTATTTTCTGATTTGTAAAATAAATTTAATTTGAGCAACACCCCAAAGAAAAAGCAAGGGAAATACAAAAAACTAAGTTCCAAAATAACTAACATTTTTACAAAATATTTTATTTAGACTTCAACAAAATACTTACAAAACTGATTATATTATTTAATTTCCCTTAAGCCTTATCATAACGAAGGAGGATCCCCTTATTCTCTTAAAGTCACATTTTGGGAGATGTCTTCACAATGAAATAACTCATAACACATTCTAAAATACCGAACCTCAATTTAATTTTAACGTTTGAAAATTTATTGATCTTCGACAGTTAGATTTTCAAAATAGCAGATGATGGAGTTATATGTATCCGAATGTACTCCCTAGTAACATTTTTGTTTCTTTAAATTACCATGCTTAACTAATTCAACAACACATATTCCATGATTTTTGAGCATAAAATTGTTGCATTTTTTTTCTCTTTTCTGCAACACAAATGTGGTTTTTATGCGTGAGCAACATTTACTAAAGGAAAAGAAAATTGGTATAGTTCATAGGCATCGTATGTGATTTTAATATTATTCAAAAACTTGTGTAGATTTAATCAAGAGCAATCGTCACCCAAATCCTAAGGTTTGAGTTTTCCCACCGATCCAGCCAATGTTTAATTCTACCCATATAGAAGGACAAGCGAGTCTGTCCGTATGTGTTTCTTATGTTTTGATTTTTTTTTCCAAGTTTACCCCTCCATCAAAGTTAGTTATTAACCATAGTTAAGCTTTACTTGGGTTTGGAGCAATGGGTGGGTTTGAGAAAGCGATTGGAATATGGGTATACAATAGAGATGTTTTTTCTCTCTATTGGTGGGAGTAATTCTTTCAATATCGTGAATATTTTCCCATCTGTAAGTTTTGTTGTACACATTAACTCCACATGTTGAAACCAAATGACCTGTACCACCATTAACAGATTCAATATCACGAATGCAACGATAAAAACAGAAATTTTGCCCTAAACGTGAATATGACTCACTAATTCTGCACATCCCATATCAACAACTGATACAAGTGTTATCCAAGGGAGACCCACAGCCATGGTGAATGACCAATATCTAAGTTATGTGTCAAATTGAGCCAAAAGAAAGAACTTCATGGAGGTAATCTTATGATGAAATATAATTATAGTAAGAAATAAAGGATATGGTTGTACTTCTCAAATATCACCTTTCTCAACAGAAGGGGCCTTGAAACTGATAATATATTCTGGAAACATGCGAGCGTTCATATTCACATTTCATATTATGTAATGCTTGGGATCTTGTAAGTCATCTACCCCGCTATCGAAGTTTTCACTACTTGGGTGAAACTGTTCAGATCCAGGTTGAACAAGTTTCATATTTCCCATTATAACACGACATAACAACATATATTGTACACCATTTTCGTCAACATCATTATAACTTGAAATGTAAAGACAACAAACAAAGTATGAGAAGAAAAAATCTCAAGATATATATTATACATTTCAGTGAATAAGAGCAAATCTTAAGACAAAATAGAAGCATGCAACATGGTATCTTGGAGCTGCCAAACTCAACAGTCCTGTAACAGAGGTATCGTACCAAAATATTAGACACAACAAACAGTGTCATTAAGATCTCCACGTTCTAGAGATTAAATATGCACAAACAGTCTCATTCGTAGTTAGCAGCTTCCCTCCCACATGGACCAACAAAGTGTAAAAAAAAAAAATCTATTGACCACAATAACAAGCAAAAAAATTAGTAACAAGAAACACAGTTGACATCTGCAGAAAGATTAACACCAAATCCATATATAGGCTTAGTTTTAGCCAGTCCTCCATACCAGTCCATCCATCCGTAGACCATGAGTGAGTATCCGCGATGAAGCTTCCTTGGAATAAGCAAGCCAATAAAATCTAACATTTGCGTTGCCCAGATACTTCCTAGTGATCTCTATCTACTTTTGAAAGAGCTCCAACCTTGATGCAGAGATACTTGAACCACGCATATTTCAAGTATGTTTTGTGCACAAAAGGATGAATCCATACCCTCGAGGAACATGTGCTGAACGGAATCCAAGGACAACTTCCCCTGGATAGACTCTAGAGTAGCATTTCGCCAGATAGATGTTGCATCAGGCAACTTATTCTCCCCAGTTACCTCCTTCAAATCAGCAATGTTGTCATCCTGTTCCATCTCATAATGTTTGCTGACAGGTTTTCCATCAACTTTAAGCCTCTTAACATAAGTGTTAGACTCTTCAATGCATTCCACCATCTTCGATCTATCAACTCCAGTTAGTGCACATATAGTATGAAGTTAGATTTATCCCAGTGGACGTTGGGTTATTTACGGTGAAGAACACAACACTGTCAAAACTTAAATTTATCATGAACGCCAGTGGCGAGAAGCAGCCTCGCTTGGCCATATTATCTGCCGCGAAGTTTAATTCTCTATAAGCAAAGTAGTGCATATAGTCTTTTAAACTTCCGTATACAATAAATTAGGTACCTTACTAACACGGTCGTATATGGGTACCTAATTTTCACAGTACTATAAAATATAATGGGTACTAAATATGACGGTCATATAAATTAAAATAGGTACTATAACATACGATAGTATAAAAAAAAAAGGTAAAGTATATGGGTGGTGAAACTTCATCATAACAGCTTGCATAATAAACTTCATTGTATGAGCATAGGCTGAATGCTATACTAAGGTCATGGGAACAGCTCGAAGCCTAAATTTAGATATCAACCCACAGATTATATGATTTCAATTCAGCAAAAAGAACTAGCCGACTTACATTCGGGTTATGTAAACAAAACAAGGACCATGCAACAAACTATAGTTCCTTTAACTAAACAACATACTTGAACCAAACAAAATATTTATTTTCAATTAAGAAACAAAGTGGAGAAGAGATAATGATTCACTCAAATGACAGGTTACCGGTTAAATCCAGAATACCATGATCAAATGACAGGTTGTTGACTACCTTTAAGATTTCCTCAACTCACTCAACTTTCAGAGAAAAATATCCCTTTTCCCAAACAAATTTACTTAAACAATAAAAACCCACTAACCATCATTCAAAATCCAACAAAGCGTCTAATCCAAAAAAATCAAACAAAGGCAAAGTTTTCATCCAATTCATAAGGTTTAACATTGTTGAGCAGCCTCACCTAAGTACCTAACCAGAGTCTATCGAATTCAATCAAAATTAGGGTTATTATCAGAATTGGGTTTCAAGAACATTATCAAATCAACGTCAGACCATGGAGCACATTAAAATCAGAAAAGACCCTAGAGATAAAACTGTGACATATTTTATTAGAAAATTCAAAACTTAACACAAATCTCATTAAAAACAAATATTAAGGTTCAATTACAAAATACTTTGCTTGATTAACAATATATCATACACACACTTAATAGCAACATAATCACAAGTGGAAGTAGAGTCTTGATTTTAGGTCACCTGGGTTCGGATTCTCGTACATCCCGCTCGATACAAGTATTTTTTCATCCAGCAGAGAAGAAGAAGATAACTGAGGGAGAACATGGTAGAACGGAGGGAAATCGAAGCAAAGAGGAAGAGTAGAGTTGTGTTCAGGTTCTGATTAACGGGTATGGAATTTTTGCCCATATCAGCTACTGTTAGGTTAACCACTCAAAAGGATGTTTAAGTCATTTCAACATGATTCACTTTCTACCAGGGTTGACCGATTTGATTCTGTCCGTCAATAATGGTTGACTGAAACCTTGCCTGTATATGCAGTTTGACTCAAATGTTAGGATTTCTAAGACGATAGCTCTTTAATCAAGGGTATCTCTGAAATTCTTTCACTTGCTATAATTTTCATTAATACAACGCATCATGAGTTTTCAAAGTGAAGGCATATTGCATGTTCTAGACTCAAAAGTCGTAGTCAAACCCAAAAAATAGGAATCTTTGCTTCACATCCTTTTATGTTTATGTTATTTTAAAAGCAATAGTGAAATTTGCTCCGAACCAAAGTTCGGTTTCTCTACTTAATTAGTTAGATCGGTAAAATCAAGTGTGAGGTTGTCTCGGTTGATGCCAACGGCCTTAAGCTTTTAATACCTTTGCATTTTCATTGTCAATCAAGTGATATAGTACGAGGAGGTGAGCTAATTGCAGTGCGAGTATCATGTTAAAGTACCTTACCACCAAAGACACCTGCATGTACGTGTGTATCGGCCATCACATACGTCCATTTTATTAGACCGCACAAGGGAGGAGGACATCTAATTAACCAAGAAAAATACAGATTCTATTGTCCCTTGACTGCCTTCCAAACTTTTATGAGCTTTTTTGAAAATCTATTTTCTGGCTTGAATATAGATGAACAAATTTCACGAGTCAACATTTATGCTCTCGAACTTAGAGTAGTCTAAAGTTCTGAACCGAGATCATATATACATTATTTTTTAAAAGCTGGTGTTGCATTAGTTAACTGTCAATCTAGTTGCATTAATCAAAATCTTAAGTCCCAGTTATCAAGATCTTTGTTACGCTGCACAACGCATCAAAGTACTAAAACAGTTTATCATCTTTTAACCTTAATTTGGCCATGAATTGCAAATGTGTGTTCTATCTAATCAGATTCTAGGTTAATTCTTGATCATCTAATATAAAATCTTGTGATACTCCATTTATATATTTTGGGACATAATGTTATTTTTATTCAAAAATTCTAGGCTAATTTTTTTACTGTGCCAAAAAGTTAACCTTCTTGTATGAGGTACCGGCGTAAAACATGGATAAGGGTTTTCGTGAGAAATTAAAACATATATACCTGCTCTCAGCATGCTACCATTGCTACGACAATCGTGCCATTTTTCTTCTCTAGTTCTCTTACAATAATAGCCTAACATTGTTGTGTTTCTTTCATTTTGTTCTCATATTTTCATTCTTAACTAAGAGCTTCTCCAATAGATCGTATGTGAAGATAAATGTCTAAGTCTACATACGATATATATTCATTTTTCCTAAAATTCTTCTTCAACCCCAACTTCTTAAATCAATGTGAAGATGGCATGGCTTAATTTTTGTTAGACATTGTAAAGGTGAATGTCTAAAACTAGACATTCACCTTGATAATATCAAGCTATCCTAGTAAGCTTTTGCTTACCTAAATTAACTTCAATATATTAAATAACTTTTTTTTAACTCTAATAAAATCTAAAAATTACTAAAAATAAAATTTACATTTAATCCATAAAAATCACAAACAACACCATTGGAGATGAACTATTTCTCATCCCTAAATTTAAGGAAAAGTTGGAATGAGGATGTCTTGTTTGTGTTGCCACCTAGGAAACACACACAACCGGAAGCTCTAAATCAGAAACAATTCCATTCCAAAGTTCATGAATTTGCACATTATATTTTGTTGTTTGCATTTCTTCCGTGCAATAACAAAAGTGTTATATTTCATGTCATTTTGTGTGTGTGAATAAAAATTATTAAAATTTACTATTTAAAGGGTTGCTTTACCGTCTAACCTCGGAATAAAAAAAATACTAGAAATTAAAGTTAAACCAAAATCTATAAAGCAGTAAATTAACGGGAAGTTGGAGGAAACTAAAATGGATTTAGTAAGATATGTGAACTTGTCAGGACACTGTTTTGGAAGATTGACAGATTAGTATTGTCAGGAATTATGGGTAGTATTATTCGGTATAGTCTCCAGAAAAAATTAACCAATAGACAAAAGGCTTAACATGAATTTTCATTGCCACTTTTTGCTAACTGGTTATACCTCAGAGTTTAAACTTTTTGGAAATGAGTAGCCGATTCTATCACTCTATTTATAATACAAACAATATAATTAAATTGCCATAAAATAAAAATAATACATGTGGTTTTAAAAAAATATTGGCCATGGATTATGATTTTATATTCCGTATACTCATAGTGTACTTTGGCGGTCATGCACTATGAAACACTGATACTGATACACAGATTTTTTAATTCCTAAAATTTATAGATACATGATATGGTGCGTTATGGATATTGGTTCAAAATGCTTTACACAATATACTATTCAATCTAATACGAAAAACACCGGAGACAAAAATTATGAAATAAAATATTTGGGTAATAATTATTTGGGATATTAAAAAAACTGATAAGGGTTGTTTATGTGATGGAAGCCTCTGGTGCATGTCCAATAGGCCAAAATTTTCCGATGTGCCACTCGTAAAGGTAGTGATCGGACTATAACAATTTACTTCTCACCAGGTGTAATGTACGTCGATTTGTCATTCCACACTGCTCCAACTTATAGTTGTTCTGCAAAGGGTGCAAGGTTATAAAAGCTAATGTTGGTACATCTTACATGTATCGCTGACTTCCGAGTCCTGTCCAGGCATATGGTATGCCTTGTACTTTCACATCGGTCATTGCTAGTGTATTTCCCGTTTCCTTACTTCCCTTTGGGACTGAGCTGAAAGCATGCACTAGTCTTGTTCGCGTCAATAAGGTATCAGTCAGGCTCATGTCGTACTTGTGTTGTATCGTTTGGGTGATGCAAGTGCATATGCGCAATCTCCCATAACTTGCGTACAAGTTAGCTTACTTTCCTGCCCATATATGATTTATAATTGGTGTATACCTACGTCGAATGGCTTGATAACAAGTACAAGAATCTAAAGAACGAACTGCAACCATCTCATCAATTATGGAAACAATCATCTCTTGTATCTCATCAATTATAGAAACAATCATCTCTTGTATCTCCCAATAACCGTCTTTCCTAGAAAATTATCCTTGTTTTTCTCATACTTATGTTTTTTCTAATTTTTTCCCATTTAATCTAGATTTGTTGGCTTTTGTACCCGAGTTTCATATTTACCGAGCAAATTTAGGTAATATGAACTAGTAGTTTTTTCTTTCAATAAAAACTTATTGTGTTTTGCAATATTAGGTTTTAGTTTTTTGTTTCTCGTTTGCTTTGATTAATTATCATCCATGGGCACATCAGGTTTCATACTACTTTATTAATTACTCTTTTGCAATGGTTTATCATAGCCTTTGAGCGTTTCTGATGGAATGTGAAGATAAAATCAATTGTATGTATTTGCTAAAGCATATTTTTAAAAAAATTTCTCAATAATCTCATATTGGACGAAATTCTGTTTCGAAAATCTCTTAGTCATTAATTCAACATTTGGGATCAATGAAATTCTATAAAAGAAATTTCGGAGAGTCTCAAGCGTCTTGTCAAAGGTTCATTTATTTATGTGGAAGTTAATTCAGGTTCATACAGGAAGAACTTTGGGATACCAAACTATTGATTTTATACAACTTATCCTATGATTGAGGCAAAGGCATTGGAGTACTCAAGTAATAAAATATCTAAGTCTCACTGATATAATAATCGACGGGGATGAAGATAACATTCGGCAAGCCCTTTTAGGGAATGATCAAGGGGTTCCTTGGAGATTAAATGAGTCAGTTAGGTTCTTTCATGATTTTTGGTTTCATGTACACCACAAAAATTTAATTGTAGATTGTTTGTATCAGTATGCAATGTATAATCATGAATCAGAAGAGTATGTATATCTGTCACCTCTTTTATGTAATTATTCAAACCTTAACTTGACTGAGGTAATTTATAAATAAAATCTAAGGGCTTACCAAAACCTCTTGTAATACCCCGATATTCGGCAGTGGTTGGCCGAATGGAATATAAGTAATAATTTGTCCTTTGCTAACACCGAGGCCTGATGAGTTCACTTAACTGAGTTGTGAGAAAAACGTCTCAGTTAAGCGTGCTTAGTCGGGAGTAGTCACAGGATAGGTGACCTCTCGGGAAGCTGCTACTAGATAACCGCAGTAGTGCCATTAAAAATCTCACACTGTTGGATAACCGCAGTGGGTGTGGGAAAAACGTCTCAGTTAAGCGCTGCCATTAAAAATCTCACACTGCTGGATAACCGCAGTGGGTAAGTGGGAACACTATTGGTGTTAGTTGGGATACAACTAGGGGTCGTTCGCTTGTTCTCGGGTGGGGGAGTATGTTGGGGACAGTATGGTGACCATCCGGGAAGTTTCTGTTGGATTACCGCAGCGATGCCCGTTGAAATCCCCACACTGCTGGATAACCACAGTGGCTAAGTGGGGACAACATCGGTGGAGGGACGGGTCATTACAAATTGGGGGGACAGTATCAGAGGAGGAACGGGTTATTAGAAATGGTATCAGAGCCGACGACGGGTCACCTGCTGAGGGTGGGAAGGTACGCTGGACGGGGTTAGTCCGGGTACTTCTCATGAGGGGTAGGGATATTGGGGACAGTATCGGTGGAGGGACAGGTCATTACAAATGGTATCAGAGCCGACGACGGGTCACCTACCGAGGGTGGGAAGGTACGCTGAAAGGGGTTAGTCCGGGTGCTTCTCATGAGGGGTAGGGAACGTCAAAGATCTGGGCTTGAATATGTTCTAGAGCCGAGGACGGCTCCAATTTAAGGTGGTGGTATTGTAATACCTCAATATTTGGCAGTGGTTGTCCGAATGGAATATAAGTAATGATTTGTCCTTTCCTAACACCGAGGCCTAATGAGTTCACTTAACTGAGTTGTGGGAAAACATCTCAGTTAAGCGTGCTCGGTCGGGAGTAGTCACAAGATGGGTGACCTCTCGGGAAGCTGCTGCTGGATAACCGCAGTAGTGTCGTTAAAAATCCCACACTGCTGGATAACCGCAATGGGTAAGTGGGAACAATATCGGTGTTAGTTGGGATACAACTAGGGGTCGTTCGCTTGTGCTCGGGTGGGGGAGTATATTGGGGGATTATGCCAGATACTGCTCTCATATTATACAAGGAACGTCTACATTACAAAAAGGCTTTTTCAGCACTATTGGCTCCAGAGTTGGCAAAAAACTCTGCATTCTAGTGTGCTCGGGCGGGAGCAATCCAGGGATGGGTGACCTCCTGGGAAGTGGTAACAATATCGGTGTTAGTTGGGATACAACTAGGGGTCGTTCGCTTGTGCTCGGGTGGGGGAGTATGTTAGGGGATTATGCCATATAGTGCTCTCATATTAGACAAGGAACGTCTATATTATACCAAGGACTTTTCAGCACAATTGGCTCCAGAGTTGGCAGAAAACTCTGCAGTTAAGTGTGCTCGGGCGGGAGCAATCCAGGGATGGGTGACCTCCCGAGAAGTTTCTGCTGGATGGTCGCAGAAATGCCGTTGAAAACCACACACTGCCGGATAACCGTAGTGGCTAAGTGAGGACTGTATCGGTGTTGGGACGGGTCATTACACCTCTCTTTCCATTATATCACTACACCAAATTCAACGTTTAGCAACCCAGATTAGCAACATAACTAGATCTGCTTCTAATTAGCAACAAAAAGAAACTGTTGCCAAATTTTAGCAACTGCTGTTTTCTATTGCGGATCTCGCAACTGCCTGAGTTCTATTGCTATTGCTAGTAGCAACTGCGGAGATCATAAGCATGCGATTCACATGCTTCCAGGTAACACTTGTGAACTATTTTTGATATCCTTTTTTAGTATTGGTATACTTACACCCCCTTGACTCCTTGACCCCTTGACCTTAAACAATCGGGATATTTTCTACTTGTTTCTATCAAAGAGATAAGTTTTTCTTCAACCTCTTTCTTTTTCCTTACTTGCAGAGCAGCCACAGCCTAAACTTTCTCTTCCCAACTCTCTTTTCTCTTTATTCATTTGCAGTTTCTCAATCTTTTCTCTTCTGTTTCATCTCAGTCTCTCGATCTATATATCTCGATTTATTCTTTTATTTCTCATTTAGATTTCGATTTTTTTTCTGATTCATGTTATTTATTGGAAGTGATGAAGAACACCTAAAACCCAGAATACAAACTCTTCTCCAATTATCATTCTTGGTTGACGATGATCAAGATCCGGGTGATATGGGGTAACTCTCTCTTCTCTGTTATTTACATCGATTTTCCCCAAAATTTTCAAATAGGGTTTCCAATTTCCTGTAATTTGGAGCCTTTTGAATTGATTTTGTGAAATGTAATTTTAATTAGGGTTTCATTTAAAGTTAGCATTGTTTACCTGCTTTTAGTGGTTATGAGATCTGTTTTATATTTATATTTTTGTTTTGTTTTGTGGTTCCACAGGTTTTCTACTATCTGGATAAACTAAATGATGTATCCCCAGTTTTGTTATGAGCCACTTGTTGTGGTTGGTACTAACTGGGGTGTTGGTGATTGCAATTAAACTAGATGATTTTGTGTTTGTCAAATTGTGGTTGTTTGTGGGTATTAAATGAGATGGGAGAGAAAATGGCTTATTTTTTCAGAAATTCACTGGATGTTATTCCGAGTTGTGTAAATGGTACTAGTTTTAAAATTGGATGCAGTGATGGTGGTGAAATTGGTGGGATTTGTTTAAGACTAGGGCTCTATGGTCCTGATGTTTATGATTTGTGAAAATGCATAACCTTTCTGAGCATTGAGTTATACAGACTGGTATTTCTTCAGCCTCCTATTGGCAATTCCTATAGGTTATACTTAAGGTGCACCTTTAGTATTATGTTATTAATTTTTTCAGTACTGTTGAGAGATGATAATGTTTTGGTATTGTTGTACTTCTTGAGGGTAACTTTGAAGCAGACAAATATGGTGTACCTTGGAAAAAAACGGTGTTGGCCTCTTTGCCTTTTGAAACACAAAGCTTCAGGTAATGCCCATAGTTCCCCACATGTTATGCATTCCAGTTTCTTTTCATTTTGGTATCAGTATATTTTAGATATATCCAAATGACAATTCTTGTTACGTCATGGATTTTGTGTTGTGTTTCGTAGTTCAATTATAATTTTATGTTGAATGTGAGGGTCATTTGATTGAATTATTAGAGCAGGTAAGAGTCAGGGAAATTGCAGTGAACTGGGGTATTGCAGGATAATTGGGGGGAAATCAGTTTTGACTAGGTCAACGAAAACTTGACCTTTTTTTTTGTTATTTCAAAAATTTTAGCAACGGTGCAAATGTGTTGCTAAATATGAACCAGAACAACTATATCCTGTTCTAATAAAAAATATCCTGGAACAACACTAAAATTAGCAACATAGTAGCAACATTACAGTTCTGTTGCTAATATTTTGTTTCACAACGGCTTTTTTCTGTTGCGACTATCGTTGCTGACCGAAATTAGCAACAGAGCTAAAGCCGTTGAGAAAAACAGCGACAGGGTGTTTAGCAACGGCAGATATCTGTTGCAAGACCAGTCAGCAACGAATTTAAGCTGTTGCTAAACGTTAAATTTGGTGTAGTGTATAGAAAAAAAAACGTATTTAAATTGTTGAGTTCACGAGTTCGCAAATTGTTACATTTGTATAGTAACGAATTTCATATTATATGTAATTATTGTGCATGAACTACATTTACTATGGTTTATTATTTAAGTGTTGCTCTAGGCTACAACCTCCAAAGATCATAGAGGAAGATCAAAAACAAGGAAAAAATATATAGAATTAATTAAACAGAAGTTGGTGTTTAGTTTTGAAGCAGTAAATTTTCGAAGATTTGGGGGAAATTGATATGGGTATGGTAAACACTGTGAAATGGAAGTAAGGTCATCATACATATAAGTTTTCCAAAATCTACATCCTTAGAATAACGAATCAAAATATAACAAATGGGATTCAGTAAATTTTCAGAGTTGGTGATGAATTTCTCTTATCCGGAATCAATTTGACAAAACAAATGATCCCGTATTTTGCTAAGCCATAAACAATACATGCAAACCAATATAAATTGACTTGCACAATTATTTTTTTAACCAAAAGCATTAGTAAACTGCGTCCTTATAGTAAGGAATTAAAATTAACAATTGGCGGTGAGGTTTAGCTGCAACTGTTTTACCTCTTTCCATTTGTTCTTCAAGATTTTGGTGTAATATAAGCATTCAATTCGGTTGCAGTCGATTTATTATCTCTTTTCACTTTAGGTCAAATTTTTTATGTTGGTCATGAATTGCGCATTAGAAAGTTTTCTACTAAAGCTAACTTTATTTAATTAACTCTTGACTTCGATTATAAAATCTTTATAATATTTGTAGACATAATTTCTTTTATCTAAATGACTACATTTTAATATTTTTTTTACTAGTGATTTTCTTTGATACGAGAGACTATATATTGCTGGTTGTCTTATTTACGAGATATTTTAAAGAAAATGAGATTCAAAAATAGGTGGTGTAATTGGATAAATTTTTGTGTTTCTTCTGCAACCTTTTCATTACATTAAAACAATCGGTAGCACTTAAACTAATATCTACCAATTATGTCAAAAATTTGGAACAAAAAGGATGCTACATGATATAATCAGTACAACTAACTCACTTTACCGATTATGGAAAAAAAACTATAAAACAGAATGACAAAAAATATATATAGATTAAAATTTTAAAAGCAATTTAAGGCTTAAAGAGTAGAAACATAAACTAAATTAGTAAAGGTAACTTGCTATTTTTACATTTTTAGACACCCCTCATTTACTTTACCCTTAAACTGGTATTAAAAAATTAGTAGCCCAAATTTCTTTTGAGTAGCCCTTAAAAATGCCGGGTTTTATTTGGTAATAGTAGCGTTACCCTTAACTAATTCATCAACGGACCCATTCCAAAAGTTCATGAATTAGATGCACGTAAAGTTGTTGCATTTTCTCCTTTTATGCAATCACAAGTGTCGTTTTTCATGTAATTTTTGTGTGCGAACAACATGTATGGAAGTGTAGTTTTTAAGTGTTATTCTAGGCTCTAGCCTCCAAAGATGAAAGAGGAAGCTCAATTATTTTCCAAAACTAGACAAAAGGTTGTATTAAGATTCCAAGCAGTGAACAATTAAGAAATTGGAGGAAATTGTAATGGATGTGGTAGAAAAAATCAGGTTATAGGCAGGGCATAGTATATATAAATTCCCCAAGAAGGAGCATTCGTAGAGTAATTGATCAAAATCTTGTAGTGGGCGTCAGTGAATTTCGAGTTTGATCCCTACATTAATAGTTTTTTTTTTTTTTTGAAGGAACAGGTGTAACACTCCCAATTTCATATATTAGATAATAAGATTGTATACATCAATCAAGTACATCCAAACTAAAATACGAACAAATACAAAATTATCAAATACATGTATTTTACTATGGAAATCGATTTAGGGATATTGTTTGAATGCAAATTCAACCATTTGAAATTTTCTTCAAACTTCTTCATCAAAAGATATTTGTCTTCTTCATTAAGACTGGATGATCATATGGAGGAGTAATCTGCACTATGCATCGAAATCACAATCAAATCAGGTAGCCATGGATCTTCATAGACATGTAGATTTACGTCAAGCCATTGTAGATCTCCCTCGGAGATATAGTTGAAAGGATTGATACAATCGATATAAACGCCTTCAAACAGGCTATATGAAATTATTATGATAAAATATAATAAGTAATATGATTGTCTAGAATAGATCATCAGATATATGAAAATATTTTACAATACTATAAAATAAAACCCTGACAATCACCTAAATAGGGATTGTAACTTATTATAGATAATAATTCGCAGATACCTAGATCTACCCGGTCAATCCGAATAAATCTAGGTCGAGGATGAAACAGATAAAGGATAAAGTTTTCTGAAAGTTTTTCTTTGTTTTGGAAAAACGGTTATTTGGAGAGCGGAGAGGAGAGAAGTTTTTTTTATTTGTTTCGATTGTAATTCATCATATGTTTAACTTTTATTTAAAAAAAAAAATTTGTTGGCCACGAATTAACATTTATTTTCTATCTAATCAAATTCTAGGTTCTGCATCAAGCAAATTAACTTAATTGAATCTTATGATATATATTTCATAAAATTATTGGTAGACATATTTTTTTTTTTTTATCCGAGCGGCTATATCTTTCTTTGATTTTTATATTTTTGAAGAAAATTTTTCTGATGTTTTCACGCATGATCCTTTTTTTGTTCTTTTAATTTTTAACAAAGGAAAATCGGATATGCTAGTAACTGCATGAGATAAAATCAATAATAAGTGTACCCGAAATTGGATACGCTACTCCCATATAGATGTACTTTCAGCGTGCATGCTATGACGATCACTCATGCCATTTTACCTATTTTACACTAGATAGTATAACCTTTTGTTTCTTTCATTTTGGTCTCAAGCACATTCATGCTTAACTTAATCAACAATTAAACCATTCCAAGTTCATGAATTTGCACATTATATTGAAATTTTATTTTCCTTAGTATCATTTTTCATGTCATTTTCATTTGTGAATGACATTTACCGAAGAAATATAAGTTTACTATTTAATCGGTGCTTTAGGCTCTAGCCTCACGGTGAAAGAATAAAATTAAAATTAAAACCAAAACAAAATTATTATTCAAAGCAATAAATTAATGAGATGTTGGAGTTATTTGAATTGGGTTTAGGAAAAAACAACAAAGCAACGCCAAAGTGAAACTAAGTAACTTCGTCGGAAGAATATATCACGGGTGTTATTGATCAGTAATTCCTTTTCTACGAATGTACTTTTATGGAAACGTACTTCTATTAATTCGATGATTATAAGAAAATTTCAAGAGGTTTATTTTTTGATTGGAAAAATAAACTAAATTGAGCAAAATCCCAGAGAGAAAACTAGAAATCAAGGAAACACAAAAAGGAGAAGTTGAAGTTTCTAAATTATTTTGCAAATTATTTTATTTAAAATTTCGCTAAAAACACCAACCAAGCCGATTATATTAGTTTATTTCTTTTAAGAATAACATTTTGTTTTACTTAAGTTTTTGTTCACAGTAGTCGGCTTAACTAACTCAACAACGGTCGTTCCAGAAAGTTCATGAATTGGCGCATAAATTGTTGCATTTCTTTCATTTGAAGCAACACTAATGTAGTTTTTCGTATATTTTTTGTGGGTGAGGAACATTTATTGAAGTCTTTATCTAATTGTCGCTCTAGGCTCCATCGACTATACCGATCGGTCAAGTATGCATCGCTAACGACTAAGATTTGACCATACAGTGTAGTCTTTATCAAGCGGTCAAGACTTACCGTACCATGGATTCTAGTTTCTATCTAGTCTAAAATATATAGCAAATTAAAAAAAACTGGTTTAATTAATATATATTTACTTGATTTTAATATAATTCAAACGTTTGATGGTCACATTAAGATGAGGAAGCATGAAGCTTGTCCACATATCTCAAAAATTCTTTCCCTTGCTATAATTTTCATTGATAAATGACATAATGAGTTATCGAGTGAGTACATATATTGTTTTGGTAATCGAAATACAAGTTAATCTCAAAAATCAGAAGTAAAATATCTTTGTTTCACAAAATTTTATTTTTTTGATTTTAAAACCAATAGTGAAATTTCCTCTCAACAAAAATTTGGTTTCTCGACTTAACTAGATAGGTAAAATTAATCAAGTGTGAGGTCGATGCCGATGGCCCTAAGCTTGGAATACCATTTCATTTTCATTATTAATCAAGTGATGATAAAGTATGAGGTTGATAGCTGTACCTGCACTACTGTATAACTATCAACCTTACCGTGTCTTCATTATACATTGACATGTCAATTGTAACATACATATTTCGTATACAACTTATTTCAACACAAGTATATATGCACAGAGAAATAATGTTTTAGAGGACAAAAAAAGAAAAAACAAGAAGACAATAGCCACGATCCTCAGCTGTTAGCAGCCTAGCACCCATAAAGACTGTTCTTTGAAGAACATCAAGACAAACAATGGCTGCAGTTTCTTTTTTTTTTTTTTTTCTTCTTTTTTTTTTTTTAGCATAGTGAAAAAGATTCAGTTATTTGTGTGGAAGTTTATCCAGGTTCATGCCGGAAGAACTTTGGGATATATGCTAAACTATTGTTACAACTTATCGGATGGTTGAGGCAAAGGTGTCGTATTTGAATGGAGTATTCAAGTAATAAAACATCTAACTTTCACTAGTATGATAACTGAAATGCATGAAGATAACCTTCAGTAAGCCAGTTAGTTTCTTCCATGTTTTTTCGTTTCTTACATATCACAAAAATTTCATTGTACATTAGTTGTATCAATATGCAATGTATAATAATGAATCAGGAAGGTGTGTCTATCGGTCACCTTTTCTAAGTAACTATCCAGACCTCAATTTAATTGAGGTAATCTATAGATAAAATATATGGCTTCCTGAAGCCTTCTTTCCATATTTTTTTTTTTTTTTAAATGTATTAAAATTGTTTAGTTCACGAGTTTGCACATAAAATTGTTGCATTTGTACAATCACAAATGTCATTTTTTATGTAATTCTTGTGCATGAACAACATTTATGAAGGTTTAGTTTCTAAGTGTTTCTCTAGGCTCTAACCTCCAAAGATCAAAGAAGAAGATCAAAAACAAAAAAAAAGTAAAATTAAAACAAAGTTCGGCATCCAGCTTTGAAGCAGTAAATTTTTGAGAAATTGGAGGAAATTGATATGGATGTGATAAAATCAACAGGATGATAACAAGATCATAATATATATAAATTTCCCAAAAACAACATCTCTAGAGTAACCAATCAATATCAACGGATGAGATTCAGTAAATATCGTAAAAAATAGAGAGTGCAATTGGTGAAATTTCCAGGGTATTCTAAGCAATGGTGAAATTTCCTCTGAACCAAAATTTGGTTTCTCGACTTATCCAAAATGGTAAAATTAATCAAGTGAGAGGTTGATGCCAATAGCCCTAAGCTTGGAATACCTTGCATTTTCATTATTAATCAAGTGATAAAGTATGAGATTGATAGCTACACTACTATATGCGCATGGCACATCGCTCAATATGTTTCGGGAACAACCAACATACTACATGTACGTGTCTATCAGCCATCACACATGACCATTTTATTAGACTGCCGAAGAGAAAGATTCATTCACATGGGAGGAGGACATTAAACTAGTAAAATACAGATTATACTGTCACTTCCAAAACTCTACGAGCTTTTCGAAAAATCTACTTCCATATAGACAAAATGAAATTTTACGCTCTCGAAATTAGATTGTGTAGTCCAAAGTTCTGAACCGGGATCTTACATTATTCTTGGGAGATGGTGTTGCCTTGTATAGATTAATCAAAGTTGAGGTTAACTTCCCATGCATTAATTTTACTTAATAGATGGTTTAGTTAGTCTAATAAGGTGCATTAATCAAGATTTTTTGTTTGTTACGTTACACAACACAAAATATCAGAGTATCAGTACTATAGTTACACACATAAGAAGAGAAAAGAGTTTATATTGATGGAACCAAACTTATCTCAAAGAAGAGACCCAATCAGAGTTATATACAGGTAAGGAATGGATGACTGGCACGTGTAACCATCATAGACATGTAACTAAAATACAATAACTGTAAGAACAGTTGTATACAGCTGTAGTAAATTTAAATACACACTGAGTGTGTTACTAGCCCTCCTCAAACTGACGAGGTGTAAGAATCTTCAGTTTGTGCTTGAGAAATTCAAACCGTGGTGCAGAGAGTCCTTTGGTGAAGATATCTGCAGCTTGATCCAAAGTTGAAATGTAAATAACCTGTAAAGATTTATACTGTACTAATTCCCTCACAAAATGGAAATCTAAAGCTAAGTGTTTCATTCGACTATGAAACACAGGATTTGAAGCTAGAGCAATGGAGCTCTTGTTGTCACAGGACATAGTTGGAGAGACTGGGAGAAAGATGTGAAGATCTCTGAGAAGTTTACAAAGCCATACAACTTCAGCAGCTGTAGAAGCCAAAGCCATGTATTCAGCTACGGTGTTGGATCTGGCAACTATTGCTTGTTTCTTAGCGCTCCATCTGACAGGATTTGAACCAAAAAACACACAAAAGCCACTTGTACATCTCCTATCATCAGGACTGCCTGCCCAATCAGTATCAGAACAACCTTGCAGAGCAGTGAGACCCTTTGTAAACAACAGTCCATGATCAAGAGTAGCTTTAATATACCTTAATATTCTTTTAGCTGTACTTAAGTGAGAAGTTGTTGGAGAATACATGAACTGACACACTTGATTAACTGCAAAGAAAATCTCAGGCCTTGTCCAAGTAAGATATTATAAACAACCAACAATAGACCTATATTCTGTAGGATTAGATAATAATTCACCATCATTAGCACTCAACTTGAAAGAAGCAGGACATGGTGTAGAACAAGGTTTCACTCCTGTTAAATTTGTCTTGTTGAGTAAGTCCAAGGCATACTTGGTTTGTGATAAAAACAATCCATCTTTGTTCCTTTTGACTTCCAAACCTAAGAAGTAATGTAGATGTCCTAGGTCTTTGACTGGAAATAGAGTAGAAAGATGAGAGATAACTGAAGCACAATGAGATGAATTATTCCCTGTAATAATGATATCATCCACATAAACTAATATGATAGTAATTTGAGAACCAATCTTCTGAACAAAGAGAGAAGAATCAGAAAGAGATGGTATGAAATTCAATGAAATAGAGTATCTGATAATTTCTCATACCATGATCTTGGAGCATGTTTTAATCCATACAAGGATTTGTTGAGCTTGCACACATAATTTGGATGTTCTGGATCTTGAAAACCAGGTGGTTGTGTCATATAAACTTCATATTTTAAGTCTCCATGAAGAAAGGCATTACTAATTTCTAATTGCTTGATTTTTCAATCAAAATTTACAGCAAGAGATAGTACTAACCTTATTGTAGCAGGTTTAACAACTGGACTGAAAGTATCAGTGTAGTCCAAACATTCTAACTGATGAAACCCTTTTGCAACCAGCCTGGCCTTGTGCCTTTCAATAGTGTCATCTGGATTGTACTTAATTTTGAAGACCCACTTACATCCAATTAAGTTTTGAGAAGGATGTGGTGGAACATATGACCAAGTATCTACATTCTGTAAAGCAGTATGTTCTGTTGTCATAGCTTTGAGCCATACTGGTACCTTAATTGCTTGAGAATAACAAGTGGGAGTTTTAACTGACAAATGTTGTAGATGGGTAGATGATAAAGCATACTTTGTGGCTAGATATACTTTTGGTTTAAAAACACCACTTTTAGCTCTAGTTTGCATAGAATGACTAGAAACTGAAGTAGGTGCACTAGACTCAGTTAAAGTAGAAACTGAAGTGCAATTGTCAGACAAACATGATTTTGTAACAGTAGTGGTTGAAGAAATAGTATCAACAGCTGTAGTAGATGTACCTGAAGAACTAGAAGAAAGAATATCCATTGTAGCAGGTGTGAGGGGAAAATCCAACAAAACTGTATCTTTAGATGAAGTATTCTTCATTGTTGAATAAGGAAAACAATCTTCATGGAAGACTACATGTCTTGAAACAAAAACCTTGCCATTTGTTGGATCTAAACATCTATAACCCTTGTTTTGATAGCTATAACCCAAAAAGATACACTTAATACTTCTTGGTTGCAGTTTATTAGAAGTATAAGGTTTGATCCATGGACAACATAAGCAGCCAAAAGATTTTAAAAAAGCATAATCTGGTTCCATGTGAAACAATCTTTTGAATGGAACTTCAAAAGATAAAGATCTAGTAGGTAACCTGTTAATGATGTAATTAGCGGTTGATAGAGAATCATACCAGTATTCAAAAGATAATCCATCCTGAATTAAGAAAGTTCTTGTAATTTCCAGTAAATGCTTGTGCTTGGATTCTGCAACACCATTCTGTTTAGGTGTATGTGGACAAGTGATCTCATGAGAAATACCAGTGTTTACTAAAATAGTCTTCAAGTTATTGTTAACAAATTCACCACCACCATCTGTCCTTATAATTTTAATCTTGACATTCAGTAAATTCTCCACATTAGCTTTAAACTGAACAAAGATAGTCTTAAAATCCGATTTCAAAGTTAAAGGAAAGACCCAACAAAATTTTGTATAATCATCAATTAATGATATTAACATAATAGTTGAATCCATTTACAGAAGTAACTGGTGCAGGACCCCATACATCCATATGAAGAAGTTGTAAAGGACATTGAGAAACAGACATGGACATCGTAAAGGGTTGCTTATGACACCTCCCTAACTGACATTCAGTAGAATGTAGAGGTTTATTACTAAAATCAGGGACATTTATTATTCTGGAAAGTCTAGAAAGTGTTTGAAAAGATGGATGAGATGCCTCCTATGCTAAGTTGTTGTAGAAGCTTTAGCACAGTGCCAAGCAGTGATAGTTGGTGTTGAAGTAGGTAATAAAGTTGTTGATGTAGAAGCAGGTAAAATGTCACATGTCAGAGGATATAATCCATTCTTACTAGGCCCTTGAAATAGTATCCTCTGAGACTGTAAATCCTTGACAGTGAAATCAGAAGCAGTAAAAGTGAGAGAATAATTGTTATCACTGGTGAACTTTTGCACTGAAATTAAATTTTTTGTAGCTAAAGGAACATGAAAGATGTTATGTAATCTGAACTGTTGATGAGGAACTGAAATTCTAGAAGAACCAAAAGTAACAATAGGCATACCTCCATTAGCTGTAGTAATAGAATCACCACCAGTGTAGGAAGAAGTAGAAGCTTTGTTAGAAGCATCAAAAGTAAGGTGATGTGTTGCTCCAGAGTCAACAAACCATGGATTGTGTCCAAAAACATTAGCTGAAGCAAGCATGGCTTGAATTTTGCGATGTGGATCACGGCCTTGATAAGAAAAATTGATGCGGTTCCAACATTCAATAGCAGAATGACCATACTTCTGACACATTTGACAAGTAGGTCTCTCGTCAAAAGAAGTAGGTCGTGAAATTGAAGTAGGATGAGAAGATGGGTGAGAAGGTGGTTGAGTTGGTGTAGGTAAAATACCAGAAGATCTACCAAATTCTCTACCAGAAAAACGACCTCCTCTTGAAAAAGATTGATTTGAACCGCCTCTATTTCCCCTTCCATAACCTCGACCAGAAGTAAAAAAGGCTTTATTGGGTGATTCAATAGAAGTAGCAGTAGTATTGCGTTGAATAACTAATTCTTCACTCATTAAAAGATTATGCAATTCAATACTTGACACTGGAGGACTTCGAATTTGAATAGAAGTAGCAAAAGAACAATATTCAGGACCTAGACCAGCTAGAGTAATAACAACAATTTCATCATCTGTAATAACAGATCCACATGCAACAAGTTGATCTGTAATATTCTTGATCTCATTCGTATATTCAGCAATTGTTGAGTTACCTTTCTTGATTGTGAGCATCTTAGTTATTAGTTGTATGGAATGAGTTGAAGATACTCTAGCAAATCTTTCAGAGATTTCTTTCCACAATTCACAAGAAGTAGAGACATTATCAAAGTAAGAAATTACCCTGTCTGAGATCGTAGAGTCGATCCACAGAATGATAGTCGAGTCCTCATCAATCCAAACTGTGTATAATGGATTTTCAACACCATTGTTAGCATTAGCTCTTGTTGTATATTGAACAGGAAACTCATGAGAACCATCAAGAAATTTCAGAATCTTGAATTTTCGAATAACAAGTAACATTAAAGATTTCCAAGTGAGAAAATTTGAGTCGGTAAGCTTGAGATTAATAATGCTCATGAGTTGATTAAGTGGAACTTTTGAGATTGAGAAAGAAGTTGGATTCTCCATTGTAGTAGATCTAAAGTTTTGAGGACTGAAATTGAGAAAGAAGATGAAAGAAAGGAAGATCGAATCTTGAGATGTAGATGAAGATGAAGATGAAGGTTAAGCAGCAGAAAAACGTAGAAAAGATCAAACCTAGAGAAATCAAAATTTCATGATTTCTCATCTGATACCATAGTTACACACATAAGAAGAGAAAAGAGTTTGTATAGATAGAACCAAACTTATCTCAAAGAAGAGACCCAATCAGAGTTATATACAGGTAAGGAATGGATGACTGGCACATGTAACCATCCTAGACATGTAACTAAAATACAATAACTGTAAGAACAGATGTATACGGCTGTAGTAAATGTAAGTACACACTGAGTGTGTTACTATACTACACAAAGTCTAAAATTACGACTTGAGGTTGCAAGAGACGATGGTGAATTATATTAGTATAGTGAAGGAGGGGTTCGAAATTCAAATTAGGTCAACCAAATGTGAACCACCATTACCATTAGTATTAATTATTAATAGTTTTAATGGTCCGAATGTAGGTTCATTACATTGACTTGTAAGTTGTAACCTACATATTTCGTATACAACTTCTCTAACACAAATATGCATAGAGTAAAGTTTGGTGGACAAAAAAAAAACAAGAAGACTTGGAAGTTGTAACCTACATATTTCGCATACACAAAATTGGTTAAAAAGACCAAAATCAATATTTTCTGGGTGAAAAAGACATTTAGATTTTGATACTGTTTAAATGGCCAAAAATATAAAAATAGCCAGGATGTAACCAGTTTCATCCTACCCATTTTCAAATTCTTTTTCTTATTTTTAATTTCTTAGGATGCATCCAGGTTTCATCCTCATTTATTTTTAAGTTTAAGTCAGGATGAATCCAGTTTCATCCTAGCTATTTTTTTGTGTCAATTTCACCCATAATAATTTTTACTCGTCCATTTGAACCATGTTTTAATTTTTTTTGGACAAATGACCCATTTTCCGTTTCGTATACAACTTCTTTAACACAAATATGCATAGAGTAAAGTTTAGTGGACAAAAAAAAAAAACAAGAAGAAAATAGCCACGATCAGCTGCTACCACCCACAAAGACTGTTCTTTGAAGAACATCAAGACAAACAATGGCTGCAGGATTTTTCTTATCTTTCTCGTCGTCTCTTGTATTTTGCATTTTTATATGTCTCTTTTTGCAATCGTCACAAATAGAAACATAAATAAAATCTTATCCTTGATTCATCACCTTATATCTGTATGCTATTACAAAATAGATAGTAGTAAATCTCTACGTCGTGCTATTTGCATATTCGCAGCTGACATGAATTTTGTTTCTGATTTCATCACGTCATGAGAAACAAAAAAAGTCGGTTAGCCTCTACCTACCGGTGGATAAATTTGGTCGTTAAGAACGGCACAAGACGGGTAAGCATATTGTCGCTTGGCGATCGCAAAGAGTAGAATCTTGTTTTGTAATTTTCCATCCATTGTATAAAATCCACATTGCATAAAGTGAGATTAACTTTATCCAAAAGAAAATAATAGTGTGAGTTTTTGGCACTTTGGTGATTAATGTTGATGCATAAATATATTGATCAATGCAAGAGGGCCCAAATGAGGTCGTGGGATCATCGTAAGGGAGGAAAATTCCTAATCTAAACCATAATCACGTCTTGATTAGTGCAAAAGATAAGATAATTTCGTACTTAAGAACTCAAAAATTCCTAAACACAAGATTTAAAACTTGTCGTTGAAAGTTGTTATGGCAGACAAACATTATCTAATCTTCTTCTAAAATTCCTTCTTCAATCACAAATTCTTTTCCGATCGGCTTTTAAATTAGCGATAGGTGCTTTTTGTCTAGCTATAATCTATGATCATAATGATGGCCTATCTCCTAAATTCAAACTCTTTCCCTCTCAATTGATTTTTCTTCCGTTTTTCTTTTCCATTGTTGCATCATTGATGCCATTCCTTCCCTCTTCTTCCAAATTTTAAAAGTGAAACTATCACTTTTCCGTAAACTAAAAGAATATGAGATATCAATCTTCATCACTGAATCACTTAATTGATAACTCGTAAAATTTGGTAACTCCCGTGAGAGTCTCGAGAATAGTTGATGCCTTCATGGGTCAATGAAGACTCATTTTAAACTCCAAATTTTCATAATAAAGGATCTTTTGGTATAACTCTTTGTACTCCCCTTTTGATATAACTCTTTGTACTCCCCTTTTGATCTAATATAATGGATCAAAAACAATAAAGGAAAATCTTTTGGAGGGTCCTAATGTCCAAGTAAGATCTTCGGTTGGTACCGAATGCACGTGTAAATGTCGAATCAATCGTACTTGCATAGATTATCAACCATGCAAACACACTTTAATAATCAAATCTACCTCTACGTACATATTGAATTTTCAATCTCGTTAACTATTTTTCCCTAGTATTAAGTCATGAATTTGCCAGGAAATCAAAATCCAGATTGAGTTGTCACACATGGCTAACACAAAAAAAAAAAAAAATCTGCTGGTGTCAATGCAATACAGTAATAAAATCCAGATTGAGTTGTCACACATGGCTAACACAAATAAACACTGCCGTGGCCGTAAACAGCTCCTGTTTTTTTTCTGCAGAAGGCCGTTTTCCGTTAATTACGGTTATTATTTTCATTCAGTAAAACTTTAGTGTGGGTCCGACTGTCTTCACCTAATCTTTTTCAAGATGCGAGTTTCTGCCGTTGGATTGTTGTAGCACGGATGAACGTTTCTTTATTTTGGACTGTTGTGGACGTGGAGGATAGCTCTAAAAAGTTACTAAAAATTACGAAAATGGTTTTTGTTTGGTTTTACCTAAATGCCACCCACATTTTTCCTAGATACCACCTACAGTAAAAAAAACATATTAGTTGTGAACCTAATTTAGATTGAGTAACGGAAACTCACCTTCTTCTCTATTATCACCGTCACCACAACTTACACCATCACAGTCACCACCATCACCACCCCTCTTCATAAAACTCCATATCACCGTCACCACATCTTCAACGTCACAGTCACGGCCACCGTCACCACCACCACCACCACCCCTCTTCATAAAACTCCATAATATATCCACAAATCTAATTCGGAATGAAGTTCCCAAATAGTACTTCATCAAATTGAAAATCCCTAATGTCTGTCCATGGAACGTATTAAAATTTGATAAGAGTTTGTCGATATTGAAAGTCTGACTAAAACTAAAACTGAAATTTTAAACCTAATCAACTAAAATAAATTAAGACCTAAGTTAAAAGTTTGATAAAGATTAAGATTAAGATTAAGATTAAAATCTAAACTTACATTTTAATAATATTAAAATCTTGATGACACATGGGTATGGAATATTAAAGTAACTTTGAAGGTGGCGGCCAGCGGCTTGCTATCATGGTGGCTAAAATGGTATTAGCCCATTAGGAGATGGTTAGGGTAGAAGGTGAGTTTTTATCACCCACTTCACATTACGTACAAAATTAGAATATATTTTTATTGTGGGTGGTGTTTAGGAAAAATGTGGGTGGTGTTTAGGTAAAACCTTTTTGTTTTGTACCGGAATTTTTAACTTTTCTTTATTTTGGACTGTTGTGGACGTGGAGAATAGCTCTAAAAAGTTACTAACAATTACGAAAATGTTTTTTTTTTTTTGCTTCGTGCCGGATTTTTGAACTTTTCTACTTCCCGTATTGTCGGTCAGAGGTTTTTAACTTCAAAATTGAGAGAATTCCTGTCTAGTCCAAAAACCCGACCCAGATTTAGTGTGTAGTCCAGCGGGATAAAACAATTATCCTTTAGTCCAAAAAAGTTTAAAAGCAACCGAAATTACCTCTATACCCCCATACACACGTTTAAGTCAGTTTCATCTTCCTTTCAGTTATCGATTTCTTCTTCTCACTTCTCTCTCTTCTTCCACAATTGCGGAAAAGCCGAAAAATTGAAGAGAGAAACCGTAAAATCATCACATTTGCAGACCTAATTTCATCTCTTCTTCCACGAGATGCGAGACCTAATTTCATCTCTTCTTCCACGATTTCTGGAGACCTAATTTCATTATTTGAAGTTGCGAGACCTAATTTCATCTCTTCTTCCACGATTTTGCGAGACCTAATTTCATCACATTCAATTGAAGAGAGAAAATGGGATTGAATAGAAGAATTAAGAGGACAATTACAGAAGAAATCGTAGAAGAAAACCCTTCTCCAGCAAAGAGAAGAAGAAAAACCGATGATGATTCACCAACAAAACCCAAAGAAACCCCCCCGATGCTACTCCTTCACCAACAAAGAGGAAGGAACATGTCGAACAGAAAATAGGTAAGTTGTTGTCGATTTTCTTTTTGATTTCTATGCTCAATAGAATCAATACATATTGATAAGTATGTTTTCATACTGTTGTGTAAGCAATTTGACACTACATATTGACATGCGATTGTGTGATTCATATGTTGTATGCTCAATAGCATCACTACATCTCTGTATGTAGTGTTTGGTTTACATGTTTTTCACCGAGTTGTGTATCCAATTTTACACTACATATTCACATGCGTGTGTGTGATTCATATGTTGTATGCTCAATAGAGTCACTACATCTCTGTATGTAGTGTGTTGTTTACATGTTATCATCTGTTGTGTATGTAATTTAACACAACATATCAATATGTAGGACAACTGCATGTTTTCGTCTGATGTTGTTTTTTGGTTTTACTACGACAAAGAGCAAAAGAAAGAAAGCGTGACTACTCTAAAGCGACGACTACTCCTAAAGCAAAGCGACTACTCCTAAAGCAAAAAGCAAAAGAAAAGCAGCAGCGGCAACTACTAAAGCAAAAGGAAAAAAGGCGACAAAGGCTGTTGCTCCTTCACCGCAAGCAAAGGGGAACAAAGCGCTTGTCCTGAGAGCTCCTACTCCTTCACCAAAAGCAAAAGGGAAAGCAAAAAGGGGGGGGAGCAAATGTACCCCTCAAAGAAGGTATGTGGTGTTTTGATATGTACTGCTAATAATAGGTAGTACATTATTGAAATGTGATTTTATACCATTACATATTACATATTACATATTGATATGTGCTGCTAATAATATGTATTGTTAATAATATGTGGTAGATATTACAACTACATATTGATGATATAACTACATGTTAATATGGTATATTGATATGTACTACTAATAAAGGAGCTTGATTCTTTGCTATTGTGTAGGTGGTATATTGATATGTGATTTTATAACTACATATTGATGATATAACGGTTTTAGATTCTTTGCTATTGTGTAGGTGGTAATAAGCGTAAGAAAGGAGGCTGGAAAACCACGAAGTTTATACCGTGGCGGTTTCGGGGGCTTGTGGGGGCTTGTGAAGACTATTAAGACCACGAGAAGAACTTATGTTGAGTGAGTTGCGACTGGCGATTTACGAAGCATCATACGGGAACTGTTCCTAATGTTCAGTACACTAAATTTGAGTTGGAACATTGGTTGAAGATTGAAGATGCAATGACCAAAATGTTACGTTGTTACGTGAGAGGTCAAGATCCAAATAAGCTTACATTTTGCTTTCAAAGGCATGGCTCACCGAATGAGTGGTATCCACACCGGAGAAGAAATGGCACTTGTTTATGGGATGCCAAGAATTCCAAATAGGGAATATTATGATTGGAGGCTTACACAAGTCAATAAAAAAAAATGGATGACGTGGAAGAGAATTCTTCAAAAGGACTTTTCTGTGATATGAAAGTTTGGTGATAAAGTGACTAGGCCAATGATTGTGAAGGAAATCTTGAAAATACTTAAACGAACACCAATTAATCTGAAAAACAAGAAGTCTGATGAAGAGTCTCTGCAAAGTGTGGGTGATCAATCAAATGAAGATTCTGAAGAATCTGAGGAAGACGAGGAAGATGCCGAAGATCTTGTTAGGCTTATCTGCCTGTATATGTGCACTTCATTATTTTTCGCAACAAGTGATGCAAATGCTTTGACTGAAAAATATATTGGTTTCGTTCTTGATCTTGAGAAGGCCAAGAATATTTCATGGCCTGATCTCATCCATTCTCATTTAGAGAAAGATTTGAATGAAAACATGGAATCCGTAGAACACACAAATGGTTGTCTTTGTTTATTTGTTGGTAAGAATCTATTGATTTGTTTATTCTACTTTAAAAATATTTTTGTTTTGTGTGTTTTCTACATTTTGGTAGTATATCTAACACTTTGTGTATCAATATTTGCAGCCATGGTTTGCGGAGCATACCCATTTGGTGGCGCTTGAGGATATAGTGACGAGGAACACGAAGGAATGTATGTGCCAAGAGTGGCTAGGTGGAATCATACAAAGATATGTCTTGAGTTCCTAAAGGATATTGATCTTTCGAGTATCGGTAAACTTGCGGTACATATTTTGTCGAATAAAAATATATATTGATAAGTACATGTATGTGGATACTGATAACTAGTTATTCATGTATGCGCTCTGTTTTGATTTATGAATATGTAGTGATACATTGTTGTGTTTGTTTACGAGGGGGCGCTGCCCCCTCGACCCCCGTAAATGGTGATGCACGTAGTCTAACTACTGTTACATATCAATATGTAATTGATATTGATATGTACTTACATTTGTGGTGTCTAGCATTACATATTGATATGTACTTACATTTGTGGTGTCTAGCATTACATATTGATATGTACTTACATTTGTGGTAGATACTTACATTCTTGTAGTGATATGTAGTGATACTTTTGTGGTAGATACTTACATTCTTGTAGTGATATGTAGTGATACTTACATTCTTGTAGTGATATGTAGATACTTACATTCTTGTAGTGATATGTAGTGATACTTTCTTGTGTTTGTTTTACAATTATAATATCTAATATATAGTTTTTTTTAAATTTATTTGATTCGTACCAGTTCCATGTTGATTTTAAAGACGAGATCACAAACCAAGAAAGACAAATCCTTAATCGTATATCAAGAAGGATTCAAGAGGAAGAAAATAATGGAGCTTTTTATTTAGATGACAATTCCGAATCGGAAGAAGAGAAAGAAGAAGAGAAAGAAGAAGAGGAAGAGGAAGAAGAAGAAGATGACTCGGTATTGGGCGAGAGAAGATTGGAAGATCAAATACGATGATTTGAGGAGTACAATATACGCAAATGGAGTGAAGTCAACACAATGCGACAAGAAGGCGAAACGGTTGACACTTCAAAGCTTGGGTTCATGTTGCATGAAATTTACCAGGAAAGCTTTCCCTTTGCGAGGAGAGAAGCAAGCCCGGAAGATTATGTTAGCTTGGGATGTACACCTACTCAAATTAAACCCAATGAAGAGTTGAATGTGGACCCAATGGTTGAGACCAGAAATGCAAGATTCGTCAAGAAACATCAAACAGATGTACATGTCAACAATCTTTGAAGTTAGTTTGTCAACAGAAAGATCAATGTCATGCTAATGCCACCTCTCGAAGTTGGTTTGTCAACACCGAAAGATCAATGTCATGCTAATGCCACCTACGAAGTTGGTTTGTCAACACCGAAAGATCAATGTCATGCTAATGCCACCTCTGAAGTTGAATTGTCAACAACACCCGCAGTATTGAAGTTCCATGATGTTGAAGTTCAGCATTCGGAGGTTAAAAACTGGGCTAAATCTAATTTGGAGCAAAAAGTCAAAGAGATACAAGAGAAAAAAGGCAAAGAAAACACACAGGTAAGTAGCATATCAGTAAGTAGTCTAAGTAGCATATCAGGTAAGTAGCATATCAGTAACTAAGTAGCATATGAGTAACTACTGTTACTATTGATATTTTTGTAGTGGTGTCTACCATTTTGCATATTGATATGTACTGTTAAATATCAATATGTAGTGGTAGATACTTACATTTTTGTAGTGGTGTCTACCATTACATATTGATATGTTCTGTTAAATATCAACATGTAGTGGTAGATACTTACATTCTTGTAGTGGTGTCTACCATTATATATTGTTATGTAACAAAAAACTCACCTAAGTAGGTTTTTGTTGACAGTTTCGATTGCTTTTTGCAGGTTGATCAACTTGAAGTTAGGCAGGATGCAGCAAAGGAGTTGCTTACAACTATGCTAGAAATAAAGGCTTCAGTTGTAGTTAATTCGCAGAAATCTGCAGAGTATAACGCTGAGATGGCGGCTGAAGAGTTTCATTTGCTGGATATACCTTTGTTTCTTCGAGATGTCGAGTTTGGAACACATCGAAAAGCTCTCTATGGGAGATTATATAGACATGGCAAACTCCGGCATTGGAATTTATGTCGAAGAGTATGCTGACCTCCTTCCAGATGGTGCTGCTGATCAAAACCTTGGTCTTTTTGGCATTGACTTACAACAATGTTTTCATAATGTAATTGGAACAGATTTGGAACACGTAGAATTTATCCCACACACAACTAAGCAACAAGAACCCATTGAACCGAAAGATGCAGGTAAACTTACAGCTAAGCAACAAGGTACTTTTGAGGTTCCATCAAAAGCTACTGTGGAGGTTCCATCACAAGATACTTTCGAAGTTTCATCACAAGATACTTTCGAAGTTCCATCGAAAGATGTTTTTGAGGTTCCATCACAGGTACTGAATGCTAATTTTTACATATTCAGATAAAAAGTGAATGTCAATCAGCAGCTATGTTGTGTGTTTACATATCTTGTGTTTTACATAACGGCTTGGTGTAAATGCAGGAACCAATTACACCAAGCCAGAAACAAAAAAGGGTAGCAGTGATCAAAAAGACCGTCAAAGGGCCCGAAGGAAGCAGTTCACACTGCCGGACCCGTTACTCGTGCCCATCCTGCAAAAAAAGAAAGATGATATTTACGAAAGTGGAAGTAAGTTCTCTCCATCATATAAAGAACCTAAGAAGTGAAAGATGGAGCAACGGAAGGGATACCACTAAAGAAAAACAAGAAGCTTAGATTGCGCGCAAAATCTTTAGAAACTGAATAAATCACCATTCTATAATGACATGAAGGATGAACAAAAGACTACCCTTTCCACATTCATCGATAATGCAAAATTGCTTAGGTGAGTTATTAATTGACACTATTATTTGGAACATCTGCATATACAAAAATTGATCCATATAGTACTAATTTTTTGTGTACTTTTATTTGGAACATCTGCATATACAAAAATTGATTCACAATTTTTTTTTATGCAAAATTGCTTAGGTATCCATACATACTACATCTTGATATGTATATGTACTTGTTGATATTGATATGTACTATTATTTGGGAAATACTAACCTTTATGTCGTTATTTTCCAGCTCAATTGCTTGGAGAACGGGAGAAGGTGGTCTTTGTGTAAGTGGAGCTACAGTTGATGACTTGATACAAAACGATTTATTAGAGCAAGATCTTCTCAACTACGCACAATACAAGCTTAAGAACAAGTTTCAGAAAGAGCAGCCGATGCACGAAATAGACAGAAAATACTTGCATGTCTTGCATCTGGATCCGTCTGCTTGGGTAAGTTGTTATCTTACAGTGCATAGTTACTACAGCACATGTTCATATTAAAAGTATGTAGGCATAGGTACACTACATATCTATATTGCATAAAAACATAATTATTCAAAGTACATCCATGTTTTCAGTTTAATGTCGAGTTCCCGGATAAGCTCAAAGGAGGAGCAGAAGATTCTGTTTACAAACCAATATTGGAGATGGATCAAAGTATCAAGAAGATTCTTGTACCAATGTGCCATAACAATCTTCATTGGACGCCTTTGAGTATGACGCGAAAAAATGGTGTTCAACCACTACAATTCTTCTAAGGTCTGAATGGGGAGGAATATGTTATCCAAATGCCACAATAATGGCAGATTACATGTAAAAACCTATCAACCTGTACTTGGTGGAGAATAATAAAGAAACATTGAAGAATGTAATAATCAATGAATATGAAGCACCTCAACAAGGTAGATCACCAGACTGCCTACTATTTGTGATGCATTTGATGAAGATGAAGTCAAAAAGCAAATTTGTGGGAGTATCTTTGGGAAATGATGATGAAGTGCAAGTGAAGATTCGTAACAAAGGGTCGCGTTAGCATGCAAATTCTTGTGACATCTCCACCCAGGAAATCAGTTGGAATAAATCCTAATTGCTAAAAGTAGTCTGACAGTACATATTAATAATTCCTTGGTTACATTTCATGAGTTCAAGAATGTTCAAAAACATATTTTAAATATAGCTTTAATGTAGTGATATTTCAATTGTGTTACTTGTTGTGTAGTCTAACTTATTAGTGATTTTGTATTGTTGATACGGAGGGTATTGCCCCCTCGACCCCGTACATGGTGAATGGTGGGAAACCACAAAAAGCTTTAACTAATCGATGCAAATGTGAGTATGTAGTGGAAGATGGTTACAAAATCAGTACATGTCGGTGAAATCTTGATTGAATTGTTGTTACAATGTCGGTATGGTTACACCACAATCGGTACATATCGTTGTAAATGCGATTGTGTTCTTGTTACAATGTCAGTATGGTTACACTACAGTCATTACATATCAGTATGTAGTGGAAAGATCCTTAATTAACAACATATTTCATTATCAAAAATATGTTACTATATAATACATTTGTTTCAACATATTAGTTTCAAGAAATATGTTACTACTAGTTACTAGTAGTATACTAATATATACTAGTATTAATACTAGTAGTCACTAGTTACTAGTTAGTATACTACTAGTTAGTAGTTACTACATATTACATATGTTGCTAATAACATACAAATTTCATGAGCATATCAGTATGCAGTGGAAAGATGCTTAATTATCCTTCAACTGTTTTGATCTAAACTCATGGAGACAACATTGTGAATCAATATAAGCGATGACACTTAATGACATATTTCATTATTCGAAAAATCAATATAACTACATTTTGATAGACTTATTATGTTTCAAAAACCAAAAGATGTTCTAAGAAACAACAAAAACAGTAATTTCAAAGTACACTTGTAATCTATATCTTGCAAAAAGCTTGATTATTAACCAAATTCGGTTAGTCTTGACGAATCAAAAGAAAATAAGTAGAATAGAACAAAGGACTAGAGGAAAAAACTGGTGGTGATCTTTCCAAATAATAACTGGCGGAAAGAATGGCAACGTCATTGGTATCAAATTCTGCTGCATGTTCAATCCTGTGATAAAAAGAAAAAGGAGAAATCAAAACACTGCTTACTTTTAAAATACATTGTACTGTATCATCCAACCCCAAGACATATCTTTACTATATCTTTGCTTCAAACACATGCGACACAAAAATCATTCTTGAAAGTTCATCTTGACGGATAAGCGTACATGTTGCCTTGTTGTGATGAGTCTTCAAATTACAGTTTGAACACTTGATGATTTTCTACTAGTCTCATGTGCACTTTTAATACGCTTCCCCTTTCTCCCTGCCTGGTGGAGCCCTAATTACTTACGGTGGGAGAACGGTATCGTCTACGTGATACTCATCAGTCTGTGAGAAAAATACGAGTATCATAACTACATATGAATATGTACACGGTATATTGTTCCTCAAAAACAATATCAAAATGTCTTGATTAAAGACACATACCGTCATGGTTAGGAAGCAGTCTAATAGCTATTGAATATAGGCTGATTAAAAGTGGTAACTTTGAAGTAATCGTCGACGTAATCAAGCATCCTTGCTCCAGATTTAGTAATAGCTGTGATGTAGCGTGCGAGCATGGAAAACCATAAACGCGCCACCGTTGGCAAGTACAAGTTTTTCTCTCTAGATCTACCATATGAGACCTGCACACACAAAAAAAAAAACATATTATCTACTGAATATATAAACAGTACAAATTGATATGTTATCTTCAGTACACCTAAGATACTAGTTTGGTGGATATCACATCACAGTGCATGCTACTTAAAAAGAAGAGAAAATAACTAAAATTCAGATGATAGGATTAGGGGTAAATGCTAACCTTGGAGAATGCACTTCATAACGTTTAGCATCTGACTGGCTAACTTTCCAGGGATGGCCAATTTGAATGTGGAGTTCAAGCAAGGCTTGATACACAGGGGTTAGCAGTTCTGGGTTCATCAAGACACTTTGTTCACGACGTTCTGACATCAATTCCATCATACGTAGCCTACACGACAAGAGAATAGCGAGTCTATTATGCTACATTATACGTAGATGAACAATAGCTTGTATTGTGACCAAGGAAACTGATACAAACCTGATCGAGTCAACGAACGCACACGCGGGTAACTTCTTCTCGCGGTTAATCCAGTTATTGAACGATTCAGCAACGTTTGAAGAAGTCTGACCATACCTACAGCCCTTGAAGAACGCTGACTTTGGACCACTTTTCCTTTGGAATGTTGCGGCGTGTCAGCAACCCAAGGCATTCCCAGATTAACCATTTCTTGAAGAGCTTCCTCGTATGTTGCGGGAGAAAGAGCATATGTCGCCTTTCGGAAAGCATCGATCACTTCTTTATACTTTTCGTCGAGACTTTGCAATAGGTAAGTTTTTGTCCAAGTGGAAGTAACAATAGCTTTGATAAGAATTAGGGAATACTTTGGGAATATATTTAACCAACCCTTCACTCGGTCGAGTCATAAAAGTGATTGGGCGATCATCATCCAAAGCATCCTTGATTCTTGAAAAACCATTCCCGGTTGTCATTCGTTTCACCGAGATACTAATCCAAATGCGAGGGGATAAAAACCTACAAAAGGTATTAGTTATGTTAAGCAACTTGTTAAAATGAAACAACCACTATATCTTTGCTATAAAAACAGTTGATGTTATTTTTTGACACTACATATTGACATGCGGTATGTAGTATCGTTTACCTCTTTGTCAATATGTGAAAAGTGACATTACATATTGACATGCAGTGTGGTTTTCCTCGTACTCGGTAAGGTCAATATGTAGTACTATCCTCATTGTCAGTATTGTAGTAAGAAAAAAAACAGTTACCTTGATTGCCATTAAGACATGTTGCTCGCCATGAGACCTCCTCTAAAAGTTCCGGTGAGAAATGTACAATCGCGAGAATATCATCGGACGACATAGTTTATAGCCCTCTCTACAAGCTCCAAAGCAAACAAAAAGTCTATTGAATCTTTTTGTAGCATCATTGAAGTCGAAATCAATAAATGACCTAGGGGGGTTTGTTTCCCTAACAAGCATTCACCCACCAAGCAAGATCGGTGTAGGACTTGACATCATTACCAAAAATCTGTTTTATGCGACAACTCAATTTCATGATATGCGTGGTGATCTTTGGATTTCGATCCCGCCAGCAACTTTAATATAATCTATGATCTCTGCTGGCGTTATGCGAGGGTTGTGCCTGACATGCTCATGAATTAGATTGTTCATGAGTTTTCTCGTAACTTTTGGATTCTTCAACATATAACCCCGCCACAAAGGTGTGCCTTCCCTCATATTCCTTTATCTTAAAAACATCAAGAGAACTACCAATGGCGAGTTGCATGAAGCTTCCATGAACAACCTTTCACGCTTTTTGCATACGGCGGTGAATCTCTCAAGGTCATTCTTCTTCTTAATTACATCATATCCAGTTCTCATGCGGTATTTTTGGCATGCTAGGCGTCTGCATCAACACCACCATAGAATAATTGTTTTGTATCATCAAAAATCTTCTCCCAACCATCACAGAAAAAAACACGTTTGGGACCTCTTTACCATCTTTCAAGTAGTGTTTTTTGCACTAACAACTAAGTCTCGCACATCGTCAACTTCCACACGCCTAGAAGAACTAGATGCGCCAGCTGAAATTACATCCACCTGCAAATCAAAGAAAGCCGATTCCTTTGCAGAATGTATGCAGCAATGCTCTGGAGCGTTACGTCGGCAAGAATAGGAACTATCACTTGATTCTGGAAATAGTTAACCAGAATAGTCGATGGAGTCAACCAGCTCCACATATTACAGATGCAAAATTTCAAATCCTCTAAAGTTGAAAACGATGTAACCAAATATGCAAAATGGTATTGCTTATGGTATACATGGCAATAGCAAGAAAAATCTGGTTCGGGAGCAACGTCAGACATGTTAACCCTGTAAAAAATGATCCAAAAATTAACTATTGGTAATATCCATATCAATATGATACGTATAACCCTATACTGAATCTAAAAAAGAGTCTCTATATGATACGTTTTGATATCATACGTATTGACATGTACTGAGATGAACTAAAAAGTGTCTCTGTATGGATATGTATTGCATCATATCGATATGTATTAACATGTTATCCCAGACTCAGTAAGGTAACCAACTGCTTGACACTACGTATTGACATGTAGTATGGTTTATCTCTTTGTCAATATGTGAAAAGCTGGAACTACATATTGACATGCAGTGTGGTTTACCTCTTTGTCAATATGTAGTAACACCAATATGTAGTATGGTTTACCTCTTTGTCAATATGTGAAAAGCTGGAACTACATATTGACATGCAGTGTGGTTTACCTCGAACTCAGTATTGACATGTACTGCGATGAATATGTGTAGGATAAATGGGAGCATGCTATATGCAATACGTATGGGTATGTAATACTGATATAGTGTATCATAGAATAATTAGTATTTTGAGAATCATGATCATATCAACAAAAAAGCATGCTAATGAGCTGAGATATATCAAAAAGAGAAAACAAACATTACTACACGATCTGTCTAATGAAACTAAACAGAACAACAGCAGAAAAAAATAGAAAAATACAAAATCAGATTACAAAAACAGAACATACCTTGTTCGAATCTGAGATAAACCTAATTCGAAGCTCAGATACCTAATTGAAAACACACACAAATCACGCAAAATACTTAAAAACTCGAACGGAAAGCGAATTGAACAATGTAAATCATCATAAAACCGAAATCATAAAAGAAAGATAACAATGTACATCATAGACAATTATCCTGATAGAAATCGGATCAGAATAAACCTAATTTTTCATCAAGATTCCAAGAACAACAGCAGATTAAAAAGATAAATACCTTGATTCGAAGCTCAGATGAACCTAATCCGAAGCTCAGATGAAGATGATTGAAAACGCAGCAGCAGAGAAAAGTGAGAAAACTAAATCCAAAACGCAGCAGCAGAGAGAAAGATGAGAGAACCTGATTTCAGAGAATCGAGAAGAGGGGATGAAACTGATTTTGTTCGTCACTTTGAGTTGCAGAAGGGTATATTTGGAATATTTAAATTACGTTTTTGTGTCAACCGCACGTGCATGGACTAGGGATTAAAGTTTCTGGTCCAAAAATATGTTTTTGGACCAGTGGATAATTCTAATATGGGGGTGGACTACACATTAACCGGTTCTCTCATTTCTGGACTAACTAGTAATTCCTAGTTCAAAATTATGAATTTGGTACGGTTTGTCGGGTATCCGAATCCATTAAAATGAGGATTAAAATGAAAAATGTATTTATTAGTAAGTTGCCAAAAAGACAATTAAACATATATTCGAATGGAGCAGGGAGAAGAGTAAAGAAAATTGAGTTTTGAAGTTATTCCTCTTGACAAAAGCACCTCTGCACAAAATGTGCTATGTTTCTATGTTTTTTTCTTTTTTGTTTTTTTTTTTTATCATAAAAGCAAATTCATTACTTAGAAAGGAAGATCAGATAGAATTGTCCTTCTCTAGAATAGAGAGGATACATCTTGGTGGAAACTCAACCCACACTTGATTACACACGTAATTTTTGGCATATTTGGCTAACCCGGCCATCAGCCGCTTCATTACCTGACCTAGGAAAGAACACACACTTAATACTACTAACAGCTTCTATTTTCCTACTAATATCCAAAAGAAGATTATGGTCTTTCCAGTTAGATTTTGCAAAATTTGAAGACACAGCTTCAATGACAGACTTGCAATCCCCTTCTATGATTATGTTTCTCCAACCCTTACTCTTAATCCACTCCACTACTTCTAGAAGAGCTAAACCTTCTCCTTGTTCAGCATCTCTGGCTTTAGTCACCTTCACCAAGGCCTCTATAAATCTCCCTGCACAGTCTCTCAAGATTAGACCAATTCCACATAATTTTGAATCTTTATTAAAAGCAGCATCAAAATTTAGTTTCCACCAATTCTCAGGTGGATTTTCCCACTTTTTTATATCCCCTTTGAGAGGATGCCTGCAAGGTGAGTTAGTTTCAGAAGTTAAGATGTTATACTTTGTGCAGTAATTTCTAATGCTCATGATGATTTTTCTAGGGTGAGTGTTTTTTCCTTCAAAGACTTGTGAGCATCTATGTTTCCATATTTTCCACATAATTATTGTTGCTAAAAGGATACTCTTTTCATTCTTGAAAGAGATGATGCTTTGATCTTGACTCCAAGACTTGATCCAGTCCTGCAAGTTGTTGAAGTGTTGTTGAGAGTGCATTGCTTCTGGTAGGATAGAGAACCAGATGACTTTGGCCAGGTCACAGTGAAAGAGGATATGAGTGTCAGTCTCTGGGACTTGTTTGCAGAAAGGGCAAGAGTAGTCCTCCAGCTGCATATGCCTGCCTATTCTTGATATGGTTTGAAGTATCTCCTTCATGCATCTCCACAAGAACATGTTTAGCTTATATGGAAGCTTTAAGTGCCATATTTTCAACCAGTGTTTCTGCTCTTCTTTACTGATGTTGATATCATTATTTTCTTGAATCAAAGCTTTGTATGTAAGACCGAATCGAGAAATAACCATTTTTGTAAGGCTCCAGATAAGAGTATCTTTTGCTTCTGTAGGGATTCTTATTTCTTTTATCTGTTCACTTTCATTTTGATTGAAAAGTTGGTTGATTTTCTCTAAATTCCATTGCTTATTTTCTTTAAAGGTTAAGCTTTGGACGGTGTCATCATTCTCTTTGTGCTGAGCTTCTTCTAACAGATTGTTATGCTTGATATTTCCAATCCAATTATGTTTCCATATTTTCACTTGTGATCCATTTCCAATGCTCCACCCATAATATTTCTTCACAATTTGAATCCCCTTGTATATACTTTTCCAAATCCAGGAACCTTGTGTTGTTATTTTATCACTTAAAGGATCTTTGTTGTGGAAGTATTTTGCTCTTAAAATTCTTGCACGGAGAGTTCTGGTCAGTGATCATTTTCTAGGCCAGTTCTGCCAATAAAGCATCATTGAACTTTCTAGTATTTTTGAAGCCCATTCCTCCAAGTATTTTTGGTTTGCAGATTGAACTCCAGGCTATTGGGTTGTACCCTTTCTTCTTGTCTTTCCTCCACCAATAATTCCTTTGTATTCTGTCAATGCTTTCTGTTATATTTTTTTGGCATTTTGAAACAGCCCATCTAATAATTAGCCATAGTACTTAGAACAGCTTGGACTTGAGTAGATCTTCCAGCTTGATCAATTATCTTCCCCTGCCATGTACTGAGTCTATTCTGGACTTTTTCTTCAATTGGTTTGAAGCTTTCTCTCTTGTTTTTCCCCAGGAATAATGGCAGTCCAAGGTATTTCTCATTCAAACCCATATGTTTCATTTGTAGTAGGCTTGTTAAGTGTGAGCATCTTTGTGGCTGCATATGTCTGTTGAAGAAAACACTGGATTTGCTGAAATTTATCATTTGGCCTGAGGTAGAGCTGAACTTGTTGATGATGTCTAGCAGGTTTCTGATTTCTTGTTCTTTGTGATATGTTTCTATGTGAGAATTCAGAAACATGCATCTAAATGATAGTAAAGAATCATTTATGGATAAGCATTTTAACTTTGAAGATAAAATTTGATCAACATGAACATGAACATCTAGTTTAATGACGATTTTGTTTTTTTTACCGGTAACTTACAGTTACGGTGATAAAAAATTTCAAGCACGGATTTTTATATCTGCGCCAAGAACTACGGAAGCGATATAATATATATTATGAAGGGTAAGACCAAGTCCAATGGGTTGGCTGCTAGGTTAACCAAAAAGCGTTGTCTATTTATTAACACTACTTCATTTTTTAGATATATCTTACATGTGAACAAGTAGTGAGATAGTTTCGCTGAATGGTTCACCGTAGCCAAAATTAGCTTTTCTCGGAATGATTCAGCGCAAATTGATTTATTTTTCGATCTGACAGTTGAGATGGTGCGTTGTTCCATTCAGCACAACCTAATTTTACTTTTCGATGTTCTATTCCGCGCATCTAAATGCTAAATCGGAATGATCATAGCCACATGACTTAGCCGCCCATCTAGATTCTAGATTATGTAGTGGTTTTTTATCTATTGACCATTCAAGGAAAAAGGAAAAAAATTACTGATAATGGAGCATCTCATGGGCTGATACGATGATCACATGATGTCTAATTAAAGATGTGGGTAATCTTTTAGGTGGATCGTCTTTGAGTGTAGATCATTTGTTTTATAGTATTATTAATTTTACATTCCCACCGACCCATCAAAATACGGTCTTTCCTATGCCATAACGTGCTATTTAGTTAGCTAGCCGGAATTCCGGCCTCTGATTGAGTATGGTGCGCTTTGAATATGGGCCATTGTTTTCTCACAAGTTCACACAACATAAATATTTAAGAACGTACGTTTTAGAGATATAAAGTCAAATGAAAAGGGAAAACACCAAGTAGGAGCAAATCAAGGGAAATGGTGGCTGACCAAAGCTGATTGATTTTATTTTATTTTTATGATGATGGGAAGAGGGAATTAAGGAGAGAGGACCTAAATTACTGTTTGGACTTTATCCTCTTCAGGAGAGAGGACCTAAAGTACTGTTTGGACTGCAAGATGATACCCGGGGCCGGTGTCGGTTTCATTAGACAGCACAAACTCCTAGTGGCAACTTTCCGACTCAAGGGGACTCCACTCCGGCGTTGCGGCCGAAGAGAGTACCGGATAAAGTGGTGGACCCTGAAGGGTGAAAGGGCCCTGGCCTTCAGGGAACGTGTCCTGGCCGAAAGGGTGCTAACAACTGATGGGGACGTTAACACAATGTGGAATGATACCTCGCACGTGAAGTTCTGGGTGTAACACGCGTAAACGGGCGGAAACACGAGACTTCGTGGTGGTGGTGCCCAGAAGTCCAAGCGGCTATCACCGCCAAGAGCGAGTGCTACAAAGCTTTCTGCCTTAGTAAAAGCGAGGAAGATTGGCAGAAATACAAGGAGGCCAAATCCGGAGCAAAGCGGGCGGTACGAACCTCTATGGATAAGGATACCGAGGGGATGTACCGCAAACTTAACACGAGGGAAGGGAGCACTTATATTTATCAGTTAGCAAAATGTCGTCAGAAAGATAGACTTGACCTTCACGAGGTCAGGTGTATCAGAAGTGAAGAAAACCGTCTCTTGATCAGAAATGAGGATATTAAGGACCGGTGGAGAACTTACTTCGATAAGCTCTAAAACGACGGGAGTGATGTCCCTGTGTTGGAGACGGGTTTCCCACCGTCCGAGAACAACACCGCAGTCTAGAATATCCATGTAAGTGAAGTGAAACTGGCCCTTCAACGGTCTCTAAGAGGAAAAGATTTGGGCCCAGAAAATATTCTCGTAGATGTCTGGAAAAGTCTGGGCGATGTGGGAGCTGACTGGCTCACCACACTATTCAACGGCATACTAACACACAATAAAATGCCGGATGAATGGAGGAAAAGTTTGAATCTCCCAGTCTTCAAAAACAAGGGAGATATACAGAGTTGCTCAAACTTTATAGGTATTAAGCTCATGAGCCACTCAATGAAGACTTGGGAACAGGTAGTCAATCAACGCTTACGTGGCCTGACTAAGGTCAGACCAAACCAGTTTGGATTCATGCCAGGGAGATCCACAACTGAAGCGATTTTCCTTGCTAGAACACTCATAGAGACCTACAGAGCCCAGCAAAAAGACCTCCACTTACTTTTCATAGATCTCGAGAAGGTTTATGATAAAATCCCTCGTGAAGTCTCATGTCAAACGTTGGCAGAAAGCCACGTCCCAGCCAAGTACATTTCCCTCATCCAGGACATACACGAAGGTGCAACCTCCTCGGTAAGAACCATTGGTGGAGTGTCTAACAAATTTCCAATCCAAATTGGACTCCATCAAGGATCAGCCTTAAGATCCTATCTCTTCGCACCGGCTATAAACCAGATTACGAAGGATATTCAGGGGGAATTGCCCTGGACCCTGCTCTTTGCAGACGACGTGGCCCTTATCGGAGAGAGTAAGCTGGAGGTCGAGTCACGCCTGGAACTCTGGAGAAATTCTCTAGAAACGAAGGGTTTCAGAGTGAGACGATCTAAAACAGAATAATTGAAATGCCCCTTTAGTACACGGGTAGCAGACGACGGCGACGTCTTGCTGGCAGGTCAAGTGGTCCCCAGAAAACACTCTTTCCGGTACCTAGGATCCGTCCTGCAAAGTTATGAGGGAATCAATATCGATGTCCAGCTGCACATCCAGAGAGGATGGGATAGATGGCGGCAGGCCGCTGGGTTCTTATGAGACAAAAAAGTTCCTCTCAGACTGAAAGGAAAGTTCCATAAGACAGTAATCAGACCCGCCATGCTATATGGCGCGGAGTGCTGGGCAACCAGAGAAGATCACGATAGGAGCTTGCACTCTGCAGAAATGCGCATGCTCCGGTGGGAATGCGGTGTCACTCGTCATGATCGGATTAGAAACGAAGCCATCCGCAGTTCATTCGGAGTGGCGCCAATCACGGAGGTAGTGCGAAACCGACGCCTAAGCTGGTTTGGACGCTTAGTACGGGGCGGCTGGCGTCCGATACATGACGGAATTCGTAATATAAGAAGACTACAACCAACTACGAAGGTCGGTCGGCCAAAGAAGACTTGGGAGGACTCTGTTAGCGAGGACCTGGGAAAGATACTACTGTCACCAAATATCGCGCTCGATAAGAAAGCATGGAAAGTCACAATCCATGTGAAGGAACCATGAGGTGCTAATAAAGGCCCCTTGTACCCCGGTTCCGGATATATGGTGAACAGGTTAAACCACACAATACCACCCCTTTAAACCTCGGATCCTGGTCCTTAGTCGGTCCTTACTTACCGCGGTAAGAGAGAATGGGGCAAACTTTGGGCCCGGGATGGGCCAAGGAACTAACTCGCTCCATGACCATACCAGGCCTTGGGAACGTACTGGGTCTTGCGTGCTCGCTAACTGTCCTCTATGTGGGAATCGACGGACTGGCCCAACGTGTAGTGACCCAATCGAGTGTGCATAGATACTGGGCAAGCATTACGAGATAAGTCAGGCGAGATACACCTTGTTCCCCAGACGTCACAAAGCTTCGCTTCCCTGTACATCTGCGACGCTATCTGGACCTACGTTGGCCAGTCCACAATATCCACCTACGAAACCAAAGTCGAATCGTATACCGATGTTGGCCCGGACAGAACACCCGCTCGCTGGAGTTAAGCCGGGGCGGCGGTTCTGGCTTGGACAACATCGGTCGGGCGGGTTGTACAAGGTAAGGGGCGTCGCCGAGGAAGCGGTTGCTCTCCTTGGAAACAAGGACGATGTCGGAAATGCTGGTTGAGTGAAGAGTGTCCCCCTTGGATTGGATCTCCGCCTGGGGCGCCCATGCGGTCGGGCCACTTACGGCGGGACTTCAGTCTGCGACATTCACTGTCTTATCTGGGCGGCCTAACTCACCTCCCACGGACGGCTAATAACCGCCCGATAAAACCCAAACCCAATGAGCACAAGGGAAAAACGGGTCAATTAGTCTGGGAAGAGGGAATTAAGGAGATATTCTCATAGTGCAAGCTGATTGATTTTTTTGCTTGCCATAAGTTGTGCAAGGCTTGGACAGGCGGGCGTAAAACCTATGTTCGACTCTTGGTGTTTTGTATCCCAGGCTTGTATTCGAGGATCATGCCATTTATCCTCGAATATTCGCATTCGAGGATCATGCCATTTATCCTCCAAAGCATTCCGCTTTGGAGGATCACTTGTCCTTGCCATATTCGAGGATCATGCCATTTTACTTCTTTCGCAATAGCTAGTATAACATTCCGCTTCTTTGAATTTGGTCTCAGGCACTTTCATGCTTAACTTATTCACCAACAAAACCATTTCAGGGTTGCACATTGTATTGCTATTTTCTTTCCTTCCTGCAATTACCGAAGTGTCATTTTTCATGTCATGTGAATTACACCTGGTAGAATTAGCCATGGAAAAAAAACACTTGGTAGAATTTACTATTTAAGTGTTGCTTTAAGCTCTAGCCTCACAAGCCACGATGAAAGAAGAAGATGAAAATTGACACCAAACAAAAATTAGTGTTCAAAGCAATAGATTAATGAGATATTGGAGGAAATTGAATTGCAGTTAGGAAGAAAAACAAAGTCGTAACAAAGTGAAATCTTGCAGGAATAGTACTTTCCAGAGTTGATGAATGAAAGTCACATCTCATTAGAGGTATTGTTTGGTTCATTTTTTCCACCACTGTACTGGAAATGTGTTGGACTTTGTCTCGATTTTAAATACACGGGTTCAATAAGTTTAGTTTCCTTATTTGGATATGATACTCTGAGAGCAAGTTAATTTTGGGAAAAAGTTGGTTAATTTGGAAACCATGTTTACTTAGAGGGAAAATTTACTTCGAAATTATTATGATTGTGTTTACTATAAATAGGGGTCTTTGGTAGTGTTTGAAAATTATCTTATAGAGTTCTTCCAAAGAGTGGGAAAGCTAGGGTTCTAGGTTTCTTTGTGAGCTTCTTGTTCTCGGGGAAAAGGTGAGAGCTGTGTGACAAGGTAAGAGTTCTTTTTGTAATCACATTTACGGTTAATTGAATAAATCGTATTCTTGTCCGTGGTTTTTATCCAGTTTTGGGGTTTTCCACGTAAATCCTTGTCTTATGTGATTGTTTATCATTTATTGTTATTCTCTCGGTACTTTTTTTTCTTCTTCGTTTATCCTAAAGATCAAAGTGTTGTGGAGAAAATCCCAACAATTCGCATCTAGAGCTAGGTTTAGGGGAAAAACAAGATGACTTTAACAAAAGTTTTTGCGAGTTATACGCGGTTCGAGGTAGAGGAGAAGTTCGATGGTTCTATTAACTTCGGTTAATAGAAAATCCAATTTAAAATATTTTTATACAATCGGGATTAGTTAAGGCGCTGAAAGGACAAGTGAAAAGCGGTATCAAGTCTGAAGACTGGTAAGATGTTGATTTAAGAGCTGCGAGTTGAATACGACTATTATTAGCAAAGAATGTTTTAGCTAATGTCTCAAGAATTACTGCAGCAAAAGAGTTTTGGAGTAAACTTGAAGAGTTGCATATAAAAAACACTCATTCGAATAAATTGTACTTGAAAAATCAATTGCATACGTTGAAGATCGCCGAAGGTACGTTTATTTCTAATCATATCAGCGTTTTAAATTCAATTGTTTTTGAACTGGAAGCGTTAGAAGTAACTATAACATGACGTAACATTACTTACAACCCCTTCATCATGCATTACTTAATGTAGTACAAGTTGCACACACTATTAAAAAGATGAGTATTTATGCAACTCAATCTCTCACTATCCACCAATAAATGTTTATGGAATTGTACTTTCATTCTTATGTTGGGTTTTGAAGGGCCAAAATAAATTTAATTGATCGGCAAAAGTGAATTTAAGTAAATTTAATTGAAAGCACACAAGCAGTAAGAAAGCAATTACAACCAAAAGCAAGCAAAATCCCAATTAAAAAAAAAAGGTCAAAGGAAACAAAAGACTAGAAATTCGGATGTCTAAGTTGTAAGAAACTTATCTTAACCTCAGATAAGAATATTAAACGAAAAATGTCGTGTATTTTTGGAAAAAAATCTCGAGACATGTAACGAGGGATTATTCCATCGCATATCCCAATGATATAGGGGTTGTCCTAATTACCTTTGGAAAATAAACAATGCTTGTAAATGCATGAGGTGAACCTAGTGTTACATCTTATGGTGCGACAATCAAAAACATTTCTAACAGATCTATACTGAATGGAGATAGCCTGTAGAAAGAAAGTCAATTTCTAAACAAGAACACTACCAATACAACAAATAACATATGTACTTTCAGCATGGCTCAACGATCATACCATTTTGCTTCTATTATACTAGTATAACATTTTGTATCTTTCATTTTTCATGTTAATGCTTAATTTTTCATTCCGAGGTTCATGAATTTGCCAATTATGTTCTAGTATACGTTTCTTTTGTGTAATCACAAAAGTGTCATTTTACATGCCATTTTCGTGTGTGAATAACATTTAGTTAATTTACTATTTAATTGTAGCTTTGTGCTCTATCCTCACGATGAAAAAGAAAATTAAGAGATAAAAAGGGAAAAAAAGACAGTTAAGATTAAAACCAAATAAAGATGGGTATTCAATGGGGTGATACCAATGAGACGTAGGAGGAAATTGAAATGGAATCAAAAGAAACCATTAATCGGCATCAAAGAGTATGATAATTTGACATGTCAAAAAAATGTTTGCGAAGGTTGCTGGACCAAAATCTAGTTTTATAAATTGTATTATACAGTACAAGGATCCGGAAAACATTAAGCCATTAAATGCAATGGGTATACGGAACATGCATTGCCACTTTTACTATGCTAACTAGTCTCGGTTTCAGACTTCATGGAAAAGAGTAGCGGATTCATATAGACGATCATGTAGAGTCTCAATTCTAAAATGTGTCCAAAATTGGATTCGTATTTCTATCATTTGATTTTATAATAGAAACAATACAACTCAAATGCGATACAAAAATAAAATGAATTATTGGCCATGAATTATGTGTTGTTTTTTTTTTTTTTTTGTTTGAAGCATGAATTACAATTTTATGTTATACTTATACACTTATAATTTTACTTTTTCTCATTTTACAATCGGTTTTATCTTTTTCTTTTTTCCGGTTATGGTCTCATATACCTTCATGCTTAATTTAATGAACAACAAATCCATTCCAAAGTTCATGAATCTCCACATTATATTTTGTTGTCAAAGTTTTTTGTGTGCAATCATAAAACTATCATTTTTCATGTCATTTTCGTGTGCAAATAACATTCACTGAAATTTACCACTTAAAGTATTGTTCCAGGTTCTAGCATGGCAATAAAAAAATAGAAGATAAAAATCAAAAACTAAACAAAAAAATGGTAATCAAAGGGATGAAATTAATGAGAAATTGGAGGAAACTAAGCTGGAATTAGGAAAATCTATTGAAAAGCACCCAAATGAAATGCATTTCATTCTGTCGGGACACTACATTGGACATTAGATGAATGAAAGTCACGTCTTATTTGTTGTATTGTTCAACACGTGTTGAGTGAATTTAGCTATATGGTGCAACTGGCAAGGGCAATTGATAATTTTTAAGCTTCATTTCAAAATACTTTCAGTCGATTTGTTTTTGTTAAAATAATTTAATAAAATTTCAGAATATTTTTCTTTCTTTAAATATTTATTTCTATGAGCTAGCATAAAAAATAAACATTAGTAGAATTCCATATTTACAGCTGATATGAACATGATCCCTGGTTTTCTTCTCGAAATATGTAATGAGAAACAAAAATATCAATAGCCGCCTAGCTACCTATCATCGGGTGAATTTGGTTGTTAGAAGTGAATGCCAACTATGCCCCTAAAACATATTTGTTTTATATTCAATTTAACGGCACGTCCCAAAAATCATATCTTTGTTGGTGTAAAAAATATTGTCATGTGTAATTCTTGAAGAACGGTGTGAAACGAGTAAGCATATTATTCCTTTGCAATTGCAGAGAGCCGCATCTTGTTTTGTGATTTTCCATTCATATATAAAATTCACATTCCATATAGACATAGTGATATGAACTTTACCCATAAAAAATAATACTCCATAATAGTATGGATTTTGGCACTTAGGTGATTGATGTTGATCAATACAGGAGCCCAAATGAGTTCGTGGGATCAAAAGGGAGGAAAATTAACCTCTAATCTAAACCATAATTACGTCTTGATTAGTGCAAAAGATGAGATGAATTTGTACTTATAAACACAAAACTTAAACTTAGACATTATCTTCTTCTAAATTCTTCTATCTCAAGTTCTTTGAGAATCAACTTTTAAATCAGTGATATGTGCTTTTTGTCTAGCTATAATTCATACATAAAGATAGCCTAACTCTTAAATTCAAACCCCTTCCCTCTGAATAGGTTTTGGTTAAACCCTTTCCACCATGGGTCAAAAGAGGGACTCATCTTAAACTCTAAAATCGTCATAATATCGGAAAGGAAAATCTTATGGAGGGTTCGAATGTCGTGGTAAGATCTCGGTTGGTACCAACTGCACGTGTAAATGTCGAATCTATCTAATCGTACGTACATAGATCATCAGCCATGCAAACACACTTTAGCATCAGTTGTGAGGTATGTTATTATTTTTTGTTTCCGGGAACAAAAATATCCCGTTTCCCGGGCATCGAAAGCCAGGCCTTCCGACCAACAAAGAGTTCATTTGTACCACTCATGGTTTCACATCGACCATAAAATCAGTACCAAAACCCGAAAAACCGGCGGCGGCTGTTAGAAGTGGGAGACTCTGCCGTGGCTGTAACAGCACCCAGGGCCGTCTTATACATTTGTGGTGCTCTAGGCGAATAAATTTTTTGGGGCTCTTTTATGAGTTCACAAATCGGGTGAGAGATGGATATTTTAATTATAAGAAGCTTAACATGACAACTTGGATTAGGCAATGCGGCCGAAGGCCGCCAAAAAAAATCAGCATTTTTTTTTGTTAGATTTTGGGTTCTCAGCTTGTAATTTGGTATAAAAGTACCTTAAAATGGGTTGTTGGTTCCAAAAAATTGAAATTTTAGTGATGCTTATAACTGTTATCAAATATTTAGCAACAACTATAACTGTAAACAACTAACTGTAATTCCATCAAAAAATAATTAAAAAAAAAACTGTAATTTAAATAAGTGTGATAAAACACTTTAGCAACACTTATAAATATCACATATTGATAATAATAAAATGAAAATAAATAAATTTGGGCCCCAATAATTTGGGGCTCTGGGCAGCTGCCTAGACTGCCTTGCCCTTAAGCCGGCCCTGACAGCACCGGAGACTATCCGCTAATCACGGTGCTTTGTATACTTTGTTTGACTTATTCTGGTGTGTTCTTATACTTTTTCTAAAACACCAACTGCTCCTCTATTTTCGCACAAGGCCGTTTTCCGTTAATTACGGTTATTATTTTTATTGAATTTTTAGTGTTTTTATGTGGATCCCACTGATATTATTTTTCTACTTGCCGGTGTTGTCGGTGAGAGGTTTCAGTAGAAAAAAACAAAATTATGAGTTTGGTGCGGTTTGTCGGGTATCCGAATCCATTGAAATGAAAAAACTACTACTAGCAAATGAAGCTGCCAAAAAAAAAAAAAAAAAAGACAATCAAACATTTATTCGAACATAGCAGGGAGAAAATTTTAAAGAAAACTGAGTTTTGAAGTTATTCCTCTTGACAAAAGCACCTCTGCACAAAATGTTCCAAGATGAGATCCACTACAAAAATGAGGAGTTGTTAAGACGGCTCAGATTTTGGGGCCGTCAAAAATACCGCTTATTCCCGACGGTTGGTCAATAACCCTCGTAAATACTAAATATTAGTCAACATTAGTTATAACTGTGACGGATTGGAAAGATCCGCAGCTGTTAATCTCTTTAAGTGCGGCGGTTGATCCTAATCCGTCAAAAGTATATCTATTCATGGCGGCATAAACAAATCCGTCGGTATTGTGAAAATTTCGCGGCTGAATAATTTAGTTCCCTCTAAAATTTTGGTGAAAGTTAAATCTCTCTCAAATTTTTCGAGAGAAAAAAATTAAAATATTTTTTTTTTTTTCGTTATTATCTACTAGTTTGCAGAGAAACAGGTCATTCTCATCTTCTTTTTCCTTAGTTTTCAGAGAGAGAGAGAGAGAGCTCGAGCTTGTTCCCGTCCGTTTCTCAGCCGTAAACCGGCCGCTCTCATCAGATCCCGTCCATCTTTGCTCACAACGGTATATGTAGAGGTTTGCTTTCACTTCTCTTCTTGTTAGTGGGTTGTTTTTCTACACAGTATTTATAGATCGATTTTGTTGAAGTTGCTTAAGATTTTTTTTCTTTGTTTTTTTGCAAGATCTAAGTTGGGAACTGCTTATAAGTTTACCTGCAAGCTACTGATTAAGGTGAAATTTCCCCTCTTTAGATTTCAATTTTTTGAATTTTCTTAGGGTTTATGTGTTAAATTGTACTTGCTGCATGTTCATAACTAGTTAGCACAAAATCAATTTCCTTTGGTTTATATCTAGATTCATAATCGAAAATGAAATTTGATTAGGGTATTTGAAAATTTGGGGGTTTTACTATGTGAACAGATCGTAGAGGTTTTGAAATTTGGGGCTTTTATATTTCAAACCTCAAGTTTTAATCTTTTGTGAAGTTTTGAAGGAAGATTAGAATCTAATGATAAGGGTCTGTTGATTCTGAGAATCACAAGTTTGAATTTCAATATTTATTATATATTTGGTTTATTTATTATGATTTGGAATTTTAATAACTTAGATTTGATTTTGAAGTTTGATATTGCCGGTAGGAATTAAAAATTTGAATCAAGCTGGGTATGTTCGATTTTCAATTTTGAATTTTTACAAGTTCAATTTGATTATAGAGTAATAATTAGGTTCCATTTGATCTTTGGAAAAGGGGTTTTATATGAAACTCTGGTTAGACAATTTTGGATAGGAATTTTTGGTGAATTCATTATATGATTATATGACAATAGGAAAAAACTTATCATATTCGAAAAAATGAAATTTATACGTATGCATATTCGAGTTGATGATTTTTTTGTTCTCTTAGTTTGAAAGTAATAAGGTATTCAAAGAAATGGATAAGAGTTGGGTTCGGCATGTAGGTTGAGTAAGGAGTTTGATATTGGTTTGAGGTTGTTCTTGGATCATGCATTTGAAAATGGGTTTATTCTTGAAAGTAATAAAATGAAATGTCCATGCAAGGAGTGCACTAATATTTATTACAAGACCGAGAGATGAGATATATGATGATGTAGTAAGTTGTGGTATGACAAAGAGCTACACAAGTATGGTATCATCATGGTGAAAGTTTCGCTCAACGTTTCCTTCTACTTCTAATGTCGGGCGAGAAAATGTAAATGCTTTGAGGTTGGAGATAATGATAGTGAAGGACTTGGAGATGATATTACAGGCATGATTCGAGATGCATATGGAGTACCAATGTGCGAAGATGATGATATGGGTGATATAAACGTGGGAGCGAGCAGCATACCAAGTGGTAATTCATAGCAGCACAATTCTATAAGTTGTTAGAAGATTCAAAGAAGCCATTGTATCCTGGCTGCGACAAAATGTCAATGATGTCTTTTCTTGTCAGATTTTGGAACTACAAGTGTGTTGGTGGGATGACCGATAAGTCATTCAAAGAGATGCTTCAACTTATGAGAGATTCATTTCCAGAGGGGTGTACTTTGCCTGAAAACTTCACACAGTGTAAGAAAGTACTTTCGGAGTTGGGATTGTCTTACAACAAAATTGATGCGTGTCCCAATGATTGTATGTTGTATTATAAAGAGACTGCGGATCTTAAATCATGTACCGTTTGTAAAGCTTCGTTACAAAGATGGAAAAAGCAGCAGCTGCAAGATTCTTCGTCACTTCCCTTTGAAACCTCGGTTACAACGGTTATACATGTGTTCAAAGACTGCTTGCAAATATGAGATGGCATTATGAAGTGCGTACAAGAGATGGGGTATTGAGACATCCGGTGATTCGAAGCTTGGAAGAAATTCGATGAGATGAATCCAACTTTTGCAGGTGATTCAAGGAATATAAGATTAGGTTTATCAACCCAACGGATTTAGTCCATACGGTTCAATGAGAAATCCACATAGCACATGGCCTGTGGTTCTTTTACCGTATAACTTACCGCCATGGTTATGCATGAAATGACCTAACATGATATTGTCTGCTTATACCAAGCCCGCATGACCCGGGTAATTACATTTTACCTTTATTCATTTTAGTTTTTGAGAGCGGCTATTTTTTTTTGAAAGATTTATCACTGGATCTTATTTCTCAAGTGATAGAATAAGTCCAGTTTCATTCCTTATATTACTATTAAAGTTGACGACTTTCGACTTAATGAACTTAGCTTTTCTTATGAACTATACATGGAGTTATGTTGTTTGGCCCACTTCTTTGTAATTGATTGTTGATTATAAGCATGTGATGGCCATGAATACTTATGCTCTTGATGCTTAAACCTTTTCTTTGTCGGACAAGCTATTTTTGTCTAATCTTGTCCAACAAATAATTTTTCCTATATAATTTAGTGTTTGTACTTAGTATGTGGTGCTAATTCATAACTAATACAATAGAAACTAGGACATATATAGGTCATGATATTTGAAAAGCCATGTATTCTTAGGGCTTATAACTTCAATCTCATTGTCCATGTTACGTCGCTTGTTTGTTTTCTTTTGAGGCTTTAGGGTGTTGGATTTTGCATGTAAGAAATGCAACTGTGAAGTGCCTTAATGCAACCCTACTATAGATGATCTTTGATAGCAATGAATTTCAGATGCATATATATATCGACTTAATAGTTGCGGGCTTGCGGCATTGTGGCTTTTAGGTTGTGTCATTTGTTAGTACTATGCGTGTTTGGTGGTTGAGACTAATTTACTTTTGACTTTAGGTTGCTAGGATATCATTTAATGTGATTTCTCATTGAAATGTATTGTTTATACACAGTCTTGCTATCTCTTTAGGTACATGGTCCCCTGCATCAGTTAGTATGTATTTTAATTAACTTGGGTTTGTACATGATCCATTTGTTGAAAAAGCATTTGAAAGTGAAATCTAGTCATCTGTAATTGCCATCTCCCTGTATAGTGCTCCATCATGTTGTTGCATGTATTATCAAGCTCTCGTCTCCTTGCATTGCAGTATTTGTGGTATGTTGTGCCATTTTTCAATTGGAGATAGTTGGCGGTAATGGTTTTAAATGATGTTGCAAGAAGCGGATTCTGGTTGGAGTTTACTGAATTCTTATGTGGTACTTTATCTCTATAAACAAATAATCGTATATATTTACAAACTCTAAAGATTAATATTTCTTAACACATGTAACGATATTGACGTGTACTTGAGACCGTTGATAGATGAGCTTAAGGAGTTATGGGAGGAAGGTGTAGACACATTTGATTCCTCGAGAAATGAAATGTTCAATTTGCGTGCGGGGTTATTATGGACCATAAGTGATTATCCTGGACTCGCAATGCTCTCGTGGATGGAGTAATAAAGGTAAATTGGCATGTTCAACGTGTCTTGAAGATACTCGGCACCAATAGTTGAAGAACGGAAGAAAAACTATCTACATGGGACACCGTCGCTTCTTGCCTATGAATCATAGGTTCCGCACATCACTTAAGAAGGATTTTGATGGAAATGTAGAACGTAGTCCACCTCCAAACCCATTGTTAGGGCCGGATATCTTGCAAAAGTTGAAAGACATTCCACATATATTTGGAAAGCAGTTTGAGCCGAATTTGAAAGCGATCGTCCAAGCAAGAGAAGAGTACGGGGATCAAATGCAAGCTGTAAGTAACATGCCGAGCAATTGGAAGAAATTGAGTATATTTTATGAACTGCCCGTCTTGGGAAAATAATATACTCAAACACAACATAGATGTCATGCACACTTGAGAAAAATGTTTGTGATAGTGTTGCAGGTACGGTAATGGATATTGATGGAAAGACTAAGGATGGTCTTAAAGCAAGATTTGATCTTCAACTCCCTGAAGATCGGACCGGAACTTCACCCTCGGCGTTTGGAAAATGGGAAGTATTTCTTACCCGGGAGCGTGTTACTCCATGGATAATGCAAGAAAGACGATGTTTCTTAATGTGTTGAAGAATTTGAAGACTCACGATGGTTATTCATCACACATTGCAAGATGTGTAAATGTCTGACAGCGTAAAATCTTTGGACTAAAAAGTCATGATTCACATGTCCTTATGCAGCAGTTGTTACCTTTGGCATTCCGGAAGACGCTGCCGTCTAAAGTTAGTTCTGTACTAATGGAGTTAAGTTCTTTTTTCCGTGAATTTGTGCTCCAAAGTCTCACGCCCGAAGATTTTGAGCAGTGGAGAAGCGCATAGTAGTCATTATTTGTGAGTTAGAGCGAATATTTCCACCTGCGTTTTTCGACATTATGGTTCATTTGCCTATCCATTTGGCAACAGAGGCGCGTTTAGGTGGACCTGTGCAGTATCGATGGATGTACCCAATTGAACGGTATATGTTTTAAACTTTTCTTCACTAAATTTTTATATTTAATATATTTAAAATGTGATACCAATATTGACACAGGAGTCAAAAATTTTCTTGAAAGGTATCTGTACACTCTCAAGAAATATGTGCGGAATAAAGCTCATCCAGAAGGATCTATTGCTGAAGGCTATTTAGCTGATGAATGTGTTACATTTTTGTCGAGGTACCTCAAAGATGTCGAGTCACGAACTAATGAGACCGCTTAGATATGTAGATGATACTCCCATTGGCAGTCCTAAACGGTTTCCTTTAGCTTCCTTACAAAGAAAGTTGTTGCATGACTATATCTTGTCTAATGATGATGATGTAGCTCCCTACATAACGTAAGAAATACTTTTCTCACACAAGTTATTAATTCAGTTACTTATAATGTCTTTCACTAGCACCAATTTGATGAATTTGATTGCGTTTTTTTTTTAGGCAACACAAAACTACTCGGCTATGTTGCACCCAAGATTAAGTGATCTTGAACGCTGCGAAAGCACCTGTTTGGAGTTCTTTGATTGGTTTAGAAATCATATTAAGTTGCTTACTCGAGCTAAAGTGACGTTCTTTGAAGGATTAGATTTGCTTCTTCAAGGTCCCTTTTCAACTGCGAGACGATTCACTGGTTATACAACAAGAGGTTATAACTTCAAAACTATCAGTAAGGAAGATGGAGCAAAGACACAGAACAGTGGTGTTGCATTGGAGTCAACAGCGCCTTCCTTTAGAAATGGGGAGCATCAGAACCCAGACAATGATGCCGAACGCACATATTATGGGTTGCTTACGGACATAATTGAGCTGACATATAGACAAGGTCGTACGTATGAGGGAGCTCCAACCGAATCAGAGGTTACCAGTCGAAATGGGTCCAGTTGAATCTGGTATCATAACTCCTATGGGGAAGAATGGTAAGTTCATGTGCAAACATGTTACCCATCTATCACAAGACGGCAACAGACTACCATTGACAGTACATGATTGGAAATACATGTCATCCGAGTTTATTGAGAATTGCATACTTGAAGTGAAGGTATAAAACTATATGCATAGTATTCTAAAAATCATTATATCCATATTGCATTGATTCTCTTGATCAGTAATATTTTAATCTTTCCTTCTTGTACTATCAACAAATATTTGATGTACCAGATGAGTTGAACGATTGGATCAAACTCAAGTTGAATGAAAGGTGGAGAAATTACAAACATACTCTTAAAGTGGATGCATATAATAAGTGGCCAACTCTGGAACAACGTCTTGCTAATCCACCAAAAGATGTTGTTGAGAGCAGTGGAGGGTACTAGTTGATGTTTGGGAAACGATGACAAGAAAAAGTAAGCGACGCTAATTTCTTTGAATGATAAGCCTAGAACAAGCATTCCTAACACGAGATCTTTCTACTGCCTAGGAAATAAGTGAGAAAAACAAGGAAAACAGATCAAAACAAAAGAATCTACATACCACAGGCTCGGACCACATGCAACCTATACGGTAGAGGTAAAATTTTATGTTCAATTAAGATGGAAAAGATATTAAGAGTATTTACTGTTATGTTTACGAATATCCGTAATGTATATGTGGATTTGCATATATAACCGAGATGCTTAAATATTTATTTGTAGTTGGCAAAGGAACTAGGACGACCTCCTAAACGTTGTGAGCTCTATCTTTGTTACCCATACAAGGAAAAAGAAAACGGAAGATCCGGACGAAGTATTGATGGACCGAAGTAGCTGCAGAAATTGTATAGTATTATCAACTTTGAATTCTTTTTCATTATTATTAAGGTTACTTAAGCATTGAAATTGAAGTTAATTTGAAAATTAACATGTTTATAGAAGGAAATGGAGGAAGTGGAGTACCAAGCAAGCCAACCAGGTTCTCAAATTGTGCTACAAGGACGAAATGATTCATTTGCACATGTCAAGGGACGAGATAAAGGGGGGAGGGTTCGTTGTCTTGGCAATGCTGTAAAACCAAAGAAATACTGGGGTGAGGAATCATCATCTCAAGCTACCAATGAACCAAATATTGAAATTGTAAACCTTAGACAACAACTGGAGATTACTATTGGGGATCTGCAAGCTGCAATGAAGCGTATATCTGAATTGGAGGCACAACTTGCTACACGTGATGAAATTGGAACTTCCAATGGACCTCTTCAAGAAGCCTTAAAGAAGATAGCAGAACTGCAGGAAGAAGTTGAAAGCCTCAAAATGGTTGAGGTAACTAATTTACTTCAATCAAGCTTGCAATTGGTAATTTTTTAGGTTTTTTCATTATTAATTCTTGACTGAAACCTTGATCCTGGCATGACATCTTTATGTTACACTAACAAAGGAATATATTCTCTTTACGATGGAACTTGGCTGATTTCCTTAAGATTTCGATTGTAAAGTTAACTAGGTGTTATTTGTTCCACAACTTTCACCAAATCCATATTAAACAATCTTTCTCACGATGGTCAAAATGATTTTTATTTTATAGGACTTCCGTATTGGCGATATCTTTGCGAAGCTAATTTGGAGAGCAAGAATCGATGTATAGAAGGGGGTGGTGCATACAAGGGTAACTAACTACGTCAACCTACAGGGGGATTATATTTAACAAGTCAAAACAACATATGATAGATGTTTGTCTTTTTGAATACAAGTGAATGTGGCATTTCTTTTTGGGGTTTCCTGCTTGCAGGTGTATTTTGATTTTATCCCCATCCTTCACAACCATTTTGGATGTGTTCTTTTTTTTTTTTGGTTTAGTTAATAGCTTTACTTTCAATAACAAGATGATGATATACCTTCTGTCCAGAATTTCAAAGTTTTGAGTCTTTTGACAGAACTGATAACATCTTAATGTAAGTCTCTTTTATGTGTCAATGTTAGCAACTTGTTTGTTAAGATGAATGCCTGTTTGTTTGTGAATATGTTTTGTGAGGCATCATTTTGTATTGTAACAGGTTGTGACAAGAAATAAGGGAAGGCATTCTGCCTACTAAATTTTCAATTTTATTTCATTTTATTTTAAATACTAGCGACGGTTTCAAAACCCTTGAAAATAAAAAAACGGTTAGTTGTTAGCGATTAACCGTCGGCGGCAAAAAGCATCGGTTGGATGATTTATTTACGGCGGATAAAAAATCGTCAGTTATAGGATGATCTATTTCTGGCGGTTGTCAAACCGTCAATATAGAATAAATCCGTCAAAAAAAACATTTGTGACGCCTCCATACATGACGGTTAGTCCTCCCTCATAAATGTATATTTATGACGGCTATTGGGCTATTTCTGGCGGCCATTTTTTACTTCTGACGGTTAGCAAACCGTAGCTAGAACTCCTCATTTTTGTAGTATAGAATTCAGAAACATGCATCTAAATGGTACTAGTAAAGAAGAACAAATATCACCTTTGGATAAGCATTTAAATTTTGAAGATAAAACATGATCAATATCAGCATCTGGTTTGAGCTCTGGTTATTATATCATCGCTTAGAGCAACTCCAGTGGCGCGACTATTACCAAAGATCAAAGACCAAAAAAAGACCAAATTTTAGTTTGGTCCGCAGTGTGACGCAGTGGGTGCCGACTAAATTTGGTGGGGCGGAACATATAAGTTCTTTGGTGTGGGGCGAACATTTTATCCCCCGCCCGACTAAAAAAAAAAAAAAAAAAAAAAAAAAAGGGGCGAACATATAATGTCCTTTGGTGTGGATCACATATAACGTTCGCCCACACCGGGCGAACTTTATATGTTCGCCTCAACTAAAAAAAAAAAAAAAAAAAAAAAGGTGGGGCGAACATTTTACCCCGCTTGGTGTGGGGCGTAAACTATATCCCCGCCGGGTGCGGGGCGTAAACTTTAAGTTCGCCTGGTTTTGGGGCGAACATTATATGCACGCTCGACTATATTTGGGTTTAGTCTTTGGTCCCCGACCAAATATAATCGCCCACTGTTCATTTAGTCTAGTATTTGGTCGATGGTCCGTCCCGCTACGCCTGGTTCTGAGACCAAAAAAATGGGTATAGTCGCCCACTGCAGTTGCTCTTAACAGCTTCAGTGGTAGTAGTAGTTTTGGTCATTAAAAAAAAGCAAGAAAAGAAACGTCTTTGCTAGAAATTTAGCATTAAAAATCGATTATATTAGTTTATTTCTCTTATCCCGCTATAATAACCACAAAATTGGTTAAAAAGATCAAAATCAATAATTCCTGGGTGAAAAAGACATTTAGATTTTTATACTGTTTAAATGAACAAAAATATAAAAATAGCCAGGATGTAACCAGTTTCATCCTACCCATTTTCAAATTCTTTTTCTTATTTTTAATTTACATCAGGATGAATTCAGTTTCATCCTCGCTATTTTTTAAGTTTAAGCCAGGATGAATCCAGTTTCATCCTTGGTATTTTTTTTGTGTCCATTTCACCCATAAAATTTTTTACTCGTCCATTTGAAACATGTTTTAAATTTTTCTGGACAAATGACCCATTTTTCGTAACCACAAGATGTTGTTTCTTTAATTATTTTTGTCATGATAGCTAAGCTTAACTAATTCAACCACAGACTCACTCGAAAGTTCTTGAATTTGCACGTAAAATTGCAGTTGCTTTTGTGCAATCACAAATGTCATTTTTCAATTTTGCATGTAATTTTTGTGTGTGAACAACGTCTACTGAAGTTTAGTATTTAAGTGATGCTCTAGGCTCTAACCTCCAAAGATGATAAAAGTAAAAATTAAAACTAGACAATAGTCGTGTGTGTATTCATATTTGAAACAGTACTTATCGAGAAATTGGAGGAAATTGGAACGGATGTGACAAAAACAACCAAGTCGTTGACAAAGCAATATATAACTCCCCACCATCGGTATTATCGAATGAATTTCGAATGAATTATAATGCAATGGTTGCTGGGGTTTCATAAACTTATTAAAAATTTTGGTCTGATACTAACATTATGCAATGGGTTATGTGATCTTTCAGATGGTCTAATATTAACACTCATTTCGATTGCAATCAATTTATCATCTTTTTCATTTTAATCTAAATTTATTTGTTGGCCATGACTTGATAAATTCACATTTATGTTCATCTAACCAAATTTTTGGTTCTCTAGCAAGCAAATTTAATTAATTCATGATCATCCGGTATGAAAATCTTACAACATTTCAACTGTATTATTGGTAGACATAACCTTTTCTTTTCATCCGAAGAGCTATTTTTTTTCATTTTTTCTGGTATCTTAATTTACAAGTGCTTTTTTTCTTTTCAAATGCAATAGAGTACATATACTCTAATGTTTTTACGAGGAAAACCAACAATGTCTATAAATGAATGATGTAACACCTATAGCAAACTTACATGGAATTCAATACGATACGCCATGACCAAATGCTTGTATACAGTGTTATATGTATTTTTCGTGTGCATGTTTTGACCATCATTCTATTTTATTTCTCTTACACCACCTGTATTAACATTTTTTTTTTCTTTCTTTACACTAAATTTGGTCTAACTTCGTGCTTAACTTAATCAACAATAAATCCACTTCAAAGGTCATGAAACTTTTATCAATTTTCTTGTATTCATTTTTATGTGCAATGACAAAAGTGTCATTTTCGTGTCATTTTCGCATGCGAAGAACATTTACCAAAATTTTAGTATTTACGTGTTGCTCTTGTATGTAACCCCACCCCACGGATGAAAAAAGAAGATAAAAATTAACATTAAACAAAAAAAGGGTTTCATTTAAAAAAAAAAAAAAAAAAAAAAAAAAAAGTACTCAAAGCTAGTAAATTAACCTGGCGAGATTGGGGTATACTCAAACTAATTGGGGTATACCCAATTTTAAGTGGACATGTGACCTTACTAGGGGGAGGTCAAATTTGGTTGAAGTTACAATACTACCCTTGACCTTTATAATTCTATTACCATAATCAGTTTTTTATTTTCATCTTCCTTCTTCTCTTCTTCTCTTCCATAACCAACCACACCGGCTCCTTCCCCACCACCACCACCAAAACTCGTCGATTAATTCGTTAACATCGTCGATTCAAAACTCCGAGTAATCTTCAACAATGGAACCACCACAAACGTAAGGGAACTCGTATGAAAGGCGCCAATCGCAAACCCAATCAATACAACCCTGAAATTGCAAAATTAGTTCAACAAAAAGAGAAGAAAAAAAAACCGTCGAAGAAGAAGAGATTGAACCCGCTCAAAACGAAGAAATGGTGCGATTAAGAAAGTAAGGGCCTACTTAAACTCACTCTAGTACTTCGATTTCATGTTTGCATGTCAAATTAAGTCGAAAAATCGATTCTTTGATTTTCAGTTATTTAGCAAGCATGTTGTTTGTTTCACGACCTTGCCGGGATTTCATATTTAGTAATCCCCGGATGCTCTTTGGTTGATTATCATGCCGGCGGTTTAGTTATTGTAATCTGCTTTCACGGGTCGGGATGTTATTCAACCTATAATCTTGCTTGGCGAAAATTTTATTTTTAAGTAGGGTTGGTTAAAAATTTTAAACTTGCCGGCGGGATTTGATTTTTAGCGTCTCGATGCCTTGAATGATAAATGTCGGAATGGTATCTAAATAATACAACGTCGGCGTTATGTTAGCGGTGTTGTTTTTATTATATACGTCGCCGGCGTTTGTAGTTGAAAACCCGACCATAGTTGTTAAAAGCCGGCAGGTTATTGGAATAAAACCCTCCCGACCCTTGTTTAGCCGGCTTGATGTTTAGATATCGACCCTTGAGACCTTAGTCCCGGAATGGTTATATATGTTGAGCCTTCCGACTTATAGTTTTTTTCTTAATTGTTCTTGTTCAGGTTGCAAAGGCAAACAAGAAAGCTCTGAAAGCTCTTAGTCCTCCTTCAAAACCTCCTCGTGTTGGTGACAAACTCTTGACTTCAAGACATCGAGGGGCATACGTTGTGGCGGGAACGACAAAGATCCGTGTGCCGAATGATGATTATCAACCACCATCAGAACCCAGTGATTCAGACGAGACTCCAGATGAAGACCAATCAATTCCATCTGGTAGAAGAGGTGAGGATGATGATGTTGATGAAAGAACTCCGTTTCTTGGAGGAGGGAACAATGATGATGATGATGATGGTGATCAAGACATGCCTAATGTTGGAGGAGGTAATGATGATGATGATGATGGTAATGGAGATAAAGGTAAGGGTAGAGAAGATGAAATTGTTGAAGAGGCAGTGGAAGAAGAAAAATAAGAAGAAGAAGAAGAAGTTGGGGAACAAACCCAAGCTGCAAGTACTAGTGCAACCGGGAAGAAGAAAAGGGTTATCACTAAACCAGCTAATTCCCACATGCCTTCCTACGAATTGAAGATTAAATTGAAACCAAACGAGCTTCCCAGAGGGGACCCCGGAAGATGGTGGACGTGTTCTTTTTGGATACAAAGACTCGTGGGCATGTGAAATCCAAAATACTATCGTAAGTAATCTCAATCCGTCTTTGTTTTTCATTCAAGTGTGTAACTATCTTAAATTTGTGTCAAGTATTTGTATTTCTTTTCATTTTGTGTTTTTGGTATTTAGGATCACAAGAATGCTATCCGTCTCATGAGGCGCCAAGATTCATGTTCAGTGACTAAGACTTGGGATCTTGAGGATGAATGTGAGGAGGTGAAAGTGATTGTCAAGAACTCCGGGTTGTTGCTGCGGTGGAGAGTTCGAATGTTGAGTATGATAGAGTTACCGTATCCGCATGCAGTGAGAGGTTCTACGGAGAGACCGATACAATGTTATTCCCATTCGGTGAGATGGCGATAACTCCCGATGATGCTCATCAAATTTTAGGCCTCGAGGTTGAGGGAAAAGCCGTCAGTGAGGGCTTCGATAGTAACATTTCTTGGGAGGATATCTTCAAATTGACCAACACTTTGTTCGGTTGGGATCAGATTAAGACTGAGTCTATGCTTGCGATGAAGGATGGTAATCTAAGCAAGAAGTTTAATCAAGAAGCCGAGGATACATTGTGCTGGGACCAAGAAAATCTTTGATGTGGAAGGAATGGTGAACCCCGTGCGAATCAATGCTACCGCGTCGGGTTATTTGCTTTACGTCCCGGGGCGGATGTATCTTCCCGACAGTTACGGAAGCTTGGTCGATTGATTATTTGCAACTATTGGATCCCTTAGATAAGATGCATGAGTATTCTTGGGGTACTGCGGTGGTCGCCTTCTTGAACAATGAGTTGACAAAGGCTTCAAGGGCACTCACTGCGCAAGTTAACGGAAACATATGTCTCTTCCAGGTAATTGTATTGTCTAAATCATTTATATTTGCCAAATGCTTGTAATGTTTGATTCTTACTAAACTTTGTGTTTGCATAGGTTTGGATATATGAGCACTTCCCTACTTTGGTGAAAACCAACTCCCACGTCAAAGTGAATGAAAAGCTTGCGATTGATAAGCCAAGAGCGCAAAGATACGATTTTAAGGGTGCTCGGGAAAAGGATATGCTGTGTTGCTTATTAACGTGCGAATCGCCTTGGACAAATTGGATCGCGGATGAGGTAATATTTGATCCTTACCGAGATGCTAGAAATCAAGGTTTAATCCAAAGGAGAGATGATGTTGCATTATACTACGGACCCTTGTTGTTCTCCCATGGATTTTCAATGTACGATCCGCATCGGTAATGCGACAATTGGGTTACGTCCAAGAAGAACCCCATTTCGATCTTGAGCCTTTCTTTAAAGTGTTAAGGGAGGACTGCAGCACATCCCAAAAAACTATTAACGTCGCCACGCTCCACCCCCAACTCTAGGACATTGGAACGAAAGACTTGACCGTAAAGTCGATACGAGTCTTTTGGACGAGGTGACCGAAGGTCATGAAGCTCGGGAGAAATACATGTCGTGGTACTTGGGTTGGGCTCGTCCTACCGTGATTAGGGAAATGGTGGTGAACAATTGGCTCGTAAGAGGAAGATGGCATCGAATGACTCAACAACAGTTCCTAACTTCCTTGTAAGTATTTTGGAGTAGCTCTTCTTGTTTTAAGATTACATTATCGAATAATTCTATTAATTGTTTGTTGTTTAACCGAAAATAGAAGGGGCATTTGAAGACCTTTGTGAAGTTGTTGTGTTGCGCGAGAGAAAGAGGAGAGCCTTTGTCGATTGAAGAGCAAACCAAGTACATTCACTATGCTAGCAATATTGACAATGAGGATGCCCATGAAATGTTCAAGCAAGCCGAGGTCAAGTAAGAAGGGAAGAAAAAGCCAGGAGGGAAGCACAAGCCAAGATGAATCTTTGACAAAAAGAGGGCTCGTAGTGGTCGTGGTGGTGAAGGTAGTAGTAGTCTTGGTGTTCCTAAACGGGGCCGAGGTCGTGGTCGTGGTCGTGGTCGTGCTCGTGGTGAATGAATGCAGTCTCTAGTTTATTTCTTTATGTTGGGTTGGACAAATGTAAAGGTTAATGGTTGGACAAATGGTTTTTTAAGGTTTATGGGACATGTTTTCTTATTTTGGACAACAAGTGTTTGATTTCTAATTGTTGAATGAAAGTTTTATATAGCTACTTAAAGTTTCAAGACAAATAGCCTAAGAAGGTTCTTTTAATTCACCATGCCGACAATACCAGGGCCGGCAAGGTTTTTAAGTGTCGATCACGTCTGTCAATGAAAATGCTTGCATACCGGGGTCGGCAAGTGAGTCAGATCATTACCAAGCCGGCGAATATACAGCCGGCAGTGTATTATGTTTTCGAATACGCCGGCATTTTGTTACAGAAAATACCTTCTCCTGATGCCAAAACCATCATAACGCCGGCTTGGTTTTAAATTTATACCCTTCCGACCATATCATAGCCGGCAGTAAAATTTCAAAATATATTGCCGGCGTATTGTCAGAAGAAAATGATTTACTGATGCCAAAACCATCATAACGCCGGCATGGTTTTAAATTTATACCCTTTCGACCGTGTCATAGCCGGCATACTGAGAAAAAACAATCTCGCCGGCGAATTCAAAATTCAAATTTTTGGCAAGTACAATTTCATTGATTGACTTGTACTTGGGCACTATAACGGCCAAATTTGGGTACAATCCTATAAATACACTACTTCTCTCTACAAAACAACATACAAATAGTTTCATATACTATCCAAAGCTCATATCATCATACAATCCATCAAACTCACCCAATAGCTAAATAAAAATGGCATCATTTGATTCAAACGAGGATTTGGCAATCACCAAAGCATGGTACGCGGAAACTTCGACTTAGACGTCAATCCTCCGAAAGGGAGGATTCCTCGACCTTTGGGCTAGGGTACACAACAAATTTTGCGGCGAGTTTGGTAATCCTAATGGAAGAAGTATTCAACAAGTCCACGAAAGGCACCTAGTCATCGAAAACGCGATACTTGCTTTTGGCTCTCCAACCTCGGATTTTTAACACTCGCCCCTTCACCTTGTCCATTGCACAATTTGTAAGCAATTTTGTGGTTTTTTTACGCAACCCATGTTGTTTATCTTCCAATGAAACACCACTAACATATGTAAGTTTGTTTTTGTGTTTTTGTAGCATGAAGTCGAAAGCGCGCTACTTGGAGGAAAAGGGGAAGCATTCGCGTTCGATGCAAGCTATCACTTCTTGGCGCAAAGAATCCGGAGGATAACCCGGAGTACTTGGATGCCGTGGTCGTCTTCGGATGAGGAAGATTGATGGCTTTAGAAGTTTTTGTATAGGTTGTGTGGGTAGACCTCTATGTAAACCCTCCGTTTCAATCAATGTAGTAACCAAAATTGCATGAATAAAGTGAATTAGATCTTCCGATATTCTATTTTATGTTTGGTATATGTAAATGTCGGCATGGTTATAAATCCTTAACATGCATGGCTACACATACGTATTTGTCATTATAAAGTCGGCATAATCTTCATTCAAAGACCCTTCCCGCCACAAACGGTCGGCGTTTTATTCATCCAAGGACCATGCCGGCTAGAATTGGTGGCATTTTATTCAAACAAATACCATGCTTCTGCTATATTATAGCTTCAGCACTTTATTCAAACCTGGACCCGCCGAGGCCTTTCATATTTTCAAAACAAAATTTTTGGATCGAAATCGAACTCATAAGACGGATCAAAAGGTTAATCTCCATGAATTCATAATTTGAAAATTTTAATCTAAACTCAATTAATTAACCTAATCGTAATTTTAATATTAATTAACCAAGGGCATATTAGCCATTTAGAAAAAATAAGGTTAAGGGGTGGCTTGGTTTTACTTCATAATGACCAGATTTTATCTTATTGGGTATACCCCAATTAGTTTGAGTATACCCCAATCTCGCCAGGTAAATTAATGAAACATTGGAGGAAATTGAACTGGAATTTGGAAAAACAAGTAATCGCAGTCAAAGTGTAAGACCAATAAACTTACCGAAAAACTGTATCCAATGGTTGACTAGTCAAACACATGTCTGGTGGTGTTACTTAATGCAAGTTTTGGTAAAAGTTTAACCATTTAGATTTAGTGCAATAGTACACAACCAGAAATGCGCTAAGTGGTATTATCTAAGTTTTGACTTTCTAGAAAGTAGTAGCCGATTCATATAGGGTCGTAGAGTGTCAGTTTTAAACTGTGTTCAAATTTGCACTTTAAATTCTATCATTCAGTAACTACAATTAAATTGCAAAAAAAAAAAAACGCAAAAAAATATTGGGCACAAATTACAAATTTATGTTATATTTACTTTCAATTATAATTTGTTGTCAACGTTTCTTTTGTGCAATCACAAAAGTGTCATTTTTCATGTCATTTACGTGTGTGAATAGCATCTACCGAAATTTATTATTCAAGAGTTGCTTTAGGCTCGAGCCTCACGTTGAAGAAAAGGAGACAAGAATCAAAATCAAACAAAAATTGGCAATAAAAGAGTAAAATTAATGAGATATTGGAGGAAATTGAAACGAGATTAGGAAAAATAATCAACTGACCTAAAGGTTTAAGATAAATAAATTTTTCAGATATGTTCTTGCTAAGGTTTTTATATCAAACTATGGACTTCTGGGGGGTAATATTTAGGATAGGTTCGAACAGAATTTGGTCACTTAGTGCAATGAGATATAACCTAATCCTTCTTCAAATTTTTCTTAGGATTTTATCTAATACCATTTTCCTACATTCCTCTTAAATTTGGTCCAAATTCCAACTTTTGTATTCATTGAGTTAAACCACTCGGTATTGTAATAGAAATAATACAATTAAATTGAAAAAATAAATAGAAAAACTAAAATGTATTGGCCATGAACTACTCATTTATGCTATGTATTTTGTTATGCTTTTACAAGTAACATGCTTCAAGAAAACAATAACAGTGCCATTGGATGGATAACACCAATAATAAGCTTATATGGGATAAAACACACCAAGCCCAAATGCTTGCATATAGTGTCATATATATTGTCAAATCCTTTTTTTTTTTTTTTTTTTTTTTGCCCTAGACTAGTGGTCCCAAAACTACATCCAAACTCCTTAAATTGGAGTGTTTTTTTATCTTCAATTCTAGGAATTGACGAGTACTAAAAGAACCGTTAGCACCTTTCATTTACCAGAGAAAAAAAATATTTCAAACAGACCTATACTCTAAACAAGAGGTTCGTTCATCCAGTTTCATTCTTTCAGCATGCTTCAATGATCGATCATGCCATTTTACTTCTCTTACATTGGTATAAGATTCTATTTCTTTGTTTTTTTTTGTTGTTAATTTTGGTCTCATATTCTTTCATACGTACCTTAATCAACAACAAATCCGTTCTGAAGTTTAAGAATTTACACATTATGTTGTGTCTCTTTAAACTATTTTCATGGGTGAATAAATTTTTATTCGAGTTTATCATTTAAGTGTTGCATTAGGCTCTTCTAACCACACAATGAGAAAAAAGAAGAAGAATAAAAATCAAACATAAACCGATATTCAATGGAGTAAAATTAACGAGAAATTGGAAGAAACTGAAACGAAACCAGGGAAAACAACTAAGCAGCAGCAAAGTGAAATAGGAGCAACTTCGTCAGGAACTGACATGCCTCCACTGATGAATGAAAGTGGCGTCTCATTCGTGGTATTCCTCAGCACATGTTTTCAAAAGAATATAGCGATATGACGCAATAGGCAATGGTATCTACCTAAATTTCATTCGAACTCAAAATTTTGTCGTTTTTATTGTTTAGGTAAGTCTAACATTATTTGGTTATAGTGCATTGTAATTAGTTGATTATCTTTTAAGCTTCGCTTTAAATTAAAAACTTTCCCACTGGGTTTTGATTGAAATAATATAATTCAGTTGTAAGAAAGGGGTAGTTATTCAGAAAGGGGTTGGTGCCCAGCTGGTAGCTAGGATTTCAACCAGTTATTTGTAACTTTTTTCAATTCTTATTGAACTTATACTTCACGTTGATTTGGTTGTAAGAAAAATATAGTTATAAATTAATATTTTAATTGGCATTGTGCATTTATGAGATGAATCCAGGCTTGCGACGGAGGAAACAATTTAACTGATGTTTTTACGTGTGATTTTTTACTTAAGGGAAGGGCTACTTATTTTCTGATATTCTTGAGAGTACAAAGCAAAATCCACAATGAAGGTAACTGCATAGTGTTGATGGTGGATTTTCGTTTAAGGTTAAATTTGTAAGTAACCAGAAAAATCATGCGCTGACATCTTGTAAAAGATAAAGCCATTTATAAAGTGTTGGATACTCCCTCACTTAATTCACCAAGAACGGAGCATGTAGCAACAATCCCTTCCTGTGAATTTCATATCAGCCTTGTATTTCCCGTACTCATTATCAGTGTGGCATGACGACTGAGTGTTACTCTTACAGAGTAACACGAACCTCCAAGCACTATAATGAATCATTATCGGTGTGGCATGACGGATCGAGTGTTACTCTTACAGAGTAACACGAACTTCCAAACACTATAATGAAACCATGTACGAAATACCCGTACAGGCTGATTCTCGGTGTGTTATACTAGCCCGAGCCCTCTCGGTGTGTTATACTAGCCCGATTGAGCCCCTCTCGGTGTGTTATACTAGCCCGATTGAGCATCCAAGACCTTTGACCATATCGGTCCGGATATGATCCGATCATGATCATCCAACTCCACAAGCATGATTGGATGACCACAGATCAATTCCATCACCCTAAGCATGGTATGGAATACCCACGGCCTTAGCTTGCCGAGATATGATCGATCGCAGTCATCCAACTCCACAAGCATGATTGGATGACCACAGATCAATTCCATCACCCTAAGCATGGTATGGAATACCCACGGCCTTAGCTTGCCGAGATATGATCGATCGCAGTCATCCAACTCCACAAGCATGATTGGATGACCACAGATCAATTCCATCACCCTAAGCATGGTATGGAATACCCACGGCCTTAGCTTGCCGGATATGATCACGATCGCGGTCATCCAACTCCACAAGCATGATTGGACGACCCCGAGATCAATTCCATCACCCCAAGCAGGTATGGAATACACATGGCCGACCGCATGGTCGACCATTGGCCTTTGCTTGCCAAGAAACCGTCCATACCAAGCATTATGGGCGAAAAACCCTAAATTAGGGTTTGCGGCATATTACATGTCGCAAAAAGCGGTCTCAACCATCCATCTTCGCAGGTATAGATGGAGGGTGTAGATGTAGACTCAAAGAGCCCGGAGCATGTCGACACAATCACCATGTGACCGCCTACACGCTTGACCAATCGGTCAAAACCAACCACGGTTGGTTACAACACATTCGTCGCTTTGAAATAGCATGGTCGCGCGGCTTTGAAAGCCAAAATTAGGGTTCAAGCCATCACGCGCGTCCATCTTCTCCGGCACGAATGGAGGGTCACAGATTAGATTAGCGGGTCCCGGTCATACCAGCATGACCACCGTGGGCCCATCTACCTTTTCATGCGGTCGGCCAAGGCATATCATGCCCGGCCAATCCAAAACGCCCGCTCAAACATGCGTGGTTACACTTCCCAAATTGCAAATCGATCTCGACCACTCAACTTCACCGGACGGGTGGGTGGCTTAGATCACGTTTTCATGGGACGGTGAGACATGGGCGTGAACATCGGCCTCCCATCTTCACGTCAAACTAACTAGGCCAAGACCGACCAAGTCGAGTCATCTTGGAAAACACGCCGGAAAAGGGTATGGTGCGCGACTCTTTGCGGCATCAAACTCCTATCGCAAATCGATCTCAACCACTCAACTTTACCGGTCAAATTGAGTGGCTTAGATCGCGCCTTCTTGGAAAAGTGAAGTATGGACGTGCACACCGGCGTGTTGTCTACACACATGCCCGGTCGGTCCTCTCCAAAACCCTTCCCATGCTTGGTTTCGACCAAGTTGAAGAGTGATGCTTGCGCACCTCTTTAAAAACCCTAATTTCATCGACGGTCGCAGATGAGTGTCTCAAACATCATCTCATCCGTCCGACTTCACCGACTTGGTTATACAACCCCGGTCGGGGAGTTATTTGGTTAGTGAGGAGTCATTACCCATCACTTTACCACACCACAATGCGGTACTGCATAAAATACACACGATACTTCACAAGTATCGACTTTACGAATAACGTGATTATTCAATTCAAAGATTACATGCTATCTTTCGTGGATCCACGATCCACACATTCGGACATCAATCATGTCACAACCGGGGATACATATTGGGGTATTGGTCGGCGGTTTACAGCGTGCGGCGTGCAACGCGCCATCACAAGAACGTGTTAGGAAGTCATGGGCGGTTAGAGATGAACAGGAGAAGTGGGCAAGACTGGTCGTGTATCACCGACACACAACTCCACTACTCCATCATTCCACTACCTCCACTTCCCACGAGAGACGTGAATAAGGCTCAATGACTTGTATAAATAGGTTCTCCGCCCTATTTCAAAAACAAGACAAGACAAATGTAACAACACAAGTTCAGTCGACAGAAACCAAGTGTTAATACAACATCGTATTCAAACACTCAGAATCTGCTTGCATCAACCGTAAGCTCGCTCATCTTTCTGTTACAAGTCATAAGCAAGCCAACACCTTCACAATCTCTACACTTTCTTCGCTTCCCTCCCTAAGATCAACCCCATCTCCTTCACTTTGTGACCGAAACAAGTCCGGGAACGGCCATTTCTTGGTTTAGGCCGGACTTGCACAGATTGATCTCTCGAATCTACAAGCACTCACCGCGCAGTGCATTTGTTGAAGGTTTAGATTTATTCCTCATTCACATCCCAAATTACCAAATTCTGCAGGAGTAATTTTCACCCATCAACAATTGGCGACCACAGTGGGAGATTAATCTCTCGGTCGTAAAATCAATTTCTTTGAAATCCGATTCAAATTCATCAATTTCAAAAAGGGTAGATCTTAGAACCAATTCGATCAGCAATTCATTTCAAGATGGTGGAACTCAGGTCTGGATCAGCAATCAATTCGGAAGGGGCTAGTGTAGATAACACTCCCGGTGTTGACGTGCCTGTCAGTGGAGCTACCGTAGCCGGCACACCCCGAGGAGCCGTTACCTCTGTCACCAACACTAGCGGAGCAGGAGACATCCCGGTAGGTGTAACACCTCCCATCACCAGAGCCAGAGCAGCCGCAAGTCCTGGCATCTCTTCGAGCGTAACGCCTCCAGTGGTTACCAGAGCAACAACTTCCACCCCTCCATTGCAGACTTGATGGAGAAACAGGAAATCCTTGCTAAAACTCAAACAGATATGGCCGCAACTCAGAAAGAGGTACTCACTTTCCTTAAAACTTTGACTGAACGATTGCCGCAAGATTCACGGCAACCCTTGGAGTCGGCAAGAGATGCATTCAATACACCCGGAGCAGGCGTTTCCACTCAGACTCACATGAATGAAGAAACTCGTGTTGCTCCTGAGCGCCAAAGGGAGAGAGACCAGCCTTCCAACTTCATTACGCGTGAAGATCTAGAGCGACTTCTCCAAAATCGAGGAAAAGGGACCGAACGGACGTACACCAACATCGTGCCAGCCGTACCCTCAAGATGTGCAACGGATTCCTCTACCAAGAGGTTACACCTCTCCCCGTTCTCCCTCTACGACAGTGATCGGGCAATGCTCGTGAACACATTTCTCGATTCTTAGAAGCCTTGGGGGAACATGAATACAATCATGTTTTACGCCTAAAAGAATTCTCAAAATCACTTACGGGAGGGCGTACACAGTACAACAACATTGCGCCTAACAAACATATCCAATTGGAGCGAGATGGTCGGTGCTTTCTCGAAAGTATTTCTTCGTGTGTCCGAACAAATCACGTTTTCAGACACGGGAAGAATTATCCAATGGAACAATGAACATCCCAACGACTTCGTTAAAAGATTGAGTAACCAAGCTAATGGATTGTCACGGCCGAATGTCACCGAACGACAATTGGTGGAATCATGCATCAATGGGATGATACCCATATACCGCGCCGTTAGAGAATCGGGATTTCAAACATTCTCTCGAACTCCACGAAGTCGCAAAACGTTCAACAACAACGCACTAAAGCACTACTAGAAAGAACCGAGTTGTTCGAAGTGAAGATTTGCGTGAAAGTCGAGGAAGCAAAGGCGTCTCACAAACAAACAATACAACACTGGCCCTTCTGTGAGTGTGGTAAGCGGAGGAGAAAAGAGGAAAGCCTCGATAACGGAACAACAAACCAAGCGAACATCCTCAGCACACAAGACTTCGTCTCGAAAAGGAACAGACAAGACTCCTGCACAAAACGCCAAAGACACAGGTTTTCCTTTTTCCATGAATGAAGTGATAAAGCTCCTGGAAGCGTGGATCCAAGACGACGCCGTAAAACTGCCCCCTATCAGGCGTCCTCCGACCGAGGAAGAGATGGAAGATCCCAGATACTATTGCTACCACAGGTTCGTCCATCATCCAACCAAAGATTGCAACAGGTTGAAACAAATATTCAGGGAAAAGGTAGATACAGGGGAGCTCCAGCTTGGAAATGAAGGTGTTCATAGAGATCCTCTACCTATCAGGAACCGCATGATTTCTGGGGACTCTGTTCGCAAGACCGTGCAATTTATGATGGAGCGCATGTGTGAAATCTTATATTTCTCCAAAGGACAGCGTCAAGACATATTCACAGCCCTCAACCACGTTGTGTCAGGGAGACGTTTGCATCCAGTAGCAGTCCAGGAACCCCAGTCTTTCCTGAAAGACATGAGCAACGGAAACTGGGGACTCCTAACCGTCACTCGTTTGAGAAACGTTGAGTTTGATAACGCGTTGATCGATACGGCTTCAGAATTTAACATCATTACTGTCAAGACCTTGAGAGCGGCAAAGATCTCAAAGCAAGAAGCTACTCGTCACCCAACTATGGTCAGGGATTCAGGAGGAGAATTCAGAGATTCATATGGATACATCGACCTTGAAGTCAAATTGGGAGATGCCTCAACACGAGCAAAGTTCTATGTAGTCAAAGATCATCCCAACTACGACATGATCCTAGGGCGCTCTTGGATGCATGACAACAAAGCCATACTGGAAGTTTGTCCTCTACCGGTTTCGATACCTGAAAGAGTCTCCAACACGCCCGCTGGACTACCTGATGACTGTCCGTTGCCGCACCAGCAACTTTCCAACATGACACAACTTCCCGGAGAGAGCCTGTCCGCATACACTGAAAAGTTCCGATCTCAAGTAAGTCTCATCACGCAACTCTCCTTGCAATCTACAGCCCCTCATTCTGACAAGTCCTGGGGACTGACTCCAATCAACAAACCAACCCCGGCTAAGAGATGTGAATGGGAGGCCACCCCTTTCAAGCGTTTTATCAAGAGCGTGGAAGTTGTTTTGGTCAAAGACGACAAAACTAAAGTCCAAGTATCTGCACGGCCAAACCCATTTGGAATTGGAGACTTGGTGACAAAGATGACTACGTTCAATGTCGGAAGTGTGACGGTGAAGATGACTACTCCCCCTGACTCACCCACCGAAAGAGAAGATGAACCATACCTGGTAGCAGATGTTATCTTAGGCGGACTCTGCAAGCTCATCAACGCCGATAAACTAGAGGGCATAACAATTCACTCACGATGGCTCAAACCCCACCGAACTTAAGATGTTGTCTTGCCACTTCACAAAGATCCCGTACACCTTAAAATCTTTGGCTATTTTTCCAGCGTATTTCCTTTTACAATTCCATATCATATTTGTAATTCCTCCAGAAAATGATTGCAATACTTGCATTCATAGTTAGGGTTTCAATTTCCAATTTCCAATTTTCAATTGAAGCATTATTTTCATCTGAGAACCTCTTTACTCCTAAAAAACACAAATTCCTGAGTCAGCTTAAATCAGTCCCTTTGGAACAAGAAAGGAAACCCTAAGCAAACATCTCACGGAAGAAGGAAATGAACGTGTGCGGAAAATGATTTGAGCCATCGCTGACAAAGCCGGAAGATATTGCATCACAGTCCGTGGATATTCCATTATAGTATAACTTCTTTTATTACTAAGGATTACATGTGAAGGCGCTCCTTACGGCTGAGAAGGTTCGGTTGCAGTCTTGGAAAAGGATTGTAAGGGAAAACTTTATTCAAATAATCAAAGGGAAGAAAAAACCTTGAACTCAGCCGCCACTGAGTACAAGGAAGATGTTCGAGCATGCAGAATATACTTGGAAAGAAAAACAAAATAAAAGAGGTTTTAATCATCAAGAGAGCCGGCCTCGCCAACACCACCGTTGGTTTCTTCTCCATCGCCTGTCGATGCACCTCCCTTCGGATCTACCGCAACTTCTAAGTCAGACATCTCCGCAGCAGCAGCAGCGCACTCCATCCCAACATCATCAGCAGGAGCATCAAAGGGCATAGCAACACCAGGGGCCACGCAAATTGCCTTCGAATGTTCAGATTCGTCTGTATCAGAATCAAGGATTATCACGCCGTCCTGGATCGGGTAATCACACTTGTCTTCATTCAGTGGTCGTTTGTGCTCGACTCTCCGCCTCTTCAACCGCGCTGCAAATCTCTCCGCCCTTGCGCTTACTAGCGTCTGCAACGTTTCCTCGCGCCTCCACCGTTCCTCCATGTCAATTGCAGCTGAAAGTGCACAAATACGTCCTCTGACAATGCGAAGATGTGAGATAGGCATCCCATGTACAGCGCGGCCGACTTCGCGAAGTGGGAGATCGATCTTAGCCATTACTTCTTCGTGTGCATGGCTCTCGGGCTTGTCAACTTCAAAACTTCTTTCTGGGGAAGCAACAGAATGATTGTCCACCGCTTCCATGACAAACTACAAAGGAGAGGAGGTTATGCACACGCAAACAACAAAAAAAAAAATCAAGTCAATTGATCAATTAATCAGGAAATCAGAGCAGTACCTGAGATTCCTGAGATATAGAATAAACGACCACGTTGAGATGATTCTTTATAATCTCACAAGTCGACAGAATCCCGGAAGGAAAAGAAGTCTTTACTTACCACCTATGAAGGCTACTAATTCGGGATAACAATCGACGAGGCTTATCAAATATATGAGGAAAGCCGTGTATAACTAAGGAAGTACACCTGAAGAAGCGGCCGAACTCATACATGTACGAGAGGAACCAAAGCGACTCACCGGATCAAGTCCTGCTTCCTTCGCATCCTTAATCAAGACCAACCAGTTCCGAAACGCGACAATGTGAAACTATCCCAGGTAAATATGTATTCACTCCAGCTTGGTCATTTCGTATGTCACCATCTCATGCCTACCACACAATAGTGTAACTATTATGTGCTAGGCGGGGGACTTAATGTTGATGGTGGATTTTCGTTTAAGGTTAAATTTGTAAGTAACGGAAAAATCATGCGGCCGACATCTTGTAAAAGATAAAGCCATTTATAAAGTGTTGGATACTCCCTCACTTAATTCACCAAGAACGGAGCATGTAGCAACAATCCCTTCTGTGAATTTCATATCGACCTTGTATTTCTGTACTCATTATCGGTGTGGCATGACGATCGAGTGTTACTCTTCTGAGTAACACGAACCTCCAAGCACTATAATGAATCATTATGAGTGTGGCATGATGACGACCGAGTGTTACTCTTACAGTAACACGAACTTCCAAACACTATAATGAAACCATGTACGAAATACCGTCACAGCCGATTCTCGGTGTGTTATACTAGCCCGAGCCCTCTAGGTGTGTTATACTAGCCCGATTGAGCCCCTCTCGGTGTGTTATACTAGCCCGATTGAGCATCCAAGACCATGACCATATCAGTCCGGATATGATCTCGATCGCAGTCATCCAACTCCACAAGCATGATTGGATGACCCACGGATCAATTCCATCACCCTAAGCATGGTATGTAATACCCACGGCCTTAGCTTGCCGGATATGATTCGATCGTGATCATCCAACTCCACAAGCATGATTGGATGACCACAGATCAATTCCATCACCCTAAGCATGGTATGGAATACCCATGGCCTTAGCTTGCCGGATATGATTCGATCGCAGTCATCCAACTCCACAAGCATGATTGGATGACCAGATCAATTCCATCACCCTAAGCATGGTATGGAATACCCATGGCCTTAGCTTGCCGGATATGATCGATCGTGATCATCCAACTCCACAAGCATGATTGGACGACCCCAGATCAATTCCATCACCCCCAAGCAGGTATGGAATACACATGGCCGACCGCATGGTCGACCATTGGCCTTTGCTTGCCAAGAAACCGTCCATACCAAGCATTATGGGCGAAAAACCCTAAATTAGGGTTTGCGGCATATTACATGTGCCGCAAAAGCGGTCTCAACCATCCATCTTCGCAGGTATAGATGGAGGTGTAGATGTAGACTCAAAGGGCCGGAGCATGTCGACACAATCACCATGTGACCGCCTACACGCTTGACCAATCGGTCAAAACCAACCACGGTTGGTTACAACACATTCGTCACTTCGAAATAGCATGGTCGCGCGGCTTTGAAAGCCAAAATTAGGGTTCAAGCCATCACGCGCGTCCATCTTCTCCGGCTTTGACGAATGGAGGGTCACAGATTAGATTAGCAGTCCGGTCATACCAGCATGACCAACGTGGGCCCATCTACCTCTTCATGCGGTCGGCCAAGGCATATCATGCCTGGCCAATCCAAAACGCCCGCTCAAACATGCGTGGTTACACTTCCCAAATTGCAAATCGATCTCGACCACTCAACTTCACCGGACGAATTGGGTGGCTTAGATCACGTTTTCATGGGACGGTGAGACATGGGCGTGAACATCAGCCTCCCATCTTCACGTCAAACTAACCGGCCAAGACCGACCAAGTCAGGTCATCTTGGAAAACACGCCGGAAAAGGGTATGGTGCGCGACTCTTTGCGGCATCAAACTCCTATCGCAAATCGATCTCAACCACTCAACTTTACCGGTCAAATTGAGTGGCTTAGATCGCGCCTTCTTGGAAAAGTGAAGTATGGACGTGCACACCGGCGTGTTGTCTACACACATGCCCGGTCGGTCCTCTCCAAAACCCTTCCCATGCTTGGTTTCGACCAAGCTGAAGAGTGATGCTTGCGCACCTCTTTAAAAACCCTAATTTCATCGACGGTCGCAGATGAGTGTCTCAAACATCATCTCATCCGTCCGACTTCACCAGCTTGGTTATACAACCACGGTCGGGGAGTTATTTGGTTAGTGAGGAGTCATTACCCATCACTTTACCACACCACAATGCGGTACTGCGCATAAAATACACACGATACTTCACAAGTATCGACTTTCTCGAATAACGCAGATTATTCAATTCAAGATTACATGCTATCTTTCGTGGATCCACGATCCACACATTCCAGGACATCAATCATGTCACAAGGCGGGGATACATTTGGGGTATTGGTGCGGCGGTTTACAGCGTGCGGCGTGCAACGCGCCATCACAAGAACGTGTTAGGAAGTCATGGGCGGTTAGAGATGAACAGGAGAAGTGGGCAAGACTGGTCGTGTATCACCGACACACAACTCCACTACTCCATCATTCCACTACCTCCACTTCCCACGAGAGACGTGAATAAGGCTCAATGACTTGTATAAATAGGTTCTCCGCCCTATTTCAAAAACAAGACAAGACAACGAGAACAACACAAGTTCGGTCGATTGAAACCAAGTGTTAATACAACATCGTATTCAAACACTCGAGTCCCTTGCATCAACCGTAAGCTCGCTCATCTTTTGTTACAAGTCATAAGCAAGCCAACACCTTCACAATCTCTACACTTTCTTCGCTTCCCTCCCTAAGATCAACCCCATCTCCTTCACTTTGTGACCGAAACAAGTCTGGAACGGCCATTTCTTGGTTTAGGCCGGACTTGCACAGATTGATCTCTCGAATCTACAAGCACTCACCGCGCAGTGCATTTGTTGAAGGTTTAGATTCATTCCTCATTCACATCCCAAATTACCAAATTCTGCAGGAGTAATTTTCACCCATCAACACATAGGTAACATCAATAGTTTGCGTGGAATTGGATACGAATACAATAAACCAAAACATTTTGTCGAATCTAATGTTACATTTTTTAATTTTTTCAAAAAGTTTAACCAACATCGCAAGAACTAGAATGAAAACATTTCTAATAGACCGATAGAGAATAATCGACAAAAAAAAAATTCATTCTATCAACGACAAGTCGTTCCATGGTTCATGAATTTGCACTCTATTAAGTTGTATACATTTTTTTTTCTGTGAAATCACAAAACTGTGATTTTAATGCTATTTTCTTGTGTGAATAACCGAAGTTTACTATTTAGGTGTGGATTTAGCCTCTAACCTCACTATGAAAAAAAAAACAATAAAAGTTCAAACCGAAAAAAAGTTCGTATTAAAAGGAGTAAAATTAATGAGGAATTGGAGGAAAAACATAAAATGGAATAATTAAAAATAACTTAACTTACAAAAGTAAACCATAAACAACTTCACCTAAAAACCATATACGAAAATTGGTGAGTGAAAGTCGCTTCTTTTGGCCATATTTGGTAGAAACATGTTTTCGAAAGAATTTATTCATATGGAAAGAGATATCCGTTTAAAATTTTCTCTGGATTATTTCTATAAATATTGGTTGTAGTGGAGTATAATTAGTTGATCATCTTTTAAGCTTCATTCTAAAATTCTATCGCTCGGTTTGATTGAAATAGATTGGCCATGAATGCACATATATGCTATTATGCAAACAAATTTTACAAAATAGATTGAAGTTAATTTATTTCCTAGAATCTTCTTTTACAAAGTCTTTTGCTAATACATGGCATAACAAGTGAAGTTTCATAAGTTGTTTAATCAGCAGAAGAATTCTAAGAAGTTAGTTTGGCAATATAATTAGAAGATGACTGATCGGCTGTCAATCCGTCAAAAATAATTTCACTTTCTTACTCACTAAATTTAAATGAAGTACAAAGTAAGGAAGAGTTCGTATCCACAGAGAGGCAATTGTTGTTATGCAATTTTCAGTTTCTAAGGTAACCAGGGGATGCCCCAATCAGTTCCTTTTGGGACATTTTGATCAAAATCGGGCATCTTGACCGGTCAGTGGAGTATTGAAATTCCACTTTTATCCTTTTTAATCAAAATGCCCTAATCCGCCACTACCACCGCCGGTCCGCCACCACCAAACGAACAACCACCACCCTAAAATTACGCAATGTGTTGTGTGATCTTTGAGATGGTCTAATATTAACATTCAGTTCGATTGCAATCTGTTTATCATCTTTTTCATTTTAATCTAAATTTATTTGTTGTCCATGACTTGATAAACCCACATTTATGTTCTATCAAACCAAATTTTAGGTTCTCTAGCAACCTGGAAGATGAGACTGCAAATCATGTTTTCCTGCACTGTAGTACAACCTTCAAAATCTGGGACTACTTTATAAAGGCATCCCATTTATCTTGGCCACTTCCTGCTACGGTGTTACAACTTTTTAAAGCTTGGAGCTTTAATATGTTACAAGGCAGACAAAAAGAGGTGTGGAATCTCCTTCATTATGCGATTATTTGGAATATATGGGAGGAGCGAAATAACAGAGTTTTTGGTGGTAGGTCGAAGTCTGTGTATGAGATTTTGATTCACATAAAACAGACCCTTGTGTTGTGGTGCTGTGAAGCTGAAACTTTCAAATTCATTGATAATTCTCAAATACTTCACAACTGGGAAGTCGTGATGCATATGTAATCTTGCACGCAAGGTGTTGCGATTTGATGCTGCGAGTTCTGGATCGTGATCTTTGCTTGGTGGTAGGCTGTAGCTTTGGAGATATTCCGTTTTGATCTGTTTTTGGAGTTGCTCTAAATAGGCGTTTCCGCAAGGCTATGCAGATTGTCTTGAAGGCTCATTGGGTGGATTTGGATAGTGCAGTTTTGTTTTCGCTGTTTTTCTATCCTAGCCAAGCTAATTAGGATTCTGCTGTAGCTTTGGTTTTGCCTGCTTTTTGTCTTTTGCTAGCTTGCTTTTTGTTGTGTCTAAGCAGTTTAGATCCGGTGGTCTTAGAGAAGCTTCTTTCTTCTCTGTTTGTAAACCTGCTTCTTGCTTTGGTTTGGTTTTTCTCTTAATATAAATATTTTCATTCGGGAAAAAAAAAAAAGGTTCTCTAGCAACCACATTTATGTATTTTTCACGTGCATGTTTCGACGATCGTTCCATTTTATTTCTCTTACACCACCCGGTAATAACATTTTTTTCTTTCTTTACACTAAATTTGGTCTAATTTCGTGCTTAACTTAATCAATGATAAATCCGCTTCAAAGGTGATGAAAGTTGCACATTATCATTTTTCTTTTTTTAATTTCCTATGTGCAATCACAAAAGTGTCATTTTCATGTCATTTTTGCATGCAAAAAACATTTACCGAAATTTTAGTATTTAAGTGTTGCTCTTGTCTTTAACCTCACGGATGAAAAAATAAATTGAAAATTAACATTGCTAGTAAATTAATGAGATATTGGAGGAAATTGAACTGCAATTCGGAAAAACAAGTAATCGCAGTCGAAGTGCATGACAAACAAACTTATAGAGAATCTGTATCCAACGGTTGAAAAATCAATCTAATGCCTCGTTGGTTGTGTTACTGGATATATGCAAAACAAGTTACACAATCTTGTTATAGGGGCGGCGGGTTTTATTAGAGGGGCGACAGTGTGATAATAATGTCCCTCTAGTTGGTTAGGGGATGTCTATAGGGGTTGTAAATTGTCTAGATTACCCTCCCCATTTTTTAACCAAATCAAAGCTAAATTGATTTTTTTTTTCTTTCTTCTTCTCTTCTCCTCCTCCCATCAACCGTAACCTCCATTAAAACTCAAAATTCCACTGTCTTCGATCGATCGACGATTCGAAAATTAATCAAGTGTAGTGTAATGACTAATATGAGGTGTGTTTTGAAAAACCCAGTTACAATTTGTTTAATTTTGTTCGATTTGAGTTTAATTTCTATCAAAAATTAGGGTTTTAGATGAAAATTGAAATTGAAATTTTTGGGTTTATGTGAGTTACGGTTGATTTTAACTCAGTTACGAACCGAAACCGGAGATTTTGATTTTGTTACGGTTGGTAATTGAACTATTACCAACCGTATGTTCTTATATCTGAGAATTTTCTTCAGTTACATTTTTCGGTTGTTGTCGATACCAGAATTAAGAACCGTAAATAACCCGGGAACCCATAGTTCAGAAAGGTCATCAATTACGATTCATAGCTAAAATTCGAGATGAACCGTAAATACTGTTACGGTTGGTAACCATTTTAATTTACGAACCGTAACTAGGTTACGGTTCGTCTCGAACATTTGGTTACCAACCGTAACTGGTTTTACGATTGGGTTTTCGCCAAATTTAACCAGTTACGGTTAGTAGTCCATCTTTTAGGAACCGTAACTAAGATTTACGGTTGGTTACGAGCAAAATTCCAACCGTAATTATCTCTGAAAATGTAAAAAAATGGATTATTTTTTTTAAACTCTAAAATATGATTTTGTTTTGATTTAGAGTTAATTGAAGTGAAACTTAATCATTAACACTTAACTAGATTATCAACATTAAACTAGATTATCAACACTAAACTATGTAAGGGTTAATTAGTTATTTTCGATTTTTTGATAAGGGGCACTTCAAATTACCATGTAATGACCCTTTTTTGTCCTATTAACCGCCGCCCCTCTAATAAAATCTGCCGCCCCTATAACGGGATTGTTATTTTTACTGATGTCTTATAAAAGTGACAGTAAATTTGGGGTCTATATTTAACCCAAACTCGGATTGCACTTAGACTCAACTTTTGCTTCTCAAGTAGCATAAACATTTTTATTTATGGTGTCCAAATATGCCCTTTGTAAGATTATTAAGGTTGGGTTACTTGAGTATGAGGTTCATACGTAAAACCAGTGAGCCAAATGATCAAAGTGTGGAAAACCTTTTGCATTCTAATTAATCATATGTGGAGTAAAATATATGAGGTTGATAGCTACACTAGTTTGCACACATGCATGCCACCAACATACTGCATGTACGTGTCTATCAGCCATCACAAACGACCATTTGATTAGACTGCGAAAGAGAAAGATTCATTAATTCACATGGGAGGAGCCGAGAAGGAGGACATTTACCAGTAAAACACAGATTCTCCTGTCCCTTCCAAAATTTACGAGCTTTTCGAAAAATCTATTTTCAGACTTCCATATGGAGCCGATAGAAAAAAAATGAGTCAACATTTATACGCGGAGACTAGAGGGAGGTTCCCATTCCAAATAGGTCAACCAAATGTGACCGCCACCATTTACCGTTAATTTGTTTTCCGAAGGTAGTTTTGTCTATACAAGTCAATATGACTTCAATCGCGTAAACACCATTGCATATTATCAGAAATAGCTTGTAACTAAAAGTGCCGCAGGAAAAAAAGAGTGTTTTCGTTTCTTCCCAAGCGGAAACACAAAATTGGTTAAAAAGACCAAAATCAAAATTTCCTGGTTGAAAAGGACAGTTAGATTTTGATATTGTTTAAATTGACAAAATTTTAAAAATAGGCAGGATGTAACCAGTTTCATCCTGCCCATTTTCAAATACTTTTTTTTATTTTTAATTTACAAAGGATGCATCCAGCTTCATCCTTGCTATTTTTTAAGTTTAAGCCAGGATGAATCCAGTTTCATCTTTGCTATTTTTTTTTTGTGTCCATTCCATAAAATTTTTTAACCGTCCATTTGAACCGTGTTTTAAATTTTTTTGGACAAATGACCCATTTTCCGGAGCAGAAATAGTGTTTTGCATATTTAATTTGGTACTCGTACATGAACATGGTCTCTGATTTTCTTCACAAAATAAGTAACGAGAAACAAAAATATCGAGTACCTACCAGTGGGTGAATTTGGTTGTTAGCTGCCTGTGATAGCCAAACTACTTCGTTAAAACATAGCCTTTTATAGCCAATTTAACGCCACGTTTCAAAAATGTTATTTTTGTTGGTGTAGAAAATACGCAATCGCAAAGAGTCAAATCTTGTTTTGTGATTTTCCATTCATATAAAATCCTCATTCGATAAGTTGATATATGAACTTTAGCCATAAAAATAGTATGAAATTTGACAGTTGGGTGATTGATGTTGATCAATGCAAGAGGGCCCAAGGCCCCAAGTGGAAGTGTAAAACGTGTCGGCCAAGATGACTTGACCACGAAGTCACGTGCTTAGCGTCTTTGCGTCTTCAGGTGGAGTTGTCTGAGAAGATTGACGTCTTTGTGTTGTCTTGTGCTAAATGGCGTCCGTCTTTGTCTTGTGTTAGCACACTTATTTTATGTTCTCCAAAATAAATATTTTTGAGATATTTTAGTTAGTACATGTATTATTATAGAAATAAATTAGCATAGAAGATAAAATGTCGAAATTGTATAAAACAATGATTTTTTGTAAAATATGCATCAAATGTGATGTATTGTGTAGTATTTTACGCATGACGTGGCGTGCTTTCTTCGCGTCTTTGTCTTTGGGATGGGTAGTGTGCCTATTTTATTCGGCACAAGACAAAGACATTAAACAAACGTTGCGTTGCCGTGATGGGCCGGTCACGTCTTTGTTTAACGTCTTTGTGTTGTGCCATAAACTTGCTTTGCCCGTCCCAATTTACACCTCTAGCCCCAGTGAAGGTCGTGAAATCAAAGGGGAAGAAAAACTCTATAATACAAACCATAATTACGCCTTGATTAGTGCAAAAGATAAGATGAATTCGTACTTACAAACTTCAAATTCCTAAACACGAAATTTAAACTTGGAAGAAGAAGTGATATGGTCGTTGAAAGTTATGGCAGACAGACATTATCTTCTTCTAAAATTCCTTCTCAAGTTCTTTTGAACCGACTTTTAAATCGGTGATAGGTGCTTTTCGTCTAGCTATAACCTACATTCATAAAGACAGCCCACGATCATATATAGGTGATGTGCCTCCATCTCCATGGGTCAAACAAGGACTCATTTTAAATTTAAACTCCAAGACTTTCATAATATCTGAAATGAAAATCCATTGGAGGGTCCTAATGTCCAAGTAAGATCTTCGGTTGGTACCGAATGCACATGTAAATGTCGAATCTGATCGTACGTACTTAGATTATCAGCCATGCCCATGCAAACACACTTAATTTAGTGATGTTTGAATTTGGTTTTAATAATTAATGAAATCTACCTCTACATACCTAATTAATATTCTCAAGTACATATGTTTCAATTTTGAATTTAGCTCTCAAGACATCTCTGACAATGGTACCAAAATCATTCCGGTTGTAAACTGGCCGTAAAATGATATCCTTGTGTATTCTATAACTTGTGGTTGTGGCTGTTTATGCTGTTTACAATGATGAAGTCGTTGAGTGAAGCCGCCAAATGATGACTATGTTCAAAACTCTTAGCACCAAACTGGCTGATTACGCACCGGTTTTTACCTGTCTGATTATTTGCTGCTAGGCCTTCCGACCAACAAAGACTTCATCTGGTACAACTGATGGTTTCACATTGACCACAAAATCAGTACCAAACCTGAAAAACCGGCGGCAGCTCTTAGAAGTGGGAAACGATAACAAACACTGCCGTGGCCGTAACATCACCGGAGGCTATGCGCGAATCTCTGTGCTTTGTCTACTTTTGACTTATTCTAATAATTTCTTTTGCTTTTCATTTTTCCTTAGAAAAAAAAGCAAAAAAGCAAAAAAGCAAAAAGAAAAAGGTTTTTTCCAGTTAAATACTAACTGCTCCCCTTTATTCGCAGACTGCCGTTTTCCGTTAATTACGGTTATTATATTTTTCGAATAAAAGTATTGACGTGGGACCCACTGATGGAGTTTCTGGACAGTTGTTGACGTGGCGAATAGGCCAAAAAGTTGATGAAAATTACGAAAATGTTCTTGTTTTGTGCCGGACTTTTTAACTTTTCTACTTGCCGTGTTGTCGGTGAAAGGTTTAATTATTTAAAAAAGACAAAATGATGAGTTTGGTGCGGTTTGTCGAGAACAGCACATTACTAGTTGATGCTTCTACAGGTTTGAAAAAATTATGCATAGGATTAGTAGCTCTTCCACGTTTAGTACCTAGACAACGAGACGGAGTAAACATTGCAACCTGCAGTAAGCATCACAAGTAACTTGTTATACAATTAGGAGATGCTAAGAGGCGATGAACCAACTCAGAGTTTGTTCATTTTGCTCCCACTATGGAATGAACAAATCAAGAAAATGGATGTTTAAATGAACAGATTTGATGGTTTGAACATCGAAGTCGCAACAACAACCGACGACGTTTATTGTAATGCGCGCGCTATCCCTAATAATATTTGGCGTCCACAATAATAATGCCGCGTTGGAAGAAGAAACGCCAAAGTCTTTTCTCTCTCCAAAACCCGTTTAAAATATTTAAGGTTTATTTTTTAATATTTATTTTTATTAGTTAAATATTTCATGGGACCCAACTCTTAATAATTTATATAAATAAAATCACTAATGGGACCCAACTCTTATTAGTTTATATAAATAAAATCACTATTTGTTCATTTTGCTTTGTTTCCCATTGTGGAGAATTAAGTTTGTTCATCCACGTGGATGAACAAATGTTTGAGTTTGTTCATTCCCATAGGAAATGCTCTAACAATAAACAATTTCAATTTTTATCAATTCAATTTTCAATTAGAACTTTAGAAGTCTAAAAGCAGAAAACCCAATAATTAATAATAAACATTAATATAATTTAATTCTCGATTAGAATCAACCCCAAAGAAACATTCAAATCCTAGAAAACAATTAACAACCTTGAGTTTTTACTTCATTCAAAAACATTAAAACCTAAATACCTAATTTAACACAAAACGAAATAGGTTTTAGGAATTACAGACTTATAGAATTACTCTTGATTGACATGTTGATAATAAAGAAGTAAAGGAAAATCAGCAATGCGCATAAGGTAACATCAATAGTAAGTTTACAAGGAATTTGATACGATGCCACAAGACCAAATGCTTGCATATAGGTACAGTGTTACGTGTACTTTCAACGTGCATGCTGGGACGATCATGCTTTCTTATCTTACCTTGTATAATATCCTCTTTTTTATATTTTTTGGGGTATCATACTTTCATGCTAAACTTAACGAAAAAGATATCAATTTCGATGTTCGTGAAGTTGCACATTAATTTTTTGTTATGCTTCTGTTTGAGGGTAAAAAGGTTTCCGCTGATTTCGGTAATTTCGCGTGAGTGGGTGAGAAACGAGTCTAAACCCTAAACAATGTACTGCAAGGGAGTACTTTAGATTCGAGAGATCAATCTGTATAAATCCGGCCTAAACCAAGAAATGGCCGTTCCAGATTTGCTTCGGTCACAAAGTGAAGGAGAAGGGTTGGTTTTAGGGAGGAAAGCGAAGAGAGTGTTGAGACCAGAATAGTTGACTCTGGAAGAGTAGTTGTTTGACTTGTATCTAACATATGGGAAAGCTAGCAAGTGATTTCTGAGTGTTGTATGCTCCTGACCCAAAACTTGTTGTTTGGTGGAAATAGGTAAGACCTATTTATACAAGTCGTAACAAAACGTACTCTGGTCTCGTAAGTGTTTATGGGTAAAAATCGTTTCTGCCGATTTCGGTAAATTCGGTAGGTGAGTGAGAAACTGGTTCAAACCCTAAACAAATGTGCTGCACGTGAGCACTTTATAGATTCGAGAGATCAATCTGTACAAGTCCGGCCTAAACCAAGAAATGGCCGTTCCGGACTTGCTTCGGTCACAAAGTGGAGGAGAAGGGTTGATTTGGGGAGGGAAGCAAAGAAAGGTGTTGAGACGAGAATAATGCAGGGGGAGAGTAGTGTCTCGACTTGTATCGAGAAAGTGGAAGCTTCGTAAGCTTGCAAGATATGAAAGCTTTTTGGAGAGCTTGCAAAGTTGCCTTTTACGAGAGTGTAGTATTTTTCTCCGACCGAGACTTGTTGTCCGGTGGAAATAGGTAAGACCTATTTATACAAGTCGAGATTGAAACGTACACTCGGCCTCATGAAGGAAGAGAGTAAAGGGTGAAATAATGGGAGGAGGTGGTAACCGCAAGGTGTTTATGGTGAAAACGTTTTCACCATTATTTCCTCATTTATTTGACCGCTTTATTCCTTTTCACGCTTTCTTAATGTGAGCGTAGTGTACGTTTAAGTTTGTGACCGCCAAACCAAAACCCTGGAAAGCATCCCCGGTTTGTGTTGATATCTCGAGTGTTGGTTGCACCTTGAGTGCAAGTGGCGCTGCTAGTGGCGCGTGTGGCATGTGCCATTGGCATGTGTGGAATGCCTTGGTGGTAGGTTGTACGTTGAGTGTAAGTGGCAATGCCAGAGCTGCTAGTGGCGTGTGTGGCATGTGCCAATGGCATGTGCGGAATGCCTTGGTGGTAGGTTGCATGGTTTGCAAATTAGGCTACCAGCGTGTGTTTTGGCGTGTGCGGTGGCGCGTCTGGTCGAATTGGCCTAGGTTGCACGGCTTGCAAGTTAGGCTACCCGGTAGCGCATTGGGGCCACGGCTAGGTGATGAAGGCTACGTGTTGGCATGTGCCAATGGCGTGTTGGCATGTGCCAATGTTGGCATGCGTGGCCGTTAGAGCCGTGGCCTTAGTAGGAAAAGCTATCGGCTGAGCATGTTGGCATGTGCCAATGGCATGCGTGGCCGTTAGGGCCGTGGCCTTGGTGGGAAAAGCTACCCGGCGAGCATGTTGGCATGTGCCAATGGCATGCGTGGCCGTTAGGGCCGTGGCCTTGGTGGGAAAAGCTACCCAGCGAGCATGTTGGCATGTGCCAATGGCATGCGTGGCCGTTAGGGCCGTGGCCTTGGTGGGAAAAAGCTACCAATGAGCATGTTGGCATGTGCCAATGGCATGCGTGGCCGTTAGGGCCGTGGCCTTGGTAGGAAAAGCTACCCGGCGAGCATGTTGGCATGTGCCAATGGCATGCGTGGCCGTTAGGCCGTGGCCTTGGTAGGAAAAGCTACCAATGAGCATGTTGGCATGTGCCAATGGCATGCGTGGCCGTTAGGGCCGTGGCCTTGGTAGGAAAAGCTACCAATGAGCATGTTGGCATGTGCCAATGGCATGCGTGGCCGTTTTGGCCTAGGTTGTATGGTTTGTAAGCCTGGGCGCGGGCGCCATTTTGGCATGGCGTGGTTAGGGCCAAGCAAGAGTGCTTGGATTGGCGTGACGTGACTAGCGTAGCTAGGACCAAGGCAGAGTGCGTTTGGCATGGCCTTGTGACTAGCTCGGAGCTAAATGTGGCTTGGCATGATTTGCCATTGGCATGGAGGTGAATTAGGGTTTTGTTCGTTGTAACCCTAATTTGAAAAAATACCCCCTATTAAATGCTGACTACTTGCCTTAAATGTCCTAATAAATGTGTTACTGGTGATATTAGGTTAATTTTAGGGTTTTACGAGTTTACCCTTCGTTTAAAAACCACCATCAACATTAAGTCCCCTGCTTAGCTCGGAACAGGGGCTTTGTTGCGAAGTAAGCATAATATGGTGACAAACTATCAACAGCAAGCCGTAAAGAGAATTGAGGAGGCTCGTCTGACCTTTTATAAATAGGATTTGGAATCCTTGCCTCGGCGATTTTTGCACAAATCGGGAGGTGGCACAATTGGTGGGGGCGGTGCGGCTTGGGCGGACGTTGGGAAGTTGGCGTGAGTTGGGAAACTGAGCGTGCTAGCTGGTGGGACCGGCGCAAGGTGTGGAAGCTTTGCGTGCTTGCAGGCGTGACTTGGGCGGTCATTGGGAAGTGGGTGTAATTGGTGGGGCCGGTGCAGCTTGGGCGACATTGGGAAGTTGGGCGCCCTTGTGGGCCCGTTTCTTACACGCACGATTTTGGTAAAGGGAAATCCTTCCCTATTTCAGAATCTTCATGCCTATATATATAAAGTCCCATTCTCCCATCTTGCACTTTCATCTTTTCATCCTTTCCTACTAGCGGCAGAGTCACAAAGAAAAACCGGCTTCCAGGTATGTCTTCCAGTACTTCTCTTGTTTCCCTTTTTATGTAGGTGCAAACCCTAAGAGTAGGCGTTTTTCTTTATATATTGCGCAAATAATTTCTTGGCGTGTCTCTTGTAGAAAATATTGTATGTATGCAACCAAGGGAAATCTTCGCATATATTATTCGAACGTAGGAAATATTGTATATATGATTTTTCGGTCTGAAAGAAACATCGCGTGCGATTTGAACCCGTAGAAAAATGCTCCATATATAATTTTGAACCCGAAGAAGGATACTGTAGACACACTTGAACCCGTATAACATACCGCATATATAGTCTTGAACCCGAAGAAAATACTGCGTATATAGTCTTGAACCCGAAGAAAATACTGCGTATATAGTCTTGAACCCGTAGAGAATACGCCCTCTTTTTTTTTTTTTTTTTTGTATTTCGGGTTTTCCTTTTGTCGGGCGCGGTTATGTGTCAGGGAGATAAATTTTTTTTTTTGTGTGTGCAGATATCTTGTTACTAAGTTGTTATTAAGAAATCCGACAAGATGTTACTTGAACAAAATTTCGCCTCATCGAAGGATGTCCATAATTCCAAACCAAACACGGATGATGAATTCTTCGCCAAAAAACTTGTCTCTGCTCGGAAAAATCACCCAGATTTCGTGCCGATTTTGTTAACCGGTGGTGAAGATGAAAAGAAGACACTCGCCCAGAGAACACCATACGGTTCTGTCTTCATAAAGGGGTATATTCCTCTTCCAACATTGATTTCAGGATGTGTCAAAGCCCATTGCGTTCTTTTGATAGATGGGTTGAGTTCATGGTGAGTAAGGAGCACATAAATACCAACCTGACTCGAGCGCAGATTATTGATGCTGTCAGAGCTTCAGTAAACCTCCAGATTAGGAAGGATATCCCGGGCTTGGTTGCTTTCATCTCCAGATGGTGTCCGGACACCCATACAATCATATGTAGATGGGGTGAGATAACTTTCTCCTTGGAGAGTGTGGCTCTCTTCTTTGAATCTTCCAGAATCGGGAACCTTAAAATCCAATTATCTCGAAAGTGAGGTGAAGATACGGGATGACCTTGCCGCTAAGTTGGGAGATTACGCTCGAAAAGACTCCACTGCGAAGTCGAAAGATTAAATAGGAAAGAGGATGAAAGGTGCTTTTATAGTTGGTGGATGTCTCGGTGGTTTCCGGACGAGTGGAACCCTGAACAAAAGCTGTGATGATCTTCATGTTGCAGTATTTTTGGCTCTCTCGGTTGTCTAGAGACATTTTTGATGACGGCTCCGCAAGAAGGAAATAAGACCGGAGAGTTGCTAGCGGTTCTTTGTGAAGTTAGCAAAAGGTGAAGTTCTTCCCATTGGCAAGCTATTCCTCGGTTCCTCCGTATGTGCATCTGGATCACCTAGTTGCGAACATGCGAGTTTCGAATGGTTTCATGAAAGTGAATTCATATGTGCACGTTGCTTTCCGCAAGTCGGCTATGGGAGCACTTTGAGAAGTATGCTCCAAACCGATGCCTTCGATTCCGCGAGTTGGGGGTTCCGATTCTTCGATGGGTGAACAGCGTCCAAAGGTTGGCATGAGCTTGGTTAGTCTTCTTGACAAGTCGTATGAAATCGGGTTTTCGCCCATGGGAGCCGGTCCATAGGTCGGTGACTCAAATTGACACCTTTGCTTTCGCTCCGAACATGTCTTTGTCTTCCGATGGCGATTTGAGCGTTGGTGAAAACTTGTTTATTCAAAGCCGCATGTCCGGTTATTTGCCGTCTTTCTTTATGGGGTCTTTCCGGATAGATGCTTACAATATTGACCGTGTCTTTGCTCGTCACATGGGTTTCGATCAAGGGGTGCCTCTTGCTTACCGGCCGGTGATCCCTAAGGATTCATTGCGTGCCGCCCTTAATGCCAGTGCCCTTGAGCCGGGTATCCGCCTTCCTTTCTTTCAAACGGGAAGAGCAACTTCGACGACCTTCGGCTATAACGAGTTCTGGTGCGACGAGTTTATTATGATCCAAGATTTTGTGAATAGCGTGGTGGAGAACGTTTGTTGCAAACCTTCCCCAGCAGTTTTGAAGAAGTATCCAATGTTGAGAGATCTCAAGCGAAAGTTGCCTAGCAACTCGGAAAGTCCCCAGGCCAAGAAACGGAGAACGAAGAATCGTGCTGGCGGGTTCCGGACGATTTCAAAAGATCCTCCCGCAGCTCTCGTGTCTTTCAGTTCTTCCAATAACCAGGTATGTGTCGCTTCTTCATTGGTTTGTCTCAAAACACGTGAAATTCTCTTTGAAAACATGTGTCTTGTTTCCTCCGGGGCTTCGGCGGTGTTAATGCTTTCGCTGCCCTTGCACGTTGCCGTGGAGACGGCAATTTCTTCAAAGAATTCCAAAGAAGATCGAGCCTTCTCATAGCGGTGACGAGTCGAGAAAGAAGAAAGTTCGACAAGTGAGAGTGATTCCTCCGCAAAGACTTGGTTCTTTTCGGGAAGTGGTTCAGTGAGTTCCACGCTTCTTTTCTTTCTTTTTCAGTTTCTTCTTTTGAAAAATGTCTGACTCAAGTTCGCAGGAGGAATCCGGTTCGGAGGACGATTCTGGGGTAGAGCCACACGAAAACTTGCCTTTGGTGGCCACCGCCGGTGACTTGGAGATGGGAGTTAGCCAATTGCGGCATGAGATGTGGTTCAAACGGTGGATGATTCTCTGATGGTTGCTGCTGTAGACATGGAAGAAGACCCTCTGCAAGTCGTGAGGCCAGGTGCAGGCGCCATTTTTGATCCCCCGTACTTGGTTCCTTATCCAGGTCATGTGTTGGTTGGCGTGTGGAAGAGGCTTTATCTTCCATCGAGGATATGCGTGAGGTGACTGGTCACACCGTTTCTGAAGACGTTATTGCCGACTGGGAGCACCATCGCGACGTGTGTGTAGAAAATGATTTCAACACTTCGTGGTTTGTCAAAGGCCTTGCTGAGATCCAAAAGTTGAAAGATGCGACAGAATCGAAAGCCTTCCACGTGAGGAGATTGCACGACAGGGAGGTAGAACTCGAAAAGCTTTCCAAGATGTTGACTATGAAGAGAGCGGCTCTTGAAGATGCAAAGTTGATTTTCTCCAAGAAGAACAGACCTCTGTTGGATGATTTTCCTTGAATGTTTCTCTGTTAAACTTTCATTTAGGTTCTTTTTCTCATTTTTTTTTTGAAAGACATACCAGATGTCTGGTTCAAAGTTTGACCAGTTTTGATAGACAACTGGTAGCTTTTGAGGATATTGGATTATTTCTGGGATGAATGGTTTTGATAATATGTCTCTGATTATGTTTTGGGAAAGGAATATTGCTTTTATGAAAGTGTGTGCTAGCAATAGGCACAATACTCGAGTAGTATGACGGTTTTACTAAGAGCCTAAAAACAGATCGTATATCTTCGCAGATCTAAATTTACTCACTTCATAGGTTTTTGTGAACACGCCCCTCTCCATGTAAAAGGCGGCTTTCTTTGGTAGCATCGCTGATTAGTCCCCAATTGCTGGTAGCATCTTCAACGAGTCCCAAGTTTTACGGGTGTAGTTTTAACAATCGATAACCGAGGGTTGTCCCGACAGTTGAGTCGGACCGAGTCGTCTTCCCTACCATCTTAACATCCGGGTCGAAGAACGAGATCGACAAATCGACATTGTAGCCGATAGATCAATCCTCCATTGTGGTCGCCAATTGTTTATGGGTAAAAATCGTTTCGCCGATTTCGGTAAATTCGGTAGGTGAGTGAGAAACTGGTTCAAACCCTAAACAAATGTCTTTGCACGTGAGCACTTTATAGATTCGAGATATCAATCTGTACAAGTCCGGCCTAAACCAAGAAATGGCCGTTCCAGATTTGCTTCGGTCACAAAGTGGAGGAGAAGGGTTGATTTGGGGAGGGAAGCAAAGAAAGGTGTTGAGACCAGAATAGTGCGGGAGAGTAGTGTCTCGACTTGTATCGGAAAGTGGAAGCTTCGTAAGCTTGCAAGAGATGAAAGCTTTTGGAGATCTTGCAAAGTTGCCTTTTCCGAGAGTGTAGTATTTTTCTCGACTGAGACTTGTTGTCGAGGGTGGAAATAGGTAAGACCTATTTATACAAGTCGAGATTGAAACGTACCTCGGCCTCATGAAGGAAGAGAGTAAAGGGTGAAATAATGGGAGGAGGTGGTAACCGCAAGGTGTTTATGGGTGAAAACGTTTTCACCATTATTTCCTCATTTATTTGACCGCTTTATTCCTTTTCAAGCTTTCTTAATGTGAGCGTAGTGTACGCTGCAAGCTGTGACCGCCAAACATAAACCCTGGAAAGCATACCCCAGTTTGTGTTGATATCTCGAGTGTTGGTTGCACCTTGAGTGCAAGTGGCGCTGCTAGTGGCGCGTGTGGCATGTGCCATTGGCATGTGTGGAATGCCTTGGTGGTAGGTTGTACGTTGAGTGTAAGTGGCAATGCCAGAGCTGCTAGTGGCGTGTGTGGCATGTTCCAATGCCATGTGCGGAATGCCTTGGTGGTAGGTTGCATGGTTTGCAAATTAGGCTACCGGCGTGTGTTTTGGCGTGTGCTGGCGGCCAGATAGTCGAATTGGCCTAGGTTGCACGGCTTGCAAGTTAGGCTACCAGCTAGCATTAGGGCCACGGCTAAGTGATGAAGACTACCAGCGAGCGTGTTGGCATGTGCCAATGGCATGCGTGGTCGTTAGAGCCGTGGCCTTGGTAGGAAAAGCTACCAGCGAGCATGTTGGCATGTGCCAATGGCATGCGTGGCCGTTAGGGCCGTGGCCTTGGTAGGAAAAGCTACCAACGAGCATGTTGGCATGTGCCAATGGCATGCGTGGCCGTTAGGGCCGTGGCCTTGGTAGGAATAGCTACCAACGAGCATGTTGGCAGTGCCAATGGCATGCGTGGCCGTTAGGGCCGTGGCCTTGGTAGGAAAAGCTACCGGCGAGCATGTTGGCATGTGCCAATGGCATGCGTGGCGTTAGGGCCGTGGCCTTGGTAGGAAAAGCTACCAAATGCGAGCATGTTGGCATGTGCCAATGGCATGCGTGGCCGTTAGGGACGTGGCCTTGGTAGGAAAAGCTACCAATGCGAGCATGTTTGCATGTGCCAATGGCATGCGTGGCCGTTAGGGCCGTGGCCTTGTAGGAAAAGCTACCAGCGAGCATGTTGGCATGTACCAATGGCATGCGTGGCCGTTAGGGCCGTGGCCTTGGTAGGAAAAGCTACCGGCGAGCATGTTGGCATGTGCCAATGGCATGCGTGGCCGTTAGGGCCGTGGCCTTGCTAGGAAAAGCTACCAATGAGCATGTTGGCATGTGCCAATGGCATGCGTGGCCGTTAGGGCCGTGGTCTTGGTAGGAAAAGCTACCAATGAGCATGTTGGCATGTGCCAATGGCATGCGTGGCCGTTAGGGTCGTGGCCTTGGTAGGAAAAGCTACCAATGAGCATGTTGGCATGTGCCAATGGCATGCGTGGCGTTAGGGCCGTGTCCTTGGTAGGAAAAGCTACCAATGAGCATGTTGGCATGTGCCAATGGCATGCGTGGCCGTTAGGGTCTGTGGCCTTGGTAGGAAAAGCTACCAAATGAGCATGTTGGCATGTGCCAATGGCATGCCTGGCCGTTTTGGCCTAGGTTGTATGGTTTGTAAGCCTGGGCGCGGGCGCCATTTTGGCATGGCGTGGTTAGGGCCAAGCAAGAGTGCTTGGTTTGGCGTGACGTGACTAGCGTAGCTAGGACCAAGGCAGAGTGCGTTTGGCATGGCGCAGCTAGCTCGGGCTAAATGTGGCTTGGCATGATTTGCCATTGGCATGGAGGTGAATTAGGGTTTTGTTCGTTGTAACCCTAATTTGAAAAAATACCCCCTATTAAATACTGACTACCTGCCTTAAATGTCCTAATAAATGTGTTACTGGTGATATTAGGTTATTTTTAGGGTTTTACGAGTTTACCCTTCGTTTAAAAACCACCATCAACAGTAAGAAATGGGAACGACTGAGTAAAGTGGAAGGAGGTGGTAACGGGTAACGCCTGGAATTGATGTTCCATAATGAAAGAAACGTTTCACCATTACTCCTTGTATTTACTAACTGACTCATTCCTATGACACTTTCTTGTAACGGACGTAGTGTACGCCTTATGCTGTAAACCGCCAAACCAATACCCTAATGAGCATCCCCCAGTTTGTAACATTTGTTGATGTCTCGAGTGTTTTCGTGGAAAACGTGTAGCATGTTGCTGTTGCTTGGCAAGTTGAGCTTGGGAGACTTGCCGGCTCGGCGGTGACCCTCGACGGTCGATATTTTGCATCTTGAGAGGAAGGGTAGCCGTTGATTGTTGCAACCCTTCGTTTTGGCAGCCAGCGTCGTGCATGGCTTTGGCATGTGTTAGGCGCGACAAAAATTAGGGTTTAGTACAAACCGTGATGTTTGGCTTTGGGCCGCAAGTTTCCATGCGTTAGTTGGCGAACTTGTGTGGCTGAGATTTGCATCTCAGATGGAAGGGCAACCGTTGATTATTGCAACCGTTCGTTTGGCAGCCAGCGGCATGACCGGTCTGGTTTTGGCATGCTCGTGCATGTTTTAGGCGTGGCCAAAATTTAGGGTTTGGTACAAACCGTGTAGATTTGGCATTGTGCCAGAAGTTTCCACGGGTTGGGTGGCGAACTTGGACGACTGAGATTTGCATCTCAGGAGAAAGGGCAGCCGTTGATCGTGGCTACCTTCCGTTTGTAACCTCGAAACTTTGTCTAAATTAGGGTTTGGCATGTTGAAACCTTAATTAGCGCCCTTTACTAGAATCGATGTAGAATTATCGTACGGACTCGGATTTTGACGGTCCGCCCCTCCATTCGACCGGAAAAGAATTTCATATCTTCTAAATCGGGGATATTTAGGTTTTGAGCTCGTTCGGGAGGTGAAAACAGCCCGACAGTAAAACTCAGGAAGAATTCAGGAGGGATGTTGCGGACCCGAGGTGGCATAGCCGCGCCTGTGTCATGGTTGCATGGATGGCATGGATTTTCGGTATGCGCATGCGGCATGTTGGCATGGTTTTGGGAAGCTAGCGCGTTTTTGGAAGCTAGCTTCTTTTGAGACCGTGGCAGGTTTAGAGCAACCTGATTGGTCAATGAAAGTAGGGGACCAACAAGCTTTGGCATAGTTTAGGCGCGCCAAAATTAGGGTTTGGTATAAACCGTGATGTTTGGCCTTGGGCTAGAAGTTTTCATGCGTTAGGTGGCGAACTTAGGCGGCTGAGATCTGCATCTCAGATGGAAGGGTAGCCGTTGATCGTTGCAACCCTTCGTTTGGCAGCCAGTGGCATGTGGTAGGGTCGGCATAGCTTTGTCATGGAGATGTGGCTGGCATGGTTTGCCATTGGCACGATGGTGCGGCTGGCATGGTCGGCATGCCTTGGCGCGAAGATGTGGCTGGCATGGTTTCCATTGGCACGGTGGTGCGGATGGCATGGTCGACATGCCTTGGGGCACGTACGTGGATGGCATGGTTTGCCATTGGCACGGTGGTTGGGATGGCATGGTCGGCATGCCTTGGCACGGAGACGTGGCTGGCATGGTTTTCCATTGGTACGGTGGTGCGGCTGGAATGGTCGGCATGCCTTGGCGCGGAGACGTGGCTGGCATGGTTTGTCATTGGAACAGTGGTGCGGATGGCATGGTCGGCATGCCTTGGCGCGGAGACGTGGCTGGCATGGTTGGCATGCCTTGGCGCGGAGACGTGGCTGGCATGGTTTGCCATTGGCATGGTGGTGAGAGAATTAGGATTTCGTATATACGAAGATGTTGTCAGTCAATATTAATGTTTCTGTCATGGAACATGACACATGTATATATATATAAAAAGGTACCCTGGTAATTCTTACGTAGGCATGCTGATTGATTCAATAAATGTGCTAGTGGTCAATAGACGTCATGTCAGATTACGTTTTACGATTCTAACCTTAATCTAAAAGCCACCATCAACATTAAGTCCCCTTCTTAGATCGGAACAGGAGCATTGTTGCGGGGTAAGCATAAGATAGTGACAGGCAAGGAAAAAATCGAAACGACAAGTCATGAAATATGGATAGGAAGATTCCTCTAACCTTTTTCGAGAGTGTTTTGAGAATCTGTGATGCTTGTGTTGGCGGCCTTGCGTGAATTCTACTTGCGTCGTTACTGGCTAGACCGTGAAATAGTAAATGCGGTTGCTAGTTGAGATGCAGGATGTCAGCTTGGTTTGGTCATGCGTTACCTTGGAATGGGAGCCGCAGGAATTGCGCGGCTTGGAATGGAGCCGCTAGCGATCAGCTTGGAAGGGAGCCGTCAATATTGGTCGGCTTGGAAGGGAGCCATCAGCGTTGGTCGGCTTGGAAAGGAAATGTCAGCATTGGTCGGCTTGGAAAGGAGACGTTATCATAAACTTGGCGCGAGCGCTGGCTTGAGAATCGGGCTTCGATTCGGGTGGAATGATGGCAACTTCCTTCAGTTCCGTTGAAGGATGACGGTTGGCTTCAGTTCCGTGGGATGATGGAAACTTGCTTGATTCCTTGGAAAGATGACGGCGGGCTTCGGTTCCGTGGAATGATGGAAACTTTGTCTAAATTAGGGTTTGGCATGCCGAAACCCTAATTAACGCCCTTACTAAAATCGTTGTAGAATTCTCATACGAACTCGGATTTTGACGATCCTCCCCTCCATTCTGATCGGAAAAGAATTTCCTATCTCCTCGTGAGGGAATATTTAGGTTTTGAGTTCATTTAGGAGGCGAAAATAGCCCTACAATAAAACTCAGGAAGAAATCAGGAGGGATGTTGCGGGCCCGAGGTGGCATAGTCGCGCCCAGTCATCTATTCCCGTTCATGGAGCGAGAAGGAACCTTTATTCTGTTCAAACTCTAAAAAATCCGCCCGCATGAAAAGAGGTATCGACCTTCTTCTGCTTTCTGTTACTCGTCTGGATCCGTGCTTTCGTATGCAGTGTCTATCCAGTGGATTCCAAAATTTACCAAACTCCATTGCATTCTTGGGATGGATGGATGAAATATATGCTCGGTAACAATTATTTCTGGGATAATCTTGGAGATTGTAGTTGCGTTGTCGGTCCATCCTTGACTTTAGGTTGTCTAGTGTCTGGACCTTCTGATCGCGATGATAATATGTTGTGGATGATTGTATTGTTGAAATCTTCTAAAGCCACAGGTTGAAAAAAAATGAGTTGGGAGACATTTTGTTGTCGATGTGCTGCTATCAAGTCTTCTAGGACTTTGTTCCAAGAGATATCCTTCGAACCAGCTTCTGAATCTTGGACTATCATGTGGAATGGGATGCGGCTAGAAGTTCCCGGTTATATTTATGTTAGATCCGATGGCATGTCCGAATATGTGAATGCATCTTTGTGGCATGCCTTTGGAGTCTTCGATGCACATATACGGCTTCATGTTGAGAAATTTCTGCGGCTCGTAAAACTTCGGCAGTGATGATGTTGAAATCAGAAATAACCAGGTTGAGGGGAGTGAAAGCGTCCCATGCTGGTAGTCCCCATGTGTTTACATGTTTATATCTGGTATGGTCGGCGGGTTGACCATGATAAAGATATCACCATTTCGCATCCGTACTGGTGACTCTATTACTTCTTCCATGTGAAACTGAAATATGGAGAAGTACGGATTACCCTTGTAGCGGTTGTTGCTATGGTCAAGCTCTGACTGGTATCAACAAATGAGCAGCGATTCTTGGAAGCAGTTGTGATCGTAGAAACTACATTGTTATAGCAACAAAATAGGTCGGCTGGAATTGCACGGGCGTCCATGGAAGCAAAGGTATTGGCCGGATGCGTAAGCGAGTAAACTGCCCACGGCTACGAGGTTTAGCGAGATGTATCAAAAAGTGTCCATAACGGTGATCCTTGGCTGGATGTGATCACGATCCTTGACAGGGAGGAGTGTGGTGGCTACGACACGATCTTTGGAAGGAAGAAGTGGCGTTGAAGCGGATTCGGCTCTTGGAGAGGATGTTGAAGCTTATGGAGAAAAACACTGAAGCTTCGGCTTCGGATCCTGGAGCAGCTTATTGAGAGAATGCTGAAGCGGAGCGTCTTCTGGCTTTGGAAGAGGAGCGACTTCCCGAGAGAATGTTGAAGCGGAGCGGCAAAGTGACGGTTGGAGATGTCACGTTTGAAGAAACGCGGGCAAAGAACGGCCCGGCTTTGGTGGTTGGAGGTGTAACACCCGAAGGAACATTTTTGCGTCGGTTGGTGTTGACAGGTAGCGTATTAACGTCACTTTGTTAGGAGGCACGAAGAATATGCGATCCTTGCATTCGCGGGTTGGCATAAATTTTGTTTGGCCATTGAGTGTTGGCGGAAGCGCTGCAACTTTGGCTACTGATCGGTAGCGGTGGCACTGCAACTTGGTCCGTGAGACGGTGCTCTGGCTGGCTATGTAAAAGGGGGATGGCGCTGCCCCGGCCGACTAAGGAATGGCTCATGGCTAGGACGCGAGATGTTGGTGTCGGTTAGACATGGAGCCGCTGTTGTTGGTTTTTGAAGTGGAGCAGCTAACATTGGCTCGGTGTGCGCCATCTTGGCTTGGTGAGCGGTCAACGTCGGTCGCTCAGCTTGGGACGCGGAGCTGTTGATGCAATCCGCTATGCGCGGAGAAGTTGTGCTGGAAAGGTGCAAGCTGTTGGCGTTGGAAAGATGTAAGCTGTTAGCGCTGGAAGAGATGCAAGATGTCGGCGCTAGGATGACGCAAGCTATTAGAGCTCGTATTATTAGCTTTATTTCCATGTTTTGGTGCTAGCGGCAGAGTGGTAGCAATAAAGCAGGTGAACATATTCCAGGTATGTATGTCCGTGTTTCTTCTATCTGTTGTTGGTGCAAACCCTAGCCATAGGCATGTCTGCCATAGTTTTACGGGCGACGCCCGTCTGCCGCGAGAAGTCCCTGATCACTCCTTGTCGTGTGATAACCGGTAATCGAGCCGTTTGGTGGTCGAGCCATTGATGAAGATGATGAAAACGCTTCGAAAGTAACGATGAGTCTTCCTCCGGCGAGCCCGCAAATGGGTCGGTAAGTTTACGCGTTCTTATCCTCCTTCTTCTTTTTGTTTTTTGAAACAAAACTAAAACGTAATGTTGCAGGGAGGAATCGTTTCTGAAGATGTCCTTGAGATGGGGACCGTCACGATGAATATCCAATCGTGGAAACCGCGCCTGCTGGTGGTTTGGAAATGGAGGTTGATAACACTACGACCCAGATGTTGGAAAGTATTCCGGCGACTGTTGGCGCAATCGTAGCCGGGAATCCATGATCAGATTGATTGCGGCGCCATTTTTACTCCTCCATATTTGACTCCCCATGAAGACCACGTGTTGATCGGAGGCTTCAGTATACCAGCTAAGCGTGCAGAGTTGTATACCAGGATATGGGAAAAATACTAACATATTGCCACAACCAAAAATCTCACTAGCCGATTTGCGTTGGTCAAGCTTGTGGAAGAGCTTTATCTTCAATTCATCATATGTGCAACGTGACTGGTCACACTATTTCCGGAGATGTGATCTCAAGCTGGAAGTTTCACCGGGATATGTACGTAGACTTTGAGTTTAATGCCTCCTGGTTCTGCTAGGGATTTTCCGATATCCAAAGATTGCAGGCTGAAACGGTTGATGGTCCTTCCGCATATTTGATCAGTCAACAAGAGATAGAAATCGAGAAGTTATCCCAAGAGTTGAAGCTGAAGCAGGCGGCTCTTCAAAGCGTGAGAGAAATTTTCTCCAAGAAGAACGAGCCGTTGTTGAGTGATTTTCCTTGAGCGTTTTATTTTTCTGAACCTCTTTTCCTTAGTTTTTTTTTATTTTTTTTTTGAAAGGCAAAGAAACGCCTTGTTTATGGTTCGGTTTTTTCTGGTTTTTTGGACTGATAGATGATTGCTTTTTATAAGAGTTTTGGATTATTTTTGAATAATATCCTTTTGATCAATTTGAATTTGCGAGTGTAAGTAGCAAATCATCCGAGAAAATTGTAAAACCGTGAATGTTGCACGTGAAGGAAAAGATAAGAAACCTTTGGATGATTGGGTCATCGGCTTCCATGGAAAATGTGAAAATCCAAATGACAGGTTATGTAAATATCATCTGGCAAACTTACTCGCTTTAGGGTCTTTCACCAAAACTGAATTTTCAGGGAGTGACTCTGAGTTTTCACGCGACGCCCTCGTTGTTGTGCGAAGTCCCCAGTCGCTCTTTTGTTGTCTGTGGAACACTTTCACGACGATCCATGGTAAGGCGGAGAATCCTAAGTCCTCGGACGCAATTCTCCTGAAACCAATTCGCTGGTAGGATGATGGAAACCAGAGTTGAATTTGTAACCGAGAGATTAATCTCCTACTGTGGTCGCCAATTGTTTGAGGGTTAAAACGGTTTCTGCTGATTTCGGTAATTTCGCGTGAGTGGCTGAGAAACGAGTCTAAACCCTAAACAATGTACTGCAAGGGAGTACTTTATATTCGAGAGATCAATCTGTACAAATCCGGCCTAAACCAAGAAATGGCCGTTCCAGACTTGCTTCGGTCACAAAGTGAAGGATAAGTGTTGGTTTTGGGGAGGGAAACGAAGAGAGTGTTGAGACCAGAATAGTTGATTCTCGAAGAGTAGTTGTTTGACTTGTATCAGAAAGTGAAAGCTAGCAGATGGGAAAGCTAGCAAGTGATTTCTGAGTGTTGTATGCTCCTGACCCAAAACTTGTTGTTTGGTGGAAATAAGTAAGACCTATTTATACAAGTCGTAACAAAACGTACTCTGGTCTCGTAAGAAATGGGAACGGCTGAGTAAAGTGGAAGGAGGTAGTAACAGGTAACGCCTGGAATTGATGTTCAATAATGAAAGAAACGTTTCACCATTACTCCTTGTATTTACTAACCGACTCATTCTTATGACACTTTCTTGTAACGGGCGTAGTGTACGCCGCACGCTGTAAATCGCCAAACCAATACCCTAATGAGCATCCCCCAGTTTGTGACATGTGTTGATGTTTCGAGTGTTTTCGTGGAAAACGTGTAGCATGTTGTTGTTGCTTGGAAAGTTGAGATTGGGAGACTTTCCGGCTCGGTGGTGACCCTCGACGGTCGAGATTTTGCATCTTGAGAGGAAGGGTAGTCGTTGATTGTTGCAACCCTTCGTTTTGGCAGCCAGCATCTTGCATGGCTTTGGCATGTGTTAGGTGCGGCCAAAATTAGGGTTTAGTACAAACCGTGATGTTTGGATTTGGACCGCAAGTTGCCATGCGTTAGCTGGCGAACTTGTGTGGCTGAGATTTGCATATCAGATGGAAGGGCAGCCGTTGATTATTGCAACCCTTCGTTTAGCAGCCAGCGGCATGACCGGTCTGGTTTTGGCATGCTCGTGCATGTTTTAGGCGCGGCCAAAATTTAGTGTTTGGTACAAACCGTGTAGATTTGGCATTGGGCCAGAAGTTACCACGCGTTGGGTGGCGAACTTGGACGGTTGAGATTTGCATTTCAGAAGAAAGGGCAGCCGTTGATCGTGGCTACCTTCCGTTTGTAGCCTGGGAACTTTGTCTAAATTAGGGTTTGGCATGCTGAAACCTTAATTAGCGCCTTTACTAGAATCGCTGTAGAATTATCGTACGGACTCGGATTTTGACGGTCCGCCCCTCCATTCGACCGGAAAAGAATTTCCTATCTTCTTAAGCGTGGATATTTAGGTTTTGAGCTCGTTCGGGAGGTGAAAACAGCCCGACAGTAAAATTCAGGAAGAATTCAGGAGGGATGTTGCGGACCCGAGGTGGCATAGCCGCGCTTGTGTCATGGCGGCATGGATGGCATGGCTTTTTGGTATGCGCGTGCGGCATTTTGGCACGATTTTGGGAAGCTAGCGCGTTTTTGGAAACTAGCTTCTTTTGAGACCATGGCAGGTTTGGTCAACCTGATTGGTCAATGAAAGTAGGGGACCAGCAAGCTTTGGCATAGTTTAGGCGCGACCAAAATTAGGGTTTGGTACAAACCGTGATGTTTGGCCTTGGGCTAGAAATTGTCATGCGTTAGGTGGCCAACTTGGACGGCTGAGATCTGCATCTCAGATGGAAGGGTAGTCGTTGACCGTTGCAACCCTCCGTTTGGCAGCCAACAACATGAGGTAGGGCCGGGCTTTGGCATGAAGATGTGGCTGGCGAGGTTTGCCATTGGCACGATGGTGCGGATGGCATGGTCGGCATGCCTTGGCGCGGAGACGTGGCTGGCATGGTTTGACATTGGCACGGTGGTGCGGCTGGCATGGTCGGCATGCCTTGGCGCGGAGACGTGACTGGCATGGTTTTCCATTGGCACGGTGGTGGGGCTGGAATGGTCGGCATGCCTTGGCGCGTAGACGTGGCTGGCGTGTTTCCATTGGCACGGTGGTGCGGCTGGCATGATCGGCATGCCTTGGAACGGAGACGTGGCTGGCATGGTTTGCCATTGGCACGGTGGTGCGGCTGGCATGGTTGGCATGCCTTGGCGCGGAGACGTGGCTGGCATGGTTTTCCATTGGCATGGTGGTGAGAGGATTAGGGTTTGGTATATACGAAGATGTTGTCGATCAATACTAAGGGTTATGCCGTGGAACATGACACGTGTATATAAAAAAAAAAGATACCATGGTAATTCTTACGTAGGCATGTTGATTGATTCAAATTTGTAAGATAGGGGTGGCGAAATTGCAGTTGAGACCAAAATGTGATCCTAGTAGTACAAAAATGTATAATCTTCAGTTTTAAACCGTGTTCAAAATTGCAGTTGAGAAATTATAGCATTTTGTTTGTAATACAACTAAATTACAAAAAAAAATTTGGAATTATAATAAAAAAATTTAAAAGAAATTAAGATTCATACAAAGCTTTAGTTGGTATATACCACAGCTAGCATCATTACAAAAATGAAAAACAAGCTGGGCACCAATTCCTTTTTAAATAACGACACCTAATCAATGAAAAACAAAAATGTCTAGACCACAGCTAGCATCATTACTAACCGAGCAATAATTTTTGGGATTATAAATTTATGTTAATGCACCTGCAGTATGCTTTGACAGATCACGCCATTTCACTTCTCTTACATTCTGTTTTTTGTTTATTCCATTTTGGACTCATATATTTTCAGGCTTAACTTTGAGAACCACTAATCTGTTCCGAAATTCATAAATTTGCCCATTATACTTCGTTGTCAACGTTTCTTTTATGCACTTACAAATAAAAACGTTATTTTTCATGTCAATTTTGCGTGTAAATAAATATTTACTGAAGTTAACTATTTAAGTGTTACTTTAGGCACTAGCCTCAAGCACGAAAAAAAGATAAAAATTAAAACCAAATAAAAATTGCATTTGGTTTTAAACTGCATTTGCTTTTGCTAATAAAATGCCCCTTTCGGTGCCTTATTATAAATAAAGATTGGTATTCGGTTCAGTAAATTAATAAGAAATTGGAGGAAATTGAACTGGAATTTTGAAATACCATTAAGCAGCATCAAATTCTAAAATTGAACTGGAATTTGGAAATACCGTTAAGTAGCATCAAATTCTAAAATTGAACTGGATTTTGGAAATAATTTATCTGCCTCTGATGTAACTGGTTAGATCATCTTTTAAGCTTCATTATAATAAGCTTCATTTTGAAATTCTAAAATCTTTTCACTCGATTGATTCTGATTTCTTATGAATTGCGCATTTATGTTATATGCAAACAGGTTCCTGCAAGAAAATTTAAGTTAAATTATTTGCAGTATGATTAAGAACTCCGAATTTATGATCAAATCAATTTTCTAACTGTCAAAAGAAATTAATCATCAAAACAGCTACAATCTAGCTTGATTAGGTCTAAAATAAGAATTAAACCCCCATTATTCTTCATCTTAATTCTCTTCGATGTCATTGTAGTTCCAATAACTCCCATTCATAATAAATTCCAATAATTTCAATCAAAAATTAATTCGCATCCATGTGAAGAAAGATTGTTATATCTAGCATTTGGGCTGTCCATATTAATTGTATCTCCCATTTCACCCTGGACACGTGGGGCAACTATCAAAGCCCCCCTTTCATAAAATAAATCTTGAAATAAATTATTTTTGTGTAAGAAGAACACGAGTGAATGTGTAGGTGACGGTGTGACTTGTGAGCATGCAAGGAAACTGCGCACACAAGGTCTGAACAGAGAATTTAAGAGGAGACATTGATGATCATATTATTTGATTTTTCTAGCTATGCTGTAAGAATGGTTGCATTATCAAGCCTCAACTCTTAATGGAAATTTGTGAGAAATTTCTTAGCTTGATCATAGCCCCACATTGTCCATCTTACATTCAATACCGGTTTCGTCACTGCATACAGTTTCTTAGGAAAAAAAAAGTAGAATGTAGCACTTAGTTTGGTGATTGATTATGCACTCTTATGTATCACTATCTGCTGAATTGATTACACAAAATTGGTCAATTAGCCCAATAATGATAATTTATGGGTGAAAAATTTGATATTGTTTCAATGGACGAGAATGTTAAAATAGCCAAGATGTAAAAACAGTTTCATCCTACCCAATTTGTAATACTTTTTTTTTTTTTTTTTTTTTAATTTACATAAAAATGCATCCAGTTTCATCCTCGCTCTTTTTAAGTTTGAGCCAGGATGAACCCAGTTTCATTCTTGTTATTTTTTTGGTGTCCATTTCACCCATACTAAGTTTTACTCGTCCATAAGAACCATGTTTTAAAAATACACAAAATTGGTTAAAAAGACCAAAATCAAAATTTCCTGGGTGAAAAGGACAGTAAGATTTAGATACTGTTTAAATGGACAAAAATTTAAAAATAGGCAGGATGTAACCAGTTTCATCTTGTCAATTTTCAAATATTTTTTATTATTTTTATTTTACACAGGATGAATCCAGTTTCATCCTTGCTATTTTTTTTGTCCATTTCACCCATAAATTTTTTTACTCGTCCATTTGAACCGTGTTTTAAATTTTTTTTGGACAAATGACCCATTTTCCGTTAAAAATATTTGGTTAAATGACCCATTTTCTGAATTGATTAGGGATTTTACGTAAGCTATTTTAATATGTGCATTTCTTTTAGAGAATTGCTTAATTATCCACAATTACGTCTCTAACATCAAATGCTATCTCTTTCCATTAATGATTTATCCATGCCAGATGTCAAGTTCAATTATTGTAATTTTCATGGGTAAATTACATTTTTGGGTCGTGCAACTTGCAGATGACACGAACATGGTCTCTGATTTTCTTCACAAAATAAGTAATGAGAAACAAAAATTTCAATAACCGCCTAGCTACCTACCAGTGGGTGAATTTGGTTATTAGCTGCGAAAGCTAAATTACGTCACTAAAACATAACTTTTATAGCCAATTTGACGCCATGTTTCAAAAAAAAAAAAAAACTTGGGGGTAGAAAATAAATCATACAATTCGTTAAGAATAATGTGAAACGGTAAAGCATAATATCCTTTGCGATCGCAAAGAGTCGAATCTTGTTTTGGAATTTCCATTCATATATAAGATCCACACCCCATAAAGTGCAATGAAATTTAGCCAAAAAGATAATATTGTAATAGTATGAATTTTGGCACTTGGGTGATTGATGTTGATGCATGAACATTTTACTCTGATTGATCAATACAAGAGGGCCCAAATGAAGGTCGTGGAATCAAAAGCGAAGAAAAACCTCTAATATAAACCATAATTACGTCTTGATTAGTGCAAAAGATAAGATAAATTCCTACTTATAAACACAAAATTTAAAGAAGAAGAAGTAAAATTGTCGTTGAATATGGGAGACAGACATTATCTTCTTCTAAAATTCCTTCTTCTTTGATCTCAATTTCTTTTGAATCGACTTTTAAATTAGTGATAGGTGCTTTTTTGTATAGCTATAACCTATAATCGTAACATGTTTCGGTTAAACACTGCAGCGAATATTTTTCTTCGGTTTTCGTTTGTCACTCTTGCGTCATGAACACTAATATAAAGGAAAAATGATATTTTTGCTTTTTCTAATAAGAAGGGAGTACGTGAGCGATACCAGGTGTTGATACTCATAATCTGAACACCAAACCTCCGCACAAACTGTAACTACTGGAAATACAGTAGTACGCCCAAAAGGAAAGTAACCAAGATCTAAAACATGTTAAATAGTATAAACTAGAAAATCTTTATTGATGAACCAACCAAAGAAACAAAATACAAGTTCTCAAATACAAGGAAACCCTAATCTTTATTCGAAAATGTTTTTCGGAAAGGAAAATCTTATGGAGGGTCCGAATGTCGTAGTAAGATCTTCGGTTGGTACCAAATGCACGTGTAAATGTCGAATCAATCGTACGTACTTTGATTATCAGCCATGCAAACACACTTTAGTGATGTGCGACTTAAGTTGGTTTTAATAATCAAATCTACCTCTACTGACCTAATTAATATTCTCAAGTACATAAATTCAATTCATTATGCAGTTATCGTCGAAGACCTTCTCCAACAATGGTACCAAAATCATACCAGTGCCGGTGGTAAACTGGCCGTAAATGACGTTATGAGTTCATACTTCACACACTGGAGTAGGCCTTCCGACCAACTAAGACTTCATATTGCACAAGTTACAATGCTGTGGTTTCATATTGTCCCGAGAAACCAAATAGAAAGAAACACTGCCGTGGCTGTAAAAGCACCGGAGACTACCCGTTAATCACGGTGCTTTTGTCTACTTTTGACGTATTCTAATAATTTCATTTCCTTTACATTTTTCTTAAAAGAGCCAAAAAGAAAAAGACATTTAAAAAAAAAAAAAAACTAACTGCTCCTCTTTATTTCCAGAAGGCCGTTTTCCGTTAATTACGGTTATTATTTCTATTGAATTAAAGTGTTGACGTGGGTCCCACTGATTTTTCACCTAATCTTTTTCGAGTTTCTGCCGTAGGATTGTTGCAGCACGGATGAACGTTTCAGATTTGGACTGTTCTTTTTTTTTTTTTTTGGAAGCATATTTGGACTGTTCTGGACGTGGCGAATATAGCTCTTCTACTAAAAATTACGAAAATGTTTTTTTGTTTCATGCCGGAATTTTTTAACTCTACTACTTGCCGTATCGTCGGTGGAAGAGTTATTTATTTGTTTAATAAAAAAGGACAAAATGATGAGTTTGGTGCGGTTTGTCGGGTAATCGGATCCATTAAAACTAGAAAAAAATACATTTAGCAAATTAAGCAGCCAAGCAAAGACCATTGAACATTTATTCGAACACAGCAGGAATAATAATTTAAGAAAATTGTTTTTTGTTCTTGACAAAAGCACCTCGGATGAAAATGTGCAAATGTTCCTAGGTGAGGACTGAGAAACATGCATCTAAATGATAGTAAAAGAGGGAACAAGATAAGCATTGAAACTCCGAAGATAAAATTCCATCAACATGGACATTTTTCAAAGCTGATTTTGCTTTTCCTTGTTGTTAATATAGGAATCCACTAAGCTACCCATAATGGAGTATTTCGTCGTTTAGCCGGAATCCTTGAGAATGGTGTGTTTTTTTTTTTTCTCACAATAAAAATATTCAAGAAGGTACGCTTAGAGATATAAAGTCAAATAAAAAGGGGAAACACCAACTAGGAGCAAATCAAGGGAAATGGTGGCTGACCAAAGCTGATTGGTTTTATGATGAGAAGATGGATTCAGCGCTGAACCCGGAGAGCTAATACCGGGAACATTACTTACAGCCCCCTTCATCATGCATTACGTTGCACACAACCATACCAACACACGATCAAAAGATGGGTATTTATTCGTCTCTATATCAATCTCACTTTGGATGAATGTTTTATGGAATTGTACTTTCATTTTTTGTTGGTTTGTAAAGTAAAGAAAATTTTGAGAGGACTTCTTTTTAATCGGAAAAGTTGAAACTGAAAGCTCATGAGTTTTTTTTTTAAACTTTGGATGAATGTTTTATGGAATTGTACTTTCATTTTTGTTGGTTTTGTAAAGTGGAGATACATTCCATAGTTTATTACAATGTCATCCTGTAGAAGGTTTACCAAAAAAGTGTTAATGAGTGGCTCTTTCCACTGTGACATGAGTTTATGTTCACAACAAAAATAGCCATCTTTCTTGCCATGAAAGCTCATGAGTCTTGCGAAGGCAATTACAACTCAATGCATTTGCACAAATGAGAGAGCCATAATGGCCATGCCAAACTAATTCAACAGCAAGCTCATCTCAAAAGTTCATGAATTTGCACACAAAATTGTTTCTTTTGTGCAGTCACAAATGTCATTTTTCATGTAATTTTTGTGTGTGAACAACATTTCCTGAGGTTTGGTATTTAAGTGTTGTTCTAGCTTCCAACCTACAAAGATTAAAGAAGAAGATGAAAAATAAAACAACACTATAATTAAACAAAAGTCGGTATTGAGATTCGTAGTAGCAAATTCTTGTGAAATTGGAGGAAATTGATATGGATGTGGTAAAAACAGCAACCAGTCAAAACCAGCAAATGCCAACGTCAGTGAATTATGGAAAAACTAAAGAGTGGGGTTTCATACCAATAATTATCCAACGCTAGCATTCAATAATTATCCAGTGCTAGAATTCAACCCAGGTTTATCATCTTTTTAACTTTAACCGTTTTACTTATTTGTTGGCCATTAGTCTGTGAATTTTTTTTCCATCTAATTAAATTCATGTTTTATAGCGATCAAACTTAACTTAATTGAATTTTTATCCTATCGGCTACAGTTTTACGAGTACACATGAAAATTAGTAATGGTAGTATATGCATGAGATAACATCGATAGAAGTTTCCATGGAATTGATTATGATACACTAAGACCCGATGCTTAAATATAGTGTCGAATCTTAACACTGTTTTTTACCACTTACTAGCGATGAAAACATTTCTAACGAACTTATAAAGAATAGGGAATAATGGACTGAAAAAAGAAGTCGTCCTCTAATCAAGAAGATTATCCGTCCAGCAACCAACATGTATTTTAAGCATGCTTCGACCATTATGCCATTTTGGTTCTCTTACAATAGGCGAAGTATTTAGTGTAATACCCCGATATTTCGCGGTGGTTGGCCGAATAGCAGAATTATGTAACAGTTTGTCATTTCCTAACACCGAGGCTTGATGAGTTTACTTGACTGAGTTGTGGGAAAAAACTTATCAGTTAAGCGTGCTCGGCCGGGAGTAGTCACAGGATGAGTGACCTCTCGGGAAGCTGCTGCTGGATGAACGCAGTAGTGCCATTATTTTGCTCGGCCGGGAGTAGTCACAGGATGAGTGACCTCTCGGGAAGCTGCTGCTGGATGACCGCAGTAGTGCCATTAAAATATCACACTGGTGGATAATCGCAGTGGGTAAGTGGGAACAATGTCGGTGTTATTAGTTGAGATACAACTAGGGATGGGCCCCTTGTGCTCGGGTACGAGAGTATGTTGGGATGTTATGTCAGATATTGGTCTCAGGCTAAGTCTTATGGTGTGCTAATTTAGCAGCTATATTGACAATCCACGACAGCTAGGACAACCACCTAAGTCTTATGGGTGTGATAATCTAGCATCTAGATTAGCAGTCCATGTCGGTCCAGCGCTTTAAATCTCAGCTGTCAGATCAAAAGATAAATCGCCGAGTGCTGAACCATTCCGCGAAAATGTGGTTTTCCCAGCGCTGAATGATTCAGCGTAACTATCTAGCTGCTAGTTCACCTGCGAGCAACTGCTAGGAGAGAGAAATAGTGTTAACAAATAGACAACACTTTTTTTTTTTGAATTGCAACACATTTCTACTAATCTAGCAGCTCAATCTAGCCCATAAGACTTAGCCTCACAAGATACAAGGAACATCTACATTATACCGAGGTCTTTTCAGCACAGTTGGCTCCAGAGTTGACATAAAGTCTACAATTAATCCAAGGATGGGTGACCATCGTGGAAGTTGCTACTGGATAATCGCAGCGATGCCCGTTCAAAACCCCATACTACGGGACAACCGAGGTGGCGAAGTGGAGACAATATCGGTTGAGGGACGAGTCATTACATTTAGTTTCTTTCATTTTGGTCTCATATTTAAATGTTGAACTTAATAAACACATATATATACCTCCGAATGTTTATGAACTCACACATTATTTTGTTGTATCCGTTTCTCTTGTGCAATCACAAAACTGTCAGTTTTGATAATATGATTTATGTGTAAATTATATTAACGAAGTTTACTATTTAAGTGTTGGTCTAGTCTCAGGATGAAAAAAGAAGGTAAAAGCTAAAACCAAACAAAATTATTCGATACAATAAATTAAAGAGACATTGGAGGTAATTGAAATGGATTTAGGCAAAACGAATACTCGACATCAAATCATAAGATAAATAAACTTTTCTGAAAACTGTAACAAAAGGTTGAGAAGTCAAACAGAAGCGCCACGAGAGGTGTGATCCATATGGTGTGATCCAGTACCCGTCTCCATATAAATTTTGCCATTTAGTTCAATGGGTGAATGACCTAACATAATAACATGAAATATTCGCTGCCATTTGACCTATGCTATCTGGTGCTATCTCAAGTTCAGACTTCTAGGAAAGGTGTAACATATTCATATAGACAGTTATTCGGTTTTGTAATACAAACAATACAATTAATAATAAAATAATTATTGGCTAGGAATTACGATTTTATTCGGTATGATTTAACGATTATGCCAATTTACTTCTCTTAGACTAGTCTAACATTTGATTTCTTCTCATTTTGGTCCAGTATACTTGCTTAACTTAATGAGCAAATAATAAATCCATTTCAGCGTCAATTTGCACATTATATTTTGTTGTCTACATTTCATTTCAGCAATCACAAATCTCATTTTTCATGTCATTTTGTGTGGAGCGAAGTTTACTACTTAAGTGTTGCTTAGGGTCTAGCCTCACGATGAAAAAAGAAGATGGGAAATCAAAACCAAACAAAATTAGTATTCAAAGCAGTAGATCAATGAGAAATCGGAAAAAATTGAAATGGAAAGAAAAACAACTAATTAGCCTCAAAGTGTATCATAAAATGGCTAGAAAGGTTTCCGGATTAAAATCTGGTATGATGGTATTATTCAGTACAGATTTATAATTTTACGAAAGAATTTGGCATATTCGAACTTTTCTTAAGATTTTGTTATAGCATTTGCCTTGTATCTAACATTCACAATTGCCCTGTTGGTATTTATCAATTGAAAAATTTGTCACTCAGTGTTGCAAAAAAGTAAAAAACATATTGGCCATGAATTACGCATTTATGTTATACGATTCCAGCACGAAGATTTAAGCTAAATTATTTGTAGCATGATTAAGAACCTGGACTTTATGATCAAAATCAATTTTATGACTGTCAAAAGAAATTAATCATCAAAACAGCTGCTATCTCGCTTGATTAGAAGTTTAAAATAGGAATTAAACCCCAATGTTCCCCATCTTAATTCTCTTCAATATCTAGTTCCAATAATTTCAATCAAAAATTAATTCACCTCCGTGCGAAGAAAGATTGTTATATTTACCATTTGGGCTGTCCATATTGACACGTGGGACAACTATCAAAGCTCCCCTTCATTAACTAAATTTTGAAATAAATTATGTGATATTTTTGTGTAAGAACCAGAACACAAGTGAATGTGTAAGTGAGGGTGTGAGCATGCAAGGAAACTGCACACAAGGTCTGAACTGAGAGAATTTAAGAGGAGACATTGATGATCATATTATTTGATTTTTCTAGCTATGCTGTAAGAATGGATGCATTATCAAGCCTCAACTCTTAATGGAAATTTCCGAGAATTTTTCTTAGCATGATCATAGCCCTCCCATTGCCTTACATCTCACATCCCGTGCTGGTTCTATCAGTGCATGCAGTTTTTTTTTTTGGAAAGAATAGAATGTAGCACCTCGTCTGGTGGTCTATTTATTATGCATTCTTCTGATCAAAACGTTTCTTTTGTGCAATAAAAAAAAATGACATTTCTTTATTATGATTTTCATTGGTAAAGTACATTTACTCAAGTTTACTTATTGTAATTTTCATGGGCAAAATAAAAATAACGGGTCGTGCAACTTGCATATTTGTAGATGACATGAACATCGTCTCTTCACAAAATAAGTAAGTAATGAGAAACAAAAATTTCAATAACCGCCTAGCTACCTACCAGTGGTTGAATTTGGTTGTTAGCTTCGAAAGCCAAATTATGTTATCAGAACATAACTGTTATAGCCAACTTGACACCATATTTTGGGTAGAAAAAAGGTCGCACAATTAGTTAAGAATAGTGTGAAATGGTAAAGATAAGATTCGAATTTTGTTTTGTAATTTTCCATTCATATATGAGATCCACGCTCCATAAAGTACAATGAACTTTAGCCAAAAAAATAATATTAATAGTATGAATTTTGGCACTAATATATGTGATTGAGGTTGATGCATGGATATTTTTAATTGATCAATGCAAAAGGTCCCAAATGAGTGTCGTGGGATCAAAATGGGGGAAAGAATGTAATCAAATCCATAATTACGTTAAAGGATAAGATAAATTGGTACTTATAAACTCAAAATTCCTAAACACAAAATTTAAATAAAAAGAAGTAAAATTGTCGTTGAAAGTTATAGCAGATAGACATTATCTCTATCTTCTTCTAAAATTACTTCTTCTTCTTCTATCTTTCAAACCGACTTTTAAATTAGCGATAAGGTGCTTTTTGTCTAGGCGTCTAGCTATATAATCTATAAGCATAAAGACAGCCTAACTCTTCAAATTCAATTCTTTTCCCTCTAATTAACATGTTATTTTCGTTTGTAACTTTTGTCTTGCGTCACTCTTATGCAAAGGTAAAACGATACTTTCAATTTTTCTAAAGGGGAGGGAGTACGTGATGGAACGATACTAAGTGTTGATATTTATGATTTAAACACCAAACCTCCGCGCAAGCCATTGGAAAGTGGAAACCCTAAATTGATGACCTATAAAATTTACTATTTTTTTCTTTTTTGAAGGAAAGAGGTAACCCTCTGTTTCATTGATAAGATAAAAATGAATACAACAATCCCAGATACATCAAAAGTGAAATACATGATAAAATACAATTGCCTTATACATTGTAATACACCAACATATGTATTAAGAACATGAATTTCAAAGAGAAATCTGATGATTTTTGAGGGATGGCCCATTGAATTAAGATTCGCCCATTTGGAGGATTTGAAGAAACTGTCTTCTTCATTAAGATAGAATTGTCCCAAAAGGGAGTAATACGCACACAACATCATTACAATTGCTTCCGGTAGCCATTGATCTTCACAAAAATGGAGAATCACTTTCTGCCAGGATGAATCACCCCTATTGATATATATGAAACGATTGCACCAATCGATTGAAACACCTTCAAGGTTATGAGAAACTGCTTTACAAACATCTAACAAGCATATATAAGCATTAGAGAAGAAAGCCTGTAGAAAATAAAATAGAAACGGTTAATAGAAAACCCTAAATATCGCTTGAATCAACGATGTTTTATTTAATACTAATAATATATACTGATACTATTTGCAACCAAATCTGTGAAGAAGATCTAAAAAATTCAGATCAGATCCAACAGATTTGGATCACAATGAAAATATTTAGGGAAGATTTGGAAATCAGGAATTGGAAAAAACGGTTACAAAGTGAAGTGAGTGTTAGATATTTTCAACAAACCCTTGAATTGAAGGCATTTAGACAGCTTCCGGGGTTGCTGGAAATTTTCTGTTCTAACGTTTCTATTGTCAGTTAGAAAACCTGAACAGAAAACTCGTTTCACCAATGGACGCATTGAAGGAAGAGATGCGCCTGTTCACTCTGAAAACATGTCTGTGGAGATGAAGAGTCATCTCCAAAGGGTGTGATTTCCTCTTTAAATAGGAGACTTGTTTTCATTCAAAACACATCTCTCAACCCTCTCTGTTTTCTTTCTTACAAGCATTATCAGAAACAAAACCAGTGTGTTCTTGGTTGGATCAAAGTCGTACAAGCTTTGAATCTAACAACCGTTGTGGGGCTTCAAGTATCCTGACGGCAATATTCAATTGACCTGTTTGTACTCGCCAATTCAATTGGGAAAGGGTCGAATAATTGTCGAAAAGAATCTTTCATAAGAGCCTTAAACCCAAATACAACATTCTTTTCTTCACCCTGTTTTACTGCCAATTTTCCAACAGTGAGGAGAGGAAGAGAACTGTCAAACTTTTTTGGTTTTCTTATATAAAATTTACTATTATCTCTTATACCAGTCTTGCGATGCCTCCATGGGTCAAAGAGGGACTCATTTTAAACTCCAAGACTTTCATAATATCTGAAATGAAAATCCATTGGAGGGTCCGAATGTCCAAGTAAGATCTTCGGTTGGTACCGAATGCACGTGTAAATGTCGGATCTGATCGTACGTACATAGATTATCAGCCATGCAAACACAATTTAGTGATGTGCGACTTAAGTTCCTTTTAATAATGAAATATACCCAAGTACATATGTTCAATTAGCTCCGAAGACCTTCTCCAACAATGGTACCAAAATCATACCGGTGGTAAGCTGGCCGTAAATGTCGTCCTTCTGTATTCTAACTTATCATCATGAATTCATACTTCACACACTGGAGTAGGCCTTCCAGACCAACTATTGTCCCGAAAAACCGGCGGCGGCTCTCAGAAGTGGGAAACGAAAAGAAACACTGTCGTGGCCGTAAAAGCACCGGAGACTATCCGTTAATCACGGTGGTTTGTCTGTTTTTGACGTATCCTAATAATTCTTTCCCCTTTCCATTTCTCTTAAAATTCAAAGACTCAGATTCTAAGAGCAACTGCAGTGGTGCGATCATAAACCAAAGAGCAAAGAGCAAAAAAAAACCAAATTTTGGTTTTAGTCCGTGTTGTAACACAGTGGAGGGAAACCAAAATTTGGTCAGGCGCAACTTTGAGTTACGCCCCAATCAAAGCGCAACTCCAAAATACGTCCCATTTTTTTTTTTTTTTTTAATGTTGGGCGCAACCAAAATCTTGCGCCCCATATATTTTTTTTTCTTCTTTTGTTGGGCGTAACTTTGAGTTACGCCCCAATCAGGCGCAACAAAATCTTGCGTCCCATTTTTTTTTTTTTTTTTTTTTTTAGTTCTAAGCAAAGAACCAAAATCTTGCGCCCCATCGGGCGCAACTTTAATCTACGCGATTAAAAACTAAACCAAAGACCAAATATGGTTTGGTTTTTGGTTATAGGTCGATATTTGATCGATAGTCCTCTCCGCTGCGTCTGTGTTTTCGACCAAATTTTTAGTTTTGGTCGATGACTGTGGATGCTCTAAAGAACCAAAAAAGAAAAAAGAATTTTATAAAAAGAAAGAATACTAACTGCTCCTCTTTTTCCGCAGAAGGCCGTTTTCCGTTAATTACGGTTATTATTTTCATTTGAATAAAAGGATCAATGTGGGTCCCACTGATTTTTCACCGAATCTTTTTCGAGTTTCTGCCGTTGGATTGTTGCAGCACGGATGAACGTTTAAGACTTGGACTGTTGTGGACGTGGCGAATAGCTCTTCTTCTGAAAATTACGAAAATTTTTTTTTTTTGCTTCGTGCCGGAATTTTTAACTTTATTTGTTTCGTGCCGGAAATTTTTTGTTTTGTGCCGGAATTTTTAACTTTTCTACTTGCCCTAGTATCGGTGAGAAGAGGTTTGAGTAAATTATTTGTTTAATAAAAAAAAGGACAAAATGATGAGTTTGGTGCGGTTTGTCGGGTATCGGAAACCATTAAAACTAAAAAGAAATATTTAGCAAATTAAGCAGCCAAGCAAAGACCATTAAACATTTATTCGAACACAGCAGGAATAATAATTTAAGAAAATCGATTTTTTCTTGACAATAAAACGGATGCTTTCATCTCTCCAGGCCTCAGATTGAGTATGGTGTGCTTTGAATATGGCTATTTTTTTCTCACAATATATATTCAAGAAGGTACGTTAACGCTTCTTAGTTTAGAGATATAAAGTCAAATAAAAAGTGGAAACACCAAGTAGGAGCAAATCAAGGGAAATGGTGGCTGACCAAAGCTGATTGGTTTTATGATGAGAAGATGGATTCAGCGCTGAACCCGGAGAGCTAATACCGGAACATTACTTACAGCCCCCTTCATCGTGCATTACGTAATCTATACAAGTTGCACACCCGATTAAAAAGATGGGTATTTATGCATCTCTAATTCTCTATATTAATCTCACTTTCCACGGATGAATGTTTTATGGATTGGTTGGTTTGTAAAGCAAAGAAAATTTCGAGAGGACTTCTTTTTGATCGGCATTAATAAATTTTAGTTGTAACCGAAAGCTCATGCCATGTGAAGGCTCATGAGAGAGCCATAATAGCCATGCCAAACTAATTCAACAGCAAGCTCAATGTAGCTTGCGCTGTTTTTTAATTCGTAAGTAACAATGGTTGCTTAGTTTCTAAGGTTTGTCAAGAGGGCTTTATTGCTTTTTGTATATCTCTGGAACTTTTGCTTTGGTTGGGATTGTTTCCCCCTATTTTGGTGTATTCACTTGCGCACGACTTGTGTGCTTCTTAATACAATTCCTTTTGATCGATCAAAAAAAAAAAAAAAAAAATTCAACAGCAAGCTCATTTCAAATGTTCATGAATTTGCACATGAAATTGTTTCTTTTGTGCAGTCACAAATGTCATTTTTCATGTAATTTTTGTGTGTGAACAACATTTTCTGAGGTTTGGTATTTAAGTGTTGTTCTAGGTTCCAACCTACAAAGATTAAACAAGAAGATGAAAAATAAAACAACATTATAATTAAACAAAAGTCGGTATTGGGATTCGTAGCAGTAAATTCTTTGAAATTGGAGGAAATTGATATGGATGTGGTAAAAAAAGCAACTAGTCAAAACCAGCAAATGCCAAGCGTCGGTGAATTACGGAAAAACACGAGAGTGGGGTTTCATCCCAATTTATATCCAACGCTAACATTCAATAATTATCCAGTGCTAGAATTCATCCCAGGTTTATCATCTTTTTAACTTTAACCATTTTACTTATTTGTTGGCCATGAGTCGGTGAATTTTTGTTCCATCTAATTAAATTCATGTTTTATAGCGATCAAACTTAACTTAATTGAATTTTTATCCTATCGGCTACTGATTTTACGAGTATATGGAAAATCAGTAATGGTAGTATATGCATGAGATAACATCGATAGTAAGTTTTCATGGAATTGAATATGATACACTAAGACCCGATGCTTGAACATAGTGTTGAATCTTAACACTGTTTTTTTACTACTTACTAGTGATGAAAACATTTCTAACGAACTTATAAAGAATAGGGAATAATGGACTGCGAAAACAAATCGTCCTCTAATCAAGAAGATTATCCGTTCAGCAACCAACATGTATTTTAAGCATGCTTCGACCATTATGCCATTTTGGTTCTCTTACAATAGGCGAAGTATTTAGTGTAATATCCGATATTTGGTGGTGGTTGGCCGAATAGCAGAATATATGTAACGGTTTGTCGTTTCCTAACACCGAGGCTTGATAAGTTTACTTGACTGAGTTGTGGGAAAAAACTTCTCAGTTAAGCGTGCTCGGCCGGGAGTAGTCACAGAATGAGTGACCTCTCGGGAAGCTGTTGCTGGATGACCACAGTGGTGCCATTATTTTGCTCGGCCAGGAGCAGTCACAGGATGAGTGACCTCTCGGGAAGCTGCTGCTGGATGACCGCAGCAGTGCCATTAAAATGTCACACTACTGGATAATCGCAGTGGGTAAGTGGGAACAATGTCGGTGTTATTAGTTGAGATACAACTAGGGATGGGTCCCTTGTGCTCGGGTGCGAGAGTATGTTGGGATGTTATGTCAGATATTGGCCTCAGGCTAAGTCTTATGGTGTGCTAATCTAGCAGCTAGATTTACAATCCACGACAGCTAGGACAACCACCTAAGTCTTAGGTGAGTGATAATCTAGCAGCTAGATTAGCAGCCCACGTCAGCTGGGACCACAGCCCAGCGCTGGACCGTTCAGCCCTAGATTAGCAGTCCACATTGGTCCAGCGCTTTAAATCTCAGACGTCAGATCAAAAAATAAATCGCCAGTACTGAACCATTCCGCGAAAATGTGGTTTTCCAGTATTTGAATGATTCAACAGAACTATCTTGCTAGTTCACCTGCGAGCAACTACTAGGAGAGACAAATAGTGTTAACAAATAGACAACACTTTTTTTTTTTGAATTGCAACATATTTCTACTAATATGGCAGCTCAATCTAGCCCATAAGACTTAGACTCACAGGATACAAGGAAAATCTACATTATACTGAGGTCTTTTCATCACAGTTGGCTCCAGAGTTGGCAGAAAACTCTGCAAATAATCCAGGGATGGGTGACCATTGTGGAAGTTGCTACTGGATAACCGCAGCGATGCCCGTTCATTACATTTAGTTGCTTTCATTTTGGTCTCATACTTAAATGTTGAACTTAATAAACACATATACCCTCCGAATGTTTATGAACTCACACATTATTTTGTTTTATCCGTTTCTCTTGTGCAATCACAAACTGTCAGTTTTTATAATATGATTTATGTGTAAATTATATTAACGAAGTTTACTATTTAAGTGTTGCTCTAGTCTCAAGATGAAAAAAGAAGGTAAAAGTTAAAACCAAACAAAAGTATTCGATACAATAAATTAATGAGACATTGGAGGTAATTGAAATGGATTTAGGCAAAACGAATACTCGACATCAAATCATAAGATAAATAAACTTTCTGAAAACTGTAACAAAAGATTGAGTGGTCAAACAGAGGCGTCACGGGAGGTGTGATCCAATATACGGTGTGATCCAGTACCCGACTCCATATAAATTTTGCCATTTAGTTCAATGGGTAAATGACCTAACATAGTAACATGAAATATTCGCTGCCATTTGACCTATGCTATCTGGTACTATCTCAAGTTCAGACTTCTAGGAAAGGTGTAACATATTCATATATAGACAGTTATTAGGGTTTTGTAATACAAACAATACAATTAATAATAAAATAATTATTGGCCAGGAATAAAGGTTTTATTTGGTATGATTTAACGATTATGCCAATTTACTTCACTTAGACTAGTCTAACATTTGATTACTTCTCATTTTGGTCTAGTATACTTGCTTAACTTAATGAGCAAATAATAAATCCATTTCAGCATCAATTTGTACATTATATTCTGTTGTCTACATTTCATTTCAGCAATCACAAATCTCATTTTTCATGTCATTTTGGTATGTAGTGAAGTTTACTACTTAAGTGTTGCCTTAGGGTCTAGCCTCACGATGAAAAAGGAAGATGGGAAATCAAAACCAAACAAAATTAGTAGATCGATGAGAAGTCGGAGAAAATTGAAATGGAATTAAGAAAAACGAATAATTAGCCTCAAAGTGTATCATAAAATGGCTAGAAAGGTTGCCGGATTAAAATCTGGTATGATGGTATTATTCAGTACAGGTTTATCATTTTACGAAAGAATTTGGCATATTCAAACTTTTCTTAAGATTTTGTTATAGCATTTGCCTTGTAACTAACATTCACAATTGCCCTGTTGGTATTTATCAAGTGAAAAATTTGTCACTCAGTGTTGCAAAAAAGTAAAAAACATATTGGCCATGAATTGCGCATTTATGTTATACGATTCCAGCAGGAAGATTTAAGCTAAATTATTTGTGGCATGATTAAGAACCCAGACTTTATGATCAAAATAAATTTTCTGACTGTCAAAAGAAATTAATCATCAAAACAGCTGCTATCTAGCTTGATTAGAAGTTTAAAATAGGAATTAAACCCCCATTGTTCCCCATCTTAATTCTCTTCAATATCTTTGTTGTTGTAGTTCCAAGAGTGAAACCAATAATAAATTCCAATAATTTCAATCAAAAATTAATTCACATCCATGTGAAGAAAGATTGTTGTATCTAGCATTTGGGCTGTCTATATTAATTGTATCCCTCATTTCACCCTGGACACGTGGGGCAACTATCAAAGCCCCCTCTTCATTAACTAAAATTTGAAAAATTAAATAATAAAAATTAAATCTTGAAATAAATTGTGTGATATTTTTGTGTAAGAAGAACACGAGTGACGGTGTGAGCATGCAAGGAAACTGCGCACACAAGGTCTGAACAGAGAATTTAAGAGGAGGAGACATTGATGATCATATTATTTGATTTTTAGTTATGCTGTAAGAATGGATGCATTATCAAGCCTCAACTCTTAATGGAAATTTCCGAGAAATTTCTTAGCTTGATCTCTCCACATTGCCCCCACATTTACATTGTATACTGGTTCTGTCAGTGCATGCAGTTTCTTAGAAAGAACGCAGAATGTAGCACCTCGTCTGGTGGTGCATTGTTTATGAACTCTTATCTAACATTATCTACTAAATTTTTAGAGCGTATAAGGCATTTTATTTAGAAAACTGCTTAATTATTTATAATTATGCCTCCAACATCTAACGATATCATTTTAAGACTGAGAATGCAGTAATCTAAATCAGATATAATGTTACTAAAGAATTTATTGGGATCCCTTGGTGAATTTCGCCATCAGTTTCGTAATCTCTTGATGAAAAAGAAAAGTGCAAAAAAAAAAGATGCATATGCTTATTCACATTCTTCATAACTTAGCTTGAACACTATGGACCGATGAAATAAACATCCTTAAGGGCCACTCATTTCATTTCTGGATCTAGTTCCTCACCAAAACTGAATGTTAAACATGGTACAAATCATTTTATTCACCAGTTGTCCGTTCCTTCTTTGATTATAAATCCTATTCCTAATCCGTTTTCACAAAATTGGTTAAAAAGACCAAAATCAATAATTTCTGGGTGAAAAAGATATTTAGATTTTGATACTGTTTAAATGGACAAAACTATAAAAATAGCCAGGATGTAACCAGTTTCATGCTATCCATTTTTCAAATTCTTTTTCTTATTTATAATTTACATCAGGATACATCCAGTTTCATGCTATCCATTTTCAAATTCTTTTTCTTATTTATAATTTACATCAGGATGCATCCAGTTTCATCCTCGCTATTTTTTAAGTTTAAGTCAGGATAAATCCAGTTTCATCCTTGCTATTTTTTTTGTCCATTTCAACCATAATAATTTTTACTCGTCCATTTGAACCATGTTTTAAATTTTTTTGGACAAATGACCCATTTTCCGATCATTTTTTTGTTCACTTTTCTTTTTAACAACTTTGATTCTTAAGGGTTAATCTTGCATTTTGTAACTTCAAGTTCTACTGATTCTGCAAGGTTCTCATTCAAGGTGTCTCGTTCATGTTTCAGAAATAGAGATATATGAACATATCTAGCGTGTTTAAGATCGCAGTTGGAATGAATATGTTTGAGTTTATGTTTTCTTTTAAATTACTTAGGAATAAATAAATTCTTTGATATGATGGACATTGTTTATGTTGTACTTGTGTAGATATATATATCTTGGAATTATTGTTAAGTGTAATGGTACAACATGTTTAAAGGGAATAATCAGATAGCTAATTTGCTGCTAACAAAGCGGAACAAATTCCTTGACTAGAACAAAAGCAAAATGCAGCATTTAAAGTTTTTATTCTTTTAATCTTAAACACCAATACTTATAAAGGGATTAGATTAAGAATATTTTGAATGAATTAATGAATGATGATCATTAGAGTATGACATAAAAATTTTCTCTAGGAATGCCTTTACGTGTTCCAAATGTAAAAACAACTCACTTGTAGGTTTAACAAGTGCGGCAAAGAATAAGGGCTAGAGTCAATGGCATATGCACTTAGTGTGCAAGACCAGTGGAGAGACATATACTACCAACCTTCGTTGTAACCATGGAGAAGATGGTTAATTGGTGTCACACTCACCTGATCGACTCAATTTTGCAAGCTGAAATGTCAATTCTTCTTGGTGGCAACTATGGCAGTAAAAACTTTAACTTGGTCGGGAATGGGTCGAGAGGTCCATGGATCTTAATTTGCTTTAGGAATTAGTCACGTGCTCTAAGCTTTGCCTAAGTGTTTTTGGATAGTGGGAATGTTATTTATCCCCCTACTATCCATGGGTCATGCACAAACACCCTTATGAGTCTTTTCAAATATCCCTGATGGCATAAATGAAATTTTTATTAAAAACAGAATTTTCATAATTCCTTTCTTAACCTTTCCATTTCATTTCCTTCTTCTTTAACAAAGACAGAAGAAAATTCTGCATCGCCTCCGTCACTCCCACACCACCATCTCCATCGCTCCATCTCCACCACCATCGTGACCGCCTCCACCACAACCAAGACCACCACCAACAGATCCAACGAGAGATTAGAAGGGTGAAATTGTGAAATCGAAGTCAGCATTGTTGATCGAATCGAGATGAAATGGAAGATGGTTTTGTTGATATTAGTGTTTGAGTTGATGTTGCGATCGGAAGGAGATGGAACGAAGAAATCGGGGAGATGAAGGTGCCGCCATCAATTTGCAGGTAATGAAGGAGAAGATCGATGAAGTTGTCGCTAATGATTAGAAGAAGGCGTTTATGAAGAATCGTAGATGGAGATTTCGGTTTGTGTAATTTTTGAATTCGATTATTTGAGTGTTTGAACCATTGAAACTTAATTATGATTTAGTTATTCTTCCTCTACTGATTTCAAACCAGATTCAGAGATTAATTTGATTTTTGGTTTTGATTTGATAATTTCGAATCGAGATTCAGATTTCGTGTGGATTTGAGTTGAAGATTCGATTCAGTGAATTTATTATTGAATTGATAGGGTCAACAATAATGGTAGGTTAATGTTTTGGTCGTGTAATGGTGGTGGTGGAAGTTTCAACAATGGTTATTTGGTGAATGTTAAACAGAGAAGATGAAATTGAAGAACTGAATCTAGGGTTTCTGGGTTGAAGCTTGTTTGGTGTTTGAAATGGTTTATGTGGTGGTTGTATGTGAGATTGCAGATGGTATGAAGAGATGCTTTGTGTTTTATGGGTGGTTGTTGGTGGTGCTGTAATTGGAGTCTGGTGGCGGTGGTTAGTGAAGATGCAGGTGATGTTGATGCTAATGCGTTGTCTTGAATCTGTTTTTGATTACATACAGAGTTCAAGGGAGTTGAGCGATTCCATAGATGATAAGGAGATTTTGTAGGGTTGTTTGCTGCTCCAAGGAACTGTATTGAGTTTAAGGTGTTGGAACTGAAGCGGGAATAGATGAACTGTAATGGGCTTGTGTTGCTGAGCTGGTGTTTCTGAGATGGACATAGAGTTTGAAGTTGTATGAATCTCAGGAAGAACATTGAAGCATCAATTGAGAGATTGAAGTTGTGTGGTAGAATCAGTTCCATTGCAATTGCAATTATAGTGAACAAGGAACTAAAACTGCATTTAGAGTTTGCTGCTGCACTGAATTGGTGGAATTGAGCAGAGTATAAATGTATGTTTAGGATGTTTTAAACTCAAGATGAGCTGGTGAAGTTTGTATTAGCAACGGTGATGGCTTTGAGGATATGGATTGCAGGTGGAGTTTGTTGGTGATATTGGTTGAACGGGTGTTTGTACAGAGAAGGAACGGTGAAGTTACAATTGCAACTAAGGAGAAATGAAGAAAGAATGGTTGTTGTGTTGGCTCGATAATGGTTATGATCTACTGAATGCAATGAGATACATGTATGCAAGGAAATGATATTTCAGGTGCAATGAAAAGCTGCAGTTTGTGTGTGGCGTCGGGAAGGTAAAGTAATTGCAACCCTGGACAACCTCATCAAGTTTCTTCCAACTTTGGAAACAACTTGACCAAGTTGCTTCTACTATTTGGAGAAAACTTGTGATAGTTGCTTTCAACTTTGAAGACAACTTGACCTAGTTGCTTTCGGTTTGAGGCAACTTCGGCCTAGTTGATTCATTGGAGGCAACTTGAGCTAGTTGATTCCGATTCAGAGGCAACTTGGTTATGTTTTTGGGTCCATTTATTCATCGCAAATTATCTTATACATATATCTTAAGATTTTTGTGATTTAATTTTGTGATGCAATGGTAATACGGGGTTTGTGTTGAGTTGATGATGATGGTTGTCTCTTTGGTGCTCATGCTTTAAAGTCAAGAGAGTAGATGAATGCTTAGGAATTTGAGAAGGAACTCAATATGAATCCAGCATTGAAAGCGAACAAGAAGTTGTTATTGCTGTGTGTTCTTTGATGGTGTTTGAGTAGGGGCATGGAAGTGACCGCACCTATTGGCTCATGTTGCAAGTGTGCATGACCGGTTGTGGTCATGAAGCTTTTTGCGGTAGAGTTGCAAAGCTTAGATGGATGGTGTGGTGTTGTATGGTAGTTGTTTGAATTGTCGGTTGAGCACTGATGGTGTGGCGAACCTGTGGTGCAATGGTAGCACAACTGACTATATGTCAGATGATGTGTGTTCGATTCACACTAGGTTCACTTATTTATGTATAATTTTTATTTTTTTTGGAGACAACTTGTGCTAGTTGCCTCCATATATGGAGACAACTTAGGCTAGTTGATTTCACTTTTCAAGACAACTTTGTGCTAGTTGCCTTTACTTGTTGAAGACAACTTGAGCTAGTTGCCTCCGATATGGACACAACTTCAGCAAGTTGACTCCACATGGTGGTGGTGGTTGGCGGCGGCGATGGTGGTTGACGGTGGTGGTGGTTGGCGGCGGCGATGGTGGTTGACGGCGGTGATGGTTGGCGGCGGTGGTGGGTGTCGGTTGTTGGCGGCGGCCGTGGTAGTGGACAGTGGTGGTGTTCGTTAGCGGCGGCGGCGGTTGGTGGTGGTCGGTGGTGGTGGTGGTCGGTAGTGGTGGTCGTCGGTGGTGGTTGTTAGTTGTGGTGGTGGTTGGTGGTGGTGGTCGGTGGTGGTGGTAGGCGGTGGACAGTGGTGGTGGTTGGCGGTGTGGGCATTAAAAATACTTTTTTTTTTTTTTTTTTTTTGAACAGTGGTGGTGGTGGTTTTGTATAATCACTATATAAAAGAAGGTATTTTAGTAATATATTAGGCTTAGGGGTATTTGTAAAGTTGATAAGGGTATATTTCAAGGGGCCTCATAGTAGGGGTATTTAGATAATGTTCCCTTTTGGATACTACTATGTTTGTTTCAATTCACGGATTTGACTCGTTTTAACCTGACTCACTCTGTCAGATTTGAAACCACCCGACTTATCTTTATCTGATTCAATATGTTCGGCTTTTTAAAGTCAAAGCTGACTCAAAAATATGAGACTCAGTAATTTGTCCCATGAGTTATGGACATTTTGTTACATGACTCAAATGTGTCCAAGCTAGAAATTATGTCTGAATCAGGTAACGAGTCATATCTGACTCAAAATAAAATCCAAACAATCATATGACTCTCGTCATGTCAAGGATTGACTCAGACCAGATACGGACACCGAGTCAGATGCAAATTAACATGCATGTCTTGAGTTATACTAGATTATAGTTATCCATAGTTCGTTCAATACCGGATCCAGTTTGAAGCAGTAGTTCACTTTTAACCGGTGAGCATAGTATAAGGTTCTTCTTTTGAAGGACTAGTAACTGTTATCCAGAATGAAAGCGAAGTAGCGACTAGAGAGTAGTATTAAAAGGTGATGGTAACATTGAGTTGGGGTTAGGTTTGCAAGAAGAAGAAGCAATAACTTCATGTTTGTTTGGTACTAGTTCATTGAAAAAATCCTCATAAAACCTCAAATGGACTACACTACACAGTAATAAGTGCTTTCTCCGGTACAAAGTAACTTCTTTTTGGGTAATCCCTCTAGAGGGTGTAATGACCAATTAGAAATCAAAGTCTGAAAACAAACAAAGAGGGGACATTGTTGTCAGAAGACATTGTGAGAAACCGAAAACACTTTTTTGACTGACCTATAATCTCCTCCTACTACTGTACACATTGCTTTTCCGGTCTAGCCCAGTATTTGGATTTTGTGGTACGTTCTTCTCCTCATTTCCACACTCCACTCCTCCAAACAAAGAATCAAAACCCTACTTTAAAATTAAAGTTTTAATTTTTTTTTTTTTTTTTTTTGTTCTCACTGACAAGCATAGTGCTGATTAATTTCTCCACTAAGATTTCCTGTAAATTGTTGGCTTATTAAAAATCCATATTATAAAGTAGATAGGTTGATGAACTCTTAACGGTGTCACTGACACTGTAATACAATGTTAAAGTTGTTGTGTGATGACGTTGGTGACCCGAGTTCAAAACTCTGGAACTCCTCTGGCAGATCGGTAAAGTTATGCTAGAAAGTCTTTAATACACCGGTAATGTTTACCGGACGAATAAACATGGTGACATCCTAATTGAGTAACTTAATTTTGGTGTTAGATTAATCAGTAAAATAATCGCATTTTTGCAGTGTACCTGTTTTTTTGGTGTTAGGTTAACCAGCACCATAATCTCCTTTGAAGTTAATCAGTAACTTCCATTTCAACTACCGGAAAAATGGAATAAACACCAGTCAGTCGCAGTGTACTGTAAAAACAACCATCATACCGTTATTAAAACAACCCTATAGCCTTCATTTATTACCCTACACCGACCCTATGCTATTTAGCCTGCAGGTAAATACCAAAAGTAGCCCACATGCTTCTTCTTTTCTCTTTCAACCGTTTTTGGACCCTCCCTTAAAATCAAATTAAAAAGTGAAAAAAATAAAATAATTAATTTTCTTCAATTTCTTTGTTTGTAGACTAATTAATAAAAATAAAGAAATAAAAAAAATTTCTTTCACTCTCAGAACTTCCATATATAGAGGGTCACAAGCTCCTCATTTTCCTCCAATCTCTTCTTCCTTCTCAGAAAACAAACACTCCTTCCTCCTCTGTTCCATTCTTTCTTGGTTTGGTTTTCTTCATCAGAAGTTTTAACTGATAAAAACCATACCAACATTGCCCCATTCTTTCAACTAATTAGCCCTTAGAGATCTCTGTTTCTTTCAAAAGTTTTCCATAATAATGGAGAAATTACAGAAACCCATTGTGTTAGTTTTGATGTTTTTACATGTTCTGAGTCCTTTGATGGTAGTTAGTGCTGGTCATGACTATGGTGAGGCTTTGAGTAAGAGCATTCTGTTTTTTGAAGCTCAAAGGTCTGGTGTTCTTCCAAATAACCAGAGAGTCAAATGGAGAGGTGATTCTGGTCTTAATGATGGGAAAGCCAGTGGGGTAAGAACAAAAAACTCTCTTTTTCACTCTTTGATTCAGTGGGTTAGCATTTGATTTTGGAATGGAAAACTCAAAACTCAATTTTTTTTTTTTTTTTTTTTTTTTTGATTTTTGATTTCTGCAGGTGAATCTAGTGGGAGGATATCATGATGCAGGAGATAATGTGAAGTTTGGATTACCAATGGCATTCACAGTAACAATGATGTCCTGGAGTATAATTGAATATGGTTCTCAAATGTCTAAGAGTGGTGAATTAGGACATGCCATGGAAGCTGTCAAATGGGGTACTGATTATTTCATCAAAGCTCACCCTGAACCCAATGTCTTCTACGGCGAGGTAATTAAATCAAAATCCCAGAAAACCCATTTTTTGATTTTACCATAGATCTGTAAATTTGAGGTTCTAAAGTGCAAAATCTTGGTTTTTTGTTTTAATAGGTTGGAGATGGAAACACAGACCATTACTGCTGGCAAAGACCAGAAGACATGACGACTGACCGTCAAGCTTACCGGATTGATGCAAGCAGACCTGGTTCTGACCTTGCCGGTGAAACTGCGGCAGCAATGGCAGCTGCATCAATTGTGTTCCGGCACTCTAATCCGTCTTACTCTAAATTGCTCATTACTCATGCTAAACAGGTATAATAATTATTTATCTCCCTAATTATTACAGTCAATTTTACTAGTAATAATTACAGTCATTAGTCTCAGTAAATTATTACAGTCATTATCACTCTCACTAGAGTGAGTAGTAGGGTTTTACTTTTTTTACTTTACCTTTTTTGGATTTCACATGGGGTGCGCATGTTAGCAGTTTAGCATGAATTTGAGTAAGCGTGATTGTAGGTCTAACATGCGCCGGTTTCTGTCGGGTTTACTATCAGCCGTTAATCTAGTTGACTTTTGATCTTGATTTGGATTACAAAAGTTTGATGCAATATTGGCCGTTGATGTATGTGACTTTAAGTTTGAGAATCTTTCCAAAAGTTGGCTTGAAACTGCTTTTTGAAATAGTGTCGGTGCCTTTATCAAAATGTCAAAATTGCCCCTGGTTCCCTCCAACTTTAGGGTCTCTATTACATGGGCCAGGGTTTGTTTTTTTATGGGCCTAACAATTGGACCTCCAGAGAGGGTCCATGTATTTTGTTTGACAGGTTCCTTTTCATTTTTGTTTCTGTGGATGATTTTTTGTGCTAGATAAATTGGAACTAACCATTCAACTTTGATTGTTGATTTTCAGCTGTTCGATTTTGCCGACAAATACAGGGGTAAATACGACAGCAGTATTTCCGTTGCTCGTAAATACTACCAGTCTTTCAGTGGCTACGGGGTAAGTAAATTCATCGATATGTATTGTGCAGCCCAAGTGTTTTCAAATTGGGACCTCTTTGCAGTATACTGACTGACAAATGCTATGATGCTTATTGCAGGATGAGTTGTTATGGGCTGCAGGATGGATGTATCAGGCAACTAATGAAGATACATACTTGAACTATTTCGCTAGTAATGCTGATAACTTGGGTGGAACTGGTTGGGCAATGACCGAGTTCGGTTGGGATGTCAAGTACCCTGGTGCTCAAGTTCTTGGTGCCAAGGTATAATTTCTGGCCTCAAATTGCATTATGATATTGCGGAAGTCATAGTCATCTGTTTCGTTGGATCTAACTGGTTGATTTTGCTTCATGTGCAGTTTTTATTGCAAGGGAAAGCTAAAGGAAATGCTGAAGTGTTTGAACAACTCCAAGAAAAGGCAGATTACTTCATGTGTGCGTGCCTTGGAAAGGGTAGCCGAAATGTTCAGAAAACTCCTGGTGGCCTTCTCTTCCACCAGAGATGGAACAATTTGCAGTTTGTTACAAGTGCTGCTTTCTTAATGACTGTCTACGCTGACTACCTTACTACTGCTGGGAAAACTGTTCAGTGTCCTGCGGTACTGCTACTCCAGATGAGCTTCATGCCATGGCTAAGTCTCAGGTAAAATCTTGATATGAAGCTCAGTTAGATTTAGCGAAATAAACTCATGAAATGGCTTATGATCAGAATGTATCTCGATTGGATTCTAATGGATGTTCGATTCTTCTTTGATTTCAGGTGGACTACATTCTTGGAAACAACCCTAGGGCCACCAGTTACATGGTTGGTTACGGAAACAACTTCCCCCAGCAAACTCACCACAGAGCTTCCTCAATCGTTTCCTACAAGGTTGACAAATCGTTTGTTACGTGCCGTGGAGGTTATGCTACTTGGTACAGCCGCAAAGCTAGTGACCCGAATGTGCTTACGGGTGCTATTGTTGGTGGACCTGATGCTTATGATAACTTTGCTGATGAACGAGACAACTATGAGCAAACTGAACCAGCTACATACAACAATGCTCCACTTCTTGGTGTATTAGCTAGACTCAATGGTGGTAACGGAGGATATAGTCAGGGTGCAGTGGCAGTTCGATCACCTAAACCAGTCGTCACTAAACCAACTCCAGCTCCAAAACCAAAACCTACACCAGTTCAAAAGCCAAAACCAACTCCAGCTCCAAAACTAAAATACACACCAGTTCAGAAGCCAAAACCAACTCCGGTCAAAGGTATACTTTCTGACATTTCAATCAATTCATAGTTTGTTATTCTAGTTGCATTTTACAAATGCTAGGATTTGTTCGGTTTTGGATTATTGATTTTTGTTAGCTCATAAATTGTTTTGTTGTTTTCAGCTTCTTCATCAAAGATCAGCGTCACACAAAAGGCAACTACCACATGGAACGCCAAAGGAAAAACATACTACAGATACTCCGCTACGGTAACTAACAACTCTGGGAAAACATTGAAAGAACTAAAACTGTACATAGCCAACCTCCACGGTCCAGTTTGGGGACTTACAAAGTCTGGCAATGCATACACATTCCCATCCTGGCTCACATCCTTACCAGCTGGTAAAAGCATGGAATTCGTTTACATCCACGCAAGCACTCCAGCTGCAGTGTCTGTATCAAGCTACACTCTGGCTTGAAAACACAACAGATAACAAAACTCGACGAAGTTTAGAGTAAGTAAGTAAGAAAGAAGAAGTTTACTACTACATGGCTTGTTTTTCTTGGGTTTGTAGTGTAAGAATTGTGCAGTTATACGACAGTCCAGGGAGAATGTTTTTTTTTTTCTTTCTTTTTTTGAAGCATTTTGAGTGATTATGGTGAGGAGGGGAAAGAGGAGGGATAAGTAAACAAGACAACAAGAGTGGAAGCTTAGGGACAGAAAAGAGTGAAGAGACGGTATCAATATTTGGAGTGCTCATCCTCTTTCTAAAAACCCTTTCCACTTTACTTTGTTATATATACTATGAATTTGAGAGAGATACAGAGAGACAGAAAGGGAGAGATAGTGAGAGTTGAGGGGTGCATATATTATTGAGGTGCCTCTCAATTGCAGTTTCATGGAGTCTTTTAGTTTAGTTTTTCTTTGTATCTAAACAGTTTTTATTTTCTTTTTCGTTTGATGTTGTAAGCTCTACAGCATTCCTGTTTACTCCTTATAATAGATCATTACAGTTTGTGAAATGGGAATTATGGTTGATTTTCTCTTTTGATATCATGTTTCTGGTGTTCTTCCTTTTCTCTGACTGCACAAATGAAATCTGGTGCTCATGTCCTATTGAAAACTTCTTTTCAACTGTGTAATAGAATTTTGAGTGGAGAAAAATTTAAAACAAAAGATGGCAGTGGACCAGATAAATAGATTGCTAGATAAATTCAACTGACTCAATTTCACTGGTTTAGTAATGCTAGTCTCCCCGGAATTCTCATGAATGTCAGATACATAAATGGTTCAACCCAATTTCTCCAGTTAAATTGTTGCCTGAAAAGTGAAGGATTAATGAGTTCGTCAAGTTTTGTGTTTCAACATGTTTTTTTTTATCAAACTATTCAATCGGCCCAAATGCTTCCTTTTCCGCCGTTGGGCTCGCCTCGAATGTGATTTCGCATGCAAACACTACTTATTGGTTTCTATGTGAAATTAGGAACTACGCCATATTCTTTGAACCATGTTTGTGGTGTTTTAGTTTTTCTCTGCTTCAAAAATGAAATCTAGTGCTCATGTATTTCTGTAGTTGCAGGAAATCCTACAACCACACCCTTACTAAAATCTAGAGAATAATCTAAGTTAACTCCATGAGAATCACAAGAACATTCATTAAGATCTTCAAATTGGATACAAAGTAACAACAAAACCCTAACTTGGGAAGCAAATAATCTTTCTCTCTCCTAAATATCTTAACTAGACTCTAAAAAAACTCTCTCTCAATACAAGGTCGCTCGGCTCCTTATATAGGAGTTTACATAGTGGATAACATATAATAAAGCCCCTAATTTCGGATCTTTGGAGAAAGTTCATCATAGAAAGCAACTGCACTAAGATCAAGCCTGTGAATTTGGCGAAGTGTTACCGACCTCCAAAACTTGTTTCCACATGTAATGGAAATATAATGCTAGTTTCCCTTGAATTCTCACTGGTTTAGTAATACTAGTCTCCCCAGAATTCTCCAACAAATTGAGTCTGAAAATTCAACTGACTCAAATTCACTGGCTTAGTACTTCTGAACCATGTTTGTGGTGTTTCTTTTTTTCCTGGCTTGATTGGGGTATACCCAGATTCATTGGGGTATACCCAATTTTAAGTGAACTCATTTTTAAGGACAAGGGGGGAGGCCTAATGGGTAAAGTTACAAAACTACCCTTTCCCATTATAATTCTAATTACTACTCTAAATCAGTTTTCATTCTCTTCATTTCATCTTCTTCTTCTCCTCCTCAAATACATTACCGGCTTCTCCATCCCCCACCACCGAAACTCGTCGATTAATTCATCGTAATCATCGATTCAAAAGTTCCGATTAATCGTCAAAAATGGATCCGCCACGACCTAGAGCAAGTCGTATGAAAGACGCTAATCGAAAACCCAATGAGTATAACCCTGAAATTGCAAGTTTGGTTCAAAAGAAAGTGAAGAAAAAAACGGTTGAAGAAGGAGAATTTGCAGTCGCTGAAACACGAGAAATTGTGCGATTAAGAAAGTAAGGGCCTACTTAAACTCACTCCAGTACTTCAATTTCATGTTTACATGTCAAATTATGTTAGAAAAATCGAATGTTTGAATTTGCAATTATTTGGATGGCATGGTATAACGCTACCGATCCTGCCGACATTTCATATTTAGGGTTGGCCGGCAAGCTATTAGGTTGAAGAACTTGTCGGCTGCTTAGTATCTATAACTGCTACTTGCAGGGCCGGCAAGGTATTAGGTTGAAGAACTTGCCGGCGTCTGTTGTTTTTGTTAGCCGGGTCGGTTGTGAACTTTTACCTTGCCGGCTGTGTTCAATTTTTGTGTGGCTGTTGATGGTGGTTTTTAGACAAAGGGTAAAATCGTAAAACCCAAAATAACCTAATGTCACCGATGACACATTTATTAGAACATTTAATGCATGTAGTCAGTAATTAATAGGGGGTATTTTTTTTCAAATTAGGGTTACAACGAACAAAACCCTAATTCCCCCCCGTGCCAATGGCAAATCATGCCAGCCACACCTAGCCCAAGCTAGCCGCGCCATGCCAAATGCACTCTGCCTTGGACCTACCTATGCTAGTCACACCAAACGCGCCAAAGCATGCCAACCATGCTAGCCGCACCTCCGTGCCAATGGAAAATCATGCCAGCCATGCCTAGCCTAAGCTAGCCGCACCTCTATGCCAATGGCAAATCATGTCATCCATACCAAACGCGCCGAAGCATGCCAACCATGCTAGCCGCATCTCTGTGCCAATGGCAAATCATGCCAGCCACACCAAACGCGCCGAAGCATGCCAACCGTGCTAGCCGCACCTCCGTGCCAATGGCAAATCATGCCAGCCACACCTAGCCTAAGCTAGCCGCACCTCTATGCCAATGGCAAATCATGCCAGCCATACCAAACGCGCCGAAGCATGCTAACCATGCTAGCCGCACCTCTGTGCCAATGGCAAATCAAGCCAGCCACACCAAACGCGCCAAAGCATGCCAACCATGCTAGCCGCACCTCCGTGCCAATGGCAAATCATGCCAGCCACACATTGCCCAAGCTAGCCGCGCCATGCCAGACACACTCTGCCTTGGCCCTAGCTACACTGGTCACGCCACGCCAAGCCTTGGCCCTAGCCGCGCCATGCCAAAGTAGCGCCCGCACCTAGGCTTGCAAACCGTGCAACCTAGGACAAATTGTCCACGCATGCCATTGGAACATGCCAACACGCTCACTGGTAGCTTTTCCTACCAGGGCGTGGCCCAAATTGGCCACACATGCCATTGGCACATGCCAACACGCTCGCTGGTAGCTTTTCTCACCAGGGCGTGGCCCTAATGGCCGAGCGTGCCATTGGCACATGCCAACACGCTCGCTAGTAGCTTTTCTCACCAGGGTGTGGCCCTAATGGCCGAGCATGCCATTGGCACATGCCAACACGCTCGCTGGTAGCTTTTCCTACCAGGTCGTGACCCAAATTGGCCACGCATGCCATTGGCACATGCCAACACGCATCGCTGGTAGCTTTTCCAACCATGTTGTGACCCAAATTGGCCACGCATGCCATTGGCACATGCCAACATGCATCGCTGGTAGATTTTCTTACCAGGACGTAGCCCTAATGGCCATGCGTACCATTGACACATGCCAAACACGCACGGTGGCATCCTAACTTGAAAGCCGTGCAACCTAGGCCAACTTGACAGTACGTGCCATTGACGCATGCCAAAACCCACGCTGGTAGCCTAACTTGCAAACCATGCAACCTACCACCAAGGCATTCCGCACACGCCATTGGCACATGCCAAACACGCCACTAGCAGCTTTGGCATTGCCACCAACACTCAACGTACAACCTACCACCAAGGCATTCCGTAAATGCCATTGGCACATGGCACACACGCCACTAGCAGCTCTGGCATTTCCAATTGCGCTCGAGGTGCAATCCGCAACAAAGGCATTCCGCACATGCCATTGACACATGCCACACGTGCCCCTAGCAGCGCCACTTTCACTCAAGGTGCAACCAACACTCGATACATCAACACAAACTGGGGGATGCTTTCCAGGGTCTTGGTTTGGCGGTCACAGCTTGCAGCGTACACTACGCTCACATTAAGAAAGCGTGAATAGGAATAAAGCGATCAAATAAATGAGGAAATAATGGTGAAAACGTTTTCACCCATGAACACCTTACGATTACCACCTCCTCCCATTATTTCACCCTTTACTGATCTCTTCCTTCATGAGGCCAGGGTACGTTTCAATCTCGACTTGTATAAATAGGTCTTACCTATTTCCACCAGACAACAAGTCTCGGTCAGAGAAAATACAACACTCTCGTAAAAGGCAACTTTGCAAGCTCTCCAAAATCTTTCATCTCTTGCAAGCTTTCTAAGCTTTCACTTTCGATACAAGTCGAGATACTACTCTCCCGCACTATTCCGGTCTCAACACCTTTCTTTGCTTCCCTCCCCAAATCAACCCTTCTCCTCCACTTTGTGACCGAAGCAAGTCTGGAACGGCCATTTCTTGGTTCAGGCCGGACTTGTACAGATTGATCTCTCGAATCTATAAAGTGCTCACGTGCAGCACATTTGTTTAGGGTTTAAACCAGTTTCTCACTCACCTACCGAATTTACCGAAATCGGCGGAAACGATTTTCACCTATAAACAGTTGCGTCTCCTGATGCCTTTAAGTATGAAAGTCGGAATAGTATTTTCAAAACCATTCTGGCTGCATGTTAGCCAGAAATGTATGGGTAATAGACTTTGCAGACCTGTAATGTGGAAAATCCTTGTGTCATATTTGTTATAAGCTGGCAGGTTATTTGAATGATACCCCGCCGGCTATTGTTTAGCCGGCATATATGTTTTAGTCGAACCTTCCGGCCGTTGTTCCGCCGGATTGGTTGTATTTGACGACCCTGTCGACTTATATTTTTTTTTTCTTATTCGTTCTTGTTCAGCTTGCAAAAGGCAAAGAAGAAAGCAGCTCTGAAAGCTCTTAGTCCTCCTTCAAGACCTCCTCGTGTTGGTGAAAAACTCTTGACTTCAACACATCAAGGGGCATGCTTTGTGTCGGGAACGCTCAAGATCCATGTACCGAATGATTCTGAACCACCATCGGAACCCAGTGATTCAGACGACACTCCAGATGAAGACCAATCAATTCCCTCTGGTAGAAGAGGTGATGATGATAATGTTGATGGAAGAACTCCGGCTGCGGGAGGAGGTAACAATGATGATGATGATGGTGATCAGGACATGCCTAATGTTGGATGGGGTAATGATGATGATGATGATGATGTTAATGGAGATAAAGATAAGGATATCGAAGATTAAATTGTTGAAGAGGTAGTGGAACAAGAAGAAGAAGAAGAATGAGTAGATGGATATGGAGAACAACTCTAGATTTTGTTCAACAAACCGAAGCTTCAACTTTAACTAAAATCGGAAAGAAGAAGAGGGTGATCACTAAACCATCTAATTCCCACATGCCTTCCCCTCACTTGATGGTTACACTGAAAAATAATGAGTCTCCAAGGGGGACCCCAAGAGATGGTGGAAATGTTCTTTTTGGATACAGACTCATGGGCATGTACGATCCATAATACTATCGTAAGTAATCTCAATCCGTCTTTGTTTTTTATTCAAGTGTGTATCTATCTTAAATTTGCGTCAAGTGTTTGTATTTCTTTTTCATTTTGGTTTTTTTTTGGTATTTAGGATCACAAGCATGTCGTCCGTCTCATGAGGCGTCAAGCTTCATGTTCAGTGACTAAGACTTGGGATCTTAAGGATGAATATGAGGAGGTGCAAGTGATTGTCAAGAACTCCGGTTGTGGCCTGCGGTGGAGAGTTCGAATATTGAACATGATAGAGTTATTCGTATTCGCATTACGTGAGAGGTTCTACGGAGAGATCGATACAATGTTATTCCCATTCGGTGAGATGGAGATAACTCCCGATGATGCTCATCAAATTCTAGGCCTCGAGGTTGAGGGAAAAGCAGTCACTGAGGGCTTCGATGATAAAATTTATTTCAAGGATATTTACAAATTAAGCCAGAAATTGTTCGGTTGGAATCAGATTGAGACGGAGGCTATACTTGAGAAGAAGGATGGCCGTCTAAGCAAGAAGTTTAATCTGAAGAAGTTGAGGGACACATTATGTGAGACCAAGAAAATATTTGATAAGGAAGGAAGGTGAACCCGGTGCGAATCAATGATACAACGTCAGCTTATTTGCTATACGTCCTGGGCAAATGTATCTTACCCGACAGTTCCGGAAGCTTGGTCGACGCCAGTAATATGCAACTATTGGATCCCTTGGATAAGATGCATGAGTATTCTTGGGGTATTGTGGTGGTCTCCTTCTTGAACAATGAGTTGACAAAGGGTTCTAGGGCACTCATTGCGCAAGTTAACGGAAACATATGTCTCTTCCGGGTAATTTTATTGTCTAAATCATTTATATTTGCAAAATTCTCGTAAGATAAGATTCTTACTAAACTTTTTTTTTTTTTTTTTTTCATAGGTTTGGATATATTTGCTCTTCCCTTCTTTGGTGAAAGCCAACTCCTACATCAAAGTGGATGTGAATGTTGCGGTTAATAAGCCAAGAGCGCAAAGGTACAGTTTTAATTGTACTCAAGATAAGGATATGCCACAAAATCTTATCAAACTCTGAATCACCATCGAAAAATTGACTGCGGAGGAGGTGATATTTGATCCGTATCGAGATGCTAGAACTCAAGGTTTAATCCAAAGTAGAGATGAAGTTGCACTATACTATGGACCCTTGTTGTTGTAGTCTGGTAGATATTCAATGTACGATCCACATCAGGTAATGCGGCAATTGGGTTACATCCAATAAGAACCTCATTTCGATGAAGAAAATCCATTCTTTACTGTAAATAGGGCTGAATGCACCACGTCCCTAAAAACTATTAACGTCTCTTACACTCCAGCACCAGTTCAAGAACATTGGGACGATAGACGTGGCCGTAAAATCGATGTGAGTCTTTTGGACGAGGTGACCACCGGTCATGAAGCAAATGAGAAATACATGACGTGGTACTTGGGTTGGGCTCGTCCTACTGTGATTAGGGAACCGACTGCTGAAGAATTGGCTCGTAAGAAGAAGATGGCATTGAAAGACCCGACAACAAGTCTTAAGAGCATTGTAAGTATTTTAGACTTGCTCACTCTTATTGTTTTAAGATTACATTATCGAATCATTCTATTAATTGTTTGTTGTTTAATTGAAAATAGAAGGAGCATTTGAAGACCCTTGTGAAGGTGATGTGTTGCGCGAGAGAAAGAGGAGAGCCTTTGTCAATTGAAGAGCAAAGTAAGCAAATTGACTTTGCTAGCAATGTTGACAATGAGGATGCCACTGAATTGTTTAGGCAAACTGATACTGAAGTAAAGAGAGAATAAAAAGCTAGGAGGGAAGCACAAGCCAAGATGAATGCTTACAAAAATAGGGCTCGTAGTGGTCGTGGTGGTGAAGGTAGTAGCAGTGGTGGTGTTCCTAAACGGGGTCGTGGACGTAGTCGTGGTCGTGAATGAATGCAGTCTCTATTTTATTTCTTTAAGTTGTGTTGGACAAATGTTAAGGTTAACGGTTGGACAATTTTTTTTTTTTTTTAAGGTTTATGGGACATGTTTTCGTATTTTGGACAACAAAATTGGATTTCTAGTTGTTGAATGAATGGTTTGTTTAGCTATGTAAAGTTTCAATACTTATGCAGGCATGCTTTTTTTAGGTTACATGGCCGACCACACCAGGGCCGGCAAGGTTTTGAACTGTCAGACTGCCGACCCTGACACCAGAAATTATTTGCATACCAGGGTCGGCAGTTTCTGTTGCAGCAAACACCTTCTCCTGATGCCTAAAATCATCAAAGGTCGGCATGGTAACAAAATTCCGACCATGCCGGCCAAACCATAGCCGGCATGGTAATGACCAATACATTCCCGACGGATACACAGAAGAAAATGTTCTCCTGATGCCTAAAATCATATAAGGTCGGCATGGTAACAAAATCACGACCATGCAGGCCGGACTTGGCCGGCATAATTGGCAAATAAAAACCTCGCCGGAAATTTTAAAATTCAAATTTTTTGCAAGTACAATTGCATTGGTTGACTAGTACTTATGCACTATAAAAGCCAAATTTGGGCACCATCCTATAAATACACTACTTATCTCCACAAAACAACACACAACTATTTGCATATACTCTCCAAAGCTCATATCATCATACACTCCATCTAATTCACCCAATAGCTCTCTACATATAACAATGGCTTCATTTGATTCTAATGAAGATTTTGCAATCACCAAAGCTTGGTACGCGAAAACTCGAGTTAGAAGGCAGTCCTCTGTAAGGGTGGATTCCGTAACCTTTTGGGCTAGGGTACACAAAAAATTTAGCCAATAGTTTGGGATCCTAATGCAAGAAGTGTTCAACAAGTGCACGATAGGCACCTAGTCATTGAAAATGCGATACTTGCTTTTTTAGCTCTCCAACCTCGGATTTTTAACACTCATCCCTTCACCTTGTCCATTGAACAATTTGTAAGTATGTTTGTGGTTTATTTTACGTAACCCATGTTGTTTTATCTTCCAATGAAACAACACTAACAAATGTAAGTTTGTTTTTGGGTTTTTGTAGCACGAAGTCGTGAAAGCGCGCTACTTGGAGGAAAAGGGGGAAGCATTCGTTCGATGCAAGCTATCACTTATTGGGAGAAAAAATCCCGGAGGATAACCTGGATTACTTGGATGCTGTATCGTCTTCGGAGGAGGAAGATTAATGGCTTTTGAAGTTTTTGTATAGGTTTTGTGGGTAAACCATCTATGTAAACCCTCACGAGACTATAACTCGTCCACTAGGGTCGCCTAGGGTTTCAAAGGCTTGATGCACATGCTAAGTGTATTCGTTTTTCCGTCAACAAGGAGTTGTATTTTATGTTTCAATCAATGTAGTAACCAATATTGCATGACTAAAGTGAATTACATCTTCCCATATTCTGTTTTCTTTTGGGTATAACTACAGGCCGACGATGTTATAAATCATTAGCATGCCGACTATAGGTCATCCGGCAGTGTTTGAAATTATGTGCATGCCGACTATATTATAGGCGGCATGGTAGGAAATATTTACATGCCGATCGTTAGATTGCTGGCCCAAGATAGTCGACATATTATTCATTCAAAGACCCTTTCGGCTTGAAAATTGTCGGCGTGTTATTCATCCGCGGACCATGCCGACTAGACTTTGTCGGCATCCTATTCAAACACAGACCAAGCCGGCGGATCTTAGTCAACACCTTATTCAAACCCGGACCTTGCCGACCTTTCATATTTTTAAAACTAAATTTTTTGATCGAAATCGAACTCATAAGACATATAAAAGGTTTAATACACTGAATTCTCATTTTCAAAATTTTAATCTAAACTCAATCAATTAACCTAATCAGAATTTTTAGTGGTAATTAAATAAGGGCATATTAGCCATTTAGAAAATATAAGGTTAAGGGGTGGCTTGGTTTTACTTCATAATGACCAGATTTTGTCTTATTGGATATACCCCAATTAGTTTGGGTATACCCCAATCTCGCCAGTTTTTTTTTCTTTCTCCGCTGCAAAAATGAAACCTAGTGCTCGGCTCAGGCAGTCCTGGGCTCCTTTTATTATGAGCTTCATTCCTGTGCCTTCCCTGCTTTGCTAGGCCTGTTGGGTTTTTGGTCCTTTTGCCTCCTCTTAAAACCAATTATCAATTTATACGTGCAGACAGTGCGATCATACTATTGTTATTATTATTATTTTTCATGTAGGTTTTAAGTGCTAAACATGGATTTCTTTTGGGTTCCTGGAATTTAAGTGATGATCGAAGTCGAGGACGAGAGTGAAAAATAAATATAAACCAAAACAAAAATCAGTATCTAGAAAAATGAATACTGAAATGTCGGAGGAAATTGGAATAGAAGCAAAAATGTGGCGGGCCTATTTAGGGGCAACGCCGGCTCACATATTAGGTTCAGATAAACAAAAAGAATGCTAAAGTGTTTTATGCAAATATGTATATGTTTATTTACCCTGAAAGAGGCATGATTCACTTGAAACTTGAGTGCATCCATTGTTGATAACATTACCATGCAACAAAGAACAAACGATCATCATCAAAATCATCAAAGATTTTGTTGCGCATAATTTCTTTAGATTGTTTTCTTTTGAGAACTTGTTCGTTCATAAAGATGTCATTGTCCAATCAATCTGTTTTTAAAAACCTCAAACTTAACCCGAAGAAACATTGACCGGGTAATTTTATCAATCTGTTCTTATTGGGTCGACCGAGCGAAACGAGGGAGGACCTTATATGACCACTTTTTTGGGCCGACCAAGTGAAACGAGGGAGGACCGTTATATGACCATTTTTTTTTGTAAAATCTAAGTGATCAATTGACACAAAAAGATTGGAAATGGTTAGGGCCGAAAAACCAAAAATATCCCTCCCTTTTAATCCAATTACTATTTCGTGTATCCTATCTTTTCAGAGGTATAATTGGAAAGCAAACTTTAATATAATATATCTAAAAATCCGTGCCTTGGAATTTTACAAAATTTATCTCGATGGAATGGTTATAAAAAACTCTACGCAACAAGTACAAACAACAATATCAAATTTAGAGTTTTTACGAAAAAATCGGAGGTATTTATCATTTTAGGCACAATTTTAGAAAATTAAATGTATATCCATCATGCAAACCACCACAAAGGTACATAATACTTTATGTAGCAAAATTTTGGTTTATGCATCAACTAATTTTCCGTTGCAACTAATAAAACAATGTACTCTTTCCATTTCAAGAAAAATGATTTTTTAATTTTAGGCACAATTCTCGAAAATTGAATGCATATCCATTATGCAAACCACCACAAAGGATGCATAACACATCATGCAACCATATTTTGGTTTATGGATCGACTAATTTTCCGTTTCTAAAAAAGTGATACTTTCACAACCCGTTTCAGAAAAAGTGAAACTTTCGCTCCGTTTCGGGAAAAGTGAAACTTTCGCTCCGTTTCGGGAAAAGTGATACTTTCGCCCCGTTTCGGAAAAACGGTGGTAGGAAATTGCAAGAGGTTTAAGATTTGTTTTCAACCAATTAATACATGTTAGGTTATGTACTCTAAAGAAGGTTTAGGCGCCAGAGATGCTCATAAATTTAATTCAACCATGTAAGCAAAGGTTTCCCGGAGACTAATAAAAGAACCCAAAATTATTGTGGGCTCAAGCTTTAGGATCTAAATATTTCAGAAATATATCCCCACTTAGAACTAAGCCACCTGATAAATACTCTTGGATATAGAAATGTATTTGCAAAGAAATGGAATTGATACAGAAAAATAAAATATGTGAAGTAGAAGATGGTCTGTAGATCTTCCATTCACTGAGACTGATAAATGAGACGAAGTGACACACCATCGAATCCAAGAAATCCATTTGTTGCCAAAATCATTATTCTGCAGAATAGTAAATAGAGAATGCCAATTAACATTATTGAAAGCCTTCTCCATATCGATCTTGCAAAGTATACCATGTTTTTTTTTTTCTTTCAATCTACTGTCCACACATTAATTAGCGATTAGGACACCATAAAGGATTTGTTTTTCATGAATAAACGCCGCTTGAAAGTCTTAAATAAGACCGGCATAACTTTCTTCAACCTTACTACGAGCAATTTGAACAAGATCTTATAAACACTACCTATGAGGCTTAACGGTCTAAAGTCTTTAGGCGTACAAGATTCCTCCTTCTTCGGAATTAAAGTGATGAAAGAACAGTTGAATCTCCAATCAAGAGATCTGTACCTGTGAAAGTCATTAAAAAGACTCATAAGATCATCTTTTATAACACCCCAACACTTCTTGAAAAATTCAGCTGTAAACCCATCTGGTCCTGGCGCCTTGTTACTACCCATCTTCTTAATCACTTCCCAAACCTCCTCTTCAGTGAACTCACGCTCAAGCCATACTTTATCCTCCTCGATAATTTTAGGAAAATCAAGATTCTCCATACAAGAATTCACCTCTTCGCCTTGGGTGAAAATATTAATGTAGAAACTTCTTAATTCTTCCTTAATAATACTTGGATCAAAACAGGCTGAACCGCCTACTTGTAGTTTCTCAATGGTGTTGCGCTTCTTCCTTGCACTTGCGATACTATGAAAATAACTTTTGTTAGAATCTCCCCACCGAAAATCATTCTGCTTCGCCCTTAAATGCCATTTCCTAGCCTCCATTGATTCAATATCTCGCAACTTGATTTTGCATTGAGTTCTCTCTTCGAGTTGTTGATGATGTAAAGCACCAGCTTCCTCTAAATATTCAAGTCATGAATTCTTTCCGTAAGAGAAGCTTTTTCCCAGGTAACATTACCGAACTCCTGTAATCTCCATGGATTGATAAGGTGTTTCAAGTTTTGGAGCTTTAGAAAAAATTTAGTGCTCGCACTACCATTATAATCCATAACCCCCCACCACTGCTCAACCTTCCTCACAAAATCATTGTGTTCTACCCACATCCTATCTAGTTTGAAATATGGCTTCGAGGGCATAACCGGCTCTGTTATCACCAAAATAGGATTATGGTCCGAAATCGTTCTTGTCAACACCACCTGAAGAGCATTAGGAAATGCTTCCTCAAAATCGTGACTAAAGAGAAAACGATCCAGCCTACATAGAATAGGATTAGCCTGATTTTTAGACCATGTTAAAGACCCCCCTATCAACGGTTGATCTATCAACGGTTGATCTATCAACTCCAACTCTAGAATGAAATTATTAAACAAAGCTGTGTTTCTTCTGTCCCCATCACCTCGATTCCTCTCTGCATTCGATCTCACGGCATTCAAATCACCCACAATGCATATAGGACCGTTCCACTATCTTCTTGCTTCCTCCATGTCGACCCAAAACTCCGTTCTTGGATCAAAATCACAAGGACTGTATGCATTCACAACAGCCCTGTTTTAGTTGTATCCTTCGGTGTCTAATCAATAAAAAAATGGGTCATTTACAGAATGGTCATACTTTTTGTAATTTGGTCACAAAATGGTCACATTTTTGTAATTCGTTCACAAAACAGTCATACTTCCGTCCGATTTAACACTTTTGAATAAAACAGTGTTATCTTTTCCTAAAATAACCTCTTTCAAAATACCCTTCCCATTTAATTAGTTGAAGTAGTAGTGATAAAGCGGTGGTGGTGGTGGTGGTGAAAGCTTAATAATCTTCACTAAACCTCGTAGGGGAAGCGGTGAACCCTTTGGATGAATGCGGTGTAAAGAACCTGAATGTGGTGTAACAAACTCGAATGTGGTGTAATGATCATGAATGCGGTGTAACGTTGTGTAAGTGGCGACACCACCACCTATAAATAGCACCACCGTCAAAACAATATTAATGAAGGCAAAATTTAAAATTATGTATGGAGGGATAAGTAGGGAGGACACATAAGTAATTTGGTTGATATATTTAACTATGAGTCATCACTTAACTCTCTTTTTAACGGAAGTGTGACCATTTTACTAATAGTTTGTAACATCAGGATGGTTTTGTGAATCGGGTCTTAATATTAAGACCATTTTGCAATATATCCTAAAAAAATTTGCTTCTTCCAGCAAAACTAAAAGTGATGCACACAAAACGTGGGTAAAACTAATTAGTGCACTGTTCAAATTGGAGTTCTTTTGAAGATTAGTCCAGCATCACCACTTTATTTGTATTCTACACAAGTGAAGTAACAAAATTCATCATGAGAAATTATCATACGTTAAGTACTTAGACATGCATTTTTACTGGAGATGCCTTCACCGAGAAATGGCCGTTGGATCATAACATCTTTTTCAGCATAGTCCGAGTTGGTGGAAACTTTCATGTTTAATGTTCTGTCTAGTTGTTACTGAGTTTTGAAGAAGAAAACCATAGTAGCATCTGACATGACAGAACCAGAAGAATACAACATCCATAGTTGTTACTAAAGTCCAAGTATTTGCCTCAAGAAGAGCCTTATATTCAGCATCCATAGCATCTCTCCATTCCAAATATTTACAAGCTTGAGTGTAACAAGTGGGAGTGACATAATTCAAAGCAGAGGAATAGGCAGATGGAATTGGATATCTGGTAGCAAATAATGTTTTTGGCTTAAAAATGCCATTTTTTGATCTGGTGGTCATGGAATGAGATGATGGTACAAGGACAGGAGTAGGAGTGGTAGGTGAAGAAGAATGATTAATGGAAGGAGATGATGAGATGGATGTTGGTAGAGAAGAATCCTTGACAGAGTTAGGGATATCAAATGAAGCGGATGATGGAGAAGTGGATACCATGGAAGTATATGGAAAAACAGATTCATGAAACACAACATGCCTGGACACAAAAATGCGACCAGTGACTGGATTAAGACATATGTACCCCTTATGATTAGAACTATAACCTATAAAAACACATTTTTCACTTCTAGGATCAAGCTTGCTTGTAGTATAAGGTTTAATCCATGGAAACAAAGACAGCCAAAACATTTGAGAAAATGATAGTCAGGTTGTGTTTTGTAAAGAGATTGAAATGGGGAATCAAAATTCTGAGATTTTGTAGGAAGCCTGTTAATGAGGTAGTTGGCAGTAGATAGAGCTTCAAACCAAAAAGAGTGAGGTAAATTGGCTTGTATAAGGAATGTTCTAGTAATGTCCAACAGATGTCTATGCTTGCTTTCAGCAACACCATTTTGTTCAGGTGTGTGAGGGCAAGTGATTTCATGAATAATACCAAACTGAGAAGTAAGAGAGGCTAAATTTTTGTTGATAAATTCACCACCACCATCAGTTCTGATGGTGTGGATTGTTGTAGAAAATTGATTTTCGACTTGATGTTTAAAATGAAGAAAAAGTCGATAAAAATCAGATTTGGAGGTCATAGGAAAAACCCAACAAAATTTGGTAAAATCATCAATGATATTTATGTAGTATTTGTAACCATTTACAGACACAGTTGAAGCAGGACCCCATACATCCATGTGTAAAAGTTGAATATGAGAATGAGAGACAGAACTAGACAACTGAAATGGTTGTTTATGACACCTCCCCAGTTGACACTCGGTACATAACAAAGGTTTTGACATAATATGGGAAAGATTTAACAGCTTACAAACTCTATGAAGAGACTCAAATGAAGGGTGAGCTAATCTTTTGTGCCAAATATCTGAAAAAGCTTTGACACTAGAGTAAGCAGCAATATGAGATGTAGAAGAGATTGGAAATGGATATAAACCATTCTTACTGGGAGCTTGAAAAAGGATCTTCCCTGACCTCAGATCCTTGACAACAAATGAGTCAGAAGCAAGAGCAAGTATTATCTCTAGTGAATTTATGAACAGATATGAGATTTTGAGAGGCTTTGGGAACATGCAAGATTTGATTGAGAGCAAAATTTGTAGAAGGAACAGATAGAATAGAATTCCTAGTATTTACAATTGACATACCTTCCCCATTAGCAGTTGTAATGACTTCTCCACCAGGATAAGAAGTAGATGCATCAAGATTAGCAGGATCAGAAGTCAGATGATGTGTTGCTCTAGAATCCATGTACCAAGGATTTTCGCCCAAAATATTAGCTGAGGCCAACATAGCTTGCAGATTCTTAGGTGGTTGTCTGCCCTGATAAGAAAAATTTATCCTATTCCAGCATTCATTTGCATCATGTCCATATTTCTTGCACATATGACAAGGTTCTGTGTCAATAGCTGACAGATGAGCAGGAGGCCTAACTGATGTAGGAAAAGAAGGTCTTGGTGTGGGAGAAGAAGGTCTTGGAGTTGGTAAAAGTCCTGATCTACCTCCTCTCCCATAACTTGGATTATATCCATCTCTGCCATAGTTCGGATTATAACCACCTCTCCCATAATTTGAATCATAACCACGACTAGCACCACCAAAAGGTCTAAAAGTATGTAATTGAGCAGCAAAAGCTCGATTTTGAGATTCAGTGATTAAAGCCTTATTTCTATCAGTAACTACACTTTCTTCACTCAGTAGATTATTATGAAGTTCAACACTAGTAACTGGAGGATATCTATGTCTCATAGTGGTAACAAAAGGGATATAATCTGAATTTAAAGCGGCAAGAGTGATAACAACAATATCTTTGTCAGAAACAACATCACCAGAAGCAACCAATTGATCAGAACAACTATGGTATACAACTAGACAGAGAAAGAAATTCTTTCTCTGGGTTTTTCGATCTGTTCTTCCGCTCATTCTAGATCCTTTTTCTTTTCTCTGATTCTTCTTCTTTGATTCATTCTTCAATCTTTATTTTGTTCAATCTTTGAATCTGTTCAATCTGTTCTCTCTGATTTCTCATCAATGGAAAATCCTACATCTAATTTCATTACCAAAGTCTCTTTAAATCAGTTGAAAAATTTCTTAACACTAAAATTGAAAGAAGATAACTACATTACATGGAAGAATTTGATGTTACCAGTTATTCGAAGGTATCGTCTCATGAAATTTCTAGATGGATCTTTTCAATGTCCTCCTCAATTCACAAACAGACATAATCAAGAAAATGGAATTGAGAATCCTCTCTATAGTGACTGGATTGATGAAGATGCTTGTATTACTATGTGGATCAATTCGATAATCTCAGAATCGGTAATTGCTTACTTCTCTAGATCAACTACATCTCATGAACTCTGGCAAAGTATTGAAGATAGGTTTGCTCGATCTTCTGCAACTCATTCTCTTCAACTGCGTACTTGCTTATTTGCAATCAAACAAGGTGATAAAATTGTGCCTTCTCTTATCAATGAGATTAAACTCCTCTCTGATCAATTGGATGCTTCTGGTATAGATCTTTGGTAGTTTCATCATTCATAGTTGTTACTGAGTTTTGATTATACATTCATTACACAAAACCAGAAGAATACAGCTGACATTAAATAGTCAGTTAAAGAAACGGAAAAACAAGAAAAGAGTTAGTCAAGACAGACTGACTAACAATCATGACAGAACACACATGTGTGACAGAAATAGTTACACAGTTACTCACTACTGTCTAGGTTACGCGATCTTCTTTATTCCATATTATGCTTCAAAATGAAATTATGTACTTTTATTTTGTGGAAAATTCTCATTTCCATTGTATGTTAATAGAAATTCAATATGATAATGATATTTCACAAATTGAGAAGCTTTCAAAATACAACAATATAAATAAAATAAGTGTATCGAGAATTGACGATGATGGACGATTGCTCTTTGTTGCAGGACCATCGCTTATGCTCTGCACACTTTTTTTCCCACATGATGCAAGTGTATTATCATCTCAATTGAAAGTAATTTCATCTAGATTTAGAATAATAAAAGAAATTTTTAGGTAAATTTGCTAAAAGAATTATGGACAACGCACTAGCAGGCATGAAAACTAGCAAGACAATATGAGCCACTTCTATTACAGCTGACTCCTAGATATGAATCTTTAGACCTAGGAGGTATTGTCCCCCAAGGTTTCTACTGTGACACATTGATTTAGTTTCATTTCAATTTTGTCCAACATTTTAGCATTAAAGTTGGTCGAAGGACATTTGACTTTGGTTTTGCTCCTTTATTTTCCCACTGTTTTTTGCTCCTCGGTCCTCACTTCCAAGTCCAACCATCATATTAAGTTTATCAGTCCCATGATAAACTTCGCACATGTACAATTAGTATTTTCCTCATGTACACGTAATTGTAACCTTTACAAGATATTCTTCTCCTTGTTGTAACAACTTCTAGTCATCCTGTTTTATAGCTACTTAGATTTTAGTCATCCTATTCTCTAGCTTTTCCCATTCTCTAGTTTTACCTATTCTCTAGTTTAACCGTGTAGCATTCTACACCTTTGTAATATGTATAAATACAAGTTAATGCAATCAATCTCAACACAATTGTGTGAGAAGTAAATACAGTCACCATATTTCTTGATGGTATACACGAGCTAGGTTAGAAATTTTTTTCCTGCAACTTTAATACCCATGGCTATCGAAGAGGATCAATCAAACTCTTCCGTCATTCACAATACCGATAAGGATACTGGTTTATCTCCTACCAGTCCTTGTTATGTCCATCCAGCATACAATCCAACGTCTATTATCTATACTCCTCACCTCACAAGTGATAACTATTGAACTTGGGGAAGAGGAATGCTGAAGGCTCTCAGTTCTAAAGGGAAAACAGGCTACATACATGGAACGATCAAGAAACCCACAAACCCAGTTGATCTCCTTCACTGGACGCGTTACGACGACTTAGTAGGCAGTTGGATCTCCAACTCGGTGGATCCAAGCATTAAATCAACCACCATGAATTTCCGTCAGCACATGAACAATGGATGGAAATCAAGTCCCGGTTTTCTCATCAAAATGCCTCTACGCTCTATGCGATCAAACAGTCTATTGCAAATTTGAAGCAAAAGAACCTGAACGTGGCTATGTATTATACTCAACTGAAATCTCTTTGGGATGAGTTGGATACCTTAGGCCTATTGAACCACGTATCTGGGTGCGGTAAGAATTTTGTTGATCATCATAACCAGGATAGGGCAATGGAATTTTTGCGGGGTTTGCACGAGAGGTTTTCCTCTTTGCTTGTGATCAGATTCTCCCGATGGATCCTATGCCATCTTACGCAAGATTTATAATCATGTAAGGCAAGAGGAGGAGCAGCAGGGGATTAACTCTTCTAGTGTTCCTTCTATTGAGTCTGCTACCTTGAATGTTTCCCGTACTGATCAGAGACATCCAAGGACGTTTGCACAATCTAGAGCCCATGGTGCAAATAATAGAAACAAGCGTCAACGACCCTTCTGTGAGCACTACAACAGACATGGTCATACCAAGGCAACCTGCTGGATGGTTACCCTAAGGATTTACCACGGATCCGTGATGTGGACACTCATACGGCTGCTGCTGTTGCTAACCCTAATCCGCCTGCTGCACCTGCTATTTCTGCTGCTCAGTATGCTTACTTACTCTCTCTACTTGAACCAGCCAATGGGGGTCATGCTATAGCCCCATATGCCAATTTTGCAGGTAAGATCTTCTCCTGTTCTGATTCTTTATGGATAGTTGATAGTGGTGCTACACACCACATTTGTTCTTCACTTTCTTTATTTTCATCTTATAAATTGGTTTCTAAACCCATCACAGTCCAACTTCCAGATGGATCTAATACATCTGTGAGACATGTTGGCCAAGTTGTGTTATCATCTTCCATAACACTTCTTGATGTTTTTCACATTCTCGTTTCAAGTTTAACTTGATCTCAGTCAGTCAACTGACTTCTACAGCAAATTGTTGTGTCTCATTCTCACGAGAGTCTTGTATCTTCTAGGACCTTCGCACGAACAAGGATATTGGATGGAGTAAATGTGTTGCCGGTCTCTACCATTTCCGTTTTCAACCACTTGTTTTATCTTTCAATGCAAATAAGCCTGTGGATACATGGCATTGCCGTTTAGGCCATCCAAATTTGGATTGTTGTAAGTTTTTGTCTAGCAAATTTGCTTATATTCGTTCTTCTTTTTCGCATTTATGTGATGTATGCCCAAGGGCAAAACAATCTCGTCTGAAATATAATAAAAGTACATCTTTTTCTACTCATGCTTTTCAACTAGTCCATGCTGATATTTGGGGTCCTTTTTCGACTCCATCCCATGCTGGTGCCAAGTATTTTCTCACCATTGTGGATGATTACTCAAGATGCACTTGGGTTTTCTTAATGAAAGTTAAATCAAAAACTCTCAAGTTCTTAAATATTTTTTTAACTTTATCCTCAATCAGTTTGGTCACAAACTGTCATCAATCTCGTCTGGGGTTTCTCAGCCTATTCTTTCTCAATTACAGACTTTTCGGTCTGATAATGAGACTAAATTTAAGTCTAATGAACTCCAGGCATGGTTTCATCAACATGGTATCCTTCATCAGACCAGTTGTGCTTATACACCGCAGAAAAACGACGTTGTTGAAAGAAAACATAGACATTTGCTCAATGTAGCAAGATCATTACGGTTTCAATCTGGCCTGCCTGTCCGTTTTTGGGGTGAATGCATTCTTGCTGCTACTTACCTTATAAACAAACTCCCAACTCCAGTTTTAGCTCGGAAGTCTCCTCATGAGATTTTGTTAAACAAACCTCCAGACTATTCCTCTCTTAGGGTATTTGGCTGTCTTTGCTTTGGCAGAAATAGCAAAATACTACACAAATTCGATCAAATAGCCAAGCTAGGCATCTTTGTGGGCTATCCCCATGGTCAAAAAGGGTATATGGTTTATGATATTGAATCCAAGCCCATCTACACCTCTCGTGACATTGTTTTTCATGAAAACACGTTTCCCTTTCATGATCATAAGTCTTCTCAGGTTCATTCCATACCTGCACAGTCCCAGCAATCCGAGTTTGCTTCATATGATCGTATTTTTTATCCAATTACTTCACAGGATACTCCATTCTCATCACCTGGGTCTTCAAACCCTCATCCTGCGATTCCTAATCCTAATTCCAGTTCAGATTCTACAGATTTATCTCCAGTTTCTGACGTTAATTCTGGCAATTTATCTCCTCAACCCATAGTTCTATCATCTGTAACTATTCAAAACTCAACAGGTTCTACTATCCTTGTCACAGAGCCCCGACCATCTCGTGTGCGAAATCCACCTGCATACTTTAAGGATTTTCATTGTTCTGCTACGGAATGCACTAATACTTCTGCCATCCCTCGTTTTTCGCCAGCACACATGTCTCAGTCTCCTACAAAACCCCCAGCTTCAGTTTTACGATCTGGCACCCAATCTGCTTTACTGCCACAGAATCATCAATCTCCATTATTTTCTATCCCTACTGGGGATTCCTTAGATGTTGTAATCCCATCTGCAGTCCCGTCTGCTATTGCACCTGGCACTCTGAATCACCTTACATCAGATTCAGTAAATCCTGTGCCTGAACTACGGCAATTCAACTCATCTGATTCAACTCCTCCCGCGACATACTTAAACGACTTTCACTGTTCAGCTGTTGATTGCACATCAACATCAGCTTATCCACTGACAAACTATTTATCATTCGATAAATTTACACCCTCTCATAAGGTTTTTTTATCCGTTGTTTTCTAATACAAGAGCCTAAAAATTTCTCTCAGGCAATGCAATGCCCAAAATGGCGTGCTGCCATGGCTAAAGAAATCTTAGCTTTGGAGGCCAACGATACTTGGATTATGGTTAATTTACCTCCTGTTAAAACAGCCATTGGATGCAAATGGGTATTCAAAATCAAGTTTAATTCTGATGGTTCTATCGAACGATATAAGGCTCATCTCGTTGCCAAAGGCTATACACAACAAGAAGGCATTGATTATTTTGATACTTTTTCCCCAGTGGTGAAACTAGTCACCGTCCGTGTTTTATTATATGTTGTTGCAATCAAAGGATGGTCTTTACACCAGTTGGATGTTAATAATGCTTTCTTACAAGGAGATCTGGAGGAAGAAATATACATGAAGATACCACCTGGACTAGCACGAAAAGGTGAGTCCCGTGTGTTTAAACTTAAGAAATCTCTATATGGTCTTAAGCAAGCCTCTCGTCAATGGTATGCTAAGCTTTGTTCTGTTTTACTGTCTGAAGGTTTTACAAAATCTTTATGTGACAATTCACTCTTCACATATCATCGTGGTAAAACTTCGGTCTTTGTTTTAGTGTATGTCGATGACATCATTATCACTGGCACAAACGATAGTTTCATTAACTCCCTAAAACTACGTCTTGCCTCTCATTTTTCCATAAAGGATCTTGGCCGCTTACAATACTTTTTAGGAATTGAAGTTTCTCGTTCCTCTAAAGGTATTTTTCCTGGCCAACACAAATATGTACTTGATATTTTACAAGACTCTGGCCTCACAGGGGCACGTGTATCATCTTTTCCAATGGATACACATCTTAAGTTACTCCCTACTGATGGTAAGGAGTTAACTGATCCAAGTATTTTTCGGCGTCTAATTGGCCGTCTCTTGTATCTCACAGTTACTCGGCCTGACATAACTTACTCAGTCAATTATCTGAGTCAGTTTATGCAAAAGCCTCGCACATCTCATCTTGATGCTGCTCATCGTATCTTGTGTTATCTAAAGGGCACTATAGGTCATGGCATATTCTTGTCTTCCAATAGTTCTCTTTCTTTGCATGGATACACAGATTCTGATCGGGCAGGATGTCCGCTCACTTGTAGGTCTACTACAGGCCATTTAGTCAAAATAGGTGATAGTCCTATTTCATGGAAGTCAAAGAAACAACCTACTGTAGCTCGTTCTTCTACTGAAGCAGAATATCGAGCTTTGGAAAATCTTACTGCTGAATTACAATGGTTATGTTACTCAATGACATGCATATTTCATGTCCTCTCCCTATCACTGTTTCTTGTGATAGTCAAGCAGCAATTCACATTGCTCAAAATCCAGTCTTCCACGAACGCACTAAACATATTGAAATAGATTGTTATTTCGTTCGTGAAAATTTACTCAGTGGATTGATATTACCAAAGCATCTTCCAATCTAATGATCAACTTGTAGATATTTTTACGAAGCCATTAGGAGCTCCACAATTTGGCCGTCTGGTTAGCAAGTTGGGCGTTCGTTCTGGCTCTACCGCTCCAACTTGAGGGGGGTCTTAAGTTTATCAATCCCCTTATAAACTTCGCACATGTACAGTTTAGTATTTTCATCATGTACACGTAATTGTAACCTATACAAGATATTCTTCTCCTTGTTGTAACAACTTCTAGTCATCCTGTTTTATAGCTACTTAGGTTTTAGTCATCCTATTCTCTAGCTTTTCCTATTCTTTAGTTTTACCTATTCTCTAGTTTAACCGTGTAGCATTCTACACCTTTGTAATATGTATAAATACAAGTTAACACAGTTGTGTGAGAAGTAAATACTGTCACCATACTTCTTGACATCACTTGACTTTTTTTTTCCTCAAATTTCGGTATATATCAAGTACTTAGACATGTTTACCTTCACTTATACAAGAATGAGCAGTTGGATCACGATTTCTTTTCCGTCTACTCTGAATTAATGGCAACTTCCATGTGTATTTTACCAAATGAATTAACCAGTTTAATGTTTTGTTGGGATGATTTGAGATTATGCGATTCTTTATGCCAAACCTCATTTTGTAATTATGTACTATATTTTGTTGAGAATTCTCGTTATCGAAATGTGAGTAAAGAGAATATTGCAGAGCAATGTAGAATCAATCACTTTGTGACATGAATGTCATTCGTTAAGAATTTAACAATAATACGCTCAAATTTCTATTGTCTTGCTCAAGTGCAGCTTTAGCTTGGTTTAGAATTGTCCTTATTCTAAGCAAGATTTGGTTTATATTACAAAAACAATCGAAATAAGCTGGTCGTTATGATTGTTTGTTATTTTTGTTGTACGTACTATTGAGACTGAAAGCAACGGAAATAATTAGTTTAGAGTAACCGATTTTGATGGGACGAAAAAAACACGTACTATATCTTTGACCGAAATCAGGTTAGCATTTCCGGATAATAATGGGGAAAATATAAAAATCTGGCCGATTAAAAGGATGAACCGAACAGATATTTTATCTGTGTGTGTTATGCCATTGCCACAAGATTAAACACAAGAAAGAAAGAAAGAAAGCGAAGCAAATCAGGATGAAAGACATGAACAATTCCAAATCTTCATCGTCTTCTTTTAACAATACTAGGAGGACGATTTTTTTTTGTTGTATTATCTTTCTCTCGGTAATCACTGTTGTTATCACAGCAATCTTCATCAACAACAGTACCAAACACGATAAGATTTACTCCAATAAGAATTATAGTAAGGATCGGGCGCAGTACTATGTAGCAAACTCGGCAATACGAATGTACAACTACAGGGCTAACACAAGCTTAACACTGGATCATGCTGTGAGTCTGAAATTAATTAGTATCACAAGGGATTGGTATAAATCTGGAGAATATAAAGTTGTCTTCGTAGCTTATGACGAGGAGAACGAAGCTCCTCCTGGTCGCACATATAAGGTTCATCTGTTTTTGGGTCGGAGGGCAGCTGGATCTATAATATCTTTCAGAAAATCTTGTTTTTACTTGTTTTTTTGTTCTAGTCAACTTTTTAAGGATGATTATGATTCTGATTACCAAGATGAAGAATTATGTTAATTACAATTTGTTATTCAATAAAATGGGATATTAGTGTGAATCTTTATTTGTGCACACTCTCATTTTACTTCCTCTGGTTTATTGGTTGTAAGTGCAAAATTTTCTATTTTGTTTTGAAGGTAAGACGCTTTACTTCATCGATTGTTGTTTCCATGTACCGCAAAATCCAAACTTTTTCTTATCCCATTGCCTGGTTGCCAGCTTTCCAGCTGTTCTATTATTTATGCAACCCAATTCTGAGACATACAATTCCAAACCCTTTCTGCGAAAATGCAGTTCAGCAAAGTCACGAGTATAGTGTGATGATCTATGCGAAGCATAAACTCATGCGAGAATGAGTGATACCGAGCGAATGTAACGCACAATGATTAGAAAATAGTGGATTTCTTAGCTGTCATCCACTATGTAGAATCCTATATAAAGGAAGAAGTTATCACATAGCGAGGGATCTTTTGAGTGTGTGTAGACAAGAAGGAGAGAGAAAGTTTATTTGGAGAGCAAGTAAAGTAATTGTTATTTGTGCACACTCTCATTTTACTTCCTCTGGTTTATTGGTTATAAGTGGAAAGCTTTCTATTTATTATGGGACGCAAGCAATTTTGCATTCATGGGGTTATCGGAAGAGTAATTTTAGATTTCCTTAATTATTATGCTCTCACCTCTTATTTGCAAGGCAAGTATGTGTAAATTCAGCTCCAATATAAAGAATGATGTGGTTAAAATTCATCTCTTCGAAGAATGAAGCCACCGGACATACTAGTATGAGCGGACTTGCACCAGTTGTGATTGTAGGAGTATGCGGTATTACAGTATTTAGTGTAACTTTAAATCAATAACATCATTCTTTCTCTTTCAAACCTAGAGTGTTTATATCTTGTCGACGGGCACAATGCCGAGTAAATCGAAGCATTTCTTCATGACAACTGCTGTTGCTTCACATAACAGTAATCGGCTGGTCTGCTTTGGTGATCCAATAACCTGAAAGTCATTGCAATATTATTATCAGTAAAAATACAACCTCAGTTCATCGAAAAGATTTCCGACTCCCACGTGTGAATCATTGATTCTGTTGAACAAATGAAATACATATTTTTCCTACTAAATTATATTAACTGTGTGAAATCATGTAGATTAAGAAAATCTGTCAACAGAAGGAAGTTTGAGAATTGTAAATGCTGCTTAAGTTGGATAAAATCATACCCGGCAGTGATGGGCAGAGTGAAATGTTGCAAAATGCTCTGATAGGTGATAAAGGTAGTCGCATAAAACATTTGGCTTGAGAGTCAGACATGCCTCTTCGACAACCTGAAAATGGAATTGGGTCAGCGCATTTACGTACTTTAGCAGTACAACCAACATTGGAACATCAGATAGTGATGTCTCTAATACAGCAATGCAGTCATAGTGTTTACTCGACAAAAAGGGAGATATTATGTCATTTAAAATAAAAATTACTCGAGAAATTAAACAATGATTCAATTCCTACCTCAGCAAACTGAATAATATGAAGACCCAAAGCACGCTCTTCTTTTTCATCCAGCTCGATGGTTCCTGTCTGTTCAAAGTGCACAAATGTAAGCCAACTTAAAAATTGATCTTCGAGGTTCCTCATAAACCATTTGATGTTGTAATGAAGCAGCTAGGTTTAAGCGATACAATTTTAATATCACGCCACTAGGTTTAACTAAGGACATTCAGCTGGTTAGGATAACACTTACTTTCTTTAATTCTTTGATATCTTGATTAGATTTTTTGATGATGGAACAAATACGAGCGTGTGCATATTGAAGGTAGACAGCAGTATTTCCCTGCACACAAAAGAAATCAATCGTTAATATCTAAAAAGTAAATACATATCTCAACCTAGCAAATAACAAATCTAGTCACTCATAATGATAAGATTTCCCATTCAAATGAAAAGAGTGGAAAGAAAAAAGGTTAAGCACCTTATCATTAAGCATACGATCGTAACTAAATGGATAATCTGTTTCCCTATTGTTCTTCAAGTCTGCATACCTGTTAGACGACAAAATCGATAAATACACACAATAATTCTAAAGTTGGCGCAACAATGGCACGAGAAAAGCATAAATATGGGGGAAAACATACTTGACTGCTGCATAACCAATTTTCTCCGCTATTTGTTCAAGTTCCTTTGCAGTCCACTCTGCTGCCTTGCCTACTTATAAAAGAAACAAATTAAGAAGACATTCAAGAATACGAGAATAATTCAGACTTGGATGGAAACAAAGGTATGTTGATAGCTAATTAAGAAATTCTATTAAACCAACTCGCACCTCGTTCAATAAGTTCAGCTTTACATCGAGTTTTGGCTTCATCAAGTAAATCAACCAAACGGACCACATCACTGGAACGAGTCTTGAAAGGCTTCCCATCATCTCCAAGAACTAACCCGAAACTTACATGACTTGTTTTAGGATTCGAATTCTCATCAGCAGGAAGCCAACCTGCACGTTTGGCAGCCTGTAACAAGAAGCATAAATTAGCACTACACTTCCACCTTCATATGCCCCGTGCAAAATAATAATTATCCGCCGCAAGTGCATAAGTTTAATTATTACTCAATATCTCATCAAGTTGGATGGCGGACAATCAGCCATGTTGTGCCCGATCAATCTACTGGGTCCTTTTGAGGTACCCGCATAAATGAGATCACAATTTATATATGCAGATATCGTACATAAGATAGAAACTGCAAGCGCATAAAGTACTCTGGATGAGATACTCACAGCAAAAAACATCTGAAAGTGGTTTTTTGATTGACTGACATCAGTGACATAGATTATCCACTCAGCTTTCTCTTCATTCAAACGGTACCTGCAAGCATAAAGCGCCAAGTTTTATTAGAACTAAAGTTGTGTACAAATTGACACATTTTTGTGACCTGTATCCAAATACAACCGCATAAGGATTATGATGCAATATTTAAATTACTAATCATATGCATAACTCGCTCAAAACTTTCCAGATAGCAAGTATCACACAACTTAATCTAGAAGGCATATAAGTCGTAGCATAAAAATATCAGAAACTAACCAAAGAGCCGTTAGATCAGTTGAAGCATAGTTGTAAGCCCCATCCCTTTTCACGACAATTAAAGGTTTTTTTTCTCCTTCAATGAAAATCACACGAGCCTCGTCATTTTCCTCGATCAACCCTTGATTACTCAACCCCTCCAAAACTTTAGGAATAAAGGGCTTATAAAAACTTTCACCCTTTTCCTCCAGAGAAACCCCAAGGCGCTCATAAATCTGGCTAAACTCTTGTCGACTGATCTCACAGATCGTTGACCATGCCTTGTGATATTTCTCATCCCCTCCCTGGAGAAGGACCACCCCTTGCTGGGATTTCTCCTTAAAGATTGGATCAGATTCAAATTTCAGTTTTGATGCCCTGTAGAATGCCTGCAAATCTCCAATAGCTTGCTCCCCTGCGTTCTCCCAGTCAGGGAACATCTCGAACAAATACTCAATCAACATACCAAACTGAGTTCCCCAATCTCCAACATGGTTCCTTCGAAGCACTTCAACATTAGAGTACTCCAGCAAACGAGCAATGGTATCTCCAATAATTGTTGACCTCAGGTGGCCAACATGCATTTCCTTTGCAATATTTGGAGAAGAAAAATCAACCACTGCTCGACTGACTCGTAACTTTGGAGCCCATATTCCGATACCTTTCTCTAGCATATTTTGTATAGTCTACAAGATATATTGTTAAACCAGTTAATTCTATTTTTGAAGGGAAAAAAGATAAAAGAAAATTCAGAATATACATTACAGCAGAACACAAACCTTAGCTATCCATTTATTTTGTAACGTTACATTCACAAAGCCGGGTCCAGCAACAGAGCTAGACTCGATCATTTCTGATTCTGGCAAATTTTTCTTAATGGCCTGGAGAAATAAAAGAACTTAAATAAGCATATGAAACTACGCAAGCTATTCGATCCAAAAGTGCACAAATTTAAGTTTATCAAACAAAAACAACGCTGTCGTTTACTAATAAATAATGCAGCAACAAGGAACACGTTGAAGAATTAATTACCTGTCCTATTGAAGGAGGACCCTTGAATTCAGTGTTCTTTTCTTTTACCTTCGCCCAGCAGTCCATAGCATTATTACTTAACAACATCAACAATAATAAAAATCAATTCTTCAAATAAACAAACAAATATTAGTATATTACAGATAACAAAAGTTAGTGCAAAAATGAAGACCATATGTACATACCATTGGTAATCGCCGAACTTCCCTGTGCATATTTTCACCACAGGTGCAATAGCGGGTTCATCAGGTAGTGTAACTTTTAGTGATGTTTCAAATAGTTTTGACAGCTGTTGTTTCACCGTGCCCTCATTGTCCTCTTCAGCCTAATGTTACACAAAAGCAAAAAAAGGAAACAACATGATAAGAAGCTATAAACATTACAAAGAGAATAATCTCATACTAGAAAACTGAAGGCATCAAGTTTACCATGGTGATGCAGATTTGATTGCTGAAAAAGTTCTATTGTTGAGCCCGCAAGAAATCTGTCCGAATCAGGGATGGACCCAGGAATTAGTGTTGGGTAGGGCTAAATTTATGCAAAAAAAAAAAAAAAAAAAAAAATGTTCCAAGAGATTAAAATTAAACACTACGCTTGTTCATAAAAAAAAATACCCAATAGACTCGTGTCGCCTATCGGTGTCACGTGCTTTAGTAAGTTGTCAACAAGATAAAACAAAGAAGTAAGATGCACACTGAAAAAAATCAACCCAAAAAGATGATCTTACAAAGATACTCAATAGTTTATGATGGTACTGCACCATGATAGGCAGCAATAACAATCTCAAACAAAACTACCATTTAGAAATTCCATCCAGACAAGGTCCAAGAGGCAAAGCATAAAAAAACCATTGACAAAAGGCAGTTGAGGATGTTATGAAGAAGAACTTAAAAGTTAGAGAAAGAAAATACTCTTACGATTTACATATACGGAAACGCACCTAGAAATAGAAGAATATTAAGTGATCGAGGAAACGTCTTACAAAGTAGCAGCACAGGCTTATTAGTTATTTCGGTAGTTCCATTCACAGAATCACATTAGTAATGCTAATTTACAAAGCGATATGGTTTCATCCCAAGCAGATGAAAAACTGTTAAGATTGCAAAACATGGCATAAAATGACGATAAAACGCGATATAGTTTCATCCCAAAACATGGCATCAAATGACGACTTCATATTGGAGCTGTGAACATCTTACATTCTTACGTAATGGGGGTCGCTTTAAAAACTGGACTGCAAAACACGTGGTAGACCAAGATTATAATACTGGTTACCCAAAATCACCATTTTGGTTGCTCTTGGTCCAGCCACTAAAATATTATGCCTAAATTACTAGCAAAAGCAAATAAGGTCTCATTCGTACTATACTATTTAGCATTTACACCATATAATGCTTGTGACATAGAGAACATAACAATGAGAAGTGACGACAACAAAACAACATTGTAGCAATTCGAATGATTGCAAATTCTTAAATATAACCACATTAGCAGTTCTACAGAACCACGGGAGCAATATGCACTTTCCAACGTTCTTTTTGTTTATTATGCTTACGGCACCAAACATTATTGACTTCAACATATTGTATGTGCATACTCTCAAAGTAATAATCTCGAAGAAAAACCCTAATTTCTAAACAAATACAGTATCAGAACCCTTGTAACAATTCATCCACCAAATCAGTTAATCAAGATAACAAAATTAGAACTACAAAAATACATAACCAAATTAAAGCGCAAGTATTTTTGTACCAACAATACAAATACTTTAGATTGACAAGCTAAAACAAAAATCACAAAGTATAAATACCTTGAACAATTGAGGTTCTAATTGAGCATCAGTGAAATCTTTCACAAAATTAAAATTGATAAAGTCGAAATCGAAATCTTTGAAGTTGAATACCATTTCTAACAGTAAGGAAAAAAAAGTCTTTCTTTGGTAAGATGAGAAAAAAAAAGTCTCTTCTGAATCTCTGACTTCGAGTGAGGAAGAAGAGACGGTGGTGGGGAAAAAAAGTCTTTATCCGTTATTCACACGTATCAAAAATTTCGATATGGATTATGGGCTAAAATCAAATTAGTACTGGGCTATAAGCCTATAACAACTAAACTAACAAATATTTCACTTATTTATATTGAACCGTTTTTTTTTTTGGGACTACTCAAAAATGGTGGGGACTACTTTGTGATAGGAACATCTACCCTATAGTTATAAGGGGTATCCTAAAAGTGTAGAAATGACTAACCTACCCTTAACTTAATTCAATTTAAAACCAACTTAATAACCACCTCCTCTCATCACCACCTTCGCTACCACCACCACCGACCACCTCCAACCACCGCCGCCACCTCTATATATAGCTTAATTTAAATCATTAACAAAATCAAAATCAAAATTATAACAAACCCATTATTTTTCATTCGTTTTTGGTTGAAAAAATGAGAAGTAATCATCAAAATGAGTTGAAAATGGAAGTCACAGAGAGAACTTGGGCTAGGAATTTTGGGAAAATTTTTGTCGAGCTAGCCGAACTTGATGGAAACGAAGAACATGAAGGAAAGTTCGGCTATTTCGAAAAAAAAAAAAAAAAAAAAAAAAAAAGTTTTAGCGCAGTTATAGGAACTTAGTTTTAATGGAGTTTTTGCTTCAGAGAAAAAAATTGGTTACGTCGTTAGCTTTTTTTTTCCTAACCGAACTTTGGTTCGGTTACGTAAAAAAAAAATCCTAGCCGAACTTTAAGTTCGGTTTCGTCGCAATTTTTTTTTTAAAGTTCGGCTAGCGCGCAATTTTTTTTCCCTAACCGAACTTTTCTCTGAAAGCAAAAACTCCATTAAAGATGAGTTCGGCTACCTGTTCTTCAGATTTCGTAGCCGAACTCTACTGTCATAGCAGAAATCAATTTATAAAATTTTCATTTTTTCGAAAGTATATGCCAATTCAAGCAAGATTAAGTAATTTTGAAGTATACCTAAGTACCCAAAACCCTCATTTCCAAATCAACCATCTTAATAAATAAATAAATAATAATAATAATAAAAAAAAAAAAACCTTCTTCTCAAAATTATTCTTTTAGAAACACCCAACTAATTAATCATTACACTAACACTAATTAATCATTACACTAACTAATTTAATTACCAAGGGTAAGTTTGGTATTAAAAAAACTTAGATAAGGGGTGACTCAATATTACTTCTAATATCCACCCAAAAAATGGAGAGTGGTCCCCCACCATTTTTTGGGAACTACCATTTTTGAGTAGTCCCCAAAAAATGGTTCTTTATATTGTGCCCGTTCGCCCTCTCTCTCGGTTCTGCTTAAGATTATTAGCTACTTTTTAAGCTCCCAATTACTCATGCCGATGTTAATCCTAGAAATTCAGTCATTGGAAGAGCTACTCAACATGAGTTTGTCTCTGAAGAGACTGAATTCCGCGGATTAACGGAAGCCACTAATATAAATCTTATTTTCAAAAAAAAAAAAAAAAAAAATTACCCAAAGGCATTATATATCAGAAAATTTGCGGAAATTAAACAAGAAGGCAAAGAATTACCGTGGTTCGGCAGTGGAGCAAAAACTGACTATCTATTAAAATCTGAGAGTACACAACTTTAGAGTCTCTCTCACAACTTTTGGAACACGATTCTAAAACCAAAGAGGACTATGACTCCTATTTATAGGTTAGATATTTATTGGAATGGAATCTGCCTAGAAATAGAAGTCTTAATATAGAAAAATAAGATTCCAAAAAGAGAAGAAATTTACACGAGTCAAATTAAAGAAACGAAACTTGAGTTCCAAGGAACTTATGATACTGACTGTTTAATATGAAATAAGGCCGACGGAAAAAGGGTCAATAGTCTACTAGTAATAGTATTCAACGAAATGAACTGAAAAGGATATAACGAAGAAACTTTGGAAAAGCAGTGGTGTGCAAGAAAGTTTGGTTTCATTTGTTTAGGTGTGTAAAATCCTTAGGGCTGCACATGGTTCGGTTTTTATCGGGTTTTTGGCAAAACCTAAACCGAAACCAAAGTACTCGGTTTTCCAATAAAGAAAATCAATGAAACCATATAGCCTATTCGGTTTCATTGGTTTCGGTTTCTACTCGGTTTTGTTAAAAACCAGATGGTTTTTGGTTAACCGAATTGATTTATAAACAATAATGTGCCAGTGCTTTATAGTTTACACAAACAAGTGTGAAAAGATTCATTACGCTATGAGAATAATAGAGGTTCGCAAAGATGTCGAGCTAAGAAAAACCCCAAACATCTTTTAACTACATACTAATTGAAACAAAACTAGCTCAAAAGAGAATAAAAGACGACGAAAATATAAGAGCTTAATGCTCCCCTCATTCCCGACCACCACCACCGGCAGCATGACGGGATCAAGCGGGTGCGATTCTTGGCTCCCAAGCTACCTCTCCTCCTTCCACGGGAACTCCTGCGAATGATAAACAAACAAAGATCAGCCTACAAAATAGTGGATTCACAAATCATTTTCAACATTCCCAAGCAATAACAACAATAACAACATTCCCAAGCAAAATAAACAAGATCAGCAGCACATGTTTGTTGTTGCTACTATAAAAAAAAAAATTGCCTTGTGGCAGGACAGTCAGCGCGCAAAATAGATGGCAAAAACCTCTAGTTTTTGCACAGAATTGAGGAACTGTTACTAGTATTGCAGGAGGTACTACAGGTTCTAGGTGTATGTGTTGCTTTTGCTAGCGAAATTTAAAAAATTCAACAACAATTGCTGAAATGTAGGTAATATGCCTCTAAGTTTGTCATAATGCAAAGACAAGAAAATCACAAATCACAAGTACTTCCTAATTGAATAATCAAGAAATAATCACAAGTATTTCCAATCATTTTCAGTCTATAAGCTAAGTCTAGACATAAACAAGTCACAACTGATATAAGGCTACAATTATCCCACAGCAAAAAACTAGAAAATGACAGGGATGGACCGGATAGTAATCTGAAAATTCACTCGCCAACGAAAATAGAAATGCTAGTAACAACTCTTAAAGCTTCCTTTATTACTACCTCAGGTCAAGGAGGGTAAAACTACAAACTACAAACTAGAAAAACTTACTGCTAACCCATTAAATCATTTATAATCAACTTCACGATAACAAAGTTGAATCTTCTTCTTCTTCTTCATCATCTATGTCAATGCGGATGAACTTAGAATTTGCAAGAGAACCTAAAAATTCTGCAAGAAATTACATCAATAAGTGACAAACAATGAGTAGAGAAAATAACAAAACAGAATTTTACTAATAGCGAGTAGAGAAAATACCTAAAACATCTTCGGCATCATCAGTTCCTAAGGTGTTTGGATCAAGATCAACCGGTGTCCGTAACCAGCTTTGCGTGCAAATCAACGCCTCAACTGTCTTAGGCAGCAGTGAACTTCGATATGGATCAATAACTCGCCTTCCAGTACTAAACGCAGATTCCGAGGCAACAGAAGAGACTGGTATGGCTAGTATATCTCTCGCCATGTGTGATAATATAGGATACCTTGTACTATTAGTCCTCCACCAACCTAAAATTTCAAACTGAACACCGGTAGGGCTAATTCTCGGTTCACGTTTCTCCTCTAAATATAACTCCAACTCAGTTTTCCCCTCAACATTGTCATCCTCCTCATCTTCTCTTGCTCTCTCTGCTATAAGACTAGCATACGCGGAATCTTCATCATCGCCACCCTTAAGATTGAGTAACATTATCACAATCACTTGTGGCACTAGACATTTCATCATTTGCATAGAGACACTTGTACTCTTCGAAAAGTTCTTGAAAATCAGTTCTCACATAAGTCGATAAGTGTTTACGTAATGACGGACCCGTGATATCTAAAGTATCAAGAATAAAATTTAAACCTTTCATTTTCTCACGTGGATCAAGCAAAACAGCAATGAACATGAGAGTGTTCATTTTCTCATAATCTCCCCAATACTTATTAAACTTGTCTAGCATTTTAGTGCCCATACCAGAGAGAAATGGATCTGAACTTTTTACCCATGTGTTCATTGTTCTATGAATGACACTAACGTTAAACAAGAACTCATGTGAAGTAACACGTGTACAGTAAGAAAACTTGACAGTCAAATCATAAAATACCTTTAAAAATTTCCCAAATGATCTTGCATTGGCCCAATCTTCCATATATGGAGCATGTATAGGAGGCGGAGGAGGGGCCTTCTTCTTGCCTTTGTTATGAGCAGGGGTACAAGCTTCTTCCATGTCAACATCATCACTAGCACCAGTAGAAGTAGAAAATACAGGAGGGATGGATCTTTCGTTGAAACAAAACTTCTTTTTGAAAGCCTTATCATCCCGTGCTAGCTTTTCAAAAGCTTTCTGATATCTACAAGCAGCTTCCAACATCATGTAAGTGGAATTCCATCTTGTATCCACGTCTAAAACTAAACCTTTTCTGCAATCTATCTTTTCTTGTTTAGCACAATCCATAAACTTACTCAACCTAGCAGGAGAACCCATCACATACTTCACCACCGCCCTTACTCTCTTAATAGCCATGTGATACTCTCCCAAGCCAGCATTCACAACAAGTGCAAGCACATGAGCAGCACATCTAACTTGCATAAACTTAGTATTCAGTACACCATTTGAACTAATCACTTGCTCCTTTAAATGACCATCCTCCCTTAGATAATCAATAGCTAAATCATTAGCACTAACATTGTCAAGCGTAATAGTAAAAACCCCAGGAAGTTCCCAATCTAACAAACATTCCTCTAACATCTTCCCAATTACCTCACCTGAATGACCTAAAATTTGGAAAAAGTTGATTACCAGTTTGTGCAGCTTCCAATCTTTATCAATAAAATGCTTGTAGATTATAACCATGTAGCTTTTATTTTGGGCATTTGAGGTCCATGTGTCGGTGGTGATACAAACTCTCACATTGTTTGCCTTGAAGTAGTTCTTCATATTCTCCTTTTCGACTTCATACAAATTTAATACACCCTGAAATGGTCATACGAGAAGGGATCTTGAACTGGATTCAAGCACCCTACAAAGTTCCTTGAACCCTTCTCCTTCAACCACTCTAAACGGCTGCTCATCTAAAATCACAAATAAAATCACTGCCTTTGTACATGCATCTTGATTAAAAGTTACCGCAACCAATTTTCCTTCTTCTCCTAGCCTAGCCGGTTGAAAATCAAGAGTTTGCTGTCCTTTTTCCTCCTTGGGCTTATGCTTACATATCTTCAAATGATTATTCATACCACCTGTCCCATACTTGGTACCCTGAGCTGCAATTTTTATCTTACAGTGGCGACATTTTGCATATTTCGAAGGCTTGGGTTCCATATCAAAGTGGTTCCACACATCGAACGTTTCTTTCCCTTTGGTTCTGTGTCATACGTGTTATCTTGATTGCATCTTCAGGGGTTTTACGCTTATTGCTATGTGTTTTCGTCACTTCTATGCCGCCTTCGGAGTTCCATCTCCATCTGCACTAGCATCTCCAGCTCCACTAGCATCTCCAGCAGAACTAGCATCTTTAGCAGCACTTGCACCTCCAGCTGAACTTGCACCTCCAACTGAACTTGCATTAGGTGGAGGTCGAGGTGGCCGCTTATTAGAAGAAACAGAGGCAGTAGGTGTTGAACTAGATCCTCGCATTTTCAAACAAAGCAAAGTCCGCAATATGATAAACCATACATGATGTCAATTGGTATTCGAAAACATACAAAAGAAACAACAACAAGAAACTTATGAGATGAAAAGCATCTCGATCAAAACCAAATACATAAACTGCATATGTCCAATGCCAAAACTTATTCAGTATAAACAACAAACTTTTTTTTTGTAAAATGACTCACTTGAACTTTAAGTTAGTCAAAAGACTCGAATTCATGTCTGAGCAATAGTTGCTCTGGAATTTAATCATCATTTTAACATGTTTCTGATCAATCTAGAAAAAGTATTATTGTAGAAACAACTCATAAGAAACACATACATAAGCTTCTTGTTTATCTCTGACAAATCATAAGGTATACAAAAAAATGAATGAAATTACATAAAGGAATCAAAAATCAAAAAATGAAAGCATCAATAAATTGACCTAATTAAGCATAACCCAATTCATATTACTATGTAAATCAGGCAAAATAAACCCTAATTTTGAAATATCCCCAACAAAAATTAACATCACAAAACCCTAATTTGCAGATTTATAAAATCAAATCAATATCAAAATTTGTTCAAACCTAACGCTCATAATCATAGTATCATAACCTTTTCAGAAAAGAAGATAAAATCAAACATTTAATACCTTTATAATCAAGTAACTTCTAGTCTTAGTTTGTTGCTTGATTAAACTTGAATAAGAAGAGAAGAAGAAGAAGTCGGGAAAGCATCAAGAAGTGACTGGTGATTAGTTTTAGAGCGATGGTGTGGCTGGTGTCTTAGTTTGGTGCTTTCGAGCTGATTGTGCGCTAATGGAGACTCGAAGTCATGGGGAAAGAAGCGGAGAAGTGAAGAAGAAGTGAAGAGATAAAACTGAGAGTGAGAACGCTTCTTAGGTTAAGAATCTTAAGATTGTTATTTCTCAATCAACGACCAGTATTCATCCTATACTAATCGGTTAAAACCGATGGTTATCGGTTCGGTTTTTGAACCGAAACCGAAACAACCCAAACCACTGTCGGGTTTCAATCGACAACCAAAATGAAACCACTGTGTTATGGTTTCGGTTCGGTTCGGTTTAAAAAGGTCGGTTTCGATTTCGGTTCACGGTTTAGGTTCGGTTTTGTGCAGCCCTAAAAATCCTATCTGTTTGGTTTAGTTCGAAAAGTTTTCTAAACCAAAAACCAAAATATTTGTATCATCATATCATGGTCTTCGGGGACTGGATTAATACCTCTGTCGTAAGAGGGACCGGATCTGGTAGTAGCTGTGATGCACAACTACTTTTTAACGAAAATGATTAATACACCGGACCAAAGAACCGAAATCCATACCGTGTTAGAGGGGATTGTGGGACCCATTTTTATCCTTACCAATTCCGATGCTAAGACGGTCAGTTGTGGCCGTTGGATTCCCACGGGACAAAACGAAGCACATAATCTTGGGCGTGTAGCATCTTTGACTTTTTAATCGGTTACTTGTTAGTCTTATCAACCATGTGTCACATCACCAGGGCTATTGTAAATAGTTTTGAATGAGTAAGACTGCTTCTTGTGATATACAGTTTGTACTTTGTACATCCAAGAGTATGCAATTCTTAGATGGCTTTGGCATGAGATATTCACCACAGTAGCTACTTGTTTACCAGTCATCCCAAGTCACCACTGCCGTACCGCTGGTCCAAGGGAAGAAATCCACCTAACACAATGGCATGATGGGATGCTCCTTAGTCTTATGGGCTAGATTGGAGGTGCTAGATTAGCACTTAAGTGTTGTAATTCAAAAAAAAAAGTGTGGCAAAAAAGTTATTACTAGTTCTCTCTCCTACCAGTTGCTAGAATGTGAACTAGATTTCTAGATAGTTACGCTGAATGATTCAGCGTTTGAAAAACCACCTTTTCGCAGAATGGTTCAGCGCTGGGCTGACGTGGACTGCTAATCTAGCTGCTAGATTAGCACTCCCATAAGACTTAGGAGGTAGTCCTGACTGCTTATCTAGCTACTAGACTAGCACCCCATAAGCCTAAGTCTTAGTTACGGTTCGTAAGTTATCAAATACCAACCGTAACTGGTTAAATTTGGGGAAGATCCAATCGTAAAACCAGTTACGGTTGGTAACTAAATACTCGATACCAATCAGTAACTCGATTCTGGTTTTGGTAATTAAATGCTCTAAACCAACCGTAATCAAGAAAATTCTCAGATATAAGAACATACGGTTGGTAATTGAACTATTACCAACCGTATGTTCTTCAAAATCTCGATTTGGTTCAGTAATTGAGTTATTACCAACCGTAACTCACATAAATCCGGAAATTTCAATTTCAATTTTCATACAAAACCCTAATTTTTGATACAAAATTAACTTAAATCCAACACGATAAACTAAACCCTAACTGGGTTTTTCCAAATATTTTTCAAATCGCCGATTAATCGAAGACGGTGAAATATTCGAGGTTACGGTTGATGGAGGACAAGAGAAGATGAAGAAGAAGATGAAAAAAAAATGATTTGATTTTTTTTGATTCATTAGGTTTAAAAAAAATTGATTTGTTTTTGGTTGATTTAAGGTGAAAAGGGTAATCTAGTCAATCTACACCCCCTATAGGACACCCCTAACCAATAAGAGGGACATTGCTATCACACTTGCCGCCCCTCTACCAATTCTTGCCGCCCCTTTACCAAACTTGTTTCACGATTCACTTTCAATTCTATGAGACTATCTCTCGCTAGACTAGACCCCCTCCCTCATATGCATTACACACAACTGATGCATCACTTATCATCTCACTAAACAAATCTATACTATATTATATAAAGTGAACCCACCCTTACTACAGTGGTTATGAAGCTGTAAATTGTGTTTGACCATTTTGCCCCCTTATCATAACTACACAATAAATACCCTATAAATAAACTGAGGGTATATTAGTAATCCAGGTTATTTACAAGCAAATTTTTTCTGTTTACAAAATTCTGAATTGTAAAATGGGATCCAGTGCGTAGGAACATGCTGAACATTCTAGTAATAATAAATAGAGTACCATACCCTCTTTTTTACTTTATAAACTATAGCCAATCAGATCAGACCATAACTAGTCACCATCACTGCCTTATTTATTTTAGCACTATTTAATTCGTACTCTATAGACATTTGAGCACTATTTAATTCAGACTATAGCTATTAAGAAGTAGTCACCATCACTGCTTTATTTTCTTGAGCGCTGTTTGGTTCCGCGCCCGGCGTTGTATGGTTCAGCGTGTAACGCTGTTTGGTTCTGCGATTAGTTGCTAGATTAGATGTACCATAGGACTTACGAGGTTTTCCTAGCTGACGTGGACCGCCAATCTGCTAGATTAGAAGACCATACGGGTTATCCTTAGTCAAGGTTTTGTCAGCTTCCTACAAGAGTGACTATGGGAAGTTGGTTTTGGAGCCCAAGTCCCCGTCAGTTCAATTAATCGGTACCAACATGGAACTTTCTTATTACATGGTTTCCGAAATTGAGGTTGTCACTACGGAGAGGAATGACTAATGAGCAATTGACTAAGATTAAGAATGTGAATTCAGCATTCCTCTTAAACCTGGAGAGATTGAGGTATACCCAATTTTAGAGGGACTCTTTTTATGGGTTTTAGGGGGAGTCCTAATGGGTAAGTTATAAAACTACCCTCACCCTTTAAATACCTATTACCCTAAACTAGTTTTAATCTTTTCATTTTTTTTTCCTTCTTCTCTTCTTCTTCTTCTTCTCCTCCACGACCATATCGGCTCCATCACACCCACCACCATCAAAACTCGTCGATTAATTCATTGACATCGTCGATTCGAAAACTCCGATTAATCTTCATCAATGGATCCACCACGGTGTAAGGGAACTCGTATGAAAGACCTTAATCGAAAACACAATCAATAAACCCTGGAATCGCAAAACTAACTCAACATAAAGTGAAGAAAAAAACGGTTGTTGAAGAAGAAATTGAACCCGCTCAAAACCAAGAAATGGTGCGATTAAGAAAGTAAGGGCCTACTTAAACTCACTCAAATACTTCAATTTCATGTTTGCATGTCAAATTAGGTCAGAAAAATCGATTCTTTGATTTTCAGTTATTTAAAGCGGCAAGGTTTTTAGTTATCGCCCTGCCGGGTTTTCATAGTTAGGGTTTGGCCGGAAAGATATTAGGTTGAAGATCTTGCTGGTTGTTAAATACCAGAATCGTTATTTATGTGGCTGGCGAGGTTATTCAACCTCGGACCCGCCGACGATATTTTTGTTTTTTGGTAGGGATGGTTATAAAAATTTTCCTCGCGCCTTTCGTATTTCAAATTTATGTCTCCCGATGCTTTGAATTTTAAAACCAGTATGGTATCCGGAAAAGACCATGGAAGCTATTTGTTAGCCGATAATGTATGGGTAAAGGAACTTGCCGACTGGTTTTCGAAAAATCCAGAGTTAAGTACTATGTTCATATTTGTTATGTTGGCCTAAGTAGGTTATGTGAATCACACCATGCCGGTTTATGTTTAGGCGGCATGTATTTAGATATCTAATTTTCCGACCATTTATCTGCTGGATTTGTTATATATGTCGAACCTGCCGACCTTTAATTTTTTTTTTTTGGTTAATCGTTCTTGTTCAGGTTGCAAAAGGCAAAGAAGAAAGCTATGAAATCTCTTAGTCCTCCTTCAAGACCTCCTCGTGTTGGTGATAAACTCTGACTTCAACACATCGAGGGGCATATGTTGGCTCGGGAACGCCAAGATACGTGTACCGAATGATGATTATGAACCACCATTGGAGCAGGTGATTCGGACGAGACTCGTGATGAAGACCTATCAATTCCATCCAGTGAAGAAGAGGTGACGATGATAATGTTGATGAAAGAACTCGAGGCCTTTGGAGGAGGGAACAATGATGATGATCAAGACATGCCTAATGTTGGGAGGAGGTAATGATGATGATGATGATGGTAATGGAGATAAAGGTAAGGGTAGAGAAGATGAAATTGATGAAGAGGCAGTGGAAGAAGAAGAAGAAGAAGAAGAAGGAGATGGAGAACAAACTCTAGCTATTGTTCAACAAACCGAAGCTTCAACTTCAACTGAAACCGGAAAGAAGAAGAGAGTGATCACTAAAGCAGCTGATTCTCACATGCCTCCCTCTCACTTGATGGTTACACTGAAAAAAGATGAGAACCCAAGGGGGACCCCAAAATATGGTGGCAATGTTCTTTTTGGATACAAGGACTCATGGGCATGTACGATCCATAATACTATCGTAAGTAATCTCAATCCGTCTTTGTTTTTTATTTAAGTGTGTAACTATCTTAAATTTGCATCAAGTGTTTGTATTTCTTTTTATTTTTTTTTATTTTTGGTATTTAGGATCACAAGAATGCCGTCCATCTCATGAGGCGCCAAGCTTCATGTTCAAGGTGACTAAGACTTGGGATCTTGAGGATGAATGTGAGGAGGTGAAAGTGATTGTCAAGAACTCCGAGTTGTGGCCTGCGGTGGAGAGTTCGAATATTGAGCATGATAGAGTTACCGTATTCCGCATTCTGTGAGAGGTTATACGGAGAGACTGATACAATGTTATTCCCATTCGGTGTGATGGCCATAACTCCCGATGATGCTCATCAAATTCTAGGCCTGGAGGTTGAGGGAAAAGCAGTCAGTGATGGCTTCGATAATAAGTTTTCTTTTGAGGATATTTACAAATCGTGCCGTAAATTGTTCTATTGGAGTCGTTGCGACGAGTCTATGCTTGTGATGAAGGATGGTCGTCTAACCAAGAAGTTTAATCAAGCAACTGAGGGACACATTTTCTGGGACCAAGAAAATCTTTGATAAGGAAGGAAGGGTGAACCCGGTGCGAATCAATGCTACCGCGTTAGCTTATTTGCTATACGTCATGGGCAGATGTATCTTCCCCGACAGTTCTGGAAGCTTGGTTGACGCCAGTTATTTGCAACTATTGGATCCCTTAGATAAGATGCTTGAGTATTCTTGGGGTACTGCGGTGGTCACCTTCTTGAACAATGAGTTGACAAAGGCTTCAAGGGCACTCACTTCACAAGTTAACAGAAACATATGTCTCTTCCAGGAAATTCTATTGTCTAAATCATTTATATTTGCCAAATTCTCGTAAGATAAGATTCTTTTTTTTTTTTTGCATAGGTTTTGGATATATGAGCACTTCCCTTCTTTGGTGAAAGCCAACTCTTATGTCAAAGTGGATGCGAATGTTGTTGTTGATAAGCCAAGAGCGCAAAGGTATAGTTTTAAGGGTACTCAGGATAAGGAAATACCGCAAAATCTTATCAAAATGCGAATGGCCATCGACAAATTGACTGCGGAAGAGGTGATATTTGATCCGTATCGGGATGCTAGAAATCAGAGTTTAATCCAAAGGAGAGATGAAGCTGCATTATACTATGGACCCTTGTCGTTGTGCACCGAAGGATATTCAATGTACAATCCACATTTGGTAATGCGACAATCGGGTTACGTGCAAGAAGAACCTAATTTCGATGAAGATAAGTCGTTATTTACTGTGAACCGGGATGACTGCACCACCTCCCAAAAAACTATTAACGTCTCTTACGATCCATCCCAACTCAAGAACATTGGGACGATAGATAGGGCCGTAACATCGATGTGAGTCTTTTGGACGAGGTGACCACCGATCATGAAGCTAGTGAGAGATACATGTCGTGGTACTTGGGTTGGGAGATGACTGCTGAAGAATTGGCTCGTAAGACCCAACAACAAGTCTTAAGTTCTTTGTAAGTATTTTATAGTTGTTCTTATTATTTTAAGATCACATTATCGAATCATTCTATTAATTGTTTATTGTTTAATTGAAAATAGAAGGAGCATTTGAAAACCTTTGCGAAGTTGTTGTGCTCCGCGAGAGAAAGAGGAGAGTCTTTGTCGATTGAAGAGCAAGGCAAGCACATTGACTTTGTTAACAATGTTGACAATGAGGATGCCCATAAAATGTTCAAGCAAGCTGAGGCTGAAGTAAAGCCAGGAGGGAAGCACATGCCATGATGAATGCTGACAAAAAGAGGGCTCGTAATGATCGTGGTGGTGAAGGTAGTAGTAGTGGTGGTGTTTCTAAATGGGGACGTGGTCGTGGTCGTGCTGGTGAATGAATGCATTTCTAGTTCATTTCTTTATGTTGTGTTGGACAAATGTTAAGGTTAATGGTTGGACAAATGTTTTTTTAAGGATTATGGGACATGTTTTCGTATTTTGGACAACAAGTGTTGGATTTCTAGTTGTTGAATGAATGGTTTGTTTAGCTACTTAAAGTTTCAATACTTATCCCCGCATGTTTTTTTTAATTCACCATGCCGACCATACCAGGGCCGGCAAGTTTTTGAAATGTCCGATCGCCCCCCGACAAGAGAAAATGATTGCATACCAGTGGTCGATAAGGTAATCGATCAATACCAAGCCGCCTGTGATACAAAACTTAAGTGTATTATGTTATAGAAATGGCCATGTGTTGCAGAAAATGCCTTCTCCCGATGCCTAAAATCATCATAAGGCCGGCATGGTCATAAATTTGGTTCCTTGCCGACCACATAATAGCCAGCAAGATAGTGAACAAATGTCGTTCTAACGGTTTAATGAAAAATTGCATGAACTCCCGATGCCTAAAAGTTATAAGATCGGCATGGTAAGAAAATTTATACCCCTCCCGACCATATCATGGTGGCATGAAAATGTCAAAATACCTTTCCGTGGATACACGTAAGAAAATGTTTTCCGATGCCTAAAACTCATAAGGTCAGCATGGTAGGAAACTTCCCACCCTGCCGGCCATACGTAGTCGGCATATTGGGGATAACAAATCTCTCCGGCGAATTCAAAATTCAAATTTTTGGCAAGTACAATTTCATTGATTGACTTGTACTTGGCACTATAACAGCCAAATTTGACCACCATCCTATAAATGCACTACTTCTCTCTACAAAACAACATACAAAAAGTTCCATATACTCTCCAAAGCTCATATCATCATACACTCCATCTAACTCACCCAATAGATCTCTACAAACAATAATGGCATCATTTGATTCAAATGAAGATTTGGCAATCACCAAAACATGGTACGCGGAAAATCGACTTAGACGGCAATCCTCCGAAAGGGAGGATTCCACAACCTTTTGGGATAGGGTACACAACAAATTTTGCGGCGAGTTTGGGAATCCTAATGCAAGAAGTATTCAACAAGTCCACGCTAGGCACCTAGTAATCGAAAATGCGATACTTGCTCTTTTAGCGCTCTAACCTCGGATTTTTAATACTCGCCCCTTCACCTTGTCCATTGCACAATTTGTAAGTAATTTTGTGGTTATTTTTTTACGCAACCCATGTTGTTTTATCTTCCAATGAAACACCACTAACAAATGTAAGTTTGTTTTTGTGTTTTTGTAGCATGAAGTCGTGAAAGCGCGCTACTTGGAGGAAAATGGGGAAGCATTCGCGTTCGATGCAAGCTATAACTTCTTGGAACAAAGAATCCCGAAGGATAACCCGGAGTACTTGGATGCCGTATCGTCTTCGGAGGAGGAAGATTGATGGCTTGAGAAGTTTTTGTATAGGTTTTGTGGGTAAACTTCTATGTAAACCCTCACGAGACTATAACTCGTCCACTAGGGTCGCCTAGGGGTTCAAAGGCTTGATGCACATGCTAAGTGCATTTGTTTTTATGTTTCAATCAGTATAGTACCCAAAATTGCATGAATGAAGTGAATTACATCTTCCCATATTCTGTTTTCTGTTTGGTATAAGTACAGGTCGGCATGGTTATAAATCCTTAACATGCCGGCACAGAAAGCGGTAGTGTAATAAATGCCGACTATATTATAGCCTATGATGTTAGTGAATATTTACTCCGCCGAATAGTTAGATTTTCGGCCAAAGGTAGTTGGCTTATTATTCATTCAAAAACCTTCCGTCCAAAACATGGTCGGCGCCATCATCCAAGGACCATGCCGGCCGAAAGTGGTCGGCATTTTATTCAAACGTATACCATGCCCTAAATATAGCCTAAGACCTTCTTCAAACGCTCAAACGTCGACCTTCGCTTTAATTTATAACATTTTCTAAAACCCATTTTTTTGATCGAAATCGAACTCATAAGACGGATTAAAGGTTTAACCTATTTAATTCATAATTTCAAAATTTTAATCTAAACTCAATTAATTAGCCTAATCGAATTTTTAGTGTTAATTAAACAAGGGCATATTAGCCATTTAGAAAATACAAAGTTAAGGGTGGCTTGGTTTTACTTCATAATGACTAGATTTTGTCTTATTGGGTATACCCCAATCTCGCCATGTTCTTAAAGGACATGAAATGGAAACTCGCAGCAAATACATAATTTCGAATTCAGCATGTCTGATGGTCTAAAACTAATTAAATTAAAGTAAACCATGAATAAAATCTAATTAAATTAAAGTAAACCATGAATAAAATCTGGGATTTGTCATATTTTTCTCTTTGCTAAAATTGCTCCTTTCACAATGAGTTTCGCTAAGTTTTTTTTTTTGTTCATCTGTTGGTTTTTTTCATCTAATAAATCCGATCCAAAGGTCCAATAATCTGCTTTGAATCAATATCACAAAATTGTCATTTTTTTCACATAATTTTTGTTTGTTTAATTTGATGGACACGCAAAATTCATTCATACTTATAAGTGAATGGAAGAAAATCAAGAAAAAAGAGTATTAATTTGCTACGTGTCTGCGTTAGCCGGTAAGCTTGATATCATCTAAAATTTACACAAAATTGGTTAAAAAGACCAAAATCAAAATTTTCTGGGTGAAAAGGACAGTCAGATTTAGATACTGTTTAAATGGACAAAAATTTAAAAATAGGCAGGATGTAACCAGTTTCATCCTGTCCATTTTCCAATATTTTTTCTTATTTGTATTTTACACAAGATGCATCCAGTTTCATCCTTGCTATTTTTTAAGTGTAAGCCAGGATGAATCCAGTTTCATCTTGCTTTTTTTTTTTGGCCATTTCACCCATAAAATTTTTTACTCGTCCATTTGAACCGTGTTTTAAATTCTTTTGGACAAATGACCCATTTTCCGTAAAATTTATACCTCCGAACTAGTGAACGATGACTATAGCAAACATTGTGGATCAAGATTCTACAATTGGTAAACTTATTTACCTTGCATTAAGAATTCACCTCCAATCTAACGAATGATGTCGTGCATAGCAATGGTAATGGCAATAGGGAGTATTAAATTCTTCATGTACTGGTTTTCTATAAATAGAATTACACGGAATTAAGGATTTTTGTGAGAATTGTAGATTTCCACACTAAAAAATGACCAACCACTTGAAACTGCCACATTTTGGTCCGCTTGAATTCTTGCCCTTTAATTTCCCAACTGATTTGCATTATAGTCGCTCCGATATTTGACTAGTTTACTGCTGCAGCAGTGCCAGTCGACGACCGAAGTTTGGGTCGAGACTAAAGTTAAAAGTATAGGTGACGTTTTTTTTTTTTTTTTGCCATTTTACGCCACAATCATTGTCAATCGGTTTGACTCCCGATCGTTTTGATTGAGCCCAACCATATTCGTGGATGATAACTACCCAATTGTGGATCCAATTCCGTGGAAAAAAGACCAATCGACGTTCAATATTTGCGATGAAAAATCAAACAATAGTGTAATGGACTACATTTTTACCTCATATGGGTAAACACATAGAAGGACTCCCTTCGGCCGTCGAAAAAGAGATATTAATATTTTTTTAATTTTAGCCTAATAAGACGCTATCACAAAGTTACCGTTTTCATATTGATTTCATGTGTTAAAGCATTTTACTGCTATTGAAGTGATTTCCAGAGCATGAAATAACAAGAAAAAACCAAAAACCACAACTAAAGGTGACACCTCTAATGAAATAAACAGTTGAAATGTTGGAGAAAATTAAAAGAGACGGAATCCTAAAATTATACGGTGGACTGACTTGCACTGTACATAAGGAAAATGAAAAAAATTCTAGCATGCGTGGTAGATATCCAAAAGTTCTTCATCAGCTGCTCAACGTTCCAGCTCAACGTAGAACTTCATGCCCCGTCTCCTCATGGAATCAACGAATACGAGCAAACGTTAGTGAAACCCGCTTTTGCCCTTGGCTATCAAAAGTTTGGTATGTGGTGGAGTAATAGGTGAACTAGTATTGAGTAACCTGCAGAATTATCCATTCACTATAGGGAAACATTTTTCCTTGGGATAGTGCTACAGCGGCTACCGTAGTGAAGTTGATGAAGATATAGAGTATGACATAAAACGAAACCTATAATTTATTTAATGATAAATATTTCTTCTCGTGATATGTTATTTTCATTTGTCGTCTTAGTATCCACTTAATTTGTGATAGATCGAATTAAGAATGAAGCTTACAACAAGCTCTGTGGACTACGAAAGAGTTTTTATATTGGCTTTGGGAAATATTGTAGCCAAGAGCAAGTATTATATGTCTTGGCTATAATGTAGAGTTAACCCAAGCCTTGGATACTGGGTGTTAGACTGTTAGTATGTTAGAGATAAGCAGCATTTACTAAGTTACTAACGAAGAGATGGCTGCTGGTAAAACTAACTAACAACTACATTCCAAAGAGAAGCGATGTTAGAGGGAATGCTAGAATAGTCCATTTGTCTTGGCTTAAGATTTCTGATTTGTAAATGGTTTTACACCATCTTGTCTGGCTATATCTCCACAGTATGGCTAAGAAATGCCCCTCCATAGTGTTTACTCTTAGAAAAAAAATCTGCATTCTTATTTTCTCTTGATGTGTATGTAACGGAAATTTGCAAGATAATAAAATACATAATTCTGAGATAATTTACCACCTCGCGTAGTCTAAAACTCATCAAGCTAAATAAAGCCATGAATAAATCCGCACTATGCTTTGTGCGCTCATATTTTTCTCTTTACTAAATTTGCTCTTTTTTCAATGAGGTCACCAAGAACAATTCCAATCCAAGCTAAAGCTGCACTTGAAGTTGAAAAGACAATTGAAACTTGAGCAGAATACTGTTAATTTTTTTACTGAATGTTTTTGTTATTTCCCAAGTAATAAATCAGATCCAAATGTACATTTGACGTGCAACCACAAAATTGTCATTTTTCACATAATGTTGGTTTTTTTTTTCTTTTTTCTTTGAACATGCAATTTTTACTTGTCAATGGTTTTGCCACTATTTGGCTGATGATCAAAAACAGACTTAGAAGGAGAAAAAATAGTCCAAACTAAATTAAATGTTGGAGAAAACTAAAATTAAAGGAATGGACGACACTGCAGAGTTTCAACAACCGATCCTTATGCAGGCATTCTCCTCTAGTAGTTATCTTTGATTGATTAATTCAATTTCCGAAGATTGGCAAAAAAAAAAAAAAAAGTCTCCATTATTTTATTTTATTTTATATGAATCTCATCTTCATAGACATGGTTCTATGCTGAAAGGAACCGGGAACATAGTGGGAATTAGGGAGAAAGAGTCCAAGGGCAAAATAGTAAAAACAGTTGGTGCAATAAGTGAGGGGACAAAAGCTGTGTTTTGTCAGTTGGATAAAGCGGGTTGCAGAATTTACAATATTCTGCCCAAAGTTTGTTTGGAAATGGGGGAACCTTATCTTTTATGTTTTTTAAATAAATGGTTTAATATTTTTAGTATAAGTCCAGCTGTAGTAAAGTTGAACTCCTTTAGTTGCTTCGAGTCTGTGGTTTTAGTTACTACTCCCTCCGTCCCATATATATAGGCGGAATTTTGGTTTTTGTTTGTCCCACTAAATAGGCGGACTTTGTTTTCCAAGATGAATTTTTCCATATATACCCATATTTATTATACATAGGTAATTGTGTTGGAGATAAGACGAAGGGTAAAACAAGAAAAAACATATAAAATTATGAATCACATGCAATTTTCTTAATCTAAGAGAATTGTCTCTCTCCGCCTATATATGTGGGACGGAGGGAGTATGTCATTTAGTTGTGTCGTGTTGAGTTAATTAGTGTTTGGGTCCTATATTTCGGTATGCTTTAGTGTTTGGGTCCTAAGTTTGTCCGTTATAGAGTTTGGGTCGTTGACCTGTTAGTCAACTAGATATTAGGGTCAAACAATTATAAAAGTTGATGGCCGTTAGCATTATTATTTGCACGATCAAAAGAAAAAAAAATTAAGAAATTAGAAACGGTCTGGAAGTGAAGCCAACCAGGAGAAGAAAACATCGAATCGTCGTTTAGCTTTTGTTAAGATTTCTTCGATGATTTTTCGCGTGTATGGAGAGGGATTAGATAAAGGATTTGATTGATTGATTTAGTGAATGAGTCAACCACCGGAACCAGCTCCTTAATTTAATCAGCAACTAAAAATTGTTAGTTTTAATCATGTTAAGATGAACTCTACTGATGAACAGCTATATAGATGAGATCATCAACAACAAAAAATCAAGATAGCATAATAAAAAAAAAAAAATCCATCCCAGTTCTATTGATGCATTCAAAAGGTAAGAAGATTGGGTTTGCAAGTAGATTCGAATTTTAAGCAAGTTAATGAGAGTTTGGATGACAACTGTGAGCTGTTGCTGTTGCTTTTGTGATTGTGTTGCCGAGATTGGTGAATGTTAATCAAGTCCGGTAGGGTAAGGATTGATGGGTTGTTTCCAATTAGTAATTGCAGGGGACGAGAACGCATTAAAGGTACTAGAAATCAATAAAAAAGATTAGCCTTCACCCCAAGCTTTATGCCTACAAACTGTTTGTGAATATTACTCATTAATTCACTTGTTTCAATAATTGGTATCGTCATTAACTGAAAGTTAACTATAACTTAACAGTTTGACCTAAAAAGCTAGTTTGACTAACGGGTCAACGACCCAAACACTATAACGGACAAACTTAGGACCCAAACACTAAAGGGTACCAAAATTTAGGACCCAAATACTAATTAACTCTGTCGTGTTTGTGTCTGTTTTGGTTACTACGCCCGTAAACATGTCCGGGATTATGTGTACCAGTTACTATGAAATACTAGCTCTAAGTGCGGGTATGAAAATTAGTCAGACAACATTTCACTCTGCAGGTTTAAGATCCTCTCGGCTCCGGAAACGTCTCAACATCAGCTTGCTTCAACAACATCATGTACATATGCCATCCTTAGCTTCAGTACCAAGTGATCCCTCTCTCCATGACGACTATCCCCGGCGGGTACTTAGTTTACCAACTAGGGATGATGACTGCGAGGAAATTGGGATTGGTTATCTCCGGTGGGTACTTCATTTTCCAACTAGGGATGACAAAATCTCGGAACTGTTGCCAAAAAATTATGGGCTACTCTTATGGGTAGTCTTTCAAGAAGCGCTAATAGTCTTAGCCTTCGCCTTCTACCACTCTCGAAGTAGAGTGTATCGCCGCACCTCCAACAAGCAGCTGACATAGGAGTCAAGAAGAAGCCGGGTGCGTCGTACTACCTGGCAGTTTCATACCACCAACAAGCTAGAGAAATCCATAATCAAGTTGTCCAACATGTTTCTATGTAAGTTATGTAGGCTAAGTGTGGAAAAACCGGAAAAAACCTCTGAACTAAAAGCGGATATCGCCCTACCACAGTCTTTACCTCTTAGACTCTTAGGAGATAAACTCTGTTATGATATTCCATATATGTAAGTTTGGTTTCTTAATAAATAAATTCCAACATTTCAAAAAAAAAATAAAAAAAAATAGTGTTATGAATCCTATCCACCTATATCGATGTGTAGCGGCTAAGAAGGCTACCCAGGATGAAATTTTCGAGGATCCTGTTGACTTGTATACCCGTATACAAATTAACAGGGGTATAATTGACCTTAAATTAATTGGGAAAGTAAAACACATTACCGAAGTAATTAATAATGTCGCTTTTGATAATATTGAGATTTGTGTTCCCCTGGCTAATACCCTTAGGTTTTGCTAATGAAAAATAATTAAACATTTAATCCACACGTTTCCTCCTTTTTACCTCTCTCTTCTTTCTTTGTTATCTTCTCCATCTCCATTTTTATCTCACGAGTCACGACATCCTTCATCTCAATTTTCATTATACTGTAAAATCTAAATCATATGTTTCATAGCAATTCAATAACAGATTTTCACAAACAAGATAATCTGATGGGTGCTAGAACTTATCACAAACAAGATCCATATCCAATAACAGATCAGAAAACTAATTTTTTAGATTGTCATGCAAATTAATGTAAAAGGATGATGGAATCAAGGCAGAAAAGGAATTGGATGTTCTTCAAATTAAAATGGAACAAGTTGTTTATATATTAAATCGCCCAACAGACTTGGGTGTTCAATAATTTATCATGCTTTTTTTTTTGGGCTTGATTAAGAATTTGGGTTTGTTCCATGGAGTTAAGATGTTTATCAACAAAAGCAACTTATTCACGGATCGCAAATAAGCATCAACAACAACAATAAAATCTCCATAATTCCTAACTGCAACTTCTTGTTGTTGTCTCTGAATTCTTATGAAACAGAAGCGAGAGGTAGAATCTAACGATGAATCCATTGATTAGTTGATGAATACAAATTCAACTCTATGAAAATTTAGGGTTCGGATTTTCGAAGAGAAATTTTATTGATCCTTATTTTCTTTGGTTTTTCAAATCCAGGAGAAAGAGTTTTGACTTTTGAGTTTATGTAATGGTTTTGATTTTTATCAGAGAAGAAGAAAACTCAATGGTTTGATTGCAAAATAAATATAAAAAAACGGATTTAGAAGGATATTAGTGGAAATAATCTACCTAGAAGTAATAAGATTTCATTCCCAAAAAATTTCAAGTTTCCCAACAAAAATTTAAATATCCAACAAAAAAATAATGATATTTTAATTTTCTTAACGTATGCCCAGCTTCCCAGCTTGGGCGGTATCACTGCCATTTGAATTTGGCTTGTAAAGGAGTTTTTCCCAGCTTCCTCCACTGCTTCTTCTAGTTGTCTCATTCCACTATTTCTTTTCGCAGTCATCATTTCTCTTATTTCCGCCATTTCTTTAAGAATTTCTTCACTTAAAGTTTGATCTAAATCCTCTTGCATAGGTATTTTTAATCTTTCTTGCCTCAATCTATTCTCATGATTATTCTGACGTACTGTCTCTTGTATCTCATATTCTTCAGCTTCTTCTTCTCCTACGCCTTTCAGTGTTCACATTAATCTGTGCTCTATTATACCTTTCAGCTTCTTTTGTGCGATCATGTCGATGTCTTAACATTTCTCTTTTTTGTGGTGCAGTCCTTCCTTGTTCTATGTTATCCATGTGATAACGTTCGCACTACCTTACTCGATTAGCATGATTGTTTTGACGCAATGCTTCTTGCAATTATCTCTCTTCAATTTCTTCCCTTCTTCTTTGTCTATCTCTTTCATCTCTCGCACGTGTAATTTCCCTTTCACGCTCGCATTCTTCTCTAAACATTTCTCTTCCATGTAATATCATCTGTCCTTGCCTTGGGTCCTCTTCTTCTCTTTCAAAATTATGATGTGTGCGATGAAGAAGTTCACGCGGATGTTCATATCGGTTATTTCCCAAATCTTGAGCTACACGTCGTCTCTCTTGTCGGTCTTGTAAATTGTCATCTACTTGCAGGTTTTCTTCGATGGTTTCCATGTGTTGTATTCGCCTAACATCTCCTTAATTAGATTGACTTTGTCTTGATGAACTCCTGCTTGACCTCGACCTTGATCGTGCAGCGCTTCTTGACCCCTGTTCTTGTAATCTAACATTCTCTTCTCTTAAATCATCATTCTGACTAATCTTGCACCCCAGTCCTTTGTTCTTCAATTGTCATATTCTCTTCGTTTTCTTCAATTAATCTTGCATCCCAGTCCTTTGTTCCTCTTCTTTAGTAGGATTTGTTTGTGTAGTATGAATACTCACTCTATTCGTTTTCTTCAATTAATCTTGCATTCCCAGTCCTTTATTCCTCTTCTTCAGTAGGATTTGTTTGTATAGTATGAATACTCACTCTATCATAATCAATATCATTGTTCTACTCTTGTTCATGCTCAGGTCCAACTGGAATTTCGTTTCTTTGATTTTCTCTTAATCTTTCTTCTTGCTGTTCTGGATTTGCTCTTCTTCTTTCAACAATTCTATTACTCCTTTTAGTTGATGTTCCTTGTTCAACAGTAGATCCAAGTCTCACCATCTTCAACTTCCTATATTGATAAAGAATTAAAACGATTTCTCCACAATTTCCAGATCTTACTCTTTCCAAGATTCTATGAATTTACTACCAGGATTTATCACCCAAAGTCAAGTTTTAGCGCCAAAATGTAGTTGCGTGATTTCTACAACCACACCCCAATATATTTAGCCCAGTTCTAAGTAATCATAATGGAATTATTTTATTATTTATCAAGATTTGTAATTGGTTACAAGATATTACAATAACTTTACTTGCTCTCTAAATAAAATTTCTCTCTCCTAATTTCTTGTCTAACACACACTCAAAAGATCCCTCTCTATGTGATAACTTCTTCCCCTTATATAGGATTCTACATAGTGGATGACAGCTAAGAGATCCACTATTTTTGGAATCACTGTGCGTTACATTCACTCATGTACACTCACTCATTCTCGCACAGTTTATGCTTCGCATAGATCATCACACTATACTCGTGACTTTGCTGACATCATCAAATACGTCATCTTAATTTTACTATGTGCGATAGTCCTCGCTTACGTTAGATAATCTTTACTTCACATACTTATTGATATGTGCGATATTCCACTCCTACATCATTGGCCGAGAAAAACTACGTACCCTAGATGAAATGTTCCGATCCAGATTCCACATCCCACTTGTGACTATAGACTCCACATTGTCTTTTCAGCCGAGTTCCACCAGAAACCTTATTCCGAATGAGTGTTTTGCTCGGTGCTCACTCCCACTAGGCTTTAACCCTTGCACCAAAAATGTGGAATTTTATTTTGTTCACTCTTCTAAACGGTGTTAGTTTGGCATTTTCATTGGATTGGTTAAATAGTGTTAAGATAGCACTAAGTTGTGTACCAGAATTTGACTCGTGAATCGTGATACTGAATCTGCTGCTCTGAGTCTATGGCGACGAGTGGTAAAAAATAATTACAAATTGGTTTAGAGATACAAAAAAAACCTGGGGTCTTTAGGGCGACTCCAAAAAAATTAAGGGCAACACAAAACGACAAAAACTGTCATAATTGGTAGGTTATTTCACAATCGGTAGGTTATTTTCGGGACGTTTTTTTTAATCCCAAACTACCCTTTACAATCGGTAGATAACTATACAATCGGTAGTTAATCAACAATCGGGAGTAAATTTAGTTTGTATAACTTCCGAATATAAAGTATCCCCAAAATAAAATCCTCTATCTTTTGAATTTTGACTATCCTATAATCGGTAGTAAATAAAGTTATCTTGACTCCCGATTAAAGTAGACCTTTGGCAAATATCCTACCATAATCGGTAGGGAATTTAGGTTATTTAACTCCCGAATATAGAGTAGCCCCAAAATGAGATTTTGCGAAAATCCTTTTTTTTGGAATTTTGGTTGAGCCTATAATCGGTAAGAAAGGAAGAGTTATCATGACTTCCGATTATCCTTGCTCTCTTTGCAAATATCCAACCATAATCGGTAGTCAAAATAGTTCATATAACTACCGAATATAGAGTAGCCCCAAAATCAGATTTTGCAAAAATCCTTTTTTTTTTTTTTTTGAAATTTTGGTTGAGCCTATAATCGGTAGTAAATGAAGTTATCCTGACTTCCGATTATCCTTGCTCTCTTTGCAAATATCCAACCATATTCGGTAGTCTAAATAGTTCATATAACTACCTAATGTAGAGTAGCCCCAAAATCAGATTTTGCAAAAATCCTTTTTTTTTTTTGGAATTTTGGTTGAGCCTATAATCGGTAAGAAAGGAAGAGTTATCATGACTTCCGATTATACAGTGACTCTCTTTGCAAATATCCAACCATATTCGGTAGTCAAGATAGTTCATATAACTACCGAAAATAGAGTAGCCCCAAAATCGATTTTTGCAAAATCCTACCAAATTCAATTTTCTCGTAGAAAAAAATCCCGTCAGGTCGAACACAAATGCGTAGGAGGGGCTACGCCTGGACCCCCTGCACCCCCTTTTATAGCGTACCGGCATTGTATTCATACCTCGTCCATGCCCGCACCGAGCTTTTTCAACTGCATTGGTTAAGCCTATAATCGGTAGTAAATGAAGGTATCCTGACTTCCGAATATAGAGTTGCCCCAAAATGAGATTTTGCAAAAATCCTCTATTTTTCTAATTTGGTTAAGCCTATAATCGGTAGTCAAAATAGTTTATATAACTACCGAATATAGAGTTTCCCCAAAAATGAGATTTTGCACCAGAGCTAAAAAACCTAAACTACCGATTATGAAAGGGTATACAAGTATGTTCAACTATTATTTTGTCTTTTGTGTCGCCCCTAATTCTTTTGGGGTCGCCCCTAAAGACGCCAGGCAAAAAAAGGCCCAAAGTTCAAAATTGATGTCATTACGAATTCCGTGCCAGGCCCCATGCATGTACCTCTCTTTCAGCAGAAACCTTGTGATGTATCATCAGTCGAGACATAGCAACTAGCAAGAATCTGAAATTGTCCACTATGGAAGTTATTGGAGAGCATCATCCATCTCTCGACTATTTCATTTTACTGCAACATTCATGGCATTACATAGATTCTGGCTTTATAATATCAACTATTCACCTGCTTATTACACTTGCATATATAAATAAACTACGGGTAAAAAAGAAAAGGGGAATCAATTGAATGCACTTCTTTCCCCCCTACAATATCCGCTATGATCAGCTGGGTTCGATTGTATTGTACTTATATTAATAAGATACTTAGATCATAATATCTATAAGGGACTATCTATTAAACAAAGATTATTTTTGATGCTGGCTGAATATGGCGTAGGATATTCACCTCCCTCATCACGAACGATGGCATGGCAAAGGCAGCTGTATGCATCTGGAAGAAACAAAGATGACATGTTCAGATTTAAAGGTAGACTAGATCGACAATGTTGCAATGTTAAGAGAGTGTGGGAGGTGTTGAAGCTGTTTACCTCGGAGTTGTAGAACCTGAGTTCCCTTGGGAAGTCAACAGCTCCTTCTATTTTCTCAATTGGATTGACAGGGTTCAAGAAATCAACAGTTGGTCCCTCAGTCGAGCATATTAGAAAACCTATCACACCACTGCAAACAACATTGCAGTCGCATCGCATTTCTTTCACGTTCGCAAATTAAATACCCAAGAACTATAATGTAACATACGAAAGAACATGAGTTTTACCTTGGGTATGTAGGAACACTTGTCCAGGCATAGTGGACAGAACCCTTGAATGTTATGCGGCAAATGGAAATCAAATCTTGAATAAGATGAGTATGGAGCCACATACTTTCCGCCATGTTGCAGAGAACACCACCAGGCCTCAATGCCTTAGCTACCGCTTCAAAAAAGGGTCTTTCAACAAGCTCCTGAGCAGGTCCTATATATATCAAAACAAAGGAGAACAATGTACCATTAATCTTACGGCCAATAATTTTAACTCAGCCTAAACATCGACGGGAAGATGGAACTGGAAGCATACCAACAGGATCAGATGAATCCACAATGATGGCATCATATTTTCCTTCAGTTGAATTACGCAAAAACTCTGCGCCTATTGAAGAAAATGATAGAATTAACACCATATGAGCATAAGTAAGTATTTAAACTTGGAAATGTCAAGGAATTGTTTTTGCATTTCATGTGGCATTACCATCACCAACATGGAGTCGAACACGAGGGTCCTCAAAACCAATAGATAGCTCTGGAAAGAACTTCTTGCTAACCTATAATTACCAATGCCAATGGATAAGCGAAATTTAAACGAACCATCCAAAAGATGAAAATTAATGCAGTACATACTTCTATAACCATATCATCTATCTCACAAATGTCAATGATCTCTACGGATTTATGGCGAGAAATTTCTCTTAGAACACCACCATCTCCGCCACCAATAACCAAAACCTACGTTAATCATACCCCAAAACAGAAATTAATAACAAAACTTGGAAACCCACTGCGACACGTAAAAGAAAGAGATTCGAAAATTACATTTTTTGGGGATGGAATAGAACAAAGTGGAAGGTGGGATATCATCTCTTGATAAGCACATTCGTCTTTCTCCGTCAATTGCACAATTCCATCAAGCACAAGCACTTTTCCATACTTCAATGACTGCCGGTAAACAAATGAAGTTCTTGGTCACAACGAACATTTTTCTTACGAAACTAAACAAAAAAAATCTAGTACATAGCTAAGGGAAGTGTACCTCGAAAACTAATATCTCTTGGTACTTCGACTTTCCCTTGAATAAGATCTTTTCTACTTTTAATGAATGTGCTTCTCCTACAGACATGAGACCACAAGCAGTGAATATATGCAACAAGCAAAGTTGAATCATGCATGAATTAGACTGGAGCTGGCATTTTGCATTTACCAGGCCACATAGGATTGTTATAGTACACATCGCGAACACCTTCTGCATTACAAATCGAACTACGAAAAATTAATTCATGCATTCAAGATTAATTCACAGCGTTGGAAACTATGCGTAAGTGTTACCAGAATAAGATGGAGCTTCGGAAAACCATCCAGAGACCACCGTGTCATGACATATTGCGTCGTTTTCGGCAGATGAAGACATGGCTTTCATACAACAAGACGGAATTGATTTATCTGTGCAGCTTTTGCAATCATCCTTGATTCCGTCCATTATTCTCAATTTCTAAATTACCAAGAAAACAAACAATAAAAAGTTGCCTTTGAGTCAGATCAGTAGCTTGTGTGTGTTATTCGATGAGTCAGACAGTAGATCTGACCCAGAGTCAGACATACTAGTTATGATCTCAAATAAATAAAAAAAAAATCAAAAACGTAAAAATTTCTTTCATAATCAATATATATTTAATCTATAAGATTCAATTTATGTATATATAGAGAGATTTCCCTTGACATAGACTTCGTTTTATCCATTTGTTCGAATGAAAAACATGATCATAAGATTCGTAACAGAAGAAAATATCTAAAGAAAAATAGAGGGAAAAGAGAGATCATGCCTGGTATAGTAATGTCGTTTCTTCTTCTTCTTCTTCTTTGTAAGTAATAATAAGTAATAACAGAAACAGAATAGGAATAGTTGTTTTGATAAGTAGCGGGAACTGAAGAGATTTTATGATAGGCACATAGCTAAACGTATTTATAGACGATTTTCTTATTTTTCGGTTTCCTTTTTGAACTATTTATTCACCGACCACAGCGGCACAAAAGTTCAAAGAGAATGACCGCTGAAAAATGTGCGGGCACGTAATCTTCATGTATGCTAGATTGCTAGTAGTAATAACGTATATTAAATAACATTGTATTAAAAATGCCACTAAAAACATACATATTTACAAAAATGTAATTGTCTAAAAATATACTCCCTCCGTCCCACCATTAGATGACCTACTTGGTCTAAGATATTGTCCCATTATTAGATGACCTATTTCACTAATCAAGGGGATATCTCTAAAACTACCATTTTGATTGATTATCGGTATCATAAGAAATATGTATAATTTGATATTCATGTTTATACTCGTTATGTAGGTGTTTAAAAATGATTTTTAACGGTACAAAATTTACGAAAATCTATGGTATAGTTTATGGTTTCTAAATTTTAGTACAAATTATTATCCATAAGGGTATAGTTGTAAAAAATACTTATTTCATTCATTGCCTTAAGAATTGTGCAAATTTCAACTAGGTCATCTAATAGTGGGACGGAGGGAGTATAATTTTTTTAAAATTTAACATCTTTCAAATTATATATCGGATATTTATAAAATTTATATATTTTAATAGCTCTTTGAATTATCTGTGTAACAAGTACCAAAAAGAATAGTAAATTTTTATTTGACACAAAAAAATTTACTGCTTTCAAATTTGATATTGCTGAATGAGTCAAATTCAAGTATGTTCATCGCATATGTGTTCTTACTAGTTAAACTGAAGAAACCCATAAATAAAATCTACGATTGGCGTGTTCATATTTCTAAGAACAATTACCAACCAAGCTATAGTTGCACTTGAAGAGGACACTTAAAATTTGAGCAGAAAATTGTTGAATTTATTAGTGATCCAAATACCCCACTAATTTGCTTTCATTACATTTGGTGTGCAATCACAAAATTGTCATTTTCCACATAATTTTTGTTTCTTTCAATGGACATACAACTTCTTCTTGTTAACATCAATTATTAAAGATTTTGCCACTCTATATGTAAGTACACTTATTTATCTCCATCGCCACGTGTACTAGCGGAACCCACGTGGAAGCCAAGTCATAAAGAGGATCGACAATAGGGGCATCCGTGGTGTCTAGATGACGTGCCATCTGTCAGACCAATGGTCGAAGATAAGGGGACATCCAAGGTAGATGATCCCGCTCAACACCGAGAGGTCAGCTGTACCCCATCACAAGATGAGACGCAATCAACTACTGGGATGGTCCGACCGACACGGACGTGACAAGAGAGGACCGACATCACCGGGCGTGGACCGACCGCCCCAACCACTAACATTTAATGCTGCTCGTAGGGCACGTGTCTGGATAACCAACGAAGAAGACGAGGGTTGATCAGCGTAATGAACTTGGGTTTTGTAGAATCCATGGGGTGATAGAGAAGTCCGCTAACAGGGCCTGAGCACAAGAAGATAAGATCTCAATGACTCTCTGTCGGTGGACCCACTTCAATTAGCTATATATATGTGTATCCCTTCCACATTTGAAAAAGGGGTCGAGATTAGAACTAAGGAATAGAGAGAGAATAGTGAGAAGTAAGTAGGTGTTTATGGAGAATCTCTCCATAAACCAGATAAATCATTCCCCCCTTTTCCTTTTGTAATCGTTTATGTCATAGTGAATAACACCAGATCCGTGGACGTAGGCCTTAGTGCTGAACCACGTAAATCGCCGTCTCCTTTATTGTTAGCACTTATGTGGTTTCATGCGTGTTAATGTCTCAGATCTACCAGTCTGGGAATGATGACGAGATCATGACAAACCCTATGGGTTTGGAATCTATGAGTCATCATCCGTCTAGGATTATTACACTGTACTCACATTTTAAATGCATATATTCAATCCATATATAGATTGTTTGTGACCACGCGGACCATACTGGGATCCCGTGTTCACAATTTGGCGCTAGAAACAGGGACTTTGTCCCGGTAAAAAGATTTATCCTTTCCTGTGACTTCACAGCCTCTACCTCAAAAATTTTACTTAAAAACACAGATAAACCCCTTCTTGGACTTGTTTTTCGCACATATTTGTGTCCTTTATACTTTCTACCCGCAGATCCGGATCTTTTACAAACACAAACTAACAGATCTATGTTTTCGAACTCTTTTTCGCACGTATTTATGTCATTATTGTTTTTCCACCACCGTATCCGGGCATCGCATAACCTTTAAACCACGCAGATCTGATTTTTAATGTTATTTCAAACACAATTACCGTCCAAAGATTTGGACTTTTTGCAAACGACCATCCATGGACCTTACCCTGGTTAAGTCCACATCCGTCTACATTATTCATATTGCTCGCCAAACTGACAAGCTTGAACTAACAATTAACCCGTGGACTCTTTGTCTCGGTTTACCTCCGTGCTTTCTGTGCAGAATATTACAATGGAAAAGAACAAAGATACCGGGAAAACAAAGATGTTTTCGAAAGAGACACCAAGGACTACACCGGTGCACAACCGGGAGCAAACAAAATGCCGTAGAATTCTCGGCCCAGGAAAAGACGCGAACGGAGCGGAAAGCACATTCCTTTCGGACGCGGGTATCATCGCAATGGAAGCAAAGAAGACCGCTGGGCAAAGAAAAACACTCACAACACCGAAGGAACTTCTCAAATGGTCGCCTCCAAAGTGACAGTTACAACCCGGCCCATTGAACCTCGAGAAGCGGTAGCAGAATCCGTAATCCGAACCCTCCATACGGGATGCCATGACCGGTGAACATAATATACCCACACACGCAAGGTCATACGGAAGGATCGAGCCGGGTAGACGACTAGTAGAGGAAGTCAACACCGAAGCCCCGAAGGACAAGCTCGATATGAGATAGGAACAAATCGGGAATCAAATCAATCTGCGCGATATTGGCGCAATTAGAAGAACTAAGAAGGAATCGAGAGATATACGCGGACGCGGTGGCCTTGCTAGCCCAAGAGAATCGGCAATTAAGAGAGAAGATCCTCCAAAGCGCGGAGCTAGAGAATCCAAGCAGACTAAGCCAACTCTCAAGCGATACAAAATAGAGATCCGAGGATGACCCACGAAACGTCCCCGTAATAGTCGATCAAGAAGAGGAGCACAGAAAGGGTACGCAGAACAATAGAGGGATCGACAGGACTACCACCCGAAACCCGGACTACTATGATGAAGAAGAAGTCACAACTCCACAACCTACAAGGAAGGCACACCCTTCCATTCAAGAAGAACACTCTTGTTTGGCAATGGAGAATCTCCGCGCGGAGATGTTGCAGAGATTAATCAAATCAAGACCAAAGTGGGAGGTGGAAGACTAGAACAGATTATGAAGGAAGCCAACACCACCCCACTCGCACAACAGTTGGCCACCGCTATCATACCCAGTGCCCTGGTCCCATCCTTCGAGTGTTACGACGGATCCACCGATCCCGCCGCTCACCTACGATATTACAACGGGGTAATGGCCGATGGGACCACGACGAAGCTATACTTTGCGTATATTTCCCTTCAAGCCCGAAAGGATCCGCCTATCTTGGTTGGATAACCTCAAGCCCGGATGCATCAATTGTATGATCAACTCACGGAAAAGTTCTTGGCTACTTATATGTACAACAAGGTTGTAAACACGGGGATGGACAAGCTCTTCTCACTTGCAATCAAATACAAGGAATCCATTCGAGAATACACAAGATAGGTGGCACAAGATATGTCAAGCCATAGGACATGTGGACCCCGTGGTGAGTATTAATTCTTACAAATGGGGCTCGACGGGATGAGCCCTTTGTTTGTTGAAACCACGGTACCTCTCCAACCACGAAGGAGATTTGAGGATAATCATCGAAAAACATGCAAGGTTGGAAGAAATTCAAAGAGAAAACCCGAGAGCACAGGCTCAACGACCCCCACGGACCAATTCCGCGGAATTAGCGAACGAGATCAAGCGAACGCCAAAAGATCGGAAAGATGACCACAAAAGGGGTGGAAGAAAATTTGAGGACCGAGTCTACACAAAGCTCATTACCAGCTACTCACGCATTCTAAAGGAGATCAAGGATCGTGAAGACCTAGACCGGCCTTGGTCTAAGGGGAAACAACCACCGCCTCGCAGATCGAAAGAATACTGCGATTTCCACTGTTTCTACGGGCACTCAATCGAGAAGTGCAAAAATCTTAAGATAGCGATACAAAAGCCGATTGATGCGGGGATCTCAAAAAATATATAGAAAAGGTCGGAACCGATGACGGGGGAACCAACGCAACAAAACAGTCCAATTGCGAGGGTAATCGTACACTCGAACACTATATCCCGCTTCTAAAACAAAGAACCAACCCTAACCGCACGAGATAGGGAAAAGGCGAGAAACAGTTTGAAGACTATTGTGAGCTCTACAACTTAGATGGAAAAGAAGTGGAAAAGCACGAAGAGTGGATGAACGCACCCCCTAACCTTCGAGGCCGAGGACATTGAGGACGACATGGAAGATCACAACGACCCATTGATCCTCACTACGCCAATCGCAGGATGCAACATAAAGAAAATACTCATTGATGGAGGAAGCTCCGTAAACGTCCTGTTCTATGATACCTTCAAGCGTATGGAGCTTAATGACGAGCAACTCTTGACCTCGCATTACACCATCTACGGATTCAACGGTACGGCTACGAAGCCTGTCGGGGATATTATTTTGCAAGTAGATGCAGGTCCGATGAAAGTTAACGCCCGCTTTAGTGTGGTGAACACGCCTTCACCCTACAATGCCATTATTGGACGAAAATGGGTCCACAAGCTTAAGGGAGTCGCATCCACCTACCATCAATACCTTAGGTTTCCTACTCCCTTCGGGGTGATGGAAATCAAGGGTGATCAAGTTTCCGCAAAGGAATGCCAGGCAATGCAAATACGGCTAAATAATGAAGAAGATGAGAAAAGAAGGACTCGCAGGGCCGAAACAAAGCAATATCCAAGGACAAAGCCATCGACGAGTACTTGGAAGAGATCTCGGGAAAAACTTGTATAAAGGGAATTCGTAGGAAACAGGAGGCATCAACATCAAACGCAAGCCGGGGCGCTCTTGCGAACAAAGAACCCGAGCCTACCAAATAGCAATTAAAGAAAGTTCCTCATTGGGGGGAACCAAAACCCACATTCACATCCTTGGAAGCGGTGAAAGAAATTAACATAGGAACGGAGGAATATCCAAAGAAGATCAAGATAGGAACTCTAATGGACGGAGAGAACGAAGCCTCACTAATAGAACTACTAAAGGAATACGCGGACATCTTCGCATGGAAACTATCCGATATGCCTAGAATAGACCCACGAGATAGTACAACATGAGCTACGCATCAAACCCGGCACACCCCCTGTACGACAAAAGATACGAAAGGTGGCTACAGAGTATCATAAAGCAGTAGAAACGGAGCTGCGGGAAGTGTTGGAGGCCGGCTTTATAAAAGAAGTCAAATATCCCACTTGGATCTCAAACATGGTAATAGTACCAAAGAAGAATGGAGGGGTCAGAATCTGCATCGACTTCACCAACTTGAACAAAGCATGCCCCAAGGATAGTTACCCGCTACCCAGCATTGACCAGCTAGTCGATGCAGTAGAAGGATACGAAGAGTTATCATTCATGGACGGATACTCCGGATACAACCAATTATTTTTGGCAGAAGAGGATCAGCAGCATACTGCATTTTACACACCCCATGGTCTGTATTGCTACATAAGGATGCCTTTCGGGCTCCGGAATGCGGGAGCAACGTACCAAAGGATGGTCGATGCTATTTTCAAGCCATGGATCGGCAGGACCTTAGAGGTCTATGTTGACGATATGCTCGTAAAAAGCAGGTTAAGGAAGGACCACCACCAGGACCTGAGGGACATCTTCGAAGCTATGAGAAAACACAATATGAAGGTAAACCCGGAAAAATGCACTTTCGGAGTAACCTCAGGAAAATTCCTTGGGTACCTGGTGACAAAAAGAGGCATCGAGGTAGATCCCGCAAAAATCCAAGCCATAGTAGACATGCCGTCTCCAAAGAACCTAAAAGAGGTACAAAAGCTCAACGGATCCCTAGCAGCCCTGGGAAGGTTCATCTCAAGATCCTCGGATAGGTGCAAACTCTTTTTCAACATACTAAAAAAAGGGACGAAATTTGAATGGACGGCATAATGCGAAGAAGCCTTCTTGGGTATCAAACAAGATTTAGCGTAAATCCCCATCCTTGTAAACTTAGGACCGGATGAGGTTACGGCACTATACATTGCATTGACAGACGATGCGGTAAGTCTTGCACTCGTCGAACCCACACAAAGGAGGAGCAACCAATCTACTATGTCACAAAACCCCTAATTCCATGGAAAGGAACTACACGAGAATCGAGCAGCCTAATCTTAGCCGTCGTATGGTCTACATTAAAACTAAGGACGTACTTCTTAACACACGACATACGTATCCCATGTCGAGCACCCTTAGAGACCATCCTCAAAGGCAAGGGGAAGGTAGGACGCATAGCAAAATGGAGCACGTACCTCGACCAGTTCAACATCCACTATGAGCTCCAACATTCCCAGAAATCGCAAGTATTAGCGGACTTTCTAGCAGACCTACCTTTGGACAACGAAGAGGAAGTGCGCATACAAGGATGGAAGGCTGTGGGAGCCCCGGAAATAGGAAAACTAGAGCCAAATAATATTCTTGAACCAGTAAACCCACGACAATGGAAGGTCTTTGTTGATGGCTCCAAAAATAGAGAGGGCGCGGGGATAGGCATCGTCATCACCACACCCACAGGGGACAAAATTGTGCACGCATTCAGGTTGGAATTCGAAGGCCATACAAACAACATCGTAGAATATGAAGGCGTGATCCACGCACTCCGTTTGATAATTGAATTAGGGATACAAGAAGTACGGTTGACAAGTGACTCACAACTAATCATACGGCAGATAGGCTACGAATACAATGTGTACGACGAAACGTTGATGACGTATATGGCTCTGGTACAAACATTGGCTGCCCAAATACCAAAAATCAAATTCCGACATCTGCGTAGGAAGGAGCTTAGACACGCAGATGCCCTGGCATACATATCATCCATGCTTAAAAATGAGGATGTCAAAGCCATCAAGATAACAAGAGTGTACGAACCATCCATCAAGCTCCAAGAGACATGCGCGGCTAACCGACGCAAACCTAAGGAAGAGGATATCTCTGATGATGATGTCGGAGAGCACATATTCGACGACTTCCAGGACGATGATATCACACGACGAGCTGACGAAGATGACGATCACAGTCAGGAAGCAGATTGGATAATCGAAATCCATTCTTTCTTAAAAGAAGGGAAACTCCCCCAGGATACCAAGCAGGCTAGAAAAATACAATCCAGAGCAGGGATGTACGAATTAAGGGACCAAACCTTATACAGAAAATCATTCCTCGGGCCACTTCGCCGCTGCCTATCCTGGTCAGAGGGACATATCATCTTGAAAGATATCCACAGAGGAGACGCGGGGAATCACAGTGGAATGAGGTCCCTAGCAGATAAGGCAAAGACGCAGGGTTACTACTGGCCTACCATGATCCAAGACGCAGCTAGAATGGCGAAAAGATGCGAAGAATTTCAAAGGTTTGGTAAACGAATCCACGCCCACCACAAAGCTAAACTCCGTGGACAGTCCGTGGCCCTTCGGGAAATGGGGTATCGACATAGTAGGCCCACTCGTATCGTCGGACTGGGAAGAGAAGATTTACGATAGTGGCAACGGATTATTTCAGCAAGTGGGTAGAAGCAAAGGCACCGGCAAGAATTCGGGATTCGAGACGTGTTTACTTTCATTTTCCAAAATATCATCTCTGCAGGGTTTGGCATCCCAAGCAGAGATAGTTTCCGACAACGGTAAACAACTACAAGGGAAGAATATCGACTTACTGTTCGACACCTTCAAAATTCGAAAAAACAAATCCACCCCCATATATCCACAAAGCAACGGACAAGCAGAAGCCACAAATAAAACTTTGGCGCTTATCCTTAAAAAACAACTAGATGAATACAAGGGGCGATGGTGTGAGCGGGTTGCATAACGTTCTGTGGGCATATAGGACGACTCGAAGGTCAGCTACCGGAGAATCTCCATTTTTACTCACATACGGAGCAGAAGCAGTAATCCCTACGGAAATCCTACTTCCAACAACAACGACAGAAGCATGGGAAAAGAACCTCACCACGGACATGATGTTGGAAAAGCTTGACGATCTCGAAGAAAGGAGAGAAGCGGCACTACGGAGAATGGAAAACTACCAACGCAGCTAGCCGAGAGAATATAACAAAAAAGTGAAACTAAGGAATTTTGTAGAAGGGCGTTATGTGTTGAGAACCATTCCCCAATACCGCGAGAAAAGAAGTGGGAAAATTAGCACCAACTTGGGGAGGACCCTACGTAATACACGACATCGCAGAAATGGCACTTACTATCTGCGTAACTTGAAAGGGGAAATCCTCATGCATCCTTGGAATGCCAAATATCTCAAGCCATATTACCCATAACCCACCACCCGCGTATGCATTTCAGAAGAAGAAAACGGATTCACAAATCCGCATGTCTCTATCTCTGACGAAGGAGTAACGCGCCTTAACTTTTTAATCAATACAAGCTTTCATTTTCAAATGACACATCCTATAATATTCTATTCATTACCCATACACATTTCAATTTATTCCAGGTCACAACCTATACCGTATGAGACACATGTAAATATTTACACAATGTACATTGTAAACCATGCCACATCTTAATAAAACATCGATACTATCGTTACCCCGTGGACGTAGGCCTTAGGGCTGAACCACGTAAATCATTGCATCTGTATAGTTATTATTATTAAGAATTGGCACTATACTAAGAGGGATATCCCGCACAAAGCGCGGATCATACCCACGGCAATATACCGGGCAATACACACACACGCAACATATCGGAGCATACAAATGCAATCTCCGGAACTCCTCCATAAGTGTCTATAAGTGTATGACCGGAGGCGACTTCCTGAGAATGAGATACCCGAGCAATATTACAAGCCACGAACTCAAGGGAATATATCCTTGAACGTCGGCCAGACCCCCACCGTTCGTAAATCCTCTCGCCAAGGAATTAGTGGGGCGGGTGCAAGGTCACAAGACAATTAGGGGGATATCAACCTACGGAATTGCACGAGACAATACACTTTCTCAAATTCAAAATTGATAAACACTACGGAATTACTCATTATGTTTAACTTAATGCGTAAAGATGATAGATGTAAATTCAACAAAATTCAAAGTCAGATTTAAACACCAAAGTTTGATCTAGTACATGGCAGTTGATTACAAGCCCAACAAGCAAAATAGCAAAAACGCCAAAAAGGATAAGCAATCGAGATCAATCCCTAGCATAGTAGCTACGGTCTCATCGAGAAGGAGCGTTATCCGTGAGTTTATCCTTCATTGATGAGGGAACACTACCACCCGAGGAGGGTCCGGAAGAAGTTGACGGGGAGCGCGGGCACGGGCGCCAGGGTATAATTCTTGGTCAGCCCATGACTCTTCTTGAGATCCAGCTCAATCTCACCGAGAACCCTGTTAATCTCTTCGCTAGGCGCACGAGCCACGAAGCCGATGGCTACGTTCTTCATCTCACTGATTCGAGGGAAGCGGAAAGGCTGGGTCTACCCTTCGATTGGCTTGTTTCAACATTTCCTCCCGAGAATTCACTTGGCCCTCCAATTGAACTACCTTAACCCGAGCTTCGGCAAACTTTCCATCCCATGGCTTTAAAATTTGTCCTTGGAGCTCTACGGACAAAGGAGAAAGACAGAGTTATAACAAATACAACACAAAGCACACTCGATGACAAAAACGTATACCTTCACAATGATCAACCGCGGAATCCTTTGCTTCGCGGCATAATCATATTCATCGATAACCTATCATAATCTACCGAGAAGATTATGAGCATGCGACTCGCGCTCAGATCATTTCGAAGCATCGAGTCAGAATGACGATATCGATTAACCTCATCATTCTTCGATTCCAATCCCTTGTTAAGGCGATACATAGTCACCTCTAAGTCTCTCTCATGCTCAACCTGACGAGCCACATCAGCTCGAGACGCGGATAAAGCACCACCGAGAGCACTACACGCCCTAGCATCGTCTCTTTCCTTGGCAAGACGCTGCATATAAGTCCGCACATCCGAGGGATGAGAAGACCGCGCTCGCCGCAGCTCGTCTTCCATTACATTAAGCTTAATTTCTAAAGAGGAAATCTGCCCGCGGGCTTTCTCAAGATTATCCCGCGTCCATAAAAGAGCCCCGTTGAACAAGTGACGGTCATGGTTATTTCGATTTTGAAGATCTACCAAGCAATGCTTTTCTTACGCCATTCTTCGACCATAGCGTTATGAACATCCGCGCGGGCATTCCATTTCGCCCCGACTCACTCTTAAGTTTTTCAACTAACTCAAGAATGCGACCTTTTTGACGAGCCCTCTCATCCCGAAGCCACAACAATTCGGGGACTCACCACCGAAGACGATGACGGCGGGAGGAGGGAAGAAGGAGAAAACTCGAGAACAAATAAGGAGCAGGAAACTACCAAAAGAAGAGGAAGCGCAGACACTGAAATAGACGAGGAGTTCTTCTCAAGAACCGCTAACTTGGCCTTAACCGAGGCCGGATCGGAGCGTGACTTTGCCTCCTCCGCGTCCCCGCCGCTCCTTACGCTAGCGAGACCCTTCGGCTCCGCTATTTCCTCATCTTTCGCAGACCGAAGCTTCCACGCCCGAAAGCGTTTCTTCACAATGCCTAGGAGCTTCCCTTCTAGCTTGAGAGACTTAGCTTTGAAGAGCCGGTAAAGATGATGGTTACAATACTCACTCCTCATCATCTACCAATCAAAAAGGAAATTAGTTCACAACACTTTTAAGCAAAATCGGGGATAAAAGGAACCGGACAAACCTCCAATAATCATTGCTTTGGGGATAATCGTCCGGTACCCATCAGCAATGGCCATCATGTCAGCAACTGTAGGGGGGATCCACCACGAGATCAATCCCACTGGTCACAAGATTCTTGCCCCACCCTCGATCTACCACCTCCTCAGGGGTTAACTCCATCTGCCTACGAGTAAATGAATCTGAACTCTTGTCCCCTTCAATCACCGGGGCAGGATGAGGTACAACAAGCAAATTTTTCTTTCGCAGCCAAGCCAAAACGGCATCATCGCCATCCGCGGCCAAGGACCGCGTAAAGTCATCCGAAGGAGAGTCTAAGGATGTCCCACCAAACGAGGCACCAGTTGTGCTTAGCGTCAAAACCCCACCAATGGTGGAGGAGGTGCCGACACAAACCTCGGGATGTACTGCCAAAACCCCAGCATCAGACCCACGTGTGGGGTCACCACCGCAGCTATCCTTAAGGACATTCCAGTCATCACCATCGGGAAGCAGGGTGAAATCCGAAACAAACCCCATAACGCTGGCCATGTCGAATGATTGCTCCCCAGATAAAACCCTACCAAAAGAAAACTCATCACAAGCACCCCCATCCCTGTCACCACTCCCAAGAACAACTCCCTTACCTTTTTCTATAACATCCCCACTGAACTTAGTAGCCCCCTCGGCCTGATATCCACCACCACTACCAATGGCCGGATCTCCACCACCACCAGTAGTCTGAGCACCATCACCTCCACCACCACCAGTGGTCTGAGCACCATCACCTCCACCACCACCAGTGGTCTGAGCACCATCACCTCCACCACCACCAGTGGTCTGAGCACCATCACCTCCACCACCACCAGTGGTCGGACCACCATCATCTTCACCACCATCAGTGACCTGACCACCATCACCTCCACCACCACCAGTGGCCTGACCACCATCACCATCACCTTCTTGAACAGGCGGAGAAGTCTCAATTCTCTCTTCCCTATCAGAAACATCCTCATCGCCATCCACGGGACTATTAACATCCTCGAAGTGTGAAGAGCCCTCGGTGGGAGAATTCGACGATTGTTTGGGATTAAGTTTCTTATTTCTACGCACCTACAACACACAATGATCAACATTGTCATCTCTTTTCCTTGACATAATCAACATTATTAAAGAAAACGAAGGGGCATGTATACGTAGAAAACAAACAACACACCTTAGTAACATCAATATTCGCGGGAGGAGGTTAGCATCGGAGAGATATCCTCGTCTTCCGCGACATCAACATCGCGATTATAAGCAAAGTCCATACCTTCAAAGCTCATCTGCCAGGGGCAATAATGGGCATAACGAGCGGGAGAAGCTTCGCGATAAGGACTGTTATCAGTAGGCTGCCAACTATGGGGTCCAGGGACCCAACCATAGGCCCACGGACCAACAACTTCAAGAACAGTGGCATACCATTCATAATCATGATCACGCTTAATTCTCTCATCAGCGGGAATATGAAGACCGTCAGTACCAGGAACCCTAGCCATCTTGGAATCACTCACCTCGCTCAAAAGGCGAATTTCCCTCTTCCCAGAAGCAATGTTCCGCAGACTCACAGACCACGGCTTACGAGTTTTCCTGTGAACATAATCTCCGAAGGATCTGTTGAAGTTCTCAGGAGTATACCACCCTTTCTCCTCCTCTAGTTTAGTGGCATAACAGGTCATCATCGTCTCCCCCTTACTACGAAGATAGCATTCTCGGAGATGACGAAGATAATTCCCTGTCAACTGCTGCACCCCACGATTATGGTTTTTTTTGGCAGAATTACGGCTAGACAAGACCCGATAGTAGAAATCATCACCAGCTCTATATAAGGGCAACATCAAACCAGCCTCGAAAGCACCCACGGTCGGTCGACCCAAATGAAAGGCATCATACCGATAATTGGTAACCATCTCATAAGTTACATCTTTATCAGGGGCATAAAAACGCACTTGGAAGTGCTGAAGACCGTGCTTCAATTTGAAAGCTTCAAGATCAATATGCCTGAAAGTAAACTTCTTATTACCCAAAGGTAAAGGTCGAAAAGTAACAGCAGAATCATCCTCGAAAGCATCTCCAATAGTATCTTCCGCAGAATCCGCTGCCTTCTTCTTAGGAGGAACTACATCTCCCGAGGATTCTATTTCCTGACCTTTCTCTTTGAAGACGAGTTTTAGTCGACTTACCTAAATTAGGCACGGGTGGATTAGTCCGTGGTGGAAGTTTGGTACGGAGAGGTTGTACATCTAGAGGATCGGTCTTGTGAGTCTCTTTGTCTCTTGGAGACCCATTTCTAGGGCGATTCACGGCATATCTAGACCCCGTGGCTGATCACCCTTTTAAGTAAAGACCTCGACCCGAGAGGACGAAGACATCCGTCCTTCCGAGGATTACCATGGGTAAGTGAAGGCGAAGCTTCATCCCTAACATTGGAATCATTCCGAGGAGACCTGTGAGGACTCGACGGAGGAGTTTGGTAAGGAACCCGCGGATGATCGGACATACCTACGGACACAAACACAAATAAAAGCGCAAGTCAGAGACAAATAAGATCGAAAAATAAGAAATTTTCAAGAACAACAACAAACGTAAAGAAAACCCTAGACTCCATCTGTAATTACTTAAACTCTCGAACTGTTACTCAAAATCCAAAGAAGAAAAATAAGATCGAAGCGAAGTGAAACATACGACTTAGCGGTATCAATTCTCAAATCCTTGGATATACATAAGATTAAACTCATCACCAGTGCATCACCAGAAAATCAAGAACTCAACAGGGTCGGACATGGCGATTAAACGGAAGGAAAAACCATACCTAAACCTCAAAGAATAAAGCAGCAACAAAGATGGCAGCGATGGTAGCAGCGACAGCAGTAGCAGGAACAGCGGCAACAAAGATGATTACAAAGGTAACAGCAGCAGCAGTAACAGTGGTGTCAGAGGAAGTTAAGAAGGAGAAGAAGACAATGGAACGGAATAAACAGAGAATATTTAATTCACATTCTCTCATTCTCCCCTCTTAAATAAGAACAAGAAAAACCGTCCACTACCCAATAGGCAGTTATGGCCGGGTAAGGGAAAACGTGCACAATAAATGCAGGTAACACCTTTTTAGGAGAAGTTATGAGGAGGGAGATAAAAACGTACCACACGATTCTTCTTCCCACTAAAGCTAACGCCCAGTCACAAGAAGAGGGGCAAATTGTAAGTACACTTATTTATCTCCATCGCCATGTGTACTAGCGGAACCCACGTGGAAGCCAAGTCATAAAGAGGATCGACACGTAGGGGCATCCGTGGTGTCTAGATGACGTGCCATCTGTCAGGACCAATGGTCGAAGATAAGGGGACATCCAAGGTAGATGATCCCGCTCAACACCAGAGGGTCACTGTACCCCATCACAAGATGAGACGCAATCAACGGCTGGGGATGGTCCGACTGACACGGACGTGACAAGAGAGGACTGACATCACCTGGCGCGGACTGGACCGCCCCAACCACTAACATTTAATGCTGCTCAGAGGGCACGTGTCGGATAACCAACGAAGAAGACGAGGGTTGATCAGCGTAATGAACTTGGGTTTTGTAGAATCCGCGGGGTGATAGAGAAGTCCGCGGAACAGGCACAGAGCACAAGAAGATAAGATCTCAACAGCTCTCTGTCAGTGGACCCACTTCAATTAGTTATATATATGTGTATCCCTTCCACTTTGAAAAAAAGGGGTCGAGATTAGAACTAAGGAATAGGAGAGAGAATAGTGAGAAGTAAGTAGGTGTTTATGGAGAATCTCTCCATAAAACCCGGATAAATCATTCCCCCTTTTCCTTTTGTAATCGTTTATGTCATAGTGAATAACACCGGATCCGTGGACGTAGGCCTTAGTCTTTGAACCACGTAAATCGCCGTCTCCTTTATTGTTAGCACTTATGTGGTTTCATGCGTGTTAATGTCTCAGATCTACCAGTCTGGGAATGATGACGAGATCATGACAAACCCTATGGGTTTGGAATCTATGAGTCATCATCCGTCTAGGATTATTACACTGTACTCACATTTTAAATGCATATATTCAATCCATATATAGATTGTTTGTGACCACGCGGACCATACTGGGATCCCGCGTTCACACTATAAGTGAATGGTTGATCGAGGACAAACTTTGGAGGAAAAAATAAACAAGAAAAAATAGTTTAAACCCAACTAATTTAATCTGAAATTAGCATTCATTAGTGTAAACATAGAAATGTTGGAGAAAACTCAAATGGAACATAACATAGTTTCACAAATAATTGTTGCTCATCGGGATGAAACAGTGGTCTTTAACAAGCAGGTGGAATTTATCTTGATACTCGGACAACATATCAGGAATAACATTTTCTGTTTTGGGATGTTCAGCGCAGTCATCCAGTTCTACTAATTACCTTGGGTTTATTATGAGAATTAAAGGAGGTAGTCTGTGCTTCAACAGTAGGTTTAAGTTAGTCAGCCGTGTCAATCTACCTTCCTAACATTAACTAAAAAAAATGTCTGAACTGCAATAAGGTGACGGTAACAGATTATCTCCTAGGTGCTTTTTCAATTTCCTTAAAGTGTCATTTTCCTAGTAATAACTTCAGTTGGCTTCTCACTTCTGTTTATGGTCATGTGTTGTATTACCAGAAGAATCAATTTTGAGCTGAGTTGAGAGATATTCAAAATCTTTGGAATGAGCCTTGGGTTCTTTGTGGGGATTTTAATTCCACTATATTTATGCATGAAAGGTCTGGCAGACCTTACCTTACGAAATCTATGAAGAAATTTGAATCCTTAGTGCAAAATCAACAGTTGATGGATCTTCCTCTTATTGGCACCCATTTCACTTGGAGTAGAAATTCTTCTTGGAGCAAGCTTGATAGGTTTCTTATCTCGTCGCAATGGGAGGACAATTTTAATCGCATAGAGCAAGCTGTGCTACCTAAGCCTTTCTCTGATGACTTTCCGATTGTGTTAACTACTCAAAACGATGGTTGAGGTCCTACTCCTTGCAGATTTGAAAAAATGTGGCTGGAGGTGATAGGTGTCTAAAACACCTTGATATTTATCTATTGTTTATGCTTTCTTTGTTATGTTTTCTTGTAAATTATGTATCTTTTGTTTGATTTTGAGTTTCAGGTGCTTTGGAGCAAAAGAAGAGGAAACGTCGCAAAAGGGCTAAAGTGTCATTTCATGTGCAACTACCGATGGAGGCGAATTATCTCTCATTATTTGCTTTTATTTCTTCTTCTACGAAAGGCATGTCGGCTTTAGTGATGAAAGTTTTGTCCGAAAAGCATGGCAACCTTAGTGATGAAATTGAAGAAAAGAAGTAAATATGAGAGGTAAGAGATGGATGCTCGAGGAACTACTAAAAGCACCCGAGAAAAGTGTTAAAGGCACCCCCGAAATGTAGGAAGAGTTGATAAAGTCACCCAAGAGTTTTTCACTATATACAGACCCAAAAGTTATCTTTGTACCCCCACAAAATGCTAAACGTAGCCCAAATTGCTAAAGGGACACATTTTGTTGGATAAGGGAAGGTCATCTTCTTCATTTGAACAACATGATTAGATCTTGTGGATCCAAGCGCATGCTTCTTGTCAGCAGATTACATGATAATTCCACGCTTGTTTAGGCGACGGAGACAGGGAGAACACACACATATTGCTATCCAAGTGTTAATTTTTTTATTTTTCCATTTGGTCTGATTGGTCTGGTCTATTTTTTCTTTTTCTTTTTCTTAGTAACTCAATCACTCTATTTCATCCTAGCAGTGGTAACAACTTGAATCGTGAGCCCCACCTATTCACTTAGAGAAACATAGTTTTGAAGAGAAAACAAAATAAAAATAGAAGTGAAAAGGACTCAACGAGATATGGTGAAACTACCATGTTATTTCTAACACCTGAGCTCTGTGCTTTTATGAATAGACTCTTTAGATGTTTCCATCTAATCAGTTGGTTCCTCAACTCCTACAACCAAAATGCTTCCATCCACTTAGATTGGTTAGTGCCATCCTTAATAAGCATAAATTTCTAGGCTTTGGAGTTTATTTATTCATTTATTTTTATTTTTTTATTTATTTTTTATTATTAAAAACTAACTAAAAGTTCTTCCCTCACCCCCACACTTAAACCTAACATTGTCCTCAATGTTTCCATGTGCAACCTTAGTGATGGCAACCTTAGTGATGAAATTGAAGAAAAGAAGTAAATATGAGAGGTAAGAGATGGATGCTCGAGGAACTACTAAAAGCACCCAGAAAAGTGTTAAAGGCACCCCAGAAATGTCCCGGAAGAGTTGATAAAGTCACCCAAGAGTTTTTCACTATATACAGCCCAAAAGTTATCTTTGTACCCCCACAAAATGCTAAACGTAGCCCAAATTGCTAAAGGGACACCGCTGTTGGATAAGGGGAAGGTCATCTTCTTCATTTGAAATTTAAATTTTGGCGGGAAAACTTGGTTTTCAATGGCGGCAAATTAGGGTTTGTAATTTGAGCGATCTATAATGAGACTAAAACGGCGAGAATCATTGGGTTTGTTCCTTAGGTCCAACAGTCGGTAATAGTCTTAGGTTTTACTGAATTGGCTAGATAATCGGCGAGGAGAAGAATCAAAACTCACGGATTTTGGCGGGAAACTTGGAGTAGCGAGGCCGTTTTGGGTTCGATGATTGGAAGGCTTTCAATGAGATTCAATCGCCAAATAAGGATGGGATGGACTTGACTTAGCTAAACGGGCTGGTCACAGGTAATTCAACAAACCGAATTGGGCTCAATCATCCGATGGAAGCTAAAACAGGAAGGAAACAAACTCGGGTTGTGGAATACTTTTGGAAGTTACGTGGCAAAGGAAGTGAATATACGATTTGTTTCTATCCAAAGAAGAGTCTTGAGCGACTACGATTCAATCAATGACGTGTAGAAGATAACAGAGAATGAGAAAATCAAGTAACTTATAGTGAGAGGAAAGAAAATAATAAAAAAAAAAAAGATATTCGTGATATTCTAGAGTTTTATTCGACCTGATGCATATAAAAGGGGTGGTTAGAGTCCAAGGAGGACATACGGATACACACCATAAGACTGCTGCTGTTCGACAGTCTATCCAAATCTTTAAGCAGAAATTAGGTGAACACCTACACGATTATGTAGAAAGGTTTAATGAATTGTTATACCAATGCCCACATCACGGCTTTGATAAAGCCCACATGGCCCAAATATTATATGAGGGCCTTGATAGTGAAACTTAGAATGCGGGTAGAAACAATGAGTGGTGGAGAATTTACCCATCAAGACCCGGATGAATGTTTTGACGAGTTGGTCGAGTTAGGTGAAAAGACTCGTCAATGGGCTTCAATGAGGGAGCCCGAAATAACTAGGAATCCTATCCATAGGGTTAATAGAGTCGATAATGGGTCAGATATCCTTAGGCGTTTAGAGGCCTTAGAGATGAACCAAGGGTCAAACCAGGACTATGAGCGTAATAGTGAGCCTAGAACATACCCATGTACCATTTGTGGTGATCAAGGTCATATAGAACCTCTTGTCCCCTATTTTACCCTAGTGAAACTACCCGAGACCAGAGTTAGTGTCCTACACGGTGGTATGAACTCTAAATATGAGGGTCGACCCAAGTTTGACCCATACTTTAATACCTATAACCCCGGTTGGAGACATAACCCGAATTTTTCGTGGTCTAAAGGTAACCATCAAGGTAGCCCATCTAGCAACCCACCACCAGGTTTCTCTAGGAACCAAGCTCAAGTACAAGAACCGAACCCGAGTTGATAAGAAGGTGTCATCTCTAGAAGAAAGTCTAAAGCTCTTTATTGACCGTAGTGTGATAAACCATGCCGAGACTACCCAAAATATCAACCATATAAGTCAAAAGCTCGATGACTTTGTCTGACGAGTCGAGCGTAACCAACAAAGCGTTGACAGGGCTATTGCCAACCTAGAGACTCAAATAAGTCAACTTTCGAACCGGTTAAATGATAGGGAGAATGGGAAATTTCCTAGCCAAACAACTCCAAATCCGAAAGGATTAAACCAGTTAATGGTTCGGGTGGTTCTAGACACAATGAACATGTCAAAGCGATTTATCACCCTTAGGAGTGGTAAAACTCTAGAAAACTCGATAGAATCACCTAAGGATAGTAGTCAGTGAAGAGACCGAGGTTGACCAAACTTCGTCTAAAGACCCTAATGGGCCCGAATGTGCTAAGAGTCCAAGTAAGGAAGATATCCACGAGAGAGTGTACGTACCACCAAAGCACCATTTCCTCAAAGACTCGCTAAGAAAAAGCCTAGTACGTATCTTTGAAATCCTAGACATCTTTAAGCAAGTTAAGGTCAACCTGCCCTTATTAGATGCAATAAAACATGTCTGGCTATGGCCAAGTTCCTAAAAGAAATGTGCACTTGTCAAGAGAGACGCGAGTGTACATAAAAAGGCATTCTTAACCCAACAAGTTAGTTCCATAATCTCACAAAAGTACCAAGTCAAATTTAAAGATCCTGGTTGTCCCTCTTTGTCACATGTGTCATAGGTACCCAAACGATAAACAATGCGCTATTAGATCTTGGGGATAGCGTGAATCTTTTACCGTTCTCGGTATATGAACAACTTGGGCTAGGTGAGATGAAACCAACTAGGATAACACTACGGTTAGCCGATAGGTCATCAAAATCCCACGTGGAATTATTGAAGACGTTTTGGTTCGGGTAGAAAACTTTATCTATCCAGTTGACTTTGTGATTTTAGACACTCAACCTTGTCTCTAGTCAAGATATCAATATCCCAATCATCCTAGGTCGTGGTTCTAGCCACTTTGCAAATGCGAGTCATACATTGTCAACCGGCCTAGTAGAATTTTCCTTTGGGAATCGGAAAATCTCGTGAACGTTTTAAGGCGTTACAAGCCCCAGGACCCCGAACACTATGAGTCTATATGCATGATTGATTCTTTAGTTGAGAATACTTTTACCACAAATAGTGTTAGTGATCCTTTAGAGGCGTGCTTGGCCCATTTTGGAGCCTACTATGATGAGGATAGTCATTTTGAAGAAGTTAATGCGTTGTTAGATTCTCGCGCCGATAATGGATTATGGAAAATGGCGGCGTAAACTTAACCTCTTCCGCCAACAATAGATAAACCCCTACCATCATCGGTTAAAGCACCCACCCTTGAATTAAAGCCGCTACGGATACACTGAAATATGTATTTCTTGGTAATGAGAATACTCTTCCTGCCATAATTGCCTCTGACTTAGAGCCCGATCAGGAAAGTAGACTAGTTAGTGTTCTCTGTAAGCACAAGACTGCGATAGGGTGGACTATAGCAAAGATTTGAAAGGAATTAGTCCTGCTGATTGTATGCACCACATCTACCTAGAAGAAGGTGCCAAAACCTCAAGAGAAATGCGAGACGTTTGAATCCTAATATGAAGGAAGTAAATCAAATCTTGAGGTGCTTAAGTTATTAGATGCGGGTATCATATACCCCATATCCGATAGTAAATGGGTCGATCCAGTCCAGGTTGTCCCAAAGAAGTGCGGGATTACTTGTAGTTGCGAATGAGAATAATGAATGATCCCTACCCGTGTTACTACTAGGGTGGAGAGTTTGTATAGACTAAAGTAAGGTGAACTCAAAGAACTAGGAAAGACCACTTTCCTCTACCATTCATCGACCCGAGATGTTAGAAAGATTAGTGGCCACGGCCATTATTGTTTCCTAGATGGATACTCTGGTTATAACCAAATCCCTATAGCACAGGAGGACCAGGAGAAAACAACCTTCACATGTACATTTGGTACTTTTGCTTACAGCGTATGCCTTTTGGGTTGTGTAATGCACCGCAACATTCCAACGTTGCATGCTAAGTATCTTCCGGACATGGTTGAGCGATTTCTTGAGGTCTTTATGGATGATTTTTCGGTTTTTGGATCTTCATTTGAAGAATGCTTACACCACCTTACACTAGTTCTAGAACGTTGTAAAGAAAAGAACTTAGTCCTTAATTGGGAAAAGTGTCATTTTATGGTTAAATCTGGAATAGTGTTAGGACATGTGGTGTCCTCTAAGGGAATAGAAGTTGATAAAGCCAAGGTTGAACTAATTTCGAAATTAAGACCACCTAAGAATGTCACAGATGTTAGATCTTTCCTTGGCCATCTGGATTTTATCGTCGTTTCATCAAAGACTTTAGCAAGATTGCCTTACCGTCGAACCTACTTGCTAAAGATCTTGCCTTTGTATTTGATGAAGCTTGTGTTGCGGCTTTTGAGAAGCTAAAATCATTGTTGACTTCACCCTATCATCCAACCACCCGATTGGAACCTCCCATTTGAACTTATGTGTGATGCGTCCGATTATGCGGTTGGTGCTGTCCTTGGCCAACGACGTGATAAAGCATCTAGTGTGATTTATTATGCTAGTAGGACCTAAACGATGCCCGGATGAACTACACAACCCCGAGAAAGAAATGTTAGCCATCGTTTTTGCTTTGGAGAAATTTAGATCATATCTCCTAGGGTCTAAGGTCATAGTCTATTCCGATCATGCCGCACTCAAATACCTCCTTTCCAAGAAGGACTCCAAACCTCGGTGATTAGATGGGTGTTATTGTTCCAAGAATTTACTCTAGATATTCGTGATAAGAAAGGGTCAGAAAATGTAGTTGCTGACCATTTATCCCGTATCCTTAATGAGACTAGAGGTGATGAGAAACCGATCCTTGACACGTTCCCGATGAACAATTATTTTCCATCTCTTTGTTACCCTGGTTTTGCGAGACATTGTCAATTATTTGGTAACTAGTCAAATGCCCGACCATTGGTCTAAACAGGATAGAGCTAAATTCTTATGCGAGGTAAAATACTTTTTCCGGGATGATCCGTACTTATTCAAATATTGCCCCGATCGGATCATCAGTCGTTGTATTCACGACAACGAAATCTCCAATGTCGACTTTTTGTCATTCGGAGCTTGTGGGGCCACTTTAGTTCTAAGAAAGCTGCTGCGAAGGTTTTGCAATCCGGTCTTTATTGGCCAACTCGTTTAAGGACTCCCACCTATTTTGTCAAAGTTGTGATAGATGTCAAGCGTTAGGAAAGATGACTGACGTAATATGATGCCACTTAATCCTATACTAATAATAGAAATATTTGATGTGTGGGGTATAGATTTTATGGGTCCTTTTGTCAATTCTTATGGCAACTATTACATCTTATTAGCTGTTGACTATGTGTCTAAGTGGGTTGAAGCAATCGCTACCAAGACAAATGATCGCCACGTTGTGATCAAGTTTGTTAGAGACAATATTTTCTCTCGATTTGGTATGCCTAGAGCAATCATTAGTGATGGAGGTTCCCATTTTTGCAACCGGTATTTCGAGGCGCTCATGAAGAAATACTCCATTACCCATAAGGTTTCTACACCTTACCACCCACAAACTTGTGGCCAGGTTGAAGTGTCTAATAGGCAAATTAAATGATTTTAGAAAAAGACAGTAAACCCTACCCGAAAAGATTGGTCTTTGCGCTTAATAGAAGCTTTGTGGGCTTACCGAACCGCTTTTAAGACTCCACTTGGGATGTCTCCGTATAGACTTGTCTTCGGTAAAGCCTGTCATTTGCCTGTAGAATTAGAACACCGAGGTTATTGGGACATTAAACGGCTAAACTTTGACCTACCAACTGCTGGTGATAACCGTAGACTGCAACTCAATGAGTTAGAAGAAATTCGTAATGATTCTTACCAGAGTGCGAAAATTTACAAGGAGAAAACAAAAATATTTCATGATAAATCGATTATTCGAAAGACATTTGAACCAGGTCAGAAAGTTCTCCTTTACAATTCTCGTCTACATCTTTTCCCTGGTAAATAGAGGTCTCGGTGGACCGGACCATATTTTGTCAAAATTGTTTTTCCTCATGGTGCAGTTGAAGTTGAAAATCCGAAGACCGGAGAAACTTTCAAGGTTAACGGTCAACGGTTGAAACCATTCTTGGAGTTACCCAGTCATGCAATAGAAGAATCGGAGATGAGAGATCCTGTCTACCAGGATTAATTTGAACGGGTCACAAAGTCTGGCTGAAGACATTAAACTTAGCGCTTATTGGGAGGCAACCCATACATGGTGATGTTAAGGTCCCTCTGGAGGACCCTGCTATTGTACATTAGTTTTGTTTTTATTTTCTTTCTTTCTTACTCCCATAGAAGGATTGCTACGCTTCATCCAGGTACTATCTTTCCGACTTACCTCTTTATTCCTCTGGTTACTTATATTTTTGGTACTGCACTTTATTTGGAAACATTGAGGACAATGTTAGGTTTAAGTGTGGGGGTGAGGGAAGAACTTTTAGTTAGTTTTTAATAATAAAAAATAAATAAAAAAATAAAAATAAATGAATAAATAAACTCCAAAGCCTAGAAATTTATGCTTATTAAGGATGGCACTAACCAATCTAAGTGGATGGAAGCATTTTGGTTGTAGGAGTTGAGGAACCAATCTGATTAGATGGAAACATCTAAAGAGTCTATTCATAAAAGCACAGAGCTCAGGTGTTAGAAATAACATGGTAGTTTCACCATATCTCGTTGAGTCCTTTTCACTTCTATTTTTATTTTGTTTTCTCTTCAAAACTATGTTTCTCTAAGTGAATAGGTGGGGCTCACGATTCAAGTTGTTACCACTGCTAGGATGAAATAGAGTGATTGAGTTACTAAGAAAAATAAAAAGAAAAAATAGACCAGACCAATCAGACCAAATGGAAAAATAAAAAAATTAACACTTGGATAGCAATATGTGTGTGTTCTCCCTGTCTCCGTCGCCTAAACAAGCGTGGAACGCAGGATCCACGGGAATTATCATGTAATCTGCTGACAAGAAGCATGCGCTTGGATCCACAAGATCTAATCATGTTGTTAAAAAAAAAAGTTAATGTTCAGTGAATAAATCAACCGTTGGTTCCCTTGTATATGCCAGACGAGTTGATCTAGAATTAGGATTATCGACCGCTGGTTCCCTTGTATATGCCAAGTTGTGTTGATATTAGTCCAGACCAGTATCTCAATCCACTAGGATTCATAGGTTCATTTTGGTAGTGGCCTTCAGACAGATATGAGCAACACCATTCACCTAGTCAACATCAAAACCATCTACGCTTTTCCATATCCATCTCTTAATCTATCCATGTGATTTGTTGACTCCGGTTATGATGTCCATAGTGTAACTATCTGAGTAGAGCTCTGTGACTTATATATGAATTTTAGTATGCTTGAGTGCAAACTCGTGTACAGCAATTGGAATTTCGCATCAGGGTACTTCCTCCTATAGTCAATAAGTATGCCAACCAAGGAGATTCTTTAGTGCCTTCCAAGGTTCTGCGTAAATGGCTAGGGTCTGGAGTGTAAAGGTTTTGTGGGTACACCTCTGGTAAACCCTCCCGAGACTATAACTCGGCCACTAGGGCCACCTAGGGGTTTAAAGGCTTGTTATACGTGCTAAGTGTGACCGTATCCTCGACGAGATGGAGTTGTATGTAAAAAAAAAAAAAAAAAAAAATTTTAGTTTGATTTGCTCGAGGACTAGCAAAGTCTAAGTGTGGGGGAATTTGATAGGTGTCTAAAACACCTTGATATTTATCTATTGTTTATGCTTTCTTTGTTATGTTTTCTTGTAAATTATGTATCTTTTGTTTGATTTTGAGTTTCAGGTGCTTTGGAGCAAAAGAAGAGGAAACGTCGCTTAAAAGGGCTAAAGTGTCATTTCATGTGCAACTACTGATGGAGGCGAATTATCTCTCATTATTTGCTTTTATTTCTTCTTCTCTGAAAGGCATGTCGGCTTTAGTGATGAAAGTTTTGTCTGAAAAGCATGGCAACCTTAGTGATGAAATTGAAGAAAAGAAGTAAATATGAGAGGTAAGAGATGGATGCTCGAGGAACTACTAAAAGCACCCAGAAAAGTGTTAAAGGCACCCCCAGAAATGTCCCGGAAGAGTTGATAAAGTCACCCAAGAGTTTTTCACTATATACAGCCCAAAAGTTATCTTTGTACCCCCACAAAATGCTAAACGTAGCCCAAATTGCTAAAGGGACACCGTTGTTGGATAAGGGGAAGGTCATCTTCTTCATTTGAACAACATGATTAGATCTTGTGGATCCAAGCGCATGCTTCTTGTCAGCAGATTACATGATAATTCCCGTGGATCCTGCGTTCCACGCTTGTTTAGGCGACGGAGACAGGGAGAACACACACATATTGCTATCCAAGTGTTAATTTTTTTATTTTTCCATTTGGTCTGATTGGTCTGGTCTATTTTTCTTTTTCTTTTTCTTAGTAACTCAATCACTCTATTTCATCCTAGCAGTGGTAACAACTTGAATCGTGAGCCCCACCTATTCACTTAGAGAAACATAGTTTTGAAGAGAAAACAAAATAAAAATACAAGTGAAAAGGACTCAACGAGATATGGTGAAACTACCATGTTATTTCTAACACCTGAGCTCTGTACTTTTATGAATAGACTCTTTAGATGTTTCCATCTAATCGATTGGTTCCTCAACTCCTACAACCAAAATGCTTCCATCCACTTAGATTGGTTAGTGCCATCCTTAATAAGCATAAATTTCTAGGCTTTGGAGTTTATTTATTCATTTATTTTTATTTTTTTATTTATTTTTTATTATTAAAAACTAACTAAAAGTTCTTCCCTCACCCCCACACTTAAACCTAACATTGTCCTCAATGTTTCCATGTGCAACCTTAGTGATGGCAACCTTAGTGATGAAATTGAAGAAAAGAAGTAAATATGAGAGGTAAGAGATGGATGCTCGAGGAACTACTAAAAGCACCCAGAAAAGTGTTAAAGGCACCCCCAGAAATGTCCTAGGAAGAGTTGATAAAGTCACCCAAGAGTTTTTCACTATATACAGCCCAAAAGTTATCTTTGTACCCCCACAAAATGCTAAACGTAGCCCAAATTGCTAAAGGGACACATTTGTTGGATAAGGGGAAGGTCATCTTCTTCATTTGAAATTTAAATTTTGGCGGAAAACTGGTTTTCAATGGCTGACAAATTAGGGTTTGTAATTTGAGCGATCTATAATGAGACTAAAACGCCGAGAATCATTGGGTTTGTTCCTTAGGTCCAAACAGTCAGTAATAGTCTTAGGTTTTACGAGAATTGGCTAGATAATCGGCGGAGAAGAATCAAAACTCACGGATTTTGGCGGGGAAACTTGGAGTAGCGAGGCCGGTTTTGGGTTCGATGATTGGAAGGCTTTCAATGAGATTCAATCGCCAAATAAGGATGGGATGGACTTGACTTAGCTAAACAGGCTGCAGGTACAGTAATTCAACAAAGCGAATTGGGCTCAATCATCCGATGGAAGCTAAAGCAAGGGGAAGGAAACAAACTCGGGTTCGTGGAATACTTTTGGAAGTTACGTGGCAAAGGAAGTGAATATCCGATTTGTTTCTATCCAAAGAAGAGTCTTGAACAGCTACGATTCAATCAATGACGTGTAGAGGATAACGAGAGAAGGAGAAAATCAAGTAACTTGCCGTGAGAGGAAAGAAAAAAAAAAAAAAAAAAGATATTCGTGATATTCTAGAGTTTTATTGACACGATGCATATAAAAGGGGTGGTTAGAGTCCAAGGAGGACATACGGATACTTTGGAGAAGAATAGATAGCTAGGAATCGAGAAAATCAAAAAACAAAGAAAACTTCACCGCTGCTTTGCAACTCAAGAACACCAAGAACTTTGCACTACCGAAGCGTCAAGAGAAGCGGTCATAAGGACAACGACACGACTAACGCTATGTCGTTGTTCAAAGCGATCTTAAAGGAAAGGACGCCTTGATGACGGTCTTATATTCGAAAATCATTGTAAGCTATTTATATTTTTATCAATACAATGATTAAGGAATTTTTCTTCAATTTTTGCTCTATGAGTAGCTAAATCTATTCTCTAGGGTTTTGGAGGAAACTATTTTTGATGGGTATTATTTAGTATTTAAATTTCTTTGGCATATTTACTCCAATATTGTGTTTTAAAACTGTCTAAAAAATTCTCTCTTCTTTACATGCTTCGTAACAATTGTTTTGGGTAGTTTCTACCGTTCTTTTATAAGCGAAGGAGGATTAGGCCTTAGAATATTGACTAGAGTCATAAAAAAAAGCTTGTAACGTTATATTTTCCAAAGCATGAGATTGAGTTCGAAAATTGTTTTGAGTTAAGTCGGAGTATTATGTCAAAGTTTTAATTATTGAGTTTACCATCATTAGAAGTAGTGAAATCCAAAGCCCTAGATTCATCTCTCCTTGGTAACAAAAATCGAATTTTAATAGTTTGTCGTATTATTTTTCTTTATTAATCTAAAATCAAATCTTCATAAAAGTCCGAGCAACGAATCCCTTTTCTTACCACTTCAAAACTACATCAGGAGGATAGTTCTTTACTGGGGCTCATGAAAGAGTGGTGGTTATCTTTTAGGTTTGAAGGTTCTCTGGGTTACATTTTAGCCAAAAAGATGCAAGCTCTCAAGGAAAAATTAAAAGTGTGGAATCGAGAAGTTTTTGGAAAAATTGATTCTCTCATTCAGGTGAACCTAGTTGAAAATCGAATTCTTGATTCTAAGTTGATTTTGGATCCTGAAAATGCACAGTTGGTGGAGGCTAAAGTAGTTGCTAAAGGTGAGTTCAAGAAACTTTCCAAAATGCACAGTGAGTTCTGGAAACAACATGCTAATATAAATTGGGTAGAAGAGTTTGAGAACAACACCCATTTTTTCCACAAGTATGCTTCCTCCAAGCAAAGAGGTAAGAGTCTTTCGCAATTAAAGATTAATGGTGTTCTAACTAGCGACAAAAACATCATCAAAAAGGATATTGTTTCTTACTATCAAGGCTTATTCCAAGAAAAGTTTGACTCCAGACCGCAGCTCGATGGACTCAATTTTCCATCTATAACTATTGACGAAGCTCATTCTCTTGAAACCCAATTTTCTGAGGAAGAAGTGCATCAGGCAATTTCGAATCTTGGTTAGGAGAAAGCTCCGGGCTCTGACGGTATGCCCATCTTTGTTATATCCAAGTGTTGGGATTTTATGAAATCGGATATCTTAAAGGTTATGGGCCAGTTGTTCTATCGAAAATCTATTGATTGGCGGCTCAAGTCTACCTTTCTTGTATTGATTCCCAAGGTTCAAGATTTGGAGAACGTTACAGACTTTAGACCTATAAGTCTTATGAGTAGCATCAACAAGATTATATCTAAAGTTATTTCTACTAGACTTAAATAAGTGCATCCTAAACTCATCAATCATCAGCAATCAGCGTACGTCGAAGGAAGACAAATTATGGACAATAGCATTATTGCAAATGAATGTATAAACTCAGCTTACAACTCTCATTAAGTCGGAATTCTATGCAAAATTGATTTCCAAAAATCCTATGATAATGTCGCTTGGTCATTTCTGGATTATGTGCTTCAAAGAATGGGGCTCGGAATGGTTTGGAGGATATGGATCGAAGATGCTATTTCTCATGTGAATTTTTCAGTGCTTATAAATGGTTCTTCAAATGGATGCTTCAAAAGTTCGAAAGGTTTGAGACAGGGGATCCTCTATCTCCCTTTACCTTTCTTTTGGTAGCTGAATCTCTCAATCTTATCCTTGTCAAAGCCGAGCAGGTTGGTTGATTAAATGGCTTTGAGATAATTCCAGGTGGCTCCAAAATCACCCATCTACAGTTCGCGGACGACACTCTTGTGTTTCTTAAACACGAACAACATGGCATTGATCACTTGCGCAACATTCTAATATGGTTTGAAATTATATCTGGGCTCAAAGTTAACTTTAATAAAACGTCTTTAATGCATGTTGGTGAGATCCCGAATCTGGATTCTCTTGCTGGTTCTATGGGATGCACAACTCAGAATTTTCCTACCACTTACTTGGGTCTGCCTTTAGGGGAACCATATGGGTCCAACATCAAATGGAACAAACTCATCGAAAGATTTGAAGCTTGGTTGGCTACGTGGATATCCAAATCTCTTTCGAGAGGAGGTAAATTAACTTTGCTAATTTTTGTTCTATACGCCTTTCCCATCTATTTATTTTCCATTTTTGTGGCTCCCATGTATGTCATTAAAAAGATGGAACGAATTATGCGTAACTTTCTGTGAGATGATGGGGATGATAAAAAGTATCACTTAGTTGCTTGGGACCAGGTAGAGAAACCTAAGAAGTTAGGTGGGCTTGGTATTAAGAATTTGCATTTAATGAATGTGGCTTTGATCATGAAATGTTTCTGGAAGTTCAGTGATGGCAAGATTGCTCTTTGGAAGCAGTTGATTGAAGAAAAGTATGGTCTAGCTCCTCTTGGTTGAAATTCTAACCCTCCTAAGAAAGTTATGGATGCAGCATTTGGAGAGGTATTCACAATTTCTCAAATCTGTTTTACTCGAATTGCAAATTCCATCTCGGGAATGGAAATAAAATTAGTTTCTTGAAGGATACTTGGGTCGGTCAAGCTCCTTTAGCTCATCTTTTTGGGGAAGCTTTTAATGCATCTAAAACCAAATCGTTAACAGTGGATGAAGCATTTGATAGTTCTTCTCAGCATTGGAATTTGGGAATTACTCGAGTGCATGACAACGTCATTTCTGATTTAGCAACCATCCTACATCTTCTCGAAACTAGCAATTTGAGGCCAAGCAACACCTGCGAAAATTGAGTTAGGAAAGATTCGCATCAGGAAGGTGATTTTTCGGTTAAAAAGTGTTATAATTGGTTAGTACAAATCAATACTTCAGCTGAAGAGCAATCTCATGTGCACCCCAAAAGACTGTGGTCCAAATGTTGGCCTCCTAAGGTCAGTTTTTTTCTCTGGTCTGCCTCGAAAAAGAAAATTCTTACTCAAGATCAGTTGTGTAAACGTGGTTGGAAGAAAGACTGGGTCAATCATTTTTATAATTGTGTTAATGCCGAAGAGACTTCCTCCTATTTGATGTTGCATTGTTCTGTTGCCAGCTATGTGTGGAATTTCTTTCGCATCGAGTTTAGTCTTATTTGGGCGGTTCCCCAAACAATCTCAACTGCTCTTCAAACTTGGCCCATGCCTAAGAAGAAATCTCGTAAAACCTTGGTGATAAAAGCTTTACCAGCAACCATTCTTTGGAGTCTTTGGAAAGAGAGGAACAACCGCGCCTTCAACAACAAATCTCTCACTTTAGCGAAGTTAATTCAAAAAATTAGGAACAGGGTTGCGTATTGGCTTTATCGGCAACCTGAATTTCATAATGTTCAGTTGAAAGACTTCATGACCAAGTGGAATTTGACGGTTTTTGAACCTCCTTGATTTGTCGATATTCTTTCTCTCTAGTTTGTGTGAGCGAGTCTCTTTTTAGGTTTGTCTGGGAAATTACTTTCTCGTTGTTGTTGTTTTCTTCAGCTTTTTTTGTCGGTCTATTTGTCTTGGATGTTCATGTTTCATGAACCTCTTTTTATCTCCTTTTCTAGTAATAAAATTTTAATTTACAGATCAAAAAAAAAAAAAAAAAAAAAAAAAAACTAAACAAAATGTCTCGCTACCTGTTTTGCCCCGAATGTTACCTTCATAGTGTTATGACTCTTAATCCACCTATATCGATGTGCATCGGCTGAGAAGAACTACGTAACCTTGATGAAATGTTACGACCCAGATTACACATTGTCTTTTTCAGCCAAGTTCTACCAGAAACCTTACTCCACAACATGGGTGTTTTTCTCGGTGCTCACTCCAACTAGGCTTTACCCTAAGCACCGAAAACGTGGAATTCAATAATGTGCACACTCATGGCATTACGGAGATTTTGGCTTTACAATGTCTGCTTATTACACATTCATATATAAGTTCAACTATGGGTAAAAAAGAAAAGGGAATCAGTTGAATGCACTTTTCCCACTAGAATATCAGCTATAAGTAGCTGTATTTCAATTGGATTGTACTTATATTAATAAGATTACTGATACTTAATTCATATCATATCTATAAAACACAGATCATTTTTCGTGCTGGCTGAATATGGCGTAAAATATTCACCTCCCTCGTCACGAACGATGGCATGGCAAAGGCAGCTGAATGCATCTGGAAAATAAGAAGAAGAATATATGTTCGGATTTAGAGTTACACTAAATCGGCAACTGTGCAATGTTAAGAGAGTCAGTGAGGTGTTGAAGCTGTTATTACCTCTGAGTTGTAGAACCTGAGTTCCCTTGGGAAGTCGACGGCTCCATCTATTTGCTCAATAGGATTAATAGGGTTCAAGAAATCCACAGGTGGTCCTTCAGTCGAGCATAGTAAAAAACCTATTACACCACTGCATACAAAAACAGAACGTGACATTGCGGCCACATCACATTTTCTTTGGTGAAACGTAACGTGGGAAAGAACATAAGTTTTACCTTGGGTATGTAGGAACACTTGTCCAGGCATAGTGGACAGAACCCTTGAATGTTAAGCGGCAAATTGATATCAAATCTTGAATGAGATGAGTATGGAGCCACATGCTTTCCGCCATGTTACAGAGAACACCACCAGGCCTCAATGCCTTTGCTACCGCTTCAAAAAACGGTCTTTCAACAAGGTCCTGAGCAGGTCCTATATCAAAATAAAGGAGAAAAATGTACCATTAAATCTTAAGGTCATTGCACTTAACACAGCCTAGAAATCAAAGTATCTACGGCGAAGATGGAAGTGGAAGCATACCAACAGGATCAGATGAATCCACAATAATGGCATCATACTTTCCTTCAGTAGAATTACACAAAAATTCCGCGCCTATTGAAGTAAAACACAGAATTATCACCATACGAGCATAAGTAAAATTTAGAACTTGGAAATGGTAAAGGGAACTGTTGTTGGCATTACCGTCACCAACATGGAGTCGAACACGAGGATCCTCGAAACCAATAGATAACTCTGGAAAGAACTTCTTGCTAACCTATAGTACGACGATCACTAACATTATTCATACAAATGGAAAAACGCAATATAAACTCATGGAACCGTCCAAAAGATCAAAAAAAAGAAATGTAGTACATACTTCTATGACCATATCATCTATCTCACAGATGTCAATGTGCTCCACGGATTTGTGGCGAGAAATCTCTCTTAGAACGCCACCATCTCCGCCACCAATAACCAAAACCTACATTAGTCATACCCAGAAATGGATTTTAATAACGAAAGTTGAAAAACCCACGGCAAGAGAGATTCCAAACTTACATTTTTTGGGGATGGAATAGAACAAAGTGGAAGGTGGGATATCATCTCCTGATAAGCGCATTCGTCTTTCTCCGTCAATTGCACGATACCGTCAAGAACAAGTACTTTCCCATATTTCGATGACTGGCGATTGCAAAAACAAAAATGGCCACTAAGAACATCAATGTACCTTAACAGAGAATATTTGTTGGCATAGGAAAGTGTACGTACCTCGAAAACTAGTATCTCTTGGTACTTCGACTTGCCCTTGAATAAGATATTTTCTACTTTTAATGAATGCGCTTCTCCTACAGACATTAAACTACAAGCAGTGAATATATGCAACAAGCAAAGTTGAATCATGCATGAATTAGACTGGAGCTGGCATTTTGCATTTACCAGGCCACATAGGATTGTTATAGTACACATCGCGAACACCTTCTGCATTACAAACGACCAAAAATCAAATCATGCATCTCTAAATAACTTACACCGAAGAAAAATATACATAAATGAAGAAAGGTAATGAGTCTTACCAGAATCAGATGGAACCTCAGAGAACCAACCAGATACCACTGTGTCATGACATACTGCATCGTTTTCCGCAGCTGAAGACTTAGCTTTCAAACAACAAGATGGAATTGATTTAGCTGTACAGCTTTTGCAATCATCCTTGATTCCACCCATTTCTCTAAATTTCTGAATTCCCAAAAAAACATGTCAATAAAAAGTTGCCACCGAGTCAGATCAGCAGCTTGTGAGTCTGATTCGATCTGAGTCGGACAGTAAATCTGACTCAAATTTGTTAGTAATCCTCTGATTGATTAAAAACCATAAATCAAAAACGCAAGAAATTCTTTCAGAAAATCAGTATAAATCCATTTCTTACGATTAATTTGAGATGAAGGGAGAGATTTCAATCAATATACACTTTATACTTTGTTTCATCCATTTGTTTGAATGAAAAACATGATCATAAAAGAAGATCACAGAGAGAAGGGAGCTACAGATCATACCTTGTATAGTAATGGCGTTTCTTCTTCTTCTTTGTAAGAACAGAAACAGAACAGGACCAGATGTTATAATGATTAGCAGGAAATGAAGAGCATTTGATACCCGCAGCTGAACTTATATATGGATTTTTCTTATTATTTTCTGTTTGTTTCTCTGATTGTTTGGTATCGCGAATGGCACTTCAAAGAGAATGAGCGTTGAAAAATATGCGGAGCAGAGCAGCACGTTGATTTCATGTATTGCTAGTAGTTCTCATACTGCGGATTTGCTGTCTAATTCACATTCTTTATCACTCTTTTGGATATTTGAAATACAGTTGCGCCAATGAGAGAAATGACACCGCATTGGAGAGAGTTCGGTATGAGTCTTACTCCAAATATTTATTATGGTACAGTACACACAAAAGTAAAAGTGATTGGGACCTTGGCACTACTACATTATCGATATGGTCCAGCTATATAGGAATTATTTTTACTTTGCAAAAAAAAAAGTATTGGTAGGGAGGAAAACCACGTGGTGTTCTCTCAAGGGTGGAGAATTTTTGGGTAGCCAAGGAATTGGATAAGGGGAAAGCAAACTCCCAATCTCAAGATAGTTTATTGACAACAAGAATCATATGTCTGGTAGGTGGTAAGAGCATCTCCAATGAGACAACCAAGACTTCTTATATTTTAGGCCACGTAAGATTTTGAGAGTTTTAACAAAAAAATCTTCTCCAATGGAAACTTTAAAGACAAATGTGAGGATGATGTGTCAGGTAGTTATTCTCACATCCTCTGCTCCATCCTCTGGTTTTAGAGGTTTCCTTAGAGGATGTAAACATCCTAATCATCAAAATCAAAGGTTATTAATTAAGGAGTTAAATATTTAGGTTTCCAATCAATGGTTTAAAATGTTTTCAACTGATATATATGTTTTATGGTTGGAGATTGGTTTTTTTTCACATCCTTAAATTAGAGAATTTTTATCTCACATTCATAAAAAAACTAGTACACATGGGATGCAAACCAAATTACCATTGGAGATGCTCTAAGGGTTGTTGCTATCTCCTTCCTCATCGATAAGAGTATACAAGGCAGAGAACCAATGGTATTGACACGTGTTGGTATTAAAATTGCTAAAAAAAAAATTTGTGTACGCGGGTTATGAATCTTATGATTCTTGTCTAGTGCTGTGGAAAAGATATGAATAAGACAGTTTTTCAGAATTTTTATCACAAAATTGGTTTAAAATATCAAAATGAACGATGATTTTTGGGTGAAAAAGACATGTAAAACTTAATACTGTTTAAATGGACGAAAATGTAAAAATAGTCGGGATGTAAACAGTTTCATCCTACCAATTTTAAGAATTTTTGTTAGAAGAAAGAATGTACACAATGAGCTAGAGGTGTAAATTGGGTGTGCCGAAGACAAACCAAGACCAAAGACAAGACGCTAAAATTTGAGCACACATTGATTGAAGACGTTACTTAGCTCAAAGACCACGGACAACACGTTTGTTAAATGGGACGTCTTTGGGTTTGACTAATTGGCACTGATAGCAAAGACAAAGACGCGCGGCACGGATAAGCACGTGTATTTGACCAAAGACGTTAAGAGAGCACGTCATAACATGTACAAATACACCATATAACAAGGCATAATACATCACATTTTTTGTATACTTCACAAAATAGTCACTATTCTAGCTAGTTTTTAACATTTTATATTGGCTTATTTATAACAACACATATAATACCTTAATATTTAGAAAATATATTTCAATATCATTGTTATAATGCCGTCACCTATATTTAACTAGAACATTAATTTACATGACAATAATCCAATTTTATATTTGATGGGTTATTTTTTTTATTGAATAAACTTGTTAATTTTACTTGAAATAATTTCAAATGATATGTTGTATAATTAAATTCTTGTGATAATGGCCGACTTAATGTATACATTAAGTGATTTCAAATTTTTTATAACACGTGTGTTAAGATACGACAAAGACGGACACGTTTATTCGTGTCTTTGTGCACGTAGGTCTGTGATGTGCCTAACTTTTGACTAGTAAAGCACGACTAAGACAAAGACGTTTAAATCGTTGCCTGACAAAGACACGGCACATGGCACGTGAAGCACGCGACTTCGTGTGTCGAAAGTCATCTCTTAGGCCAGCACGTTTACACCTCTACAATGAGCTACCAGAGGTCCAGAGGTACGCAAAAACAAAAAGCTAGGCAAACAAAGTGTCCCAATGTAAAACGATGTGATCAGCAGTTTCATTAGAATTACCACAAATCATTCTTCAAGCACAATCCCTAATGGTGCAATGATTTGATCCATGACCTGATTTCTTCAATCATTATATAGGTGTAATCAGGATGTTCGGTTGGTGCTACTGTAATGAATTTTCTCAAGATATTGACACGAATGAAATGTACCCGGTATTAATAATGACTGAAACGATACTACAGTGTAATGTGTCAGCAATTCATAAAGTTGGGTAGTTACATTGCAACATCTTGTCAGTTGGGGTGTTTGGTCGGTGCCGGTGACTTTGTATTTTCTCTCGAAATTGACGTGACTGAAACGTAACTCGGCGTATCCGTGACAAAAAAAAGATTACGTATCATATCCAACCACAACATATTGTCTCCTAATTTCTTTGATAACTCATAAAGCTTGATAGGTGCATTCCAGTATCTTATCATTGGTGACCAGAAATCATTGACACGTCTCTTACTTTTTTTATCTAACACAAGAAATCGGAAAGTGTCGTCAAGGATTTTTATCTGAAAATATCGTTCACCATTTATACAACCCAAAATTGGTTAAAAAGACCAAAATCAACAATTCCTGGGTGAAACAGACTTGTACATTTTGATACTGTTTCTTTCTTTTTTTTTATTAGAAAAAGAAATTTAATTGATTAAAGAGTCAAATAACAGAGTTTTGAGTAATGAAGTGAGGCTGATCAAGCTGCCATTCACCTGATACTCATTCAGTCTACAATGCTTGGCTGCTTTATCAGCCAGCGAAACGAAATTCCTATGAATGTTTTGGAATTCAACAAATAGAAAAGACTCTATTACTACTGAGCAGTCATCTAGGATGGAACTGTTGTACCAACTAGTTTGGCCTTGTTTATTCAACAGATAAGAAATAACATTCTTTGAATCACTGAGAATGCAAATGTTGTGCAGCCTTCGTCCTTTATCCCAATTAATCGCTTCCCAAATTGCTAAGCTTTTACGCTTCCTCGGCATCTCTCGGTTATTCTTTGGTTGAATTTTGCAACCCTCGTAGGTGCCTGTTACATCAGTAATTACCATGCCAATTCCTGCACAATTAGTATTTATATCATAAGAAGCATCACAAAAAATTAACATACAGTTCTGAAGTAGATTTTCAGTCCTAGGGTGTCTTACTGGATTAGTGATTGTAATACCAGCTTGCATACTCAAGGGAGCACTAGTATTCTGCATGTCAATAATTAGTTTAATAGTATACCTAACACTAGTATTCTGTTTCAATACGTGTACAGATACTAGTCCAGACCCAAGAGAAGTTCTTCGGTTTAACATACTGAAGAGGGTGACAATTCTTGAAATGTTTACACTTCAAGATTCTGACCCAGAGAGCATCAGGGAAGTGAATCATTCTCCAGGCAGTCTTGGTTAAAGAGCAATATTGAAATGCTTAAGGTTTCTAAAGCCTAGACCACCACAAGATTTATGCATGCAAACATTGCACCAAAGAATAGTACTAGCAGTACCTGCAAAACAGAAAGATGTCCATCATTCTTCCAATAAATCAAGGAAACCATTCTCCATAAACCACATAATTTCAAACCTGAAAGGTCTAGGTCTCCAAGAGGGATCTGAGATGTCTAAAAGAATAGGAATGTGATCCGAGGTAGGTCTGGCTCTAGCTAGCTTGGACTAAAGGAAATTAAATTTCAAAACAACGAGATATGAGAAATCTATCAAGTCTGGACATAATTGGATTGGACTGACCATTTGACCAGGTGTATCTTGCACCTTTGAGAGGGAGATCAATTAAGTCATGTTGATTGATGAAGGTACAGAAGTTTTTCATGCTCTTTGTAATCTTATTACAACCTTTTTTCTCATCACACTTGGTGATTACATTGAAGTCGCCTCCCAAGCACCAAGGAAGGTCCCAATAGCTGCAGATATTATCAAGCTCCTCCCAAAATACATTTCTTTCATTAGGTTTGTTTGGACCATAGACGTTGGTGAGCACCTATTCAAAACTATCCAATTTGTTGATACATCGAATAGAGAGAGTGTAATCACCAACCAATGAGTCTTTGACCTCCAGAAAGTCTTTATCCCATAATATTAACATACCACCATAAGCACCCATAAGATTATCTACATTTTTCTTCTACTACTTCTTCTTGCTACACAAAGACATTGCCCGCATATAGAAAGATGAAGAGAGGATACATATTAGAATTTTTTTTTTAAGTTTTACTTTTGCACCGATGCAATCTGGAATTTAACAAAAAATGATTTAGAAGCCAAACTAGACTAACTTTAATCTAATATATAATACCTAGTTAATTATTGCAGCAAGCTAGCTATCTAAAACAGCCGTGGCCAACAACTTGAGGGGTCAAACCCAATGCGATCCTCCTCCATACTGATCTATGACAACCCTTATCCCTTGTTGTTGGATATTTCCTAGAATGTTAAGCCCACCCATGTTGGATGCAGAGCTAAATCCGAAACAAACTGCTCTGCCATGGAGACGTAACTCCAGACATTACGAGGCAGTAACTATAATTCAACATCAGTTCCATCCAAAGTAAAGCTGATCCTTGATGAGTGGTCGATTTGATCCGGAGATATTTTATAACATCGACACATGTTACCTGCCGTCCCCAACCCAGTTCATCAGCAAAACCATGGAATTTTTTTATAATAAGTTACAAATTTGTCTCTTGCTTAGTTTCCTCCAACATCTCATAAAATTTTACGATAATGTTTTCACTGTTGCCATGCTCATTGCTCAACAAGGTGAAGAGGAGATATGAAAGTTTTGATCTGAATTTGTGTACCAGACATAGAGACGACTAGTAAAGTAGACATATTTATAGGCAATGCGACGAAACATAATTACATTGGTAAGAAATGCAACATAAGTTAGCTGCAACACCAGAATTGTATGCCCTTTATATGCTCAACGGTTGGTTGTGGGTGAATCATGCATAATTTGCTAAACGATCAGTTGTTTTATTACATTTCCTACTGGCATAGCTATACTTCAAGGCAGCAAAATAGCTTTTGGTAGTCTTCAACAAATTCTGTCATTACGTAAACATGTAGCTAATGCCATCTCTAAGAATGTTGGAACTACCGGCAGAACCACAAGAAGTATTGTAACTATTCATCCTTGCTTTCTTCTCTTTTAGACAATCAATTTGTACTCCTTAATTCTGCAATAATTTTTTTTTTCTACCAAAAATTGATAAATAAGAATAATCAAAGAGGGAAATTAGTCTTATAATAAATGGCTCAAACGTCCTGCTAGGCTTGTCATTTGTGGGGCTACTTTCACTTTCTATGTATACGAAAAAAAAACTGCTCCAATGTCGCTAAATGGTGCATTGAAAGAAAACAATGACCGGCCACGTGTTCTCTCAAGGCTCGAGCATGTTCAAACTTGGGAGAAAAAATGGAGTCCAAATCTGTTCACACTCCTCTAACGAGTGTATATTTCACATATTCTTCTGATGGGTTTATTATTTAACGGATGACCCCATTACCCTCCATGTTTAGAATCACGACCCTCGTTATATAACTCCCTATATTAAATCAACGGTTGAGATTAAAATGTGAAATATACACTCGTTAAGGAGTGTGCACGAATCGCTTTTCGAAACAATGGGATTGGCACGTGTTTGGTATAATAATTGTTATATGTTTGTACCCAAAATTACTTTTGGGCACGAAACACGATGAAATGATAGTTTTGGTGAGTATTTGGGTTTGGAGACGGATTGGAAACCAAATAAAGAGACAAAGATTAACGCAGGTTTACGTGGTTCGGCATGGTTTGCCTACGTCCACGGATGAATCCCCTTGGGGAGAAATGTTTTATTGATTTCTCTATTACAAAGTATGTTTTTCTCTCCTCTCCCCTTCACCTCCCTTTTCTGATTTCTGCCCTCTGCTATTTATACAGTTTCACATCTAATGTAAACATAAATTACATTAACTTCTCATTCATGTCTCCATCATCAATTCTGTATGAAACAACTGGAGTTAATTCTGCATGTGTGAAGCTATTTTGCAATTAGTACCGCATGATTTGGCTTCTTTGTATTTAACCTTTGCATGGCCGATTTGCTATTTGGACTTCAATTTGCATGGTAAAAACTATTTGGAATTCAATGGAATTCAATTCGCATGAAAGCGCACATTTATGCTTCCATGATAAATTCGCATAAATGATGGTTGTGATATTAGTGGACATTTCTTTGTGAGCAGTTGTTGCATGGGTAGGGACCGGCACGGTTGTGAGCATGATGGTGGCGGTGTGGATGGAAGTGAAATTTGGCGGCATGGTTGGAGCGGTTAGCGTGGAAGAGTTTTTGGTGGGAATTGGTTTGCGGCATTGCTTTGGCTACAAGGCTGAAAATTGGCTAGGGGTGCGGTGACTTCGATAGTTGACCCAAACGGTTGACCTTGACTGTTGACCGACCGTTGACCATGACCTTGATCAGGAAGTTGACTTTGATAGTTGACCGACTTTGACCATTGACCAGTCCGTGCAGACTGGTGGGATGCCTTGGTTGACTGGTTAGTGGGCTTGGATGAGGACCAAAACATGATTCAAGTATCAATTTGGCCCATTAAGTGGTATTTTTACTTATGGTACAAACATCGCCCCCTCTTAACCTCCAACTTGTTGGGGGTTAAGAAAAATTTCGCGTTCTTTAGTCAATGATAAAACTCGCCCCTACGTAAGGACTATTGATGTTGAGGTGATCGGCGAACTTCCCTTGTTGTTTGCGGAAATCAAGACGCCCCCATGAGTAAATTTTTGTTGCTGAAGCGTAAATATAACCGCCTTCGTTGATTGTGATCAAGTCGCCCCCAAGTGAGGCTATTGTGTTCGGCGGGAAATAATTGAGTATGAACCATTGTTGTATGAAAAATCGGGACCGAAGGCTGAACTGCTCTGTAACGGAAGCGTGATGCTCCTTATGTAAAATTAAACTGTGGTAGTTGCTTTGGACTTTTCTGTGATGGCCACAAAAAACTGTCTTTTACAGTAATGAGCAAAACTGGGTAGTAACAGCATTGAGCAAAAATGGTTTGCAGTAGCTTCCATCAGCTGGCCTGCAGCAGAAACGAGTAAAGCGCTTCTTGATTGCTTTGATCGGTTAGAATGCATCGGCGACAAGCAAGGCTGCATGCTGCGGCACTTTGTGGTCACCTGATTTGCAGGAGTTGCGAACAGTGACTGCATCGACTTCGATCACCGGACTTGGTACTCAACGAGAAAAAGCGCATGCTGCAATGTTCGCGATCGAGTTGGATTGCGAGGAGTTGCGAACGAGTTGGGTGCATCGGCTTCGATCGAGTGATCTGCGCAACATCGAGCATTGCGGCAGTTCGCGATCAGTGAGACTGCGGGAAGCGACAAGCAAAGCGCCTCTGCTGCTACTTGCGATCAAGTGGATCTGCGAGTGGTTGCGAGCAGACTGGGCTGACGGCGACCGATCGACTAATCACATAGCGACATCGAGCAAAGCGCGCTGCGGCGAGTTGCGATCAGTTGGGCTGCAGGAGTTGCGAACAGGCTGGACTGCGGCTGACCTCGATCGAGTGGTCTGCGGCGGCATCGAGCATTGCGGCAGTGCGCGATCGATTGGACTCACGAGAGCGACGAGCGAAACTTCACTATAGCAGTACAATCGGTGGAATTTGCGGGAGTTGCGACAGTGAGTGCTGGCGGCTTCGATCGGCTGAGTCTGCGACGGCATCGAGCAAAGCGCTTTCTGCAGGCCAATCGATCAATTTGGACGAGGAAGTTGCGAGCAGAGCTGGACTGCAGCAGCTTCGCTCAGCTGGTCTGCAGCAGCATCGAGCATTGCAAGCAAATGCGATCAATTGGACTGCGGGAGCGACGAGCGAACTTCGGCTGCGGCGGTGCGATCCGCCGGATCACGGGAGTTGCGAGCAGCCGGGCTATGGCGCGCCCGATCGGGCTGGTCTGCAGCAGCATCGAGCATTGCAGCAGCTGCGATCAGCTGGTCTGCAGGAGCAACGAGCAAAACTGCACTACAGCAGCTGCGATCAGCGAATTTTGTAGGGAGTTGAAATGTTGGCCGGACCGGCAAATGTGATCATCACCGGTCTGCAAGAAGCATCGAGCATTGCAGCAGCTGCGATCAGCTGGACTGCAGGAGTACAAACAGAGACGGACTGCAGTAGCTCAATCAGCTGGACTGCAGCAGCTGCTGAGGGACTGGATTTAAACAGTTCGATAAACCTAGGTGTAACCGTTACAAATAAAACTAGACAGCATCAGTTGCGTCCAAGCGAGTGTAACATTTGCATCGATTCGTCAAGCGAGTACATAATTCATAGGCAAAACTGGACTGCATCGGTCGCGTCCAACCGAAACACAGCGAGTTGCTTTTGAACCGGAGTACAATAATTCAATCGACATAACTATAGCGGTTTAACATTGCGATTGTAAAAATTGCGTAAAAATATTAGGGTGTACGCTCGCCCCTCTTAATCGCAACTCGTTGGAGGACTAAGAAGTTTGGGTTACTGAAGTTTCGATTTTCAAGAGCTTAATTGCAATTAGGTGCTATGTAACTTGCCCCCAAGCGTATGAAGTGTTACACAGCTTGCCCCAAAAGAGTAATTTTAGACCATGAGGTGTTACATATCTTTCCCACAAGCGATGGTCAGTCGTGTTGAAGTGATATGCAACTCGCCCATGGAAGATAGTAATTGTCATGCTGCTCAATGCTTGCACAAGGGTGCACTGCCTTGCTGCATTTTGCTCGCGCATGGGATTTTGAATATGTATGCTATCTAGAATTCGCGCGGGGGGCCAATCCCACTATTCCAGATGCGCGCAGAATTGAAATGTGTGCATCCCCTCGTGAGAAGATGCTTGCCGAAGAAGGATACTGCAGACGCACTTGAGCCCGTATAAAATACTGCGTATATAATTTTGAACCCTGAAGAAAATACTGCGTGTGCAGTTTTGAACCCGTAGAGAATATTGTATATGAATCCCGAAGAAGAATACGGTATATGTGCTTCATATAACTTCGAACCCATAGGAAATATTGCATATATGAATTTCGGACCTGAAGAAAATACTGCGCGTGCAGTTTTGAACCCGTAGAGAATACCCCCCATTTTTTTTTTCCAGGTTTTCCTTTTTTGGGTGCGGTTATGTGTCAGGGAGATAATTTCGTCTTTCTCCATTTGTTTTGTGCAGATATATTGTTACCAAATTGTTATGAAGAAATCCGACAAGATGTTACCTGAAAAAAAATTCGCTTCATAGAAAGATGTTCATAATTCCAAACCAAACACGGATGATGAATTCTTTGCCAAACCCCTCGCCCCTGCTCGGAAGAATTACCCAGTTTTGTGCCAATTTTGTTAACCTAGGTGGTGAAGATGAAAAGAAAACACGTTCGGTTCGCCCGAGAGAACACCATACGGTTTGTCTTCATAAAAGGGGTATATTCTTCTTCCAACATTGATTTCAGGATGTGTCAAAGCCCATTGCGTTCTTTTGATAGATGGGTTGAGTTCATGGTGAGTAAGGAGCATATAAATACCAACTTGACTCGGCGTAGATTATTGATGTTGTCGAGCTTCGGTAAGTCTCAGAGATTAGGAAGTATATCCGGGCTTGGTTGCTTTCATCTCCGGATGGTGTTCGGACACCCATACGATCATATGTAGATGGGGTGAAATAACTTTCTCCTTGGAGAGTGTGGCTCTCTTCTTGAATCTTCCGGAAGCAGGAATCTTAACATCCGGTTTATGCGAAGGTGAGGAGAAGATGCGGGATGACCTTGCCGCTAAGTTGGGAGATTTCACTCGAAAAGATTCCACTGCGAAGTCGAAGGATTCTGTGCGGAAAGAGGATGAAAGGTCCTTTTACAGCTGGTGGATATCTCAATGGTTTCCGGATGAGCTGGAACCTCAACTGAAAAGCAGTGATCTTCACGTTGCAGCATTTCTGGCAAGAAGGAAATAAGACCAGAGTTGCTAGTGATTGTTGTAAAGTTGGAAAAATGTGAAGTTCTTCCCATTGGAAAGCTATTCCTTGGTTCCCTGTATGTGCATCTGGATCACCTAGTTGCGAACATGCGAGTTTCGAATGGTTTCACGAAAGTGGATTCATATGTGCACGTTACTTTTCTGTAAGCCTGGTTATGGGAGCACTTTGAGAAGTACGCTCCGAAACCGTTGCCTTCGATTCCCGCGAGTTGGGGCGGCTCCCGAATTCTTCGATGGGTGAACAGGAGTCCAAGAGTTGGCATGAGCTTGGTTAGTCTTCTCGATAAGTCGCATGAAATCAGTTTTCGCCCATGGGAGCCGGTCCATAGGTCGGTGACTCAAATTGACACCTTTGCTTCTGCTCCAATCATGTCTTTGTCCTCTGACGGCAGCTTGAGTGTTGGTGAAAACTTGTTTATTCAAATCTGCATGTCCGGTTATATGCCATCTTTCTTCATGGGGTCTTTCCGAATAGCTACTTACAATATTGACCGTGCTGCTCGTCACATGGGTTTCGATCAAGGGGTGCCTCTTGCTTACCAGCTGGTGGTTCCTAAGGATTCATTGCGTGCCGCCCTCAATGCCGGTGCCCTTGAGCCGGGTATCCGCCTTCCCTTCTTTCAAACGGGAAGAGTAACTTCGACGACTTTTGGCTATAATGAGTTCTAGTACGATTAGTTCATTATGATCCAAGATTTTGTAAATAACGTGGTGGAAAATGTTCGTTGTAGACCTTCCCCAGCAGTTTTGAAGAAGTATCCAATGTTGAGAGATCTCAAGCGAAAGTTGCCTGGAAACTCGGAAAGTCCATAGGCAAAGGAACAGAGAACGAAGAATCGTGCTGGCGGGTTCCGGGCGGTTTCAAAAGATCCTTCATGAGCTCTCGTGTCTTTCAGTTCTTCCAATAACCGGTATGTGTTGCCTCCTTGCTTGGTTTGTCTCAAAACACGTGAATTTGCTGAAAACATGTGTCTTGTTTCTTCCGGGGCTTCGGTGGCGTTAATGCTTTCGCTGCCCTTGCGCGTTGCCAGGAGACGGCAATTTCTTCTAAGATTCCGACGGCACTGAGCCTTCTCATAACGGTGATGAGCCAGAGAAAGAAGAAAGTTCGACAAGTGAGAGTGATTCTTTTGACAGCACTGGTTCTTTTTTGGGAAGTGGTTCGGTGAGTTTCACGCTTCTTTTTCTTTCTTCTTCCGTTTTTTTCTTTGAAAAATGTCTAACTCAAGTTCGCAGGAGGAATCCAGTTCGGAAGACGATTCTGGGGCGGAGCCACACGAAAACTTGCCTTTGGTGACCACCGTCGGTGACTTGGAGATGGGAGTTAGCCAATCGCTGGGCACAGATGTGTTTCAAACGGTGGATGATTCTCGATGGTTCTTTGCCGTCGACATGGAAAAAGACTCTTTGCGAGTCATGAGGCCGATTGCGGCGCCATTTTCGATCCCCGTACTTGGTTCTGGTCCAGGTCATGTCTTTGGTTGGCATTTTCAGCGTCTTTGGATAAGTATGAGGCGTTGTACACCAGAATCTGTGAGAAGTATGGACATATGGCCACAACCAAGAAGATCACTAGTCGATTTGCGATAGTTAAGCGTGTGGAAGAGGCTTTATATTCCATCGAGGACATGCATGAGGTGACTGGCCACACCGTTTCTGAAGACGTTATTGCCGACTGAGAGCACCATCGCGATGTGTGTTTAGAAAAGGAGTTCAACTCTTCGTAGTTTGACGAAGGCCTTGCTGAGATCCAGAAGTCGAATGATGCATCAGTCGAAAGCCTTTCTGCAGAGGAGATTGCACGACAGGAGGTAGAACTCGAAAAGCTTTCCAATATGTTGACTATGAAGAGAGCGGCTCTCGAAGATGCAAAGTTGACTTTCTCCAAGAAGAGCAGACCTCTGTTGGATGATTTTCCTTGAATGTTTGTCTGTTAAACTTTCATTTAGGTTCTTCTTTTTTTTTTTTTTTTGAAAAACATACTGGATGCCTAGTTCAAAGTTCGTAGGTTTTAATAGGCATTTGGTAGCTTTTGAGGATATTAGATTATTTACGGGATGAATGGTTTTGATAATATAACTCTGATTATGTTTTGTGAAAGAAATATTGCTTTTATGAAAGTGTGTGCTAGCAATAGGCACAAGACGCAATAGTATGACGGTTTTACTAAGAACCTAAAAACAGATCGTATATCTTGCCCAGTCTAAATTTACTCACTTCATAGGTTTTTTTTTTCTGCGAACACGCCCTTCTCCATGTAAAGGCGGCTTTCTTTGGTTGCATCTTGACAAGTCCCAATCGCTAGTAGCATCTTCAGCGAGTCCCAGGTTTTCTTGTGTAGTCTTTACGATTTGGTAACACTGGTTGTCTCGGTAGTTGAGTCGGATTGAGTCGCCTTCCCCTACCATCTTGACATCCGGGTCGAAGAACGAGATCGACAGTCTGACATTGTAGCCGATAGATCAATCCTCCCACTATGGTCGCCAATTGTTTATGGGTAAAAATCGTTTCCGCCGATTTTGGTAAATTCGGTAGGTGAGTAAGAAACTGGTTTAAACCCTAAACAAATGTGCTGCACGTGAGCACTTTCTAGATTCGAGAGATCAATCTGTACAAGTCCGGCCTAAACCAAGAAATGGCTGTTCCAGACTTGCTTCGGTCACAAAGTGGAGGAGAAGGGTTGGTTTGGGGAGGGAAGCAAATAAAGGTGTTGAGAGGGAATAGTTGGGAGAGTAGTGTCTCGACTTGTATCAGAAAGTGAAAGCTTCGGAAGCTTGCAAGAGATGAAAGCTTTTTTGGAGAGCTTGCAAAGTTTCCTTTTCTGAGAGTGTTGTGTTTTTCTCCTGACCGAGACTTGTTGTCTGGTGGAAATAGGTAAGACCTATTTATACAAGTCGAGATTTAAACGTACCCTGGCCTCATGAAGGAAGAGAGTAAAGGGTGAAATAATGGGAGGAGATGGTAACCGCATGGTGTTTATGGGTGAAAACGTTTTCACCATTATTTCCTCATTTATTTAACCGCTTTATTCCTATTCACGCTTTATTAATGTGAGAGTAGTGTACGCTGCATGCTGTGACCGCCAAACCAAGACCTTGGAAAGCATCCCCCAGTTTGTGTTGATGTCTCGAGTGTTGGTTGCACCTTGAGTGAAAGTGGCGCTACTAGTGGTGCGTGTGGCATGTGCCAATGGCATGTGCGGAATGCCTTTGTTGCGGGTTGCACCTTGAGTGCAAGTGGAAATGCCAGAGCTGCTAGTGGCATATGTGGCATGTGCCAATGGCATGTGCGGAATGCCTTGGTGGTAGGTTGCACGGTTTGCAAGTTAGGCTACCAGCGTGGGTTTTGGCATGTGCCAATGGCACGTACGGCCAAGTTGGCCAAGGTTGCACGGCTTGCAAGTTAGGCTACCAGCGTGCGTGTTTGGCATGTGTCAATGGCACACACGGCCATTAGGGCCACGGCTAGGTAATGAAAGCTACCAGCGAGCGTGTTGGCATGTGCCAATGGCATGCTCGACCATTAGGGCCACGGCCTGGTAAGAAAAGCTACCAGCGATGCGTGTTGGCATGTGCCAATGGCATGCGTGGCCATTAGGGTCCCGGCCTGGTAATGCATGTTGGCATGTACCAAAGGCATGCGTGTTGGCAATGTTCCAATGGCATGCTTGGCCATTAGGGTCACAGCCTGGTAAGGAAAGCTACCAGCGATGCGTGTTGGCATGTGCCAATGGCATGCGTGGCTAATTTGGCCTAGGTTGCACGGTTTGCAAGCCTAGGCGCGGGCGCCATTTTGGCATGGCGTGGCTAGGGCCAAGGTAAGGGTGCTTGGCTTGACGTGGTGTGACTACCGTAGCTAGGGCCAAGGCAGAGTGCGTTTGGCATGGCGCGGCTAGCTTGGGATAGGTGTGGCTGGCATGATTTTCCATTGTCACGAGAGGTGCGGCTAGCATGGTAGGCATGCTTTGGCGCGTTTGGTGTGACTAGCATAGCTAGGGCCAAGGCAGAGTGCGTTTGGCATGGCGCGGATAGCTTGGGCTAGGTGTGGATGGCATGATTTTCCATTGGCACGGAGGTGCGGCTAGCATGGTTGGCATGCTTTGGCGCGTTTGGTGTGACTAGCATAGCTAGGGCCAAGGCAGAGTGCGTTTGGCATGGCGCGGCTAGCTTGGGCTAGATATGGCTGGCATGATATTCCATTGGCACGGAGGTACGGCTAGCATGGTTGGCATGCTTTGGCGCGTTTGGTGTGACTAGCATACCTAGGACCAAGGCAGAGTGCGTTTTTCATGGCGCGGCTAGCTTGGGCTAGGTGTGGCTGGCATGATTTTCCGTTGGCACGAAGGTGCGGCTAGCATGGTTGGCATGCTTTGGCGCGTTTGGTGTGACTAGCATAGCTAGGACCAAGGCAGAGTGTGTTTGGCATGTCGCGGCTAGCTTGGGCTAGGTGTGGCTGGTATGATTTGCCATTGTCACGGAGGTGCGGTTAGCATGCTTGGTATGCTTTGGCGCGTTTGGTGTGAATAGCATAGCTAGGGTCAATGCGCGAGTGCGTTTGGCATAGCGCGGCTAGCCCAGGCTAGGTGTGGTGGCATGATTTGCCATTGGCACGAGAGGTGCGGCTAGCATGGTTGGCATGCTTTGGCGTGTTTGGTGTGACTAGCATAGCTAGGGTTAAGGCAGAGTGCGTTTGGCATGGCGTGGCTAGCTTGGACTAGGTGTGGCTGGCATGATTTTCCATTGGCACGGAGGTGAATTAGGGTTTTGCTCGTTGTAACCCTAATTTGAAAAAATACCCCCTATTAATTACGACTACATGTATTAAATGTTCTAATAAATGTGTCACCTAGGTGACATTAGGTTATTTGGGGTTTTACGATTTTACCCTTTGTTTAAAAACCACCATCAACAGCGGAGTTCCGAACTTTGTTTATAGGATTACGAGTAATGTTCGGTTTGCCCGCAATGTTGCCGAACTTTAGGGTCTAGAAGTTCGGTTGGTTCATAACCTATATGTAACCGAACTTCACGTTGTTAATATTTTACCATGTGTACAAAGTTCGGTTGTTTCGCAAACTTCATATCAACCAATATCTAACCGAACTACACACAATTAGTTAAGAGTTCGGTTTGTCAAGGTTTTTTGCGAACAAACCGAACATGGTGGGACAAGTTCGGTTAAACTGAAACTCAACATAGTGGGCAAATAGCACAGTTCGGTTACATTGGAATTTTTTTTTTTTTTTTTGTAATATTGGTAAAGTTCGGTTAGAAAATAGTTTTAGCCTTCTTTGCGAACCAACCGAACATAGTGGGCAAAGTTCGGTTAAATCAAAAATCAACATAGTGGGAAAAATAGCACAGTTCGGTTACATTTGATTGTTTTTTTTTTTTTTTTGTAATATTGGTAAAGTTCGGTTAGAAAATAGTTTTAGCCTTCTTTGCAAACCAACCGAACTCTAAGTTCGGTTAAGAAAAAATTAATTCGTGATAACCGAAGTGTTCTTCGTGTTCTTGGTTTCTGAATGTTCGGTTAGAAAACTAGTTTTTTCTTAAACTATTCCTAACCGAACATGCCACTGTAACTTCCATTTAAACCATATTTTGATGACTACTACTCAAAATTTCAATCAAAAACGAATTGGAAGTAATGGGTTTGTGGGAAAATACTTATGGATAGGTTTGTTTATAAAAGATTGATTAATCGACGATGAAAATTCAATGAATCGACCAGGCTAAAAATTTGATGATTTTGATTAGATTTGTATATGATCAGGGTTAGATGATCATAAATTGATGAAGAAGAGAAGAAGAAAAATTATAGTTTAGAGGAAGAAGAAGTTGTAGATTAGTTATAACTTTAATTAGGTAAAAGAGTAAATATGTTAAAGATTTAAATTAAGTTATATATATAGAGGTGGTGGTGGTTGGTGGTGGTGGTAGTCGGAGGTGGTGGTGCTTGGCGGCAGTGGTGGAAGGTGGTGGTGGTGGTTATATATATATAGGTGGTTATTAGGTTAGTTTTAAATTAAATTAGGTTAAGGATAGGTTAGTCATTTCCACACTTTAGGACACCCCTTATAACTATAGGGAAGGTGGCCTAATAAGACCATGGGCCCCTCAAAAAAAACCATGGTCCCTAAAAAAAATGGTTCATAATAATCTACATAGATATCAGATGCAGGACATATATTGACATGTCTCAAGACTCTCATGACTAAGTGGTCACTTTGAGTGTCACTGTTAGATTATGACACTAGGCCTCCAGAGATCCCGAAGAGTATCGTATCTCTGCTGTTATCCTTGAGCACGAGTTACCCGAAAGTTGTTCAATACAATACAAATTTATCTCTTGCTTAGTTTCATCCTAGATCTCATAAAAATTCACTTGACTGTATCCTAGTCATTATCGATGAGGAGATGTCATTTTAATCTGAATCTGTGTATTATGAAATGAATGATAGATTTTCTCACCCTTGATCTTATGTACACATTACACTTTTAGAAATTCTCAACTAAGGAACAAGAAAATTTTATTTTCAAATAAAATTGAACAAACAACCATAGTTTTTACTCTAATTCTAGTACCGTGTTACACGTACAAACCTGCAACGGCCATTTTGTCAGGCATCATTAGATCACTTACTCAATTAATTTTAAAAGGGCTAGATGAATTTTAAGACGTGAAAGGTTTAACACTCGAAAAATCAATTAGCATATTCGGATAGTATACTGTATACAATCTTTTGAAAGTAATGGTTGATTTCGTCAGTTTCGTTGGTCTTATCGTATATGAAATTCCCAAACGATCCCAAATCATTGCTTAGTTTTCTCCAAAATCTCATAAAAATTCACCATAATGTTTTTATTGCGGTCATTATCGGCTAGGGATGTCAACGTAGTAATCTACCCTTTCATATTAAAGACAACGAATAAACTGGACTTTTATATAGCCATTGTCATGAAAGAAAATTACACTGGTGTGAAATGAAAAAAAAACATTCGAATTGTATGTCATACACTCAACGGTTGGGTTGTGTATGGATCATGTTCGATGTCACAGTGCTATTGTATTATTTTCACAAAATTGACATGAATGAAACGTGATTTGGCTTATCAACGGTAAAAGGCTACGTATCTTTATCCAACCACCTCAAGTCTTTGATAGGTGCATTCCATCCCAATATCATTTTTCCTTTTTTTTTTCATTGAAATCTTTAACACGTCTTCATTTAACCAATTATTTTATTTCATATAGATGATTGGTTGTGACTATGCGTGGAAATAATATGTGGAAAATTAATAAAATTACTAAAGTGAAGCACATTGGTTACTTAGATGTCATTGATCTAAGCGCAAGTATGCTTCAAAAGGAAAAAAAACTAAGCGCAAGAACAAAAACAATTCGTGTAAATTCGTACGAAAGACTACCCTTGGTTCCAAAGCCCAAGCCTAGACGAAAACGAATAGGACTACTTTATCTTTATGCCCTCTGGGCTTCCAAAACTTAGCCGGTTGAAGGATCCGAGGAAGGAAGCTCATGCAAGAGGTTGAGAGCTTCATGGACATGCATACCTAGGGGTGAGCATTAGGCCCGTAATCAGCGGATTTAACCGGGACCAACCGTATTTTTGCGGATGGATACCCGGACCGTTTGCTAATAGGTTGGATGCGGATGGCGATTTTGAAATCTAACGGATTACGGATTGGGGCCCGGTTGTAACCTTGAAAATCCTTTGGACATCCATACCCGTTAGATTAAGGGCATTTATATAGGAGGTAGGATCCATGGACGGCTGATATTCAACGAGGTAGATGGTCGTTTTATACATCTCGAATTGTGTTCATTTTTTGTAGGAATGTAGAGTCCTATAAGAGGAACATATTATCAAAATATTACACTTAAATTCATTGTTGTTTGGATTTTGCGGGAAAATTGGCGCAAATCTTGTCTGACCTTGTCTGACCTTGTCCATCTAAGAGTGTCCATGGATCCTCCCTCTTTATATAGTTCTACATAATATGTAGATAGTTTTTAAATTCTTAAGGTGTTTGCTTGAAGTGTTGTCCATGACATTTCTATATATTTATATAGATATATAAAATGGGTAGGTTCTATAAGAAGTCATCTACAATGACTTTATTTTTTCATTACAAATTTCAACTAACATAAATCCATTGGATTATTCGCACCCAATCCGTTTATCCGTGCATCCATTGGATGCAATTCCGTTTGATGTGGATTGGATGCGGATGTCAAATTTGAAATCCCTAGTGAATTGGATTGGACGCGGATGAGGTAAAAACCGGCCCATGCTCACCCGGGAAAGCCTCCACATGTAGGTAAATGCGGCATTGAAAGAAACCTGGCTAAATTGGGGACTATCCCACTTAATTGGGGCCTTCTACTAGGTGACAAAAAAGGTCTTTAGAAATAACTTTCATACCACCCCTTATCCAACAATTACCTAAGTACCTATTTTACCCCTATTTAATTAGCACTAATTAATCGTATTAGGTGTTAATTATGTTTTAGATATGAGATCAACTAATGTTAAAGAGTTCTTCAAAAAATCAAACAACTTTGATTATTTGATATTTTTTTCGTGAACAGTACCCAGAATCGATTTACGTTCTTGCACTCATAAACTGATTCTGGGTTGGTGTTTCCAAAATTAACAGAGGACTTCCAAAATCGGTTGACTTTGGCATATGTAAAATCCGATTGTGAAAATCGGGGTATTATGTGACATGTATAAACCGATTGTTGTCTTTCATAATAATTTTTTTTTTCATTCATTTCATTATTGTATGATGCATTTAGCACATGCATCAAGCCTTTAAACCCCTAGGCGACCCTAGTGGACGAGTTATAGTCTCGTGAGGGTTTACATAGAGATCTACCCACAAAACCTACACCAAAACTTCTAAAACCATCAATCTTCTTCGGAGGAATCCGAGTCCCATTCACTCGACATGAAGTCCGGGGCATACTCCGGGATTTTTGGTACCATGAATTGATAGCTTGCACCGAATGCGAATGCTTCCCCCTTTTCCTCCGAGTAGCGCGCGTTGACGACTTCATGCTACAAAAACACAAACACAAACTTACTTTGTTAGCGGTGTTAAGTAGGAAGATCAAACAACATGGATCACATAAAATAAACCACAAAAATACTTACAAATTGGTCAATGGAGCAGCTAAAGTGGGTAGCGTTCAAAATCCGTTTTTGGATAGCTAAAAAAGCAAGTATCGCATTTTCGATGACTATGTGTTTATCATGGTTGTGGTTGTGGTTATACAAAACTTATAAAGCCTTCTTTCTGGCACTGGTTGTGGTTCCCTAAGAATATCCTCCAAGGTGATTTCTCGAGTGTAAAACGCTAGGTGTCCGAAGTCCATATATACATTAAAAAAAAAAAAATCAAGTTTACAATCGGCACATAACTACACAAAAGTAATCCAATTCTCAACAACAAAACATACAGGAGTGTCAAACATTATTAATCGGTTTATGTGATACATATATAAACACCGATTGTGGGATGGAATATGAAGAGACAATCATAATCGGTAAATTAACAAGCACATAAAACCCGATTATTGGATCGCATAGTTAAAAAAAAATGTATCCAGAATCGGATTATTCTAAAGCACTTATAAACCGATTCTGGGGATGTATTTTCTTATTTCTTTTCTAAACCTAGAATCGGTTGATGTTAATCATCATATAAACCAATTACTATGCATGCTCTTCATGGTCGAAGAATAAAACCCAGAATCGGTTTATTCGATATGTCAACATATACCGATTCTGGGTGTAATCGGAGATTTTGATGGACGAAAATCGAAGATTTAAACAAGTAAATCAATGAAGAAATATGAATCATAGAATGAGTTGATGGAGATTTACCTTTTTCTTGGTTGGATCGAAGATCGTTGGAGAAGAGGATGAATTTTTTTTATTTTATTTTATTTTGATTAGGGTTTTGAGAATTTGGAAAGATTAGGATGAAAATAAAAAGTTTTTTCTGATTTAGGTTTTTATGTTTTTGGATTTTGCATAAAAGGGTAAGGATTAGTATTTATATGAGATTGTTTTAGGAATTAATATGGGGATAAATTAGTATTTTTTTGAAGTTTGGTAGCCCATAGCAATTTGGTGGAGTGGGAAGGGAATTTTGATAGGCCCCAATTTAGCCGGGAAAGAAAACAATGTCCGGACTCCAACCCATGGCCGAACTTGACAAGAAATCTAAAAAGAATGCCAATCTCATAATTAAGATGCGGCTCTTAGCGTGCTAGAAAATTCTGCTATTCTAAAAGACAATTACCATGCACATCAATTTTCCTTTTTGCATTCTTTTCAAACTACAAACCTGTAAATTTTTGTCGATAACTCTCATTGAAAATGTAACGATTCGATCGCTATTATTGATAAGAATAGCAAGTCACTGTTGAACTTATGTACTCATTGCTGTTTTAGATTTTGAAAATTTCTTAACTAACCAAAAAGAAAATTTTATTTTAAACAATAAATAAGTACAACCATATTTATCTGAGTATTTTTTATTTATTTATTTTTTGTTGAGATCAGTTCATTAAAAATAAAATGTAACAAGGCAAAAGCCCCCATTTTTGACAGTTTATATATTTAGCCTTAGCTATATTCCTGTTAGTGTATGGAAATCTATCATAGGACCATGCCACACATCAAAACTTGAAATGGATACTTTCTCTCTAGCATCTCTAGATCAAATATTCACTCACTCTCAAAAGATATAGATGAATGACGATATGAGAGATTCAGCGGTAGAAAAATCAGTTAACATAATCAGCCAATACCCAATCTTGTGAGAGTAATGACTGAGTTCATCATCTTCATTAATCTTGTCTACTATCAAATGATTTTTATCCATGAGTTACCTAATATAAATCTGTAACTCAACGTAAATTTATCTATTTCCCAGTTTTCTCCAAGATCTCATTAAAGTTCACCATAATGTTTTTATCGCAGTCATTATCGGTTAGGTGATGTCAACGTGGTAATCTGCATTTATATATCACATAAACACAACGAATAAACTAGACCTATCTACAGCCATTTTAATGAAACAAAATTACATTGGTATGAAATTAAAATGAAAAACATGATACCAACATTCAAATTGTATGTCATGCACTCAACATTCAAATTAAAAAAAATAATAATAAAGAGAAAGCTTCATGGACATTGACATTGATAAGGAACACAAAATTGGGAGATACATAAATTAATTGGGGGATATTTTTACTGCAGCTGCCGGCATGGTTTTTTAATGATGCAGGTATGGTTGATGGATTGCCGGCATTGAAAAACCATGCCGCCAGCTACAGTGATATATCCCCAATTAATTTATGTGTCCCCCAATTAATTATTCTTGATAAGCAACAACTTTTGAAGTATCTCAAGACCTTCAAATTCAATACCAAAGGGTCAGTTTCTGCATCGTCATTTGACCGCCTTGGTGATCCAGCAGAAAACGTCATTTGATGAGACGAGATGTGTTTTCCACTTTCCCTGAAGTGGACATTCATACAGAGAGCATACTAAAGGCGGATGTTTAACAAGGGAAAGCATCCATGTCGCTAATGTCCGGCCAGTGCCGAATTTGACAAGAGATCAAGGATGCGAATCTCATAATTAAGTCTGAATTTCAACTTACGGCTCTTAGCATGCTAGGATATCCTCCTTTTTTGCGTTGTGTTTGTTGAATTTTAATTTGCAAGATGTTACTTTCCAGGTGATTATCATTGAATTTGAACTGAAACTGATAATAAGTAGGCCATCCCCTGAGGGTGGTGACGAATTCAGCACCCTCGTTTGCGGGGGAACACAGACATATCAAGAATACCAAATGACAATTTCACTGCACACTCATTTTAATACAATTAGGAAAATAATGCGAAATAAAATGGAAAGGCAGATGGGGAACGGGAATGGCCCGCTGAGCTAAAATGAAAAAATCCATTTTATTCCAATCGGTAAGATCTTACCTAGTTCTTTTGGGAAGGGAAACCCATGCATATAAACTTGGAATTTCCATGCAACATCTTTTGACAATCATGCTGAAAACGTCCTCATTTTTATCCCTAAACATGAGTTACACAAAAGAAATTCCCAATTTATCGCATACTTATCTCTTGTTGAGTTCTCTCCATCATCTCATAAAAGCTTATGATAATGTTCTTATTGCAGTTATAATCAGCAAAACGATTCCAATGTTTTAAATTTGACAAGAAGTAAGATAGACATATTTATAGCCAATGCAATGAAATATTTATTTTACCAACAACATAATTTTATGCGCAATGCTCAACCGATAGTTCTGTGAAAATAACGTGTATTATATTGTTGTTAGAAATATAAATCATAAATCTGTTTTTTGTTTTTTATCTTTTGTGTAACAGAGGTGTTAGCTGGAACTTCTCTTCATCTATTTCTTACTGTCCTTTATTCACTGCTTCTAGGTAAGTAGCTTTTACTGTTTTCTTTCTCTTGTTGTTCCTATATATAGAACAACATCCTCTGTAGCTCTTCATGTTAATACAACTACTTTTCCACCTTTACTTTTACTTCTGTCATGGTACCACGAGGGTTGTTCGATTCTCTAAGACAAATTGTTTAGGGTTTGCTCTTAGTTACTGCTTCTGCCGCCTACCTTCACTTCATCTTCAACTTATTACAACCACAAATTTACTACATCATTTACTCAAACTACTTCTCTACCACACCTTTAGTTTATCTTCTACATTATCTTCACTTACTCATCTGCTTACAGTACTTCAGATCTCGATCTTTGCATCACACCATGAGTTCTTAGTCGTCACATCACTATGAGATTACCACTGTTTTTTCGTTTCAGAATATTACTCACCTTATTTCTTTAAAATTTGATGACTCAAACTTTCTTATCTGGAAAAATCAGTTGGAGTCTATCTTTATTAGTACAGATCTGTTTGATTATGTTGACGGTACAATCAAACCACCACCAGAGTTTATCAAAGGTGGATAAGTTGAGATTCTTAATCCATTTTACTTTAAATGGAGGAAGTGGGATCGATATGTTAACAGCTCTCTCAACTCTACCTTTTCTGATTCTCTATCTTGTTCTTTGTTGGGATGTATTACAACTGCTGAAGTGTGGTCCTATCTTGCAAAGGAGTTTCCCAACCAGTTCTCATCACATCTATGCTCAGAGGATAGCTATAGACCATCAAAAAAGGAGCTCGTATTGTTGATGATTTTGTTCAAGAGGTTAAAAGTATATTTGATTCTCTAGCTGTTATCAATGAAAAATTTGTCGAATCTGATATTGCTATGTATGATCTCAATGGGTTGGGGAGGGATTGTGACAACTTGGTGATTCCTATTCACAATCGTGAAAATCCTATTTCCTTTACTGACTTAAAGGACAAACTCTTAACCTATGAGCAGTGGCTCAAAGATCAACATCTAGAGACAACCATATTCTTAGATTCAGTCACTAACTCTGCTTTCTTTTCCAAAAGAACCTTTGCATCTGGATCTACATTTGGAACTGGACCTTCTAGACCTACAAATTAAACTTCAAGACCTGATAGACCTCCCCTCTCAAGGATTGATTACTCCATTGTTGAGTGCCAGATATGCAAAAGAAGTGGTCATTCAGATAGTAGTTTTCCTTATAGGTACTCTGCTTCAAAGAATAGTGCCTCTCAGAAAAACTCACAAGTTCATACTTCACAGAAAAACCCTCAAGCAAATTCATTTATTCAAGTTAATACCTCTCACTTGTCAAAACATTCATCCTTTACTGCCGTTGTTTTTGGCTACCTGATTCAGCAGCAACAAGTCACATGACTCATGATGCTTCTTTACTTATAATTAAATCCAAAATTACACATTGGATCTGAACAAGCAATGGTTGGAAATGGCTACCACATTCTAATTACTTTGTTGGGTAGCTCTGTTTTACTTACACCTACAAGAACTTTTACTTTTTCAAATGTCTTATTTGTGCCTAGTCTCACTCAAAACCTTATTTTAGTGGGTATCTTTACTAGAAAATACAACTGAAAAATTGGATTTACCTCTTGGGGTTATGAGGGTCACAGATCTTGACACTCAGCTTATCTTGGCTGAAGGTGTTATCAATCAGAATCTTTATCCAATTGACTCAAAACCACTAGAAAAAGTCTTCATTTACTTCAGGTGAAGTTGACTCATTGTGTCACTCTTGTCAGCTTGGTAAGAGTAAGAAATTACCCTTCTTCTCTTCAGATAGGTCTGCATCATCACCCTTATAATTGGTTCAATGTGACATTTGGGGACCATCTCCTCAAGTATCTACATTGGGATACAAATATTACATTTTGTTTGTGGATAATTACAGCAGATTTCATTGGATTTTTCCCATGAAGGACAGAACTGAGAGCTTGACTTGTTTTCAACACTTCGTGTGAATGGAAACCTGTTTTCTACTACAACAAGTGGTTTCAGTGTGATGGTGCTTTTGAGCTTATGAAGGGTCAATTCAGGCAATTTCTTGACAAAGAATGGATCAACATTTCTTGTTCATGCCCCCATACTTCTCAACAAAATGGTTTAGCTAAAAGGAAACATCAGCACATAACTTCAGTTGGTAATACTTTGTCTTTTCAAGCATGTCAACCAAAATACTTTTGGTTTGACTCAATTCTCTGACCACTTATCTCATAAATAGAATACTCTCAACGATTCTTAATTATATTTCTCCTTTTGAGGTTCTTTTCAATAAATTACCTGATTATTCATTTCTCAAAGTTTTTGGCTGTATTTGTTATCCTCATTTGGGTGCTTACCAGAAAGATAAGTTGAATCCTAAGTCTTCTAAGTGCACCTTTCTTGGTTATAGCCCCTTACATAAGGGTTATATGTGTTATGATAACTCACAAGATTTATATCTCCGGGCATGTAGTATTTGATGAGATAAAATTTCCCCTTTGCACTTGCTCATCCAGTTCTACATCAGATTCTACTACTACTTACAGTAAACCCCCTCTAGAGATTTCTGATGTTGCACCTGTTGCAGAATCTGTTTCTATGTCCAATTCAGACTCTAGTTCTGATTCTGAGTCTGACCCACTTCTATATTCTCCTATTAGTTTTGATATCTACCCAACTACTACTCCAACTGCTCCACATGTTCATACAATAGTTACAAGACCAAAAGATGGTATAATAAAGCCTAAGTACTTACCAGATTTTGTTACTCATTACACTGTCGTACATCCTATTCATTCTTCATTTGCTACAATTGTGTCTCTTCCTAAGGAACCCAAGACCTATAAGTCAGCAAGTAAGCATCAAAGTGGCTAGACTTTATGCAGAAAGAATATGATGCTTTAATGTTAAAAAAGACCTGGTCATTAGTACCACCTACTTCTAATATGAATATTCTAGGCAAAAAATGGATTTACAAGTTGAAGCTTAAGCCTGATGGCACTGTTGATTGATCTAAGTCCAGGTTGGTTGCTCAAGGATTTAGTCAGCATACTGGTGTAGATTATAATATTACGTTCAGTCCAGTTTTCAAGAATACCACTATCGAGTTGTTCTCACTGTGGCTTTGACAAATAAGTGGTCTATCAGACAACTTGATGTCTCCAATGCTTTTCTACATGGAGACTTAGTTGAGAAGGTGTACATAAAACAACCTAAAGGTTGTGAAGATGCTTCTCATCCTGATCAGGTTTGTCTTCTTCACAAATCTCTTTATGAACTCAAAGAAGCCCCAAGAGCTTGGTTCGATAAATTCAGTGGATTTATTCTTGATGCTGGTTTTGTTATGTCAGTAGTTGATCCTTCCATGTTTATTTATCATTGTGGTGTTGACGCTGCTGTTCTCCTTATTTATGTGTGTTACATTATACTTACAAGGAGTTCAAAGTACTTTCTTACTTCTCTTATCAGTCAAATGAGCACTTTCTATGAAGGATCTAGGAGATCTTTATTATTTCTTAGGCATTGAGGCTGTGTTTTATGCTTCAAGGGATACTCTAACTCTCACTCAACAAAATTATACCATTGATTGTTGGTCAAGGCAAGTATAACAGATTTTAAACCTTGTGTTACTACTGCATCTACTGATAAGAGGGCTTCTATACATGATGGTGATCTTCTCACAAATCCTTTAGAAAAACAATGGTAACTTCTTAAGCTTCATAGAGACACTCGGAAAATATGATCCGAGAGCATCGAAAAGAATGAATTGCGCTATCATTATCTTAGCCATAAAACTCAGAATTAACTAATTTCAATGCTTACTGATGCGACAAGAGAGCTTATTGTCAAGAAAATCCATGAAGCCAAATAATTTTCAATTATTCTTGATTTTACTCCATATGTTTCTCGCAGGGAATAAATTTCCATTATAATCAGATGCGTAGATGTTTCAACAGTAAGGGGCTTTGCGAATCGCTTCATGATTCGACGACAGAATCGGTTTTCTTTCTCTCAAATTTTTCGTTTTCTGTGTCGATTACCTTCTTCAATTCAGGTGTGTTTTCATTAAATCTAATGATTGGTGATAACCAATCATGTTATTAATTACTAGAATTTATGTCGGAGTTAAATAAAAACAGATCGAGAAATGATTCTCGTTCTAACCAGAGATGTGAATACGACATGGCATCTTCACAAAATATATCCTCATAACTTTATCTCTTCCATTGTAAGCTTGGTAATATTTCACATTGATCCCGTAGCTAGATTTAAAAAACTTTTTCAAATCAGAAGCTTTGAAACTCGGATCACTTCTGATTTTATCCTTGATAAGATTAGAAACAATTTTACTGCTGAGCCTGTGGAAAAGCTTTTCACATCCCACACCACAGTGATGATTGCTAACATATTTCTTAACCTTAAGCATCCTATTTTCAACATCAACATCACAAACCTTATAATCCCAAGGGCAATTTTCTTTAGAGCATTTTGCATAGAACCTGCTAGGTTCATTCTTAGTATATAGAAGAACATACCCAGTCTTTACCTCGTATTTCTTCACTACAATACGTACCTCTCCTACATCTCAAGAAAAAACTTTACCAACTTCACCAAGTAATTTATCCCAACCCTCAGTCCTAAGAACCTTGTTAACAGGCACAGAACCATCTTCAAGGAAATTCACCATAGCTTCTTCGGGTTCAGGTTCTAGATACATACGTGGACATGACTTATTTTAGGACCAAGTGACTTTTTTGAGTATCAGTGCTGGATTCTGACTTCGACAATGTTTAGGACTACATTATCTGTATTATTCTTGAGCATGAGTCGCCTGATAGATTTTCTCAGTTTGTTACAATTTCATCTCTTGCCTAGTTTCCTCCAATATCTCATATAAAATTTCGGCATTTTTATTGTTGTCATGCTCGACAAGGGGAAGAGAAGATATCAGATGATATTGAACTTAATTTGCGTATCAAAGAGACGACTAGTGAAGTAGTTAACGTACTTATAGGCACTCTAACGAAACAAAATTACATTGGTATGAGATGCAACATATGTTACCTATTGTGTGTCATGAACTCAATGGTTGGTTGTAGGTGAGTCATGCTTAATTATTTTGGTTGTAGGTGAGTCATGCTTAATTATTTTGCTAGAAGATCAGTTATTTTACTTCATTCCTACCGCACGCATACCTATACTCTCAAGCAACAAAAGCCCTCGACAGCCTTCAACAAGTGTCTTCCACCTCATTTATTCAAGCAATAAGTACAATAAGGAATCCTTTAAATCAAAATGAAATTGTAGTGTAATGCATTTTTCTATGTAAATCCAGAGAAAAATTCTCCCTAAAGAGGGATTTTTTTTTTCCCAATATGTGAACATGTAACTAATGCCGTCTCTAAGCATGTTAAAACTAGTGAGTATAACTACGAAGAGTACCGTAACTATTTATCCTTGATTATCAAAGAAGATCTTATAAATGGCTCAAAGATCATGTTAGTTGACTTTGGCTAACTTTTAAACCGACGCTCTGTTATTAAAAAAATAATAAAGAAGGAAATTATGTTCAGGATCAAAAGAAAAAAGTTGTTCACATCATCAAAAGGAAGACTATCCTTTGTTTTGCTTCCCAAGCCCCAAAAGATGAATAGGACTAAGAGAGGAACTCATGTAAGATTCCGACACCATACTTTTGTAGTTAAATCCTCCTTTGAGGAAGCTCATGCACGAAGATTGATTTACCTCTTTATTTCTTGGCTGGTGTCTTTTTATTGAATAAAATGCTTAACCCGGAACTCGGGTTCAATGCCCGTCGTAGCTGCACAAACTCTAGATCCAGATAAACCCTTTCAGTAAAATTCGTCCTCCCTGTATGATTCTGAAAAAAGATAGAAGAAATTTTTTATTTAGTCTTTCTCATCTTAATTCTTAAACTTATGTACACATTAGTATATTACTATTTCAGACTTTAAAATTTTTTAACTGACGTCAATAAGAAAAAAGTTTATCTTGAAAGGAAAACAATGTTATGCATCTTTTGATTAATCAATTCAGACGATCTGAACATGAGAGAAGTGAGTATACATTGCAGTCGAAATAGTCATCTGTTTTTTTTTTCGAAAGAGAAAAATTTATATTAAGAGAAAAAATCAGGCCAAGCCTGTTACATGAGTGTCTGAGAAAAAAGACTCTCATAGTCATCTGTTGAAACTGTGCTGGCACTCGAAACCATCACTATGATCCAAGATGGTGGAGTTGAGCAGGTAAAATCAAAATATTATATGTGCCTATCGGTTGTTTTTATTCAGACGATGGAATCCATGATATGGATAGGTCACTAGAGTTGAGCAGGGGTAAACGGTCGTTCTATACCTTTTTAAGAGAGAAATATATTGTCTTGTAGATAGACGAGTGGGCCCACATGGTGTTTCAGCTGAAATTATCTTTGGTGAACATTAAGACTTCTATATTCCCGACATATTGCACATCCGATCACTGCTTAGTTTTCTCTAACATCTCATGAAAGTTTATCATAATTTTTTTTGTTGCAGTCATTATTGACAAAATGAAGTGAACGTTTTAACCTACTTTACATATTACGAGACGGAGAACTAGACTTATAACTTATTTATACGGAAACAAAACTACATTAGTATGAAATGAGATGCTATATGTTACCAACATTAGAATTGAATGCCATATACTCGACGATTGGTTTTGTGCGAGTCATGTGTATTATTATTTGTGATTTATCATGCAACCAGCACAAAATAGTGATTACTTGAGATCTACTGTCATTCATAACTCATAGAGTTTGGTAGGTGCACTCCAATATCCATATCCATTCTTTGCTTTTCTTTTCATTTTTGTCCAAATGATTGACACGTCTTCCATTTCATTCAGAGACGATTTGTTTCCTTAAAATTGTACATGTGTGAGTATAAAAATTGTTTGTGTAAATTGGATGGAAAATATCAAGTCTTACGAGGCAGAAGCGAACTGGTTTCTCGAGCTGAAATATCAACGAGACTAGGAGAGGAAGAAAAACGAAAGGCTATCTTGGTTCGGAAGCCCAAGGCCAACCCCAAAAGAAAATTATTTATCAAAACAAAACCCAAAAAAAAAAAAAAAAAACTAAATATTTCTAGAAGGGAATTGGAAGTGGATTAAGATTATTTTTGTGCTCCTGGCTCCTACGGCATTGCTTAAACATGCAATGGCCTCAGCTCAAAATGATACGGTTTCATCGAAGTTGACATGATTCAGAATCAGAGAGTGCTAAAGCCGCATGCTTCATTAGGAATTACCTCCGGATGTCGCTAAATGGCGCATTAAAAAAACCGTGACAGGCCCAGTGCCAAACTTATTAATAAATCAACAAAGGATGCGGATCCCATAACGAAGTCTGTAGTCTGAAACTCTAAATTTAAAGATATGATTATTACTGCATGCAAGAATCATCCGAAGAAAATTTACCAAAATTATGAGAGATTAAACAACTTTTCTTTCGTTGTTTTTGTTGAACCACCGCGGAAAAAAATCAGTGGAAAAGGCATGACCATATATATACATGTCTGATTTTTGTATTGGCATATGGCCTAGTTACAATGTGCATCATTGACATCAATAACTGACATGAACTGACTAAGTTGTAACCATAACGAGACAAATATAATATTTATAATCACTAATGGAAAAGAAAAAAAAAAAACAAGTATATACCAACCAATCACCCGCGATACATTGTATATAATTTAAACCAGTTTTATTCCCTCCTCTCCATAGCCAGAAATCTGCATACCCAGAGATGAACTACTTAGATATAAGATCCAGAGCATATATGGACAGTCCATAATCCAAAACTTTTAGGACAAAGTGGATCATTTTGAGCATCATCGCTGGATTATGACTTCAGAAATCCTGATGAGTATTGTATCTCTATTGTCCTTGAGCACGAGTTTCCCGACATATTTTCTCATTTAGTCACAAATCTGTCTTTTGCTTAGTTTCCTCCAAAATCTCAGAAAAATCTCCGTTACATCTTTATTGTTATCATGCTCGAAAAGGCGAAGAGAAGAATAAAAGTTTTGATCTGAATTTGTGAATCAAACATAGAGACGACTAGTAAGGTAAACATATTTCAAGGCAATACAACGAAACAAAATTATATTTTTCATAGATGATCACGAGACTGAGATGAATGAAACGTGATTTGGCCGGAGCTATTGTATTTTTCACGAGACTGAGATGAATGAAACGTGATTTGACGTGTCAACGGTAAAAGGTTACGTATCTTATCCAACCACCTCAGGTCTTGATCATAGCTCACACTCATGGCTCAGAGTTCGGTAGGTGCATTCCAACATCATATTTTTCCTTTTTTCCATCGAAATCTTTAACACACGTCTTCATTTACGCCACCATGTCACACGTCTTCATTTAACCAATTATTTCTCTTTTTTTTTTTCGTTTGTTTGAAGCATTTCGTAGATGATTGGTGGTGATTATGCATGCAAATACGTTAGGAAAATTAAAAAGAAAAAAAAAATAATAAAGGGAAAGCTTCATGGACATTGACATTGATAAGCAACAACGTTTGAAGTATCTCAAGACCTTCAATACCGAAGGGTCATTTTATGCATCGTCATTTGACCGCCTTGGTGATCCAGCAGAAAACGTCATTTGATGAGACGTGTTTTCCACTTTCCCTGAAGTGGACATTCACACGGAGACCATACTAAAGGCGGATGTTTAACAAGGGAAAGCATCCATCAACAACCTAAAAACTCAATACCATCCCTCACTCTAGAATAAAAGTAGCACTGGTGGAGCTTACCCTATCTCCTATTGGTTAGTGAGCGTAACCTCGCGATCTCATTGGCTAATTGAGAAACCATTCGTATTCGTCGGATGAAATTTCGTTAGATATGGTGCGTTGATCTGACATTGTGCGGTGTAGATTGGGTGGATTGTTGGGACACACGCGACGGACGGCCCTCATTATTTAGAAAAATTGCTATATTAATTTCGTGTATTTATTGTGAAAATCCAGAAAATAAAGAAAACTACTATATTAATTTCAGACATTTATGATTAAAATTAAAAAAAAATCTATTCAACATATTTATGGAATAAAATAATATAATTTATATTTTTTGAATCTTTTATAATTTCATATAGTTATTATAGAAAATCCAGAATAAAAAAAATACTAAATTAATTCTTACATTTATGAATAAAATAAAAAAAATCAATTCAACGTATTTATGGATAAATTAATGATATTTATATTTTTAAAATCTTTTGTAAGGAAAAAAAAATAGAAATGACAAAAAGATTACTATATTAATCTTTTATAATTTCATGTAATAATTATAAAAAAAATCAAAAAAATAATTTATCCATAAATACGTCGAATTTCGTACATTTATGACTGAAATAAAAAAATCAACTCAACATATTTATGGAATAAAATAATAAGTTTTAAATTTGTAAAATCTTTTGTAAGGAATAAAAATTCTGGAAATGGTAAAGAAAACTACTATATTAATTTTACAGAAACTACCTCCTCTTGGCATTCCCAGTTATATAATTAAGAACATTTTCAAAATAATAAAGGACATGAAAATCTTTGATATATTAAAAAAAAAAGGATTTAGAGTTAATTTAGTTTATTTGGTATGAAAATCCTGACAGTGGATTTACTAACCAGAATAAACTCGGTTGGAGTTAAATAAATATTTTCATGACCATTTAACGCAATTAAATTCCATAATACTTCTCATTGTTTTCTTTGCAGACAAGTCTCAATGGTTTATATATAGGACATCGTGGAGAATCAATGTTGTTCTTTTTAGAATTCTAATTTGTGATTGGAAGGCTTAATTAGTGTGACAAATGATTGTGACAAATCAGTTGAGGAATGCGAAAAAACAAGTGATGTATATATGCGAGAGATTGTGATAGAGAATGAAAGGCATATTTGGCCGTTTTTTTCGTCAGTTTTTAGTTTGGTATTCTGTTGATTATTCTAAATGAGTTTTTGTTTGTGCTAGGGGAACTACAATGAAACGAAAGTAACCCACTGGGTGATTTGGTGCATGTAATAAGGGATGAAATGCTGGAGAGATGTGGGAATGTATTTGTGGTGATGATTATCACTGGAACATATGTAAAAGATCATTTGGGTAATATGTTTGATCGCATAATGCTTTTGTGCATAAAAGTTGGTTTTGTTCGGCTACGAATGTTGATGTAATATCACATTATAGGTGCAATTAGACTCTGTACTACACCTTCATCAAGGGAATTCGTGGATCTTGATGTTCAACAAGTTCATGATTTCAGAACAAAGTAAGACTAATCAACAATTTCCTCTTTTCCTTATGGGAAAATGGTTTTGCGGGTTTAGGATGTATTTCTTTCTTTCTTTCTTTCTTTCTTTCTTTATGTATCTCTTTTAATAAATTAGGAAAACATATAGAGTTTATTTGTAAACTGTTGAGGAGTCCTGCAATGAGTTTAGAATATACACTAATTTTTTCTTTACAAGTATGTTTATATAGACGTATAGAGTTTAATTATAAGTTGTTGAGAAGTCACACAATGAATCTGTTTTGAATAGATGCCAATCTCTTTCATTATTTGTGAGTTTAGGCAAACAGTAGGATAAAGAAGTTGTTCACCGGTAAATTGTGCTTCAATGTGGTTTTTTATGTAGAAGCATGTATCTAGACTTCATTTATAGAATGTTGAGGATAATGCAGTAAATTTAACGAACTTTCAGTGGCATGTTTTGGTCCTCTTCCCCGTTACTTAGAAAAAGTGAGCCACCGGTTCAAGTACAAGACACGGTTCTTTAACGAACTACCATTACCTCCTTTTAATCGTTAAGAGAGTTCTCTATTTTTTTTCAAGCCAAAATAATTTCCATAAATATATAATAAAATTAGCCATTTACATCGTTAAAAATCCAACAACCAAATTATTTAAGTAATCAATACGATTTAGATTCCCTTTGCCAATAAAGGTATTCCAATCCAACAACCAATTTGAAGGTACTCCAAGAGTATTGAAAACGGAGTCTTAGTGGGATGTTTGTTCATTTCTTTGATCACAACATTTTTGACGGGAAGTACTCCATCTATTTTGTACTATAGCGTGTGTTCTTTTAGTGTGTCTAATATCAGATACTGATGCAACTATATATTGAGTGCGATTTTTTATTTAACTAAAAAGCGTTAGTGCATGGGGTTGGTGCCTATTGAGCAGTTGAGTTCACCGCTTGATTCTTAACACATGTATATGTTTTCCGAAGAAAGATATAACAATGCATTTCCTTGATTATATCAATTTCGACGGGAACCACTTTATATTCTTTGCACTATTTAGGGTTGACAATCCATTTTATCTTAATATCATCTTTTTAGTATGTCTAATATCATATATCAATACAATTATATAATGAGTATGATTTTTCATTTAACTTGGAGCCTGGAAGAGGACTTGAGTTGGCCGCTTGATTCCTAGCGCACTTATATAATTCTTAAAAAAATATAAATCGGTAAATTTCCTTGATTACATCACCTTCAACAGGAAGCACTTCATATGCTTTGCAATATTTGGGGTTGAAAATCAATTGTAGGTTAACTATAAATTCAATCCTGACCAGCTGGAGTCGTATATAGGAAAAGAAAAAAAATGTGAGAATTTATAACCAATACACTTTAGATTCCCTTTGCCAATAAAAGTACTCTAATTATAATTAGTAGCCAATCCTTATGGTTAACGAAACAATCACGGGTATTCAAACAAGGTCATATTGAGATATTAGTGCATATCCTTTATTACAACTTCTTTGACATGAAGCACTTCATTTGTTTTGCACTATTTAGAATCTGAAAGATATTTTTATATTATATCGTGTGTTGTTTTACTGTCTCTAATTAATATAAGATATTGATATAACTTTATCATAAGTGTGATTTTTCATTTAACTATACAGACGTGGAGCCTAAAAGAGAACTTGAGTTGGCCACTTAATTCCTAACACAAATTTATGATTCTTAAGAAAAATATATCAGTGTATTTTGTTGATTACTTCTTTGACGGGAAGCACTTCGTATGCTTTCCAGTATTTAGGGTTGGCAATCCATTTTATGTTAATTTCGTGTTATTGTGGTGTATCTAATCTCAGATATCAATACAACATGTGTCATTTTCATTCAACTACAAAAAGTTGAAGCTTGGAAAAGTATTTGAGTTGGCCGCTTGATTATTAACGCGAGTATATGATTTCTAAAGAAAAATACATATGTGCATTTCCATGATTACATTTCCTTTGACTAAAAACCCTTCATATGCTTTGCATTATTTAGAGTTGGCAATCTATTTTATATTAATATCATGATTCTTTTTAGTGTTCTAATATCATATATCGATACCTATATAATGAGTGTGATTTTTCATTTTGCTATAAGAAATTGCAGTTGATTTTATCCCTTGATTCTTAACATAAATAAGAGATATTCGAAGAAAGATATATCATTGATTTTCCTTGATTACGTCTTCTTTAACGAGAAACACTTCATATATTGTGCACTACTTAGAGTTGGCAATCTGTTTTATATTAATATCGTATTTTTTTAGTTTCTCCAATATCAGATCTTGATACAACTATATTAGTTGGAGCTTGAAAAAGAAGTTGAGTTGGCCCCTTGATTTTTAATGCGAGTATATGACTTCTAAAGAAAAATATGTGCATTTCCATGATTACATTTTTTTGACGGGACGCACTTCATATGCTTTGCATTATTCAGAGTTGGCAATCTAATTTATATTAATATCATGATTCTTTTTAGTGTTCTAATATCAGATATCGATACATATATAATGAGTGTGATTTTCCATTTAGCTATAAGAAGTTGCAGTTGAGTTTGTCCCTTGATTCTTAACGTAAATAAGAGATTTTCGAAGAAAGATGTATCAGTGATTTTCCTTGATTACATCTTCTTTGACGGGAAGCACTTCATATGTTGTGCACTATTTAGAGTTGGCAATCTGTTTTATATTAATATCGTGTGTTTTTTTAGTTTCTCCAATATCAGATCTTGATACAACTATATAAGTTCGAGCTTGGAAAAGCATTTGAGTAGGCCGCTTGATTTTTAACGTAAGTATGTGACTTCTAAAGAAAAATATATATGTGCATTTCCATGATTACATTTTCTTTGAGTACTTCATATGCTTTGTATTAGTTAGAGTTGGCAATATATTTTATATTATTATCATGATTCTTTTTAGTGTTCTAATATCAAATACTGATACATATATAATGAGTGTGATTTTCCATTTAGCTATAAGAAGTTGCAGTTGAGTTTGTCCCTTGATTCTTAACTTAGATAAGTGATTTTTGAAGAAAGATCATATAAGTGATTTTCCTTGATTACATCTTCTTTGACGGGACTATATAAAGTTGGCAATCTGTTTTATATTAATATCATGTTTTTTTTAGTATCTCCGGTATCAGATCTTGATACAACTATATAGCAAGTATGATTTTTCATTTAACTACCAAATAGTACTAAGATTGACAATGAAATGAAGTACTTACTAATTTTATAGGTTGGTATAATTTTTCAAAAATATTTTCTTTAAGAGGATTTCTTAATCTCCAATACTTTAAACAATGTGTAATTGGTGAATAATTTGGTTCCTACTGTTAATCTACTAAATGATAGTTGGTGTTTTCATTATACATTGTAATTGTTAATTGGGATCCTTTTTGGAAAATCTAATTATGAGTTAGTAATTATAGCTTAAAATATTTTACTTTTGAGATTACTTAGATCTATTTATTTCAGTTTATTTGTAGAATTGATTACTACTTTATTATATTGAATGAAATTAGTTTCAAAACCATTTGAGATCTTTAGATTATAATAATATTATGCATTTGATTATTAGAAATTTTGAATTGTTAGTTGTCAATCCATTGGATAATAGTTCTATTGTAACTTATTAGAACTGACGGGTGCGGGGTGAAGCCCCGCCTCAGTGGACACTAAGCAACGGTGTAAGAAATTCCAGCAGTCCCGGTGCGTAGCACGGGTTTCAAACTAGTGTCGCTAAATAAGGCATTGAAAGAAAACAAAAATGTCCGGCCCAGTGCCGAATTTGACAAGAGATCAAGGATGCGAATCTGCGGAGCTACATGTAAGTTGTGTGTGGCCATGGCCACCCCAACATTTTGCAAAATTCTCTAGGTTAGTGGACAGATTTGGACCTAATTTTCTAAGTTGTGGTTAGTGGCCTCCCCGTCATTTAAATTCTGGCTCCGCCCCTACGAATCTCATAATTAAGTCTGAATTTAAACTTACGGCTCTTAGCATGCTAGGATATCCTCCTTTTTGGCGTTGTGTTTGTTGAATTTTAATTTGCGAGATGTTACTTTCCAGGTGATTATCATTGAATTTGAACTGAAACCGATAATAAGTAGGCCGTCCACCGAGTGTGGCGACGACTTCACCACCCTTGTTTGTTGGGGAGCATATCGACACGACTGAGCGACTACATAACAATATCTGACAATACCAAATGGCAATTTCAGTGCACACTCAGTTGGCTTTAATACAATTAGGAAAATAGTTCGTAAGAAAATGGAAAAGCGAGATGAGGAACCGGGATGGTCAGCAGAGCTAAAATGGAAAATCCATTATATTCCAATCAATATGATCTTACCTAGTTCGTTTGGGGCTGGGAAACCCACCCATGTAATCCTGGAGTTGCCATGCAACATCTTTTGACAATCATGCGGAATATGTCCTCATTTTTATCCCTAAACATGAGTTACACAAAAGAAATTCCCCTTTTATCACATACTCTTGTTTAGTTCTCTCCGACATCTCATAAAAACTTAATTACAATAATGTTCTTTGTTGCAGTTATAATCGGCAAAACGATGCAATGTTTAAATTTGACAAGAAGTAAGCTAGACATATTTATAGCCAATGCAATGAAATATTTATGTTACAAACAACAGAATTATGTGCTATGCTCAACCGATAGTTCTGTGAAAATAACGTGCATGTATTATATTATTGTTAGAAATATAAATCATAAGTATGCTTTTTGTTTTTTATCTTTTGTGTAACAGAGGTGTTAGATGTAACTTCTCTTTATCTATTTCTTATTGTCCTTTATTCACTTCTTCTAGGTTAGTAGCTTTTACTGTTTTCTTTCTCTTGTTGTTCCTATATATAGAATAACATCCTCTGTAGCTCTTCACGTTAATACAACTACTTTTCCACCTTTACTCAACTTCTGTCATGGTACCATGAGGGTTGTTCGATTCTCTAAGACTAGCTGTTTAGGGCTTGCTCTTAGTTACTGCTTCTGCCGCCTACCATAACAACCAAAACTTTACTTCATCATTTACTTAATTTACTCAAACTACTTCTCTACCACACCTTTACTTTATCTCCTACCTTATCTTCACTTATTCATCTGCTTGCAGTACTTCAGATCTCGATCTCTGAATCACACCATGAGTTCTGAGTCGTCACATCACTATGATATTACCACTGTTTTTCTGTTTCAGAATATTACTCACCTTATTTCTTTAAAACTTGATGACTCAAACTTTGTTATCTGGAAAAATCAGATGGGTTCTATCTTTATTAGTACGGATTTGTTTGGTTATGTTGACGGTACAATCAAACCACCACCAGAGTTTATCAAAGGTGGAGAAGCTGAGATTCTTAATCCATTTTACTTTAAATGGAGAAAGTGGGATCGATATGTTAACAGCTGTCTCAACTCTACATTTTCTGATTCTCTATCATGTTCTGTCTTGGGATGTATTACTGCAGTTGAAGTATGGTCCTATCTTGCAAAGGAGTTTTCCAACCAGTTTTCATATCGTAGATCTATGCTCAGAGGATAGCTACAGATCATCAAAAGACGAGCTCGTACTGTTGCTGATTTTGTTCAAGAGGTTAAAAGTATTTCTGATTCTCTAGCTGCTATGAATGAAAAATTTGTCGAATCTGATATTGTTATGGATGTTCTCAATGGGTTGGGGAGAGATTGTGACAACTTGGTAATTCCTATTCACAATCGTGAAAATCCTATTTCCTTTACTGACTTAAAGGACAAACTCTTAACCCATGCGCAGTGGCTCAAAGATCAACATTTAGAGAAAACCATAACCTTAGATTCGGTCACTAACTCTGCTTTCTTTTCCAAAAGAACCTTTGCATTTGGATCTACATTTGGATATGGACCTTCTAGACCTACAAATCAAACTTCAAAACCTGATAGACCTCCCCTCTTAATGGATTGATTACTCCATTGTTGAGTGCCAGATATGCAAAAGAAATGGTCATTCAGCTAGTAGTTGTCCTTATAGGTACTCTGCTTCAAAGAATAGTGCCTCTCAGAAAAAACTCACAAGTTAATACTTCACAGAAAAACCCTCAAGAAAAATTCATCTATTCAAGTTAATACCTCTCACTTGTCAGAACATTCATCCTTTTCTGCTGTTGTTTTAGCCACCTGATTCAGCAGCAACAAGTCACATGAGTCATGATGCTTCTTCACATATAAATCCAACAATATACATTGGATCTGAACAAGTAATGGTTGGAAATGGCTACCACATTCCAATTACTTTGTTGGGTGGATCTGTTATACATACACCTACAAGAACTTTCACTCTTTGAAATGTCTTATTTGTGCCTAGTCTCATTCAAAACCTTATTTGGTGGGTATCTTTCTTGGAGAACACAACTGAAAAATTGGATTTACCCCTTGGGGTTATGAGGTCACAGATCTTGACACTCAGCTTGTCTTGGCTGAAGGTGTTATCAATCAGAATCTTTATCCAATTGACTCAAAACCACTAGAAAAAGCCTTCAGTTCTATTTTTGTTTCACCATCTATATGGAACATGAGATTGGGACACATTGCACATAATATTTTCAACACACTACATACCTCAAACCATATTTCATTTACTTCAGGTGAAGTTGGCTCATTGTGTCACTCTTGTCAGCTTGGTAAGAGTAAGAAATTACCCTTCTTCTCTTCAGATAGGTGTGCATCGGCACCCTTAGAATTGGTTCACTGTGACATTTGGGTACCATCTCCTCAAGTATCTACATTGCGTTACAGATATTACATTTTGTTTGTGGATGATTACAACAGATTTTATTGTATTTTCCTATGAAGGACAGAACTAAGAGCTTGACTTGTTTTCAACACTTCAAAACTGTGAATGAAAATCTGTTTTCTACTATAATCAAGTGGTTTCAGTGTGATGGTGCTTTTGAGCTTATGAAGGGTCCATTCAGGCAATTTCTTGACAAAGAAGGGATCAGCATTTCTTGTTCATGCCCCCATACTTCTCAACAAAATGGTTTAGCTAAAAGGAAAAATCAGCACATAACTTCAGTTGGTAATAATTTATCTTTTCAAGCATGTCTACCAAAATCCTTTTGGTTTGACTCATTTCTCACAGCCGCTTATCTCATAAATAGAATACCCTCAAAGATTCTTAATTATATTTCTCATTTTGAGGTTCTTTTCAATAAATTACCTGATTATTCATTTCTCAAAGTTTTTAGATGTATTTGTTATCCTTATTTGGTTGCTTACAAGAAAGATAAGTTAAGTCCTAAGTCTTCTAAGTGCACCTTTATTGTTTATAACCCCTTACATAAGGGTTATATGTGTTATGATAACTCAATTCACAAGATATATATCTCCAGGCATGTAGTATTTGATGAGACAAAATTTCCCTTTTGCACTTGCTCATCCAGTTCTACATCAGATTCTACTACTACTTACAGTGAACCCCCTCTAGAGATTTCTGATGTTGCACCTGTTGCAGACTCTGTTTCTATGACCAATTCAGACTCTAGTTCTGATTCTGAGTATGACAGTTTTCTTAAAAGTGGAACAAAAAAACTTAGGTACAGCTTAACCTTTCTCTTAAGATTTGGAACCCGGTTTTGTAAAACTCTAGATGTTCTCTGGTGTGGATTTTCGTCCCTAACCGTCAAATGTAGAACCACAAGCTCCCATAAATTGACCCATGAAACAATATTTCTTGTTTCTCCTTCAGCGACAAAGACATTAATCCAAGACTGGATGATAGTTGCATCTTTAAGAGGGTGAATGCGCGACCATGACTACTAAAATAATAAAAGGAGGTGCTCAGAATTGAAGAGAAGATATATCTAGAATAGATAAAATGTTGATAATTTGGTTGTGTTGTTATGGTATAGAGAAACATTATTTATAGTACATTGCCTGTCTCTTTTATATCTCAATTTTCAAATCTTACTACTGTTATTGGGGTCTAGCGTGGTCACTTTGCTTATTGATGCTTGTATGCCGAGTCGAGTTTTCTTATCACCAGTTGTCGGTTTAGTCATATCACTCATAAATTTATAAAACTATTTGTGAATCTGTAAGTGAGTTTTCTTATCACCAGTTGTCGGTTTAGTCATATCACTCATAAATTTATAAAACTATTTGCGTATTTGTGAGTGAGTTTTCTTATCACTAGTTGTCGGTTTAGTGGTTCACTCATTATTTTAAGAGTCGAAAATTGAGTTGACGGATCAATGTATTTTTTATATTTCGACATATCAACTCACATCAATTATTTCGACTTATTTGTTCTTGATTTTATTTTCATTCACTTTTATACGTGTCCATCTAGTATTCTAGTCAAGTGCAACTTGAGCTTTGTCATAATGTATTTGGATTTTTTGAATCTTCAGTATGTTTTGTCGTGACCTATTTGGTCGACTACTTTTCCAAATAAAGACATGTACTTGTCTTAAGACTCATCAGATCACCAATAATATGGTAACATTTTTTACTTTTCTATAAAATCCCCTAAATTGGATCACAATTACCATACCCTCATTCCATATGCAAGTTTTGTAAGTAAAAATTCTAGTAAGTTTTGTAAGAAAATATTCGTGATGAGGTTTAGTAATGAAGAAGATGTCGGTGTTGTGGAAGCATGGATTTTAGAAACTAATCGAGGCACAATCCCTAGAGAAGTCAATGAATCAACCGAATTTTGGAACCGCGTTATCCAAAATTTTGAAGAATTACCGGAAACGACAATAGAAGAACAAAGAAGTCAGTAACAAACAGATTCAACCTAATTAATACTGAAATCCAAACCTTTATTACTATTCTGTTTGATATCAACTTGAAGCATGCATCATTGCCATACGAAGTTCGAGTAAGGATATAATAAAAACTAGTTAACAAGTTGATTATGACTATGTACTCTAATGTCAAATATTTTATGTTAAATTATCATGTTAATGTTTTCTTTTTCTTTTTCAGAAAATGAAAGATCGGATCGAGTACCGTGAAGACAAGAAGAAACCTTTTAAATTTGATGCATTGTATGAGAAATTGAAAGTTGTTGTACCTTGTTATAATCTTGAATGAATATATCAGTGCAAACATGTTTTTTAATAAGCTGAATAGTCTTAAATTCATAAAACAAATGGATACAATAAGATTAAAGTTAACAAACACACTAATTAAGTAAAAGCATGCATCTCGAAATTAAAATCACAACTAATTAAGAACACCACTAACTAATAACCTGGACAACTAATTAATCATTAAACAAGAAAACTAATAACCAAGAAAACCAAATAATATTAAGAAAGTCAATTAAATAACTAATTACGAGGATCGTATCCCAATAGGGTACATATTTCCTCCCGCATCTTTGTTACTGCATATTTCTTCCTTTCAGGCAGCCTTTCCACATCCGTTAATAATATTTCCATATCTTTACGCCTAATGGACATTTCTTTATTGTGGGATTTTTTTCTCTCTAGCCAAGGTATCCCTTGTCCCATTTTCAACTACCTGGCACATTAACTCATTTTCAGCTAATTTTTCTTCATGTTTGACTGCATCCTTCTTCTCAAAATACTGAATCATGTTGTTCCAGCCTCGTTCTGCAACTTTAGCCATGGAATTTTCCATCTAAGCCTTGTCTCTGCTAAGTCCCCTGACTTTATCTTTTGCAAAAAAACGTGTTTGGATTTGGGTATCCGTTGTTGTATCTGTGCCATCACCATCTTCACTTTCTGAAACAACCATAGAAATCGGGGTGGACTGACTAGGTTCGCCATGATGGGACCTTAAATTCTCAGGTCGCAACCTTCAACATCTTTGCCTCAAAACTGCAAAAACCGCGTCATGTTTCCAAGGTTTTCACCTTCCTTCAACAAACTTCATTCTTGATTTTATGTCTTTGTAGCCATATATTGAGAAAGTGTCAATGAAGTAAATCAATGAATTAATATTATCATATGAAATTAAATTAAATTTAATAACCTTGTTTGTATGAGGAAACTTACTATTTGTTCATCAGTCCATCCACTAGGCGGGTTCCTGAGAAAAGCTGCCACTATTGCGGCAAATCTTCTGCAATCTGTTTTGATGGCACTCATTCTGTTTTGAAGCGCTTTCCGAGTCCGGTTTGTACGAGTTCCAAAAGTACAGTGGTATTCCGGTTAGATTATATCCCAGAAAGTTTCTGAATCTTGATACCTACCGACTACTGAATCCGTTGCAAACATAAAATAAGCCTTTACAATTGCCAAATCTTCTGCTTGTGTAAAATTAACCATTATGTTTTGGAACAAGTACAATAAATCAAACCAAAATATAAAATAATTGCAAAGAGATATAAGATTTTGAAGTGATTTTCAGGTGAGTGTTGGATTGGTGTGAATTTTTTGTTACCAAAAATCACATATATATATATATAAGGCGTTTTCAAAAAATAACCGTTGGATAAAAACGGTATATGATTAGCCGTTTTTGATTTTTGTCCGCATGATCATTCAAGCCGTTGAAGATCTAACGGACTAGAATTTGAACGGCTAACAGTCTACCGTTTAAACGGTTTATGGTTAGCCGTTTTACTTTGGCTGCCGTTAGATCATCAACGGTCTTTTAAATCCAACGATTACCTAGAATAACGGCTAACAATTAACCGTTTTTCTCAAACGTTCAAATTTGAAACCATGTATATATATCAGAAGTTGAGTTTTACTTCACTACCATCAAATATAAATCAAAAATTTCACTACTCAAGTTTTAAAGTTCGATTTATCAAATTTGTCGGTTTACAATTTATTAATTTCTGTTTGTTTGTTGAAAAAATAATGGTTAATTTTAGTGAACAAGAAGATATTAAAATTCTGAGAAGCTTTTCCTTTGTAGTAGATCGACCAGATTTTTTGGATATGCCAGCTGAAACTTTTTGGAATGATATGTCGGTCGAGTTTCATTCAGGAGGGGGTGTGACCCAACGATCCGTGAATGCTCTTCGGTGTCGCCTAGCTTTCCTTAAGATGAATTGCGGGGTTTTTAGAAGCTGTCTATGGCGAGCGGTAATGACATAATTTTAGCCAGAATTAAGTTTACTGAGGAAGGAAGGGGAACATTTCGTCACTCAAGCGTTAACGATATATTTGGAGTGCATTTGCATATCAATCCAGAACATATCTTATAATCTACCGAGTTATTTAGAGAATATAATATGCTTATTTTATAGGTTATCTTATTGTTGTGTGTTTCTATGTTGTGTTATTTAACAAATGTAGTGTATTTTTTTTTTCCTGCAAATGTAATGTTTTTCTGAGTACCTCAAATTGTAATGTTTTTAATATTTTCCTACAAATGTAATGTTTTTCTTAACTTAAATTTGAATTTGAAGTAACCACGTCTCACCGCTCACATAAATAAAAAAAACATATAATAAAATCATTCTGAATCGGGGCCCAAAAAAACTTGTCCTGGGTCGTAATGGTCTTGACCAACATCAACCTCGTTCGTGTCTTCTCCCGAATCCAGCTCGTTGTCTATCGCATCTCCAGGCATTTGACCATCCCTTAGACCTTGACCATGTCGTTCCCATATATGAGCTGCAAGATCCGTACGAAGTCTCTCATGAAGAACTGGGTTTTGTAATGACTCGCTTGTCTGCCTCAAGTATCCGACTATAGGTGCATGAGGTGGGTCTGGCACATATTTCCACTCCGGTTCACGATGTTCATCCTCTACAACGATATTATGCAATATCAAGCAGGTACTCATGATCGATTTCATATCTTTCTTTTCCTAGTAGTTACATCTATGGTAAATGATCCTAAATTTACTTTGAAGTGTCCCAAATGCCCGTTCCACATCTTTCCTCTTTGCCATTTGATATTTGTTAATTAACTCAAGAATTGGAATACCGCTGGGTGCACCGTAAGGTTGGACTAACACAGAGTAACTCTTATAAATTCCACCCACTAAATAATACCCCTGCATGTACTGGTTCCCATTGATAGTAAAATGACAAGGTGGTGCAATACCATTGAGATTGTCATCAAACAAATTATAGGACTTCAAAACATTAAGATCATTGCTTGATCCACCCACTCCAAAATACCCATGCCAAAACCACCTATCGTATGTGGGCTATGACCTGGAATTCTTGTAGCATCTTTTCTTTGTCGAAAGTCGGGGTCAACCTCACATATTTTGTGCATAATTTTTAAGAAAAGGGGTCGATACATACCTAAACGGCCATGGAACTTTTTCGGTCCCCAAGTGCAACCATCATTGAAATAATCCTGCGTCAACCTTGCATCCGCTTCGGCATGATTTCTATTATTTGATTCTCTCTTCGTCACTTGGGTTGGAACGGGTTGATGCAAATTATGAGTATGTTGCAGCATACATTGATATATCATGAGAAGATTTTGATTTGTATCTTCGTCATCTAAATCATCGGCCAGACGAACCCCCAATTTGATTGACATATATCTCCTTAAAGAAATTTTTCAATCAACAACAACACCGGAGTGACAATAAAATGGTGTCGAAATTGACATCTAACAAACTTAACACAAGAATTCATGTAAAATTGACATTTGCAAATGAATTCCACCTAAAGTGCAGCATTTTATGACCATGATAATATCTATAACGTGTAAATTACATATTCAATTAGACATACAATCTAAATTATCTCATTTTCAATCACACCAAATCATATAACTTGTAAATAACCTATAGAATTAGACATACTTAGTAAAGTCCCTAAAGTTAACAATCTTAAACAAATTCAAGTCATCACATGGTTAGAAAACTAATTCAATTTATGTTATTCATCAAATAATTATTGAAAATCTTTTCAATTGAAAAAAATAAAATAAAAAAATTAGGGTTTTAAGTTTATTGGATTACCTTTGATTATTGAGATGATTAACCTCCTCAAAAATAACCCCCACTTTCAATAAGAGCTTCCTCAACGAACCCAAATCCTGAAATTGTGTAGGTGATGTTTAGTTATTTTGGTTGAGAAGAGAATGAGGAAAGGGGAAGAACGAACAGGAGGAAGGATGAATGAACTGTTTTCGTTCTTCTTGGAACTTTAGGCTAGAAAGGGAACGGTTAATGGTTAGCCGGTTCAATCGATTTTGACTGGTCAAGATAAGGAAAACGGTTAACCATTAACCGTCTCCTCTAGAACGGACGATTAGTGACCGTTATATGGAGAACGGTTGATGAATGACCGTTTTTTTTGGGTTAGAACGGCTAATGGTTAGCCGTCCCAGGAAATTTCTTGGTAAAATCGTAAGACCCATGTCCTTCCCAGGGTGATGTGTAAAGGGGTTTGGGAAGTGGCTGAGAAGAGCCCCTAGACCCAGTCTAACAATAGAAACTTGGTAAATATATGTACTAATTTTCTTACTATCAAATTAAGGGACGGGCTATAGCCTAAGTTAGCCCTTTGCTAGGCCCGTCCCTGATCAAAATCACTAAGGATGTGATGTCTTTTTTGCAGTGTAATGTGCTGGCAATTCATAAAGTTCGGTAGTTGCAACATCTTGTCCATCTGCTTTTATACGTTTTTCTATGGGAAATCATTATGAATCGTACCTCATTCGATGGGACACGTATATTGGAACACTACAAGCAACGTAGCAAAGATAATAAATGGTGGATTTATACATTTTAACTGAAATGATAACTTGTTTAAAACATCTTAATTTCTTGCTGGTCATTCCTTCCTTTAGAGATACCCACCAAATAGCAAATTAAGGCAACTTGTTTATTGATATCATCGATCATTAACACGTTTTCCATCCGGAAAATGGGTCATTTGTCCAAAAAAATTTAAAACACGGTTCAAATGGACGAGTAAAAAATTTTATGGGTGAAATGGACAGAAAAAAAATAGCAAGTATGAAACTGGATTCATCCTGGCTTAAACTTAAAAAATAGCAAGGATGAAACTGGAGCATCCTGTGTAAAATAAAAATAAGAAAAAAATATTTGAAAATGGACAGGATGAAACTGGTTACATCCTGCCTATTTTTAAATTTTTGTCCATTTAAACAGTATCTAAATTTGACTGTCCTTTTCACCCACGAAATTTTGATTTTGGTCTTTTTAACCAATTTTGTGTTTTCCATCTCTTAGGCCTCTTCCTATGCACATGCCAAAACATGGTATTTGGCATATATGCACCCACTATGGGTATGCCAAGCGCCAAACTCATATGCCAATATGTTATTTACGGCATATAGGCATACACGACAGAGTTTCAATGAGCGATAGAGTCTTCATCGCTCGATGGTCACAATGTCGTTCGACGGTCATTTAATCGACAGCGACAGTCAAGCTGTCGCTCGGTACTTTGATAATCGCTCATCAGATCTTCATCCAACGGCTAATATTTCCCCTACCGGATTTCAACCAATTCCAACCCAACTTCAAATTCATTTCACCATGCATAGTGCATAACCGAAGTGGATTTGACTATAGAGGAAATAACATGGATCATGATAGTTAGGTGAAATCATCTTAAGGTGAATTTTTCTTTTTTTATTGGTCTAATTCGCTACTATGAAGGTGAATTTTTAATGAAATGTAAATCTGGTTTTAATCTGAATATTAATTTAAAAGATAATTTCCATTAATCTAAAAAAACAAAATTACATTTCACATTCGCTACTCATTTCCTTGTCCGTTTCCTCCCGGACCAAAGATCCAATTGCCTGCATTTTCTGGATCCATAGAGTTGTTCAACAAACTAGTTAAGGTCTAGGTTTGAGACTGACTTGGTGGTTGAGTCTCATCAGAATCACCATAACCTTGATAAGCAATGGGAGTACGGGGTATGGGAACATTATACAAATCTTGAAATACGTGTGGTTGATATTGTTGCTGGAATGGTTGAAATGCTTTGATGAGGTTGAGGCAATTGGAGTATCTGATTTGTTTGCCTAACTACTTCCATGTTCACACCACCACCTGGAGTCAGTATGTCAGTTTGTGAATGACTAAACATACGTGTAGGAGTTGTATCCAAACCAATGTTTTCTTCACCACCGCGTACTCCTTGAGTATCTAACACCATGTTTGGGGTTGAACTTTCTGGATCCTCCTCCATACGACGACGTCTCAATCTTCTTTCACCACTTTGCTGACTTCCACGACTTTCTTGACTTCCACGACTTTGATGACTTCGACGACTTTGCTGACTTCCACCGGGACTCAATCCTGTACCAACTCCAACACCAGGACTCAAACCTCTACCAGCTACAACACTGGGACTCATGTCATACATCATGCTTTCCCTCAAACTTTGCATCTGTTCCAAGTGCATATTCTGAAATCCCTGAAGAAGAGCCTCATAATTGTTACATCGGGTCTGATACTCCAACTCTGTAGCATTGACCCCGAGGTATGGATAAGTCGAGTAGGTGCACTAGAAACAATTGGATAAGTAACAATCTCTCCAGATGTGCTGGATATAGTCTTTACTTCCCACGAAAATGGTGGCATGTATGACGATGAACTTTGAGAAGGATATGCAAATACGTCACCCGTCTCTGGTGGAGGTTGGGAAGGAAGAAATTCATTGTCAAGTGGCAACCTACCTAAAGCTGGGAAATCCATCCGACCCAAACTTTGCGGTTGCATGGAAATATTTGGCTTGAAAATAGTATTAAACCAAGATAGGTACTCATTTCTGTCCATCGGCTCCCGGATCAATTCATCAGCTTCTTGCCAACTATGACCTTCTCTTATCAATTTGAAGTAATCGTCTGCTGAAACATCTGTACTGGGATAAGGGTTGATAGCTATCACTGACACTGATCTCCTTACCTTGAAGAAAGCTGTCTTTCACCATAATACCAAACACCCTTCTCAGAAATAGGGCTGTATAACACCATCCTTTTAAGGCTTAACTCTACCATTGTCTGACCTAGTTCTTCTTGGAACTCAGGTACTTCTTCATATGGCCGTGAGATAAGGTTATGGCTTGTTCTACTCAACTGCTGAATCTTATGAACAATAGCAGTATGTTGACCATCTTCAATCTGTGTAGCTTCCCAATTCTCAGAATCATACTTTCGTATGATCGGAAATACATTCGTATAATTCTTAAGACAAGGTTCTGAAACACGGAAATATGTATACCACCAATACTGAAAAAAAAATAACATTCACCAGGTTAATAACTTTTTCATATGAAAATGACAAATAAATACATAATGTGAAAAAGATTGGTTCTTACCTCCAGAACTCCCCAAAAAAGCATTAAAACTATCTTTATCACACGTCGAATTATCACTTAGGGCAATGTAAATCTCTGATAAAATCGCAGTACCCCAATCATATGTTGGTGCTTGCTCTAAATCTTCTAATGCTTCGAGAAACCCAATTAACACTCTTGAGCTAGCATTTGGAAACGAGACATTGGCCCGGTGTCCACAATACAAGCAGACGTTCTAGCTCCTCAAAATGGTCGGGGATCAAATATTGATTACCGGCTTCCCATTTTCATTCATTCTTACAGCATACTTATTTGGAAAAACTTTTCAACCGGACACCTTCAACCCATACGCCTTTATTTGTCTATGTGAAGGATTTCCTTCTAATTCATTTGAGTATAAAGGAAGTCTTTCTTTCCATCTACCTTCTGATAACCACTTTAGTCTATTAAATGGAATGGAGTTCCCTTGGCATGGAATTCCGGTTAACATGTATAAATCTATCGGTGTAACTCCTATTAACAATAATTATTCATAATTAGAATTTGTTGATTTTTATGAAATAAAACACATAATCTAAAAATTAAATTACCAGAAAAGACCTGACTTACCGCATTCAAAGTCCTTGAAAAAGAACGTGTTTGTAGTCTTCCACCATCGTTCTAATATAACTTGAACACCTTGAGTCTGTGGTTTCTAGGTTGTATTTGATATAGATGTCGCCAAGGATATCTTCTCACTCTCTCTTGAACAGCACCAGGAAGTAATTGAAAAATTGTACGTAACTCAGTCCATCCACCTCTTAGATTTATAGCGTTATATCGCCCCTCATTATCAGAAAGGTGATTAGAGAATACACCTTCACCGGCTACTAGTCTAACATTATTAAACTCATAATTTGTATCCACAACAAAACTTACTCCTTTGCACGGGGTACTTGTAGATGCTTTCCCTTTTTTGTTTCTTTTTCTTTTCTCCATATCTGATTAAGATAATCGTTTCAGAAGGTTTTCAGAAGAAGAATTGAGAAGAAAATCAGTGGTTTTCAGAAGAAGAATTGAGAAGAGTTTAGAAGAGGTGGGAGTATAGTTGCGGTATTTATAGGCGGCAAGAAACTCGGCGGTAACGATATTGATTATATCGACAGCGATATAGTGAATTTCGAGCGATATTGACAATATCGCCAGCGATAAAGACTTTATCGCTGGAGATATTGTCAATATCGCTCGCTAGGGAGTCGATCGCTCAGCGGTTTCCCCATAGTGGCGCAAATGGTTTGCCATGCCACCTGGCATGCCAAACACCATTTTTTTGGCATGTGCATAGGAAGAGGCCTTATGTGTGTGAAATCATGCATGAACCATTTATTTGATTATTTGGCTGCAACCAAAATTACCAGCTTCCCTGTTTTCATTCATTCTTACAGCATAACGCTGGAAAAAACTTTTCAACCCGGACACCTTCAACCCATACGCCTTTATTTGTCTATGTGAAGGATTTCCTTCTAATTCATTTGAGTATAAAGGAAGTCTTTCTTTCCATCTACCTTCTGATAACCACTTTAGTCTATTAAATGGAATGGAGTTCCCTTGGCATGGAATTCCGGTTAACATGTATAAATCTATCGGTGTAACTCCTATTAACAATAATTATTCATAATTAGAATTTGTTGATTTTTATGAAATAAAACACATAATCTAAAAATTAAATTACCAGAAAAGACTGACTTACCGCATTCAAAGTCCTTGAAAAAGAACGTGTTTGTAGTCTTCCACCATCGTTCTAATATAACTTGAACACCTTGAGTCCTGTGGTTTCTAGGTTGTATTTGATATAGATGTCGCCAAGGATATCTTCTCACTCTCTCTTGAACAGCACCAGAAGTAATTGAAAAATTGTACGTAACTCGGTCCATCCACCTCTTAGATTTATAGCGTTATATCGCCCCTCATTATCGAAAAGGTGATTAGAATACACCTTCACTAGGCTACTAGTCTAACATTATTAAACTCATAATTTGTATCCACAACAAAACTTACTCCTTTGCTGGGGTACTTGTAGATGCTTTCCCTTTTTTGTTTCTTTTTCTTTTCTCCATATCGATTAAGATAATCGTTTGAAGGTTTTGAAGAAGAATTGAGAAGAAAATCGGTGGTTTTCGAGAAGAAGAATTGAGAAGAGTTTAGAAGAGGTGGGAGTATAGTTGCGGTATTTATAGGCGGCGAAACTTCGGCGGTAACGATATTGATTATATCGACGATATAGTGAATTCGAGCGATATTGACAATATCGCCGCGGCGATAAAGACTTTATCATTTGGAGATATTGTCAATATCGCTTCAGCTAAAGTCGATCATTTCGGCGGTTTTTCCCCATAGTGGCGCAAATGGTTTGCCATGCCACCTGGCATGCCAAACACCATTTTTTGGCATGTGCATAGGAAGAGGCCTTATGTGTGTGAAATCATGCATGAACCATTTATTTGATTATTTGGCTGCAACCAAAATTAGTTTTGGTGTTTGGCCGGTGCTATTATATATATTCTCTCGTTTTCCATCTCTTTTGCGTTGTTTTTGTTGAATCTTAATTTGCGGGATATTACTTTCCTGGAGATTTTCATTAAATTTGGACTCAAGAAACGAATAATAAAAATGCTAATGCTCCTGATTGAGGCGACTTTGCCTCCCTCTTTCGCTGGGGATCACAGGCTGACACAGGCATTTCGACACTAACACACGTACGACCACAGAACAAAATCAACAACCCCAAATGAAAATTTCACTGTACACTCATTTGTTTTTAACAATACAATTAGGGAAAGGCAAAAGATGACATAAACAACCGATAATTCTACATCTACCGCCGCCTAAATCCCGTGAAACCAACTGCACCTCACAAAAAAATGGGGGACCCATAGTGGGACCCATAGCCCACCCCATGCAAGCTCTAGCGGGTCCTCGGGGCTGTGAGACGCGGTGCTTTTCACGGTCAGGCGCGGCGGTAGCTATAGCATCACTGATAAACAACAGGGAAGGAAAATACCTAGACAAAACTATATATAATCCTATGCTAATTAGTACTAGATTTACTATATATATTCAGTTATCTGTTTAGTTTCTTCAACTCAACTACCACTACACTTATATTATCTTTACTTCCCTTGGCTATTGCAAGTTCAGCTAGAACTGCCGCAGCGAGTGCAGCATTACCAGTATGACCAGTAGACGATGGCGAAGCCGATGATGCAAACTTTCTTGCTATCTTACCTTCGAGACATTTCCTTGCTATGTTGCAAGCCATATCATTTGGCATCACATCCCATAAACCATCACTAGCCAATATCACAAACTCATCGCTTTCGGTTCTTGAGGTTACCGTGACTTCTGGGACAGATATGACATATGGTTTGAGGTAGTGATCACCTGCACATAAAGAAACCGTCAGATGCATTACAGATCTAAACTTTAATGCGCCAATGAAAGGTAAAAGAAAATCAGATTGTTCCAACATGCACAACTTTGTAAGAACTTTATAATTTGATGTAACTACGTACCTATAGATCTAGAAGTAGCAAGTACGCCAAGAACGCGATAACCATTCCAATTGATAACCCTTCCTCCAGCTGCTTCCACTCTCTCCATCTCATCAGTCCTGTCAGGCTGCATCAAAAATTAACATCAATAAACGTTACACTGGCCGGAGTTATTCCAAACTCACCACTTCTTTTCATAGTACCCTAGCATTAATCTCTTAAACAGACGTCATTTCGATCAATAAAACACGTTAAATCTACACTTTCTTGACTAAGCGGCCTTCAAAAAAAATAAAATATTTATATATCATTCATGCTTATATGACATAAATTACACAGTAAAAAAAATAATACGGAGAAAGGGATTTACCCTGTGATCCCGGGACAGAGGAATAGCTGTACCACCACGAGACAACACAGCTCTAGAATCACCACAATTGGCAACAATAATTTGATCAGTACTAATCAAAGCAACCACAGCCGTTGATCCTATTGACTTGATCTCTTCATTTTCAACTCCTTCTCCACTTACTGCATCATCCATCTTCATGAAGCAACTCACCATAACATTCTCCCAATCAATCTTACTACCATCACATGATTCCATCTCATTCACAAGTACTCTGTGTAACTGATCTCTACATACGTCAGCTACTCCCGATCCACCATGTCCATCATACACCGCAAAGAAATCATACTTCCATTCCATAACCCCATCATCAACGTTAAAACCATAATCATGATTCCACCGACGGTTGAGATTAATTAAACCTGGAATTATAGTGACAGTATCTTCCATCTCTCTTCTTCTACCACACAGAGAGACAGAACCATGCGACCTACACCTTACACCATCCATACCGGAATCATCACCGCTGATTGTATTTCCTCTTGGTACTTGCATCTCAACCGTTGGTTTCATCGGTCCATCTTTTTTCGATGTACCGAACAGTGAAATCGACGGTCCAGATAATCCATCCCTTTTATCAAGATCGTGATGATGATCAGTTTGTTTTGTTTGATGATCAACACAGGTTTCATCACAAGATGGCACCACCTTACTGTGACTGCTACCACCACAGAACCCTAGTTTCATCTTCATGTTTCTCTTCATCATCCCCATCCCACAGCTAGTAGTATTATCTTCAATATGATCATCAGAAGGATATGATGATTTCAACCGTTTAATCTCTAATCTTTTTCTACGAACATGTCTTGATTTCGTTAAGTAAATATCTTCAACTTTCACCTGATGATCCATTTCATTTCCTGTTATCATGGTTTATGAATCTTGAACCCTGAACTTTCACTGATATTATCAAACCCTCAATCTCAAAATATCTTTGGTATGATTGAAAATTTCTTAGGTATGTAGGGGAGGACCAAAAGCATTGATTGATACTATTAGTATTCAAATTTTTTGAATGAAATGAAAGAAAATCTGAGATTCTATATCTCTCTAAATATCTGCGCTGGATGGTTATTCACCGTTGATTTGGAAAAGTGGTTTCTGATGGATTCGACATCTGTGATAAAAGTGTGGCGCAGATTGATTGGGACCGATTTCTGATGTTTTTGTGTCTGAGACGTGGACGGTTGAGGATCGAATTTGGTAGACACGTGTTATGATTTCTTTTTCATATTTCGATATTTCTGGCGGGAAATATGACGTTTGCGTCCTTTTCGGGATGAAAGGTGTGGGGTCCATGTAAACTCCATAACGTGGCGATTTAGTGTCGTGGAGGTTGGAGATGGATCCGTGGATTCTTCGATTTAGTATACGGCTAATATTAGAGGACATCCTCTCCCATTTTAACTATCACATTGTCTTTACATGTTTGACGTTATTTTTGTGAATAAAAAATCAAATCGTAATGGATTTGAAGTTAATATGTTGGGATATATTCCTTGTATCAAATTCTATATACCTATCAAAAATGAGCGTTTTTCGAGATATATTACACCATCATCTACTACTTTAAAATGAGTCGTTGAAAATCAACGAATTTCTGACCGTCGTAATTAAGACCGGTAGATTTTGAAGTTTTGTATTTCGGAATGTGCTTATTTTTGGTAGGTATGTAAAACTTGATAAAAGGAACATATCATTAAAATATTAACTTCAAATCCGTTACGGTTTGATTTTTATTCACAAAAATGATATCCAACGTGTGAGATAGTGTGATAATAAAAGTGGAAAGGGATCGTTCCTCTTTATTTTCATGACATTTAGTATTTTTATACCGATTTTTATTAGTCGAGAACGTTGACTACAGCGAGTTTGCATGCTGACTCTTGCTAGACACCTGGCATGCACCCAAAGCCTGAAATGTGCACTTTTTGTCCAAGGATAGAATCGTCAAAAGTAAAGTATTGAGTACCATTTGAACAGAGTGTAACGGGTAATCGTCCAATTTTATAAGGTATTCACCGGATCATAAAACGTACGTCTGATTTCATCTACAGATAACATGAGTCGATACCAGAAGTTAGACGTTAAGAAAATCGGTTCTAGAGAAAAATAGGTATTTTGCTTATTGGAGTTATTCTGAAATTATATGGACAGATGGATTGTTTTTGAGTTTTCTGATCATCAAGTTGAAAAGTAATCTTCCAAAATAATGGCAAGTGATTTCATTAGCTATAGTTTTATTGTAGTGAATCCAATTACGGCAAAACTCTTAGTTACACTTTAAAGTTGATCAGATCCGATGTATACGAGTTTTCGCTGAAAAAGCTACTTTACGGATATTTTATTCCCATACAAAATTAAATGAATACTCGGTATGCATTTCTGTTTTTCACTCATTTGCGCTAATAGTTACTTGTCTCATTTCACTCTTTTTATTTACGGAAATTCTTTTTTTCTTTTCCTATTTGGATACTTGGTATCCGTTTTACACTGGTTACATGTAGTTAAGGTAGGCGATTCGAGGTGGCCTTCTTTTTTTTCTCTTCGTCAGACACATCATATGTAAGACACCATTTTAATATGAAATTTTACTAAAATTGTTGTTACATCCCTATATAGCAGTACTTTCATAAATTAATCATCAATAAATTAATTACTTTAAAATAATAAAATTCCCTAGTCCTAATTAGACTTAGATAAGCTAGATTTTAAATCGATAAATTAATAACTTCGCTAAAATAAATTTTTTTAGTCCCAACGCTATTAATTTATCGAAGTTTTACTGTATATATTTAGGGTCTTGTTAATTTGTATACCCGTATACATGTTAAGGTTCATTAAAATAACAATTTTTTGCATTGGAAACAAGAATTGTTTGTTTTATTGCATTGAAAACAATAATTCTTTGCATCGGGAACAAAAATTGTTGTTTTTAGTACAATAAAAACCAATTTTTAGTATAATAAGACAAAAACACACTATTTCCAAAAAAATAAATAATTTTTTATTAAACCTTAACATGTATAAGGGTATACAAGTTAACAAAAGCAATATATCTATTCGTACAAAAATTTGCTATTTAACACCAATTTATTAGCAGGATTTGCACACTCAACTATATACACTTTAATGAAAAATATCACTAATTACATACCATGTTTGCATCCAGATCTTCTTTAAAGTTTATCTGTGTTCTTATCAACATTCGCATCGTTATTTTGTCTGCATCAGTGATACTCACTGAACATGTAACTTAAACCAAACTGATGCTGTAATATCCAGACATAAAGGTTGTAGCCTCAAGGAGCTAATGATGATGAAATTCTATATCTTGACGAAGTACTGACATAGACGATGCACCCCAAGGCCCAAGAGATAAGTCTGATAATGGAGACAGACAGCTGACATGGTCTGATAATGGTCAAATTATTTTCGGCCGCAAACAAAGCATATGCATATGGCTTCGCTATATGGGTACGAAAGAAACTCAACTATTAAACTCTTGGCTAGAGACGCTGAGTATGGCCAAAATTTTCTATCACTGTTGATTTTGGTTGCATTGTGGCAAAAATCAAGAAAAATCATCATCTAGCACCAGAATGCTTGTGGTGAGGAGAGGAGAGATGAGACCGATCCGGATCGTGGAACGTAAAAACACCAAGCGTGGGGAGAACAAAAATGACAAATGTGGCAATCAGATGAACCCATTTCGAGATAATTTTCTGGCAGTACTTTTGCTTTAATTATTGTGGGACTCATAGTAGATATTTCCGATCGGGAAAGTAAGGATATAAACCATAAATAAATAGACACGCAACCAACAGGGGCACAAGTTATCATAAGTGCATAACATGATGTGTCAATTCGTAGCGCTTTTAACATACGACGATGTTGCATTTTGTTCTTGCCAAGTTGCCATACGACGAAAGAATAATAGCCTGAAAACAACTTACCATTACCACGTACGGAATGGTTTGAAGTGTACTAGCAGCTGGCTGGTGCATGAACAAGCCTCATTTTCGCTGCCGGAATGATACACTGATCCATCCGGCTAGACACAAAAGTTGGGGTTCCCTGACCCGGCAGTTTAGCAGGGGTGGGTCCCACCCCAAACCCACCCCATTGTCTCAGTCGGAATGAACCCGCGGACATCAATCATTTCCGTTTTCGCCGTCTCTTAGAGCAACCGCAGTGGGCGACTAAACCCATTTATTGGTAAAAGAACCAGACGTAGCGGGACGGACCATCGACCAAATCCCAGACTAAACCCAAATTCGAGACTATATTTGGTCTGGGATCAAAGACTAAACCCAAATATAGTCGGGCGTTGATATAATCCACGCCCCACCACCAGGCGGCTATATAATCTACGCCCCACATTAGGCATACATAAAGTATACGCCCCACACCAGGCGTGCTTTATACATCCGCCCCATTTTTTATTTTTTTTTTGTCTTTAGTATGGGGCGGGGTTTATACCTCCGCCCCATTCATAGTTTTTAAAAATCTTTACATGGGGCGAGCTTTATACCTTTGCCCCATATATATATATATATATATATATATTTAATTTCATTTTTGAAGTCTTCCCCGATCGGGCGAACGTATATTCCACGCCCCACACCAGGCGAACGTATCGTGTACGTTCCACCAAATTTAGTTTCCACTCGTAACGTCACACACCGGACTAAACCCAAATTTTGGTCTTTTTTTTTCCTCTTCGGTCTTTGGTTATACTCGCACCACTACAGTTGCTCTTAGGGAAGGCAAATATATGCACAAACAAAACGGTATTTGCTTTCGGTTTATAGACAATCTGGCCGTACTATATGAGGTGGACAGGGGACAAATGTTGCATGGGGAGGTTGTTTTTGTGACGTGTTTGATCCTAAATTGGCAACAATAAATTAGTAATTTCTTGTTGTTGGCCGGAAAGGAAAGAAAGAAACCTTAGTATTTCTTTTTATTAGAGTATAATAATATCATCTTTAGCTTTTTGAACGTACGTAGAGAACCATGTGGAGAGCTTTGAGCGCTAGTATATACCGTGTATAAAATACAAGTCATGACTCATCGCACTATTCTATTCTATTCTATTAGGTGTGTACTTTTCTTCTCAATAAAAGGGTGCCATCTGGTAATGTTTTACAAGGATACGGAAAAGATTTGCGTGGGGCTAATAACTTTCACTTTCTTTGCGTAAAATAATCAAATTTTTGCAAGGCTACTAATAGGGGTACCAAATTACTTGTGGGTGTACCAATCCCTTAACAAAATATATTTTGTCCTATATGTAATTTGGTACACCCCAAACAATTTGGTATCCCCTATTAGCAATCTTGAATTTTTGTGTTTAGTTATTTATAGCAAATGGTGATGATTACTCGAACAAATCGAAACAGTAGTTTTTTTATGTCCGTTCACGCTGCATTTTGATGGAAACAACCTAAATCGGCCACCACCAATGTTTGAAGCACATTTATTTTCATGGTGCCCAGGCAAAGACTTTCTAATTAAAAGTAACTTGTTGTTACAGGGGCTGAAGGTTTCATTAGAGGGCCCTGCTAATTTGACCCGACTAACAAAACACTGAGAACTACTTTAGTGGGCTGATATAATAGGACAAAAAGGTTTCAAAAGCTCTTTATCAAAAAGAAATCGATAATGACTAATTAACCCTTACATAGTTTAGTGTTGATAATCAAAATCAGATTAGTTTTAGAGGGGAAAAAAGTGGAGAGGAGAAAAAAAGAAAAACTTTTGTGATATTTTTTGAAGCCCTAGGTTTTGATTCAATCAACCAAAATGATTAATCCAGTGACAAATTTGAGATGAGTGAATCTTTATATGACTAGGTACACCTCTATCTTAGCTCCAATTAGATTTTTGTTGCTCAAAATTATATAAAGTACGTAAATATATCAAAACTTTTACATTTTCAGAGATACTGTTGGAATTGCTCACGTAACCAACTGTAAGTGGGAGTTACGGTTCGTAACTGATGAACTACCAACCGTAACTGGTTAAATTTGGGGAAAACCCAATCGTAAAACCTATTACGGTTGGTAGAAAAAACTAGAGATGAACCGTAACTAATTATGGTTTGAAAGCTGAGGATCGAGACCAACCGTAACTAAACTACGGTTGGTATGTCAACTAAATATTTGAACAAGTAAACATCTATTTGAGCCTCGGGGAACATTTACGGTTGATAATGGTTGATACAAATACAAACCGTAATAACTATATTACGGTTGATAAATTATAAGTAATAACTATATTACGGTTGATAAATTATAAGTCGTAGAAAATTTTGGTGACATGCAGGAAGATTTACGGTTCGTAACAGTGGTGTCGACACCAACCGTAAGTGAAGTTATGGTTCAAAAAAAACACAAAAACGTTACTGCACTAAATTCTCAGATTTACTAATCTACGGTTGGTAATTGGACTATTACAAACCGTAACAACATCGAAATCTTCCATTACGGTTTGTAATTGAATTAAAATCGATCGTAAATCATATGACCCCAGAATTTTGAATTTCAATTTTCATCTAAAACCCTAATTTTCAATAGAAATTTAACATAAATTGAACAAAATTAAGTAAACCCTAACTGGGTTTTTCAAAACAAACCTCATATAAGTCATTTCCATTGATTTTTCCGGTTGGAGGTCGGCTATGGAGGTGAAGAGAAGATGAAGAAGAAGACGGTTTGTTTCTTCTCATCCTTAAATTTAGGTTTAAAAATTGTGGAGGACAATTCCATCTTTTAAAGTTAAAAAGGTAATCTAGACAATTTACACTATGATTAGGAAACCCCCTAACCAACTACGGAGACATTATTATCATGGTTCAGCGCCTCTAATGAAACCTTCGGCCCCTATAACAGGTTACAACTAAAAAGAATCCGACCAGGACCAGCTGTAAGAATATCTCTGAAAGTGTTTTTAGATTCAACATCACAGCAAAGACTGAATTTATATTAAATAAATGACTGAAGTAATAAAAAAGGAAATACGAGATTTTCCCAAAGCTGTCACCTACCTTGGTATTTAGTACAGTTCTCGGCCTTTTCAAAGAAGTAGCTAGCTGGTTTTCAAACAAACAGAGGTATATGAGGATTTTCCAAGAAGTCACCTGACTTGATACTGTTCTCGTTCTTTATTGGTCTAACGTAACGGTAGCTCGCCACACCTATTGCGATCCTATTTCAGAGTAAAATGACAGCGATTTCACCATTGGCTCGCCATGAAAATCACCAAGTTGTGCAGAAAAACTAATACAAAGTTAGTTCGAGAGTTAAGGAATTTTGTTCTTATGGTAGATGTTAATTCGAGAGTCTATATCATCGAATTTCACGCTGTTAAATGATTGGAAACGTTAAGTTTGCTTGCATTTGTACACCAAATCCATATCTTTCGAGTAACAAAAATGTATTTTACATAGCTAAAGCACATAAAAGCAATTCAAAGAATTGCTTTAGAAATGGGAAACCGATTATTCTTTGTAGTTGTTAATCCTAAAGGATTTTCTTCCACTTTCACCAACTCATTTCACTTTCAGTCCAACAAATTTCGTTTTTTCTGCATAAAACAAACAAATAAAGATTAACCAACAAAATTTATTCTATTCTTAAATTTTAACTCAAAATGGCAAAAACAATAATAGATTTTCTTAGGCTGCCGGAAACAATTCTAGGATTTTGCAACAGTATAGGTTTGTTGTTTTCATTTATTAGGTGACCCAAAATAAACAACATTTTTGGACCTTACCACCACTTTTGTCTGTTTGTACTTAAAATATGAGAAAATGGGTCATTTGTCCAAAAAATTTAAAACACGGTTCAAATGGACGAGTAAAAAAAGTACGGGTGAAATAGCCAAAAAAAAAATAGCAAGGATGAAACTGGATTCATCCTGGCTTATACTTAAAAAATAGCAAGGATGAAACTGGATGCATCCTGTGTAAAATAAAAAAAAAAGAAAAAAATATTTGAAAATGGACAGGATGAAACTGGTTACATCCTGCCTATTTTTAAATTTTTGTCCATTTAAAAAATATCTTTTTAATTTTTGGCTATTTAAACAGTATCAAAACCTAAGTGTCTTTTTCACCCAGGAATTATTGATTTTGGTCTTTTTAACCAATTTTGTGTTAAAATATTCAGAGTGCATTTAATCTCACCGCATGGTCAAATCTCAGATGTAATTGAACAGGAACCGATTAAATTCTTTTTTGAAGAGGCAATGAGAAAACTTATTCGTCTGTAATGTTTGATTGAAAATAACTTGCATTTAAGGTAATAAGACTAAGTCTTATGGGCTAGATTGGAGGTGTTAGATTAACACTTCAGTGTTGTAATTGAAAAAAAAAAGTGTGGCAAAAAAGTTAACACTAGTTCTCTCTCCTACCAGTTGCTAGTATGTGAACTAGCATGCTAGATAGTTCTATTTGAATGATTCGTATTGAAAAACTACCTTTTCGCGGAATGGTTCAGCAATTTGAGAGATTTATTTTGATCCGATCATTTGAGATTTAAAGTGTTGAACCATTAATGGGCGCTGAATGGTTTAGCGCCTGGCGCTGAATGGTTTAGCATTTGGGCGCGGAATGGTTCATCATTTGGGCGACGTGGTGCTAATCTAGGCTGCTAGATTAGCACTCCACAAGACTTAGGAGGTAGTCCTGACTGCTAATCTAGGTGCTAGACTAGCACCCCATAAGACTTAGTCTAATAACTACACAATGCGAGATTTCGGCACATCAGATTTGAGGACTACGCTTCTACAAAGGCCAAACTCAATGTGGGGTGAAGGATTTGTAAGAATGTCCAGGTAACAAGAGTCCCAGAATATATGGTGTAAATACACCCTTATACTTTCACCGCATTGATAAACAAAAAAAATTGAAGCAAGAAATGTATTGATTAGATTTCAGTGTTTACAAATTTAGCATCTTCCTGAACTTGACATAGAATCTGCTCAGGAATGGATAATAACCAAACACTGCTAAGGCCTATTCCTATGGGATATGGTATAAAATTTAGTTTGGCATGTCACATGGCATGGCAAATTCATATCTCCATTACGGTAGATATGGCAAACTTGATTAAAATGATATATATTTAATTGTGTTAGGTGGAACCCTAATTAATAAAAAATATATTTGTGTGTGTTTTGTGGGATCCATGTGGGATATTATGTATCTTTAGTGGGTCCCTTTATTTATGAAAATATATTAAGATAATAAAAAAGTAGGAGAGAGGAAGGTATAAAATATATATAAAATTACTGGTCGATAAAAACAATATCGTTGGAGATAAAGAGAATATCGCCAGCGATAAAATCTCCATCGTTCAACAATAAAGTCTCTATCGCTCGCTGGAAACTCCATCGTGTATGCCTATATGTTATTTCTGACATATAGGCATACGAGTTTGGCAGTTTGGCATATCCATAGTGGGTGCATATATGGCAAAATCTGATGTTTTGCATATGCATAAGAATAGCCCTAAGGAAAGAAACTCTAGCTAGCTTTGCCAATATATCAGCTACTTTATTTTTTTTCCTTATGCACAAAACTACAATGTCAGGAATTTTTATTAGCAAAAATAATTTTAATGTCCAAAAGCATGTTTCAAATTCTCCGGTCTATATTGAGCAGGGGTGAGCATTATGCCCATAATCCGCGGATTTAACCGGGACCAACCGTATTTTTGCGGATGGATACCCGGACCGTTCGCTAATAGGTTGGATGCGGATGGCAATTTTGAAATCCAACGGATTACGGATTGGGCCCGGTTGCAACCTTGAAAATCCGTTGGGCATCCATACCCGTTAGATTAAGGGCATTTATATAGTTTCTAGATAATATGTAGATAGTTTTGAAATTCTTAAGGTGTTTGCTTGGAGTGTTGTCCATGACATTTCTATATTTCTATAGATATATAAAATGTGTAGGTTCTATAAGAAGTCATCTACAATGACTTTATTTTTTCATTACAAATTTTAACTAACATAAATCCATTGGATTATCCGCACCCAATCTGTTTATCCGTGCATCCATTGGATGCAAATCCGTTGGATGTGGATTGGATGCGGATGCCAAATTTGAAATACCTAGTGAATTGGATTGGATGCGGATGAGGTAAAAACCACCCCATACCGGCCCATGCTCACCCTTAATATTGAGTCCTTCCTTGTTCACTGCATCTGCAACTATTTGCGAATCCATCTCAAATTCTACCTTCTCCAGATTCATTTCTTTCGTCCATTTCATGGCTTCTCATAGACCTTTGCATTCCACTTGCTCTGGACTCAAAGCTACTTTTAGGTAGATACATTTGGACCCCCTGTGAGTACCTGCAAAATCACGAACTATAAGTCCAACGCCTCCAGTTTTTAAATCATAATGAAAAGAACCATCAAAATTAATTTTAAAAGCATCTGCAGTTGGAGGAGACCAGTGCAAGTTAGTTCTACACTATTTTCTGCCTTGGGGGATTAAACTAGGAGATTTTTCCTGATGAAGCTCAATCTCTAACTTGCATTTATGTATGATTGCATCCACTGTAACCTTCCAACCTTTGAAAACAGTATCATATCTAGTGGTCCAAATGCATCAGGAAACTATTGTTATCTTGCAGATTACATCTTGTGGAACCTGATGAGTTGTCAGCTTATCAAACCAACTGCAGAACCATTCAACAATATTTACATCTGGCTAGATATGAATTCCAAGAACAACAAACCACACTAATCTGGAAGTATTGTAGTGCAGAATATTGTGAGAAGATAACTCCATTGTTTGAGCACATAGGGGACAACTATAGTCTGCATTATAAATAACATAAACCAGCTTGTCTCTGGTTTGAAGAATATCTGTAATACACTTCCAGAGAAATTGAGCAATTCTTGGCAGGAGAGGAAGTTTCCATAATTTTTTATAGATTCCTTGCATTATGTGACTGACTGATTGCCCAATATTTTGCTCTTCAAACATCTTTTTATATGCAAATTTCACAGAAAACAAGCCATTTCTTTCAAGGGTCAAAACCAACTTGCCTTCATGATGTGGATGAATAGAAATATTCAGAATAAGCCTTACTGCTGGGGATTCAAAAAGAGAGTAGATAAGATCATAATTCCATCCTCCTGAATCTGAGAAAAGTTGATGAACATAAATATAATTTTGATAATCAGTGGCACCCGATTTAGGCGAAGGTGGTACTGAAAAATCTGGAATCCATTTGTAACTCCATATTTGAATTTTGTGTCAATCTCCTATGCTCCAGCAGCAATATTTCTTGATAAATTGTAGTTCTGAGATCATACTTCTCCAAGACCAAGTTAAATTTGGATTATCTTTTATATCAAACACCTTTCCATCTAGAAAGTATTTGGCTTTAAGAGATAATGCACAAACAGAAATGGTATCAGTGCATAGTCTCCAAGCAGATTTTGCAAAAAGGGCTCTATTAATGAGTTTAAGGTCTCTAAATCCCAGACCACCTTCTTCTTTGGGTTTACTAACATGTTTCCAGGAAATTGCAGGCTTGCCTTTATTAGTCTTCTTCTTTCTCCGAAATTTACACTAAAGTCAGAAAAATCACACCAAAGTCTGAAAAATCAGAACACACAACCAAAAATATACATGTAGAAGTATACTCAGCATACCCAATATGAAGACACAATCAACATTTTTGGTTTCTATCTAGTTCTTTTAGGAAGAGGAATGACAATCTTAGTCAAATACCCCCACACTTTGATGTATTCACAAGAAGGTCATCTACCTTTCCATAAATCATATGGAGTTTCATCCGATCCTTAAAAGGGTACTCTATTCAGGATATACTAGTTAAGAGGACTGCCTCCCCCCACAATGCCGCAGATAATCCTGAACTAATCAACATGGCAATTATCATCTCCTTAAGGATACAATTATTATGTTCAAGGCTTCTAATTGGTTTTTCAACTTCAAGTTTATACATCTTAAGGCTTCTAAGGCATCATCCTTATCCCTAAGAAAGTATACAAGATAGTACCTCGTACAATCATCTACGAAAGTTATAAATCATCTTTTACAACAGTAGTTTTGGGTTGAACTCATGTCAACTAGGCCTAACTGAATTAATTCTAAGGGCTTAGAATTACTGTGAACATTTGTGCTAAAAGGTTTTATAGCATATTTTGATTTTATACAGATTTCACTTTTGTGTTCAAAATCCAAACTAAATTGGGTACGCAGCCTATGATGTTGATAAGCACGAAAGTGCGACGCATTTTCACCCATAAATACATTAGTTGGGCCTCATTTTATCACTAATAAACTTGTTTGTAGGTGTTTTTGTCAAATAAGCTCTTATGGAGAAAGTTGCTCGAAAAGTGGTTTTGTACCCCCAAGGACACATGTTATTCGGACTCTTAGTTTTGGATAAGGGGCACCTCAATTACTAAGGGGCACCATCATCACTATTTGCACCCCAGGGCGTCACCTGCTAAACGTACCCCGTCTCTGTTATGGGGAGGTCTTCTTCTTCCCAAATTCAAATTCAAAATTGGCGGGAAATTTGATTTAAAAAAAAAACCAGAATTAGGGCTGGGATTTTGGAGGAGTTATAATGAGACTAAACTGCTGAGATTAATTGGGTTTGCTCTAATGGATTAAACAGGCTTGGTAAAGTCTTTAGAGTGGAACGAATTTGGCTATACTGATCGATTTGAAGCAAAACATGAAAAATACTTTTGGCGGGAAAATATGTTCTGCATGGTCGAGTTCTCTGAAACAGAATTTGAAGATTTTGAGGGAGTGTTTGTCATGGAAATGGGTTTGTAATGAGGTGTATTACCTAAACAGGGATGGTAATTGGAAAGAAGAGAAGATATCACGAGATTTTCATAAACAGGAAAGTGATAAGTACTCTTATTCTACGGGATTCTCTGGATCGATTTTGAGGTGTTTTAGCGAGATTAAATGTTGGAATTCATTGGGACGACTTGTTTTGGCTTAACAGGCATCATATGGGTATGTGGTTCGACTAAGTTTGGCTGGGTAACTCGAGTTGAAGAAAACAGGGGTGAGTGCTGGAGAAAGCTTTTCACGTGACTTTGTTTCTCTTCCCCGAGTATAACTGAGTGGGACATGTGTTTGACTCAATCAAGGAGTGTGTAGAGATAAAAAAGGATTCATTGACAGCTCCAAAACGCGTAGAAATAGTAAAACAGGAAAGAAAAATATTACCGAGTTAATGCTTTTGGTTTGGAGGATTATATGCATTCACTACGAGATTGGATGGCCTGTGAGTATATAAAAGGAGTTTCTGCAGTTTACAAAGGGGGTATTGAGAGTCGGGGGAGAAGAACAGAGAGCGGCAGAGCAACTTCTCTGCTGCTGCAGAGAAGAGGAAGAAGAAGAACACAGACGACTAAGGAGGTCTGTCGTTTATCAACGGTCGCAAGTTCACATCTTAGCGACCGTTCATCTGCGACAGTTTCCAAATATAGTAGTTCTGTAACAGAAGCTTAAGCTGTAACGGTAGTTTGTAGCGGCCATTAACCGTTGCAAATTCCCGGTTTATTGTATTTTCTCTTCTTTTCTTCATTGTAAGCACCATTTGAGCTATAAAAAAATATTTTGAGAGTGTCTACAATATGAGTAGCTAAGCCCCTACGCTGGGTCGACGGAGGAAGCCGAGTTTCATACGTGGGTAATTTTAATTAATTTTGTATCTGACTTTTGCATTGATTTTAAATTGTTTTATGATTTGAAAAAATTAGTTATCATTTTATTAGATGGGTCATGCTTGCTTAAATGTTTGATGGCCCATGCTTACGATTTATAACTAATGTTTGGAGAATCTACATTGGCAAAAATAAGAGTCCTTGTTGTTTTGAGCGATAATTGCTGAAGAATAATAATTGAACCTATTAATATGAATGCGGTGGAATCCTAGACCCAGTGACTCTCGCCTTTGTTTATTACTTTCGCTTTTGTTTGAACCTTTAAATTTAATCTTCGCAAGTCTGAGAGAACGAATCTTAATTACTACTACGAAAACTAAGAAAAATCTTAAATCAGCTGTCCAGTTTAGGCATTAACTTATAAGTTTACGGTTCCAAGTCTACCGCGCAAAACATTCAATCACACAAAGAAAGCACAAGAATCAACTATGTTCACTTCATCAATTTTTCCGTTAAGCTTATATAGACCCAAAGTCCTATAACTCTTGCCTAAAAAATCACTGCCTAGTTACAACAAGTTTGCAGATTCAATTAAAATCTTAAATCTTTTACCAACTACAACATAACAAGATACAAGATTCTTGCATATGCCCGGAACATGAAAAATTCATTCAATGTGAGAATATTACAGATATGAGATTCTGCTCGACCTTTCCCTTTTATGCAACCTCTGTCGCAGATGAGTTACTCATATAGAGTTTATCGACATCCCCTATCCTATGACAGGAGGTGAACAGGTCTATGTTTCAAACAAACTGTTATAAGTGTGTGGGCTTCCAACTCAAAACCAATTGGCAATGAGTGGAGTGGCTCACCACCTTATATATTAAGATCTAGGCTAAGGAGTTAGCAATGTGGGACTATCTTATAGTTTCTCCAACATGCTCCCCCTCCACGTGTAGGGCGGAGATTAAACCACCTTATATATTAAGATCTAGGCTAAGGAGTTAGCAATGTGGGACTATCTTATAGTTTCTCCAACATGCTCCCCCTCCACGTGTAGGGCGGAGATTAAACCACTACAACGTGGACCTCTGTACGGGTGGACGGGCGCCCATTGGGTCTACTTCTCATTCCACTCTCATACGGGCCTAGCTCTGATACCATGTTATAAGTGTGTGGGCTTCCAACTCAAAGCCAATTGGTTTTGAGTTGGAAGCCCACACACTTATAACATGGTATCAGAGCTAGGCCCGTATGAGAGTGGAATGAGAAGTATGCCCAAAGGGCTGCCGATCCCACCGCAGCAGGTCCACGTTGTAGTGGTTTAATCTCCGCCCACACGTGGAGGGGGAGCATGTTGGAGAAACTATAAGATAGTCCCACATTGCTAACTCCTTAGCCTAGATCTTAATATATAAGGTGGTGAGCCACTCCACTCATTGCCAATTGGTTTTGAGTTGGAAGCCCACACACTTCTAACATGGTATCAGAGCTAGGCCCGTATGAGAGTGGAATGAGAAGTATGCCCAAAGGGCTGCCCGTCCACCCGTACAGAGGTCCACGTTGTAGTGGTTTAATCTCCGCCCTACACGTGGAGGGGGAGCATGTTGGAGAAACTATAAGATAGTCCCACATTGCTAACTCCTTAGCCTAGATCTTAATATATAAGGTGGTGAGCCACTCCACTCATTGCCAATTGGTTTTGAGTTGGAAGCCCACACACTTATAACACAAACATTCTTGGTAGCTCTAGAGTCCACCTACTGGTCTCTCACATTGGTTATTAAAATAACTTCCGACATCATGCCACTGAACTCCTTCTTGTTTGTTTCAACTAAATTGGCATTAACTTTTTACTTATTAAGGTTTTTATGTTGTCAACAATTTACTGCCGTGTGGCTAGGAATTTTACAAGCATAACAATCACCCTTAATTAAAGTAATGCCGGATTCAGTTTTACGAAACACACCTTTCTTATGAATACTACGCTTAGAGTTGTGTTTGATGTTCTTTCCTTTGTCATCTTTGGAAGAATTGTGTTCATGCGCCTATTATCCATGTCCCTTTTCAATTTCATGTCACAATCTTTTTTTATACTCTGACCACGGACACGGTAATTTCCCAATCACCTAATACACCATATCTCACAAACCTTAGTTCTGAATCGGAAAATAAAATATGAGTTTTAAAGATATCATATAGATCTACAAACTTCGTTTGAATCACCATTTCAAAAAACTCATGGTTACCCCATAAAAACAAATTTAGTCAACAACAAAATTCTACTCTTCAGAATTTTTCAGGAACGTTCCTTTGTTTTGTAAAATATCAAACAAAATACTTTCAAAACTCCAAAAATTCCGAAATTTTACGTGGGTAACTATCAGGATGTATACTACATTAGGTTAAAAGGGTTCACCGAAATTCCTTCTAGGTTAAGAGATAAACTTGAAACTCTACAGCTGACCAAAAATTCATTTTTTTTTTTTGTTTTTCACTCCACAATTAACATTCATGATTATCAAAAATTCTAATGTCTTAAGATTGTTGAGTGCAATAATCAAAAACAAGGAAAAAATCAAATAAGCAAAAGTTATTGATACTTAGCTCCTTTATAATGGAAGTGATCGATTTGAGAAACGAACGAGCTCCCCTCCGCAACAGCAACAAGGCAAAACTTTGGAAAAACAGAGTGAGTCACGTGTTCAACACGTTGCCCTTAAGACATTAGCGCCCGACTACACTCAAGAGTGATGCTATAGCCCTCACAGGATGGATATCTCCAGGATAAAACACCCTAATACACCTACTACTAGCATATGTAGTAGATGCTCAACTTGAGCTTGGAAACTCCAAAAAAACCCTTAAAGAAAATCGCGAACGCATAAGAGAACAATATAAAACATCTTCCCTTGGGGGTCCCTCAAAAATATAGACAAACCCATTTCCCATAGATTTTACAAAATTAGTAAATTTCTTTATATAATGGAATAATACAACTTAAAAAGATGAACTCCCCAATGTGGGACTAAAAAGCTTATATAGTCTCTTAAACCAACTAAAAGTGGAAACTCCACGGTGTGGGACTAATAAGTTTTTCATTCACAAAAGAAAACAACAAATTATAATTTTTTTAAAAGTTTAACAAAACTTTAAAAATCATATTTTATTAATCGTTTTGCAACAATCCCCCACATGAATGAAAACTCAATAAAACACGAAAACACATATAGATCTTGGTAAATCAACAACCACATCTCACAGATAGATCGTGCATGTTGAAGTCATACTAGCCATTCCAACGTCATCTCCCTCACACAACAATGTGTTGACCCCAGGGTCATACTATGGATTGCAAAAATCATTTAGTATAGAGAGCTTTCATCTTTAGTTCCTCACAAGTGAGACTAAATTAAGGTTCCTAAGAGCGACTGCAGTGGGCGACTATACCCATTTTTTTGGTCTCAGAACCAGGCGTAGCGGGACGGACCATCGACCAAATACCAGACTAAATGAACAGTGGGCGAGTATATTTGGTCGGGACCAAAGACTAAACCCAAATATAGTCGAGCGGTGATATAGTTTACGCCCCAAAACCAGGCGGTGATATAGTTTACGCCCCACACCCGGCGGGCATATAGTTTACGCCCCACACCAAGCGGGGGTAAAATGTTCGCCCCACATTTTTTTTTTTTTTTTTTTTTGTTCAGGCGAACATTATATGTGATCCTGGTGTGGGGCGAACATTATATGTGATCCCCACACCGGGCGGACATTATATGTTCGCCCCATTATTTTTTTTTTTTTTTATTTTTTTTTATTTTTTTTTTTTTGTCGGGGCGGGGATAAAGTTTACGCCCCACACCGAGCGAACTTATACTCCCGCTCGACTAAATTTACTCGCCCCAGCTGCGTCACACGACGGACCAAACTAAAATTTGGTTTTTTTTTTGGTCTTTGATCTTTGGGTTTAGTCGCACCACTGCAGTCGCTCTAAGAGCAACTGCAGTGGGCGACTAAACCCATTTATTTGGTCTCTGGACCAGGCGTAGTGGGACGGACCATCGACCAAATCCCAGACTAAATGAACAGTGGGCGAGTATATTTGGTCGGGGACCAAAGACTAAACCCAAATATAGTCGAGCGGTGATATAATGCTCGCCCCACCACCAAGCGGGTATATAATGTACGCCCCACACCAGGCGAACGTATACTCAACGCCCCACACCAGGCGAACGTATACTCAACGCCCCTTCCCTTTTTTTTTTTTTTTTTTTTTTTTTTTTGAATGGGGCGGGGTTAATACCTCCGCCCCATCAATCTTTTTAAGTTTTTTGAATGGGGCGTGGTTTATACCACCGCCCCATTGTTTTTTTTTTTTTTTTTTTTTAATTTTTTTAAATTTGAAATCACCCCACCCAAGGCGAACGTATAATTCACGCCCCACCACCAAAGCGACGTATACTTCACGCCCCACACCAAAGCGAACGTATAATCCACGCTCCACCAAATTTAGTCTTCCGCCCGTAGCGTCACACACCAGACTAAACCCAAATTTTAGTCTTTTTTTTTTCCTCTTTGGTCTTTGGTTATACTCGCACCACTGCAGTTGCTCTAATTCACCAAAGTGAAAAAGCATGAACTAGTGGACCCTTAGTTAAAGGAGGACCAGAGACATTGATTGATAGTATTATTCCAAAATAAATTTGAATGAAAAGATTGATAGTATTATTCCAAAAGAGCGATTATGGACTGACCAAGTTTTTGAACAACACAAAAACAAAATTCACTTTTTTCTCACAATTTTTTTGTGGGTCTCGATGGACCCGCAGAGGACAACATCGGGTCCGTTCTGTGTGAGAGCTTTTTTGCTCGGTTTTCTTGTGGCTGTTTTTTTCATAGTCTGTTAAGACTTTTTGATTCCAAAATAAATTTGAATGGAAAAATTTGAATGAAAAGAAATCTGAAAGAAAAATCTCTCTAATATCTAGTACGTTGGATGAATATAAACCGTTAGATTAGAAAAAGTGATTTTCGATAGATTCGACATCTGTGACAAAAGTGTGGCGACGATTGACTGGTAGCATATTTCGATGATTTTCTGTCTGAGACGTGGACGGTTTAAAGATCTAATCTGGTAGACACGTGTTTACAACGTTTTTGGCGGGAATAATGACGTTAGATATTTTTCTTTGATGGAAATGTGAGGTCCACGTAAATTCATAGTATGAGATTTGTTGTCATTATGATTTTTAAAAAGGTTGAGGGATAACGTGGCGATTGATTTCTCTTAAATATTTCTGTCGTCGAGGTTAGAGATGGATGATGATTCTTTGATATTTGGTAAAATATGTTGACAACTACGTACAGAGGTTTGCATGGTGACTCTTAGTAGACACTTGTAAGGCTTTGTAATGTGCACTTTTTAGGGAAGGAGATTGTAATCGGTGGTGAAGCAAACTTCAACTCGAAGGTATTCCAATCGGTGGATGAATTGTATGCAAAATTTGTGTATTAAGTGAGTTTTGTTTGTGGTAGTGCAAGTGAAGTTCTTGGAGAGATGACCGAATACTAGTTTCGAGGCTCTCGAACTTCTGACCTCAAGTATAAGAAATTTAGGCCTTTCCAGAATGGATTACCGGAAGATAGCACATTTAAACGATTCTAAAACTATATATATTCTGAATTGGACAAATAAGGATTTTACTGAAAAATAAAAGAAATCAATAATACTGAGATAGGTGATGCAACACCAAGAAAAGGAGGGAAAGTCTGATAATGGAGACAGGAGCTAACATGGTCGGATATTGAAGTCAAAATAGGGATCCAAACATTGCCGCAAACTCTGCACTGTAAATGCGGTTTGGAGTTGAAGAGCAGGTGATGTGTTCAGTGTTAGATGATGGTAATTGGTAAAGGGGAACTCTCAACTGTGTTGGAAACATCAAGATAAGAGCGTGTGGGAGAACAGAATCGACAAATGTGGCATTCAAATGAAGCTCATATCAAGAAAATTTCCATCACTTTTCGTTTAACTAGTATGGGCCCCACAGTGGAGAAACCAAAGATAACTCAAACTAGCTCAACATGAATCCTGCCAAGTACCCAAATTATATACGCTGTTACCTTGATACTCCCTCTGTTTCAAATAGACCGTACTCTGTTTCAAATAGATCGTCCTTTATTTCATTTGGTATGTTTCAAAAATGTGTCCAGCTTCTGTTTATAGTCATATTTTACCAATAAACTCTCCAATATACCCTTAAAGTTTTATATTCATAATTTTTTTTTTAAATGTGACCCAATCTAAATTATTAATGAAATCTGTATAATTAAGGAAACAAATATATCATTCATTCCTTTTTTTATTTTCTATTTACAATCCCATAACAATTTTTGGTAGTTTTTATTACGAACATTTTTATTGAAATAAATTAGGCAAGTAATTAAGGGTAGGAATGTAAACTACCATGGTCTCCTTAATATCTTGACAAAGTCAAACCGGATTGTCTTTTTAAAACGGAGGGAGTACTATATTAGTAAATTTTCGGATTTAACTGAGTTTGAAAAGTTAAAAGTTAGTTTCAAAACCACATTTCCAAATAATTTTCGGAAAATGAGTCATTTGTCCAAATTTTTTTAAAACATAGTTGAAATGGACGAGTAAAAATTATTATGGGTGAAATGGAAAAAAAAAAAAATAGCAAGAATGAAACTGGATTCATCCTGGCTTAAACTTAAAAAATAGTGAGGATGAAACTGGATGCATCCTGATGTAAATTAAAAATAAGAAAAAGAATTTGAAAATGGTATTTTTATATTTTTGTCCATTTAAACAGTATTAAAATCTAAATGTCTTTTTCACCCAAGAATTATTGATTTTGGTCTTTTTAACCAATTTTGTGAATAATTTTTAGAAGCTCAAAACTTGGAACAAAATTACGCTTTTCTTTTCTTATTTGCAGAAATTTACTTTTACTTCTATTCTGCTTCTGGTTGTCACATACTCATGATGTTAAAGAATCTTTTGGAAACATCATGTGTATCATGAAATCGTTTTAAGCTTTGCTGGCTAGTGCATGCATTAGCATTTATTCTTCTCTTATCTAAGGCAAATGCATGATGAACATACAATGTAATACAGATGATATTTCACAATTAAACAATCTGGCCGTACGTACTATCTGAGGTTTGCAACGGAAAATTTTGCATGGGAAAGTTGTTGTGTATGTTTATCAATATAAAGTAATGGTTTCTTTCTTGTTGTTGGATAAAGAGAAAGTGATGTAATTGAGTTGTGCTTTATATGATAATCATCATAAAGAGAAAGAGAACTTAGTGTACGAAAATGCTTTACACCTCAAAAAAAAAAAAAAAAAAAGAATTTGCCTCCCAATATTTTCCCCGTGATATGTCGCTATTTGCTCCAGAACCATAAAGAAGACGCTACATCACGGGGGTCGTTTAGGTTAGTACCTTATGTGGAGAGCTCGGAGAATTATACATTGGTATTAGGTTGGTAGTCATGATTCATATGATAAAAGGAAAGAAGAAGAGAACCAAAGGAGCATTATACTGAAGTTGTCGCTTTAAGAAAATCCAAGATTTGCATGGGATCGCCATATTCTCCAAATCCAAGTATATAATATGTCTAGCAAATTGTGTGTCGAACAAATAAAAGAATCGCTTTAGAGCGACTGCAGTGGGCGACTATACCCATTTTTTTGGTCTCAGAACCAGGCGTAGCGGGACGGACCATCGACCAAATACCAGACTAAATGAACAGTGGGCGAGTATATTTGGTCGGGACCAAAGACTAAACCCAAATATAGTCGAGCGGTGATATAGTTTACGCCCCAAAACCAGGCGGTGATATAGTTTACGCCCCACACCCGGCGGGCATATAGTTTACGCCCCACACCAAGCGGGGGTAAAATGTTCGCCCCACATTTTTTTTTTTTTTTTTTTTTGTTCAGGCGAACATTATATGTGATCCTGGTGTGGGGCGAAAATTATATGTGATCCCACACCAAAGCGGACATTATATGTTCGCCCCATTATTTTTTTTTTTTTTTTTTTTTTCGGGCGGGGATAAAGTTTACGCCCCACACCAGGCGAACTTATACTCCCCGCTCGACTAAATTTACTCGCCCCCCACTGCGTCACACGACGGACCAAACTAAAATTTGGTCTTTTTTTTGGTCTTTGATCTTTGGGTTTAGTCGCACCACTGCAGTCGCTCTTAGAAATCTCTTTGACCATTACAAAAGAAATTGATCGACCAAAAAAAAGAAGAAGAAATTCACAAAAGAACTTGAATAGAAACATGCATGATTAGATGAATCTGTTGTTTTCACTTTTCATTTATAGTATACAAGTTTGGTGAACCAAAACAAGAAACAATTTTTGGCCATGACACACGATTCCGTCCGTTTGTACTTCAAAATAGTATGCTGTGCTCTCTAATTAGTTAACGAGTGCTCTCTAGTGCATGTAAACTCATACAGTACGAAATTTGTCATTAAGAGAAAGAGGGATAGCGTGGCGATTGATATAAATAGTTGTGTCGTGGAGGTTAGAAATGGATGGGGGTGGATTCTTCGATTTGTATATGTTGACTACAGCGGTTTGCATGGTGACTCTAGGTAGACACATGTCGCTAACCCAGAATAGCCTTGTGATGTGCTCTTTTTGGTGAATGAGATGAGTGATTCGGTGGTTGTGCCTAAACTTCTAGCATAAGTAAGGTATTCAAATCGGTGATAATGGAGACAGCTGACATGGTCGGATATTGATGTAAAAATTAGGGATCCAACCCCTTATTGCCGTTGAGGTCCTTGAGGATTGTGGGACGGGAAATATGTATCTTCTGTTTCTGTTAGATGGTAATTAACGTGAACCGTCATCAAGATAAGCGTTGGAGAACAACAAGAAAGACAAATGTGGCATTCAAATTAACTCATATCAAGAAAACTTGTCATTACTTAACTCGATACTTTTATTTCAAAACTTCTCACATTTATTTCTAGATACTTTCAGAATAACTCGATTTCGAAATGAAACCATCGACGAAAATGCTGTTTATACACTGGATTCTTACGTCAATTTTTTTTTTTTTTTTTGACAAGAAGAGAAGATTTATTAGAAAATAGGAGAATTTACAAAGAGTTCCACCAGAAGTAGAAAACAAAAGAGTTCAAGACATCAAAGTTATACAAAGAGAGCATCCCAATTGTTTTGAACTGTACTAGCAAAGTTTAAATGAACTCTTTTGCTAGCTGCACTTGCCCAAGAAAGAATTAAAGACTTCACTGCTATTCCAAGGTCATCATCCGTTTTGAAAATATAATTCCGCTCAAAGATGCGCTTGTTTCGCTCCGTCCAAATAGTATGCACTACTGCAGCCGGGATTAGATCCCATAAAAAGTTTCCAGCGACAGAGAAGTGAATATGATGCCATCCATAAGCAAGACCAACAATCGGAAGGAGGAACCGAAGACCAAACTTTGTGTCCATTTTTGCAGTGGAGGAAAATGTGGTCCAGGGATTCGAAATCATCTCCACAAAGAACACAGGAGTTATAAATGTCCACCCCTTTTATCTGCAGCATATCTATTGTGTTTAACTTCTCATGCATTAAGCACCAAAGAAGAAAATTGATTTTAGGTGGTACAGGCTTCTTCCAAATGAAATAATGTGGAAAATTATCAATACCTGATTCTGCTGTGAGCCTAGAATAGAATGTTTTGACAGTGAAAACCCCTGAGTTATGTAGAGACCAACTCCTTGTGTCAGGAAGGCTGTCTAGAGCAGGTGGGTTGCTTCCAATTACACACCATTATGTCTACTCTAATGTATCACCACTCATTCGTTACATACTTTGGCGTAGGATGGTGAAAAATGAGTGCTTCTACGCCGACCGAAGAGGACTCCGAAAAGAAATTGGATGCACATACCATACCTGTTGATGGTGGTTTTTAGACAAGGGGTAAAATCGTAAAACCCCATGACCAAGTGTTACCCGCAACACATTAACTAAGAGCATTTAACTCAAGTGTAAACAATTAATAGGGGTATTTTTTCAAAATACCAGATTAGGGTTTTCAAACACGTAACCCTAATTCCAAAACCAAGCCGCATATCGCACACCATGGCAACAATGCCAAACCAAGCCGCATATTTTGCGCACCATGGCAACAATGCCAAACCAAGCCGCATAGCCGCGCACCATGGCAACAATGCCAAACCAAGCCGCATATCGCGCACCATGGCAACAATGCCAAACAAAGACGCATAATGCGCACAATGGCAACAATGCCAAACCAAGCCGCACCCTGCGCACCATGGCAACAATGCCAAACCAAGCCGCATACTGCGCACCATGGCAACAATGCCAAACCAAGCCGCATACTGCGCACCATGGCAACAATGCCAAACCAAGCCGCATCTTGCGCACCATGGCAACAATGCCAAACCAAGCCGCACCCGCGCACCATGGCAACAATGCCAAACCAAGCCGCACCACCGCGCACCATGGAAACAATGCCAAACCAAGCCGCACCACTCGCGCACCATGGCAACAATGCCAAACCAAGCCGCATACTGCGCACCATGGCAACAATGCCAAACCAAGCCGCACCCTGCGCACCATGGCAACAAGGCCATATTTCCAAGCCGCTATGCCTTTGGCCCACGCCAAATATAGCGCCCTAGGCTTGCAAGACTTGCAACTAGGTCAACATGGCCGTACGTGCCATTGGCACATACCAACACGTATCGCAGGCCATATTTCCAAGCCGCTATGACTCTGGCCCACGCCAAATATAGCGCCCTAGGCTTGCAAGACTTGCAACTAGGTCAACATGGCCGTACGTGCCATTGGCACATGCCAACACGTATCGCAGCCATATTTCCAAGCCGCTATGCCTTTGGCCCACGCCAAATATAGCGCCCTAGGCTTGCAAGACTTGCAACTAGGTCAACATGGCCGTACGTGCCATTGGCACATGCCAACACGTATCGCAGGCCATATTTCCAAGCCGCTATGCCTCTGGCCCACGCCAAATATAGCGCCCTAGGCTTGCAAGACTTGCAACTAGGTCAACATGGCCGTACGTGCCATTGGCACATGCCAACACGTATCGCAGGCCATATTTCCAAGCCGCTATGCCCTTGGCCCACGCCAAATATAGCGCCCTAGGCTTGCAAGACTTGCAACTAGGTCAACATGGCCGTACGTGCCATTGGCACATGCCAACACGTATCGCAGGCCATATTTCCAAGCCGCTATGCCTTTGGCCCACGCCAAATATAGCGCCCTAGGCTTGAAAGACTTGCAACTAGGTCAACATGGCCGTACATGCCATTGGCACATGCCAAACACACACGCTGGTAGCCTAACTTGCAAACCGTGCAACCTACCACCAAGGCATTCCGTACATGCCAAACACACACGCTAGTAGCCTAACTTGCAAACCGTGCAACCTACCACCAAGGCATTCCGCACATGCCATTGGCACATGCCAAACACACACGCTGGTAGCCTAACTTGCAAACCGTGCAACCTACCACCAAGGCATTTCGCACATGCCGTTGGCACATGCCACACACTCCACTAGCAGCTCTGGCATTACCACTTACGCTCGATGTGCAACTCGCAACGAAGGCATTCCGCACATGCCATTGGCACATGCCACATGCGTCCCTAGCAGCACCACTTGCACGCAAGATGCAACCAACACTCGAGACATCAACACAAACTGGGGGATGCTTTCTAGGGTTTTGGTTTGGCGGTCACAGCATGCAGCGTACACTACGCTCACATTAAGAAAGCGTGAAAAGGAATAAAGCGGTCAAATAAAAGAGAAAATAATGGTGAAAACGTTTTCACCCATTAACACCATGCGGTTACCACCTCCTCCCATTATTTCACCCTTTACTCTCTTCCTTCATGAGGTCAGGGTACGTTTCAAATCTCGACTTGCATAAATAGGTCTTACCTATTTCCACCACACAACAAGTCTCGGTCAGGAGAAAAATACTACACTCTCAGAAAGGCAACTTTGCAAGCTCTCCCAAAAAAGCTTTCATCTCTTGCAAGCTTCCCAAGCTCTTATTTTACGATACAAGTCGAGATACTACTCTCCCGAACTATTCGGTCTCAACACCTTTCTTTGCTTCCCTCCCCAAATCAACCCTTCTCCTCCACTTTGTGACCGAAGCAAGTCTGGAACGGCCATTTCTTGGTTTAGGCCGGACTTGTACAGATTAATCTCTCGAATCTATAAAGTGCTCACGTGAAGCACATTTGTTTAGGGTTTGAACCAGTTTCTCACTCACCTACCGAATTTACCGAAATCGGCAGAAACGATTTTTACCCATACACAATTGGCGACCACAGTGGGAGGATTGATCTATCGGCTACAATGTCAGACTTTCGATCTCGTTCTTCGACCCAGATATCAAGATGGCAGGGGAAGGCGACTCAATCCGACGCAACTACCAGACAACCCGGTTACCAGTTGAAAAACTACACTTGAAAACTGGGGACTCGTTAAAGATGCTACCAGCAATTGGGGACTTGTGACTCAGTCCGACTCAACTGCCAGACAACCCGGTTATCAGTTGTTAAAACTACACTAGAAAGCTGGAGACTCGCTGAATACGCTACCAGCAATTGGGGACTAACTGGCGATGCTACCAGCAAGGCCGCCTTTACACGGAGAGGGGCGTGTTCACAAAACCTATGAAGTGAGTAAATTTAGACTGCACAAGATATGCGATCTATTTTTAGGTCCTTAGTAAAACCGTCATACTACTGAGTCTTGTGTCTATTGCTAGCACACACTTTCATAAAAGCAATATTCCTTTCCCAAAACATAATCAGAGTCATATTATCAAAACCATTCATCCCAGAAATAATCCAATACCCTAAAAAGCTACCAAGCTGTCTATCAAAGGTCAAGTTTTGAACCAGACATCCAATATGTCTTTAAAAAAAAAAAAAAACTAAATGAAAGTTTAACGGAGAAACGTTCAAGGAAAATCATCCAACAGAAGTCTGCTCTTTTTGGAGAAAGTCAACTTCGCATCTTCAAGAGCCGCTCTCTTCATAGTCAACATCTTGGAAAGCTTTTCGAGTTCCATCTCCTGTCGTGCAATCTCCTCGGCGGAAAGGCTTTCGATTGTTGCATCTTTCAACTTTCGGATCTCGGCAAGGCCTTCGACAAACCACGAAGTGTTGAACTCCTTTTCTACGCACACGTCGCGATGGTGCTCCCAGTCGGCAATAACGTCTTCAGAAACGGTGTGACCAGTCACCTCACGCATGTCCTCAATGGAAGATAAAGCCTCTTCCACACGCTTAACCAGCGCAAATCGACTTGTGACTTTCTTGGTTGTGGCCATATGTCCGTGCTTCTCCCAGATTCTGGTGTACAACGCCTCATGCTTAGTCGGCACGCTGAATCCGCCAACCAACACATGACCTGGATAAGGAACCAAGTACGGGGGATCAAAAATGGCGCCTGCACCTGGCCTCACTACTCGCAGAGGGTCTTCTTCCATGTCTACGACAGCAACCATCAGAGAATTATCCACCGTTTGAACCGCATCCGTGCCCGGCAATTGGCTAACGCTCATCTCCAAGTCACCAGCGGTGGTCACCAAAGGCAAGTTTTCATGCGGCTCTACCCCCGTAATCATCCTCCGAACCAGATTCCTCCTGCGAACTTGAGTCGGATATTTCCCAAAAAGAGGAAACAAAAGAAGAAAGAAAAGAAGTGCGAAACTCACCGAACCACTTAGAAACAGAACCGAGTCTTTGCCGGACGAATCACTCTCACTTGTTGAATCTTCTTCTCTCTCGACTCATCATCGCTATGAGAAGGCTCAATGCTGCTGGAGTTCTTTGAAGAAATTGCCGTCTCGGCAACGTGCAAGAGAAGCGAAAGCATTAACACTACCGAAGCCACCGAAGGAAACAAGACACATATTCTCAGCCGAAATTCACGTGTTTTGAGACAAACCAATGAAGAGGCGACACATACCTGGTTATTGGAAGAACTGAAAGACACAAGGGCCGTGGGAGGATCTTGTGAAACCGTCTGGAACCCGCCAGCACGATTCTCCGTTCTCCGTTCCTTGGCCTGGGGGCTTTCCAATTGCTAGGCAACTTTCGCTTGGGATCTCTCAACATTGGATACTCCTTCAGAACTGCTGGGGAAGGTTTGCAACGAACGTTTTCCACCACGTTATTCACAAAATCTCGAATCATAGTAAACTCGTCGCACCAAAACTCATTATAGCCGAAGGTCGTCGAAGTTACTCTTCCCATTTGAAAGAAGGAAAGACGGATACCGGCTTAAGGGCATCAAGCGTCAAGGGCGACACGCAATGAATCCTTAGGGATCACCTACGGTAAACAAGAGGCACCCCTTGATCGAAACCCATGTGACGAGCAGCACGGTCAATAGTGTCAGCCGCTATCTGGAAAGACCCCACGAAGAAAGACGGCATATAACCAAGCAAGCGGCTTTGAATGAAGCTGTTTTTCACCAACGCTCAAAGCGTCATCAGAAGACAAAGACATGAGCGGAGCAAAAGCAAAAGTGTCAATTTGAGTCACTGACTTATGGACCGGCCCCCATGGACGAAAATTGATTTCATGCAACTTATCAAGAAAAGTAACCAAGCTCACGCCAACTCTTGGACGCCTGTTCACCCATCGAAGAATTCGGGAGCCACCCCAACTCACGGGAAGCGAAGGCAGCGGTTTCGGAGCATACTTCTCAAAGTGCTCCCATAGCCAGACTTGCAGAAAAGCAACGTGCACATATGAATCCACTTTCATGAAACCATTCGAAACTTGCATGTTCGCAACTAGGTGATCCAGATGCACATACAGGGAACCAAGGAACAGCTTGCCAATGGGAAGAACTTCACCCTTTGCCAACTTCACAGCAATCGCTAACAACTCCGGTCTTATTCCTTTCTTTCCAGAACCGTCATCAAAAATGTCTCTGGACAACTGAGAGAGCCAAAAATGCGGCGACATGAAGATCAACGCTTTTACGTTCAGGCTCCAACTCGTCCGGAAACCATTGGGATATCCACCAACCGTAAGGGCACCTTTCATCCTCTTTCCGAGCAGAATCCTTCGACTTCCTAATGGAGTCTTTCCGAGCAGAATCCTTCGACTTCGCAATGGAGTCTTTCCGAGCAAAATCCCCCAACTTAGCGGCCAGGTCATCCCGCATCTTCACCTCACTTTCAGATAGTTGGATTTTAAGATTCCCAGTTACCGGAAGATTCAGCAAGAGAGCCACACTCTCCAAGGAGAAAGTTATCTCGCCCCATCTACATATGATTATATGGGTGTCCAGAACACCATCCGGAGATGAAAGCAACCAAGCACGGGATATCCTTCCTAATCTGGAGATTTCATGAAGTCTTGAAAGCATCAATGACTGCGCTCGAGTCAAGTTGGTATTTATATGCTCATTGCTCACCATGAACTCAACCCATCTATCAAAAGAACGCAATGGGCTTTGACACATCCTCGAAGTCAATGTTGGAAGAAGAATACACCCTTTATGAAGACAGAACCGAATGGTGCTCTCTCGGGGAAAACCGAACGTGTCTTCCTTTCATCCTCACCACCGGTTAGCAAAATTGGCACGAAACTTGGGTGATTCTTCCGAGCGGGGGCGAGGGCTCTAGTGAAGAATTCATCATCTGTGTTTGGTTTGGAATTATGAGCATCCTTCGACGAAGTGAAATTTGATTCAGGTAACATCTTTTAGAATTCCTTCATAACAATTTGGTAATAAGATATATGCACAAAACAAACGGAGAAAGACGAAGTTATCTCCCTAACACATAATCGTACCCAACAACAAAAAAAAAAAAAAAAGGGAAGGAGGACGTATTTTATTCGAGTTCAAGACTATATACACAGTATTTTATTCGGGTTCAAGACTATATACACAGTATTTTATTCGGGTTCAAGACTATATACACAGTATTTTATTCGGGTTCAAGACTATACACGCAGTATTTTCTTCGGGTTCGAGACTATATACGCGACATTCTATACGGGTACAAGCGTGTCTACAGTATCTTTCTTCGGGTTCAGAATTATATACGGAGCATCCTCTACGGGTTCAAAATACACAAGCAGTATTTTCTTCAGGGTTCAAATATTTCTTTCAGGACCAAAAATTCATATATGCAATATTTCCTACGGGTTCAAACAATATATGCAGTATTTCCCTTGGTTGCATACATACAATATTTTCTACAAGAGGCACGCCAAGAAATCATATGCAAGGATTGTGGGAGCGCCTACTCTTAAGGTTTACACCTACGTGAAAAAAAAAAAAAAAAAAAAAGAGAGAGAAAAGTACTCGAAGACATACCTGGAAGCTGGTTTCTCTTTGCCGCTAGTATGAAAAGAGGAAAGAATAAAGCGCAGGATGGGGAGAAAGGGGCTTTATATATATACATATATAGGCGTGAAAGACTTTGAAATAGGGAAGGATTTCCCTTTCACCAAAATCACGCGTGTAAGAAACGGGCCCACAAAGGGTGCGACTTCCCAATGCCGCCCAAGTCACGCTTGCAAGCACGGTTTCCAAGCTGCACCGGCCCCGCCAATTGCGCCGACCTGCAAGCACGCACGGCTTCTACACTTTGCGCCGGTCCCACCAGCTAGCACACTCATTTTCCCAACTCACGCAAACTTCCCAACGTCGCCCAAGCTGCACCAGGCCCACCAATTGTGCCAGCCTCCCGATTTGTGCAAAACTACCAGAGGCAAGGATTCCAAATCCTATTTATAAAAGGTCAGACAAGCCTCCTTCAATTTTCTTTACGGTTTGCTGATTATAGTTTGTCACCATCTAATGCTTACCTCGCAACAAAGCCCCTGTTCCGAGCTAAGCAGGGGACTTAATGTTGATGGTGGTTTTAGACAAGGGGTAAAATCGTAAAACCCCATGACCTAGTGTTACCGCAACACATTAACTAAGAGCATTTAACTCAAGTGTAAACAATTAATAGGGGTATTTTTTCAAAATACCAGATTAGGGTTTTCAACACAGAACCCTAATTCCAAAACCAAGCCGCATACTGCGCACCATGGCAACAATGCCAAACCAAGCCGCATACTGCGCACCATGGCAACAATGCCAAACCAAGCCGCATACTGCGCACCATGGCAACAATGCCAAAAAGCCGCATATTGCGCACCATGGCAACAATGCCAAACCAAGCGCACCACTGCGCACCATGGCAACAATGCCAAACCAAGCCGCATATCTGCGCACCATGGCAACAATGCCAAACCAAGCCGCATCTTTGCGCACCATGGCAACAATGCCAAACCAAGCCGCATCTCGCGCACCATGGCAACAATGCCAAACCAAGTCGCACCACTGTGCACCATGGCAACAATGCCAAACCAAGCCGCATACTGCGCACCATGGCAACAATGCCAACCAAGCCGCATACTGCGCACCATGGCAACAATGCCAAACCAAGCCGCATACTGCGCACCATGGCCGTACGTGCAATTGGCACATACCAACACGTATCGCAGGCCATATTTTCAAGCCGCTATGCCTCTGGCCCACGCCAAATATAGCGCCCTAGGCTTGCAAGACTTGCAACTAGGTCAACATGGACGTGCGTGCCATTGGCACATGCCAACACGTATCGCAGGCCATATTTCCAAGCCGCTATGCCTTTGGCCCACGCCAAATATAGCGCCCTAGGCTTGCAAGACTTGCAATTAGGTCAACATGGCCGTACGTGCCATTGGCACATGCCAACATGTATCGCAGGCCATATTTCCAAGCCGCTATGCCTCGGCCCACGCCAAATATAGCGCCCTAGGCTTGCAAGACTTGCAACTAGGTCAACATGGCCGTACGTGCCATTGGCACATGCCAACACGTATCGCAGGCCATATTTCCAAGCCGCTATGCCTTTGGCCCACGCCAAATATAGCGCCCTAGGCTTGCAAGACTTGCAACTAGGTCAACATGGCCGTACGTGCCATTGGCACATGCCAACACGTATCGCAGGCCATATTTCCAAGCCGCTATGCCTTTGGCCCACGCCAAATATAGCGCCCTAGGCTTGCAAGACTTGCAACTAGGTCAACATGGCCGTACATGTCATTGGCACATGCCAAACACACACGCTGGTAGCCTAACTTGCCAACCGTGCAACCTACCACCAAGGCATTCTGCACATGCCATTGGCACATGCCAAACACACACGCTGGTAGCCTAACTTGCAAACCGTGCAACCTACCACCAAGGCATTCCGCACATGCCAAACACACACGCTGGTAGCCTAACTTGCAAACCGTGCAACCTACCACCAAGGCATTTCGCACATGCCGTTGGCACATGCCACACACGCCACTAGCAGCTCTGGCATTACCACTTACGCTCGAGGTGCAACTCGCAATGAAGGCATTCCGCATATGCCACATGCGTCCCTAGCAGCACCACTTGCACGCAAGATGTAACCAACACTCGAGACATCAACACAAACTGGGGGATGCTTTCTAGGGTTTTGGTTTGGCGGTCACAGCATGCAGCGTACACTACGCTCACATTAAGAAAGCGTGAAAAGGAATAAAGCGGTCAAATAAAAGAGGAAATAATGGTGAAAACGTTTTCACCCATTAACACCATGCGGTTACCACCTCCTCCCATTATTTCACCCTTTACTCTCTTCCTTCATGAGGTCGAGTACACGTTTCAAATCTCGACTTGTATAAATAGGTCTTACCTATTTCCACCAGACAACAAGTCTCGGTCAGGAGAAAAAGACTACACTCTCAGAAAGGCAACTTTGCAAGCTCTCCCAAAAAAGCTTTCATCTCTTGCAAGCTTCCCAAGCTCTTACTTTCTGATACAAGTCGAGATACTACTCTCCCAGAACTATTCTGGTCTCAACACCTTTCTTTGCTTCCCTCCCCAAATCAACCCTTCTCCTCCACTTTGTGACCGAAGCAAGTTTGGAACGGCCATTTCTTGGTTTAGGCCGGACTTGTACAGATTGATCTCTCGAATCTATAAAGTGCTCACGTGCAGCACATTTGTTTAGGGTTTGAACCAGTTTCTCACTCACCTACCGAATTTACCGAAATCGGCAGAAACGATTTTTACCCATAAACAATACCCTGAAAGCATCATAGTGCATGAAATGGTTTTAAGTGTTGCTGGCTGATCTGGTGCATGAATAAGCCTCATCCCTAACTCTTAACCTTATGTAATTCACCTAATAGATAATCTGGCCGTACTATATGTTGGAAAAACTAGGTTGCAATAGAAGATGAAATAACAAAGGAAAAGAATGTTGTACTCCAAACTTTCAAGGCTCATACGATTTCTTTTAGACAATTATTTCTACCCTCCCAATAAATTGGCGATTACAACAGGTATGTGAAATAATGCCTTCAGGATACAATGAAAGCCCTACAACGGAAATTGAATTCAAGGTTTGTACCCCTTGATCCAATCAAGAACACATGTAAACAGGATTTCTGATGATGCTTTAGAAAGAGAGAAAACAGAAAAGGTTTTTTCGATTATATGTTAAACGAGTTTTGGAGATGCTATTTATAGAGGTTTTCGCATCTGTTGGGAATAGACATGTTTTCACCAACATGTTTCTCTTCACGAAACGATGAGTCTCTTCATCATCAGACATCAATGGCATCTGTTGGATTTGAAAATTATGGATATGTTTGAAACTGTCGAAAATATTCCAACACTATATATGAGGTGGGCAAGGGACAGTGTTGCATTGCGAAGTTGTTTCATGACGTGTTCGGAAAAAAAATGACGTGTTTGATCCTAAATGATTACATTTCCTGAATACAAAAAAAAAAGTTTGGACAAGTTAGACTAGATAAAGAACGATCAAATTTATACTCGCATAACATAAATCTACCGCTATAAATGATCACGTTTAATTAAAATTTAGTAATAAATGTTCAATTGATATTTCACAATAAATATTTTTTTAATTAATCAAATGAATATATTTTTTGTTGATACATAATAAATTTATTTGATATTAACCATATCAGTAAGCATTAATGGTGTGATGGTGGGAATAATGGTGGTAGGTATTGGTGAGACTGGTGGAGTGGTGACGGTAATGTGGTGCTGGAAGAAGAAGTGCTAGTAGGGTGAGAAAAGGGGTCCTAAGATAAGTAAATTAAGCACTAATGGTGGTTGTGATGGTGGGTGGTAGTGGTGGATCGGCGGTGGGGATAATGGTGATGGGTATTGGTGAGACCGGTGGAGTGGTAACGATAATGTGGTGGTGGAAGAAGTAGTGGTAGTAGGGTGAGAAAAGGTATCCTAAGATAGGTAAATTATTTAGTCACCCTTGGTTAATTTTTCTTTGTTTTGTTTTATTTTAATTTGATTTTAGTTTTAAAATTACTTTATTTATTATTATTTAAAATTAAAACAATTTTTAAAGGCCAGATTTTTCGAAAAAAGAAGATATTGTCATTTTAAGATTTGTTGGGTAGGGGGCAGGAACAAAAATGAAACCTATAAAAAAATGATCAAACACAAGGCTACGCGCGAATTAATTGCAATCGGTTCAGTTTCTCACATCTCTCTTTATTCTCCTTTTTACCATGGTTTCTGTTTCTGTCGTTATTTATCCCCTACTTCATGGGATTATGCAAGGCTATGCGTGAATTAATTGTAATCGATTCAGTTTCTGACATCTCTCTTTATTATCATGATTTTTTTTTTGTCATTTCTCCCCAACTTCGTGTAATTATGCATGCTTGAGAAATAGTTCATGATAACAGGTAAAGAGACAAGAAAAAGAAATGGTAAATACTATTATAAATTTTAGGAAAATGAATAAACACAAATCTATGTAAATTGGGAACCCAACAATTTATATCAAAGAGAAAAATTAAATTCTAATGCTAACAAATTTTGCAAGATTAATCAATTAATTAATCTTGCTAACAGATTAATCTAATTGATTTAATATTGCTAACAGATTTTGCAAGATTAAATTTTAGGTGTTTTTAGTTTTGGTACAAGTTTGGTGAATGACCTTAAATATTTTTTCGAAGAAGTGAACGAAGTAATGTTTTACTGCCCATAAGATTTGCTCTAACGATTAACTATGTTTGTCCCAAAGGATTGTATGACTTACATACACAATATTAAAAGATTCGAGGATAAAGACATGTTTATTAATCAACTACTCAAAACATTTAGACCTGGATTGATCGGCTCGATTCTTCTCAGACAATTACGACATGTATGAATCAATGGATACATTTGAAATACATATCTTTTACCGTTCCATTACGACACGGGTTGAGACATAGTATATATATAAAATGTGATTTGGGTGATATTTTGAGATATGGAAATGGTTGGAGCATCCCTCAGCCACCAATTCCGCTCATGATATAATGTATTTGATCCTAGATGAACAACTATATAAGTAATGGTTTCTTGTTGGATAAAAATGATTGTTTGTTTTTATACAATGAGGATTGAGGAGGATCCTTTTGGTAGAGATGGTTTACATGATGTATTGTTTTTGTGTTACTTGTGGCCTCTATACTGTCTATATGTCATTAGATGTACCTTGTGGTGGTCGTGGTGGTGGGAGCATAGTCCTTTCAGGAACTGGCCATGTAGTCCATGGTCAAATTTTCAAATTTTATTCAAATCACAGTTTTTGAATTTGTTTAATCTTCCCTTTATTTCTTCAAATTTCTATACACAAATTCCTGAGTTACTGAATGACTACTTCAATTCCTATATGTATTGTATAAATTCCTCTTCATACCTTGTCGAACATTATTCGCTTCAAGAGCATAATTTTCATACTTGGACGTCGTTGATTGTCCTAGTTTTGAGAAATTCAGTGTTCAATACCTTGTAATAATAGGTCAATCAGTTTGTCTGCCTAAACTCCTAGATAATAATATGGTAAACCTATGCTTTATAAATTCGACTTGAAATTAGCAGTTGCACACCCTTGCTTTTAACTTCCTTCGCCTCTAGTCGGAAGACATATTGGTTTGTCATCAATTAAGTAAGAAGCTACGCCATTCTGCCGATGAATGCACCACCTAAATCAATTTCTCTTTTCAAGGAAGAACGCCACCAAAGAACTTTGTTGCCACGCTTGCATGCGTTGATTTTTTTTTTTTTTTTTAGCAAATTGTAGTATGACACCGATTTTTTGTTGTTGTTGTTGTTGTTATTGATTCAGGTGCTACTCCTAATCTAATTTCTGGTGATATTGGAATTGACTCTACCAGTCTTATTCAATTGGTATTGAGAAGGCAAACGACATTATCAATAATGAAGGTATGACTTTTGCAAACAAGGTTCTCCAAAAACTCTTACTCGTCGTAATCATGCATTTCACCTCAATAATATAAAATATTACTACATAAGAGAGTTTGACAATAGGTTGGTGGGTAACCTAGTAACTGTTAGAAGATATGATATATATATACCGTTATTTTGTTTCTCTTTTGTACATATATTACGCATTCATTAGTTTGTATTCGTAGTTATCTTCATTCTGTTTTTAGCTCTTGAATCTTGTATAAGATGATGTTGTAATTCTTTTCTATTGAATCAAGTGAGAAAACCATTTTCCTCAATATACTGTTTTCATGGCATCAGAGCCAGACAACATCTAAACCATTTCCGCTGCAACACAGAAAGATTATTATCCTGTCCCTGAAATCTTAAAGTACCAGAAATCAAGTTATCTCTTTACTCAGATCAGTTAATCATGTCTCGAGAAGATTTTTCACCCATTACTGTCAAGTTTGATAGAACCAATTACAATCACTGGTCATATCTCATGAGAAGCTTTCTCAAAGGAAAAAGCATTTGGAAGTATATTGATGGCACAGAAAAGGCTCCTACTGCAAGCAGTTCCAGCGTCAAGGACAAGGACAAGGACAAGGACGTGAAAGATTCATCAACACAAGATCCCAAAGAAATCTGGGAAGTCAACAATCATATGATTCTGACATGGATCGGGAATACAGTGATCACATCCATAAGCATGCAGCTTGTCAATTTTGAAGTAGCCAAAGAAGCATGGGACTTCCTCTCTAAAAGGTATACTCAAATCAACTTTGCACAAAGATACAAACTTGAGAAGGATATTCGTTGTTTAAAACAACAGTCTGACCAGACCATCTATGATTTTCATTCTGAGATGTCAATCGTATGGAATCAACTAGAACTTATGGAACCAAAGTGGACTATTGGTACAGAAATATGGCAAAAATATAGAGAGGAGTCAAGACTAGTCCAGCTATTAATGGCACTGAGAGATGAGTTTGTAACTGTCAGAGGATCAATTCTTCATCGATCTCCTCTTCCAACGGTAGAAACTGCACTTTCTGAACTTATCACTGAAGAAACTCGTAAGAGAGTCAAACTAGATATTCCAGCTATCCTTACAGTACCAGCACGACCAAGTTACAACTCTCAGTTCAATGGTCAAAGGGGTTCTCGTGATTTATCTCAATGCCATAACTGTAAGAACTTTGGTCATCTTGCAAGGACCTGCACCGTTTCACAAAGTACATCATCATTAAATTCTTCTCAGGCCTCAACATCTCAAACTACACCTCCTGGCACACCTCAATGTAACTACTGCAAAGCCTTTGGACATGTAGTTGGATATTGCACATCTCCATCATCTAGAAACATGAGAGAAAGAAGAAGATTAAATGGTAATGTTCCTGCACATTTATCTGCAGCTCCCGCTAATTTGTCTTATAGTCTAGATAAACCACAAGATGCAGCTGGACAATCTATATCACCCAACCTAGCTGAAATCCAGGAGATGCTTAAACAAGCTTTGTGTATTGGTAATAACTCCACAACTGCTTCTTCTTTCTCAGTTCCAAGAGGTACATATTCAACCGAGTGGTTTCTTGACTCAGCTGCCTCAAATCACATGACTTTTAACTCAACGTTTTTTGAGAGAAAGTTTTCCATTATTATGCCTAAAATTCATACTGCAGATGGTACAGAAATAAGTGCTACTCATATTGGCCAGATTAAACTTTCAGACAAGTACATATACAACATGTGCTTCTTGTGCCTCAGATTAAATTGAATCTCATATCTATTGGTCAATTATGTAACCAAGGTTTTATAATTCACTTTACTTCTTCTGGTTGTTTTATACAGGATCCTATGACAAAGATTCTTTTTGGGATAGGCCGTAGAGTTGGTCGGTTATATCTTTTGGAGTCTCTAGTTATTCCTCAGCAATCCAAGAACAAACTTGTTGCTGCTTCTGCTTCTACCTTACCTTACCTTCCAAAGTATCTCCTTTTATATCTTGACATTCTAAGTTAGGACATGTCTCTTTCTCTCGACTTTCTTATATGATTAATAAAGGGTTGTTAGGAAATATACCTGTTGACAAAGAACCTCATTGCATTGCCTATAAGATGGGAAAATAGCCTGCACTTTCTTTTAATAAAAGTATTACCTTCTCTAATGCACCTTTCGATCTTATACATTCTGATGTTTGGAGTAAGGAACCTTTTGCAACTAAAGGAGGGGCTTTGTATTTATGTTATTTTCATTGATGATCATACTCGATATACATGGATCTATATTTTCAACAACATGTCAGAGTTTCCAAAAATCTACACAGATTTGTCTAGAATGATCAAAACACAATTTGGAAAAACTATCAAAACTTTTCGTGCTGATCAAGGTGGTGAGTACATATCCAATCCCTTCAAGGATTTCCTAAAATCTGAAGGAACTTTTCTTCAATTATCTTGTACAGAAACTCAAGAACAAAACGGTGTTGCTGAAAGAAAACACCGACATATTATTGAAACAACTAGAACACAACTCCTTTCTTATTCTGTTCCCTCAAACTTTTGGGGTGAATCCATTCTCACTGCCGTTTACACTATCAATTGCATTCCAACTGTGGTTATAGGAGGTATATCACCATACGAGAGTTTGTTCAACAAGAAACTGATCTACTCTGAACTCCATGTTTTTGGTTCAACATGTTTTGTTCTTCTCTCAGATCGTGAGCGAAACAAACTTGGAAAGAAGAATACTATGTGTATTTTCTTAGGATATGGTATCGAACAGAAAGGTTACAGATGCTATGATCTAGAGACTAGAAGGTTACGTATTTCTCGACATGTAACCTTTTGGGATAAAATACCTTTTTGGTCCCTTCCTAGTAGCACAGCTTCTACCTTAAAAAGCTTCACATATATTGATCCTTTTGACGATACTTCTGTCGAGAATTCCTTACATATCACAAACACTCTTGTTCCTACTTCTGCTGAATCTATTTTATTTACTGAAGGTGAAGCTGATACTGACAACTCTATGGAGCATTCTGACAATGCATCTTCACATTGGAATCATGTACAAGAAGATTTCCCTTTGCCTCCACGTGTACTAAAACCACCAGTTAAGTTTTCTGACTATCACTGCTCTCTATCAAGTATTTTGTCTTTGAATGAACCTAAAAGTTACAGGGAAGCATCAATGATACCATAATGGCAAGACTCAATGGGAGAATAATTAACTGCACATAAACTAGCTGGCACATGGGATATGGTAGATTTACCACCTGGAAAACCTATTGTGGGAAGTCATTGGGTCTAAAAGGTCAAAACTAAATCAGATGGTACCTTAGAATGTTACAAATCTCGTGTGGTTGCTCAAGGAAATACACAACAGTATGGGGTTGATTATGAAGAGACTTTCGCTCCACTGGCTCGTATGACAACAGTTCGTACTCTTCTTGCCGTGGCTGCTGTACGTAATTGGGATCTTCACCAGATGGATGTTAAAAATGCATTTTTGCACGAAGAACTACAAGAGGAAGTGTATATGAGACCCCCTCAAGGCTTAGCTCATTCTCATAATCAAGTATGTAAGCGTCGTAAAGCTATATATGTACTCAAACAAGCACCTCGTGCATGGTTTGAGAAACTTTCTGCTGCTATTCTTTAATTTGGTTTCAGTCAAAGCCCATATGACTCAGCAATGTTCTTCATAAGATCTGCAAAAGGAATAATACTTCTTCTTTTATATGTTGATGATATGGTTATCACAGGCAGTGACTCAGGAGGTATAAAGTCTCTAAAAACTCATATGAATTTATGCTTTCATATAAAAGATCTTGGTCACTTAAGGTATTTCCTTGGCATAGAAGTTGATAGGTCATCTGAAGGTTACTTTATATCTCAAGTTAAGTATGCCTCTGAGATTCTTAATCGAGCTGGATTAACAGATAGTAAGACCTCGGAAACTCCTCTAGAGCTTAACGTTAAGATCAATCCTATTGATGGAAAACCTCTGCCTGATCCAACTTTGTACAGACAACTAGTTGGGAGTCTTAATTATTTGACAATAACAAGACCGGATATTATCTATTCAGTACACGTTGTAAGTCAATTCATGTCAGCTCCTCACACTACACATTTTGCTGCCATTCTCAGGATTCTAAGATACATCAAAGGAACATTGTATCAAGGATTGCAATTCTCTTCTAAGTCAGACCTTCGTTTTCATGCTTATACAGACTCTGATTGGGCAGGGGATGTAACAGATAGAAGATCCACATCTGGTTATTGTATTTTTCTAGGTAACTCTCTAATATCTTGGAGTAGGAAGAAGCAGTCAGTTGTCTCTCGGTCTAGTGCTGAGGCTGAATATAGGGCTATGGCACACACTACCTCTGAAATAGTTTGGTTACGGTGGTTACTGGGAGATATGGGCATCCATCTAACGGGGTCTACTCCTTTATATTGTGACAATAAAGCCGCTATTCATATTGCTAATAATGATGTTTTCCATGAGCGGACAAAACACATTGAGATCGATTGTCATTTCGTACGTCATCACTTCAAAAAGAAGACCATTACACTACCGTACGTCAGCTCAGAAATGCAACTTGCAGATTTTTTCACCAAGTCATTTTCTTCTCCTCTTCTTAAGTTCTTGGCCAACAACCTCAAGATGTGTTCTCTACCATCTTGAGGTTGATGGGGGGTGTTAGAAGATATGGAGTATATATGCCGTTATGATAGAAGATATGGAGTATATATGCCGTTATTTTGTTTCTCTTTTGTACGTATATTACGCATTCATTAGTTTGTATTCGTAGTTATCTTCTTTCTGTTTTTAGCTCTTCAATCTTGTATAAGATGATGTTGTAACTCTTTTGTTATTGAATCAAGTGAGAAAACCCTTTTCCTCAATATATTGTTGTCGTGACTAACTTTGTCAGTAACAAGCTAATGTTGCTGCCTGCCATCGGTTTTGCATCTCTTGTTCTCTTATTTTCTTAAATTGGAATGCCCAATTAATGAAGTTCAGCCCAGTACCTAAAAAAGCCTTTTAAAAGCGGTCCCCTGTTTCACTTCACATAATCGACCTTAACGCGAACTCGATCCAAAGAAAAACAAAAAAGTAAACACTAGCGCAACCCGCCAATGCATGAGCGTGCAAGCTGTCGCATACTTTCTCCCTTCACTGCTAAGCACAAACTCCTGAATATGTCATCACATGAGCCATGTGAGTGAAAATGCTAAGACCAGATATATTGCCATGAATATCGACAATTCATACTCTGAGTATTAAGTATTAAACCTCGAAATAAATTGCCATGAATTCGAGAGATAATTTTTTGTTGAATATACTGCAGTCAATGGGTCAAGCTATTATTATATTTGATGCCACTGGCATGGTAACTTACTGGTAAATTTTTTTTTTCTCTGTGTGTGCATTTCTTAATTTGGGATTATTACTTAGAATTCAGTCTTTGTTTTACGGTTCTGGTTCATGGTTTTATGGCTTTTAGATTGTGCAAGTGATTGATTATATATGTTTAATTATGTGGATTAATTATACAGGAATCGATCAGCTGAGAACCTTTATGGTTATTCTGCTTCCGAGGCCCTTGGTCAGGATGTCCTTGACCTCATTTTCGTAAGAGAAGCCAGAGAAGATGCGATGCATTTATTGCGCAAGAACTCCTCGGAGGGAAAGTGGACAGGGATATTCCAAGTTAAGAATAAACAGGGGGAACAGATTTTTGTCCATATTACCATTACTCCCCTCTATGATGACAACGGTACTATTGTTGGGATCATATGTGTATCTGCTGATGCACAAGACTTTCTCCAAACACCACCAGTTTCATCTTCGAAGGTGAATTCCACCTCTAGTCGTCTGACATCTAAACCTGATCATAATGATGATTCTCAACAACCTCTGCAAGTTGTAGTTATCTCGTCTCCCACAGAAAATTCGGGAGACGAGACGGGTAAAGGCAAGACTGTAGATCGTAGCAACTCTTGGTTGTGGATGAGATCAACTAAGAGAATCAAGTGCGTAGTATTCTGCTGGGATCAGAGATGTAAGGAATAGTATAAGAACCTCTTATATAATATATCTAAATGTAGGGAGGGCTATTCAGGTCTTGTTTACATACCAAGAGATGTTTTTTACGTTTATGTAATTTTCCTTAAAAATAGTTGCAATAATGCCATACAAAATATTTAATCCCCATATCAAAAATACATCATCTAAAATATTACTCTAGTAAACTCATGGAGATGCTGATAATCTAAGCTAGGTGTGTAAATATTATCCGAAAATACTCGTCCTCTCCGCACCCGCCTGAGCCCGCATATACCCGAAATAACCCAAATCCTGTTATAACCCCTTGCAGGTTTCCCGGCTGACCTGGTTAGTGTGAACGGGTGGGATCAGGCTTCCTCCAAATTTTTAATGCCCGGCCTGGTACCCACCTAAACTACCTGGCCCGTTACCTGTTCTTTCTTCCCGTCCCAAGTACCTATTTATTTCGATATATTCGAGTATATTCCCTAAAACTAGCCATAATCATAGAACAGAAATGGGAATTTTTTTTTATCTTTCATTCAGTATCTTTGCAAAAAATATTTCATCTTACCAAAATTCACGACAATCCTTCCCAAAATCTTAGGAAGTTAGCATACTTTGTATGCTATAATTCGTTTTCTTCTAAGATTTGGGTTTGTCTTCATCTCTGACTCTAGGGTTTCAACAATAGAAACATTTTCATCAACCAAATATTACAAAAAAGAAAAATTTGTTGGTGATTCGGTGAATCGGTGGTGTGTGTTTAAAACTTAATTTATACCTAGTAAAGTTATGTTATCAATTTAATGTTTTAACTTCTAGTAATAAGTTTAAAGTATGATTATTGAGAAATGAATTTCATGCTTATCAATTGTTCGCATAGTTGTGTAAAACAAGTAATTGCATTATATAGTGTCTTCTTCCATATCTAGTTGTTTAACCCACTTATCGTTCCTCCTATAATTGAATCATCCCTCTCAATGGACCCTAAAAATGACAATTGAATATTCAATTTTAATTAAAGGGCTTAATGGACTTAATTCACTCTCGCAGTTGAATACTTGAATTGCCTATACAAACCAAACTAGTTGTATTCAATTTTGATGATATTTTTATGCCTAGGCCCTTCCACTTCATGGCTATGTGGATTGAGGATCCCACTTGTAGAAACATTATAACTAACTCTTGGTCTGTTAATATTGTGGGATCTCCTGTTTATAAGCTTAAAGCCAAACTCTTTAACACTAAAAGGTTTACGTGATTGGAATAAGTCTTCTCTTTTGACAATATACATACTAATATTTCTACTACCGGAGAGGAATTAGTGGAAATCCAAACTTCTACTCCTACTGACTCTAGGGCCATCTCTAGACTCAGAGCTAGACTAGAATATCTCTACAATCTAGAGGAACTCTACTGGAAAGATAAATCCAGGGAGGCGTGGCTTATGTAAGGTGATAAAAATTTACCCTAATTCCATAGGTTCACCCTCTTCAAGAGAAAAAGAAATGCTATTAGCTGGTTTAAGGATTCTTCTGGTACTATCCTAACTGATAGGAATGGTATAAGAACCTCCTTTGTTGATTATTTCAAAAGCCTTTACTCCTCCCATCCCCATCAATTTCAAGATGTCCAGGACCTTCCTGTGAAGTTTTCTAATAATGATAACTCCTTCTTAAATTCTCTTCTCTCTGCTGAAGAGATTAAAAAATGTTGTTTTCCAAATTGGGGGTGGTGGGGAAAGGCTCATGGGCCTGATGGTTTCACTGGTCTTTTCTACCAAAAACATTGGGACATTGTGGGGGATGCAGTTATTGATATGACTAAGACTTTCTTTAGAACTGGCCACATAGCTAAAGTCTTTAATCATACCAACATATCTCTCATCCCTAAAGTCCCTCTAGCTAAGTTGGTCTCTCAATATAGACCTATAGGACTTTGTAACTTCATTTACAAGATCCTATCTAAAACTCTGGCTAAAATATTGAAACCCTTTATGAACAACATAATTTCCCAAAACCAAAGTGCCTTTGTTCTTAAAAGAAGTATATATGATAATATCCTTTTAGCTAATAAGGATATTTATGTTGTCAACCATCGTGATAAAGCAGTTGGTATTCTTTTGCTATCAAGCTTGAAAAGTCTAAGGCTTATGATAAGTTAGAATGGTTCTTTCTTGAAAACGTTTTGCAAAAAATGGGTCTCTCTCGATCACCGGGTTAAACTCATTAATCAGGTGTATTTATTATTTCTCTTATTCTATTCTCCTAAATGGTAGTCCTACTGGACTTATAAAACCTGAGAGAAGATTAAGACAAGGAGACCCTCTGTCTCTTTACCTTTATATTATTTGTTCTGAGGCTCTGTCCTCTTATATTGATGTTCTTACTAGGAAAGGTCTGGTTGAAGGTATAAAAGTGTGCAGAATGCTCTGTCATGACACATCTTTTATTTCTTTGATGATTCCCTTACTTTTTTCCAAGGCCACTATTCAAGATTTCCAGACTATCAAAGAGTACCTTCAAAAGTACTGCTTGGCCTCTGTCCAAGTAATCAATTTTGACAAGTCTGGAATTCTCTTTAGCAAGAAAATACATGAATATCTTAGGAAGCATCTTTCTAATCTCCTTGATATAAGTAACAGAGACTTAGGAGAAAAATATTTGGGCACACCAACTGTGTTCCAAGCTTCTAAAATACAACTTCATATGGGTATTCTCTAAGCTGTTGATGCTAGAATCTATATTTGGCTTCATAATCTTCTGTCTCAAACTGCTAGAACTACTTTAACAAATCATATTGGCTAGGTTATCCCCCTCTATCAGATGGGTGCTTTTCTCATTCCTAAATACCTTTGCAGAAAAATGGATTCTTATTCATGCAAATTCTGGTGGGGGGAAACCCTTGACCTAAAAGACATCAACTTCATCTTTTAGGGTGGGATATCCTTTTCTCTCCTAAGTCTGAAGGAGGCCTTGGTTTCTGAAAATCCGAGCTCAATAATCTTGCCATGCTAGCTAGGAATGCTTGGAGGATTATTGAGAATCCGGACTGTCTTATGGCCATTGTCCTTAAAGCTAGATATTTTCCTAGAACATATTTTCTAAATGCTAAGTGTCCTAACAATTGTTCCTGGACTTGGAAGTATCTTCATGCTATTAAGGAACTAATTAAACCTTTTATCACCTGGATAGTGGGAGATGGTCAATTTATTGACCCTTGGTGTGACAAATGGATCCCTTCTTTGGGCTCTGCTACCCCAAACCCTTTGGTTCCTCCTGATCCCACTATCAAAGTTTCTTACTTTATTAATCATTCTACCATATCTTGGGATGTTAATAGATTAAACACCCATTTTGATAATGCTTTTGTTGAGAAAATTGTCTCCATTCCCTTAAGCCAGATTTGCACTCCTGATAGGAGGGCTTGGGAACTTTCAAAGAATGGTAGATTTACCTCTAAATCTGCTTACTTGGGACTTCGAGGGCTCAGGCCCTCCCCTTGTAGCTCTCTTTTGAAGTGCATTTGGAAAATAAATGTTCCTTACAGAATTCAAGTTTTTACCTGGAAAGCCACCAGAAATGCTTTACCTGCTAGAACTATTTTACATACTAGAATGAGTATGCTTTCTGTTGATTGTACTAGGTGTAATGATCCACATGAGTCTGTTATGCATGCGTTGGTTCTATGCCATTTTGCTAGTCGTGTTTGGTTCCTCTCTTCTTTTTACATTAACACTCAGGTCTTCAGTAACAATTCTTTCATTGACTGGATGAGTTTTTGGTTAGTCAACCCAGCTTCTAAACTCCCTGAAAGTGGTCAGTGTTTCTTAGTCGCTATTTTTTTGGTCCATCTTGGCAAAGTAGAAATAACTTGTTTATTCAAAACATCAAAGAAAACCACTCTACTGTTTTGATAAGAGCTAGAGCTATGTTATTAACTAGAAAACCCTGTCCTGCTATTTCCCAAACTATCCCTGTTGGTTATTGTGACAAATGGATGCCCCCACCTACTGGTTGGATAAATGCAATACAGATGGAGCTTATGATGATATTTGTGGACATAATGGTGCAGTCTATGTGATGAGGGACTTCACCTACACTACCTCCTTTTGTGCTTCTACAGTTTTTGAAATAAAGTTTGTTGAAGAAGCTGAAGCCAGAGCTATTTGGGCAGCCTTGAAGAAAGCTGTGGAGCAAAAGCTTACTCATCTCATTATTGAGAGTGATGCTCAGACTCTGATCAATCAATTTTCTGCTGGCCTGTTTGATGGAGATTCTAGAACATATGTTATTTTCAAGGATATTCAGTTTTTCTCTTCTAGCTTAGTTGCTTGTTTATTTAGTTTTCAACCAAGAGTCTGTAACTCTGTGGCTCATGAAGTTGCCCTCTGTGTAAAAACAAACAATTCTACCATGTACCGGTTTGTTCCTCCAATTTGGCTCATGCCAATTGTTGAAGGGACCATTAGCCTTGTTGAAGACCGTTGTTTATTATAAAAAAAAAAAAAAAAAAAAGTTGTATTCACTGCTTCTTTTATTCAGTTAGATCTCAAAAGTACAAGTTTTTTATGATGCACACAGTAATTAATATATGGAAAGTACCAAGATTGGTCCAAGTTGCTAGTTAAGTCGTAGTTCGATACTGGACAAAGGTGTATAACATTAGTTCCGTTGATAATTCGAGTAGGAAACCAAAGCATATTTTTGCTTTCTTGTCTCTCTTTTCAATCTGTGTAGGTAAAGGAGCATAGAGTACCAAATTGTTGGAGTACAAGAATAAAGAAATTCTTCGACGTTGAGAAGCCTGGGAGCTCATGAATATTCTTAATTATGAACAAACAATTTTCTTAGAGTTTTAGTTATTCTTTTGATAAGAATTTTATGTTTTTTTTTCCCTGCATCCTCCAAGACTGAGTATTTTTTTCATTACATTGTTTGACATTTGAAAGTGAGCTTGTTTAGTTATATTGTGATTCAAACATGAATATGAATCTCACTTAAGGTGTATAAATGATTTTGTATCATGTGTTTTGAATGACAATGTAAAAACACATATGAAGTGCCCATTTCTAAAAATGATTTTGTATCATGTGCTTTGACGAATTCACACTTTATGCATTTTGCCATAACCAGTTGTATAAAAAACAACGAGCACCAATTCTTGTCTTCAATCAAGTTACATTCACAGTTCAAAACAAATAAATAAAAAAAAGTTCAAGTTTCATTGCACAAAACAAAACCTCTCCTCCTTGTTATCATTTTTAATCATGTTGCTGTATTTGCTAAAACCACACCAGTTCTCTGCAAATGATTCTTGGGCAAAATTAGAAGAGCAGCTGAATTCTGCTGTTGAAGCTGCCATCTCCGAGGTAAGTCATTTAAGTCATTTTTCAACTAAAAGAAAATCAATGGATTTTGCTTCTTTCTCTATAATTGTGAGTTTATTTGGGGCCTTTTTTAAATGCTGATTATGAGACAAAGACGTTTAGACAATGCAGATTTTAATTGTATGTTCACCTCTTTCTCTGTAACTATATGGATTTTCTTTATTAGAAAAAACAAAAGAATATCAAATCTCATGGATATATACTAGGATGTGTATAAATTTCTTTTAGTATCAAAAAAAAAAAAAAAAAAAAAAAAAAAAAAAAACAACTAGGATGTGTGCCATGATCTATTTTTGGTAAATCCTGTCAAACAAGAGCTCTATCATTTATTTGCTTTTGTATGAGACAGGGTATCCTAGATGAGAAGGTTAGAAAGGGGGATGGTTACGATTACATTGGGGGAGCTGGATTTTATGGGTTCGTAAATTTAGCCCTCAAGAATTTGCCTACTGCTATCTCAAACAGATTGTTAGTATTCTTACCAATATTCTGTTTGCTTAATGCATTTGGTTTTTATATTGTCAAATCATAGAATATGGATTTTTCACCAGGATCATTATTCTTTTGACTTTTTAGAAGGACAAAAATATAGATATATTTCAAAGTAAAAAAATAAACTTGTTGACTTCTTGTTTGTGACTGTGATTCCGTCGAGCAGGAAAGAAGATCCCGTTGATTTTCAGGAACTCATATCTCTTGTAGAGGCGGCTGAAGCTGTTGCTCGAGAGTAAGTTACAAAATATAAACCCTAATAACATACTGTATTTAGTTTTGATAGGTCTCTACTTTAATTTAGGGGTTTCTACTCTGCATCATGGGGGGAAATAAAATGATAAATTTCCATTTAATTTCACAGTTATGGAGGGTCGAAGCTTAACACTGCTTGTTCGGATGTGTTGAGTGCCATGGAGGCCGAGAACGTCTCCGCACCAGTTTCGGACATGGAGATTGCTATTGAAGACTTCTTAGCCCAAGTGAAGTGTATCTGTGATGTGAGTATATATATAGTAATATATCTTATTTTCGTTTAATTTTTAATTTTTGATTTCCTTAATATCTAATTTAGACCATTCTTTTACAGTTGATGGAGCAGATGCTTCACCTCCAAGTGAAGATCATGAATGAGTAGTTCAAGACTTAAGTGGTGTAGTGTGTGGTAATGGTGGCCTCTCTTTAGTTGAGACTTGTTTAATTAAAACATTTAATTTGGAGTTAGACTTTAATTACCAGAGATTTGGGTCTGTATTTTCCTTAATTTCATCCTAATGTATGGAAGTTTGTTCACTTTTATTTCATCCTAATAATAGTACACTAGTACTTTCTGTTAAAACAAGTTTAAAGTTTAAACAGTACGACTACTTTAAAGTTCAGATTAAAACTTAAACAATAAAAGTTTCCAGACCAACAGTAAGTGACTCATGTCTCTTCTATCATCTTCAAGTCTCTCCTCTTAGCATCCTCAAGGATCAAGGACTTCCGATTAGTTTTATCAATGGCGTATATTTAACGGGTTTTTCGGGCGGGTTTGGGCGGGTATTAGCTAAAACCAACCTTACACCCATAGACAACGGGTTTTTATTTTCATAACCAATCCCGCACCCACAACGGGCGGGTTCGGATTAAAAACCCACGGATTTAGTGGGTACGGGCGGGTTTGGGTATGATGGGCGGGTCTTGTGCAGCCCTATATGAGAACATGTTCACTATAATTTCATCTTTGGAGGTAAGCCTAGATGGATACATGATTCGGCTCTGCATCAGCAATCATCAAAAATGGAGCTCCTTATTCTTTTTTTCTTTTTTTTGATACGCATATGGAGCTCCTTATTCAAGGTCATGTTTTCTTTGTTTCACGGAGTAGCCGAGCTGGTTTTTTCGGAATATAGTATCGGTTCCATATTCCGATATGGTATACATTGCTTCACCAATGTGGAAATGGTTATTTAATATATTAGAATTAATTTTAATTTAGCAAAAGCTTATTAGGATAGCTTGGTCCATTCAATCATTTTATAAGATCAAGTCTTATGGTGGAAGAATTTTATTTTTCATTTTCCATACCAGCTCGACATTTGGAATTGTTCATAGAAACTTGAGTCTTATGATGGATTCACAAAAACACGAATCATAATAGCACTTAACGCTAAACAAAATATTGTACAAGAGACGCTAAACAGAATCGTGCTCGACTTGGTCAACGGTTTAACGCTATTCCAAATCGTGTTTATACTGTTTTTTATATTGTAAGTCGACTGGCTCTCCTATGCATTTTTCTCTTCTCAAAACTCACTCAAACACTTTCTTTATTTCTTCTACTCTAAAAGAGAAAAAACTCTAGTTCTTACCCTTTTGATTTCTCACCATCACGAATTTAATCAATTCAATTACTTTAAAGGGTTTGTGCTTGGGTTGATAAGGAATCTCTGCATACTTCGGTTTCTCTGAGAATCCGACGAAAAGCAAGCTAATTTGTGTTCTCCTTTTAATTGATGAAAATTAATCAAGCTTTTAAGTTTATTGGTTCAAATGTAATTTAATTTAAATATTTAATTCTTGGTATTCGAATGCTGTAATTCCAAATTTTAAATATTTTAATTTATGTAATTTAATTGAATTATGTAGAGATTACACCCACCATTCCGAGAAATCATGTAACAGTAGATTACACCCTCTTGTAAACCATAAGAATTGACATTCCTCCGATCTTGAAATACGTTAGATTCCACCGTAAGACTTGCTCTAATGAGAGACCGGAAATAATCCCCGATGTTCAATTAAGAATAAAAGAAAAAAGAAAAATAGTAAGAACATAGTTAAAAAAAAAAAAGAAAATCCATTCAAAAATAGATGTTGGGCCTATAATAAAAACAAAAAAAATAATAAACCTTATTGGGTTGTTAAAAATAAGCCCAGAATTCATTTTATGCTACGATGTGAGCCCTTACATTTGGCTGGGGTCTAGGCAGTTCGCTAGCTCGCCTACCCTATGCTACGGCCATGCATCCACCATGAATCTCTGCTGTCAGTTTACTTCACCTCCTCTTCTTGGTTTATGTGCATATGAGTTTGGATTCCAGTAGGCAGTAGTGCTAATCAACATTGTGGTACTGCATCGCTAACCCTGGCTAAGCGAGTCTTTGATATCGGCTTTCGAACAGACCATCGTTTTTGCAGAGTTTTCAGCTTTTCTAGTAATTCATTAAATGCTGGTCGGCATTTTGGCTCGCTATTTTGTCAAAAAATGAAAAAAAAGAAAGGTAGTCATTGAGAATTCGAGATATGAGGCATTATTCGACGTGGTCAAAAACAAATATAGTTGCCATATAATAATATACCTGGCATTTTTAGGGGCGACCCCGAAAGAATTAGGGGCGACTTTTTTATTCCCAACCCATATACACCGTTAAGGGATGTCCAAAAACGCGGAGAATACGTTAATGCCCTTACACAATCGGAAGCTATTTTGTTCCCGATTATAACAACGCAATCGGAAGCTTAGTAACTATGTTATACTACCGATTATTATCGATTTTGTGCCGAACTCGCATCGGCTTCTATGACAATCGGAAGGGAAATAACCTCACGAGACTACCGATTATAGTAGCTCATAAATTCCCAAAATTGGTGATTTCGCCAAGAAAGAAATTTGGGGCAACTGTATAATCGGAAGTCTTATTAACCACCGATTAAATTCTAGTTCCCAAATTCGAAAAAAAATGACATTTCTGCAAAAACTAAATTTGGGGCAACTGTATAATCGGTAGGTTATTAGCTACCGATTGTTCTAGTTCCCAAATTCGAAAAAAATGACATTTCTGCAAAAACAAAATTTGGGGCTTATTGTATAATCGGTAGGTTATTAGCTACAGATTATTCTAGTTCCCAAATTCGAAAAAAATGACATTTCTGCAAAAACAAAATTTGGGGCAACTGTATAATCGTAAGTTTATTAGCTACCGATTGTTCTAGTTCCCAAATTCGAAAAAAATGACATTTCTGCAAAAACAAAATTTGGGGCAACTGTATAATCGGAAGTTCAAATACTTCATTTGACTACCAGATTATACATATGCTAACAAAATAAAGCCGTTGGAACTCTAAACTCTATATAAGGATTGTATCCTTTTACTCTCTATGGAACACAAATACCTTTAAACTCGCTCCAACATCATCTTCAACATAATGGCCCAACCATTCATTAATCCTACGGAGTTCACGATCGAAGAAGATTTATCTTTATGTAGGCGCTATGTTCAATTCTATCCAGAGACGAGGAGAAGAACGCGAGGCAAGGAGGCATAATGAGTATGAGTTATTTGGGAAAATTCACGAAAAAATTCTGCGACGACACGTGTAACCCAAACAACCGTCACTCGCTGATCTTTTCTGCCGAGTTGGTTCAATAAATGGACACGTCCAAGAATTCGTCCATTTAACTTATCTTGTGAATCAATATCGATTGAGGTGAAACCAATGATGAGCGTTATAGAACGATCTCTCGGGGAATGGCGGAGATGGAAAAGATCAAGCTTCCGTTATGAAGCTCATTTTAGAATCCTTAGGGCGATGGAAAGATTTAATCCGTGTAGGACTCGTCCAACACGTCCATGACGCTAATCGCAATACCTTGTAATAGAATTGCGGGAGTTCAATGTAAAATTAAGATGATGTGTATGTGATATTGTTATGAATTTCAAAATATTTATGAAAATCGGAAGTTTTAATTGTTGATGTAACTACCGATTATACTCCAACGGCTAGTTCGTTCAAAAGAAACTAGCCGTGCCTCGAAAACCACGTACAATCGGTTGATAATACATATTGATAAACCTCCGATTATACTACTCTAATGAAACTGAGAACTCTGTTGACAAAACAACCTATAATCGGAAGTATATAACAATACATGTTTACCGATTACTCATAATCGGGTGCTTTGTTAAAACATGTCCTACCGATTGTGTGTAATAATTGTACGCAATTTCAGTACAGTCTTGTAAAAGTACGCATCAACGGCCATATTTTCAAAAAAAAGAGACGTTGGGACTCTCATCTATATAAGGAGGGTAAACTCTTCTTATTTACAAATAGATTTTCCATCGTCTACTCTTGTGAACTCATTCTATATCTCAACTTACAAGCATGGCAGCGTTTGGTATGAGATGAAGATTTGGTCATTGTGAAAACATGGTATCGTGAAACAAGACGTGAAGATGTCATAGCGGGAAGGTTAACACCCGAAGTCTTTTGGGCGAGGGTATATAGCCAATTTGTGCGAGTATGGAAATCCAAAGCAAAGATCACTCCAACAAGTTCATGATCGTTTCCGACTTGTCCAAAAGGGGTAAATGATTACATAACGATACAAAGAGGATGTTTAACACTAGCCACTTAAGCTTGTCGATCCAACAATTTGTAAGTATAGCGCTCGGGTGTTTAATCTTTCTTACTAAAACGAAGTTGACATTATTTTATGTTTGTTTATATAGGAGACACTCGCCAAAAAGACAAGTACTTAGTTGAAAAGGGTGAAGAATTCACTTATGATGGAAGTTATGAATTCTGAAGTCCGTAATGTGATATAAATGTTTTTTATTGGTTACAATCGGAAGTTATTATTTTATATTGTCTACCGATTCAGGAAGATTTTCACCTATTTTTTCAGAATTTGGTGACAATGGGAAGTTTATGCGGTATGTTGTCTACCGGTGCAGGAAGATTTTCAGACTTTTGTCGGACTATGGTGACAATCGGAAGTTTATTAAATATGTTGTCTACCGATTCTTGGAAAAATTTACAGTTTATTTTTTTGTCGAGTATGGTGACAATCGGATGTTTATATAATATGTAATCTACCGATTCGGAAAAAAATTTTCGGTTGTTTTATCGGCCTTTTAATCGGAAGATAAGTTCAAAAAGTTAATAACCAATTATAATATTGATTGAGTCTGTTTACAAAAGCTTGTATAATCGGTTGATATATTAAAAATATAACTACCGATTATAGCTTTAGACTTCATGATATTTTCCACAAAATTCCAAAAAAAAAATATGTACAAATAGGGCTTTCCAAAATACATCTTTCAAACATAACAATCATTGATCTTCATCATCGAGAGGAACCAATTCGGTAGGCCTTCCGGAAAATCCACCTTCATGACGCGATCCCAATCCAACATGTTGGTCTCATATTGTTTCAACCAATCGTTACAATGATTCGTTGGGAAGTAATCGCTCAACCAGCCAACGGAGGTAATGGGCAATCCTCTTTACTCTTAAACCGATAAAATGCATCTCATTCACAAATGCCATAACAATTCTTCTATCTTTAACCGATTCATGAAACCGTCCTTGTAGGTGTAAACGTATTAGAATGTCCATACCTAGGAGGAACAAAGAAATGTACCACGCAATTCAAAGCGTCCCGCTAAGAGATATCCACATTTAGGCATTGTCATCCAATACTTGGATCCGATTGTCTTCAATCCCTTTCGGCACTTTACACGCGCAACAAAGTCTTTGAACTCTAGTTCTTTGTCGTGCCGTATCTCCTTCCTTCATCATCTCCATATAGAAATCCTTGTCCTTTATTAGTTGTACCGCCATCTTAGTTCTTAAATTTTGCCATTGGGTGACATCTTCGTTCACCGCCTCTCCAAAGTAACCAATTTGTTCCGAGGAGACGTGAAACCCGCAATTGCCATCCCCATCAACCTCGTCGGTGGACAAAACAAATGGAACAATGAGTGGAGGAGTTGTTTCATATACTCTTCTATAATCGTATACCTTGATCGTGTTGGTCTTCCATGAAAATCCCTAGGACAACGAAGAGTACCATACTTCTCTCTTATAGTCACCATTTAGTTGAATGTGTTTGTGGCGAGTCGCTCATTTGATAAATAACTACGGAGCTAGTTTGGGTCTCCACTAACACAACTTGTTCCACAGCATCGACTTGACTTATTTGAAAAGGCTTCTTAGAGACCCTTAGACTTCCATTTTGATCTTTTCTTGGACGACCTCTTTTCTTGGGTTGCGGCTCATCTTCAAATTCGGCTTCCGAACGCTCATGCCGACACAATATTCTTTTATTAGACAAATGATCCTTTAATTCTTTTCTTTCAATGGTCCTCGACACTTCGGTGTTTGGCCTACCCGCCCCCTTTTGCTTAATAGGTTCATCAACCTCTTTTAAACGAGGGTGAAGAGCTTGTTCCAAATCATGCATCAATATTTGCTTCTTGGCGCCATTTGTTGTAGCATAACGCTCGGCTATTCTTGCACACAATTCCGACTCCATGAACGACGGACCATTGACTACGGGTGTGCTTGGAGTGAAATTTAATTGCTTCCAAAATGGATGAATATCATTGATGTCAATCACATCGACGTACCTACCCATTTTATGACGACATGGGAGACCAATACCTATCATATCCTTGCAAACACAAACCGTATTCTCGTCATCGTTAGCTTTATACAACTTCAATTGTTCTATCATGTGATTTATTGCCCAACGTGAAACTTCATGAACAATGCCCCTTAGAAGCAATCTTTCCCCTTCGTGTTCCGTAGGGAATTTATGTACACTAAATTGCATAGAAGCCTTAATCTTTATGAGATCACGATTGGTGAATTCATGGATTGCTTCTTGGATCGACACAACTCCATTTTGACTACCTAGAAGTATTTTCTTTAATCGGCCATGAGACCCCTCATAATGCTTGTCGCCTCGTTCTTGAAGTTATGATATTCATATGTCCATGCATACACAAACCTCTCCTTAATCGGTAACCATTGTGTTTTACAATACTCAACGGGTTTTGGGTAGTCCTTGTAATATTCTTCCTCAAATTTCTTCAAGTTCCTTTCGTAAATTTCCTCGGTCATTGACCAAGCGATCTTGTCCCATGCTTTCATGAACGATCTCCAAATTATCCCATCCTCCTTCCATTTTCATCAAATAACCTCTTCTCTTCCTCTCGTTCTTCCTCGGTTAATTTACTAATGCGCTCATCCTCTTCCTTCGACCTCTTGGTACCCTTCCTTGGTTTTTTAGCTTGGAAATGGCGATGGCAATTGTGTACGAGGTTGCATTGAATGTGCCACGTACACTTTGCAAGTTTCGAACTTCGAGGAAACACTACCGCTATTGCATGCATTAAGGCTTGATCGTTATCCGTTACAATAACCCTTGGAAAATCATCCCCATTGTAAATGGACCTCGGCGTCTCCCGACATCCAAATGAAACTCACGTTGTTCTCATGATCCATTAAACCCCATGCAATCGTAAATGCGTGTTTTTGTCCGAAGTGTGACAAGCAATGTTCAACAACGGCATGTTATATTTGTTTGTCTTGTAAGTGGCATCTATCAACACAATTTGATGAAAACATTGAGCCAATTTTATCATTTCGGGATGTGCCAAGAAAATACGTACCACTTTACCATCCTTTTCTTAGTTCTCAACGTGTAGTCGTGTAACTCGGCTAACCACTGCGATTGTTGCATGACCGTTCTACCATCCCATTCCGTCCTTTTGATCGTAGCTAGGGCCGACTTAATTGTAGATAAAGAAGACAAGTTGTCGGGGTCGTCCGCCTTTATTTTACTTAAGATCGCACTCGCCTTTTGGATACGCATAGACCTCACCGTCTCCATTTCATGTGGTTTTAACCGCAACCATTACATGTCCAATAAGAGTATCCGGATCATCGTGGTTGTGACAACCATTAGCAACTTTAGACATTTTCCAATCTTTACTTTCCTTACCATCGGGCTTATAGAAGACAATCTTAAATGGGCATCCAATCTTCTTCGTATGAGTTCGGTACTTCTTCCTCTCGTCTTCCTTACATACTTATTATTCTTTCCCTCGTGACTCTTCTTCTCCCCACCTCGCTCACATACCATTTCAAACCAGAATATTCTTAACGCAATGATTACGAACTACCACGCACATCTTCTCTTTTGCCTTGTTCATAAGCCATTCCTTGGCCTCCTTCTTACTTCCAAATATCTAAATGGGCATATTACAAAACAAAAATAATAAGCATAACCATCTAACATACGATTGGAAAAGAAAATATAATTCATGACCATACCAAATCGTTTGCATAGTGTAGGGAAGTATCGGGCCTCAAATAATAATCGTCATCAACCGCTACAAAATGACCCTACGCACAACAACAACAAGTTATGCATTAGCAATCGGAAGGAAGTTTAGATAATAAGTAAGCAGCGTAACACAATCGGTGATTTAATACTATAAAACGTAACCGATTATACTAAATCGGTAGTCATGTACGCATATAGTCTACCGATTAACGACATACGAAATGAACAATTCTTACGTGCAAAAACCTTGATAATCGGAGGGACTATAAATTCATTAACCAACCGATTATTATATACCAACAATCGGACGGTTATTCATGTAGAGAAATTCCGATTATGAGAAATTGAAGCTTTCAATTTGGGGATTTTTCATATTCGGCATATTAATACATCAAATTATACCCGATTATTAATAATCGGTAGATATGTTACTAAATTAACTACCGAATATATGTCGTTCATGTCATTCAATGCATGCGAAATCAATTTTCACGTTCGAAAACACACACAAACGCACGTAACATGGATAACATGGGTATTAGAGTTTGTTAACAACATACCGTATGTTTGATGAATCGTTAGCTTCGATCTCGGGTGATTCTCCATTTTCTTCCATGAAAGCGTCGTCTAGGGTTTCATCTCCATCAAAGTTTGGATCATTCAACATATACCCCAAATCGTCATCTCTAAACGGTAGTTCAACAACTTCACGTCCTCCTTCTTCGTACCCATCCATGTTTATGGAAGTTGGCAAAAATGGGAAGTTGGCAACATATACCCACTTCTTCTTCTTTTTTTTTCTTCTTCTTCTCTCACTCAATCGGGAGTTACCTCGCGATGAGTCAAAAAAAATTTCCAAACACTAATATATAGACCCCCTCACTAGATTCACGAGTTTGCTTCCGATTATTGAGTGAAACTACCGATTATTGTTTTGGCTACCGAATATTATAGTTTTTGTCAAAGGTTGAATCACGACCACTCATAATCGGTAGGATATAGGTTTTATCATCTACCGATTATGTCGGATTGCAAATTAAAGCAAATAAGGATTTTAGAAAAAACTCATTTAGGGGCAGCCTATAATCGGTATGTTTTGGAACCTATATTGATACGATTATGGATACTTCCAAATCACGAACCACATGGTTATGCCTGGCCTTGTACACTCAAAACCTATGGAATTTGGCAAGGGTTCGATGTGGGGCTCCTTATAATCGGTAGGGTTTTGGTTGTTAACTCTGGGATTATGGTAGATTTCAAAATTCATCACATGAATGATTTTAGAAAAAACTCATTTTGGGGCGACCCATAATCGGATGGGTTGGTAATATATTTAACTCCCGATTATGGCTGCATCAAAACGCAAAACCAAGTGGTTAAGAAATTGTTTGTGTGCACTCAAAACCCATGAAATATGGCAAAGGTTGGATCGGGGCTCGTTATAATCGGCGGGTTATATAATAATATACCCTACCGATTATGGTAGATTTCAAAATTCATTACGTGAAGGATTTTAGAAAAAACTAAATTTGGGGCAACCTATAATCGGTAGGTTGTGGAACCTATTAGGCTTTCGATTATGGCTAGATCCACGGCTCTATCCAAGTGGTTATGGTTGGCTCTGCACCCCTCAAAACCTATGGAATTTGGCCAAGGTGAATACGCGGCTCCTTATAATCGGTAGTCTTGCAAGTTGGATAAGCTCCGATTATAAAGGGATTATTAGTCAAATATCAACACAACAATCGGTAGGTATAGTTTCATTTTAACCTACCGATTGTATGTTTCTACCGATTATGGTTTTGGCTACCGATTATATAAGGGCATATTGGCCATTTCGAAAAATCGAAGATAAGGGTAGTTTAGATTTACGTTTGGGTGACCTTTTTTTGTCTTTTAGTGTCGCCCCTAATTCTTTCGGGGTCGCCCCTAAAAATGCAAGGATAATATAAGCACCTTTGCCAGCAGCTTTCGATTAAAGATGTCCAATTTGGGTCGGTATCCTTTGGAATCTCTAGTCGTTGGTCCATGAATCCTACAACTCCAATCACCTGCATAATTCATTCACTAAAATTGTAAATGTTGTGGGTGATGATGGAGTTTTTGTTTCAGGCTGAGAGGTTTACGTCGGAGGACAGTGTGGTTAAATCGTAACTGAAAATTATGGCAGTCTCAGGATTTTTATGATAGCGCATACTGCTCAGGATTTGAGTCGAATACCTGGAATGAGTCGAGGGTATCCCAAGGGATCTTTGATGTAGCAAGCTCCCACAGTACTACCCCAAAACTATACACATCAGACCTGTACGTAGTTTACCGCCATTACCCAAAATTCAGAAATCTTTGTTAAACTCAAGAAATTGGATAGCAGAAATTATTAAGAAAGCAACTGAAATATATTTAATTTACTTCTCATCTATGGGATCGTTACGGATGACCTCTGGAGCCATCCACTGAGGCTGGATGGAGGTAAAAAAAAAGTGGCAAGTACAAACTCAGCAAGGGTAATTAAGAAGGTAACTTGTTAAGCAGCTTCCATTTAAGAAAAAAAAATTAAATAATCATGCCATAATCAGTACTTACTGTTCCGTTTCCGCACATCATAGAGAGGTACGTTGCATGTTTGATTCTTGAAAGACCGAAATCACCGACCTAATGCAACGAAATTGTATCAACAGAGGATATCTTATCATACCTACCTGAATCACAAGTTATAAAGGTAACAAATGTGTACCTTTACTGTCCAATTTTTATCAACCAACAGATTTGATGACTTCAAATCACAATGGATAATTGGTGGGTTGCAATGATGAAGATAACTCATACCTCGTGCCTATAGAGAAGTTGGCAAAAAGAATGATAGTATTAGCTGTAGTCAAGGAACAATTGAGTATGCATATGAAAGTAATGCTTTAATTTGCCCCTTATCTAGGGAGTACGTACAATGTCTAAAGCCATTAGTACACGCCGCCTCCAATCTATTTTACAAGTGCTGTGATGAAGCAACTGAAACAAACTTCCACTAGGTAATATGAAGAGGTAAACCATGCGATACGGATTAATATATGGAAAAGAAGAACTAGAGTGTATAATATTATGAAGTTTTTATCACAAGATAAAGTAAAGAACGAACCGTGGCAGGAACTCTGTGACAATGCACAGGTGAGGTGAAGTTACAGCCCCCATAAAGAGTAATACATTTGGATGACGGAACTTCTTCATAAGAAACACCTGCGAAAAATTTGTTTAGAATGACGCATATGTGCATGTCTATAGAGGACAGTGAGCTTGAGTCGAAGAACTACCTCTTGTTTGAAAGATTGTAGCAGGTCATCTGAGCACTCGAACTTAAAAAATACCTTCAGAGCGCAACGTCCTGCAAAAAGGAGAAAATAATTAGTATCACAGTTGGGCATATATTCATATTCGATATAGCACTATGTTCCACAAATTAATTTAGGCATAACTATTTGTCCGGCAGATCTAGTTCTTACAAAAGAACAGCAAACTTACCAAACCGCACCACGTACCACGATATACAGTTCCACATGAACCTGAGAGCATCAATCAGCACTTCATTGATCAGATCAGCAAAACGGCATATTAAAAAATCAAACACATTCCTTATAAATCTAAATGCTTAATATTCCTAGTACCTCGCCCTATTTGTTCCCCAACCGTCAATTCTTCCCACAAGATGTCATAATCCGATGAATCAGTCTCGTTAGAACAAACATTGGCCTCATTTTCAAGTTTGTTATTATTTCCCAGAACCTGAACTTTTGGTTTTCCGTAGGAAGACGATGAACACTTTGGCCGAACAAAGTCATTTTCTTGTTTATCTCTCATGCAGGCAAAGCTGTGGTGATGTCTAGTCCTTGCTACCAACCCATCATGGTGACTTGCTATCCATGGCCATGAAGATATATTTTTTCTTGCTAATGCTAGCCACTGCTGTTGAAGTATTGATCTTCTGAATCTCAGTCTTGCCTTTACCCTTCTCACTATATCCTCCGAATTTTCTTCCAGAGAGTTTTTCCGCTTGGGGAGCTTTACAAGCGGATGAGATCTCAGTCCTCTAGCCTTCTCACTATAACCTCTGCAAGGTGAATTCCACCTCTAGCCTTTACCCTTTATTCAATCTCAGTCCTTGTAGATTGAATAAATCTGTCTCCCACAGAAATACCTAAGAGTTTTTGTTCCGTCTTTTGATAAATCAAGGTGAACGAGAACCGATTGATAAACCAGACTTATATTCCCGAAGAACAACCTAGTATTAACAATCACCTCACAATAATCTTAATCGACTAGCTTAAAGAAGATATTGTGGAATCACAAGCGATGAGGCGAAGATGTTTGTGATTACTTTTATCTTGCCTATCGGGAAATTAATCTCGAGTCAATTAATTCAATTGTACTCAATACGATAGAATCGGGCAAGATCAGAACACGCAACTACAAAGAAAATAGTTGGGTCTGGCTTCACAATCCCAATGAAGTATTTGAAGTCGTTAACCTACACGGTCTCGAAGAAACCTAAGGTTAAAGGAGAATCGACTCTAGTTATGCAACTAGTAACACACATGAGGTGTGGGGATTAGGTTTCCCGAGTTGCTAGAGTTCTCCTTTATATAGTTTTCAAATCAGGGTTTGAAATCCAAGTTACCTTGGTAACAAAGCATTCAATATTCACCGTTAGATAAAAAACCTGATTCAACCAAGAAAATATCTTTCAACCGTTAGATCGAACTTAGCTTGTTACACACCAATGAAATGTATCCTCATTTAGGTTTATGTAACCGTACCATAACGTGTACACCATGTTGGTTCACAAATATTTAACTGAGGTTAGCCATATGATTACTCTCATATCAACCTTATTCATCTTAACCATAACTAGTTCAAATGACTCAAATGAAACTAGTTAAAGAGTTGTTCAATTGCTATATTCTCATAGAATTATATAAGAACACAATTGAAGCAAAATCGATTTGATTCACTCGAATAAATCATGAACATTATAGCCATGGTTTGCAAAGATTGCATTCCTTATTATATAAATGTTTATGTTCATGTTTAAAATTGATTTTAGAACTTTAACCTTCAAGTATGCAAACGGGTATGCATACTTGAAATACCGGACTAAGATTGGTTCGCCAAGATGCATAAACGGATACGCGAACTTTAAATCCCAACAAAAATTCCCGGACATGAACACATACGCCGAAGACGCAAACATGTACGCATACTTAAGTTCGGATTTCTCAAACCAAGTGAGTGCATAAGCGGGTGCACATACTATGGTTCCCGGACATGGAATACATATGTGCAAGAGTGTACAACATGACATATCCAATAATGGTTAAGTGTTCTAAACTTTTATTTCAATTATTGAAACTTTCTTAGAGGATGACAATAGCCGTTTTCACACATTATTAACATCAAAGCAATTTTCAAGTTATTGAAATAATCATTACGAAACATTCCAAGACAACACAAAATGATTGTATCACACAAACCATGTAAGATGTTACTTTCGGCAATTTTCACATGATATAAGATGAACTTGGTGAAGCGAAGCTTGCCAACACATATTTCGAGAAATATGTAAAGCGAGATACACTCGCTCGAAATATCAAATGTGTATATAGAAAACTATATCAATAATCTGACTTATGCCTCAATATAGGAGATAGAGTAGAAATAGACTTTCCAAGTGATAGATGAGTTTAAGTCTCCACATACCTTTTGTCGATGAAGTTCCACAAGCTCCCCTTAGTAGTTCTTCGTCTTCAAATGATGAACGCCGTGAAAACTAAGCTCAACTACACAATCTATGTCCTAGTCCGAGACATCTATAAATAAGATAGAAATCAAGACTTATAGTTTTGATCACTAACATTGATAAACATGCTTGAGATAGCAACGTATGCGAGTTTGACCGAGGAGTGCTCTAACAATATCATTGTACATTACAGTCCCACTCTCAAATCTGAAAAGGGATTCCTACCATTTATTACGGATTCCCGACGTATCATGACAAGTTCAAGTGGTTTTGGTTGGATTAAGAGTATAACTAGGGCTTAACCCATGTCGTCATGTTCACTTGCTAGTAAGGCTTAAACGATTGGAATTTTTTATTTATTTGTGGTATGAATAATTTTTTTCTGACATTATTATAGAAACCAATGGCAAGGTGAAATTATTGAGAGTGTTTGTAAAGCGATGAAGTGTGCTTACCTACTCATAGATTTATATCGCTTCCGAAGTAACTTATCTTCCTACCACAAATAAGCCTATATGTGATTTTCGTTTTGATCAAAGATCAAGGTGAGATAGGAAATTGATTGCAATAGACAAAGTCTACCAAACCTCAAAATCTGATACTTACGACTTCTGAAGAGAATCCTAGATTATTATTCACCTCACAAGTAATTCCTACCCCGATTTAAACAAAGAATCGTTCTCGAGGAATATACATGTGGAATCACAAAGTCTGAGATGAAGAACTTTGTGATTTCTATCTATTTAGCTTGCTGGAGCTAAAAGCTCAGCTGTTAGAGTATTGCCGGTCGAACGCACAAGTGTTGCTATCTCAAGCTCGTTGTCAAATTTAGTTGTCAAAACTATATATTTGAAAAAATAATGGTACCCAAATACACCACAATCTTTTTGTTTCAACCTATAAGTCCTCTACCAAATTTGATCGTCTATGGACAGAGTCGAGACAATACGATGATTCTGTTCACACTTCGTGTGATTGTCTATGGATACGAGATCGAGACAATACAACAACAAGATAACTTGTGTGATTGACTATGGATATAAGATCGAGACAATACGACAACAAAGTGTGTTACTTGATAATAGGTTCAGACTTAACCAAACTCTATAGGAACCAAGGGCAAGATGTTTAATCTCTGAACCACAGGTCCACAAGCAACCAAGGGTGAGATTTTAACTTATATATGAATTGGATTTCTTCAAACATGGGTGGACCAGTTGTTGATGGTGGATTTTCATTGAAGGCTAAAATTGTAAAAGCCAAAATTATGCGCTGACATCTTGCAAAAGATAAAGCCATTAGTAAGTGATGAATACTTCTTCACTTTACTAATTCACCTAGAATGGAGCATGTGGCAACAATCCCATATACCCTGTGAATTCTGACATTATTAATTAATGCATGACCGACCTTGTATTTCTTGTACCCATTAGGTGCGGCATGACGGGAGTGTTGTTCTCGAGAGCAACATGAATCTCAAGCATTAATAATGAAGCATGTACGAAATACCCATACGAGGATACAACTCTCGTGTGTTATCTAGCCCGATTGAGCATACATCTCTCGGTGTGTTATACTAGCCCGATAGAGCATATTTGAATGCAGGTGACCATACTAGTCTCGAAGCGATCACGACCATCCAACTTCACCGGCATGATTGGATGGCTTAGATTGAATCCATGACCCCAAGAAGGTATTGGAATATTCACCACAGGCCCAACGCGGGCCCGCATGGTCGGCCTCCCAAAATGGTGGCATAGCTTTCCAAGCAGTCAAACCCGGAGCGTATGGACGAAAAACCTAAATTAGGGTTTGCGGCACATTACATGTATCGCAAAACAGTCTCAACCATCCATCTTCGCAGGAACACATGGAGGGTGTAGATGTAGATTAAAAGGGCCCAGAGCATGTCAACACAAACAACGTGGGCCCTCCTACATACCTGTGATCGGTCAGGACCAACTTTGGTTGGTCGTCTTGATTCGTGCGCCCCAATGGGTATGACACACAGTAGGCAAAACCTAATTAAGGTTTGTCTCGCGATCACGAGCATCCCTTTTTCCTTCTCGGATAAAGGGTCCAGGAATAAACTAAGCAGGTCTGGTAATTATCAACAAGATCACTGCGGGCCCACCTATCTCCACACCCGATCGGCAAAGACCAAACTTGGATGTACACCTTGATTCGCACGCCCAAGCTGGCGTGGTCACACTTCCCAACCTGGCTGAGTCTCGACCGCTCAAGTTTGTCGGTCAAATGAGTGGCTTAGATCACGTTTCTAGGGGACAATGAAATGCAGGTATGTACATCATGCCACTTTGTATATACCCACGCAGGGTGATCGGCCAAGACCGACTAAGCTTGGTCGTCTTGAAACGCGCGCCCGAAGTTGGCATGATGCGCGGCTTTTGCGGCACCAGATTTCTATTACAGATTGATCTCGACCACTCAACTTCACCGGACAAATTGAGTGGCCCAGATCACACTTTCACGAGACAATGAGGTATGGGCGCCTACACCGTCATGTCGTCTGAGACATGCACGATCGGCCCTGCCAAAATTGTATCCCAAGCTTGGATTCGACCAAGGTGAATAGTGATGCTTGCTTCTTTGTTCAAAAAACCTAATTCCATCAACGGTCGCGAGATGAGTGTCTCAAAGACCATATCGTCTGTCCAACTTCACCGGCTTGGTTATACAACCCTGGTCAAGAGTTAATTGGTCAGTAAGGCGTCATGGTGATCACCACCCGTCACTCTACCACACCATGATGCAGTACCTGCATAGAATACATAAGGTACTTCACAAGTATCGACTTCCTAAATAACTTAGTTATTTAATTTAGCATTACATGCTACTTTCTGTGGGTCCCACGATCCACACACTCGAGACATCAATCATGTCACAAACTGGGGATACATACGGGTATTGGTGCAGCGGTTTACGGCGTGCATCTTGCAACGCGCCATCACAAGAACGTGTCTGTTAGTCATGAACAGTTAGAGATGACAGGAGAAGTGGGCAAGACTGGTCGTGTAACACTAACACACAACTCCACTAATCCATCACTCCACTTCCTCCACTTCCCACGAGAGACGTGAATAACGCTCAAATGACTTGTATAAATAGGTTCTCCTCCCTATTTCCAAAGACAACAAGAGACAAGAACAAGTCCAGACAACAAAGGCAAGTGTTGATACAATCGTATTCAAACACCTGAACTGATAGCTTACCTCCTGCAAGCCAGTCTAGCTCTCTGATACAAGTCATATACATCCAACACCTTCATAATCTCAACACCTTCTTCGCTTCCCTCCCTAAGACCAACCCCATCTCCTTTAATTTGTGACCGAAACAAGTCTGGAACGGCCATTTCTTTTTTTAGGCCGTATTTGCACAGATTGATTTCTCGAATCTACAAGCACTCCCGTGTAGTGCATTTGTTTAAGTTTTAGACTCATTTCTCATCCACACACCCCAAATTACCAAAACCGGCAGAAATAGTTTTCACCCATAAACAATTGACGACCACAGTGGGAGATTGATTTCTCGGTTGCAAAAAATTGAATTCTCAATTTTTCGGTTTCCATCTCGCAATGTATCCTCACCCGGAAACCGCAGGTGGTTTAGATATCATGGGAAGTGTAGCTAGAAGGCTGGAGGATGTCTTGGAAAATCAAGCCGGTATCGCTAGAAGACATAGCGAAATATTCCGCCTTTTGAATGATATAATAACACAATTACAAGAAGGGTCGGCGGGCATATACTCAGACAGTGCAAGAAATGCTGAATCCTTATCCAGGAGTCACACCTTTACCAGTGGAGATGCAGAAAGAGCGCGTAATCACAGGGGAATCAGGAGAGACGAGCAACATGGTCCAGCCGACAACGAAGACTCGAGGCAACTCTATAGAGGAAAAGACTTGTCCGGGGTACCACAACGTCTGCCGGACAAAGAAAGGGAGCCTGCAGCTTACGAAACCCTGCTAGAAGATTTATATCTCAAGACTATTGTCGAAGCCCGGAAAACTGTCCAATCCGCATAGACCTTTCAACTAAGGGAAGAAGTGCTTGAGGAAGGAGAGATCAATCAAGAAACACGTGATTACAGAGGATGGGAGCGTTCAATTCGATCACTCAGCAGTGATATCACGACACCTTCCACACTCTGTTACCCAGGCAAGCGATCCGCGGATATGATGGCACTCACGAGTCTTCCAACTTCATCTCCGAAACGTTCTCCACATCGAAGTCATGTAGAGACACCACAACTCCCACGAACGCAGGAAAAGCTAGACTCGAAGTACCTACACTTTCCGTTCCCAATGGAAAAGATTTTGGATTAGCTGGAGGCGTGGAGTGCGAAGCAGAGAGGTGGAGCTGCCTCTGTATGGCGTCCTGGCGATCAAGAAGTAATGGACCCGAGGTATTGTCATTTCCACCGGTTCCTTCACCACCCTACCAGTGAATGCAACGCTTTGAAACGCATTGTTCAGAAGAAGCTTAATTCAGAGGGATAGCTTCCCTTACGATTTCCTCAGAGAGGCTACTTCGGTTTGATACAAGTGAGGCTTTAAAAGCAAGTAAGTTTTATTCAACAAATTTACAAGAAAGATAGTTTTAGAATTCATTGGGACTTGGCATCCCACACATGGAGAAAGAGGCTCAGTGATCAAACGCCATATTTGTTTCCCTTCATACTTCCCTTTTACACGACATTTGCAATTTCATATGATATGTGCAATCATTCATGACCAAGATGCAAATTCCATTTAACATAATCTCTTTCAGAAAAGTAGTTCACAAAACTATCGCAAAAATAAACCAATTCAATTACCTATTAATTCAAAACCGGAAGTCAAATTGTGAAAGGAAATCCTCACTATCACTCAAAAAGAAAAGCATCTAAAAGAAAAGACAAGTAGGTGGCGCGAATCCTTCAAGGAAAGTCCTTCAGCAGCAACTCTTCCTTCTGGGCAAGAAAGACTTTCATCATTTGAAGTACATCCTGCTTCAGCTTCAACTCCTTAGAAAACTTTTCAACCTCTTCTTCTGGCGAGTAACACAGTCTGCAGAAGGGACTTCATCTTGTAATTTCTGGAGCTACTGAATCTCGGAGAACCATTTGAAGAACCAAGGAGCATTGAAGTCGTACTGCGCAAACACATATCGATGGCACTTCCAATCTTCAATCATCTCCTCAGAAACTGTTCAACCAGTCGTGACGCTCATCCCATGGATAGAAAATAAAGCTTCCTGGACGTGGTTGACCAATGCAAGATGACTCTTGAGCTTCTTAGTGGTAGCAATGTGGCCATGCTTCTCCCATATCGTCGTGTACAACCCTTCGAACTAAGCTGGAACGCTGAATCCTCCAACCAACACATGACCTGGATAAGGGACAGTAAAAGGAGGATCGAACAAAGCCCCAGGCTACATTACCAATACTTCACCAATCACAGGAGCCTTGTCAGTTGCAGGAGGACTTTCAGAAGAAGTCACCACGACAACTTTATTAATTGGAACCTGCTCATAACGTTCTTAAAGGGGAGCCACCTCAACAATAGCGGATGCTGCTTCTCTTACATTCCTCCCGATATCTACTTCGCTCTGGGTGTTAATTTCCATCACGACCCAATCAACAAGATCACTTATGGAGGCACCTTGTCCAACCGAGCTTGCATCATCTCTATCATGGTCTGGAAAAGGAGCGGTTTCACTAGATTTCTCAGCATAAAGATCAGTGTTCCTAGACTTCTGAGGATCAGTGCCGCCAGACTTCTCGTTCTGAATGCGCGCCAACCTTGTGAAAACATTCTATTTCGGAATTCCCTGATTTCAAGCAAGGATCACTCTTATAAGAATTTACTCTGGAGAAAATAAAGGAATCAACTGAAAGATATTTAAATACCTGCATATTGGAGGAATTGAGGATCACCGAATCACATGCCTGCCTCTTAGATCTCTCTCTGGCAGGGACTGCAATCCTCGGCTCACAGTGCATTTGGTTGGAAGTGTCCTCAACCAGGAAATGCTTCTTCAAAACGTCGGAAGATGGCTCACCACGGGGAATATGTCACAACATTCTCAGAGAATTCTCGGAAAGTAAGCTTGATTTGCTTCCTCCAAAATTCCTTGTACTTATCGGTTACCATTTTAGGTTTATCCCAATAGGCCGAGAGAGAAGACTCGAGATGCCAAGAACACGTCGGCATCAAAGATACCGGGAGAAGTTCTTTCGGAGCCTCGACGGACGGACCAGAATGGAACACCTTGGTCAAATCCCATTTGACGAGCAGCCTGTCAATGTTGTGCGAGTCACGGTAAAAGCTCCGTTGAATAGAGACGGGATATATCCGGAATGCAAATTTGTCTGCGAGATAAATAAGTTCTCCAAATTTCATAGTCTTGGCATCGATGCATGGCGGCATCGGGACCAAATCGGAAGCAATAGAAAAATTCTTGGTGAATAATGGAAGAGTGGATCGGCCCCCATGGACGGAAATCTACGGAAGACACATTATCAAAGATGTCCACGAGTTTCGCACCGGTTAGGACGCCTCTGTGCAGCCAGCGGAGTATTCTCGAGCCACCATACAAACTTTGAGAGAAGTTGCAGGACCAGGAGAATAACTTTTGAAATGTTCCCACAAGAATGCCTGAATAAAAGAGAGGTGGATGTATGACTCCACTTCTTGTACCCGTTGGAAACATGCATGTCCATTGCTAAGGCGTCCAGATGAGAATACAACGATCCAAGGAACAAGGAACCTAAGGGAAGAACTTCACCTTTTGCTAGCTTTATAGCAATTCTAACAAGAAACCCTCTTATGTTCTTCTTTCCAGAACCATCGTCAAATATATCTCTAGATAGACACACAGAGATAAGAATGCAATCATGGCCAGCTCGTTTTCCAACTCTGATCCGGTTAAGTGCAGGAGACCATTAGATACCCACGGTGTAAAAGCATCTTGTATATTTTTTCTCCTCCTTGTCAGTTGTCGGTGCCACCTTTTGAGTATAACATCATAATCACGTTGTTCCGTGTCAGAAAGCTCGTAACAAAAACTTCCAGCAACAGGAAGGTTCATCAATGTAGCTACGCTTTCCAGAGTAATAGTCATCTCTCCCCATATAAATATAGCTGTATGAGTGGAAGGGCGCCACCGAGAAATGAAAGTAATCAAGCCTGCAACATCTTTCTTAATTTCAAGAGTAGCAGATGCAATGTTGCATTAAGGATTTGCGCTTTGGTCAAATTAGCTTTAACATCCTTATTATTCAACATGCGTCTCATCCACCCTTCATAAGAACCCAATGGAGTATGTCAAATCTTGAAGTCGATAGGAGAAGGCGGATATTCATTTCTTCGAAGACGAGAACCTCATCACAAGTGCCGAAGAAGAAGATGGATCAACTTTCATATTTTACGAACCAGGAGAGCGGGGACTATCTGTGAGAGGGATGTTTCTAATGTTTGGAAAAGGCAAGGTGAACAACTCATCAGCAATGTTCGGCATATCTTTGAAGCTGTCAACACTTCCCGACTTGGCTTTTGACATTATCTCCAGAAGACATACCAACAGGAGTTTTATTCTTCATTCTACAACAAAAGACAGGAGTCAGTACTTGTATAAAAAAATGTGATACGTGTAGTCACACACGACAAAACATGCATTCACATTGGGATACACAAGGCCGGGATTGGGTCCAAACACCGGTATTGATCAAGCTTCAATCCTGGTATTGATCAAGCTTCAAGTCCGGTATTGATCAAGCTTCAAGTCCGGTATTGATCAAGTTTCAAGTCTGGTATTGATCAAGTTTCAAGTCCGGTATCACTCAAGTTTCAAGTCTGGTCCGGTATTGCTCAAGTTTCAAGTTCGGTGTTAGTCAAGGACACAAGGATGGTATAAAAACGACATTGCATGAGACCCACTTTCAATCGAGCATGAATGACGGGACCACATTTATTTGCACAACACGGTTCTCTTATGATCATGGAAATCATGTTCACGAAATTCAAGCCTGAATTTCTTTCTAAGATACAACCTAAGAAGCTAGGTTTTGCATGCAACAATAAAAAAGGAGGCAGGACACAACATATTCATGGATTCACGGCTTGTTTTACTAAGCAATCCTAGAAAATATTGGCGTATCAATCTCGGTGGAAGAACTAAGCATAATACATATCTTGCAAAATGTGTTTACCTAACAAACTAGGGTTTTACCTTAAAAAAAAAAAAAAAAAAAAAAAAACGCTTACCTTGCTGCGAACGGACGGACGGCAACGGCGAGCTCCGGCGACGGCGAGTTCTGGCGGCGTTGGCAGCGGAGGTTGGCGGCAGTGGAGATCGCGGGAGATGCCGAACAAAAAAAAGAGAAGAAAGTGTGAAGAAAAGGAAAAGGGGTCGGTCCCTTTTATAGACAAAAATTCGGAAGAATCCCAATAGAACAAGGATTCCTTTTTTGAATTCCTCTTTTGCTTGGATTCCTCTTTTGATTCAAACACACAAGGTAGGAAACCGGTCCCACCAAAGGATTCCGCGCTTGCACAACGATGCTTACATGAACAACTGCTAGTGGTCGACCAAAATTCCTCCGGGTAAGCTTTCTTTATCCTGTCTTCTTCACATAAGTATGTGACCATCTCATGCCTACACCAAAATAGCGTAACCATTATGCGCTAGGCAGGGGACTTAATGTTGATGGTGGATTTTCATTTAAGGCTAAAATTGTAAAAGCCAAAATTATGCGCTGACATCTTGCAAAAGATAAAACCATTAATAAGTGATGAATACTTCTTCACTTTACTAATTCACCTAGAAAGGAGCATGTGGCAACAATCCCATATACCACGTAAATTTCTGACATTATTAATTAATGCATGACCAGCCTTGTATTTCTGTACCCATTCAGGTGCGGCATGACGGCGAGTGTTGTTCTTAGCGAGCAACACGAATCTCCAAGCATTAATAATGAAGCATGTACGAAATACACGTACATGCTACAACTCTCGGTGTGTTATACTAGCCCGATTGAGCATACATCTCTCAGTGTGTTATACTAGCCCGATTGAACATATTTGAATCTGGACTGACCATACTAGTCTCAGAAACGATCACGGCCATCCAACTTCACCAGCATGATTGGATGGCTTAGATTGAATGCATGACCCCAAGCAGGTATTGAAATATTCACCACCGATCCAACGCGGGCCCCGCATGGTCGGCCTCCCCAAAAGGGTGGCATAGCATGCCAAACCGTCCAAACCAGGGCAGTATGGACGAAAAACCCTAAATTAGGGTTTGCGACACATTACATGTATCGCAAAACAATCTCAACCATCCATCTTCGCATGCACGGATGGAGGGTGTAGTTGTAGATTCAAAGGGCCCCGAGCATGTCAACACAAACACCAGTGGGCAGCCTATATACGGTGATCGGTCGGGAACAACTTTGCTTTGTCGTCTTGATTCGTGCGCCCCAAACTGGGTATGACACACGGCCGGCAAAACCTAATTAAGGTTTGTGTCGCGATCACGAGCGTCCCTTTTCTCCTGCTCGGATGAAGGGTCCAGGAATAAACTAAGCAGGTCCGGTAAGTATCAACATGATAACTGCGGGCCCACCTATCTGCACACCAGATCGGCCAAGACCAAACTTGGCTGTACACCTTGATTCGCACGCCCAAGCTAGGCGTGGTCACACTTCCCAACCACAAACTGATCTTGACCGCTCAAGTTTGCCGGAAAAATTGAGTGGCTTAGATCACGTTTCTAGGGGACAATTAAGTACAGGTATGTACATCATCCCACTGTATGCACGCCGGGCGGATCGGCCAAGACCGACCAAGCTTGGTCATCTTGAAATGCGCGCCCGAAGTTGGCATGATGCGCGGCTTTTGCGGCACCAGATTTCTGTTGCAGATTGATCTCGACCACTCAACTTCACTTAGGACAAATTGAGTGGCCCCCGGATCCCACACTTTCACGAGACAATGAGGTATGGGCGCCTCCGTCATGTCGTCTACACACATGCACGATCATTACCAAAATTATATCCCAAGCTTGGATTCGACCAAGCTGAAGAGTGATGCTTGCGCACCTCTTCAAAAAACCTAATTCCATCAACGGTCGCATATGAGTGTCTCAAAGACCAGCTCGTCCGTCCAACTTCACCGGCTTGGTTATACAACTCTGGTCAGGAGTTAATTGGTCAGTAAGGCGTCATGGTGATCACCACCCGTCACTCTACCACACCATGATGCAGTACCTTCATAGAATACATAAGGTACTTCACAAGTATCGACTTCCTAAATAACATAGTTATTTAATCTAGCATTACATGCTACTTTATGTGGGTCCCACGATCCACACACTCGAGACATCAATCATGTCACAAACTGGGGGATACATACTGGGGTATTGGTCTGACGGTTTACAACGTGCACCGTGCAACGCGCCATCACAAGAACGTGTCAGGAAGTCATGGACGGTTAGAGATGATAGGAGAAGTGGGCAAGACTGGTCGTGTAACACTAACACACAACTCCACTAATCCATCACTCCACTTCCTCCACTTCCCACGAGAGACGTGAATAACGCTCAAATGACTTGTATAAATAGGTTCTCCTCCCTATTTCCAAGGACAACAAGAGACAAGAACAAGTCCAGATAACAGAGGCAAGTGTTGATACAATCGTATTCAAACACAGGAACTGATAGCTTACCTCCTGCAAGCCAGTCCAACTCTCTGATACAAGTCATATACATCCAACACCTTCACAATCTCAACACCTTCTTCGTTTCCCTCCCTAAGACCAACCCCATCTCCTTCACTTTGTGACCGAAACAAGTCTAGAACGGCCATTTCTTTGTTTAGGCCGGATTTGCACAGATTGATTTCTCGAATTTACAAGCACTCCCGTGTAGTGCATTTGTTTAAGGTTTAGACTCATTTCTCATCCACACACCCCAAATTACCAAAACCGGCAGAAATAGTTTTCACCCATAAACACCAGTATGAATAAGAAAATGTCAAATAAAGTAAGGCCATTATGTTGTAGCTAAAAGCTCAACTGTTAGAGTATTGCCAGTCGAACGCACAAGTGTTGCTATCTCAAGCTTGTTGTCAAATTTAGTTGTCAAAACGATATATATTTGAAAAAACGAGGGTACCCAAATACACCACAATCTTTTTGTTTCAACCTATAAGTCCTCTACCAAATTTGATCGTCTATGGACAGAGTCGAGACAATACGACGATTCAGTTCACACTTCGTGTGATTTTCTATGGATACGAGATCGAGATAATACAACAACAAGATAACTTGTGTGATTGACTATGGATACAAGATCGAGACAATACGACAACAAAGTGTGTTACTTGATAATAAGTTCAGACTTAACCAAACTATATAGGAACCAAGGGCAAGATTTTTAATATCTGAACCGCAGGTCCACAAGCAACCAAGGTCGAGATTTTAACTTAGATATGAATTGGATTTCTTCAAACATGGGTGGACCAGTCTGAATAATAAATGTCAAAGAAAGTAAGGCCATTAGGGATCATGGTCGAAACCAGTTTAACTAGGTTTATTTCACATATGAGTTGTAATAATCTTTTGCACTTAGAAGAAACACCCGACTCAAACAATCAAATCAATATAGGTCTACCCACACTTTGAAGTTTAAACCATTATCCCTAACTGACACAATACCAATGTCAAGAAAGTTTGAACTACTATGGACTAAACAACGTAAAACACCACATATAACAAGTGCTGACCAACTAACATCCCTGATGAGAAAATTGAAATAGAAACTCACATGGTATATATGCTCAGCCTCTTCTTCTAACTTAGCAAAGCCTTGTCAACCTAACACGTAAAAATGCACACTGTCATATAATGGCATCATCTTCATTGGAAAAGATGAGTACCAAAACTAGGATTTAAAAATTGGACGAATTGAATTTTCTCTTTTACTCAAAATCATAATGAAATCATGAAGCTTAATAATAATTCCAGGACTGGAGGTTTGAAAAATTAGCCAGACCCAGTTAATCCAAAAAACAAAAAAAGAGATTAGTAGTTGAGAATTGATAGAAACCCTATATAAAATCCTTTCAGTAAAACTAAAACATACACACGATAAAACTAGAATACTAAATTTATACATGTAATCGAATTGCCAATTATCTCGCTCGAAACTTTGAGCTAGGTTTTGAATCCATGGAAGAATAAGAAGAAAATTGAGGGAACAAAGAAGACTGATAAATAATTTGTCTTTTTTTTTTTATAGAAAAACTTAAGCCAAACAGGACCTAAGGCCGGTACAGATTATTGGCATTGTTTCTGCTGTTAGTCCTGCCAACATTGTTCTTACAATACATCGCAATATTAAGAGTATCTAGATTTTGAAGTCTATGAATAATTTTAAGACAACAAAAGTAACTGGATTAATTCTGGTGACATTGTCTTCTTCTTCAGTGTCTAAAGTTTCATGATAGCTCAGATTGAATCATTCCTTGGCAGCTTTGTGATAAAGTAGCTTAAATCGGACCGGGATTTCCGTAGATACAAGATAAATAATTTGTCAATCGAATGGTATCGGGTCAAATTTCACTTTGGTTAAGTTGACGATGAAGGACAACAATGTAATTTGAACACGATTCAGAACCAACCAGGTTTGACGGATTTAATACTGTCCGTCAAATTAGGTTGACTGAAGTTTTGTCTGAATATATATAAAGGAAAACTGAAATCATTGGATTTCGGTAACGATTGCTCTAATTTAACTAGATTTTGTGCTCGTTCTACGCACCGGGCGGACCCGAAAACCATCTACCATCATTTTCTACTTTCACCATATTTTTGATTTGGAGTGATGTGGCTTCGCCTCGCTCCATCCCAATGCATTTTGATTTGGTATGGCTTTGTGTTTCCTTCGCCCGTCCCAATGCATGCTTACGAATTTTGATTTAGTGTGGCTCGCTTCGCCTCGTCCCTTCCCAATGCATATTTAGGATTTTTGATTGGCGTGTCTCGGCTTCGCCTCGCCCATACCAATGCATGTTTGGCTTGGCTTCGCCTCGCCCCGTCCCGTCCCGATGCATGTTTAGGATTCTGATTTGGTGTGGTGGGGAGAACCAATGCATGCTTAGGATTTTTGATTGGGTGTGGCTCTGTTTCGGCTCAACCCGTCGCTTAGGGTTTTTGATTTTCTATGTCTAGGCTTCACCCCGCCTCACCATGTCCCGATGTAATTTTGATTTGGTGTCGCATGGCTTCGCCTCACCCCAAGCAATTTGATTTCGGCAACGTGGTTTTTCGGCCAACAATGTGAAACACTCAAAGCAAATGTAATATTCTACAAATATCATTAGATAGTTGGCGGGTAGCATTAGCCCACATTATTCTACAAATGTGTGCATCCACTGCTGGGGGATGTAAGCTAATTAAATGGTATACAACATCTATCTGATGCTAAAGAAGTCAATAAGCATAATTCAACTTTTCAATTTCATCTTTACGCCACCTTGTGAAAGGCTTTCATGCATACACTATTTTTTATATTTTCATACATAATACGCTTCCTAATTAACAATATCAATGTATTGAATTACCACAAAAGAGAATGGATTTAAATAAAAAGAACTGCATAGTATACCTCTTGTATAACAACGTAGTATTCATACATCCATTTATTGATTCCGGCCAATTCCTGCAACAATTCATTATAAATACACATTCATTCATGATAACACACTTATCTTCTCTAATCCATTAGCAGCTCGAGCAATACCAACCCCATAACACCTTTCTGGAGTTCAGCTCCATCTCCATTAACCACTTTACAGAAGCCAACTGCAACATCTCACCACCATTTCCATGAGAAGCAGATTAACTTATTACTAACTCAAATACACCCATCATTTAATTCAGCTTCAACCTCTAACCAACAGCAAAGCGACTACACCTTCTCCACCACCAGCAAAATCATCTCCTCATTCATATAAAGCAACCACCATACCCATCTTATACATCTGCACCAGTAGCACAGCTCAACCTTCCTGGTGCAATAAGTGGTTCTACTGTACATCGAGGAATCATCTTCAATAGCTCTCCAATTCCCTGCAATTTCAATCACACAAAACAAACCTATTCAACATGAAACTTCCTCCATCTCCAGTTCCCACCATCATCATAGAAACCACAGCCTCCATCATCAATGGAAGCCATAATATTAACATCTTATCTTCATCTTATCCTTGGTCAAAGCTAACCCCCAACAACAAACACCATTTCTCCCTGGAATTTGTTCAAAAATCAAAGCAACCCCTCTCAATTTCCTAACTGACTCTCCATCGCTCTCGTGTTCTTCCACTTAATTTGCTCTAATCTTTATCTTAACCTTTTTAAATCAAATCTAACTACATTCATTTACTTTCTAACATCAACTGCACTGGAATGGCAGCAAGAACTTATTGGTTGTTTGCGTACTTTTCCATAGTTCTTTTCTTTTTCTCTGCCGCAAGAATTGTGTCTATTTCATGCATACATCACCAAAAGCAAAGAAACATATATTCCCTAAAAATGCGTGTAAGCTAAGATCCAAAAAACGGAGTTGGGATTTCTTTGATTTCAAACTAAGATCCTAAAAACGGTTGCACATTCTTGTCCGTGGAAACATTAGCTTTACATAGTCACTCCAGCAAATTTCTAAAATTTATACTGCAAAAAAAAAAAAAAAAAAAAAAAAAAAATCAATTAATCTAAAACACCAATACATTTCTCAAATAGAAGACCAAGTTTCGCATACCACCCAGTAAAATATATCTTTAACAGAAATAAGCTAACAACTCATATGGTTTACACTGAACACTACTGATTTCACAACGATGTATATGTGTAATATAGAAGTCCAGCTTTAGCATACCACCCAACACAAATCCAAAGTCCTATTGAATGGTAAAGACCATTCTACCAATAAAGCAGATGCTCAAAATCTGGAAAACATGAGCGACAGAGACATAGAAAAAGAGCAAAACCAAGAGATTTTCCTACACACACAAATTTCACATGCCTAAAATATGCCACTCCATTTTGGGATTACTGCAAATAGAAGAATATCAATGAGTTATTCTAATACTCAGTATCGTGTTATTTCCTGTAACTACAACTATACTCCATACATATAGACCGTGCAAGAGAGTATGAATAAATTTTAATAAGCATACATGGTTACTGGAGTTCATGGGGTTTTAATAAGCATACATACATGCTTAAAAAAAGAAAACAAAAAATTATCACATTACCTTGCATGGGATTCTCCACGAATAATGGTACAAAGGATACAATCTTTTCTCTTTCTCATTCTTATCAACAACACATCTGATATTGAGTTCAAACCCATAAAACATCTGATATTTTTTGTGGACGGAGATGAGAACAGAGAACTGTTATCTATGAATGACCGACTACGAATTAACCAAGTATGCCCAATTTCAGTACATGAGAAATAAAAACCCTAAATTGTTACGACTACATCTGCACTATTCTTAGAATCAACCGGAAAATAGAAGTAGATCAATGATGAATTACGAATTTTACCTTTCTTCCACCTCCCGTCTCTGCGAGTTGGTCTCACTAGTATTAAATATTGCGAATTTGGACCTTGTATAGCCAATCAAATGTCAACAATTTGGACCCCTATCATTTCCAACTAAGTAGCTAAACCTCAGCAAAATAAATGTCTGTATCATTAACCAAAATAAAAAGAAAAGAAAAGAAAAGAAAAGAAAAGAAATATATTGTCTATGATCAAATTTATAGCTAGAGCTAACTTTGTCATATTTCGGTACGTAATTGCCACTGTGGGCACCTGTGTTCGCCAAATTTATGAAATTCCTTCATCAGCCGGTGGATTTTTATGTGCCAGAATGCAAGCATCCACATGTAAAAACACCTCACCAAATTGACAATCATGATATGCCACCTTTGAGATACATGATGTGATGGCAAAGCAATCACCCATACTTGATCATTGTTGTATAAAAACTATAAGACTGATGCAAAGGCGTTTTAAAATGTAGACGTCAATCAAATCTTAGAAAAAATTGTAAGAAAATGTGGAGATTATAGAGAACAAAATAGTAAGATCGATACTTGTGCATATCAAACTTCTAAAGTTTCATTTCCTTTTTTTTTTCTTTTTTTAATTATGATCAATTAACTATACCTTGATCAAGCTTGCTTTTTATACAACATTTTGAATCAATCCTTGTAACACCCCTAGCTTGCTTTTCATAAAAGTGAGCCATTTGAGAACCATATGCAACTTTGGTACATCTTTTACTGCAATGCTCAAAGCTAATTCGTTATTTAAACCCAAAAAATCCAACAAAATCAAAAATTAGAATCCATTCACTTACATCCAAAAAAAAAAAACACTGCATCTTAGAGTCAATAACACAGAGAGCTAATGAAACAAAATTAGTGAACAAACAAAAAATTATTGAAAGAGAATAAGCACAATATACATTGAGTTTGTACAATCTATAATCAATCTGATAAATACTTTTATTTTTAAGCAAAAATCCAAATGTTGAAGAAAACCCAATACTAAATCATAGTTTTGAAAGCTAAAAGATATGGGTTTATGATATATCAGTAATTAGAATAAGAGTAAAATCACTAAGTTGAATACAAAAATCACCTAAACTGTGAGATCTTTTCTTGAATGGAAATTAGGGTTTCTCCATAACTTATCTTGGACAAAAATCGTACCTGCAAAATTAAAATTAAAAATAAAAGGGTTAGGGTTTATTAAAACAAAGGATATATCAGTTTCATCAATCGATCACAGACGCTGAATAAAATTCGAAACTAAAAAAATACCTAAACACCAAATTGAACTGTATCAAAAACCCAAGATTTCCTTCAATCGACGAATCCCTACAACACAAACACAAAATCCCTTCTTTGAATCTTTAAAAAAAAAAAATGATGAATTACGAATTTTACCGGAAAATAGAAGTAGATCAATGATGAATTACGAATTTTACCTTTCTTCCACCTCCCTGCTCTGCGAGTTGTTCTCACCAGTATTAAAAATTACGAATTTGGACCTTGTATAGCCAATCAAATTTCAACAATTTGGACCCCTATCATTTCCAACTAAGTAGCTAAACCTCAGCAAAAGAAACGTTTGTATCATTAAACCAAAATAAAAAGAAAATAAAAGAAAAGAAAAGAAACATATTGTCTATGATCAAATTTATAGCTAGAGCTAACTTTGTCATATTTCGGTACGTAATTGCCACTGTGGGCACCTGTATTCACCAAATTTATAAAATTCCTTCATCAGCTGGTGGATTTCCATGTGCCAGAATGCAAGCATCCACATGTAAAAACACCTCACCAAATTGACAATCATGATATGACACCTTTGAGATACATGATGTGATGGCAAAGGAATCACCCATACTTGATCATTGTTGTGTAAAAACTATAAGACTGATGCAAAGGCGTTTTAAAATGTAGACATCAATCAAATCTTAGAAAAAATTTTAAGAAAATGTGGAGATTATAGAGAACAAAATAGTAAGATCGGTACTTGTGCATATCAAACTTCTAAAGTTTCATTTCATTTTTTTTTCTTTTTTTAATTATCATCAATTAACTATACCTTGATCAAGCTTGCTTTTTATACAACATTTTGAATCAATCCCACTGTAACACCCCTAGCTTGCTTTTCATAAAAGTGAGCCATTTGAAACCATATACAATCTGGTACATCTTTTGCTGCAATGCTCAAAGCTAATTCGTTATTTAAACCCAAAAAATCCAACAAAATCAAAAATTAGAATCCATTCACTTATAGCCAAACAAAAACACTGAATCTTAGAGTCAATAACACAGAGAGCTAATGAAACAAAATTAGTGAACTGACAAAAAATTATTGAAAGAGAAGAAACACAGTTGTTGATGGTGGATTTTGAACAAAGGGTAAAATCGTAAAACCCCAAATAACCTAATGTCACCGATGACACATTTATTAGAACATTTAATGCATGTAGTCAGTAATCAATAGGGGGTAGTTTTTCTAATTAGGGTTACAACGAACAAAACCCTAATTCCCCTCCGGGCCAATGGCAAATCATGCCAGTCACACCTAGCCCGAGCTAGCCGCGCCATGCAAAACGCACTCTGCCTTGGCCCTAGCTATGCTAGTCACACCAAACGCTACAAAGCATGCCAAACATACTAGCCGCACCTCCGTGCCAATGGCAAAATCATGCCAGCCACACCTAGCCTAAGCTAGCCGCACCTCTATGCCAATGGCAAATCATGCCAGCCATACCAAACGTGCCGAAGCATGCCAACCATGCTAGCCGCACCTCTGTGCCAATGACAAATCATGTCAGGCACACCAAATGCGCCAAAGCATGCCAACCATGCTAGCCGCACCTCCGTGCCAATGGCAAATCATGCCAGCCACACTTAGCCTAAGCTAGCCACACCTCTATGCCAATGGCAAATCATGCCGACCATACCAAACGGCCGAAGCATGCCAACCATGCTAGCCGCACCTCTCGTGCCAATGGCAAATCATGTCGACCACACTAAACACGCCAAAGCATGCCAACCATGCTAGCCGCACCTCCGTGCCAATGGCAAATCATGCCAGCCACACCTAGCCAAAGCTAGCCGCGCCATGCCAAACACACTCTGCCTTGGCCCTAGCTACGTTGGCCACGCCACGCTAAGCCAAACACCCTTACCTTGGCCCTAGCTGCGCCATGCCAAAGTAGCGCCGCACTTAGGCTTGCAAACAGGTGCAACCTAGGCCAAATTGCCACGCATGCCATTGGCACATGCCAACACACTCGCTGGTAGCTTTTCTCACTGGGCGTGGCCTAATGGCCGAGCATGCCATTGGCACATGCCAACACGCTCATTTGGTAGCTTTTCCTACCAGTCGTGACCCAAATTGGCCACGCATGCCATTGGCACATGCCAATACGCATCGCTGGTAGCTTTTCCTACCAGGTCGTGACCAAATTGGCCACGCATGCCATTGGCACATGCCAACACGCTCATTGGTAGCTTTTTCCTACCGGTAGTGACCCAAATTGGCCACGCATGCAATTGGCACATGCCAACACGCTCGCTGGTAGCTTTTCTACCAGTGTAGTGACCAAATTATTACGCATGCCATTGGCACATGCCAACACGCTCATTTGGTAGCTTTTCTGCCAGGTCGTGTCCCAAATTGGCCACGCATGCCATTGGCACATTCCAACATGCTCATTTGGTAGCTTTTCCTACCGGGCGTGGCCCAAATTGGCCACACATGTCATTGGCACATGCCAACACGCATCGCTGATTGCTTTTCCTACCAGGCCGTGACCAAATTGGCCACGCATGCCATTGGCACATGCCAACACGCTCGCTGGTAGCTTTTCCTACCAGGCTGTGTCCCAAATTGGCCACGCATGCCATTGGAACATGCCAACATGCTCGCTGGTAGCTTTTCCTACCAGGCCGTGACAAAATTGGCCACGCATGCCATTGGCACATGCCAACACGCTCGCTGGTAGCTTTTCCTACCAGGCCGTGACCCAAATTGGCCACGCATGCCATTGGCACATGCCAACATGCTCGCTGGTAGCTTTTCTTACCAGGGAGTGGCCCAAATTGTCCACATATGCCATTGGCACATGCCAACACGCTCGCTGGTAGCTTTTCTTTCAGGTCGTGACCCAAATTGGCCACGCATGCCATTGGCACATGCCAACATGCATCGTTGGTAGCTTTTCTTACCAGGACGTAGCCCTAATGGCCATGTGTGCCATTAACACATGCCAAACACGCACGCTGGTAGCCTAGCCTGCAAGCCGTACAACCTAGGCCAACTTGGTCGTACGTTCCATTAACACATGCTAAAAACCCACGCTGGTAGCCTAACTTGCAAACCGTGCAACCTACCACTAAGGCATTCCGCACACGCCATTGGGACATGCCAAACACGCCACTAGCAGCTCTGGCATTGCCACTAACACTCAACGGGAGGATTGATCGGCGGAAACGATTTTCACCTATAAACAATTGGCGACCACAACGGGAGGATTGATCTATCGGTTACAATACCAACTCCGAATCCTGATTTCGTTGCCCGAACGTCAAATCTCAACATGGTGGAACTCAGGTCCGGAGCGGCTGCCAAAAATACCAGCACAGAACACACCCCTGATGTTAGCGTCTCTCCCAATAACATTGTTGCATCACCTGCTGACTACAGTTACATCGAATGCATTCCCTCAAGCGTAACACCGCCAATAACCAGGGCCAGAGCCGCTGCCTCCTCTAGTGTCTCTGCACAACCCTCTAATCACGGCAACGAAAATATCTCTTCGGGTGTCACGCCACCAGTCAACAGGGCCAGAGCCGCCGCTACGGCCCCTAATGCTTCGTCTAGCATGGCGCCTCCGACCACAACTAAGGTTCCAACTACCCCGCTGACGGGACGAGAGACCGGAGGGACCAGAGGAAGTCGTCCTTATGTCACCATCGCTGATTTGATGGAGCGACAGGAGATGCTCGCTAGAGCCCAGACGGATATGGTTTCAACGCAGAAAGAGGTACTCGTCTTTCTCAAGACCCTGAGAGAGCGACTACCACGTGATTCGCGTCCTCCAGAACCGCTTAGGAATGTATCCAACAACCCCGACGCCAGCACCTCGGCGGAGCACGCCTCCACAGATGAGGAAACTCGTGCTAGAATCTCGTTGGAAAGAAATCAGCCGCCCAATTTCGTCACACGAGAAGATCTAGAACAACTTTTCTGCAACCGAATCAAGAATGATGAATTGGACGTGCATCATCACTAACCCCCTTACCCATCCGAAATGCAGAGAATCCCTCTCCCAAGGGGCTACTCTTCTCCTCAATTTACCCTGTACGATGGTACCGGGAATGCACATGAGCATGTCTCTCGTTTTCTAGAATCCCTAGGTGAACATGAATATAATCACGTTCTTTGTTTAAGGGAATTCACAAAATCACTTATTGGAAGGGCGTATACCAGTCTCTCCAATCTCCCAAGCCACACCGGTCCCACCGATTGCGCCAAACTTCCCAACGACCGCCCAAGTCACGCCATCTAGCACGATCAGCTTCCCACTCTGCGCCGGTCCCGCCAGCTAGCACGCTCAGCTTCCCCACCTTGCGCCGGTCCCGCCAGCTAGCACGCTCAGCTCCCCCACCTTGCGCCAGTCTCGCCAGCTAGCACGCTCAGCTTCCCCACCTTGCGCCAGTCCCGCCAGCTAGCGCGATTAGCTTCCCACTTTGCACCGGTCCCAACTCGTGTCAACTTCTCAATGCCGCCCAGCTTCCTACCTCTTAATGACGCTGACTTCCCAATTGTGCCAGCCTCCCGATTTGCGAAAAACTGCCAGAGGCAAGGATTCCAAATCCTATTTATAAAAAGGTCAGATAAGCCTCTTCAATTCTATTTACGATCTGATGTTGATAGTTTGTCACCATCTTATGCTTACCTCGCAACAAAGCTCCTGTTCCTAGCTAAGCAGGGGACTTAATGTTGATGGTGGATTTTGAACAAAGGGTAAAATCGTAAAACCCCAAATAACCTAATGTCACAGAAGACACATTTATTAGAACATTTAATGCATGTAGTCAGTAATTAATAGGGGGTATTTTTTCAAATTAGGGTTACAACGAACAAAACCCTAATTCCCCTCCGTGCCAATGGCAAATCATGCCAATCACACCTATCCCGAGCTAGCCGCGCCATGCCAAACGCACTCTGCCTTGGCCCTAGCTATGCTAGTCACACCAAACACGCAAATTCATGCCAACCATGCTAGCCGCACCTCCGTGCCAATGGCAAAATCATGCCAGCCACACCTAGCCTAAGATAGCTGCACCTCTATGCCAATGGCAAATCATGCCAGCCATACCAAACGCGCCGAAGCATGCCAGCCATGCTAGCCGCACCTATGTGCCAATGACAAATCATGCCAGCCACACCAAACGCGCCAAAGCATGCCAACCATGCTAGCCGCACCTCCGTGCCAATGGAAAATCATGCCAGTGACCAAATTGGCCACGCATGCCATTAACACATGCCAACACGCATATCTGGTAGCTTTTCCTACCAGGCCGTGACCAAATTGGCCACGCATGCCATTGGCACATGCCAACACGCTCGCTGGTAGCTTTTCCTACCATGCCGTGACCAAATTGGCCACGCATGCCATTGGCACATGCCAACACGCTCATTGGTAGCTTTTCCTACCAGGCCGTGACCAAATTGGTACGCATGCCATTGGCACATGCCAACACGCTCATTTGGTAGATTTTCCTACCAGGCCGTGACCCAAATTGGCCACACATGCCAACATGCTCGCTGGTAGCTTTTCCTACCAGGGCGTGGCCCAAATTGGCCACACATGCCAACACGCATCGCTGGTAGCTTTTCCTACCAGGCCGTGACCAAATTGGCCACGCATGCCATTGGCACATGCCAACACGCTCGCTGGTAGCTTTTTCTACCAGGCCGTGACCCAAATTGCCCACGCATGCCATTGGCACATGCCAACACGCTCGCTGGTAGCTTTTCCTACCAAGCCGTGACCCAAATTGGCCACACATGCCATTGGCACATGCCAACATGCTCGCTGGTAGCTTTTCCTACCAGGGCGTGGCCCAAATTGGCCACACATGCCATTGGAACATGCCAACACGCTCGCTGGTAGTTTTTCCTACCATGTCGTGACTCAATTTGGCTACGCATGCTATTGGCACATGCCAACACGCTCGCTGGTAGCTTTTCCTATCAGGTCGTGACCCAAATTGGCTACGCATGCCATTGGCACATGCCAACATGCATCGCTGGTAGATTTTCTTACCAGGACGTAGCCCTAATGGCCATGCGTGCCATTGACACATGCCAAACACGCACGCTGGTAGCCTAGCCTGCAAGCCGTGCAACCTAGGCCAACTTGGCCGTACGTGCCATTGAAACATGCCAAAAACCCACGCTGGTAGCCTAACTTGCAAACCGTGCAACCTACCACCAAGGCATTCCGCACACGCCATTGGCACATGCCAAACACGCCACTAGCAGCTCTGGCATTGCCACTAACACTCAACGTATAACCTACCACCAAGGCATTCCGCACATGCCATTGGCACATGCCACACACGCCACTAGCAGCTCTGGCATTGCCACTTGCACTCAAGGTGCAACCTGCAACAAAGGCATTCCGCACATGCCATTGGAACATGCCACACGCACCTCAAGCACCGCCACTTGCACTCAAGGTGTAACCAACACTCGAGACATCAACACAAACTGGGGGATGCTTTCCAGGGTCTTGGTTTGGCGGTCACAGCTTGCTGCGTACACTACGCTCACATTAAGAAAGCGTGAATAGGAATAAAGCGGTCAAATAAATGAGGAAATAATGGTGAAAACGTTTTCACCCATAAACACCTTGCGGTTACCACCTCCTCCCATTATTTCACCCTTTACTCTCTTCCTTCATGAGGCCAGGGTACGTTTCAATCTCGACTTGTATAAATAGGTCTTACCTATTTCAACCAGACAACAAGTCTCGGTCAGGAGAAAAATACAACACTCTCAGCAAAGGCAACTTTGCAAGCTCTCCAAAAAGCTTTCATCTCTTGCAAGCTTCCTAAGCTTTCACTTTCTGATACAAGTCGAGAAACTACTCTCCCGAGTGTATTCTGGGTCTCAACACCTTTCTTTGCTTCCCTCCCCAAATCAACCCTTCTCCTCCACTTTGTGACCGAAGCAAGTCTGGAACGGCCATTTCTTGGTTTAGGCCGGACTTGTACAGATTGATCTCTCGAATCTATAAAGTGCTCACGTGCTGCACATTTGTTTAGGGTTTAAACCAGTTTCTCACTAACCTACCGAATTTTCCGAAATCGGCGGAAACGATTTTCACCTATAAACAACAGTATACGTTGAGTTTGTACAATCTATAATCAATCTGATAAATACTTTTTTTTTAAGCAAAAATCTAAATGTTGAAGAAAACCCAATACTGAATCATAGTTTTGAAAGCTAAAAGATATGGGTTTATGATATATCAGTAATTAGAATAAGAGTAAAATCAGTAAGTTGAATACAAAAATCACCTAAATCGTGAGATCTTTTCTTGAATGGCTGTTAGGGTTTCTCCGTAACTTATCTTGGACAAAAATCGTACCTGCAAAATTAAAAATAAAAATAAAAGGGTTAGGGTTTATTAAAACAAAGGATATATCAGTTTCATCAATCGATCACAGACGCTGAATAAAATTTGAAACTAAAAAAATACCTAAACACCAAATTGAACTGTATCAAAAACCCAAGCTTCCCTTCAATCAACGAATCCCTACAACACAAACACAAAATCCCTTCTTTGAATCTTTAAAAAAAGAATAAAAAATAAATATGATGAATTACGAATTTTAGGAAAATAGAAGTAGATAAATGATGAATTACAAATTTTACCTTTGTTCCACCTCCCTGCTCTGCGAGTTGTTCTCACCAGTATTAAAAATTGTGAATTTGGACCTTGTATAGCCAATCAAATGTCAACAATTTGGACCCCTATCATTTCCAACTAAGTAGCTAAACCTCAGCAAAAGAAACGTCCGCATCATTAAACCAAAATAAAAAGAAAAGAAAAGAAAAGAAAAGAAACATATTGTCTATGATCAAATTTATAGCTAGAGCTAACTTTGTCATATTTCGGTACATAATTGCCACTGTGGGCACCTCTATTCACCAAATTTATGAAATTCCTTCATCAACTGGTGGATTTCCATGTGCCAGGATGCAAGCATCCACATGTAAAAACACCTCACCAAATTGACAATCATGATATGCCACCTTTGAGATACATGATGTGATGGCAAAGCAATCACCCATACTTGATCATTGTTGTGTAAAAACTATAAGACCGATGCAAAGGCGTTTTAAAATGTAGACGTCAATCAAATCTTAGAAAAAATTATAAGAAAATGTGGAGATTATAGAGAACAAAATAGTAAGATCGATACTTGTGCATATCAAACTTCTAAAGTTTCATTTCCTTTTTTCTTTTCTTTTTTTTAATTATGATCAATTAATTATACCTTGATCAAGCTTGCTTTTTATACAACATTCTGAATCAATCCCACTGTAACACCCACTAGCTTGCTTTTCATAAAAGTGAGCCATTTGAGAGCCATATGCAACCTGGTACATCTTTTACTGCAATGCTCAAAGCTAATTCGTTATTTAAACCCAAAAAATCCAACAAAATCAAAAATTAGAATCCATTCACTTACATCCAAAAAAAAAAAAACACTGCATCTTAGAGTCAATAACACAGAGAGCTAATGAAACAAAATTAGTGAACAAACAAAAAATTATTGAAAGAGAATAAGCACAATATACATTGAGTTTGTACAATCTATAATCAATCTGATAAATACTTTTATTTTTAAGCAAAAATCCAAATGTTGAAGAAAACCCAATACTAAATCATAGTTTTGAAAGCTAAAAGATATGGGTTTATGATATATCAGTAATTAGAATAAGAGTAAAATCACTAAGTTGAATACAAAAATCACCTAAACTGTGAGATCTTTTCTTGAATGGCAATTAGGGTTTCTCCATAACTTATCTTGGACAAAAATCGTACCTGCAAAATTAAAATTAAAAATAAAAGGGTTAGGGTTTATTAAAACAAAGGATATATCAGTTTCATCAATCGATCACAGACGCTGAATAAAATTCGAAACTAAAAAAATACCTTAACACCAAATTGAACTGTATCAAAAACCCAAGATTTCCTTCAATTGACGAATCCCTACAACACAAACACAAAATCCCTTCTTTGAATCTTTAAAAAAAAATATGATGAATTACGAATTTTACCGAAAAATAGAAGTAGATCAATGATGAATTACGAATTTTACCTTTCTTCCACCTCCCTGCTCTGCGAGTTGTTCTCACCAGTATTAAAAACTGCGAACTTGGACCTTGTATAGCCAATCAAATTTCAACAATTTGGACCCTATCATTTCCAACTAAGTAGCTAAACCTCAGCAAAAGAAACGTCCGTATCATTAAACCAAAATAAAAAGAAAAGAAAAGAAAAGAAAAGAAACATATTGTCTATGATAAAATTTATAGCTAGAGCTAATTTTGTCATATTTCGGTACGTAATTGCCACTGTGGGCACCTGTATTCACCAAATTTATGAAATTCCTTCATCAGCTAGTGGATATCCATGTGCCAGAATGCAAGCATCCACATGTAAAAACACCTCACCAAATTGACAATCATGATATGCTACCTTTGAGATACATGATGTGATGGCAAAGCAATCACCCATACTTGATCATTGTTGTGTAAAAACTATAAGACTGATGCAAAGGCGTTTTAAAATGTAGACGTCAATCAAATCTTAGAAAAAATTGTAAGAAAATGTGGAGATTATAGAGAACAAAATAGTAAGATCGATACTTGTGCATATCAAACTTCTAAAGTTTCATTTCCTTTTTTTTTCTTTTTTTAATTATGATCAATTAACTATACCTTGATCAAGCTTGCTTTTTATACAACATTTTGAATCAATCCCACTGTAACACCCCCTAGCTTGCTTTTCATAAAAGTGAGCCATTTGAGAGCCATATACAATCTGGTACATCTTTTGTTGCAATGCTCAAAGCTAATTCGTTATTTAAACCCAAAAAATCCAACAAAATCAAAAATTAGAATCCATTCACTTACAGCCAAACAAAAACACTACATCTTAGAGTCAATAACACAGAGAGCTAATGAAACAAAATTAGTGAACTGACAAAAAAATCTGATAAATACTTTTATTTTTAAGCAAAAATCCAAATGTTGAAGAAAACCCAATACTGAATCATAGTTTTGAAAGCTAAAAGATATGGGTTTATGATATATCAGTAATTAGAATAAGAGTAAAATCAGTAAGTTGAATACAAAAATCACCTAAACCGTGAGATCTTTTCTTGAATGGCTATTAGGGTTTCTCCGTAACTTATCTTGAACAAAAATCGTACCTGCAAAATTAAAATTAAAAATAAAAGGGTTAGGATTTATTAAAACAAAGGATATATAATTTTCATCAATCGATCACAGAAGCTGAATAAAATTTCAAACTAAAAAAATACCTAAACACCAAATTGAATTATATCAAAAACCCAATCTTTCCTTCAATCGACGAATCCCTACAACACAAACACAAAATCCCTCCTTTGAATCTTTAAAAAAAAATAAAAAATAAAAAATGATGAATTACGAATTTTACCGGAAAATAGAAGTAGATCAATGATGAATTACGAATTTTACCTTTGTTCCACCTCCCTGCTCTGCGAGTTGTTCTCACCAGTATTAAAAATTGCGAATTTGGACCTTGTATAACCAATCAAATGTCAACAATTTGGACCCCTATCATTTCCAACTAAGTAGCTAAACCTCAAGAAAAGAAACGTCGAGAGTATCATTAAACCAAAATAAAAAGAAAAGAAAAGAAAAGAAAAGAAACATATTGTCTATGATCAAATTTATAGATAGAGCTAACTTTGTCATATTTCGGTACATAATTGCCACTGTGGGCACCTGTATTCACCAAATTTATGAAATTCCTTCATCAACTGGTGGATTTCCATGTGCCAGAATGCAAGCATCCACATGTAAAAACACCTTACCAAATTGACAATCATGATATGCCACCTTTGAGATACATGATGTGATGGCAAAGCAATCACCCATACTTGATCATTGTTGTGTAAAAACTATAAGACTGATGCAAAGGCGTTTTAAAATGTAGACGTCAATCAAATCGTAGAAAAAATTATAAGAAAATGTGGAGATTATAGAGAACAAAATAGTAAGATCGATACTTGTGCATATCAAACTTCTAAAGTTTCATTTCCTTTTTTCTTTTCTTTTTTTAATTATGATCAATTAACTATACCTTGATCAAGCTTTCTTTTTATACAACATTTTGAATCAATCCCACTGTAACACCCCCTAGCTTGCTTTTCATAAAAGTGAGCCATTTGAGAGCCATATACAATCTGGTACATCTTTTGTTGCAATGCTAAAAGCTAATTCGTTATTTAAACCCAAAAAATCCAACAAAATCAAAAATTAGAATCCATTCACTTACAACAAAAAAAAAAACAACACTGCATCTTAGAGTCAATAACACAGAGAGCTAATGAAACAAAAGTAGTGAACAGACAAAAAATTATTGAAAGAGAAGAAGCACAGTTGTTGATGGTGGATTTTGAACAAAGGGTAAAATCGTAAAACCCCAAATAACCTAATGTCACCGATGACACATTTATTAGAACATTTAATGCATGTAGTCAGTAATTAATAGGGGGTATTTTTTCAAATTAGGGTTACAACGAACAAAACCCTAATTCCCCTCCGTGCCAATGGCAAATCATGCCAGTCACACCTAGCCCGAGCTAGCTGCGCCATGCCAAATGCACTCTGCCTTGGCCCTAGCTATGCTAGTCACACCAAACGCGACAAAGCATGCCAAACATGCTAGCCGCACCTCCGTGCCAATGGCAAAATCATGCCAGCCACACCTAGCCTAAGCTAGCCGCACCTCTATGCCAATGGCAAATCATGCCAGCCATACCAAACACGCCGAAGCATGCCAACCATGCTAGCCGCACCTCTGTCCAATGACAAATCATGCCAGCCACAACAAATGCGCCAAAGCATGCCAACCATGCTAGCCGCAACTCCGTGCCAATGGCAAATCATGCCAGCCACACCTAGCCTAAGCTAGCCGCCCCTCTATGCCAATGGCAAATCATGCCAGCCATACCAAACGCGTCGAAGCATGCCAACCATGCTAGCCGCACCTATGTGCCAATGGCAAATCATGCCAGCCACACCAAACACGCCAAAGCATGCCAACCATGCTAGCCGCACCTCCGTGCCAATGACAAATCATACCAGCCACACCTTGCCCAAGCTAGCCGCGCCATGCCAAACACACTCTGCCTTGGCCCTAGCTACGTTGGTCACGCCACGCCAAGCCAAACACCCTTACCTTGGCCCTAGCCGCACCATGCCAAAGTAGCGCCCGCACCTAGGCTTGCAAACCGTGCAACCTAGGCCAAATTGGCCACGCATGCCATTGGCACATGCCAACACGCTCGCTGGTAGCTTTTCTCACCAGGGCGTGGCCCTAATGGCCGAGCATGCCATTGGCACATGCCAACACGCTCGCTGGTAGCTTTTCCTACCAGGTCGTGACCCAAATTGGCTACGCATGCCATTGGCACATGCCAACACGCATCGCTGGTAGCTTTTCCTACCAGGCAGTGACCAAATTGGCCACGCATGCCATTGGCACATGCCAAAACGCTCGCTGGTAGCTTTTCCTACCATGTCGTGACCCAAATTGGCCACGCATGCCATTGGCACATGCCAACACGCTCGCTGGTAGCTTTTCCTACCAGGCCGTGACCAAATTGTCCACACATGCCATTGGCACATGCCAACACGCTCGCTGGTAGCTTTTCCTGCCAGGAAAGTGTCCCAAATTGGCCACATGCCATTGGCACATGCCAACACGCTCGCCTGGTAGCTTTTCTACCAGGTCGTGACCCAAATTGGCTACGCATGCCATTGGCACATGCCAACACGCATCATTTGGTAGCTTTTCCTACCAGGCCAGTGACCAAATTGTACGCATGCCATTGGCACATGCCAAAGCAGCTCACATTGGTAGCTTTTCCTACCATGTCGTGACCCAAATTGTACGCATGCCATTGGCACATGCCAACACGCTCATTGGTAGCTTTTCCTACCGGTAGTGACCAAATTGTCCACACATGCCATTGGCACATGCCAACACGCTCACTGGTAGCTTTTCCTGCCAGAAAGTGTCCCAAATTGGCCACACATGCCATTGGCACATGCCAACATGCTCGCTGGTAGCTTTTCCTACCAGTGCGTGGCCCAAATTGGCCACACATGCCATTGGCACATGCCAACACGCATCGCTGGTAGCTTTTCCTACCAGGTAGTGACCAAATTGACCACGCATGCCATTGGCACATGCCAACACGCTCACTCGGGTAGCTTTTCCTCTTGCCGTGACCCAAATTGGCCACGCATGCCATTGGCACATGCCAACACGCTCGCTGGTAGCTTTTCCTACGGTAGTGACCAAATTGGCCACGCATGCCATTGGCACATGCCAACACGCTCGCTGGTAGCTTTTCCTACCAGGCCGTGACCCATATTGGCCACGCATGCCATTGGCACATGCCAACATGCTCGCTGGTAGCTTTTCCTACCAGGGCGTGGCCCAAATTGGCCACACATGCCATTGGCACATGCCAACACGCTCGCTGGGAGCTTTTCTTTCAGGTCGTGACCCAAATTGGCTGCGCATGCCATTGGCACATGCCAACATGCATCGCTGGTAGCTTTTATTACCAGGACGTAGCCTAATGGCCATGTGTGCCATTGACACATGCCAAACACGCACGTTGGTAGCCTAGCCTGCAAGCCGTGCAACCTAGGACAACTTGGCCGTACGTGCCATTGACACATGCCAAAAACCCATGCTGGTAGCCTAACTTGCAAACCGTGCAACCTACCACCAAGGCATTCCGCACACGCCATTGGCACATGCCAAACACGCCACTAGCAGCTCTGGCATTGCCACTAACACTCAACGTACAACCTACCACCAAGGCATTCCGCACATGCCATTGGCACATGCCACACACGCCACTAGCAGCTCTGGCATTGCCACTTGCACTCAAGGTGCAACCCGCAACAAAGGCATTCCACACATGCCATTGGCACATGCCACACGCGCCCCTAGCAGCGCCACTTGCACTCAAGGTGCAACCAACACTCGAGACATCAACACAAACGGGGATGCTTTCGGGGTCTTGGTTTGGCGGTCACAGCTTGCAGCGTACACTACGCTCACATTAAGAAAGCGTGAATAGAAATAAAGCGGTCAAATAAATGAGGAAATAATGGTGAAAACGTTTTCACCCATAAACACCTTGCGGTTACCACCTCCTCCCATTATTTCACCCTTTACTATCTTCCTTCATGAGGCCAGGGTACGTTTCAATCTAGACTTGTATAAATAGGTCTTACCTATTTCCACCGGACAACAAGTCTCGGTCAGGAGAAAAATACAACACTCTCAGAAAAGGCAACTTTGAAAGCTCTCCAAAAAGCTTTCATCTCTTGCAAGCTTCCTAAGCTTTCACTTTCGATACAAGTCGAGACACTACTCTCCCGAATTATTGGTCTCAACACCTTTCGTGCTTCCCTCCCCAAATCAACCCTTCTCCTCCACTTTGTGACCGAAGCAAGTGCGGGAACGGCCATTTCTTGGTTTAGGCCGGACTTGTACAGATTGATCTCTCGAATCTATAAAGTGCTCACGTGCAGCACATTTGTTTAGGGTTTAAACCAGTTTCTCACTCACCTACCGAATTTTCCGAAATCGGCGGAAACGATTTTCACCTATAAACAACAGTATACATTGAGTTTGTACAATCTATAATCAATCTGATAAATACTTTTATTTTTAAGCAAAAATCCAAATGTTGAAGAAAACCCAATCTTTTGAATCATAGTTTTGAAAGCTAAAGATATGGGTTTATGATATATCAGTAATTAGAATAAGAGTAAAATCAGTAAGTTGAATACAAAAATCACCTAAACCGTGAGATCTTTTCTTGAATGGCTATTAGGGTTTCTCCGTAACTTATCTTGGACAAAAATCGTACCTGCAAAATTAAAATTAAAAATAAAAGGGTTAGGGTTTATTAAAACAAAGGATATATTAGTTTCATCAATCGATCACAGACGCTGAATAAAATTTGAAACTAAAAAAATACCTAAACACCAAATTGAACTGTATCAAAAACCCAAGCTTTCCTTCAATCGACGAATCCCTACAACACAAACACAAAATCCCTTCTTTGAATCTTTAAAAAAAAAAAAAAAATAATAGCCTCAAAACCCTAATTAACAACAAAAGAAGATTAAAAGAGAAACCCCCCAAACTATCTACTCTGTCTCCATCTCGCGGAGGAATCAGAGAAAGTGCCACTTAATCTGCTTCAAGAGTGGAATGGAGAATTTTCAAGGGGGCGGTGACGCTCACCCAAGGGTGGGTATTCTCACCGCGCGACGCATGCCCTCGCATGGCTTAGGATTTTAAAGGAGTTGATGGCCAAAGATGTGTTTGGCAACGAAAAAGTCAGTTAACCATATTCTAACTGCACTTTTTGAGCCAGATTCTCAATAAACTTACGATCCTTTTACAAAATACTCCAATGGTCCCTTCGTTATGAATTCAACTAATCCTTCTTTAATTTTAAAGCTAAATCCAATCGTCCCTTCGTGAATTATCATGATTGCTAAAGGTTGTTACCGATTTGCTTGGGGAGGGTACCAATGCATATAGGACAAAGCAATCTCAGCCGTTGGATCCTGGATTGGTACCCGCCCCTAACAAAAGTGGTATCAGCCTTTAGCAATGGTGATGAATTATGAGCTCATTATCCACTATTATTGAGGTAATGTTGAGATTGAACTGCACTATATACCCAAAGAGAAGTCTTTGACAACAAACAAAAAGAGGAAAAAACGAAAACACGGGAATGAACTTTATTATACTGAAGAAAGCCAAGACAGGTTTGAAGGTCGCTTTTTACATATAAACTTAACTATTTTTTACATGTTTAACAAACAAGTAAGGTTATTAAACAGTGATGCGCTACTAGCCATCCTCTGCAGAAAGTAACCATGCTACTTATCTTCATCAGAGGTTCTTTTACTCTTGAGGTGTTTGTCACTCTTGAGGTGTTTGTCATCATCATCACAATCTCGTACTATGCTGCTTCTTTTATGCCCTCTGTCTAATGATCTTTCAAACCCATCATCGAGGTGGTGGTCTCCAATCACCTCAGCTCTGGTACTTTGCACCTAAACAAAACCCTGGCAATGAGTTAGCACTTGTATTTATATTTTGATTTAGCAGCAAGTCTGACCCTGATTACTGCAATAAAGAAAAAACTTCCAAGTACCTGCAAAATCAATTTCCTATAAGATGTATATGATTAGTTCCTTCCACATGAGGTGCACCTACTGAGATTAATTGTTTTACAACCTGACGTGACATCAAGTTATCAACCCCATGCTTTTCGTAACTCAAGAATGCACCCAAAGCTCCTAAAAATCCCTCGTGCCGCAAAAACATAGCCTCTACTGCACCTTTGGACCTAAAAAGTAAAGCACGCGTAACTGGTAAATATCTCAAAACAATATGACATAATGGTAAGCAAAATAATCATCAATATTTATTTTAAGCTTGGCTACAGTATGCTTATGGAGCAAACATGAAACCCATGAATATATACCAGTATTGAACGGCAAACGATATCGTGTTCATTGTAAATGCATTGCCCCTTATGAAAAATCCTCCAAAGTAGATCCTCTTAAGTCCCAAATCGCGTGCAGTGAAGTACGCGATCTACAAAAAAAGTATCCATGTCAGGAACATTAAATATTAAAGCTGATTCAACCAATTGTTATTGTGCCCTAGATATCTTGGCAACATAAAACTCACCTGGCCAATAGTGTACGAAATCATTCGTAAAAGTGACAGAGATATATCTTCCGGTTTGCAGTCTTTAAGTTTTTTCTTTCGCGACATTATCTTTCCAAAACTAGAAGCAATTGTTGATGCGGAAAGCCCAATCTGTGTTATTTCAGCAAAATTTAACATTCGATCAATTAAAAGTGGAATGAGCAAAACAAAATGGAAAATGTGTTATCTTCTCAGTAAGCGATGGTATTTAGTTATGCACCTTAGAATAGTCCATGCCACCATAGATGTCTCCAACCAACAAGTCTATTTCCTTATTATCTCCCCGCTGACTGAGTTCTATTAAATCATCAAAGCTGGAAAAGAAACAGTTGACATGTGGAGAAATTAAATAGATGCAGACTGAAGAAGAGAAGAAAAGAAACATCTTCCATGACATATACTAGAGCTAAAAACACGAGATGCAGAAGAGTATCAGTATAACCTTTCACAATCTGTCATAAGCGTTCCTATACCACAATATGTACCACCTCCTACATGTGTCCCGCTAACGCGCTCATAAGACCCATCTCCATTCACCTACATCCGTATACAAGATCATATATACAAGATCATCAGTCAAATTTGTAAGGAAAAAAAAGATATATTAACTTAAGAACATATCATCTAAAGTTAAGTTACCTTGATAATGCTAACACCAGAACCGATATTGACAAGAAGATAAGGGAATAAATCCTTTTGGTCAATATGAACAAATTTTTTCTGGCCTTCTAGGTGCGTGAAAACTTCGTATCGGATTGCCTATTCAATAATAACGAGAAAACCTCAGCGCTGTTATGTTTTGAAAAAATAAAAAATAAACGAATTAAGTATTCCATCGCACTATGCTTCAGAAATTTTTTGAAACCCCAAGGTATAGTTCAGTTGTTACCTGAAGCAAAAAGTTCGCTCCAGCAACTAGACAGTCCATTTCATCTTCCTTGTCAAGACAAACCCCAAACCTCTCTTTGAAGAGGTCCGCAAACACATATGCCCCGCCACCTGTTGCCTGCTCACATAGGAAAATCAGTTAAGTAAAAACATCCTACTCAAAGTTAAAGCCACAAACAGAAATCTGGAAGAGTCTGACATGCAATGGTTACCTTGAATATCACATTATCATTGTTTTGGATCTCCGAGTCCCAATTCCGTGAACCTATCCCAAGACTTATTAAAAATAAATATTCGTAATTTGAATTTAGTAATCAGCAATAAAATAACAGGATGGAGTACTAGAAAACAATATACCAGTATTACGGCAGAGCTGCTTGGATTGGATAAATTGTAAGCACTCGTCAATATTCCAAGATTCAAACTTGACGAAATGGAGCCTTCCTCCGGGAACAGGACAGCTGTTTATGCTATCATCGGAAACTACTTCCAGTGTCTCATCCAGAGTTCTGTTTTGCTTATCATTTACGAAATTATCCTCCGCATGTCTCGAGAAATAAATCAACTTGATCAGAGATCCTAACAAATGAAACATACAAATATCTTGGGATTAATAAATCTGTATGGAAAAAAAAAAAAAATCTGTATGAAGTACAGTAATAACACTTAGAGGCGAGCAACCTAAGGTTTCCAAACAGGCCAACACAATATTTCGAAACAAAATCACTTGGCATTGACCACATGCACCTTTTCATCCTGTGATCAATCCGGAGTTCATAAAACAAGTACGTGTAATTTGCAAATTTCACTAAAACGAATTTTCACTCAAAACCATTACTGCAATAAATCACTGGTGAAGAGGGACATGAAACATAAGCTGTAGCATGTTATTCCTACTATACAAAACTAATTGAGAGAGAATTCTGAGAAACCAAACCTCCGATATCCAAAGCCAGATGTGATATATCATCAAATTGATTAGGTAACAGAATTGCAGGATCCCTGTCCTCAAAATTGCCATGTATTTCAGCACCACTAACATCTAATTGAGGCATACAACTACACCGACGAACCAACATCTTATTATTCTCCTTCTCCTTAATTGTTTCTTTCGTAATAATCTGTTGCTGCTGCTTTGAGGAGGAGGATTTCTTAAATAAAGAATTGCAGCTCGCTCACTTCTACTTTCCTTTTCCTTTTGGGTCTTGTTTTCTTACCACACCTCGTAAATAATTTCAGTATTCCATTAGTTTTTGGAATTGAAACAATTTTTTTCTTTTTTGTAAGAACAATATATTTCCTAAAGTTATCAAATTAAATAAAACACAACTAGGCAAAATAAGGTTTTAATTAGAGTGCGGATTCGTGCACACTCCTTAACGAGTGTAAAGTTCTCTAAATAAGTTAGGAGAATCAGTAGCGTTCAATTGGCAAATTGCTTTAGGAGAAGACAACAAATGGACGACATGAGAAAAGAAATACTCTATTAGCGTTAATAAAAATAGGACACGTGCCGAGTTTCTATTGGCGGCACAGGGCACAGGAAATCCGAGTACAGAGGATCCCGAGCCATTATGATAATTTCGTTTAAATCTAAACCCAATTTGATTTCGCGATATTAATTGATAATACTACATTTTCACGAAAGATGATTATGTATCATTTGGTAATATTTGGGCAAGTGTACTAATGTATCAAAACACTATCCACTATCGAAGATGATTATGTATCTTTTTATGCTTATGAAGCATTTGCGCTAAGTGTCGATATAATGATATATTAAATCCCACTTACATTAGGAAATTCTGCTTGGGTAGCTCAAACAGAAGAGCACATGGTTCTTAACCATGTAGGTGTGGGTTTGACTCCCATAGATGACATTATTATTAATTTGGGTAGCTAAAACCTTTTCAAGCATGTTCAGAAATGTCACCCCTTGAAGTGGGAGCTTTCCCTAGGGCTTACATCAGCTTGGAATTTCGAACAGTATTCGTGCGCCAACTTTGCATGGGTAAGATTTTCCTTTCTATAGGCATCTTTTTTCTTGATAAGATCATGATCTTCATCTGATATCTCATTTTCTAAGACCCGGTGCAGTACTGGGCTTTTGTCAGTTGTTTTATTTGTTCTTCGTTCACGGTGGTGGTCAACAATTTCAATCTTTGTTAAGACTGATGCATACAACTATATGCAGAACTTTGGTGGAAGTAACACCCAAGTCAGGTCCATTAGCCCTGGCCGCTAGCTGAGATTTGTGAGTTGTACTTCTAACCGTAACAGCCCGGAGGAAGTATTTCTGGAATGTTTGTTATCTATAGAGTTTAATCCGCCATGCAATTATGACTTCTGAATCAGGAGTGCCCATTGGATCAACATTGTTGAAAGCAGAGTGGCTAATTGGGTGTGGGAGATGACCTGATACCAGTGTAGGTTTGTGAAGTCCTTCCTGCAACCAAAATAAAAGCATTAGCCTATGCTGTGTTTCTAACTAGATTGATATTTGCTTCTTCTTCTGCGCAATAGACGCCTTTCATAGGGAGAATATTCGTTCATGTTTCAAAATTCTTTATATCACTGTTCTTATGTCTCGAAATTCTATAGTATTGTTTGTACTGTTGTTGCATCATTGATAAGGATCGAGCAAGAGATAGGAGAGCATAAACGCCCGGAAGTAATAGACTACATTGAGAATAACTTGGTGTCTTTCACATTAATTCTTCAAGCTATTTATACAATCACAAGACTTGGTTCTTACGACATAAGACTTGATTCTCAAGATATTCAATTTCCTAATATAACTCACAACTTAAAGTGTATATCTCCTAAATATAGACTCTCATTTATTATTCCCTATTACCCTCCCTCAAGATGGAGCATGTAGAACACGAATGCCCATCTTGGACAAAGAAAATTTAAACTAAGCTTTCCCTAACACTTTTCGGTCCTCCGTAGTTTCAGGACATTTCGGTCTCATCTTGGTAGTTTAGGGACATTACGGTCCTCTTCATAGTTTAAGGACGTCACGGTCCCCTTCATAATTTTTGGACATTACGGTCCCAATGGAAGTTTAAGGACATTACGGTCCCAATCATAGTTTTTGGACATTGCGGTCCCAATGGAAGTTTAAGGACATTCCGGTCTCAATCGTAGTTTTTGGACATTTCGGTCCCCTTCGGAAGTTTAAGGACATTACGGTCCCAATGGAAGTTTAAGGACATTACGGTCCCCTTCGTAGTTTTAGGACGATTTCGGTCCCATTCTTTAGACAACTCATAGGATTTTAACCCACTATTGTTGTTCTTTCTCTCATCACCTCTCGGTGATCGCTTCTCTTTCTTCACAATTTTATTATTGTTTCTTCTTCTTTTTCTTCACCCAATGTTCCATTAACGCTTTTGCTGCGGAAACGGTCAAAATTTTGTTCACAAACATCCAGGCATTTAAACAAACACCTTGCCTGCACTTTTCTATTTCCAAGATATACATGTCTTTCCTAGTCATCCCAACTTCCGGAAACGTGTTTCTAGTTACAGCCAAACCCATTAACAATGGCAGCATTCCATCCATCAACCGTTAATCATGACTGCCATCAATCATTTCTATGTTTGAAACTCGAGCTCTTCCTTCTATCCGCCATGGATTCAAAAAATCAACTCAAATCCTTACCATATCCGAGCTACAGATTCACGTCCCTCTTGGTTTCAGAACTCTCTCGCAACAGACTTGCTTTCTTCTTTTTTTCTAATCTAGACAAAATCCTTCTCATCTGTTTAAACAGACTCTTGACTTTCATCATTCGACTTCAATATCGAGATCCAACGGTGGTGACGAAGACGTCCTGTCTAAGTCTTCTCTGCGTTTCCAAAACCAAAACCACCATAAACACATAAACACAAGCCTGTCAATGAATGATCACATCTATCTCCATCTTCATTGTCTGCGCAACTGCTCAATCTTCATAAATAACAGCACAACGTCTTCTTCAACTCATCAGAACTTCACAGCGTTTTTTTTTTTTTTTTTCCTTCAATCAAAAACTATATTCATAACTTTACATGGAGCTTCTCTGATCCCGTGTTCTTCTGTATCTCGCCAGAATTCGGAAACCCTATTAGTTGTCACTGGTTTGCTATAAACTTTAGAACAACATCCACCATCTTTTGTTAGCTCCGAACCATAACAAAACTCAAACTCAGATTCTCACAAACCCAAGTTTCCTAAGTCTCATCAATCAACCACCGGTAGTCCAACAAAATCAACGGCAGTAACTCTTTCCTTCTTGACTCAAATTCACGTCATAACCCTTGTTCCGACTTGTGCCCTTGGTGAAAACACGACTTGACAGACAACAAGTCTTGGAGCAGCAACATAAGACTGCCTTCTTCTTGCATATTCTTTTTTTTTCCGTTAACTCATTACCTAAACACTAAAGTGAAAACTCCCTGACATTCTCTCCCTCTCCTCTCTCCCTCTCACCTTGCTCTGGTACCATGATAAGGATCGAGCAAGAGAGAGGAGAGCATAAACGCGCGGAAGCAATAGACTACATTGAGAATAACTTGGTGTCTTTCACATTAATTCTTCAAGCTATTTATACAATCACAAGACTTGGTTCTTACGACATAAGACTTGATTCTCAAGATATTCAATTTCCTAATATAACTCACAACTTAAAGTGCATATCTCCTAAATATAGACTCTCATATATTATTTCCTATTAATCATGTTTCCTCTTTGAAACTCCATGACTTAATTAGAGGCATGATGGAGTAGAATTTTAACAAATTCAATCATGTTTCTCAACATGTATACTGCTCATGAATGCCACATCCACGGAAAGTACAGTGGTACACACACGCACACACTCAATCACGGTTAGCTCCCACCAGTCAATCTCAAGAATAATGAAACTTATCACCACAAATCTACAACCCCAAGCGAAAAATGGATAACACTACCTGCAGCTTCTGTGACAAGTTGTAACTAAATGCATATTGTTTTAGCTTGGCGTTTTAATACTTCAGAACAACCGAAATATTAATTTTTTGTTGATTGGTTGGTTATGTAGAAGGTGCAGGACTGGGAAGGGCAAGTTAAAATTGTAACACCCCGAGTTCCGGACCAGGGTCAAACCCGTATGGAGATCCGAACTCGAAGCGTTACGGGTCGGAAAGAGACTTAAAGTTTATTTTTATACTAAACATAATTAAAACTTTATATACATGAGTTGATTCATATGAATTTACTAAACATATCTAACAACATTTTAGTTGAGATTTACATTTCAAGTAATACAATATAATCACTAAGCAACTCATTCTAAGCTTTTATTGCGACGACTCGATAAATGTTTGCAAGGATGTCAATTGGGGTGAGATGATGACTCAATAGAATGCATTCCCAATTCTCCAAAGATGCGCAAACATAAACATTTTATCAAGCAAAAACATATAACAAGAACGCATTACAACTTCAACGAATCAATGATATATTCAAGAATCACAATACCTCAATATTTTCGATAACTTATCCAATCTAAAATTGAGTCTATGAGTTCACAACATTAATGTTATTATCAAGAAATCATCCATTTAGGATCAACTCAACAATTCACATCAACAATATTGTTTTCAACAACTCATTCATTTAAGTTTTCACACGCCATTCACATATTAATATTGTGACTAACAAACTATGAGTTTACAATACCACAAAATTGTCAACATGCCATTCATCAATGATTCAACACATATATTCACGCATAAATATAGTCACAGAGAAACCATGAGTTCACTAATCACCCATTTGGGATTTAACACATCAATTCACAATTTAATATTGTCATCACAACAAGTAACCATGAGGTCATATTAATATCAACAATACTTTCGACAAATCTACCAATTTAGGTTTTAACAGTTGAGTTCACGGTACGAATGTCCTTGGTTCGTACACCCACCTATCGTTTATCTCGCACGGACGACCTCCATCGATGGTCGAGAACAAAAGTTCCTATGGGGATCATACCCATTTGCTCTCGGGAATCATTACCCGTTTCATTCACACAGTCACGAAAACCTTGGTTCGTACACCACCTATCGTTTATCGGCACGGACGCCCGCCATCGATGGTCTGGAAACACAAGTTCCCATGGGGATCATTACCCATTTAACTCTCGGGGATCATTACCCGCCATTAACATGAAACATGTTTCATATAATGGTAAAACATGAACTCATTTCCTTTTTATAAATCATTTTCACAAACAACACAAGCAATCATGGCTTAACAACATGAATTTCATTCAAGCATTTAATCAAACACACTAACTGCAATCACATTACATTATATGTTTCATGGTGATAACTTTATCTGATCATCCTCAAATTTTACAGGAACATTCTTGACAAATGATTATACAACATATCCAAAATTCACACCAAACCAACGGTTCAAACAAAAGATGTTGAATTTATAATGACAACATAAAAACTGGGCAGATTACATGTTGTTACCAAACAATTCATGATAAATTCATAACAACCTTAAATTGACCCAATCCAAATCACACTGAAAGATAAGATGTTTATCTACAACTTTTATTAAGACCTCAAATCCTTTTAAAACCATTAAGACTTCCTAAGAACATCAAAATCACAGCAAGGCGAAACTGTCCAGAAATTCAGAAACTATCACCCAATTTCAAACAAACATTCAACGGTGAATTTACATTGGAAAATTCTCAAATTTTAACAAGAGATACTCAATCATGTTTAATATCAATTAGAGAAGCCTGATCATCAAAAAGAGGCACGTATTTATTCGAATAAATCACTGAATCATTACAATACAAAATCATATAAAGTAAACACCAAAGAAAAACACCTAAAGAGAAAAGGGTTTCACATTCTACCTCAATTCCATTGATTCTCCACTGATTTTCCTAGCTCCAAATCATCTTCTTCATATCCATAGCTTTTGGTTTTCTCCCTTCTCTTATACCTTTCTCCCTATTTATATTTAACTTAATTGTTTTATTTATCTTTTCATTTCCCTTGTAATTTTCTTTAATTATTAAAGTTAATTAGGTAACTATATTTCCACCTAGATTTTCTAGTTCAAGCAACCCACCTAGGTTAAGGCAAAAGAAACGATCTAAATCACATGGTTCGCTAATTTGGGTATAACCCGACCCGAAACCGTAAGTTAAAATACAGGGTATTACATTGTACCACCCTTAAAAGAAATTTCGTCCCGAAATTTAGAAAATACTACAACCTAAAAATTCACATAGTATAAATAGTATAGTACACACAACATGCCAATTCAATCCAACTAACAATTAACAATTCACATGAATTTCACACAAAGTCATAATAAGACTACTAAAATCAAGCAAGCAATATCACACTCAAATCAGACAAGCATGCATTGCAACATCCGAAACAATTTATTTACGGTCCCATTCAAGATCTAAAGCCTAGAGCTCGATACCAACTTGTAACACCCGAGTTCCGGACCGGGGGTCAAACCCGTATGGAGATCCGAACTCGAAGCGTTACGGGTCGGAAAGAGACTTAAAGTTTATTTTTATACTAAACATAATTAAAACTTTATATACATGAGTTGATTCATATGAATTTACTAAACATATCTAACAACATTTTAGTTGAGATTTACATTTCAAGTAATACAATATAATCACTAAGCAACTCATTCTAAGCTTTCGCTGCGCGACTCTGATAAATCTGCAAGGATGTCAATTGGGGTGAGATGACAGCTCAATAGAATGCATTCCCAATTCTCCAAAGATGCGCAAACATAATCATTTTATCAAGCAAAAACATATAACAAGAACGCATTACAACTTCAACGAATCAATGATATATTCAAGAATCACAATACCTCAATATTTTCGATAACTTATCCAATCTAAAATTCAGTCTATGAGTTCGCAACATTAATGTTATTATCAAGAAATCATCCATTTAGGATCAACTCAACAATTCACATCAACAATATTGTTTTCAACAACTCATTCATTTAAGTTTTCACACGCCATTCACATATTAATATTGTGACTAACAAACTATGAGTTTACAATACCACAAAATTGTCAACATGCCATTCATCAATGATTCAACACATATATTCACGCATAAATATAGTCACAGAGAAACCATGAGTTCACTAATCACCCATTTGGGATTTAACACATCAATTCACAATTTAATATTGTCATCACAACAAGTAACCATGAGGTCATATTAATATCAACAATACTTTCGACAAATCTACCAATTTAGGTTTTAACTTTCGACAAATCTACCAATTTGAGTTCATTGAGACGAATGTCCTTGGTTCGTACACCCACCTATCGTTTATCGGCACGGACAGCCTCCATCGATGGTCAGGAACAAAAGTTCCTATGGGGATCATACCCATTTGCTCTCGGGAATCATTACCCGTTTCATTCACAGTACGAAAACCTTGGTTCGTACACCACCTATCGTTTATCGGCACGGACAGCCGCCATCGATGGTCGGGAAACACAAGTTCCCATGGGGATCATTACCCATTTAACTCTCGGGGATCATTACCCGCCATTAACATGAAACATGTTTCATATAATGGTAAAACATGAACTCATTTCCTTTTTATAAATCATTTTCACAAACAACACAAGCAATCATGGCTTAACAACATGAATTTCATTCAAGCATTTAATCAAACACACTAACTGCAATCACATTACATTATATGTTTCATGGTGATAACTTTATCTGATCATCCTCAAATTTTACAGGAACATTCTTGACAAATGATTATACAACATATCCAAAATTCACACCAAACCAACGGTTCAAACAAAAGATGTTGAATTTATAATGACAACATAAAAACTGGGCAGATTACATGTTGTTACCAAACAATTCATGATAAATTCATAACAATCTGAAATTGACCCAATCCAAATCACACTGAAAGATAAGATGTTTATCTACAACTTTTATTAAGACCTCAAATCCTTTTAATACCATTAAGACTTCCTAAGAACATCAAAATCACAGCAAGGCGAAACTGTCCAGAAATTCAGAAACTATCACCCAATTTCAAACAAACATTCAACGGTGAATTTACATTGGAAAATTCTCAAATTTTAACAAGAGATACTCAATCATGTTTAATATCAATTAGAGAAGCCTGATCATCAAAAAGAGGCACGTATTTATTCGAATAAATCACTGAATCATTACAATACAAAATCATATAAAGTAAACACCAAAGAAAAACACCTAAAGAGAAAGGGTTTCACATTCTACCTCAATTCCATTGATTCTCCACTGATTTTCCTAGCTCCAAATCATCTTCTTCATATCCATAGCTTTTGGTTTTCTCCCTTCTCTTATACCTTTCTCCCTATTTATATTTAACTTAATTGTTTTATTTATCTTTTCATTTCCCTTGTAATTTTCTTTAATTATTAAAGTTAATTAGGTAACTATATTTCCACCTAGATTTTCTAGTTCAAGCAACCCACCTAGGTTAAGGCAAAAGAAACGATCTAAATCACATGGTTCGCTAATTTGGGTATAACCCGACCCGAAACCGTAAGTTAAAATACAGGGTATTACAAAAATCATGGGTGTGCAGTTTCAAGATACGGGTAATGGGAAGTTTGATTTTTGTGATTTGTCGTGTCAGCTGTTATGAAAACCAATTATCAAAAACAAATATCATGGGAAGAGCAAGCTTATGAACCTAGAGGTGATCTCCAGTCAAGTAATTGAGTTAGCAGAAAAGGACAAGGCTAACTAGCTCTAGCAGTCTTTTGTTATTCTTATATATCCCTCGAATATTTGATATCGTATCTGATGAAATTTCCATGTTCCATCTAATTACAGTATCAATTAAGCACGAAAAGGTGTTAATCAACCCTGGAACTATTCTTTGAAAATTGAGCTGTAGATGACAAAATCTGCATTAATTCCTGTTGAAGAAATATTTTATCTTATTGGTCAGAAAATTGCAAAATTATCAGGTATTGTAGTCTTGGATATGGTACGACCTTTTAAGCCATCAGTCAATATGTACTTGATACGTCATGTGACAAATTAGGTGATAGAGTACTAACTGAATACAGGCACTGCAACAGGGGACACATACCACGAGAACATTGCTTCTTCTACTAGGTTGGTATTTTATGCTTCTCTTAGCAAGTAGTCTTATGGAATATGATGGTCTAAGTACTTCTTATGGAATGACATGTATACAACTATTGTTATAAACCTTAGTTTCCGAACGAGCATTTTTCTATTTTGAGAATTAGAAAACTTTTTCAAGAAGTGTTAGTAGACACACGTTCGAGATTTATCAAGATTTGATGATCATCATATGTTTTAACCATCACCTATATATCTGTGTTGATGATTGTGAACTCGAGTTGGCCAAAATTTTAAGACATCTAAAGTATTAATATGCACATATTGTCCGGACTAAATAACCTCTATTTTCAAGTTGAGAAGAGATTATTTGTCAAAATAAATCAAGAAAGAAATTCTTTGGATAAAGTAGTTGTATCTCATTTGTGTACTGGATTGAATTCCCAAATTTTTTATAACCCTATATGATTTTTTACTTTTTTATTATTGGATAATTTTGAAAAATTTGAATTATGGAGCAAATTCAGAAATTTAGTTGTGCTAAATCTTTAGATGAAAAAAATGACCCATTTTTTTTTTCATACACGTAGAAAATGTATGATACATGGTTAATATGGTTGTAGGAACCTAATCTCCCTTTCTAAGAAAATAAAAATATATTATAAACTAACATAAATATAAGTTCATCGTTTATTTTCGGCTGAAGGTGGATATCCAAATTATTGTCAGATGTTTTTTATTATGACCGAATTTGTCAAGAGTGCTTAATTGTCACATCAGTATGGATGTTGTTCTTTTTATTATCGCATGTTGATGAGTGTTATGCATCAAATTATACTTATGATGTGTTAATTGTTAAAGAAAAAATGGATGAGGGAAAATTTGATTTTTGTGATATGTGAAGAGTCAAGAGTTGTCAAGAATACCAATTATAAAGACCAAGATGCACCAAGTTCGAGAATTATATCATTTTACAAGGAATTATATTTCTCATGAATCGAAATGAAATTCATTGTTGTTTAGGAACCCAACATCAAAGTTACTGATCCCTGAATATTAATTTGGCAATGCAAGGTTGCACTTATCAAAGGTATCTGACCATGAATTCAGGGAAACAACTTCAAATTAGACGGTTGTTCTCTTCGAATAGATTTTCTGGATTGATTTTAAAATTTTTAACTTATTGCTTTCAGATTCTTCTATTTTATGCTCTAGAGAATAGGAAAATACTATTATTAATTCTTCATTTGTTCTTTTCAAACCACACTTGCATGTTCTAATTTGTTAGATAAAAATGCTCATCATCATCCACGTAACTCACATTATACTTTTACTGCCATTAACTTTATAAATCAATGATCACCATTTAATTATCCAGGAAGCAACAAATAAAAAGCACACCAAGATAAATATTTTGGAAATCATTATGGTGATACCTAGATAATATAAACCGAATTATATCAATGAGATACCCGGATAAGTATGTTAACAGTACTTTAAAGTATTTTCATGGAACATAAATACCAATGAATACGTGATGCATGACACTAACCAGAGGTTGAGTCGGGGCCGTGAGGCCGCGGTGATACCTAGTATAGGAGAGAAAAATATAAGAAGTAGCCGCACTTGGTAGTATTCTTAGGTTTTGGGTGAATAGATTTATTAGAAGAGATCTATTAAGAAGAGATCGGTGGTGGTAAATGTCAAATTGACTGATTTTTCTCAATCATGGTTTAGTCAATTACAATTTAATTAAGTTATTCTGTTGTTTTGTTTTAGGAACTCAGTGAAAGCAATTCTTCCTAAGAGGAGGAAATTTGACTCGGGCGTTGTTGAGGCAAGTTTGCTTTTGTTTCTTGTTAGGGCAGACATGAGATTTAATTTGGGTAATCTTGATTAATTGGATTTAAAGAGTATAGTATATATATGTATATAGGATCCTTAACGCGCAACACGGATTTCTCTCTCCTCTAGTAAAGCGATTTCCGTCATAGGGAAAAAGAAAATTATCGGCACCTCTGCTGCTCAGATCAGCTTTGAAATGAGCAGTACCAATCTCTAATATTCTCTATTAGAGCAAGTCTTATGGTGGAATCCATCCATCTTCCAACTTCCACGCCACCTCAGCACTTGGAATTATGGATGGAAGCGCAAGTGTAATGGTGGAATAGTATAAACGATAATCTTAATGGAGCTAAGCTCCATTCTTAATAGCGCTAAAAAAACGTTATTCTTAATGGAGCTAAACGCCAATCTTATTAGCGTTTTTTTTCTTAGCCGTTAGATTCTCAACAACTCAGTTTAAATCTACGGATAAAAAAAAAACGCCAATCTTAATGGAGCTAAGCTCCAATCTTATTAGTGTTTTTTTTTCTTAGCCATTAGATTCTCAACAACTCAGTTTAAATCTACAGATAAAAAAAAAATGCCAATCTTAATGGAGCTAAGCTCCAATCTTAATAGCGTTTTACTCTATTCTTATTAGCGTTTCTTGTCCTCTACCGCGCCATTCTTATTAGCGTTCAACGCTATTGTTATTTGCATTTTTGATGGATTCCACGCGCCATTCCACCAAACCGTGGAACCTTGCTTGGATTTTGTGTGGAAAACACCAACTTGGAAGCCATTAGACTTGACATTCAATGGATTTTCCACACTTGGAATAGGTTGGATTCCACCATAAGACTTGCTCTTAGCCTAGAATAATCAATCAGTAAACCTCGACAGAAGAAAGGGGAAAAAGAAAACCCTAACCTCTCCTTTAATTTCATCACCGCCATCAAAACCCTAAATAACCACCATGGATTTAGCAGATTTCATAGGCTAAATCCTCGATTCACCGGCCTTTAGCCTTCAATTAGGTCGCTGATGCTTTTGAAGTGATGATACCCACCTGTACTCATGAAGATTTTAACTTAGTTTATTTTTGTTGCTGCTGAGATTTGGAATTTATATAGAAGTTTATCTCGGATCTGATCTTCAACAACAACTCCCTCTAATTCCCTCTGATCCTGGTCTCCAGCTCCACTTAGCTATTACGAATTTGAGGTAAATCTCAGTTTGTTTATTCCTCAACCTCATCTAATCTGGAAAGTAGGAGAAATATTTTTCTGATGATACCCATACTCTTTCAAAACCCCTTTAGGCCTAAACCTGATCTTATATCTTCAGTTGTTTTCGATCTTTTTCTCGATTTCCATTTGTCGCTGTCTGTTTTTGTAAACCTTTTGCATCTGCTTCTTTGCATTCCAAAAATGGTTCTCAGCCGTTCCTAGGCTAGTAAAGCCCCTATTAGAAGTTGTTTTCCTCTCTGAACTTGTTTTAAGAGGTTGAAAGGCAGTTTTCAATCAAACCACCAGTTTAGTTTCGGCCCTAAGTTTTGTTTTGTTTGTGTCGTTGGGACAACAATATTAAGCTTAACTAGGGGTGCAAAGAATGCCCGGAAGCCTTCGGCCTGCCATGTACCGCCCGGGTCCGAAGGAGCCCATGGGCGCTCGATAGCCTGTCACGGGCTAGCCCGGCCTGCCCGATAATTATACGTGGGCGAACCCGGGTTTTTGTTCAAATATTGGAGTCCAGCCTGTTAGCCTGCCCGATAGCCTGTTTAGTTACCCGGCCTGCCTGACTGCCAATAGTCTCGAATAAAGTTTTCTACTAGTGTGATGGATTTATCAAGAACTTAAATTTCATGTGGACAATTTATTGGGGTTAGAGAAAATTCTGAATTACATTTCACAGTAATGAATATGAATTGCTTGAACTATCATTTGAACGAGTTACAGATATATCATCATTCATCAAGCCAAAAAAAAAAACATATATACTTTAAAATTTTGAATTATCTCTTGGGCCCGAGGCCTGCCTGGCCCGACTTGGCCTGGCCTGTATTATTTCACGGGTATGGAAGGGCCATGGGAATTAAATTTTTGTTATTGCCCGGCCTGGCCTGTTAAACTTAATGGGTAGTAAGGACTACAAGCCCGTCCGGCCCGGCCTGTGCTATAATCGGGCTTGGGCTGGCCTGCCCGGCCCGATGTACACCGCTAAGCTTAACCTGGGTATCTAAGGAAAATAGCAGCATCAATTTTCATTCTTCAGCACTTAATCTCTCGTCTGCACCAAAAAAAGGGTACCCTGTCATCAGACATCAATTGCCAATTGCAGCTAGATTTGTAGTTCTCTTCTACAGCTTCACGATCCTAATTCATTATATGCCATCTCTGGTGATTTACTGATAAATCCCGAAGCAAGTTGCTCTAGAAGCCTGATAACCTTGGTCCTCTTTGATAAGTATAGATTCAACTGCAGTGTATCGACCAAGAAGAAATATATTTGAGAACATGCAACATAATAATTCCCCCAAGGATGGAATCCATGAGTAACTGATTATATCACAGCTTCAGAATTTCTTTTTATCTTAATTGCAGCAGCAACAACCACAAAACCTAATGTTATGCGAATGGGCCGGTGAACTCGAATCCTCTACTCACTTTTTAATCTCAGTTTCATTGTCTTTTACTTTAATGTGAATTTGTTTTCCCCTTTCAATTACAGTAGTGTAGTCTAGTTTGAGTCTGTAATTCCTTTTGCTCCTATATTTCAGTCTCTAGTTATGTTTTTAGTAAAATTATTAGTAGTTGTAATCTCTATGTTTTCTGGTAACCACCACCTGATGGATCAAGACGGAAAAAAAGGAGATAGACAGGTAATGTTCGGGCAGTATAACCTAGCATTTGGACGCAGATGCATGACTAGAACCTTCAATTAAGCGCATTGGATACCTCTTCCATCAACTAATCTCTTATGGACTCAGTCGTGTCCGTCAAAAGTACAACTTTTCTTGTGGAAAGCATTGAACGAAGGCCTTCCGACCTTCGACTCCAACATATCACCCCGATGCAATCCTGAAATGAAGACTGCTGCTCACGCTCTGCTCCTCTGCTTTGCTACTTTAGATTCATGCCATATCATTCAAATTGTAACTGATGAATCTTTGGGTATCATATACCCTCATGTAATAGTCTTTTAATTAGATTAATGCAATTCATGCTTCAAAAAAAAAATCTATATAGGATCAGGTGCTAAACGGTTTGGTTGTGTTGTGAATATATATAAATCTCGTAAATTTATCATGGCCGACTATCGATAGGTAGTTTGATCACTGCATCTCGTCCTTTTCATGTATTTGTCTATATCGATCTGCCTATTCTTACTAAGTTAGCTAGTCCTCTCTCTGGAATTTGTTTTGTTTGAATTCATTGCACGTTGATTTATGAATGAGCTGTAGGAATTAGTGTGCAACTTAAAATATATACTAGCTCAGCCAGGGTTAGCGATGAAGAGGAGGTGAAGTAAACTTTTTTTTTTAATACGAAAAGAGAAATTTTATTTCATTTAAAAAGCATTAGACAAAAGAGTTTCATCTGAATCTAAAACCTCAGTAAGCCAAGGGGGCATATTATGATGTCATTCCTGATTAGAAATAAAAGAAAGTGCTTTTTTCGCAATTGAATCAGCGACATTATTTCCTTCACGATGGACAAAAGTGCATTTCCATGTGTTAAAATTATTAAGCAAATAGATTATATCTTGTATGATTGTAGCATTGGTCCATTTGATCGCTCCCCTGCTTCAATTTATTGCATTCACCACTCTCTGACTATCACCTTCTAGATGCAGATTCAGAAATCCCTTTTCCTTTGCCCACGCCACTGCTTCAAATGCTGCCAATGCTTCAGCTTGCTCTGGGTTCATTGCTGAAGTACATTTTCCTCAATCTCCATTGCTTGTACCTGACACATCACGGCTAATTAGTCCAATGCCTGTCAATCCATTAAACTTACAGTAACTAGCATCAAAGTTAACTTTGATGTCATTATTTCCAGGTTTTTTCCAAATCTTTTGTTGAATTAGAGATACATTATCTCTCCTCCCTGTAGGTTGGGCTATCAGTATTCTTTGCCAGTCAGCCATATGATTCTTAACACCTGTAACAATTGAATCAGTATTGATCTGTTCATTTTCAAATATAACACTACATCGTAGTTTCCATACATGCCACATAGTAAAGCAGATGTTATGAAATTGGTTAATATTCTTAGGCCTATTTTTAGGATCTTTGTCAAACCAAGTTTTCATCCATTCATGCATATTTTTACCTTGAAGCAAATGCACACAATTGATATCAATGTTAGACAAGACAGAAGTGAAAACATTGCACTCAAGAAAAATATGCTGGCTAGTTTCTAAGTGGACATTACAGAGAGGACAATCTACTTGGTTGTGAGAAGTGTACCTAGAGGTTTTGTCTCTAGTTGGGAGGCACTGGTGCAGAAATTTCCACATGAAGTGTTGTACTTTTAAAGGTAGCTTGGTTTTCCAAACAGATTTCCAATCTATAACATCACTATTTACCGGCCTAGCTTGGGTAGAGTCTAGAATGACTCTATAGGCAGTTTTAACAGAGAAGTTACCATTCTCATCCGGTTTCCACCTAAGTTTATCTTTGCCTTGAATGGGAATTCTAATGTTTCTTATAGCAGCAACAGTATCCCTATCAAATAAGGCTTCTAAGGTATTAATATTCCAACTATTTGTTACAGGGTCTATTAACTGCGAGACTGTACTAACATTGGAAGAGATAAAATTAGATTTTGGTGAGCCATTTATGGAGGGTATCCAGGTATCCTTCCATATACTAATGTCTGTACCGTCTCTTATCTGCCAACAGTAGAACTTTTTGATGATATCTATCCCATCACAGATGCCTTTCCAAACCCAAGATCCATTCCTAGACAAAGCACAATTCAACGGATTTAAACCATGGAAATATTTATGACAAAGAAGAAGAGCCCAAGGGGCTTCAGGGTCTTCAAGCATCCTCCAGGCTAATTTAGCTAGGAGTGCCTGATTTAGAACATCAGATTGCCTTATGTTCAAACCTCCCAAATCTTTTGGGAGACCAACATGATTCCATTTTTTACTAAAAATACCTTTCTCACCTTGCTTTTTATTCCACCAGAAGTTTCTCTGGATAACATCCATTTGCTCAGTGATTTTCTTTGGCATAGGGAAAACAACCATATTATGGCTAGCAATAGTCCCTAAAACAGATTGTGTGAGGGTAGTCTTACCTGGTTGAGCAATGTATTTAGACTGCCAAGGAGAAAGTCTTTCATCAAACCTTTCTAACAAAGGAGCAAAGGACTCAGCTTTGTTTTTCTGGAGCAAGAGGGGCACCCCTAGATATTTGTCCTGCAAAGCCATTCTTTTGATATTCAAAATATTTGAGATTTCAGTCTTAATATTGTTTGGAACTTTAGGACTAAAAGCTAATCTAGATTTCTCAAAATTCACAGACTGACCTGAGTATTTACTAAAACTATCTATGATACTAGATATATGTTTAGCTTCACAAGGATTAGCTCTAGCAAATAATAAGCAATCATCATCAAAGAATAAGTGACTTACAGCAGGGCTATTCTTAGTGACAGTACGACCATGTATTTCATTATTTTTCTCAGCAACAAAAAGATTTCTAGACAAAGATTCCATACATAGTATAAAAAGATAGGGTGATAGAGGATCACCCTGTCTTAATCCTCTTTGAGGTTTATACATGTCACCCGATGACCCATTCAACGAGATTGAGGTTGAGGCAAGTGGTAATGCATTGACTTACTAAATCACACCAATCATTGGAGAAACCTAAACTTTTTAGGCTATCAATCACAAAATTCCACTCTATCCTATCAAAAGCTTTACTCATATCAATTTTTATGGCCATCCAGCCTTTCATGCTTTTTGTCTTTTTCATGGTATCAATTAACTCATGTGCCATGACAATATTATCAGTGATTACCCTACCGGGAACAAAAGCAGATTGGAATGGGGAAATAAACTTGTTTAACAGAGGTTTTAATCTGGTGACTAGCAATTTGGATATTATCTTGTAACTCACATTACAAAGACTAATGGGTCTGAAGTCCACAACAGTAAAGCAGGACAATTCTTTTTAGGTATAAAAGCGGTGAAATTGTGATTAAGTTGTTTGAGATGTTTAGAATGAAAGAAAGCTTGAACCATGTTCACTATATCCTCACCTACTGTTGGCCACATGTTCTGATAAAATCCCGGAGGAAATCCATCAGGTCCAGGGGTGGTCCATGGGTGCATGCTAAAGACAACATTTCTTATTTCATCATGAGTAGGGGTAGCAATTAGCATAGAATTTTCATCATCAATAATGCAAGGCAAGACAGTATTGAAATAATCATTAGCAACAGGAGTAATAGTAGATCTACTCATGTTAAAGAAATGATCCTTGAGGTTATTAGCTATTTCCTTTCTATCAGTGAGCCAAATCCCCATAGAATTCTGCAGAGAATCAATATTAATTCTTTTTTTCCTAAAATTAACCTTTTGATGGAAATAGGTTGTGTTCCTTTCTCCATCCCTTAGGTCTTGATCTTTATTTCTTTGTCTCCAAAAGTCTGCCTCTATGTCATACCATTGATTTAATTTGCATTTAAGTTCCTCAATCATTGCATTATCATCACTGCTATTCCTCAAGGACAAACACTCTATTTGGTCTTTTATTTTGTTTATCTGAGTTGTTATGTTTCCAAAACTAACATAATTCCATTTCCTGAGTTCTTGCTTGGTGTTATACAAGGATTTTGTGACCCTAAAAGCATGAGAGCCTCTATCACTAGTTTTCCAGCTTTTCTCAATTATATTCTTACAATTACTATCTCTAAACCAAGCTTTATTCAGCCTAAATGGTTTATGAGTGTCATTTTGCATTTTAGAAGTTACAAGCAAGATAGGGCAATGGTCTGAAGCTAAAGGAATAAGGTGATAAACAACACAAGTAGGAAAAAGATTCAACCAGATATCATTTGCTAGAAATCTATCAAGCCTTTCCAAAATTAGAGCATGTCCTTTCCTTCTATTTGTCCAAGTGTAGGGATTTCCTATAAAATTTATGTTGTGGAGATCATTATTCCTTAATAGCTCAGTATTTTCATCTAGGACAGATTGACTAACAGAGTTTCCACCATCTTTTTCATCTTGAGAAAGCAAAAAATTTAAATCTCCTGCAACAATCCAAGGTAAGTTCATTTGAGTAGCCAAATTATTCATATATTCCCACTGTTCTATTTTTACTTCATGGTCTAGGGCACCATAGATGAAAGATACTAAGGATTGTTTAGATCTAGCATCTAGCTCAACAAGACACTGGATGATGTTAAGTCTGATTTCAGTAATTTGAAGATTTATACCATCTTTCCAAAGAAGACAGAGGCCACCTGAGACACCTATAGGTTCGTGAAAACATATGTTGGGGTACATAATACTATATGTGTATTGTTTCATTTTCTTATTAGTATTTTTAGTTTCTATTAAGAAAATAATGTCAGGATTATTTGATCTTATTAATTCCTTAAGATGTCTCCTAGTGTCTCTATTTCCAAAACCACACACATTCCAAGACAGGATTTTCATATTGCTTATATGATAATGTAAGACTGAAAAACAGTTTAAGCAACTGGGATATGAAACAAAAGAAAGGAAGTTTTTAGAAAAAGTCGGATAAGTGCTTTTGGTTACCTCATTCGCCCCAGTAGTGCCACCAGATTGCTTATCCTTGCATGGGATTATGGCTGTTGTTTGTCTCTCTGGTATGTCCTCATTGATTGTTGCAGGGTTTTCATTGATAGCCTGTTCAGTGCTTCCATTATCCCCTTCAATAAATCTTTGCCTTTTACCTAATCTAGCTTGAGTATCATCAACCCCTATATTAGCTTGGATCTTTAGTTGGACACCATCTTGAGGAGGAACAAAGGGAGCAGTCTTGGTAATTCTTCTAGTCATGGGCTTAGGAGTAATAATAGTATTACCTCTAGTTTGATGATTTTTCTTTATTTTCCCTATTCCACCAAAAGGTAATGGCTTGCCATGTACAGCTTTGACATATTCTGCTGCATCTGGACAGACCATCTTGCAATGGTTTATGATGAAACAATCTTTGCATAACTTATGTGGTTGTTTTTCATAGAAGAACTTTACCCACTTTGTTGTTCCAGCAGCAGTGATAGCTAGAACTCCTCTTCTTAATGGGGTATTGAGTTCAATTTTTACACAAACTTTAACAGGAATTCCCTCAACTGGTATTGCATTAGCTGGCTCAATAGCAAGAACTTCTCCTAGCAGCTTTCCCATTTCTTCCACTGATCTAACATTCATATGCTCAGGCTGCAGGGATTTCAGTTGGATCCAGTACATTTGCTTTGTCCAATCCAAATTTTGATGAATCAACCCTTGAAAGTAATCGAAAAGGATACACAGAAACCCATCAATATTCCATGGTCCTTCTTCAATTATCTTATCCACTGTCTTTTTGTTTTGCAGCTTGAAAATCATCACATTTGTATCAACCTCAATTATCTTAATCTCTTCTGGTGGAATAAAATTCCAAGTGAGCTGAATGCTCCTCTCCACAGCACCATAACCCATTCTCTCTTCATGGATGATCTTTCCTATTAAACAGTAGTCCCATTCTCCACCTTCACCTTCCTCAGTGTCAGGTTCATCTTGCTGAAAAATTATAGAGTCCTCAGCAGCTTTTAGAGATAAAGTTGCTTGTCGAAACTTCATAGCAAGATCAGACACTTCGGCATTAGAGCTTGATTCAATAACTCCCTTGGAACTGCTTGCAGCCATTTTTTTGATTGAAGGGAATTGGAAAAAGTGTTTGGTGAAGTTATAAGATTTAGGGTTTATATCATAGTGAGGTAAATTAGGGTTACTGAAAATAGCTAAGGTAGGATATCCCTGGGAATTAGGTAAACAGATATTTTTGGATGTAGTTGAAACAGAAATGGAAAACATATGAGCTGTAGTTGACCAAAACATGAGGAGGGCTAATCGAAATTCAGATCTGTAACGGGTTTTCCTCTTACCATACCAGCGATTCACATAACTGACTCGTTCCTTGATTGAATCGAAGATGAACATCACTTCTTCAATGAAAACTCTGCCAAAATTGAGGACTTCCGAGAAGACAATGGCTTCAACAAGCACTAGAAAAACAACAACAAACGCACTAATCACCATATGATACCAGGCCAACGCCATTTTTGGATAAACAATCTGTAAACACAAGGGGCGAAATTAGAAATCAGTTAAACATTTTAGATAAAATGAAATTCGAAATTGTAAAAAGAAAAGAAGGAAACGTAAAACAAAAGATTGAATCAAACAATTAAGAACATGGGTTGAAGGTAGATGAGAAAATCCTGATTTGAATTCTGACTTATTGATTCATCAAAAGTGTTAGATTAGAAATGATTTGAAAAATGAGTTGAATCGGTTTTCGCCCGATTTGCAGAGAAGAGAGAGTATTGGAGGTGAAGTAAACTGACAGCAGAGATTTATGGTGGATGCATGGCGTAGCATAGGGTAGGCGAGCTAGCGAACCGCCTAGACCCCCAGCCGAATGTAAGGGCTCACATCGTAGCATAAAATGAATTCTGGGCTTATTGTTAACAACCCAATAAGGTTTATTATTTTTTTGTTTTTATTATAGGCCCAACATCTATTTTTGAAAGGATTTTCTTTTTTTTTAACTATGTTCTTACTATTTTTCTTTTCTCTGTTATTGTTAATTGAACATTCAGGGATTGTTTCCAGTCCCCCATTAGAGCAAGTCTTACGGTGAATCTAACGTATTTCAAGATCGGAGGAATGTCAATTCTTATGGTTTACAAGAGGGTGTAATCTACACGTTTTCCAAATCATGTTACATGATTTCTCGGAATGGTGGGTGTAATCTCTACATAATTCAATTAAATTACATAAATTAAAATATTTAAAATTTGGAATTACAGCATTCGAATACCAAGAATTAAATATTTAAATTAAATTACATTTGAACCAATAAACTTAAAAGCTTGATTAATTTTCATCAATTAAAAGGAGAACACAAATTAGCTTGCTTTTCTTCGGATTCTCAGAAACTGAATTGATTAAATTCCTATAGATTCCTCTAGAGATTCCTTCTAAAGGTATGCAGAATCTCTAGAGATTCCTCTAAAGTAATTGAAGTATACCCAAGCACAAACCTTTTAAAGGTTTCTCTAGAGATTCCTTATCAACCCAAGCACAAACCTTTTAAAGTAATTGAATTGATTAAATTCTTGATGGTGAGAAATCAAAAGGGTAAGAACTAGAGTTTTTTCTCTTTTAGAGTAGAAGAAATAAAGAAAGTGTTTGAGTGAGTTTTGAGAAGAAAAAAATGCATAGGAGAGTCAGTCGACTTACGATATAGAAAACAGTATAAACACGATTTGGAATAGCGTTAAACGCTATTTAGAATAGCGTTAAACCGTTGACCAAGTCGAGCACGATTCTGTTTAGCGTCTCTTGTACAATATTTTGTTTAGCGTTAAGTGCTGTTATGATTGGAGTTTTTGTAAATCCATCACAAGACTCAAGTTTCTATGAACAATTCCAAATACCGAGCTGGTACGGAAAATGAAAAATAAAATTTTTCTACCATAAGACTGTTAGTATTTCTGAATAAGTCTTAACTAGACCAAGTCGTAGTTGTTAGTAGTGCTTAGTTTGTTTCCTAGTATTACGCCATTATTAGCTAGTATAACGTTGTTTCTGTTAGCACGATAGTTAGTGCTCAAACACCTATAAATAGGTGAGTTCTTTCCTTGATTATGTATCTCGAAGATAAGCAATAATACAAGTATCTTCTTCTTCATTTCTCTGTGTGCTCGAGAATTGGTTTGATATCCAATATCGCATCAGGCGCTAGGTGGTCATAAAGTGTTTGTTTTTATTCTGTGTGAGTTTTTCTTGTCATTGTTGTGAGAGTGAGAGTGATAGTTGAGTAGCTATCAAGAATGACGTCTGAAACTTTGTGCAACCTGCAATTCCTCGTTTTGATGGTCACTATGATCATTGGAGCATGTTGATGGAGAACTTCATAAGATCCAAGGAGTTTTGGCATCTTATTGAGGATGGTGTTAATGAACCCAGGTTAATAGGGTTGCGAACTAGCTTTGACTCGAAAACAAGTTGAAGTTAGATAAAGAAAGGTTACAAGATCTAAAGGTGAAGAGCTATTTGTTCCAAGCAATTGATAGGTCAATCTTGGAAACAATCTCGACAGGAGTTCTTCCAAAAGCAACTGGGATTCGATGACGAAAAGGTATCAAGGAACAGGAAAAGTTAAGAGAGCTTACTTACAAGCATTAAGGTCAGACTGGGAAGTTCTGAGAATGAAAGCAGGTGAATCTGTTTCTGATTACTTGGCTAGGACGATGCCAATCGCGAATAAGATGCGTAGCCATGGTGAAAAGATGGGCGACGTTGTTATCATCGAGAAGGTGCTGAGATCCATGACGTCGAAGTTCGATTATGTTGTGTGTTCAATTGAAGAGTCAAAAGATATTGATACTCTTTCAATTGATGAGCTAACAAGTTCGTTGATGATTCACGAGCAAAGAATCAATCAACATGAGGTGGTCGAACAAGCATTGCAGCTGCAACACTCCAACTAGGGCAGTCCTTCAAAGAAGAAGGATAAAGGCAAGAAATATGGTGATGGAAATCAAGAGGAGAAAGGAAACAACAACAAAGGGGATCAATCTTTCGACAAGTCAAAAGTGCGATGTCGTCGATGTAAGAGGTATGGTCACTTTAAAGTTGATTGTCGAGTTAATTTATCTAAGAAGAATGGTGAAAGGTCGAATTTTGCAGAAAAAGATGATGACACAGAAATAAGTTTGTTAATGGCATGTCATCACCAAGAGGAGATTGACCATCGAAATGATATGTGGTACTTGGATACAGGTTCAAGTAACCACATGTCCGGAGATGAATCTCTTTTTTGTGATTTAGATGAAACTTTTCAAAGTACTGTGAAGTTTGGAGACAATTCTACTATTGCTGTGAAGGGCATAGGAGACATAAAATTTCAAGCCAAAAACAACACTCAGCATGTCATCTCAAATGTATTTTTCGTTCCTGGTTTGAAGAGCAATCTACTGAGTGTGGGACAACTCCTAGAAAAAGGTTATGAACTCAACCTTAAGGATGGAGTCTGTCGTATTGAAGACCCAAAGAAAGGTTTGATTGCCAAGGTACAAATGACTCGAAATCGTATGTTTCCTTTATTTCGAGACATAATGTTCTTAGTGTTTTTCTAGTATAGTGAAAGATCCATCGTGGTTATGGCATCTTCGCTATGGACATCTAAATTTCAAGGGTTTGAGGCTTCTATATCAAAGAGATATGGTGAAGGGTTTACCTCAAATTGATTTGCAAGAACAGTTGTGTGAAGGTTGTGTTGTTGGTAAACAACACAGAGATTCATTTCCTAAAGGAAGTACATCATGAGCTAAGAGGACGCTGGTGTTGGTGCATACCGATATATGCGGTCCGATCACACCACTGTCAAATGGTAACAAGCGGTACTTTATTACCTTTATTGATGATTTGTCGCAAAACTTGGGTTTACTTTTTGAATGCAAAATCGAAGCTTTTCGGTATTCAAAGAGTTTAAGGTTCTTGTTGAGAAAGATGCGGGGTGTCTCATTAAGATCCTAAGGTCGGATCGTGGCGGTGAATATAAGTCTAATGAATTTTCTGATTTTGTAAGAAAGATGGCATTAAACGGCAATTTACTGGCTTTTACCCCACAACAAAATGGTGTAGCGGAGCGCAAAAACCGTACTATTTTGAATATGGTGCGGAGTGTACTGTATACATCTGGAGTTCCCAAGAAATTCTGGCCTGAAGTTGTGCAATGGAGTGTTTATATTCTGAATAGAAGTCCTACACAATCAGTTATAAACATGACACCAATCGAGGCGTGGAGTGGTGAAAAGCCTCGTGTATCGCATTTGCGGGTTTTTGGTTGTATCGCTTATGCCCATGTACCGAATGAGCGGAAAAAGCTTGATGATAAAGGGGTAAAATGTGTTTTTCTTGGTTATAGTGATGTTTCAAAAGCTTACAAGTTGTTTGATCCTATAACAGAGAAAATTCTCATCAGTCGAGATGTAGTATTTGACGAAAGTCGCTTTTGGGATTGGAATACTAATGATGGTGGAGAGTTCATTCTTCTTGAAAATGAAGATCTTGCGGGAAGTACAAGTCCAGAAATTCATGTTCCTGATACTTCACCTCCAAGCTCACCAGAACCGCAGCACATCGCAACACCAAATGCTCGTACGGAACAAGGTTCTCCATCAAGCTTACCTCCTTCACCTGAGTCAGAAACTTCTCAACCATCTGTTGCAGCATCAAGACCTCGTCGCACAATTAATAGACCTTCTTGGATGGAAGATTATCAACTACAAGTTTCTGGTGATGATTCTTATCAAATTCATTTTGCTTTGTTGGTGCGGCGGTGATCCCGGTAAATTTGGAGAGATCTTTGTTCAAGATCCAAAGTGGCTAGTAGCTATGGATCTTTGAAATCAAAGCGATAGAGAAGAATAATACTTGGGAGTTGATGAGACCTTCAGTATGGTCATAAACCCATTGGTGTTAAATGGGTTTATAAAACGAAGTACAATTCATATGGTGTTATTGACAAGTACAAAGCAAGGTTGGTTGTCAAAGGTTACGCGCAAGAAAAGGGAGTCGACTATGATGAAGTGTTTTCCCCAGTAGCACGACATGACACCATCAAGTTAATTATTTCACTAGCAGCTCATAATTCTTGGCCCATATTTCAGTTAGATGTCAAGTCAGCTTTCTTAAATGGGGACTTACAAGAAACTGTTTATGTGGATCAACCTAGCGAGAAGAAGGTGTATCGACTGAGAAAGGCATTATACGGACTGAAACAAGCTCCACGAGCTTGGTACAGTCGTATAGAAGCGTACTTCCTCAAGATGGGTTTTCAGAAATCTCCTCATGAGCCAACATTATTTGTGCAATACAAACCAAATGGGAAGTTTCGGTGGTGTGTTTGTATGTGGATGACTTAATCTACACCGGTAATGATCGTTTCTTTGTATGAAGAGTTCAAAGCATCGATGATGGCAGAGTTTGAGATGACTGATCTTGGTATGCTTCATTATTTCCTTGGCCTTGAAGTGGTGCAATCAGACAGAGGTACGTTCTTATCTCAAAATAAATATGTTTCGGAAATTTTAAGTAAATTTCAAATGGATGCTTGCAATTCTGTACGTACACCTGCTGAGGTTGGAATGAAGCTGGAGAAAAATTCCAAGGGAAAAGGGTGGACAATACACTATATAAGCAGATTGTGGGAAGTCTTATGTATTTAACGACATCAAGACCAGATATAATGCATCTTTGTTAGTCTCATAAGTCGTTACATGGAAGCTCTCTTTGAAATGCATTTGAATGCGGCGAAGAGAATCCTCCGTTATCCGAAAGGTACTGCTGACCTTGGAATTTTTATGCGAAAGGAACAAAACCAATATTGATTGGTTTTACTTGTGAGTGACTATGTGGAGATCGATGACCGCCGTAGTACATCCGGTTATGCTTTTATGTTAGGATCGGGAGTCATTTCTTGGTGTTGAAGAAGCAACAAGTTGTATCCTTATCAACTACAGAAGCTGAATACATTCTTTGCTTGCATCTTGTGCTTGTCAAAGCTTGTATGGCTAAGAAGGTTACTGTTGAAGTCCTCTTTCCTCAAGATGGTAGCACAATAATCTATTGTGACAATAGTTCTGCAATTAATCTCTCTAGGAATCCAGTTTACCATGGTCGCAGTAAGCACATCGACATTCGTTACCACTTCATACGAGATCTTGTGAAAGATGGTCTTGTTGATATTCTCCATTGCGGGAGTGAAGATAACATTGCGAGACATTTTTACAAAACCTCTCAAGTTTCTTTGCATTCGAAAGGCTCAAGTAAGTTACTTGGAGTTTGTTCATTCACTGAAAAATCAAACTAATCATTTAAACTGATCTTTGTGAGTTCAGTTTAAGGGGAGGGAATGTTAGTATTTGAATAAGTCTTAACTAGACCAAGTCGTAGTTGTTAGTAGTGCTTAGTTTGTTTCCTAGTATTACGCCATTATTAGCTAGTATAACGTTGTTTCTGTTAGCACGATAGTTAGTGCTCAAACACCTATAAATAGGTGACTTCTTTTCCTTGATTATGTATCTGAAGATAAGTAATAATACAAGTATCTTCTTCTTCATTTCTCTGTGTGCTCAGAATTGGTTTCATATCCAATAAAGACTTGATCTTATAAAATGATTGAATGGACCAAGAATTTTATCTATTGAAGTGGATATGCTACGCAAAGTTGATTATAATAGCACTAGTACAATTGTTGCCACGGTGGGAGGACTGGCCGAAAAAGAATCTAAAGATGGGGTTTTTCTGCGACTACTTTCGCCCCGTTTTAAAAAAGTGATACTTTCGTTCCGTTTCAGAAAAAATGATACTTTCATCCCGTTATAGAAAAAATGATACTTTCGCTCCCTATACTTTTCCTGAAACGGAGTGAAAATATCACTTTTCCTAAAACGGAATGTGAAAGTATCGCTTTTCCAAAAACGGAAAATTAGTCGATCCATAAACCAAAATATGGTTGCACGATGTGTTATGCATCATTTGTGGTGGTTTGCATAATGACTATGCATACAATTTTCGAGAATTGTGCGGAGGGAGTACACCGTTTTATTAGTTGCAACGAATAATTAGTTGATGCATAAACAAAAATATGGCTACATAAAGTATTATGTATCCTTTGTGGTGGTATGCATAATGGATATACATTTAACTTTTTAAATTTGTTCCTAAAATGATAAATACCTCCGATTTTTTCGTAAAACTCTAAATTTGGTATTGTTTTTTGTATTCATTGCGTAGATCTTTTTTTAACCTTTCCAATGAGATAAAATTGTAAAATTCCAAAACACGGATTTTTAGATATGTTATATTAAAGTTTTCTTTCCAGTTATTTTTAGATATGTTATATTCATAACGTCGTAATTTTGTTGTTGTGTCTTCTAGGCTTCACATTATAAAGCGCATGCCAGGGATATCTATCAATCCTTTCTCGGATTTGAGGGGTAGACCTTCATAAACAGCCTTTAAGCCTGAAAATCCAACTCTCATTCTATAATAATCCTCAGACCGAGCTTGATGCCCCGACACATGACCTTGAACTAATGATGGAGCTACAACGACACTCGACGAAACAAACTCTGCTTCCTGATTTTGAGAATAATCTACACCTGTGGCAGACCGCGGTACCAGTTTATTTCTTTGATCTCTTCTCTTCTTAATAGTATTGACTGCTTTTCTTATAAAGCTGCTCATATTGTAAAAAAAAATTGGTTAGAAGAGTAGAAGAAGGAAATAGCAGTGGTGTGGCTGAAAATGAATTCAATTGAAGGAATTTATAGTTTTGAAAATTATAACGTTGAAAATATGGACGTTGCACGATTGACCGTTGGTGGTTTAGTTTCTCACTCCCGCTTTTGTGTGACCAACGCTACACGCCATCGTTTTTTCTACCAACACCGCGTCCAACGTTAACACGCGAGCGAGTGTCCCAAGCCTTGGCGCATGATGATCAACCGTGAACTGCGAGAAACCTATTTGGCCATCCACCTGGCTCGACAAAAAAGTGGATTTATGCATCACCATAGGAATTTCCCTAGGTACAAGCAAACTCGGGGTACTGGCTACAGGAAGACAGAATATCTTCGGCTATTATTTACAGCTCTTTGCGTAAGAAAATTGTCTCAGCCTGGCGCGTATTACTTCAAATCGCCGGCTTTGGCCCGACATAATGAATGTGCAAACCGTCCAATCCGGGCTGGCCCGATTTACACCGTCATAATTCTTCTTCTTCCTTTTCGATACCCTTATTTCTCCCCCAAATAACAGAGCCTCAAGAGAAAACCAGAGAGAAGAATAAAGCAATTAAATTTCTTAATATCTGCCAATTCTGTGTAAAAGTTGAAGATCAAGATTATCATTTTTGAGAAAAATGAAAACCAAAAAAGATTTGGTGTGGCTATGTTTGGAAGCAGCAGCTGAAAGTAAAGAAAGCATAGAAACATGGAGAAGACAAAGAAGAACACTTGAAAGTATGCCAAATCTATTATCTCAATCTCTTCTTCATCGTCTTCTTCAACGAAAACTCCTCAATCCTTCATTACTAGAGTAAGTTTGTCTCTGGGGGTTTCCATTTCTAGATTAAAGCTCAGATTTTTATCTGACTTAATTGAGTTTGTCAGCTGGGAAAAATTGATAGATTTGTTGAGTTCATATTTTTGTTTGGTTTAATTGGGTTTTGCAGCTGGAAATCTAAGAAATTTGTTGAAATTTTGATTGGATTTAATTGAGTTTTGCAACTGGAAATTTGAGAAATTTGTTGAATTTTGATCTTGGTTTTGTAGGGTTTTTCAGTACAGTGTGGAGGAGATTGATTTAAAGAATGAGAATGTGGATGCAGAATGGATGGCATACATCGGTGGATTCGTGTCCCTTCGTGCGTTGAATCTTGCCGATTGCCGAGCTATCAATAGTTCTGCACTCTGGCCCATTGCTGGTAATGTCTGGTATTCATTTTGTGTTCCTATAGGGATTCTAGTTTTAGTTGGTTTGGTTTGGAATTCATTTGTTTGAAGTGCTGCATTATGATTGTAGGGATGGAGACTTTGAAGGAACTGGACTTGTCTAGGTGTGTAAAGGTTAACGATGCTGGGATTAAGCATCTTGTATCTGTGCCAAACTTAGAGACATTATGTATTTCCGAGACTGGTGTGACAGAAAATGGGGTTGCACTGTTGTCTTCTCTTGTGAATTTGTCGAAGTTAGATTTGGGTGGGCTCCCTGTCACTGACCGCACATTATCCTCACTCCAGGTATTGTAGTTTATAATCGAACTTGTAATTTGTAGTTGGTCGATAATGAAGTATAGTTGGAAATATCGGCTAATAAAATTTGTCAAATGGATAATCATGGAAGGTTTAGCAATGTGATGGATTCAGCTAAACATTTACTGATTTCAATTACTGGCATTCTTTAAGTGTAGTTGACTGATTATAAAGATTGTCGTTGTCGCAGGTGTTGACCAAGCTGGAACATTTGGATCTCTGGGGGAGTAAAATATCAAACAAAGGAGCTGCTGTTCTGCAAAAGTTTCCGAATTTGAGTTGCTTGAATCTTGCTTGGACGAATGTCACTATTTTTCCAAGTCTGCCATCTATAACATGCTTGAACATGAGTAACTGCACCATCGAGTCAATTTTGGAAGGTGATTGTGGCGTTAAAACTCCTCTGAAAGAGCTTCATATCCATGGGTCTACAGTCCTATATATCCATGAAGTCTTCTCGACCATTGAAGCAAGTCAATTGTCTTTGTTGGATGTATCCAATTCCTCAGTTCATGATTTTCGGTTCTTGGCTAGACTGGATGCACTTACCCAATTAAATGTCAGCTATAGTAGAATCGAAGATGAAGCTATTGAATTCATTGCCGAAGTCGGAGCAGATTTGAGAACACTAAATCTCAGCAACACGAAAGTCAGCTCTGCTGGTATAGGGGCTTTAGCTGGCCTGGTTCCAAAACTTGAAACTTTGTTATTGTCTGGCACTATGGTTAATGATGTCGCTCTCTCGTATATCAGCATGATGCCCGCATTGCGGGTTATTGACTTAAGCAGCACAAATATTAAAGGTATGAGTTCTGCGAAATAAACATGTCTTATTTACATTAAACTAAGTTATAATGTCGTTGCAATATCAGGTTTCATCTCCCATGCTGGGCAAGAGCAAGACGAGGTGTTCTCACTTTCGGAGTTGCAAAGCCTGAATCATCTAGAAAAGTTGGATTTGGAGGAAACCCACATTAAAGATGAGGCGATCCAGCCTCTCTCTAAGTTACAGGGATTGAAGACCTTGTGTTTGAAAAGTGATTTCCTTACACATATGTCACTGCATTCAATTGCATCTCTACCGAACCTAAGGTTTCTTGGGATTCGTGGTGCTGTGTTGACTAATGATGGCCTCTGCATGTTCAACCCACCTCCAATGCTTGAAACGCTGGATTTGAGAGGGTGTTGGCTTTTAACCGAGGATACCATCTCGTTATTCTGTGAAACGCATCCTCAAATCATATTGAAGCATGAATTTGCTCAAATCTGTTTGTCAGTTGCAAATAACGGTGATCACTCATCTCCACAGCGATCGACTTCAAAAACTTCCCCATTGAAACCTAAGAAGAGCAAATGGTCTCCGTCTCCCCCATCAATATTTCGGAAAGAGGGGTTTGTTGTAGGTATGGATCTCTCTCTCCCTTGCCCTCTCCCTCTATTCCCATATATGTGTATTACATCTGTCTGTTTCTCATTATAGACTCTTTTAAGTAAATGTAATTTCTGGAATAGATCAAAGGCTGAAGTATAGAAGAGAAGAATTACTAGAGATGCAGTATTCACCGCTTTCACAAGCCTCTCCTAGTGTCGTACTCCCACAGATACTGATGGAGTGACTAAATGTGTGACTCATCAATGTATTTCGTGGCTGTAATCTATGGCCACCAAAACTTATCCACATTTGTTGCCTGCTAACCTGATTTCTATACGTAAGGAGATTTTGCATGATGAAGAATGGCGCATTACTTGTTGTCTTCCGAGATTATAGAATTCAGTCAATTTTTTCTAATGTCAGAGGCAGAGGACCTAAATTAGTTGATGTGCTAAATGTTGGGTCATGTACTATAGAGGGCCTAAATTTTCTGCTACCAAGATAAGCTACCAGAGCTGCTGGTCTTGGCTGTGGTGTTATTGAGGAGAATTTGAGAATAGGTCAGCTTTCTTGGGTGTCATTGAACACCCTGATCCTTGTTTTTACAGATTAGTTGTAGTTGATGTTATTTTCCGTGTATGTTATTGCTTTTGCTCATGTTTTCTTTTGGGACAGCAATTGATATTTGTATTTGTATAGGCCTATTCCAGAAATACAAATATCAGGGTATTGCTTTCTGGTGTATGTTGTACTCAAATCAGATTATATATTAGAGAATGTTATATAATAAGATTAAAAGATATATTAGAGATGCAGTATTCAAATCAGAATGTTACAGTGTAAGCTTTTGAGTGAGTCGCCTAAAGTTACAGGGTTTGGCTGATATGAAACCAGGTGGGGGCACACATCCAACACCTACACCCACACACATGTTTTCGCACCATCATGAACCACCTTCCTCTTCCGAGAGTTTTCCTGAATCACTTTCTTCATCTTCTGTTTCTGCTTGCCTCGAATAAGTCCCAGAGTTGGGAGCAACTAAGCTCTCTTTGTAAACAGAAAGACAATATGAGTACGTTTTGATACCATCATAAACCTCAAGTGCTCTAGTTGTTTCATGCTCCGGATCATATAAAAGCACATTAAATGCATTATTCTTATCCATTCCAAACAGAATTTCACCGTTCTCAAATGATCGCAGGGGTGTCAAATGTGCAACATGCCCGAAAAGCTTTTGTATGTCGATGTTGAAAAGTCTAGTCCAAGAATCTTTCACTCCATAGTCCTTCAACTCCCATAACTCAACCCATAAGAGAGAAACATAACCAAGCAAGCAAAGTGACTCTTTTAACACACACAGAGTTGTACAATACATTCCATCAAACAAGTTAGGCATTTGGATCTCTTCGGGTATCTCTTTCTCTGCATTGAAAGAAAGGATAACTTCGGTTTTCTTTCCCTTTGGTTCACGATATGCTTTCCAGTGAAGTGCTCCATTAACGGGCACTCGAGAAAATTCAGGTGTAGCGTAATGGTTATGTAGATCATAACGGATGTCTTCAAGTCTTCTCCATGAATTAGATGCTAACGTGTAGACATGGATCTCAGAAAGATACTTATCATTATAAATCCCAAGACTTACAACTTTGAAGTCCTCAATCTTGTAATCATAAATAAATCCATAACGTACTAATAAACCGAACCTTACACTTGGTGATCGTCTATTGATAGATTCTTCACTTGGTGATAGTGGTAACTTCTTATACTCGTTAGTACACGGGTTCCAGATGACAACAATGCTAGGAGGATTGATCTCCGTAGCATCACAACAGGTTAAACAAACCAAACCATTACAAGACCCCCAAAATCCATATCCACGAGGGCAATTGACAGTACTAAAACGATCACTACATGTTGATGACGATGATGATGAATCATAATCTATGGTGTGGAATTCAGTAAAGTTATGGTGCATGATTTTAAACTTGTTCATCTCATTAGCATGATTAAGATGCATTTTAACAAACTCACTGCCTTTTAATAACTTGTACCATGCCTTGGATACACACCTGAACCGCCCAATCGATTTCGCTGGCAACCTAACAAGGATATCTGATATAATATCATCCGGAATGCTCACCATTACTGCAGTTATAAAAACAACACGAAAAAAATAAATTCAACTCTAGTTTTATGCTATAAACAAAAATGAGCTCTTTGCTGTCAGTAAAATATCTCAAAAATGGAACTTATATATACCAAAACATACAGCACTAGTACTTATTATCATAGTATTCATGACAATAATTATGAACCCTACTAACTATAGCAAGTTAGTAAGACTTAGAATCGGATTTTCGCTTATTTTTTCAACTTGAGAGAACCAACAGGGAAAACTAAATTAACAATGGCTTGTACAACAAATATTGACCAAAATAACAGAAACTAGGAAACTTTGGCTAGGTAATCACTCCAATAATAAGAAAGAAACAAAAATGAGGCAAGGATATGAACTGACCTTAAAATTTGATTAAGAAAGAATTGCTGAGAAATTTTCAAATTATGAGGTTTAGGGGCCAAGATGTTTACTTAACACTCAAAACCATCATTCCTCTTTTCTTCAACAATATTTCTGCTCAGTCCACCAGTCAAACCCATTGCTGATGTGACGATGACGGGGTGACTGGCTTGATCAATCGGTAAATTCAACAATAATAACATGAAACCACTTTTTTCATCCGATGTTTTTATAAAGATCACCAGTAGTCATTGCACGAACATTTCCCTGCTTCCTTGATATAGTGAAACCTATTCAAGTCCCTGACTACAATTTTTCTATCTGCTGCAGCAACTGATGCCAACCCATTCCCATATGCTTATGAGATCGAAAGCTAAAGCTATTTTATTATCTTATACTTTTTTTTTTCTTTGATAAATTTTTAACCATTTAAGTCAAAAAAGAAAAAAAGAAAAAGAAAAAGCAACATCTGTATTTTGAACTCTGACTAGATCTCCTCCCACGAAGAATTTGTTTAAGCCAAAATGCATTGATTCTGCAAGAAATAAGTGGACGACCACTAGTCATTCCTGTTCCCAAGTCCAGAGGGATGCATATGTGTAAACCACTAAACCTGCAAAGGAACCAAGATAACAATTGTTTAACTTCTTGCTTTTCTAATTATTAATGCAGTTTACAGAATTTGCACATAGAGAACGTGCTCTATATTATAATGAGGAAGGTAGATTGAACTCAACTAAAAGTGAAAACCCCAGAAACTAAATATAATCACAGACTCGTTGTGTGTATCACATGGTAACCCGAACGAAAGTACTAAAACTCATGGCTAATTATAGGTGCCTACATTGTCATACCTAACAGTCTCAAAATTGTTTAATCAATTATAAGCAAAAACTAAACATAGAAAGGTGTAAATCATGGCTAATTACAAGGTTGCAGGCGTTTTTTTCTCATTGTATTATGCCTGATAAGCATATATAAGCTCATCAGCAGATCTAGACAGAATGCCTCCTATTAATAATCAAGAAGTAGTCGCTACGTACTAATGGTGGTGGTCTGGGAATTGCTAGCACTATTGTTTAGGAAATGTTATCAATAATCATCGTGTTCAACGTCGTTAGTAACTTGGTCATCGTGCTGCTGGTGATGATGATGGTTATCATGGTTATGCCTTGTGCTTCTCGTATGGTTATCATGATTATATGGATGTGTATATAAGACACACCAGTGTGGTACTGTGGCCGTCCCTGAAAGTGGAAAGATTAATATTTTCATAAAAAAAAATAACAAAACTAGTCATAAAAACCCAAGGTGACCAAACTTGTGGTACAAAAACCCCACTCAAATGTTGGGATGCATTAAAACTCCATCTTAAACAAACTTGATACAAAAACCCAAATTTTTAAAAATTGATACAAAAACCCCAAATTTCAAAATTGGTTTCATCAAATTTTATGATGAAACCAAAATTTAGTTTCATCAAATTCTTTGGGGTTTCATCAAATTTTATGATGAAACCAAATTTTGGTTTCATCAACCGCGAGTTACTTTTTTTTTGTTGGGTTTTTTGTGTTACTTTTGTTTTGATGGGTTTTTTGTGGATGGATAGTGACACCTTTGAGGTTATAACTCGCGGACCGAAAAAATAAAGCAAATTAACCTCATTTGATTGGGGGCAAAACATTTTAATTAGGGGCCATAACTTATTATTTGCACCCCACTTTTTTGAGGGCGTATTAATCCAATATTGAAAAGACTGTTTTACCATTTACTAAACACAAATCTTAAAAATCAGTTAACCCTAATTATAAGCCTTAATTAGGCCCCCAATCTCATATACCCTAAATAAATATATGGGTCCAATAAGAAGTTATGTGAACTTAATCTTCCTCTCCTCCCCTTTCTCTTCTCCACCACCACCATTAACGACTCACCACGATTTTTTTTTCTTCTAACGATTCATCGTTTAATCGTCGATGTTAGAAGAGAATCGACGATTAACTTCTTCTACAAACATGGCTCGTACAAAGCAGACTGCTCGAAAAGCACTTCAAATCCCTAATCTCGTCGACACGGAGTCAAAGGAAAGGTTATCGAGGGACGAACTCCCAAACCAAAAAAATCGAAACCTAAAGAAGATATGGGTCGAATTAGAAGTTATGTGAACTTAAACCCACCTTCTATTCGATTTTTTGTTGTGTTTTGATTGTGAAATTGAGTCTGGTAACTGAAATTTAGCGGTTTCAGATAAAGGGTCATTACTATCGAAATTGATACCCCTAACGACTTTTCATTTGCATGCTTATTTTATGAAAAATCGTTAGTGTATTAGGTTGAAGATGACGACCCTAATTCTGCTCCTTCTACAATTTTTGCCCTAGAATAGAGTCGTTAATGTTTTAGATTGCAGATGACGACTCTCGTTTGCCGACCCTTTTTTATTTCTTAACGACTCTAGATGGAACTCGAACAGCCCTCTGTTCCAAAAAATGATAGTGTCGTCATCTCAGGTCCCATAGAGTCGTCACTTAACTATATGCCCTAGAGTCGTCAACCCAAATAGTAGGATCATTATTGACTTTGTGACGACCCTTTGTTATTTGGAAGGGTCGTCATCATATAACTTTGAGTCGTCACATGATATACAAGGGTCGTTTGTTTTGTAGATCATTTGAATTGATGTCTTATTGGTTTTTTTTTTTTTGTTTTTTTGTTTTGAATATAGTACCAAGAAAACCAAAGACAAGGTTCCAATGACGATATATCTCATTGATATACTTGCCAATCTCAAGGTCTCCAAAGTGTTCATCAGCGGCTCCTGTGGGATTTGGGGTGAATGAAAGTTTCTTCCAAAAAGGATCGATATCTTCAATGAGAATGATCACCTTGTACCCACCGAGCTTATGTTTACACGGGAGGTCAAGCCACGTGTCAGTTGTACAATTACATTTAATCACTTTTCCATTGGAAGTTTTCGCTCGAAATTTGTTAAGTTCAGTCATCATATGCTTTATTGCCTACCATGATACTTGGTGCGAAACCTAACGTATCAATTCTTTGTCTTCCATGTATTGCTTCAAAAAAGGGTCCTTACTATACTCCATCTGAGTCACCATCTTGCTAAGATCATCCTCGGAATGCTCGTGAATAGCTTCATGTACCTTAACTACCCCACCAGTGTTCTCTTGAAGAATTTTTTTCAAACGTCCATGGTCATAGTTTGCTTGTCTTTTAGACCCAGGAATTCAACTTCAAGGCCTAATTAACCAAAAAACTGGATCCGGAAAATGGGTTATATGACCACAACCCATAAAGTGTGGGAGCAATGAACTTGTAAAATATAGGCCTGGGTGAAAAAGACATAAGAAAAATTAGTCAAATGCACCCTTAACTTTAAACTTTATTCTTTATCATATCCTTTCTCTCTTATTTATATAAGTCGGATTTCAACAAAATTTATATTTTCGGAAAGGGCTCGGAAATCTCTTCAAAACAAGATCCATTGTTGATATGAAATTCTTAAAAAAAAAAAATGTTTTAACCAAAGCCGAGTATACGTTATGCACCCAGGTGCAACTTAGCCAAAATTTATTTCATATAAAAATATCATAATGCACCCAGGTGCAACTTGGTCAAAATTTATTTCATATAAAAATACCATTATGCACCCAGGTGCAACTTGGCCAAAATTTATTTCATATAAAAATATGCTTTATGCACCAAGTGCAATTTGGACAAAATTTATTTCATATAAAAATAAGCGTTATGCACCCACTGACCAAAATTTATTTTCTATAAAAATATGCATATGCATTATGCACGCCGTTGCAACCAAGCCAAAACCTATTTCTGATAAGAATATGCATTATGCGCTCAGGTGCATCTTATATACTTCGTGGATAAATCTTGGTTTATCCTAGTAATCACATAGAATATATGATACACAATCGAAATTACTACTTCATGATATCGAGCAATAAAGCCACCACCATTACCATCACGTTCATCATTAACACATCAACATAAAACAAAAGCCACCACCATTACCATCACATTCATCATTAACACATCAACATAAAGGGCTCGAAAATCTCTTCAAAACAAGATCCATTGTTGATATGAAATTCTTAAAAAAAAAAAATGTTTTAACCAAAGCCGAGTATACGTTATGCACCCAGGTGCAACTTAGCCAAAATTTATTTCATATAAAAATATCATTATGCACCCAGGTGCAACTTGGTCAAAATTTATTTCATATAAAAATATCATTATGCACCCAGGTGCAACTTGGCCAAAATTTATTTCATATAAAAATATGCTTTATGCACCCAGGTGCAACTTGGACAAAATTTATTTCATATAAAAATAAGCGTTATGCACCCACTGACCAAAATTTATTTTCTATAAGAATATGCATATGCATTATGCACGCCGTTGCAACCAAGCCAAAACCTATTTCTAATAAGAATATGCATTATGCGCTCAGGTGCATCTTATATACTTCGTGGATAAATCTTGGTTTATCCTAGTAATCACATAGAATATATGATACACAATCGAAATTACTACTTCATGATCTCGAGCAATAAAGCCACCACCATTACCATCACGTTCATCATTAACACATCAACATAAAACAAAAGCCACCACCATTACCATCACATTCATCATTAACACATCAACATAAAACAAGTACTAAATAAGAAAAATATAAGGAACAACAAAAAGTTCAAAAAAATATATATTATGCACTCGAATGCATCCAGGCCAAAACCTATTTTGGAAAAGATCACCAGGAAATATGAACGCCGTAGACCTGGTTGCCCTCGTGCTGCTGGTGATGGTGATGCTTCTGCAGGTGACCATCTATGAAAGGCCAACAAAAAAGTTCAACGTCGTAGACCTGGTGGCCCTCGTGCTGCTGGTGATGGTGATGCTTCTGGTGACCAGGAAATGCATGCCTAAACAGTTATGGATATATATGCAGTACTGTGGCCATCTATGAAAGTGGATAGATTGAGTTCAGTCAGCTTTGATTAGTTTGCTTTGATTAATTTGCTAATAGTTATGGATGTGACTGGCTTGCTGGTTGGGTTTTATGGTTTTAATTTTTTGTAACTTTTGTTGTCTTTTTATTTTATCGTTGATGTTTTTATGCATTTTTTTTTAACTGGTTCACATCCCTTGTGTTTATATTCATCCACTAATGCGTTTGCTCAAAAAATCTATAAGCATTACAGGGACTAGCAATGGATCATTAGAAAACTTCAAACAACATATAGAAGTTTACGTTTTCCTTTAGCTGATTAATTAGCTATAAAATTTATTAGAATATATAACACTTTTATTCTCGAACACTAATCCAGAACCATGTAACTTCTCTTAAGAAAGACGGTCAATCCGTTCGGCCATTGAAAGTGTCAAGTGATTGTTCCAGTCATCAACTGTTCAGCTTAAGGTGCATTTTATAACATCATGCATGCACTTCCTTGGATTCACACCTGAACGGCTGAACCGCCAAATCGACTTCACGGGCTCACCTGACAAGGATGTCCGGTTGGGCCTTTACGACCTAGCTTCCTAAGCCCAGAAAAAATATCTAGTTTGGAAAAATTCATGGTGACATCACAGCATCCTACTCCTGCTTGTGCTTCAATTGAATGGATATTCCTGTGTGTTTTATTGAATTTCTTATTAAGAAATTGAACAAATTCTACTTCACAAACAAATGCACGCACGTATATGAAGCTCGTCTTCTTAGAATTCAGGAACCACTTTATTTGACCTGTGTTTTGATAAAGATCACCAGTAGTCATTGCAGGAACATTTCCCATCCTTGATATGGTGAAACCTGTTCGAGTCCCTCACTACAATTTCTCTATCAGTAGCGACCGATGCGAATTTCATGGCATTATGACAATCCCCACAAACTCTCAGGTTCTTGAAAATCCGAATAGGCTTTGATCCAGATGTGCTTATGAGACCAAAAGCTAAGGCTATTTTCTCACTGTGCTGAAACAGGTACTGCTCTTTCTGTTCCTCCTCTACGTCGTGGAGAACAAAATCTGTATTTGGAACATACCCCAAATCTTTTATCTTGCAACACAACGCATCCAACTCTGCGTAAATCTCCTCGGCTCGTGGGTGTGAAGTGTCTCCCACATAAAATTTGTGTACATTATTTTCAGTCTCGATCCAACTACAACCTGCTTCTTTCGTCAGCTTCTTTTCTTTCATGTTCTTCCTTATCTCCATAACATGATCCCAGTTTCCTGTAGAGGCATATAAGTTAGAGAGCAAAATGTATGCCGCTGGATCATTTGGTTCCAGCTTTAAAATCTGCATAGCCGCCAATTTGCCAATCTCCGTATTTTCACCAATTCTTGATGCCCCCAGCAAAGTCCGCCAGACCAGAGAATCTGCCTGAAATGGCATTTTGTGGATGAAATCTAGAGCTTCTTCCAGAAGACCTGACCGGCCAAGAAGATCAACCATGCACGCATAATGCTCCATTCTTGGAACAATTCCGTGTTCTCTTGCCATCGAATTGAAGTGTTCCCATCCTTCTGCAACTAAACCAACATGACTGCAAGCAGATAAAACTGCAACATATGTGACTTCATTTGGTCTTATACCTGCTAGAATCATATCATGAAATGTTTCCAGAGCTTTCTTTGCAAATCCATGTTTTGCGAACCCTGTAATCATTGCAGTCCAGGAAATTACATTCTTATCATCCATCTTGTTGAAAACTCTGGAGGCAGATTCGATGTTTCCACACCGAGAATACATTGAGATCAAAGCGTTATTGATGCACTGTTCTGAACTAAATCCTGCTTTTAGTAATTGGCCGTGTATTTTTTCACCCTTGGCGATCGATCCAATACTTGCAGCACCACTAAGTAGACTTGCAAATGTGAAAGAACTGAGACCAATCCCGGTATCGTCAATTTGATTTACAAGGCGGAAAGCTTCATCTGCATCAGACGTCTTTGCGTACCCATCAATGAGTGTGTTATAAGAAACAAGATTCTTCTCAAACAGAATATCAAAAGCCTTCCGAGCTTCTTCCATGGAGCCGGATTTAGAATACATACTGATGACTGAGTTACCCACGCAGTTAACTGATGCAAGACCCAATTTTACTACTTGAGAGTAAACCTGTTTCCCCGTATTCAAGTCTGCGAGATTTGCACAAGCTTTAAGAATGCTAGAAAACGTAAAATGATTCGGTTTAACTTGCCCTTGAATCATATCACAGAAAAGCTTAATTGCTTCAAAATCACTCCCACCAGATAGCACATATCCTGTAATTACTGCTGTCCAGGACATGACATTATGGTACCCCATTCTATCAAAAACCTTTCTCGAGTAATCCATAGAACCATCTTTTGCACATTTCGCATACATATCAACAAGACTACATCCAACGCAAACATCCATAACCAATCCACCTCGTATCGCTCTAGAATGCAACTGCTGTCCCAACTGAACACTCCCTAATTCAGCTGAAGCCGAAATAACATTACTAAGCGTAAACATATCAGGCTCAAATTCACTCGATATCATATCAAAAAACAACCCAACTGCTTCTCTGCCAAACCCACATTGTGTATATCTAGTAATCATTTGAGTCCAAGCAACAACATTTCTCACAGGCATTTCATCAAACACTCTCCTCGCAGAAACTAAATCTGCTTCGCTCTTCACATACATATCAATCAAAGCACACCCAACACATAAATCAGCATCAAAATACCCAGTTTTCAACACAAACCCATGAATCACCTCCCCAATCCAACCAAACCCCGGTTTCGAACAAGCACGAATCACCCCGGAGAAGCAAAACTCATTCGGATAATACTCCCCATTTTCAAGCATTTCGAAAAATGTATCCACAGCTTCATATTCAAAACCATTATGAGCAAAACAAGAAATCATAGCACTCCAAGAAACTAAATCTCTCTTCTTCCCCATTCCTTCGAACAACGATTTTGCTGTTCTGATATCACCACATTTTGAGTATAAACTGATGAGCGAATTCAAAACAACGTTATCGAACTCAATCCCCGATTCAATCAGTAATGAATGTATATGTTTCCCGCGATTGAAATCGCGAGAACGAATACATGATTTGAGTAAAACAGAATATGTGATTAAGTCTGGTTGTATTCCCTGTTGGTTCATAAGATCAAGAGTTGAAAATGCATGGTTTAGATGTCCGACATCTAATTGACGGATTATTTCGTGTTTAAGGGATTCGAAGTTGGGGTGTTTCAGAGTGTAACGGCGGGGTTGTGGTGAGGTTTTACGGCGGGAAGGAGAGGAGGAGAATTTGATTGGTGGTGGTGTAATTTTGGAGGGAAGGCAGAGACATGGACTTATCATTTCTGCTGCTAACGGCTAGGAAAGATAAGAGTTACATCCATTTATAAATTATAAACCAAGTAAATATTAACCTGACCATGGTCCAAACCAGCCGGATGGGTTAGTTAGGTGCTCTAACATGCCTTAGGGTTTAGGGTTTAGGGTTTAGGCTTCAGACTAGTAAAAAAGAAAAACAAGGGACAAAAGTTATGTTAAGGGATAAATTTTGAAACATGAAGCACATTCTGCAAACAATTGGGATTTATAGTACAGATTTATGGTAAACAAAAAACAAATTTTAAATCAGTATTCACATCTGAATCTGAAGACATATTTGGAATGATTTTGAAAAACAGATTTTAGTATCACATTTCACATTTGGGTTAGCGAATCACCAAGATTTTTGGTAACTAGGAAAATTTGGGGACAAGAGACAAATTTTAGATGCTTGGCTTGTAACGGGTCACGAGAAATATCCAAAACAATGAGGCAGATTTGGACTGTAATATGGATTTTGGGTAGTTTTCTGATATTAGCTCAGTGGTAGAGTGCACCCCCTGATAATTGTGTTATTGTATTGGGGTTGTGACGGCTCTCTGTGTTTTCATTTAGGTTGAAGTGGTATAGAACCTAATGAACTGATGATACAAAAGAAAAAGTCTTCTCTTATGAGTTTAGTTAGTTAGTGGTCAAAGTTAAAGATTTTCATGCAACTTGGTGAAACAATACCGCGCGAAAAGCACCTTCATCGAGTCATTTTCTCATTCTTTCATAGTAATAACAATCTATCTAAATATGGAATAAATTGAATTGGTTTGAAAAATTAAGTTTTGACAAATTTGAGATAATCTTAGTTTTTATACCTATGGTCAAAGAAAGAAAGTTATAAATCATCGACTAATATTTAATATAAGAGAAGAACTTGTAGCAGGAGAAACTGTTGGAAAATCAAACTAAAATATAGGATGAAAGCATACAGAAAATGGTTTATGCCTTTAATATTCAATGCATAACAACGTAATCGAGTTCACGGATACCTGACCAATAACATATTGTATAGAAGTTTCTTATGATATTATTAGAATAGAAGGGGGATGAATCTCGCAAATCTTTGTCGAAAATTTCATTGAGGATTCCATGACTAAACTAATACCTAGCCTATACCTCCTTATAAGCTAGCAGGTTTATAGCCGTCGGATGCACCAGATTTTTGTTTCTTGTTCTTTGTCTTGCCAAAGCAATTTTTTTATTAAAAAAAACTTTTTTCCTCTTCCGCAGTTCAAACATTTTCAAACATCTTCCCTACCACCGTTAGTGGAACATCTAATTCAAACATTATCATGTCCTCATAATTGAAAGAGATTGAATCATGTTAATTCTCGATTAATGATTCCATGAAAAATTTAAAAAGTATCATTTAAATTACTATTGTAATTTATAAAACATGAATCCATGAAAAAACATAAATTCTTCAAACACCTAAACAAAAAAAAATGCAATACAGTTCTTTCACTACCTCCATTGATGGAGACCTTGCTAAAAACCCATTCTAAAATACCCTAATTAAAACCATGAAGATTCATCTAGAAATTTCAATTACAATCTTTCATGCAACCATCACCACAACATGCAACTAATCAATTACTGTTTGTACCCATAAATATTTTCAGGCAGAGAACACGATTAATCTGATGATGTTGATGAAAACATGATTAACAACATGAAACAAGCATAAAGACGAGAGACACGAATTTTACGTGGTTCGGCAAGTTTTGCCTACATCCACGGACGAATCCCCGTAAGGAGAGAAATTTTATTGATGTATGGATTGCAATGGTTTTTTCATCCCTTTTAGGGTTTGTTGGCATATTTTCCGTGTATCCGGGCATGTCCCTTTAGGGTTGGGATTTCCCTCTATTTATACATGAGTTAAACCCTAATTTTGAGATAAACTTTCTCTGCTAGTAACTTGGTCAGGAAGACATCTGGAATGTTCGAGAACTTTCTCTGCAGCGACTTGGTTAACAATCAATCTAGAAACTTCTAAAACTTTCCTAGCGGATTCTGGAACTCGATCAGTGGATACGGGCCAAACTTTCATGGATTAGCGGGTTTGACCAACGACCTTGACTTTGGTGACATGGTTGACTTTTTGATGTTATCGCGATTTGTTGATCTTTGGATGTGATCGCCTTGAGTTTGGAGACATGATTGGAGATTGGATGAAGACGGCAAGACAACTCGACAACATGAATGGAGGTGGTGACAACACAACTAACAACATGGATGGAGAAATTTGGCGGCATGCAGTAGAGTACCTATTTGGAAGGCGGGCCGGGCAAGACCGCCATGCAGCATAGATGGAAACTGGTTTGCAACACCGCTGACAACATGGCTGAAATCTAGATGGCAGCGCGGTTGAAAACGTGGCTGGAAGCGCGACTGGCAATATGGCATCAACAGTTGAACCAACAGTTGACTAGTCGTAGACTTTGATGGTTTACTGGTCGTTGACTTTGACTATTAACTGGTCGTTGACTTTGACCGTTGACCGGACGACAGTTTCGTTTATCCTGTATACTGAGTTGGTTGGTTGAATAGCAGACTTGAACGAGACTCAAACGGTGGTTCAAGTAGCAATCTGGCGAATATTGAGGTTTAGGTCAAAGGCGGTCTTAGATGGTCAAAAGAAACTTTTACTCACTAAAACAAAGGAATACCGGTGATAATAATACTGCTCAATACATACTAGAGTAGCGGGTATGCAAAAAATTTCCCTTCTGAGACTAAATTTTCCACTTGGGCTGCGGCCACCTCTAATAACTACTTGAGGATTAGGTCAAAGGAGGTCTTCGATGCTGATGAAACTCTAACAAAACTAAGCAAAAGAATCCGGGTAATAATAAAACTGCCGAAAATCAAACTTTCCTTTTCCCGGTTTAAGCGTCTCGCTATATATATATATATTTAGATAAGTGAAACACTCTTGAATCCGGCAAGAATTTGGAAGGAAAAAGAAGAAAAATTTCAAAGAGATTCATCAATGGAGAATGTACCTTCAGAAATCACAGAAAACATACTTCGTGTCTTCTTGCCTATGGGCTCACAATTGCGCTGTAGAGAAGTATGCAAAACATGGCTAACTTTGCTTCCTAAACCCAAGATAGGTTTACTTTACGGGGGGTTACAGACGAATCAGAACGCCGGAAGCCAGGTCCGATTGAAGCAGAATTCTACTTTTCAGAAAAATATTATGATTACAAGGCTAGTAGTTATACTAATCATGCCGATGATAATGAACGACATACAAAGTTAGAGCACAGTTTGATAATGGGGTCATCATGCATGTTACGGAGTTTCATGGTTGGTTCTTGTAATGGTTTAGTCTGTTATTCCGGTGACCGCTTTTCAATAACAGGTGAAAGAAAAGTCTTTATCTGCAATCCCATCACCGGAGAGCACATTCAAGCTCCAGCTAATAAATGGGGCGGTTATTCTTACTCGGAATGGGGGATTGGATTCGGTTACGACCGTTCAAGTAACAAATACAAGGTCGTCAGGATTCTACTCGACTGTAATTCTTACGAGGACGGAACGATTCAGGTGTATACACTCCAGGGTGGTGCTGTGTGGAGAACCAAAACTAGTATAATCAGAAAACCTCCTTTGTACCGCTTGTCTTATTCGCCGTCAGTGGGTGTTTTTGTTGGTGGAGCTCTTCACTGGATAAATCCGCACAGATGGAGATGGTACAACATACAGAACGTAGTGGCTTTTGATCTTGAAAAAGAGAGGTTTGAATTACTCCCTGGGATACCTTGTGACGACAAAAACCATGTCAGACTGATGGAATTAGGAGGGAATTTGTGTATTCTACAAGTGTTTCCAAGTAACCATGTCAGAATATGGGAGTATATGCACGACGACGTTTCCCCTTGGGTTACCAAGTTTAGTTTAGCATGGGAAGACTACAGCTCATGCAGGTTTGAGAATCTAAAGAGTGATGATGAAATATGTTTGTTGTGGTACAATGCGGTTCTCTCTTGTTATGACTCCGAAACTAAAACTTTGAGAAAGTTAGAAGAGACTTTGAAGAAATTCATGGATGAGTGTGCGCCTTGTGTATATACTACTACTCGAGCAACTCCTCACATGAATAGCCTTGTTTCGTTCAAAGCGATTATGGAGAAAAAGAGGTGGAAAGAAAAGAAAAGCTCCCGAGGAAACCGAAAAAGAAAAACTTGCTGCTCTTAGGTAATATTTATATCTTGTTTCATCGGACATGAGAACTGTTAACTTACTCTAGTTTTGCACTTATAATACCTTGGAAACAACCGATCAATGCAACTGTACTAATGAAAAAGCAAACAATGCTGAAAATTTGAAGAATGATCCATTTTCGTGTCCACGCCTCAACCTTGAGTTGCACAAAGTACATCTGAACTGGGAAATATATAGTCAGGGGCCAAAAGGAAATGGTACCCAGTACTCCCAGAACTTGGTTGAAGTATGGAAAAGTCATTGCAACTATTGTTGTTAAAACAACATACAAAGTTCGTGCGCTTAGCTTAAGAAGACTCAGATTGAGATGAGTTGGGAAGAAAGGCACTTTGACGGTGTAGGACCTGTTGATGAATTCACTGTCAGGAAACTTTTCTTCTAGCCATCCTTCTATAAATGCAAAGACGGGCTGACTGAACACCTATGAAAGTTAACACAAAGATGATAATATCAGCGATCACTTGATCCACATTTAGACATGGAAAAACTTGCAATCATGGAGACTATATTAGTACCTGGTATCCGCCAACGAGATGAACAATTATGAAAACATTAGCCAAGTCAATAAGCCAGTAAGGCTCATAGAACCCGAACCCTGTCAAAAGGTTTCCTGGAGTTTGGTTCCCAAAAGCTGCGTACCCAAAGCATCCACAGAAGAGATAAAAGAAAGTGGTGACAGAGATTGCTATCTTAGATGCCTCCTTCATGGTTTTATTTTCCGCAGGCGGTGATGGCAGCGTATCCTTCATTTTGCAAGTAAATTTTGTTCATAATAAAATTTATTAATCCGTATAAACTAGCAATGGTTATACAAATTATGCTGAGATATCAAGCAATCACCTGTATCTCAAGAAGGATTCCCGTGTATGGGTAAGCAAAAGCAATGTCTCCAACTGCTTGGCAGATCTTCCAAAATTTCTGAGCTGCAGTGGCTTGGGGCACTCCTCCTAAGCTCCCCATAATACTTCCATTCTCTGGAAATTTTTTTGAAGGCCCATAATTGACAAAAGGACATACTAACTGTGTATTTGATTTATAGAAAAAGACGAACAAGAAAATACCGATTACTCTGAAAAAGCCGAGAGAAAATCCAATTGTGGCGTAGGTGAAAGACATGATAGCTGCCACTATGGAGAGCCATTCCATGTGATGGAAATTGGGTATCTGGGAAAACACAAGTTGAATTGCTCCAAAAAGAAGCATATAAAATGTATCTCCAAATACACATGGAGCCTCATGTCCTTGTTTGTGATAGCAATTCGATCTATGAATTGCTCTGCGTTGAAGACATATAAGAAAAATAACAAGATAAGCAACAGTGACATGGCGAACATAATCAAGTTTAATACGATATAGCTTCCTTTAGATTTTATCATTACTCATTCATAATCAGTTCATTCAGAAACATACAATCAAGTTCAAGTTACATACCCAATACTGATAGAAGCAGTGATCACGTATGCAACACACCCACCAAACATGCTCAGATATTGAAGGTAACCACACAACCAGCTACGCTTTTGACCTACTCTTATAACACCAATGAATCAAATTACACTAAGGGTAAACAGAAAGATGTAATTAGATATGCATGTTTGGTTAGCAGATGGAACACGTACCTAGAATGGCATGAACGGCGTCCACGTAAGTGTAGTTTCGCATTCCAGTTACAGGGTCAGGGGACCTGTAACAATCCGAGAGAAGGGAAGCTGAAATATAGGTGACAATGGCAAAAGAAACCATAGAAATCGGCCCTGCAATCCATCCTAACTGTGCAGTGCTCCAGGCTAGAGAAAGTATTCCCGATCCAATAACACCGGTTATTATATGGGCGTTACATGTCCATATGGTTCCTGAAGATTACAAGATTGAAGTAAGATGGAAAATATCAGAACCCAATGGAGTCGCAAAAATTGGTCCGCATTCAATTGAATCATGTTATGTTATACACATAATGAGGGTGACCAAATTACCAGTTCGTTTGGGACGCCCATCGTCCTCCTCGCAAGAATCATCCCTATTAGCTATTTCAAGAGAGCTATAGACTGCCATGGGCAATGCTCTTTGCTGGTCTTCAAAGGTGTTCAATATATAAATCCAATTACAGACCAGGCACTGAACTTAAAGCACTGTAATTCTAGCATAGACATGAAACCCAATTTGTTTTCTTGATTAGATAGATATGTTTCGAACTCAATCTTAATAAACTGTTGCATTACTGAAATTAATCAATTAGGATTAGGATTAACATAACAACTCATTCAAAACCCAAATAACTAGATTGCATTCTGGGGTTGAATAACTCACCTAGTAGTAGCCCATCCTTGATGATTTTCTGGATGCCAAATGGTTATCAACTAGAAAACCTTGAGTTTCCCATACAATGTGTATTAGAATCATCATCATTGGCTGAAACGAATTAGAATCATCATTTTCTTAGATCTGTTTGGAGCTCAAAATCAATTTCAATGACTCCTCACACTGAGTTTACATAATGAATCTGATAGTGTGATTCATTAGTTTATAGTAAGAAAGATCCTCTCTTAATCAGATGAACATTTTTGATTGATCTGGTAGTACTTCTGATGAAAATCTAGTTTAATGGAGAGAGTCAACTGTCAAGTGTGTACGTTTTGTTCTTGAAAAAAGTCTTATAACTTCCAAAGCGGGGCTTTCTTTTTCGTTGACTAAGCTTCTTGTCTGAAAGCTTCTGCGGGACCCACCGGTGGGCCCACTCACGACATTCCGGCGACCAGAAGTTCAGCTGCCCCTTACTGTCAGCTGGTAATACTGTTGGAAACAATGAAGAAATAATGAAATCGGATCTCAAACAGCTGAGTCGCGGACTAGGTCGCTATCTTTAAGGTATTTCGCGACTCTGCCTCTTGATTGTGCTAACAGTCAAAAAATTGTCGAACACCTATGGGATAAAACAGCTGATTCACTCTCTTGTTCGATTTCTCTGCACCTTGAAAAATCGAACCAACTATAACTCTTTCTTTCTTATCTTGCTCAGAACTCAATAGATGTAAAAACAATGCTTTTTCATCCTCTGTAGAAACAGATCTTATAAAACTCAAGAGAATCAATCAACTTTAATGACAATAAATTTTGAGTAAATACACTCAATTAACTTTCCGTACTTGGTTAGAAAACGGGCAAAATATAATTGCCTAAATTAATGAAGAATATTAAGTTGACAAAAACGTTTTGGAAATCGGAAGTTAAATCTGCAAAAAACATTTTGAAATCAGCGGACCTCCCAAGACCCCCAAGGCCCCGCTCTCCGGATTTTATTAAGTATATATAAATATATAAATATACCTATTCAAATGCATGGGGTGAGACTTGAACCCAAGTCTATAGTGTGGGAGCCCAAAATAATACCACCACACTATCTCTCTAAGTTTGGTATAATATTACAAAACAATGTTTTTAAATATATATCCTAACAATCCCCACTTATATTTCAAAAAACATTGAGCAAGTGATATACAGTTGTGCGTAAGCAAAGGTGCCTTTCGACTTGAACCTCTACATCGTGTTAAACTTTCTAAGTATTAGGTAACTAGAGTGACTCGCGTCTTGAACTCTAACTAAAACTAGATTATTCAACACACACAACTATATCTAGAGTAAAGTTCTTAAGTTCGCACATTAAGCCCATGTGCTTATCCCTTTCTTAACGAACGATCTAGAGAAGTGCCCAAGTTCTCATAGAAGGCGACCACACCTTCACATTCGTATAGGTGAGTCTATCAAGAATACTCTGTGTATCCCACTCTAACTTAAGAGCTATAGACATCATTAAGAGTTTAAACACTCAACTTTGTTTCCCACTTCAGGATATCATGCTATGGGAGTGCATGACTCTATCATATCATTTGTAACTTCGTCTAGTCCCTTTGAACCTATCTAGGTTGGGTATCCATTACAAATGACTCAACTTCTCACAGGCCTAAGTCCCATACTTCTAGAAAATTTCCATACCTTTTCTCTAGCTAACCCTTTCGTCAAAGTGTCGGCTATATTTCCTTCGAGATCTTACATGATCTATTCTTACAACACCGGTTGTGAGAAATTCTCTAAGCGTGTCGTGCTTTCGACGTATATGTCGATTCTTATTGTTATTATAACAATTATCTACTACTCCGATAGTCGCGGTACTATCGCAAAGTAGATCAAAGTGGCTGGTATTGGTTTTTCCCATATTTTGGAATGTCGACAACGAGACATTTCAGCCATCCGCCTCTTCACTAGTCAGCCTTCTATCTGCTATCAATTCAGCCTCCATCGTAGATTGGGCTATAATTGTCTGTTTCTTTGATCTCAAGATACGGCGCCCCAAAGAATAGTAAAAACATATCCTTTGGTGGACTTGGAATCATACGAAAGAATGTTCCAATTAGCATCGCTAAATCCTTCAAGGACCGCGGGATACCTTTGATAGTGTAATCCTAGGTTTGTGGTTCTTTTCGAATACCGCATAACCCTCTCAACAAACATCCCAGTGTTTCAAACTAGGATTCTTGGTAAACTGCCATTGAACTCCCCTTTGCATACGCAATGTATGGGTCTAGTACAATCACCGCATAACGCATCGCCTATTATACTAGCATATTCAGATTGTCTAACACTTTCTCCGGTGTTCCTTAACAATTTCACAAAGTAGGATCAAAAGGAGTACAAACAGGTTTATAATCAAAATATTCATACTTCTTTAGGATTTTTTCAATGTAGTGAGATTGATCCAAACAAATACCACTATTAGTTCTAGTTATTTTGATTCCCAAGATTACACTAGCTTCACCCAAATCTTTCATGTCAAAATTCGAACTAAGCATGCTTTTAGTTTCATTGACAACAGATAAACTGGAACCAAATATTAGCAAATCATCCACATACAAGCAAACAATCACACATACATCATTCTCGATTTATAGTAGATGCATTTGTCACCCTCATTTATTCGAAGTTACTTGAAATCATTAAATTATCAAATTTCTCATGCCATTGTTTAGGAGCTTGTTTCAAACCATAAAGAGATTTTTCTAGCTTACATACTTTATGTTCTTGTCCGGGAATTACAAAACCTTCGGGTTGTTCCATGTAAATTTCCTCTTCTAGTTCACCATTCAAAAAAGCGGTTTTAACATCCATTTGATGAATAACAAGATTATGAGTAGCAGCAACAGACAATCAAAACACGTATAGATGTTAATCTAGTAACAGGAGAATAAGTATCAAAAAGTCTACGTTCTCTCGCATTGCCTATAACCTTTGGCAACCAGTCTAGCCTTATGCTTATCTATTGTTCCATCAGTTTGAGTTTCCTTTTCAAGACCCATTTACAACCTATTGGCTTACAACCAGGAGGTAAATCTACATAACTCCAAGTTCCATTAGACATGTGAGAATCCCATTCATTATCTCTGACTTCTTGCCGTAAACTAGACTCTGCTGAGAACTAAACGCCTCTTGTAAATTAGAAGGTTCTTCTTCTATAGCGTAAAATTCAAAATCGGGATTTTTATCTTTTGTCTCGAGTCCTAGCTCTTTATCGCATCTAGGTTCAAATTCGGTGATCGTAGTTTCTTCACTTCTAGGTTCTTCTAATCTAGACTCGGAATCAACACTAGGTAAAGTGCTAGGTGTTGAACCCCACTATTACCCCCACTAATTCTAGATCTAAAAGGAAATCTATCTTCAAAGAAGTCAACATCAATGATTCAATAATAACCTTATTATTAATATCAAAGAACCTATAAGCTTTCTTTGTTTTGAGCATAACCAATAAAAACACATTCATAAGCTCTACTTTCTAACTTATGTCTTTTAGGATCGAGTTTCCTAACAAAAGCCAAACAGCCCCAAACTCTAAAATAAGATACATTAGGTTTTCTATTTCTCCAAAGTTCATAAGGAGATATCATGGTTTTATTATTGGGAATGCGATTCAAAACATGGCAAACAAATCAACAAACATTCACCCCACCAATGAGAAGCGGCACGAACTAAGCAAACAAGCAACAGTAAGTTGATCGGTGTACGATTCTTTCTTTCAGCTTTTCCATTCATTTGAGGATTATATGGAGCAGTTCTTTCATGTATTATGCCATTAGTTTGATAAATTTGAGTAAAAGGAGCGAGAATCATATTCGGTGCCTCTATCACTACGAAACCTCTTAATTTTTCTACCAAATTGATTTTCAATTTCAAAGAATAAAAATTTTAAACTTTTCAATAGCTTCATTCTTATGGCTCAAAGCAAATAAACATACGTATAATTAGAACAATCATCAATGAACGTCATAATATATCTCTTCACATTTCTAGTTAGGATACCTTCATATTCACACAAATCGGAATGTATTAAGTCTAGTGGTTGGGATTCTCTTACAAATGCATTTATGTGAAGTCTTAGTTATTTTTGCTTGATTGCGGTATTCACATTTTTCAAATTCATTTTCGGAAAATTCGGGAAGGACACCTAACTTGCTCAAGTTATTTACTAACTTTTTACCCACATGACAAAGCCTACCATGCCAAACATTAAAATTGCAAACCATATAAGCGGAAGAATCAATTTTATTCATAGCATCAACATTAAGCTTAAACATTCCATCGGTAGCATAACCTTTTCCTACAAAATTCTTATTCTTAGTTATAGTGTAAACATCAGACCCAATAGTTTGATACAACCTTGACCTTGTTGAGAAGATAGCAGGAAACAAGGTTCTTCCTCATTTACGGAGTGTGAAGAACATCTTTCAAGCATGAGTGTCTTCCCTAAGTAAACTTCAATTCTACCGTACGAGAACCTTTCACCACAAAGTCTTTGTGAGAGTCTCCCAACAACACTTTCTTATCCTTGGTTTCAGCATAAGTTTTAAACATGGACCTATCAAAACAACAATGACGCGAAGCACCTTTGTCTATCCACCACCCATCAGATCCACCAACCATGTAGAACTCGGATCGGAGACCATGGCAATTATAACGTCACCCACAAAAAGATTAGCTTGTGCGTTATTCTTTTCCTTGTTAAACTGCAATTCCTAGCCATGTGGTTTGGTTTATTACAGACATAACAAAGAAACTCGAAGTGGAATTCTGTCCATTTTTTGATGGGTGTTGGTTCTTGTTTTGATTAGGCCTTCCTCCTTTCTTACGGTTCGGGTTCGGCTTCATATCCTTTTTCTTAGGTTTTGATTAGGATGAGTCTTATTGTTAGAAACAATGAGGATCTCTTCCTTCTTATCTTGTTTCCGAGCTTCTTCCTCAACCCCGAGCTTAACAATCAAACTTTCAAGAGAAAATTCTTTAGTCTTGTGACGCAAAGTATTACGAAAATCTTTCCAGCTAGGTGGTAACTTGTCAATCATTACGAAACTTGAAATTGTTCATCGGCTTTCATACCTTCGGCCACAATTTCGTGGTAAATTTTTTTGAAGTTCATGAGCACCGTGCAACAACTGACCTATCATCCACCATTTGGTATCTCAAATACCGGCTCACAAAGATACTTCTTTGAGCCAGCTTCCTCTGTCGTATTTTTCCGTAATGCATCCCACACATCTTTAGCTTGATTTCAAAAGTTGAATAATACTCATATAAATCATCGGATAATGCGTTAAGAATGTAGTTTTTGCAATCAAAGTCGTCATCGATCCATTTGTCAATGGCCTTTTGTTTCTCCTCAGCGGTTTGAGAAACAACATCTTTGGCACCACCAGGAAGGAGATGGATCGATGAGCAGCAGCACCATCATCAACATCAGCAACATGATCTTATCAAAGCAGTAGAAGTTTTATCGGCGGCAGGTTCCATGGTTCCGGGATGAACACTCGACACAATCATATGCGAGCTTCATGAGTTTGAGATAAAAGAACATCTTCAGCTTCCATCTTCTGAAATGCAGCCCTTCAAATTTGAATGGCTTGTTGGTATCATCAACGCGCTTCCTTTCAACCTCCATAGCAAAATCAATTACCTTAAAATTGTTGGAAACAATGAAGAAATAATGAAATCGGATCTCAACAAGTGAGTCGCGGACTAGGTCGCTATCTTTAAGGTATTTCGCGACTCTGCCTCTTGATTGTGCTAGCGAGTCAAAAAATTGTCGAACACCTATGGGATAAACATTTGATTCACTCTCTTGTTCGATTTCTCTGCACCTTGAAAAATCGAACCAACTATAACTCTTTCTTTCTTATCTTGCTCAGAACTCAATAGATGTAAAAACAATCTGTTTTTCATCCTCTGTAAAACCAGTCTTATAAAACTCAAGAGAATCAATCAACTTTAATGACAATAAATTTTGAGTAAATACACTCAATTAACTTTCCGTAACAGTTAGAAAACGGGCAAAATATAATTGCCTAAATTAATGAAGAATATTAAGTTGACAAAAAACGTTTTTGGAAATCGAAGTTAAATGCAAAAAAACATTTTGAAATCGGCGAGACCTCCCAAGACCCCCAAGGCCCCGCTCTCCGGATTTTATTAAGTATATATAAATATATAAATATACCTATTCAAATGCATGGGGTGAGACTTGAACCCAAGTCTATAGTGTGGGAGCCCAAAATAATACCACCACACTATCTCTCTAAGTTTGGTATAATATTACAAAACAATGTTTTTAAATATATATCCTAACAAATACTCCATCCCAAAATTGTGCAATGCTACATGCCAGAGGAAGAGCTCCAGAACCTACAACACCAGTTATTATAGAAGCACTACATGTTCACATGGTTCTTGATGATTCTAAGAGTTTTGTTTCCCGAAAAATAAATACTCACATCAAAATTTGCAAAAAAACCCAAAAACAAGTCACACAAGACATCATAAGAAGAGCATCTGTCATTAAACAGACAAAGGGTCTTCAGGAATGATTTTTATCAGACATGATATAAAACGAACAAAGGGTCTCAATCAGAATCACAAAAAAAAACTGCCGAGATTGGGGTATACCCAGATTAATTGGGGTATACCCATTTTATTCCCATCCAAACTAGTGTGCCAAGGGGTGTCTAAAAAGTGTTAAAAGACCAAATTGCCCATACTAAAAAACCTTGCCGACCAAAACATATTAAAAAAAATCAAAATCTTTCTTCTACACTCTAACTATACATGTGAAATAAAAAAAAAAAAAAAAAAAAAAAAAAAAAAAAAAAACAAAAAAAAAACAAAAAACGAAGAATCAAAACGAACCAAAAGTCGGCGAGGGTATTTTTGTCGACCTTGCCGACCAAAGTATAGTCGGCAGGGTATAAGGTTGAAGAACATGCCGACTTTTCATCTCTGAATTTAGCAATTACAGGGTCGGCAAGATATCCATCTCTATACCTTGCCGACTAAAATATAGTCGACAGGTTATGAAATTAGTACCTTGCCGACGAATCATGCATTTGTAACACCTTCTCTGTATGTCAAAAATCTTATAGTCGGCAGGGTATTTTTTATCGACCTTGCCGACCATATGTTGCCGGCATGTTCTTCATCCGCAGACCTTGCCGGTCAGATATAGTCGGCATGTTCTTCATCCATAGACAATGCCGGCTGTAATTGATCGGCATCTTATTAAAACGTCTACCATGCCGGCGGAACATAGCCGGCATCTTATTCAAACGTCGACCTTGCCGACCTTTCACATTTTCAAAACAATTTTTTTTGATCCAAATCAAACTCATAAGACGGGTTAAAGACTACTGAATTCATAATTTCAAAATTTTAATCTAAACTCTTAATTAAGCTAATCAGATTTTTTAGTGTTAATTAAACAAGGGCATATTAGCCATTTAGAAAATACAAGGTTAAGGGGTGGCTTGGTTTTACTTCAAAATGACCCGATTTTTTCTTATTGGGTATACCCCAATCAAGCCAGGCAAAAAAAGCTGGATCCAGACCCCCAATTGGCTATATTTCATTTTCATCATAATTCACATCTCAATGAGTTTTAGAATGTCTTTTTTTTTTTTCCGAAAAGGAGGATCTTCCTCAAGGATTCATTGATAAACTTTCCGTATGGTAAACCTGTTGTAAAATAGATGCACTTTAAAGTTTATGCAAGTTCTTGGGTCTCCATTACAGTATTCACTAATAGTATATCTCCTTTCTCTAGCTCTAGCATACATTTCCATAAGCAACATGAGTGTCGGTTCAGAATCGCTTTGGAAAATAACGTTTTGTCCTCTACACTTGGTCGCCAATTGGAAAGCTTCTTTGGCTCCAGTTCTCTCAAGTTCTTCTCTAGTAAGACAGTCTGCATAACTAACACTTCCTTCATCAATGTTTCCTGTTGTTGATAGTGGTTTTTAGCTTAGGGGTAAAATCGTAAAACCCTAGTCAGACAGTGACGTCACAGAACTTGAGTAATATGTCCGAACCAAGCACATTTATTGAACCCTTTAATTTGTATGCAAGAAAATTACCAGGGTACCTTTTTTTAATGATAATTAGGGTTTAGACAGGCCAAAACCCTAATTCTCACACCGCATGTGCCAATGGCCAACCATGCCAGCCACACCTACCGCGCCAAGGCATGCCAACCATGCTAGCCGCACCCCTGTGCGAATGGCAAACCATGCCAGCCACACCTACCGCGCCAAGGCATGCCAACCATGCTAGCCGCACCCCTGTGCCAATGGCAAACCATGCCAGCCACACCTACCTCGCCAAGGCATTCCAACCATGCTAGCCGAACCCCTGTGCCAATGGCAAACCATGCCTGCCACACCTACCGCGCCAAAGCATTCCAACCATGCTAGCCGCACCCCTGTGCCAATGGCAAACCATGCCAGTGATAAGCACGAAAGTGCGACACATTTTCACCCATAATTACATTAGCTATGACTCATTATTTCTCTAATAAACTTGTTTTCGTTATTTTTAGAGGAATAAGCTCTTGTGGAGATTTGGATTGAAAAATTGTTATTTGCAACCGGAGGACAAGTGTTATTCGGACTTTCAAACTTGGTTAAGGGGCACCTCAATTACTAAGGGCGCCGATTGCTAAGGGGTACCCTATTTACTAATTAACACATGTTTCTATTCACACTTCAGCACACAGGATAAGGGGGGACCTTCTTCTCCGTTTGAACATTCAGTTTTGCGGGAAAAATGGTGGAAGAAAAACAGTGACAAGTCTCGGAGTTACCTGCGTTATTTCCTGGGAAGATTTTTGGGCGAGATATTCAAAGGATTTTCAAAAGTTTGGATTGATATTATCCTGTTCGACTAAAACAGGAAAGGTAATAGAGTTAATTTGGAAATAAGAGGAAAGATCTCACGTGATTTTTATAAACATGGAAAACGATTAACTCGTTATTCTGTTTGATTTGCTGGAGTTATTGGGGAGATTCGTGAAGATATTTGATGCGTAAGAGAAGAAAGAATCAGTGAGAATATCAGAACTTTATGTCAAAGAAAGGAACGAATATTTCGAAGTTAATTCAAAGATTTGTTGGAGGAGATAATATCCTGGGAGTTTACTCTACATTGGTTGAAAGATATTTGACATCATGTTTTGGTGTAGCGGATGAGGAAAGGAGAATAAAAATCTTCATAATTTGCGGTGAAAAAGGGAAAGAAGATAATGGGTATTAACTACTTTGATTTGATGTCCTATGGAGTATAAATACTATCTTTGGGGGAAGCTGAGAAGGATATAGAGAGTCTGGGGAGGTAACAAAAACGGGAGAATCAAATTGCAGAAATTTCTGCTGCTGATGTTCCAAGAACACCAAGAACATAAGGCTGAGAAAGCCTGTCGTTAATAAACCGTGGTTTATTCCCGGTTTTGCAACAGGCTTTCCAGCGACCGTTGAACAGTGACTACAACACTTTTGTTTTATCGCATCCGTAATGAGAGGATTGCAACACTTCTTAGCTGTTGTAAATTCCTGGTTTATTTGATTTTTATCCTTTTCATCATTTGCAAACACTTTTGAGCCATGGATAAATATTTTAAGTGTGTTTTCGACGTGATGAACTAAACCCCAACACTGGGTCGACGGAGGAAGCCGAACTTCACACATGGGTGAATTTATTTTATTTTCTATTTGACTTTTACATTATTTTGAATAGAATTATGATTTGATTAAATTTGTTGTTATTCAATTAGATAGGTTATGCTTTGTTTAGATAATCTATGCTTAGGGGATACAATTAATCTTTTGAGAGTCTACCTTGGAAAAAATAAGAGTCGGTGTTATTTTGTTTATTGAGCTTTAATTGTTGAGAATAAATAAATTGAACCTATTGATATGAATTCGGTGGAATCCTAGGCCCAGTAACTCTCGCCTTTGTTTATTATTTTCATTAGACCTTTAAATTTAATCTTCGCAAGTCTGAGAGAACGAATCTTAATTACTACTACGAAAACTAAGAAAAATCTTAAATCATTTTGGCGGCCGTTGCGACGGATTTGTTTTTAGATTAATTTTTAGGTTTATTTTTTTATTTTGTACAGTATTTTCTTTTTCCTTTTTATGCGTTTCTTTTTGTATTTATTTTCAGGGAATTTTTGAGGATAATGACTTCTTCTGAAGAGACGTCACCTACTATGACGCTGGCGGAATATATACGTAGAAATTCAAATTATCAGGCAACTTTATCAGAGATGACGCTTGCTGAATATAAGCGTAGGCAATGGTATGGAGTTTCTGCTCCACTTGAGGTAAGTGAAGAATCACATCAAACTATATATGATAAGTATTACAAACACACACCGCCTAGTTTGGAACAAAGATTGAGAATTCTAGAATGCCAAAGATTATTTAATGATGATGATGATGATGATCAGTCTTATAGTGACTCTCTGTTCCAAACAGAACGTATAGATGACCCTGTGGATGATTGTGTGGATGATTCGCCTAATTCCATAGATGAATCTACCTCACAAGATCATTCACCCGACTTAGAGGTTGTTTCTAGACCACTAGACTTCCAAAAGTTGCCTAATTTAGGGTTAGAATTGTGTGCTTCTAAAGTATTGTTGGATTACTTTGCATCTAAGTACCCGGACGATTTGCCTATTTCTAATACCATGCATGAGCCAGTTGAAATTTCCCCAGAATCCCCATACTTTGTTCTTTACGCACTTCCATGTGCAGTAAAAACTTGGTTTAGGGGTAAATTTTGTTTTCAGACGGTTTCAGTGTCCCCATTTTTTCATAAAATAATTGTGAAGCTGTCATTTGTATATATTGTATTTTGGGTCGATCCCCAAGTTTTCAGGTTATTAGTGTATGGGGATCCGTTTTTGTACAGTCCAGTAGGTATAATTATTTATTTATGTTTGTTTACTTTTGTTTATTTTATTTTGAATTTCCCATCTTAAGTTTTACGTTGGATGACTCAATTACATTGAGGACAATGTAATGTTTAAGTGTGGGGGAGTGGTTAACTTTTTACTTTACTTTTTTCAGGAACCAGCTGTTGAGCGGGTTAAAAAAAAAATATATATATATATATATATATATATAATTAGTGTTAGCCTTATGAACAGTTGTGTAGCGGGTCTATTCTTTTGCTTTCTTATCACTTTATGACCAGCTGTGGAGCGGGTCTCAAAAAAAAAAAAAAAAAAAGTCTATTCTTTTCTTTTCATTTTCTTATGACCAGCTGTTGAGCGGGTCTATTCTTTTGTTTTCTTATTATGAACAGCTGTGGAGCGGGTCTAAAAAAAAAAAAATTTGTGTGTCTTGTGTATGTGGCATTCGTCATGACCAGCTGTGTAGCGGCTCTAAGTCTCTTATTTATGACCAGCTGTGTAGCGGGTCAGTTTTCTGTTTTGCTCGAGGACTAGCAAATTGGGGGAATTTGATAAGCACGAAAGTGCGACACATTTTCACCCATAATTACATTAGCTAGGACTCATTATTTCTCTAATAAACTTGTTTTCGTTATTTTTAGAAGAATAAGCTCTTGTGGAGATTTGCTTGAAAAATTGTTATTTGCAAGCGGAGGACAAGTGTTATTCGGACTTTCAAACTTGGTTAAGGGGCACCTCAATTACTAAGGGGCGCCAGTTGCTAAGGGGTACCCTATTTACTAATTAACACATGTTGTTATTCACACTTCAGCACACAGGATAAGGGGGGACCTTCTTCTCCGTTTGAACATTGATTTTGCGGGAAAATGGTGGAAGAAAAATGGTGACAAGTCTCGGAGTTACTGCGTTATTTCCGGGAAGATTTTTGGGCGAGATATTCAAAGGATTTTCAAAAGTTTGGATTGATATTATCCTGTTCGACTAAAACAGGAAAGGTAATAGAGTTAATTTGGAAATAAGAGGAAAGATCTCACGTGATTTTTATAAACATGGAAAACGATTAACTCGTTATTCTGTTTGATTTGCTGGAGTTATTGGCGAGATTCTGTGAAGATATTTGACGCGTAAGAAAAGAAAGAATAAGCAGAATATCAGAACTTTATGTCAAAGAAAGGAACGAATATTTCAAAGTTAATTCAAAGATTTGTTGGAGGAGATAATATCCTGGGAGTTTACTCTACATTGGTTGAAAGATATTTGACATCATGTTTTGGTGTAGCGGATGAGGAAAGGAGAATAAAAAATCTTCGTAATTTGCGGTGAAAAAGGAAAGAAGATAATGGGTATTAACTACTTTGATTTGATGTCTGTGGAGTATAAATACTATCTTTGGGGAAGAAGTGAGAAGGATATAGAGAGTCCGGGAGGTAACAAAAGCGGGAGAATCAAATTGCAGAAATTTTTGTTCTTGCTTTGTTCCAAGAACACCAAGAACATAAGGTTGAGAAAGCACTGTCGTTAATAAACCGTGGTTTATTCCGGTTTGCAATGAGGCTTTCCGGCGACCGTTGAGCAGTGACTACTGACACTTTTGTTTTATCGCATCGTATGCAGAGGATTGCAACACTTCTTAGCATTTGTTGTAAATTCCTGGTTTATTTGATTTTTATCCTTTTCATCATTTGCAAACACTTTTGAGCCATGAATAAATATTTTAAGTGTGTTTTCGACGTGATGAACTAAACCCCAACACTGGGTCGACGGAGGAAGCCGAACTTCACACATGGGTGAATTTATTTTATTTTCTATTTGACTTTTGCATTATTTTGAATAGAATTATGATTTGATTAAATTGGTTGTTATTCAATTAGATAGGTTATGCTTTGTTTAGATAATCTATGCTTAGGGGATACAATTAATCTTTTGAGAGTCTACCTTGGAAAAAATAAGAGTCGGTGTTATTTTGTTTATTGAGCTTTAATTGTTGAGAATAAATAAATTGAACCTATTGATATGAATTCGGTGGAATCCTAGGCCCAGTAACTCTCGCCTTTGTTTATTATTTTCATTAGACCTTTAAATTTAATCTTCGCAAGTCTGAGAGAACGAATCTTAATTACTACTACGAAAACTAAGAAAAATCTTAAATCAGCCAGCCACACCTACCGCGCCATGGCAAGCCAACCATGCTAGCCGCACCCCTGTGCCAATGGCAAACCATGCCAGCCACACCTACCGCGTCATTCCAAACGCACCTTGCCATGGCCCCATGCCAACCTAGCCGCGCCACCTTGTTGGCCTTCCCTACACGGCTACCAAAACGAAGGTGTGCGAAAATCAACGGTCGCTCTTCAATCTAAGGAGCAAATCCTAGCCGTCTGAGGTTACCAAACGACCTTTGGCCCAAAGTCCTAGCTTGGTCACGCAAAACCTTGGCCCCACATACCAAGCCAAACCGCACCTAGCCAAGCTAGCCACGCCATGCGCCCATGGCAAACCCTTGGACCCACATACCAAGCCAAACCGCACCTAGCCAAGCTAGCCACGCCATGCGCCCATGGCAAACCCTTGGCCCCACATGCCAAGCCAAACCGCACCTAGCCAAGCTAGCCACGCCATACACCCATGGCAAACCCTTGGCCCCACATACCAAGCCAAACCGCACCTATCCAAGCTAGCCACGCCATGCGCCCATGGCAAACCCTTGGCCCCACATACCAAGCCAAACTGCACCTAGCCAAGCTATCCACGCCAGGCGCCCATGGCAAACCCTTGGCCCCACATGCCAAGCCAAACCGCACCTAGCCAAGCTAGCCACGCCATTCTCCCATGGCAAACCCTTGGCCCCACATGCCAAGCCAAACCGCACCTAGCAAAGCTAGCCACGCCACGCGCCCATGGCAAACCCTTGGCCCCACATGCCAAGCCAAACCGCACCTAGCCAAGCTAGCCACGCCATACGCCCTTGGCAAACCCTTGGCCCCACATGCCAAGCCAAACCGCACTTAGCCATGCTATCCGCACCATGTGCCAACGGCTTGCCAAACCCTTGGCCCCACATGACAAGCCAAGCCACACCTTGCCTTGGCCCTAGCCATGCTAGCCGCACCATGTGCCAACGGCTTGCCAAACCATTGGCCCCACATGCCAAGCCAAACCGCACCTAGCCATGCTAGCCGCACCATGGGCCAACGGCTTGCCAAACCCTTGGCCCCACATGCCAAGCCAAACCGCACCTAGCCATGCTAGCCGCACTATGTGCCAACGGCTTACCAAACCCTTGGCCCCACATGCCAAACGCACCTGGCCGCGCCACCATCCGGCCTTCCTTACGCAGCGGCTACCAAAACGAAGGCGTGCGACAATCGGCGGTCCCCCTTCAATCCCAGGAGCAAATCCTAGCCCTCCAAGGTTACCAGAAGACGTATGGTAACCTTTGGCCCGAAAACCTAAGTTCGGCCACGCCAAACCACGCCATGCCAACGGCATGCCAACTTAGCCGCGCCACCATGCTGGCCTTCCCTACGAGGATACCAAAACGAAGGCGTGCGACAATCGACGATCCACCTTCAATCCCAGGAGCAAATCTTAGCCATCCAAGGTTACTTGACGACACATGGTAAACTTTGGCCTGAAAACCTAAGCTTGGCCACGCCATGGCATGCCAACCTAGCCGCGCCTCCATGCCACGCCAATGGCATGCCAACCTAGCCGCGTCACCATGCCACTGGCATGCTAACCTAGCCGCGCCACCATGCTGGCCTTCCCTATGCGGCCACCAACGAACGAAAGCGTGTAACGATCAACGACTACCTTTCCTCTTAAGATACAAAATCTCGACTGTCGAAGGTCACCAAGCTACCAAGTATCCCAAGCTCGACTTGCCAGGAAACAACCATATGCTACATGTTTTCCACAAAAACATACGAGACATCAACACATATCACAAACTGGGGGATCCTCTTTGGGTATTGGTTTGGCGGTCTACAGCGTGCGGCGTACACTACGCCCGTCATAAGGAAGTGTCATAAGGGTGAGGCGGTTAGTAAATACAGGGAGTTAAAAGTGAAACGTTCATGGGACATCAATCCCATACGTTAATGTTTTATGGAACATCAATTCCATGCGTTAATGATAGACACATTTTTTGTGTCTGAATTGTCCTCAGTGCTGGTATTGTTGGAACTCGATTTTTTGTACTAATATTGTGTTTTTATGTATTTTTAGGTATTTTTGGAAATAAATATTTTTTGGAAAAATCGGCTCGAAAAGTTGCGCGGAACACCCTTGAAGGACATTTGCTATTCGGACTCCCACTTTGGATAAGGGGTAACCCAATTACTAAGGGGCACCTCAGTTGGGCACCTGCTATTCGCACCCCTGGTTTGGTTAGGGGGACACCATCTTCAACATTTCAAATTTTGGATTTGGCGGAAAAATATTCACATCACTGGCAGATTTTTGTTTGGATTTTTGGACGTGTTATAGGGAGACTAAATGGCTAAAAATTTGTGGGATTGTTCCTGGGACATGTATAAAGCTATTACAAGTGTTTTGGTCGATCATATTTGGTTGAAAAATCCGTGAGAAGAAATCAGAGCAATACGTGCATGGGAGGAGTTGTTCACGGGATTGTACGTGCCGATGAGATTTTACGTGGGTAGCAGCGTGTTTTATGTTATCTGGGAAGAGTAATGAACGTGTAGAAGCATGCTTGCCATAGAAAACAGTGCGTGGAGTTATTTCTGGGAATAAAATATTCTCGAGAATATTGTTCTTCATTGGCGAGTTATGAGAATTTATTTGCAAGTTTAATGCGATATTCGGAGGTTCTAACGAGTATATATAGGGTGCAGGGGACTCATAGAAGGGGGATGGAGAGTTTGGGAGAGTTTAGAGAATTACAGAGCAAAGAATCGAGAGTTTGAAAATCTGTTGCTGCTGCCATTAAGGAAGAACACGAAGAACGTAAGACCCACAAGCGACAGTCGTTCCTGGGGTTCGTAGTACAGAGACAGTCTTAATTCAATAGTGTCAACGACAGAGCATTGTGGGTCGTAGTTAAGAGGCAGTCTTAAAGCAACAGTTCTGTAACAGTGTTTGCAACAATTATAAACGTTGCAAACACCCGATTTTCATCATTTTCTCCTTTTCATCATTTGTAAGCACCTTTGAGCAATAAAATCATATTTTGAGCGTGTTTCCAACATGATGAGCTAGACTCCAACACTGGGACGATGGAGGAAGACGAATTTCATACATGGGTAAAATTATTTAATTCTTTTTAAGACTTTTGCATTAATTTTAATTGAAATATGATTTGAATTAATTGGTTGTCATTTAATTTGATGAGGTATGCTTAGCTTAAATGTTTTGATACATCATGCTTAGGATTTACAACCAATCTTTTAAGAATCTACCTTGGCAAAATCAGAGTCCGTGTTAATTTTATTTATTGAGCTTTAATTGTTGAGAATAAATAAATTAAACCCTATGTTATGAATTCGACGAAATCCTAGTCCCAGTAACACTCTTCATCCTGTGACAATTTTTGTATATACTTTTTCTTTTATTTTTTTTTATTAATTCTTAAAATCAATCTCGTCAAGTCCGAGTGAACGACAACCTTACTACCACTTTCTACAACATCATTGAAAATAACCATCAATTTGTGGCGCCACCGACGCGGACTTGTGTATAGATTTGTTTTTAAGTTTTTTTTTTTTTTTTTTTATTATTTTTGTTCTTTTTTACGCGTTTTGGTACTTCTGTTTGCTTTCAGATTTGGAGTGGAGCGAAAGAAAAAAAAAAAGAAAGTGTTGAAAAGAAAAACAAAGCCTAAATAGGAAAGAAAAGAGAGATCCGAACTGAGTGAAGAAGAAAATTTTGTATATAGTGTAATTAATTTTTTTTATTTATTTTTAGAAATTGTAATTAGGTAATTATCTTTGTATTTTTTATTTTTATTTTTTGGACTTCTTAATTTTGGACTTTATTTTTTTTGGACTTTTGGACATTTTTTTTAAAACCCTAAGGAAGGGTTATTTAAATATAAACTGCATTGGGAAGGACGACGATTACGATATCGTCTCGGCCCCTCGGGTTCGTACATGACATAGGAGTCGTGGCCCGAGTCGACTTCAACGGTTCATCCCCGTCTGGAACGGGAGGTAAGAATTCTAAACATGAATCCCCGCCAGGCGGGTTTCTTTGGATGATTTCGTGTGAATATATGTGAGGAAGGCCAAGAATAAATTGTTTTTAATTTCCTAGTAAAGGGCAAGGACTGGCAATACAAGATAAGGGTTCGGATTTCATCACCGTTCTCTTCTTGCCCGCCTTAGGAAAACGAAACCAAACACGAACCTAAGCCTAAAATTTTGAATAGAACGAGACCAATAGGGTAACGAGCTTAATAGGAAAGTCGTTCGAAAAATATTGGTTACTTTTTTAGCATACTTCGAAGTTCATGATGGTTTCTGTGAATTGAATGCATGACTGCACCGCCTTGTAATGCGGTGAGGCCTTGGGTATCAAAGCTCCACGCAGCTTCCCTCGCCTCTATTCAACTTACTTAAACTCGGATTGATTCCAAAGGGGTTTGCTCAGATTGTAACGAATTCCCTTTCGTAGGATTAGAAGCTGGTCTAGAAACAATCTAAGTGGAGCCATCATGCTTTTTGTTTGCTAGAAATCAGTAGGTTTGTTGTGGTCGAGTCAGCCTTGTTTGTGCTTGTGTAGAATTCCTTTGCAGTTAAGATGTCAAATTTGGTATTATAATAGCCATCACAATGAATATGAATATCCAATCGAACAATATGGACATCACTCTTTTTATGACCAGAGTGTGAATAGTGGTTGGGAATGCCAACCTTTTGAAGATCGTGGCTTATACCATGGTGAGCCCAATTACTATTCACATGAATACCGGTCATACAAGCAAAATTCCTATAATTCCTCTTCTCTAGATGAAGCACGTAGGATACTTGAGTCAACGTGTAAGTTAACTGAGTCAACACGTGAGTTTACTGAGACAACACGTAGGTTAGAGTTAGAGACGGAAGAAAGAATTGCTCGAATTACTCTTGATTGCCAATAAATTCTTTCCAATATCACCCGTGAAAATGAGGACAATTTTGATAATTAGGATGACGAGGTTAGAATTGGTAAGACTACTTGTTTAGATGAGGTTCAACCATTTTCATGTTATTATAATGATGATCATGATGTGGAAAGTGTTGATGAAGAATATGAAGTTTTTAGGCATAGTGATCAGGAATTTGTTTCTCCAATTGAGCTTTATAATGATAGTAATATTTCTGGTTTAAATCCAAATAATTTTAATAATTATTCACCTATTCAAAAGGATGAGGATTTGACTAGAAGTATCTCCGTTTTTAGACGCTGTAGAATTTCCTAGTTACAAAGCCGATAATGGTTTAGAGGAATGGGTTTATCCGAGAATCTTTGTTTTAGAGTCCAAGGATTTATAAACAATAGTCTTAGACGAAGAAGATGAACTCGTAGAGCTTTTAAATATGAGTGAGGATGCATCACTCCGAGTATAACCTAGAAGAATCAATTGACCATTTTCGAGATTAGATGATCTAGAAATTAGGGAAATTGTAGCTAGTCTATCTAGAGACACCCAAAACTCTAAGTTTGGGGGTGATTATCATTCTCCTTGTGCCTTACCTTTAGCTCTTACAGAGATCCCTCACTTGGGACTTGACATATGTGCCTCAACCATTTTACAAGATTATCTTCATACACATTTTCCTGAACCTAGTTGTGTCCATAAAGAAGTTCAATTGTTAGAAACCCATCCTCCGGTTGATGTGGTTAACCAGGGCTATGATACCACGATTGACTTTGTTTTCCCACCAAAAACCTTCCTTCCAATTGTGGGAACATATAAGTTTCAGATGTGTCAATTATTAAGTTTTGAGACTAAACCTAATTACTTTAGGATTTTAGGGTCGACACATTTGCTTAAGGAAGACCACCAATCTTATTGTGGTCAGCTGTGTAAGTCAAAACTGATTGACTTAGAGGATCCTCAATTATTATTATGTGCTTTTAAGTTTTTATTTGAGTTTTTCCAGACTCTAGAACCTGAACATTCGGATCTAACTTATGAGGAAACGCAACCTATTAAAACTTTTTATCTAGACCCTTTTATAGAGCTGAACTCGAGCCACAACTAGATGTAGTTGTCTTAAACAAAAAACTAGATAAGGGTATCTTCTGGTCATTGCAATCTCCTCTTCTTGTGGTCGGCACTTTTTGATCCAGATGACCCTGATTATTAAATTTGTTGCTATATGATTCTTCGAGGTGACTAATCCTTTCCAATGTCCTGGTCAAGACTTTAAACTTAGCACTTCTTGGGAGGTAACCCATGCTCTTGCAACACGGTAATATCTTTCCTTAACTCTTTTGCTTCAAGTGGTACTTGAGTTTCTCCTTGTTCATACTTTTAATTTTATATTTAGAACATTGAGGACAATGTTAGATTTAAGTTTGGGGGTATGGGAGAAACTTTTTAGTTGCAATAAATAAAACTCCAGATACTAGAAATTGATGTTTATTAAGGAAGGCACTAACCAATCTAAGTGGATGGAAGCATCTTGGTTATAGGAGTTGAGGAACCAATCTGATTAGATGGAAACATCTAAAGATTCTATTCATAAAAGCACAGAGCTCCGGTGTTAGAAAAGAAAACATGGTAGTTTCTCTATATCCTCGTGATGGAAACATCGAAAGAATCCTGATCACTTCTTTTTCTTTTTATTTTTACCATTGCTAGGGTGAAATAGAGTAAAAAAAAAAAAAAAAAAAAAATTGAGACCAGACCATCAGACCAAAGGAATAAATTCAATAAAGTCGATTGTTTTGGTACCCTTGTATATGCAGTTGTGTTGACCTAGAGTTAGGATTATCACCCTCTCGGTTCCCTTGTATATGCCGGTGTGTTGATATTAGTCCGGACGATATCTCGATCCATTAGGATAGGTTCACCTTAGTCAACATCATCCACGTTTTTCTCTAAATCCATCTTCTTAATCTATCCATGTGATTGGTTGACTCCGGTTTATGATGTCCGAAACTATCCGAGTAGAGCTTTGTCCCTTTATATGAATTTTAGTATGCTTGAGTGCAAACTCGTGTACAAAGAATTGGAATTTCGCATCAGGGGTACTTCCTCCCGTAGTCAACAAGTATGCCAACCAAGGAGATTCTTTAGCGCCTTCCAAGGTTCTGCGTAGATAGCTAGGGTCCAGGAGTAAAGGTTTTGTGGGTACACCTGCGGTAAACCCTCCGGAGACAACACTCCGCCACTAGGGCCACCTAGGGGTTCAAATGATTTTTATTTTCTAGAATAAATTTGCTCGAGGATTAGCAAATAATAAGTTTGGGGGGTATTTGATAGACATATTTTTTGTGTATGAATTGTCCTCAGTGTTGGTATTGTTGGAACTCGATTTTTGTACTAATATTGTGTTTTTATGTATTTTTAGGTATTTTTGGAAATAAATATTTTTTGGAAAAATCGGCTCGAAAAGTTGCGCGGAAGACCCCCGGAGGACATTAGCTATTCGGACTCCCACTTTGGATAAGGGGTAACCCAATTACTAAGGGGCACCTCAGTTGGGCAACTGTTATTCGCACCCCTGGTTTGGTTAGGGGGAAACCATCTTCAACATTTCAAATTTTGGTTTTGGCGGGAAAATATTCACATCACTGACAGATTTTTGTTTGGATTTTTGGACGTGTTATAGGGAAACTAAATGGCTAAAAATTTGTGGGATTGTTCCTGGGACATGTATAAAGATATTACAAGTGTTTTGGTCGATCATATTTGGCTGAAAAATCCGTGAGAAGAAATCAGAGCAATACGTGCATGGGAGGAGTTGTTCACGGGATTGTACGTGCCGATGAGATTTTACGTGGGTAGCAGCGTGTTTTATGTTATCTGGGAAGAGTAATGAACGTGTAGAAGCATGCTTGCCATAGAAAACAGTGCGTGCAGTTATTTCGGGAATAAAATATTCTCGAGAATATTGTTCTTTCTTAGAGTTATGAGAATTTATTTGCAAGTTTAATGCGATATTCGGAGGTTCTAACGAGTATATATAGGGTGCAGGGGACTCATAGAAGGGGGATGGAGAGTTTGGGAGAGTTTAGAGCATTACAGAGCAAAGAATCGAGAGTTTGAAAATCTGTTGCTGCTGCCATTAAGGAAGAACACGAAGAACATAAGACCCACAGGCGACAGTCGTTCCTGGGGGTCGTAGTACAGAGACAGTCTTAATTCAACAGTGTCAACGACAGAACATTGTGGGTCGTAGTTAAGAGGCAGTCTTAAAGCAACAGTTTTGTAATAGTGTTTGCAACAATTATAAACGTTGCAAACACCCGATTTTCATCATTTTCTCCTTTTCATCATTTGTAAGCACTTTTGAGCAATAAAATCATATTTTGAGCGTGTTTCCAACATGATGAGCTAGACTCCAACACTGGGACGATGGAGGAAGACGAATTTCATACATGGTAAAATTATTTAATTCTTTTTAAGACTTTTTCATTAATTTTAATTGAAATATGATTTGAATTAATTGGTTGTCATTTAATTTGATGAGGTATGCTTAGCTTAAATGTTTTGATACATCATGCTTAGGATTTACAACCAATCTTTTAAGAATCTACCTTGGAAAAATCAGAGTCCGTGTTAATTTTATTTATTGAGCTTTAATTGTTGAGAATAAATAAATTGAACCCTATGTTATGAATTCGACGAAATCCTAGTCCCAGTAACACTCTTCATCCTGTGACAATTTTTGTATATATTTTTTCTTTTATTTTCTTTTATTAATTCTTAAAATCAATCTCGTCAAGTCCGAGTGAAAGACAACCTTACTACCACTTTCTACAACATCATTGAAAATAACCATCAGTTAACGATTTTATGGAACATCAAATTCCATGCATACGGTTACCACCTCCTCCCATTTACTTACCCATTTTTCCATTCCTTAATGAGACCAGGGTACGTTTCACTTCGACTTGTATAAATAGGTCTTACCTATTTCCACGGAACAACAAGTTCATTGGGGAATATACAACACTCAGAAAATACTTGCTAGCTTACCATTTGTTAGGCTTCCCACTTTTCTGATACAAGTCGTAGTAACACAACTACTCTTCCGTAATCAACTATTCGGTCTCATCACTTTCCTTGCTTCCCTCCCCAAAACCAACCCATTCTCCTCCACTTTGTGACCAAAGCAAGTCCGGAACGACCATTTCTTGGTTTAGGCTGGATTTGTATAGATTGATCTCTCGAATCTAAAATACTCCATTGCAGTACATTGTTTAGGGTTTAAATTGTTTCTCACTCGTACACCCGAAATTACCGAAATCAGCAGAAAACATTTTCACCTACAAAAAATTGGCGACCACAGTGGGAGTCGGTTACAATGTCAATTTTCGACCGTCGATATCGTGCTTCGACCCAGACATCAAGATGGTAGAAAAAGGCGATCCACTACGACTCAGTTACATGACGACCCGATTATCAGTCATGACACGACAAAGGATGACTGGGGACTTCCCTGGAAGTTAGAAGAAAACAATCCGCCCAAGAACCGATGACTCGGTTATCAGATAACTCAGTAACGACTGGGGACTTTCCACGGTCACGGCGGTGTTTCCCATAAAGCTCGGTCTTACACTCGGAGGGTTCACTGTTCATCAGGAGACCTAAAAACTGAGCAAATCTTACCTAGACAAGATACATGGTTTGCTATTTCGAGTTTTCGCGGGAATGAAAAAATCGATAGCCATGTTACGCTTTACCCCATGTCATCTACCAATACATGGTTCTATGTTTTTCCTGGAATGTTTATATCACTTGCAATCATAACCAAAACAATTCATCCTAAACATTTCGTTCAAAAAAAGAATAATCCAAAACCGTCAAGGTAACATTTATCTATCAACCCAAGAAAACCAGAAAATCAAAACCATAAACCAGGCGTTTCCATTTTCCTTTCAAAAAAATATATATAAAAATAAAAGAGTTCAGAAGACAGAAATTGTATTCAAGGAAAATTTTCCAACATCGGCTTGCTCCTCTTAGCAAAGGCCTCCTTCGTGCTCTAGAGAGCCGCCCTTTTCAACTTCAGCTGCCTGCACAATTTTTTGAATTCCGCTTCCTGCTTCTTCACCATGTCTGTGGAAGGACCTTCGACTGTTTCAACCAACAACTTTTCAACCTCAGAGAAACCATCAACGAACCAAGGAGCATTGAACTAGAACTCCATGCACATATCGCGATGAAACCTCCAGCTTGAAATTACATCCTCGAAGCGTGTGACCAAATCACGTTGCGCATGTCGTCGATCGAAGACAAGACTTCCTCCACCCGCTTGACCAGCGCGTATCGACTAGTAATTTTCTTGGTCGTGGCAATATGACCGTGGCTTTCCCATATCTTGGTATATAACGCCTCATGTTTAGCTGGCACGCTAAATCCCCCAATCAACACGTGACCTGGATAAGGAACCAGATAGGGAGGAACAAAAGTAGCGCTTGCGATCGCATCGATGGAAAGCAAAGGATTCTGACTACAATCGCGCCGGTGATCCCGGAGTATTCTCTACCACTCGAGTCATAACAAGTCCTACAGGCTGATGAACTTCAATACCCAAATCACCGGTCGACATGGTTTCCGCGATTGAAGGAATGGCTACGCCTTCACCCTGACGGGTTTCTACTTCAAGGCCGTTCCCAGGAACGGTTTCCTCCTAGAATATCAAGATTTGGTTTTGCTTAAAAAAAAAAAAAAAAAAAAAAGAGGACAGAAGGAAGAAAGAAGGAAGAAGAAGAACATGGAAAAGACTCACTGATTCGCTTTCAGACTGACTAGTGGAAGATTCAGCAATGTTATCGGAAGAACTACTTTCGCCATCGCCGGACTCTGAACTTTCATCCTTTTCGGATTCCCCATCACCATGGATAGGCTCGGCACCGCCACCCTCCGTCTCGAAAAACGACGTTTTCTGACTACTTGCAAGTTTGGCAAAGGCGTTCGTGCTGCTGAAACCCTGGACGAGATGCAAGGACGCATTCTCAGAAAAGAAACAAGGATATAAACGATCCAGCTAAAGTCAAGAGGAAAGTCATACGTACCCGCATGTTGGATGAACTAAAAGTCGGTAGAACTGTGGAATCTGACTGGAAACCGCCCGCACAATCTTTAGATCTTCGCTCCTTCACTTGGGGACTATTTGCATTTGGACTAACGGATTTTCGCTTGGGATCCCTCAGCAGTGGATGTTCCGCTAAACCGCAGAAGAAGGCTTATCGCGACATTTTTCTACCACATCATTCACGAATCCATGGATAACGAGAAACTCATCCTGCCAAAATATGTTGTATTTGGAGGTTGTTGATAGATTTCGTTCCGCGAGCAGAAAAGGCAGACCTTTACCCGACACAAGAGCACTAGCATCGGTCAAATAAGAATATAAATTATCCCAGAGTACCTATGTGACATAAAGGCACCCAAGGCGTCACCTAGAACATTGTGCAGAATTTAAAAAATATAAATTATCCCAGAGTACCTATGTGACATAAAGGCACCCAAGGCGTCACCTAGAACATTGTGCAGAATTTAAAAAATATCTGCACATACTACGGTGATTCTGTACTGAATTCCTACACTTACAAAGAATGGGCTAAACAGAAACTCTATGACATTTAATCAAACCCTACATAAATTACTAGTAATGCAACACGATAAGAAAAGAAAAAGCACCAAGCGAACTACGAGTTCTACTTCAACACTTCTAGCTCCTTCCTAGCCAGGCGAACGAGGCTAGTGAAGTACTTCAAGTTTACTGAAAAATTGGCACCGGAAGACTCAAGATCAATTTTGACGTGACATGTGATCTCAAAATTACCAAAGGAATCGGTTGAGTTATCAAAGTGGAAATGATTTTTGTGGGACGACCAGGGTGCTTCCATGCAAAGGTCACCAATCCAAGGAATGTCAAGGGACAAGCTGCTATAAAAAACTGTGACCTGATTTTCGAGACCTTCGTTTTTATTCACCCACGTGTTCACTATGCAGCACTACCAACTAATAAGTAATAACTACTATCTAGTCTGCCATATATCTGCAAGGATTTTACCAATCATCGACACCGTATTTGCAAGTTCCATACAAGAATATTACCTTGAAGTTGGAGATGTAACGATAAACAAGAGATGTGGGAAAGAAATTCAGGAGAATTGGAATTGTGACGGAGGTACCAACGGTTAATGACACTTATCAGTTATCGCAATAACTGCAACCACTTTTGGATCATCTATTTAATTAACTACGTATGCTGGTCCTGCTTAAGCATAATAAATAGAATTGAGGTAATATAGACTATTGAATTCAGTCAGTTTACCTTTATCTCCCACATCTGCCAGAAAAGAGAGAACACAAATACTGAACCAGATATCTGCATGCATGATTTTGAAGAAAGTTCATTATCACATCTTCCTCATTGAACTGTGTGCTTCATCACCCTTTTCGAGGAAAAGAAAAACTAGCTTTCAAGATACATCAAAATAAATTCATCACATTACATTGCCGTTTATGATGATTTCTCATGATATGCTCATAAATATAATCTAAGGTCTAATTCTAGATTCTCCTAATAAATTAAGCATGCCCGTAACTCTTAAACTTAACTAATTTATCTAGCATACTAATGACAATTACTAAGATAAGATAGTATACATGTATGTACTAACTAAAAGAAAGATAAAACACTTCTTAACCTCTGTGGATAAACAGATTTGCCGAACATGGACAGTCTTCTCGCTTCAAATCTCATTCATTGAAAACATCAGCATCAACTCCTTCCACTCCTTCCGGTACAGCGCAGCTGACAATCCACATTGGAGCAATAGATATCCACATTAGCTCAAAAGAAAAATCCTCTTTAGGATGAAGGCAGTAAAATCTCAAGTTTTCCAAAATGCAAGTTATTATAGACTTAAAGTAAAAAGTAACATCTGATCTGAGAGAACTGAATTAATCTAGTAAACTGATGACAGTTACCACATATGTGTACTACTTATAAGAAGGAAAATACAATCTTGAGTTTCTGTTGATAAACCAGTACGCCCAACATCTGTTCTTATCTGAGTCGCCGAAATCATTAGCATCAACTCCTTCCACTCCTTCTGGAATGAAGGTTTCCAGAGAAACGTAGTTCTCTTCATGACACTGCAGCTGATAATCTATATTGGAGCGATAAATATCATCATCACCAGAAATATTCATGTGCCGTGGTTCTTTCCTCTTAGACCAAAAAATAGCATCCTCTCCAGAACCAACAGTCAGTACAAGCTGAAGTTCTCCAGAACGCAAGTTGTAAACTTGAAGATTCTTCCCGTTAAACCAGTAAAGTAATATTAATATCTGATCTGAGAAACTTAATATGCGAGTAGGAGGTGTAGTAGTACTGCCAAAACAAAAACAACAGGGATCTGGTGCCACATAATTGGGAGTAGAATTTGTACAAACATCAAAACTCTCCTCCTTAATCCACACTTTATCCTTGAGTACGTACAAATGAACTTTACAACAACAGCAGCAACTACTAGTACTACTAATACCCTGATGGCCATCACGGAAAAGATGAGGATAATCACTTCCTTTCCCTGATATTTTTTCGATACGTGCAATACAAGGAGATCCCTTGAACTCCAGAAGATGAGGATAATCAACAAGTAAGTGCGCTTCTGCTGCTCGTCTGTTGTACGTTTAGCTGGTAGTTGAATGAAATGAATCTTGTCATCATGGAGATTAAACGACAGTAACATCTCTATTTCACTATTAGCTGCATTACTATTATAATGTTGAATATGATTAGATTCTGCTCCCCCCAAAGTTGCTATTATCTTCCAGACCAAACAACCACTGCTGCTGCTGCTGCTAGTTGTACAGAAGATGGCTGATTTGTCACTGCCTGTGGGCACTCTTATCTTTAATATAGGAAGACCTGATACGGACGTGGTTGTAGCAGTGACATTTCTCCAAGATTTCGTTCCCAATGTAAATACCACGAAGTTAAGCTCCTTTTGAGGAGTACGAAAAACACTTACCAACTTATACTCGTTTGCTGAGGGATCATACCCAAAGCCGTGACAGATGATGCGGGATTTGGAGATGCGTTTCCCAACTTTGGCTGGATGAATGATACAGAGAAAGTCTTGCCGGTTTGGGTCCAAAATTATGTAAGAAGTTGATCGTTCACCCACTGCAGTCACACAAGGTAGACCTCGACAGTAACCGACCATTTCAAATATACCACGAGCGAAAGAACGACCTCGAAACTTGTCAAACCTTAGAATATCTCCATTACTCTCGAACAGTTTAGTATCAAATTTGAAGAAGTGACACCCAGAGGCTTTTTAACAACCCCATCATCATCCCTAACATTTAAAAAACTGAGGATAACCTGGGGCTGTTTCTGCGATTGAATGAAGTGGGAATAAGTTAGGCGTTTATGATCATTATGAATGGATTTATACCAAAGTTTCGATACCAGAACAGACTTTTGGAGTGCCCGAACTGGAAGCTTGGTTAATATTTGTTGCATAATTAAATCATGAGGAAGGTACTTCTTTCTTCTATACGCTCTTTTCTTCTTCATCTCCATCACTTTCGACGTGGTGGTATCTGTTGTATGATCACCTCCTGCACAATCTTCTCTTCTACATGTCTTCATCGTTGTTCAGTATTTGTGTAAATAAACTGTTTTTTGTTTTGTTTCCTTGAAAACTTGTAACCCTGTCAATACTTGTAACCCAGGAATTGTATAAATATATATATATATCATTAAACCAGGCAAATCCGAGGGGTGGTCCGCTCATTGTCATAACTTACTTGGCTTTCTAAGAGAAAACCCTAGCTAGAGGTTATTTCCACCCACATCGCTTGCTGTGCTGACATCTACATGAGTGCACAATGAACAAGCACCTCTATTGAGCTGCAGTGGCTTGGTGGCGTACTCCTCTTAGCTTCCCATAAGGTACTTCTTTCCTCTATACGCACTTTTCTTTCTTCTATACGCTCTTGGCCCAATATAGAACCCTAGCTAGCATAAATACTTTCCCCAATCGTGTTCCGAGGCCACGATGTATATATTGTGGTGAATTTTGTTGGATTACAAAACCCTAGCTTTACGTACAACCCTAGCTAGCATAAATACTTTCTCCAGTCGTGTTTCGAGGCTCTTGTTGGATTACAAAACCCTAGCTATATATCTTTATCGATGGAGAATTTGGGTTCAGATATCGTATTAGATATACTATCTCGATTACCAAAGACGAATACGAATACAGATATCAAATCCGTCTTACAATGCAGAGAAGTATGCCAACTCTGGAACAGTGTCTTGGGGAAACCAAAGAAAGGTATTCTTTTCGTAAGTCGACTCTGGAACAGTATCAAACTCTATTATAGAGAAGAATCTTCTGAGATGGTTACTGAAGAACCACAAAAATTTTACAAGATGGTCAAAGAGATAGGCAGTATAGAAAATGGTGGTGAGTGCTTCACCTTCGTTGGTACTTGCAACGGTTTGGTATGTTACATAATCTCAAAAGATATATATATTTACAATCCCATCACTGGTGAACGTATCCGCGTCCATGTCGACATCAAGGGTGCAATGCATGATCCTGTTGGATTCGGTTATTGTCGTTCCACAAATACATACAAGCTTGTTAAGATTGGTCGAGGTAGTAGAAAGGGGAAGCAAAGCGTCAAAGTTTACACTCTTGGTGATGGCAGTGGGTGGAGAGACAAACCAGAAATTACTTATGAGGTTTCTGAATCGGGCGTTTTTGCTAATGGGGCAGTGCATTGGGTAAAAAACAAAAGATCTCCCACTAACTGTGATATTGTAGCATTTGATTTAGCAGAAGAATCATTTCGACCTATCCCACCACCACCTTGTCATCCCAAATCTTTTAATGACGTTAACCTTGGGTGCTGTGGAGCAAATATTTATATGTGTCATCCATATACAAAGAAAAAGGAAGATAAGGTGGATATATGGGTATTCGAGAAGAAAAATATGAACAATTGCGGACGTAATAGTTTGGAAGAGCGTATGTGGATAAGGAGGTTCAGCGGTAAACAGGAGAAACGCTTCTCCAAAACTCGCTTATTGTCCCGAACTGAGAGTGAAATTCTGATATGGCAGAAAAACGCTCTCTCCTGTTATGACCCTACAACTTTTAAGAAGATATGGTGCACTGATGCACAAGGGACTGTTTCTGAAGCATTTCCTCATATGCATAGCCTTGTTTCGTTGAAAGATCTTGGAGAAGAGCGAGTTGATCATCTAGTGCTTCCAGAATGATTACCCGACATCTTTTAAAAATGCTTAAATATTCATTACTTTCACACGGTATGGATCTTCTTTCATGTCTTCCATTTCCTACTGATTATTTGTTTTTCTTTTCAAGGAGGCGTAGAGTAGGCCAAAGTGGTTTAAGCCATTTGAACTTATCAGTATTTTTTATCATTTTTCATTAATTATAAGAACACTGTAAAAACATATATTACATCCTCTTAGATTTTTCCAGACGAGTAAAAGAAAAAACTCAGCATGCAGTTACTCTATTTTAGCACTGACAATACCCTGCAAACATCCAATTAATGCGATCGTACTGATAACCAGACAAACAATGCTAAAGGTTTGAAGAATAACCCATTTTCGTGTCCATGCCTCAACCTTGAGTTGCACAAAGTACATCTGTACTGGGAAATATATAGTCAAGGGCCAAAACCCTATGGTACCTAAGACTCCCAAAATTTGGTTGAAATACGGAAATGTCATTGCGATTCCTGTTGTTGAAGCAACGTATAACGTTCGAGTGCATAACCTAAGAAGATTCAGATTAAGATTAGTTGGAACCAAAGGGATTTTGATTGTGTAGGATTTGTTGATCAAGGTACTGTTGGAAAACTTCTTTCCTAGCCATCCTTCCATGAACGCAAATACAGGCTGATTGCACACCTATGTAAGGAAATGATACGGGTTCAAAATAGAATACTCAATCCATGATTTGCAGTTATAAGAAATGCCATGTAAAAAAAAGTAAGCACATATTTTAGATTAGCATACCTGGTATCCTCCAACTAGATGAACAACGATGCAAACGTTAGCCAAGTCAACTAGCCAGTATGGCTCATAGAACCCAAACCCCGTCAGAAGGTTTCCTGGAGTTTGGTTTCCAAAAGCTGCATATCCAAAGCATCCACAACAGAGATAGAAGAAAGTGGTGATGAAGACTGCTATCATAGATGCCTTCTTCATGGTTTTATTTTCCGCAGGCGGGGACTTCAGAGTATCCTAATCATTTAACAAGTTTATGTTTAGCAATAGTGAACATTTAAAGGTAGAGTTGCCTGTATTGCTACAAGCAAGAGATTGAACAATCACCTGTATCTCGAGAAGAAATCCGGTGTATGGGTAAGCGAAAGCAATATCTCCAAGTGCTTGGCAGACCTTCCATACTTTCTGAGCTACGGTAACTTGGGAGATCCCTCCTAAGCTCCCCATAATACTTCCATTCTCTGCAAAAGGATTTCACTTACTTTTTACTGATGACTTCATATAGGAAAACAGAAGGTGAAAAATAATTACCAATAACTTTGGCGAAACCCAGAGCAAATCCAATCGAGGCGTAGGAGAAAGACATCATGGCTGCAACTATTGATAGCCATTCCATGCCATGGAAATTGGGTATCTGAGAAAACATAATTTGAATAGCTCCAAAAAGAAGCATATAAAATGCATCTCCAAATACACATGGAGCCTCATGACCTTGTGTATGAAAACAATTCGACGTATGAATCGCTCTGCATCACAAGATAACAACAATATACATTGATTCATATCACAAACATGACGAGCCTAATTAAGCTATATAATCTGTGTAAGTTCAAGGGATATATACCTCATACTGATTGAAGCAGTAAGTACATAAGCAACACCCGTTCCATACATGCCTGTGTATAGAAGAAAACCACACAACACTTTCTGCTTTTGACCTGAACTAATACGTAACGATGAACCAAATTACAAAGGAGTGAGATAAGAATGGCTGAATTATGAGTTGTTTTTTTAACAAAATGAGTACCTAGAATGGCATTTACAGCATCCACATATGTGTAGTTTCGGGTTCCAGTAACCGGGTCAGGACACCTGTAACAATCTGAGAGAAGGGAAGCAGAAATATACGTGACAATTGCGAAACAAACCATGGAAATTGGCCCTGCAATCCATCCCAATTGTGCAGTGCTCCATGCCAGAGAAAGAACTCCAGATCCTATAACACCAGTTATTATATGGGCATTACATGTCCATATGGTTCCTATTGATTACAGAGTTTTGTATCCCCGGAGACGAAACAAGATTAGTACTCAAATCAATTTGCAAAATGTAATGTACATTCTATATGAAATGAGTGCTCGAATTACCAGTTCTTTTGGGACGTCCATCATCCTCGCAGAAATCATCCTTATTAGCTATTTCAAGAGAGTTAAGGACTGCCATTTTCTTTGCTGAGCAATGTTGTACCGTAATCTTCTGTTCCTGAAACATATACATATACCAACCCAGTAATTTTCTGTTCTATAAAATGAGTGGTCAAAGAAGTAAAGCTATCTCATTCTGTCATCAAATCCTGATGATGTAACAGCCATTTGAATTGGTTCATTATGACATCGTTAGGTTGGACTAATTAGTGTGGGTCTCTATCTAGGCTAAAGTAGTCAGTAAGCGGTTGTGGAAGTGTGGTCTCTCCCACTATGAAGCTCAAAACAAGGAAATATTTGCCATTTCTATCAATTATGTCTGTCTCAGACTCTCAGCCATGAAGTCAACAAACAACAGCCATACAAAGCAACTAGTGCCTGTCTCTGCCTGTCTCTGCCTGTTCTCTGCCTGTTCTCTGCCTGTTCTCTGCCTGTTCTCTGCCTGTTTCATAGCATTTCTTCAATTATAGGTAAAACAAGTACCAAGGAGATAGAGTTACTGAAAGAAAACAAAGATCTTACCTTTGGCAACTTTCAATTTACAGCACAATAACAAAATTGGAAAACATGTATTCATCCTCAAGCTTCATTTGCAGAAATGTTACAGTCAGTGGGGAAAACTGTAACTGTAATTTGAAAAAACAAAATTGTTTCAATGATAGATGTTCAAAAAGTTACAATTTCGTTGAAAATTATTCTCTCCAAGGTACATAAAATCCGGTTCCCTCTATTATGTGTATACAAGTTAAGTGATTCTAAACCGACAAAATAATTGCAGCAATGTCTCTAAGCTATTACTTCTCTTTCACAACCTCGTTTCTTGTTTTATTCATTTGATTCACTTTTCGTTTTGGTGTCTTTAGCTTTTACTTGCTCTGCTAGGATCCTTAGCTTCTCACTGACCTTTGAAGATGGCTTGGATGATCCAAACAACGAAAACGCTGGTTGTGGTCCAGTGGTAGGTGGTGGCATGTCTATAGTTGGAATGTTGAAAAGCTTTCTTACTGCGGGGAGTTTAATTACTGAAACAAAAAAAAAAATGATAAGAATGCCACCTGAAATTAGAGAAAATATCTAACAGATTGCAAGATTGAGATGGGGTCCAACGACTCACCTAGACCGTAAATAAGCGTGAACACATTGGAGGTAATCCAATAACAAAATATTGCCTGCAAAGAAAATTTTTAAGGAACTTTAAACTCTGTAGCAGTCCTCCATTAAAATTTTCAGATTCCAACACATTATTCTTTCCTCGGTAAAAGAAAAAACAAGAATAACATACCTTTGGGAAGCTAGCTGTCAATGGAACCATAAAAGCAGCAAAACCTCTGGAGACTTTTTTCATAGTTTGTGCAGCGGGATTGCCTTGCAAACCATCTTGCATGTTAAACTATTGAAACACAAAAAGTAATTTTAGTTGCATTTAACAAAGTAAACACGGTCTACCTAGGGAAGTATAATTAAGTGTACCAGTGACTATAATAAACTTACCTCCACTGATATCAAAAAAGTCAGTGCTGTCACAATAGGTAAAATATACAAAGGATCTGGAGTTGTGAGATCAGTAAACCAGAAAGCTCCGCCTTCTTTAAAAGATGGGATTTTCTCCACCATGTTTGTAATCTGCAAGAGAAGTTGCAAGAAGAGACGAGTAAAAATATGTTAATATGAAACAGCAAACCATGACATAGAAGAATCTACAGAAATAGATACAAACGACCAAGTAGATGAGAGAGAGAAGGAGTGACATGGATATCTTACAGCCAGGTAAAAACTGATGAAAATAGGACCTTGAATAAGTATTCCCTTTAATGGTGTAAATGGAGTGACTCCGTACCTTGCAAAATCAGTCACCAGAAAAAAAAAACAAAGGTAAGCACAAATGCAAAGAGATGCAGAGTTGTAGACGAAATGGCACAGGATTTCTATGATTCCTAGCTAAAATGTATCATATAGATACCTAAACAGCTTAAAAATCAAGATATTGATTGGTGTTTTTGCGAGGATGACTAACAAACAAGGTCAGCAAGAAGATCATCCTCTTGAAATATTTACTTCAAATAGGGGATGCCAAAGTTCAGACACCTAATCCTCAGGCCATAGCAGCTGAGGATAAACTGGAAAATATCTATAGATGACATGAACAGACTTGCTTACTCATTGAATAACGCCTTCAAACGTTGTTGACCCTCAGCCATTGATATAGGTTCTTCTGCCTTGAAAAGGAAAAAGTATTTGATAGATCATATACCAAAGGTAAATCAATGCAGTAATTTTTGATAGTCATATATAGGTATGTTCTTTCTGTTGACAAAATGTTTAAGTACGGAGTCACATACAGAATCACTCATCTGCGCTTTAATCTCCTCCAAGCGTGGTCTCAGCAACTGCGTCATACAAACATAGATTCGGTGACAGTTAAGTAACAAAGCTCAAAAGGAAATGAGAAAAGTATCGCTTAGTCAGTGATTGAAATCTTAAAGTTCCATGTAGTCATCAATTTGACTAACATATAACCTGAAGACAACTAAGAAAGCACATTACATTCTCAATACACACACAGGATATCTAAGAGTACAAGGAGCGACAAGCAACAAGGCCAGCTTACAGTAAGTTTTGAGGTGGATTTAAGTTGCTCTATCAGAAGAGGAACTGTGGCAGTTCGAATCAAGAGAGTAGACAAAACTATTGCAAGCCACCTGCAATAAACCATGAAACAAAATTTAGAAAGCAAACACTGGTATGTGTTGAGAGACTATCTCACAAATAACAAGAAGTGCTTTTACCAATTAGGATGGTCTGGCAGAGGCGCACCCATTGGCAATAAATTATGAAAGCCATCAATCAAATACTGCAAGGCTGCCACAGGAGGAAATGATTCGGCAGCTGCAATAGACACTTCACTCACAACAGGAGCTACCGATGTTACAACATCACTCGCAACAGGAGCTGTGGATGTTACAACTTCCATAGTTTCATCTGAGAGAACTTCAGCAACATCTTTTACATATTCGAACTTGTCTGATCCTTCTCCAAATGCATTTGCACCTCCTAAACTATTCACACCTTCACGTCCACCAGTCGAGGAGGATGTAAATCTATGGAATGAGGATCCAATTGACGCAGACGAACAAAACGACAACAACGATCCTCTCTCTTGAAATAGAGAGCCAAATCTAGCAGACCCATTGTTTAGGTTGCCGCTGTGGTATCCCTGTCTCAAGAAATTATCATCCCTCGGCCTACACTTATCAGCAACACGATGCTCTTGGTGTTTCCTATCATCATTACCATTTGCAATGTAGCTAAAGGACGGGTGGAAACGATCCCTTAATAGACTAACTCTAGATGTGAGGCTGCGCCTATACGCCATCTATAATGAACACATAAAACATCATAAATAATCATGATTCAACAAGCGAAGGGTCTCAAAAGGAATGATTTTTATGATACAAACAAACAAAGGGGTTCCTCAATTAAAATCAGAAATCCAAAACCCCTAATTTAGCTAAATCCAAAACCCCTAATCACAATTTGACCTAAAGCATATCAAATTCAAGTTAAAGGGAGCTAATTTCGAGTTCAAAATGAAAAACCCAAGGACATATATCAAAGAATTTCAAATCCTAGTTAGTTTGTGTATCAAGAATTGAAAGTTATGTAAAAAACAGAGTTGAACATACAAGATATAAGCTAATGAAGAGATCTGAAAGCGAAAAGACCGGGGTTTTGGGATTATTACCTTTTGCGAATTCCTTCCTCTTCTTCTTCTTCCTCTGGAGAGAGGATGGAGAGAGGATTACAGTGGTTGTTAATGGCTTCTTCTTTCTTCTCTAGAGGTTTAGTTTTCAGAGAGCAAAGAGCTCAAGGGCCAAGGCATAAGTTTATTTCACCCCCGGTTATTTCTTCTGGTAATGGTCAATATCGAATTTTTATTTACTCCCCCAGCCCCATTTCATTCGTCCTGGTGAAAATACCAAAAGAAATAAAAACTAAGAACAACGTGGCTTGATTGGGGTATACTCAAATTAATTGGGGTATACCCAATTTTAAAGGGACATTTTTTGTGGGTTTTAGGAGAGTCCTATTGGGTAAGTTACAAAACTACCCTTTTCCTTTAAAAACCTACTCCCTTCGTCATTGTTATTTATTCAAGTGTGTAACTATCTTAATTAAATTTGCGTCAAGTGTTTGTATTTCTTTTCATTTTGTTTTTTTTTTTTTTTTTTGGTATTTAAGATCACAAGCATGCCATCCGTCTCATGAGGCGCCAAGCTTCGTGTTCAGTGACTCATACTTGGGATCTTGACATGGAATGTGAGGAGGTGAAAGTGATTGTGAGGAACTCCGGGTTGTGGCCTGCGGTGGAGAGTTCGAATATTAATCATCATAAAGTTACCGTATCTGCATTCTGTGAGAGGTTCTACAGAGAGACTGATACTCTGTTATTCCCATTCGGTGAGATGGCGATAACTCCCAATGATGCTAAACAAATTCTAGGCCTCGAGGTTGATGGAAAAGCAGTCATTGAGGGATTCGATAATGTCATTTCTTTCGAGAAGATTTACGAATTGAGCAAGAAATTGTTCAGTTGGAGTCAGATTCAGACGGATGATGTTCTTGACAAGAAGGATGGTCGACTAACCAAGAAGTTTAATGTGAAGAAGTTGAGGGACAGATTATGGAAGACTCGGGAAATCCTTGATAGGGAAGGAATGGTGCACCCGGTGCGAATCAATGCTACCGCGGCCGCTTATTTGCTATACACCCTGGGAAAATATATCTTCCCCGACATTTCCGGAAACCAAGTCGAGGCCATTTACTTGCAATTATTGGATCCCTTACATGAGATGCATGGGTATTCTTGGGGTACTGCGGTGGTCACCTTCTTGAACAATGAGTTGACAAAATGTTCTAGGGCACGCACTAAGCAAGTTAACGGAAACACATGTCTCTTCCAGGTAATTTTATTATCTGGAACCTTTATATTCGCAAAATTCTCGTAAGATAAGGTTCTTACTAAACTTTTTTTCTTTTTGCATAGGTTTGGATATATGAGCACTTCTCTTCTTTGTTCAAAGACAACTCTTACGTCAAAGTGAATAACAGTGTTCCGATTCATTTGCCAAGAGCGCAAAGGTACAGTTTTAAGGGTACTTAGTATAAGGAAATGCCGCAAAATCTTATTAAACTCCGAGACGCCATCGACAAATTGACTGCAGAAGAGGTGATATTTGATCCGTATCGAGAGGATAAAAATCAAGGTTTAATCCCAAGGGGAAATGAAGTTGTTGCATTATACTATGGACCCTTGATGACTATGTATGAAGGATTTTCAATGTACGATCCACATCGGGTAATGCGACAATTGGGTTAAGTCCAAGAAGAACCTCATTTCGATGCAGCAAAGCTGGCCTTTAATGTGGATATGAATGATTGCAGCACGTCCCAAAAAGGTATGAACGTCTCTTACCTTCCAGCACCAACTGAAGAACATTGGGATGATAGGCGTCGCGGTCAAATCGATGTGAGTCTTTTGGACAAGGTGACCAACGGTCATGAAACTAATGAGAAATAAATGGCGTGGTACTTGGGTTGGGCTCGTCCTACTGTGATTAGGCCAATGACTACTGAAGAAATGGCTCGTAAGAAGAATATGGAATCGAAAGACCCAGCAACATTGCTTAAGATATTTGTAAGTATTTTAGAGTTGTTCTTACTATTTTAAGATTGATTGCATTACCGAATCATTCTATTAATTGTTTGTTGTTTAATTAAATATAGAAGGATCAGTTGAAGACCTTTGTGAGGGTGTTGTGTTGCACGAAAGACAAAGGAGAACATGTGCAAAGCAAGCACATTGATTATGCTTGCAATGTTGACAATGAGGATGCCCAGCTATTATTCAAGCAACTTCAGGCTGAAGTAAAGGCGGAAGAAAAAGCTATGAAGGAAGCACAAGCCAAGATAAAGGCTAATAAAGATGACTCATAGTGCTCGTGGTGGTGAAGGTAGCAGCAGTGGTCCTGGTGGTGAAGGTAGCAGCAGTGGTCGTGGTGGTGAAGGTAGTGTTCCAAAACGGGGTCGTAGTCGTCGTGGTCGTGGTCGTGGCCAATGAATGCTTTCCTAGTTTATTTCTTTATGTTGTGGTGGACAAATGTTTAAGTTAATGGTGTGGACAAATATTTTTTTACGGTTTATGGGACATGTTTTCGTATTTTGGACAAAAAATGTTAGATTTCTAATTGTTGAATGAATGGTTTGTTTAGCTATGTAAAGTGTCAATACATTTGCCGGCATGCTTTTTTTAAGTTACCCTGTTGGCTATCCCAGGGCCGGCAAGGTTGTGAAATGTCAGACTGTCGGCCCTGTCAACAAAAAATTCTGTAGTTACCAGGGCCGGCAAGGAAATACAATTCCTACTAAGCCGGCGTTTTTGTAGCCGGAAGGGTACGAAAACAGAGACCCTCCCGGCCATATCTTGAAAAAAAAAAAAACCATTCTTCTGATGCCTAAAATCATGTAAGGTCGGGAGGGAAACAAAATTAGAAAATGCCGGCGGTATTTTTGCCGGCATGCTAATGAACCCATACATTTCCGGCCGTTTTACGACCCCGGAATTGTAGCAAATTTACGACCCCGCCGGCGGGTTGATAGGTGTAGAATACACCGTATTTACTATATAGAGTTTATGCTTTCTTTGCTATTTTTCTTGTGAATTATGTACTTTACGCGTGCTTTTGAGTTTTATAGGTGCAATGGAGTCACCGAGAACAAAAGGAGAAGAAATCATTCATTTAAGCGGAAAAGAGCAAAAAGGCGAAGCTATCGTCGAAAGAACGAGGCCATTCCGGGTCCGTATGAGAAGGTTATAAGCAAAGTCAACAACTGCATCGGTTCCCAGGGTGACAATACAAGAGATTTATTGGTGGCCCATATCTATTGTCCAGGGTGCCTAAATACAGGCCGTACAGGCAGCCTTATCAGCTTGGTTTTGTGAAGGAATTTGTTTTCTTCCCAAATCTCATTTTGCATCTGAGAAAGAAACTGATGCAGCGGCCATGGATTCAAAGTGAAGATCGATGAGGGAAATCTGTTTTCGATCTGTGAGAAAAGAAAAGTAGCCATGTCTGCTAATCCGTGAGGAATCGATGATGGTTTTGGGGCTGAGAACAGAGATGAGAGTTTGAGATCGGTTGTGGCTACTAATTTGAGAAAGAGATACTGAAGCTGTTGATAGAAAGAAGAGGTGTTGCGTTTCAAGGCAGGGGAGAAACGGAATGTGTGTTTCGATCTAAGGTTGTTGCAGGCGAGATTCGATGGATTTGGGATGTGATATCGATCTCAGTAGATTGAGAGAAGTAGACAGGGAAATGAGATTTGGAAGCTGTTGAAGATCGAGAAGAGAATGGATCTACTGGTGTGGATGTTGAATGCGAGAGGAAGAAATCTGAGATGGGTCTGGTTCAGATCGATGGATGATTGAGCTGTGAAGACTCAGATGAATGGGTTTTCAAGTTAAAATTTGTGAGGATTCTCAAGGGTTCAAATCGGTGGAGGCTGCAATGATGGGTATGACTTAGTTAAAGTCATGAATAGATGCGAGGGAAGTTGATGGTGGTTAGTGATTCGGGTGATCTCGTTTGCTACAAATGGGTTCCTCGGTGGTGAGATTGAAAGAATGTGGTAGTTCAGGGAGGAATGGTCCATAGTGATGGTGATTTTGATCTGTGGGTTAGGCCTGATGAGATTGCAGTGTCATGGCAGTGGCTGGTGTTGGTGGTGATCTTGAAGAAGAAGGAAGTTGGCTGCTGTGTTATGAGGTTGTCTCGGGTGAGCTCTTTGAAATGGTGCAAGCGGCGGCCCTGTTGACATGGTGATGAAGCTCAGGTGGTGACTTTTCGAAATTGGTTGATGTGGGGTCTTGTTGGCTTGAGATGTTGGTGGTCTTTGGTGCTTAAAAGCCTGAGTTGTGGTTGTTTGTGGCGAGGAAATGGGGTTTCTTGTTGATCAAGAATTAGCCAGGGTTAGGTTTTTGGATGTGTTGGTTGCCATGGATGCTATTGTTGGAGATTGAAGATGCAACACATTGCTACAAGGAATTAAGAAGCACAATGATTGCAACAGGAATTGGAACTGGGAATGGCTTGACTGAGCAGTATGTGTTGAAGTGACTATGGCTTGTGTATGGAGCAGTTTGGTGCTCAGGTCTGTGTGTGCTGGTGACAGCATCTGGTGCTGTTGATATGAATACTGGGAAGAGCAGTTGCAGGTGGACTGAGGCTGTGAGAAGTGTGAAAGTGAGGCTTACAGTGCTTGAACTAGTTATGGTGGAACTGAGAGTAGTGAAGTAGCAACTGAGCCTGGTGGTGATGGCAGAACAAAGGATCTGGGGCTTTGTGTGGTAATGACATTGCAAATGGCAGATATGCCGTAAAATGGAGAAGGGTTTAAGCTGAGCTGCAGGATGGTGGTCCTGCTAAGGGCCTGAAATGGAATTGAAGTGCAGCCATTTTGGCTGGAAGAAGCTTTGATGCACAATCATGATAGTGCAAAACAAGCATCTGGCCTGTGCAATGGCCTAGCCTGGCCAAGGCATTACTCAGACCACTCAGCCAAGACTAGTCAGCCCACTAACTCACCCGACTCGGTCCCGACCCGCCGACCCGATCCAACCCGGTTTGACCTGACCGATCCGGCCGTTGACCCGGTGGACCAAGGCGGACTTTGCCCGGTCACCGGAGCCGATTTCCGGCCACTTTTCCGGCCGATTTCCGGCCATAATACCAGATTTCCGGCGACGATTTTTGGACATATTTTCTACATGGGTTTCTCTCTCTCGTGGGCTTGGTGGATTTGCATCTAATGGACTTTGAAGACAAAACCTAGTTTTGGAAGGAGAAAAAGGCTATAAAAAGAGGAATTCTACAACTTTTGGAAATCATCTTATCTCATATCTTTTCCTGGGAACTTGGTCGTTTTGGGTTACACAACTAGGGTTTGCTTTTGTTCATCTTCTTCTTTATTCCATTGATATTTTTGTGATGAACTCCATAGCTATGAGTAGCTAAATTCTCTATTATTGGTTAAGGATGTAGTCCGATTTCTAAAACTTGTGTTTGCTTTATGTATTAGTTTTCTCTCTTGTTTATCGTTCAATTCTCTGCGGTTTCTATGATCACATGATTGAAGTATTGTGATAGGATTATGGTGTTTGATTAGTTAAGTGGCCAATTAATTGAACTTGCATCTTAGCCCATAGCTATTTTAGGGTTTTTCATCAAGCGATAACCTTGAATACAAGTAGCATGATATGTTTACGGTTTGTAGTGATACACTCTCGTAATCATATGTAGAGTTTGACCATTGTCCGAATTGTTTTGCGCAACGCATGACAATTGCATTGATTAGCCTATTTCTGAAACTTAATGCTCCTAGGAATTGAACTTGATTAGCGCAAGGCGTTAGGTTATTCTTTAGGTAGAATTCACATACGCAGCCCTAATGTGTGTGTTGATGAACTTGAGAAATTAATAGATTATCTTGCTTTCTTGATTCTCTAGGCTTTTGATAACACAAGAGATTAAATTGTAATTCTAATCATATATGCAAGCACATGTCTAAGATTGAAGATGAATTCCTTGACCAATATCTCTCTCCATTGATTATTCTCTACAATTTACTTTGCTTTTAATTTACTTTTATTTGCTTAAATACAACAAACATACCTTGGGTTATTCTAGAAACTGAAAGTTTATAACAACCAACGCCTCTCTGTGGATACGAACTCTTTCTTATCGAATACTATATTTATATCTAGTGGATTGAGAAAGTGAAATTATATTTGTCGGCTGACAACCGGTCACGGGTTCAAAATTCAAATTTTTGTAAGTACAATTGCATTGATTCACTTGTACTTGGACACTATAATGGCCAAATTTGGGCACTATCCTATAAATACACTACTTATCTCCACAAAACAACACACAACTATTTGCATATACTCTCCAAATCTCATATCATCACACACTCTATCTAACTCACCCAATAGCTCTCTACACACAAGAAATGGCTTCATTTGATTCTAATGAAGATTTAGTAATCACCAAAGCTTGGTATACGGAGACTAGAGTTCGAAGGCAGTCCTACGAAAGAGTGGATTCCACAATCTTTTGGGCTAAATTTAGCCAAGAGTTTGGGAATCCTAACGCAAGAAGTGTTCAACAAGTGCACGCTAGGCACCTAGTAATCAAAAATGCGATACTTGCTTTTTTAGCGCTCCAACCTCGGATTTTTAACACTCGCCTCTTCACCTTGTCCATTGCACAATTTGTAAGTAATTTTGTGGTATTTTTTCTCGCAACCCATGTTGTTGAAACACCATTAACAAATGTTTTTGTGTTTTTGAAGCATGAAGTCGTGAAAGGGCGCTACTTGGAGGTAAAGGGGAAGTATTCGCGCGTTCGATGCAAGCTATCACTTCTTGGCCGAAAGAATCCCGGTGGATAAACCGGAATACTTGGATGATGTATCGTCTTCGTCGGAGGAAAATTGATGGATTTAGAAGTTTTAGTGTAGGTTTTGTGGGTATACCTCTATGTAAGCCCTCACGAGACTATAACTCGTCCAATAGGGTCGCCTAGGGGTTCAAAGGCTTGATGCACATGCTAAGTGCATTCGTTTTTCCGTCGACAAGGATTAGGTTCAATCAATGTAGTAACCAAAATTGCATGAATAAAGTAAATTACATCTTCCATATTATGTCAGCCGGCAATGTTGTATTTTTTTTGCATGTCGACTTTAAGATAGACGGAAGGGTAGGAAATATTTACATGCCGACCGTAAGATTGCTGCCCAAGATAGTCGACGTGTTCTTCATCCGAGGACCATTCCGGCGGATATCTGGTTGGCATTTTATTCAAAGTTGACCCTGTCGGCGGAAGAGCGATCGGCAGCTTATTCAAAGTTTACCATTTCGGCGGATATATGGTCGATAGCTTATTCAACCCACGACCTTGCCGGCCTTATGCATTTTCAAAACCAAAATTTTTGGATCGAAATCGAACTCATAAGACGGATTAAAAGGTTAATCTACAGAATTGAGAATTTCAAATTTTTAATCTAAACTCAATTAATTAACCTAATCAGAATTTTAGTGTTAATTAACCAAGGGCGTATTAGCCATTTAGAAAAAATAAGGTTAAGGGGTGGCTTGGTTTTACTTCAAAATGACCCGATTTTGTCTTATTGGGTATACCCCAATTAGTTTGGGTATACCCAAATCAAGCCAGGAAGAACAACTATGTTTATTTGCTATTTCTTTTTTCTTTTTCTTATTGGTAAATAGACAGATTAAACCCCCAAGGGAGCTTGAGATACAAAAACAAGTACATAACTATCCAATATCAATCCACAGGCGGATATTTTGGTATTAGATGTATCTACATGTTGGATGAAATAAGGAGGAATGTTTTCCCATGAAACAGTTGAATTTAAAGTCCTAACAGATTTTGCTAAAATGTCTGCTACCATATTTCCTTATCTTGGAACGAAATAAAAGCCCAAAAAATTGTTGCATAATGGACTAGTCTGTCTGCTTCATCTAAATAAGCTTTAGAGCACCAAGAGATGTCACATCTCTTTCCTTTTTTTAAAAGTTGAAGGCTATATTAAAGTTTAAGACTTAGCTTGGTATTGCTGCAGCTTTTATAAAAGCACTTTCATGTTGTGCGTTGTTGTGTTGTTGGAAAAAAAATAGCTAGACGTTTGGTAAAATATTAATTAAAGTTAAAGCTAATTTAAAAAGTAATAAAAGTGTGTTTGGTAAGTAATGAGATTCAACCATTGTTGTTTTGGTAAATGCCAAAAATAGACATATTACTGAAAATAGTTTTATTCAATTTTATTAGATTAATGCGCTCCAGGAGGTCCCAGGTTCGAGTCCCCAATGGCGTAATATTGCAGGAATTAACATGGAAGGTAGTGTTAGTTTGCCCCCCTTGTGACACAATCTCAGCCCCCCTCCCGCCGTTTCGGCTCCCTTGGCTAGGTTACCCATGAGGCTCGCTGGTAGGTTAGCACAGCAACCTGTTCAATTAATGTAGTAGTATGTTGTTGGAGCTTAGCTTGTTAGGCTTCCAACTAGTTAATGTAATACTCTTTATCCAAAGTAATAAAAAAATTTAGGTTAAAAATAATTAATTTTTTTACTATTACATTAAATATTAAATTTACTAATTGTACTATTATTATGATTGTTAAAAAAAATTATTTAACCACTTTTTAATATATATATATATATATAATTTTCAAACCAAAATCAAAATAAAATTAAGTAATTTTAATATTTTTTATATTTTTATTAATGAAACAGTATCATAAAATAGTTTGAAAATAAAATATAATAATATTTAAGGAATAAAATATATGAAATAAAAAATTGATTGCATATATATTTAACCTGGCGAGATTGGGGTATACGCAAACTAATTGGGGTATACTGCATGTGAGGCTCACGGGGATCATGCATAAATAGACATACCTGCTGAACTGCGAATGCAATATCTGGCCGAGTAAAAGTGAGGTACTGAAGAGCACCCGCTAGGCTTCGTATAGAGTGGGATCCGAAATTTAGGGCCAAGTAGCACTCGAGCTTGGAATCGTGGTCGACCGGAGTAGTCACTGGATTACATTTTGTCATGGAGGCACGCGCGATGATGTCCCCGTGCATATAATGACCGAGACAAAAATAATCCCGAGGATGAACGAGTATGATGATGCCCGAGAAAATGATGTAGTGGACCAAGGTCAAACATAGCAAACTCTCTTCATCAAATCAATGAAGCGGCATAGGAGAGTATCGTAGAGTAGAGGCGATCAAAATAATGTTATCAACATATAAAAGTAAGTATGCCGTTTCGGATCCCGATTGATAAACAAAAAGTGAGGATCACATACACTACCACGGAAACCACAACCTGTGATAAACTTGGCAAATGTCTGAAACCACGCCCTGGGAGCCTGCTTGAGGCCATAGAGAGATCTACATAATCTACATACGTAATCAGGGTGAGTAGGATCAACAATTCCTGGAGGTTGATGCATATAGACTGTCTCGGTTAGATCACCATGAAGAAAAGCGTTCTTGACATCTAGTTGATGTATGGGCCAAGATCGTGATGTAGCAATAGTGAGAGCAAAGACGAATAGTAGCGGGTTTAACAACTAGACTAAATGTTTCAAAACAGTCAACTCCAACTTGTTGAGATTTGCCATTGGCAACAAGACGAGCCTTGTAACGTTGTAGGGATCCATCGGCATTATATTTATGACGAAACAACCACATAGAACGAATAACATGAGCATCACGAGGTCGTGGCACAAGTTCCCAAGTATTAGTTTTCAACATAGCATTGTACTCGTCTTTTATGGCAGCATTCCAGTTTATGTTCCTAAGAGCATACATGTGAGAACGTGGAATTGGAGAGATATGCCGTAAAGTTTGAACATGGAGATTGAGCCGGTGGATCGGTCGGTAAATACCACGGGAGGCTCGAGTAACATGACGAGAAGGAGTTGTAGTGGGGGAGAAGTTGTAGTGGGAAGGATAGTAGTAGGTGGCGAGGATGGAGAGACTGTAGTGGGAATGATAGTAGTACAGACGGTAGTGGAGTTAGGATCCGAGCTTGAGGGGCGAGAGGAGATGGTGGAGTCTGGTTTGTGGAATTAGTGCGAGAGAGGACCCGGAGAAACCGACTTAGAGAAGATATTGACCGACGTAGGTACAGGGTCTATTAGGGGAAGGTTGGTGTTCAGACATAGGAGCTGGTAGAACTGACGTATGTACAGGTGGAGGAAGTGGAACTGTCGTACGTACAGGTGGATCCAGAGAGTTTTGTTGGACTGACGTGGGCTTGGAGGTTGGAAGTGGAAGAGACGCAGCAGATGGGAAGTTGTACCGACGGTGAGGAGGGGTACAGGGTCTTGAAGTAGTGGGTGGGATAGTGGAAGCCTGAGTGTCAGTAGGTTGATCATGCTGTGTAGATGGGTAAGAGAGGTTATAGGAAGAATAGAGGATATTTGAGGGAGAATCGACAGTAGAAGAGGTATTTGTAGTGAGATTTGTGAAGGGAAAGATATTTTCATCGAAAGTTACATGACAAGAGATAATGATCTTGTTTGTGGCAAGATCAAGGCAGCGGTATCCACGGTGGTTGGGTGGAAAACCAAGAAAGACACACCTAGTGGAACGAGGGGAGACTTTGTGAGGAGTTGTGGACGGGAGATTTGGATAGCAAAGGCAACCAAAAGTACGTAGATGTTCATACGTTGGTTGTCGTTGATAAAGAATGAACACGGGTGAGTGAAAATTAAGGACTTTGGTGGGTAGAATATTATGTAAATAGACAGCCATATAGAGAGAGTAGACCCAATATTTTGGAGGAACGGAAGCGTGAGACATAAGGGTACGGGTGATATCATTGATACGACGTATCATGCGTTCGGCCTTGCCATTTTGGGATGAAGTTTGAGGGCAAGAGAAACGAAAAACAAGACCATTATCACGAGAAAAAGTATGAAAGGAAGAGTTGTCAAATTCACGACCCATGTCACATTGAAAACATTTTATTTTTCGTTCAAATTGAGTTTGAACGAAAGAACGAAATTCCAAAAATTTGCTATAAACTTGGGACTTCAATTTCAAAGGGTAGACCCATAGATAGTTGGTAAAATCATCAAGCAATATAAGATAATATTGAAAACCGGTATCAATGTATAATGGAATGGTCCATAAATCGCTATGTATGATATCAAAGGGTGCAAAAGTAATGGAATTAGATTTATAAAATGGCAATCGAACATGTTTACTAACTTGACATGAATGACAAAGTTGAGAAGAATTATTATTATTACAATGAATAGAATTATTTTTGCGTAAGACATCTAAAATTATCTAGCCAGGGTGGCCAAGGCGGCTATGCCAAATATCTGGCGAAAAAGCAGCAAGGGAAATGGGAGAAGGCTGGGACGATTTTGTAGGTAGTACGGCAGAGTTGGTGATAGGGTAGAGCTCCCCGGAACTATTGCGCCGAAGGATAATCCTCCTCGAACTCAGATCTTTCACGGAAAAACCAGATGGATCAAACTCAACAGACACACGATTATCAGTGGTGAACTTACGAACAGAGACTAAGTTTTTGATAATATCGGGAACAACAAGAGTATTTTTGAGTTGAAGGGTGCGAGAAGGGAGGTTTATGAGCTTGGTACCACTAGCAGTAACTGGAATGCTATTGCCATTTCCAACTAAGATAGACCGTACAGTACTAGAATTGGTAATGTTATATAAAGTACCTGAAGCAGCAGTGAGATGTGAGGTAGCACCGGTATCCATGTAAAAATCATCATAGGGTTGTTGTAGATGCATAGAACTATATGCCTCAGCAATGTCTGTGAGCTTGATTGTTAAAGTCGCCATTGATTTTAATGGTTTAAAGAAAATAGGATCGTAGAGGGGCTGATACCATCTTGGATTTGATGATAATTTCCTTGTGGAGAAATCTTCCCCTTGGCTAGAATATATATAAAACCATATAATATTTTTTATGTTTACAATCCAAGTAAATGGAGATAATCTCCTAAAGGTAAATAAGGCTAGAGATAATATAAAGTCTATTACTGATAGACATCCTTGAATTCATCAAACAACTGAACCAGCTTATATAGATAATCAGATAGAACTGCTGGACTCAGCTTCGTGTATGACTCCTCGACAGCCACTGTGAAGTATTGCAAATGAAGGGCATATGCAAATGCTTTTGCTGGCTCCAGATTAACTTTACATTCCTGATCAGGGTAATATAATGTTAGTCACAATTGATGAAATAAAGGAACGATGAGACCACTAGAGTCATATTCCTATACTAGAGTACTGGAGAACACTACCAGAGTACCAGATCACCTAAAATGCTATAAGCCAATAAAAATTGCGACTAGTAAACATCTAAAAATCCTTCCATTGCTAGTTTTATTGACCGCTGCATATATCTTAACCAATTATGTCATTCCAAAAAGCAGTTGACAAGTTCTTGCAATTTTTTTCAAATTCCAAATAACAAAGATAAAACAAACACAACAAGCCCTCTAGAATATATTCCCATATCTAGCAGGAAAAAATATAAAAGTTATTCTTGCACAGCTTAAACAAAGCACTCACAAAACAATTGGTAAATTATACAAATAAAAGCTATTCCAGGATAGGGAAAGTAGTCTCGTCATGCCAAATACAGGGACGCAAAAACCATAGTGCATAACAGCTGAGGCTATTAAGAACATGCATTTTTTACAGTCACCTTGAATAAAGGGCCTTTTCTTACAACCACTAGGACAACAATTGGTAGTTACACATTTTAGACGCTCATTTTTCTTGTCAGAACAGGAAGCCACAAGTATCAATTGCAAGCAGATCACCTTTCACTAACTTCCCTTTAGAAGGATAACTCAGGCTTATAATCAAAGGACTAGTGGACTTCCTATACAGCTAGCTCTTAGCTGTCAACTAGTTGTCACTAAGTACAGATGGAAGCACTTTATTGGTGCATTACAGATCACACAGATTGACATGGCACAACAGCATAATGTTCTAACAGTTGCTTATAGATATAACTGGGAGGAAACATACCTTATTAATGTCTTTTATATTACGGCGAGAGTTACTAATAGCTTCACAGATACGAACATACACTCCTTGGATATAGAACACATTGTTTCCCTTCAAAAAAATTAATAAAGCAACATACAGTTTAGCTCATATTATAAAAAAGATTAAATCAACACAAATTAATATCTAAAAATTCAAACCTTTTCTACAAACATCTGGTCAATGCAACTCTTGTCCTTCTGGTTTTGCAAAATTGCGTATTTCAGGCATCCACTAGATAATATATCCGCTACTTTTTCTCTCTTTTCTTGAGGAACCCCTTTTTTCACAATCAAAACAAAGAGATTAACAATAAATAACAGCAAACAGAAATCTCTTTTTGAAAAAACATAAAAGGTTTATGTGAACCTACCTATTCGATTAAGTATTTCCTTAAGATGGTTTTTTTATTCCGTCTAGTAACGAACACACACTTGGTAACTCAGCATCCATTATCTCCAACCCAACATAATCCAATTTTTCTGTTGACTTCCCATCATCAGGAAGCCAACCTACACATTTTGCAATCTGGAATTATATAGAAAACATATTATTAATCAGGATCCAAAACAATCTTAAAGAAAACTGAAAAGTGAAGCAAACAAATCCTATGAAATGACCCGGAAATAACTCACATTAGAATAAGACTTGTAAATTTCTTGATGTAATTTATCTCCAACAAAAATAATACATCTAGGGTTTTCAACAACACAATGGTACCTGCAAGATCATTCATTAAGTTTCGCTAAGAAACTGCTAGTAATGATACAATGTAGCGTTATACAACATTTTAATGTAGGTTTATGATGGACCAAAAGATACAGAAATACCTTAGAGCACTTAAGTCAGTGGCTGTTATTGTGCAGTTACCATCAGTACCCTTCAGAAGTAATGACTTTTTTTCATTAATAACACCAACGCGAGAAACAATATCATTGATGATACCATGACCTTTCAACTCGGCATAAGATGAACGGAAATGGGTCATGTAGAATTTGTAATTCTGAACCAGTAAAAATAAATGAGAAGCAATAATTAAATAGAAGAACAAGAACAACAATAACAGAAAAAAAAAAAAAGAATCATAAGATAGGAACATACCCTTTTAGTGACAGCAATGCCTAGGCGTCGATAAACTGCATCGAAATCTTTTCTACTGAACTCTTGGATCAATGAAAATACCTGTTTCTTGTTTTCATTGCTATCCCCCTAAGTACCATTCCAAAAGAGTTAGGATATTTTTTAAGAAGTAAACCATTTGATCATATAACAAACAGATATGCTAATGTATACCTCACATCCACAATTTATAACAGTATCCATTTGCACACATTCGACACCAGAAAACTTGATCATATTACTGGGTGACTCTTCAACAATAGTGGATGCCAAATGTTGACTGGTCATCTTACAAGCCATCTATGGCGATGACAACTGAATCACAACTTTCTTCATCGTTTTCTTTAATTCATCGGGTGCCCACTCCTTGATTCCATTTTGCAGCATCAGTCTAATACTCTATAATAATAAGAAACACACACTTTTAATGGTCCATTTCAATGATACGAAAAAGTAGAAAGCACCATTACATAGATAGTGTATCCAAGAAAAATAATTCAAACCTGTTTTATCTATCTACCACTGCACTCCTTGTAATCATGATCGATATTATTTGAAAACCGAAGCTTCTTTGGGTAGGAACTAAAAAGAATTAGTGTAGGTGTGAAAGTTTGAGTAAATGGAAATAAACGTACCTTCAAACGGTAAGTCTGCAGCAGCAAGTCAAATGAAATCCAATCTAGCCAAGTGTTAATGTATAAAATTAGCAAAACTAAAAAACATGAGGGGGTAAAGAAAGCCAATGTGAAGCAATATAATGTCCAAGTACTTCAAGAAAACAATATTGTTCAGTTACAACTAAAACCTCAGATTGCAACTAAATGTTGCTTACATTGCAGTCAGGCTTTCGAGCAGCAACAACCGGAGAAGATTCTGTTAAACCATAACCATTTTGTATTTTAACGCCAATTGCCTATAGGTGTGAAAATTTGAGTAAATAGAAATAAACTTCTGGCAGAATCCAGTGTGAGAAATGAAAGAATCATTTGGCCTCAGAAAAATCTGTCAATATGCAATGACAGGCTTCCACCACCGCTTATTCCAGCCTGCGGTGTGTTAAAATGATTGATTAGACATGCTACTAGTTAACAACATTTATAATATATTGCAGCAATACCTTTGAGATTCCTATTGTTGAGTGAATTTTATTGTAGACAAGTTTCTTCCCGAACATATGCAATGGCCACAAAACTGCAGCTGTAATCCTTGCCCACAACAGGTCTAGCATTGAAATAAACAGTGGCCGTGCCTTTTGATTTTTCGTGAGAAACTTCCCCTGAAAAGGAAACTTAAATCAATTGATGCAATAAATATGACCGCAACTTTGGAATTTAAACTTAATTAGCTTGTTGTACAATAGCACAGCTAGCTAGAACTTGAAGTAACTGAACTTTTCCAGTCCAACTTCTACAATAGAAAAGTAATATATGTCTCCCACTAATTTTCCTTGAGAAGTTGCACTGAAAGACATTACTCACAAGGCGAGAAAAAAATATAAGGTTCAAACCTCATATACTCGCTTTGCCTCCATGTACATCATACTAATCTTTAATAAAGTAAGTGCGATTAGCTTTCGAATGGTTGAGATTATAGAAATCAAACTCTTAATTGTACAAGGAAATGTCATTAAATTTTCCACTAACTACAAATTCAACAGAGCATTGATTTCTCAAACTTATTTCCTATCCACCTTATGAAACGGCGTCATAGGTCTATTGCGCCCTTATCCATTTGGTAAGAGGGTGAATATAATAACAAGAAAAAGTGTCGGTCAGATATTTCATCACATTTAATTGGGGGCAACTGAACCTTGATCTACATACAGAAAGCAAAAGCTTTAGAGAGAGAGAGTGTGTGTGTGTGTGTGATAGTTGATGCAAATTGATCTGTTTTCTCTTTATGAAATCAAAATTGGGGGTAAGATATGAAATGGGTAGGATAGATTTTTAAGTTATTTGTAAAAGAAGATGAAGAAATTGAAGGTGTTGGAAGAAGAGTTGGTAAATAAATCCAAGTTGTTTGGGTTGTTGTTGCTGAAGATTCAGAAGACAAAAAAGAAGAAAAGGAAGATGAAACAAAATGGTTTATTATGTATTCATTTTGGTACGAGCGGACTCGAGAAAGTTAACAATCTTGATCGGTAGAATTGTCTCATCAACTGGATTCACAGGTCATGCATAGTATATCAGGTAAATTTATGAGTGTGTTATGTTCAACCAGTAATTCTTTATTCCTGCAACTTGGAAGCTATATGAAGTTTATTATTTGGTCATAAATTTGATTGTTTATTATTTTTTACTGTTCATAGGGTCACAAGAACAGATTTAATAGCCGGAGGAGACCAGTTTGGATGGAATGTTTTTACATAAGCTGCAGTTCCTGTTGGATGTCCCTGATAGTATATTGTACTTCACTGATCTAGTGTCACCGGGAACACCTGAAGGATTAGCCCATAGAATATAAAAAGGCTTTCTGCCCAATTTCTTAAGGTCACATAATAAGTATTTATTATAATGGTTTGAAAGTATCGGTCCTAAAATCATATGGTGTGCTGGTAGATTGTCTACATTTTACGTTGTAGAAGTGAACAAAACTCAAAATGGCACCTACCTTGAGGAAGGCTGGGAAAAATGCTAGACAATGGCTTATACAAACATTAATTAACATAAGATTATTTTCTTGACTCGAGATATTTGAGAGGAAAGTAATAGAGTGGGGATATGGTATATTAATGTCCTGGTCTAGAAACTAATTTACCGCTGTTAACGTCAAGATTCTGGACCGTTTGAGGTCATGTGATTGCCTGGAGGTCTTCTGATAGTCAAAACTTACAACTTTAGTTAACTGATAGAAAAATCTTAGTTTGCTTCGCCACCATTAGCAAAATCTGCTTAGCAGACATGTTTTTGGGCCAAAAGAGCAGACTACAATTGATTAGCAGAAGTTGGCAAAATCAAATCATTCTGAAGATCTTGACGCATAATGCCAGATGTATTATATTCTTGGTTAACCCCGGTTTGAGAATATTCCTCAATATTACAAGCATTAGTGTCAATCACAAAACTATAGTAAGACTGTCTATTGATTTATGTTCCTACCGTATAAAGTGGAAATCTTGTAACCAGTACAAATAAATGAGAAAAAATGACTAAAAAGAACAACAAGAACAACAATAGCAGAAAAAAAAAAAGAATCATACGGTAGGAGCATACTCTTTTAGTAACGGGAATGCAGAGGCGTTTGTAGACTTCATTAAACTCATTTCTGCTCATCTTTTGGATGAGTGAGAATACCTGTTTGTGATTTTCATTGGTACTTCCCTGAAGTAAAACATACAAAAGAGTAAAGATATTTTTCAAGAAGTAAAATATGTGATCATATAACAAACACATATCCTAATGCATACCTGACATCCACAGTCAATAACAGTATCCATTATTACCACACATTCAACACAAGAAAACTTGATAATTTTACTGAGTGAGTCTGCAACAATAGTGGATGTCAACTGTTGACTGGTCATCTTACAAGCTATTTGTGGCGATGACAACTGAAGCACCACTTTCTTCATCCGTTTCTTTAGTTCATCAGGATCCTACTATTTCATTCCATTTTGCAGCATTAGTCTTATGGTCTATAATAATAACAAACACACACTTTTAATGATCCATTTTAATGATACGAAAAAATAGAAATCACCATTACATTGATAGTGTATCCGAAAACAATAATTCAAACCTGTTTCAACCATCTGGGACCACACTCATTGTAATCAGGATCTAAATTTTCTGTTAACCGAGGCTTCTTAGGAGTTTTAGATAGTCCAGGACTTTGTTGGAGAGTCTGATTTGTTCTTCCCAGAAGACTTGCTCTTCGTATTTTTCTTCTCGTTCGTAGACTTGTTAGGAGAATTGGTATTAGGTTTCTTGAGCGAATGAGAACATATCTGCACTTTTTTCTTCTTCTCTGTGGACTTGTCTCTCTTTTTCTTCTTCTCTGCCTTACGGCCCCGGCTCATCCTGTGATTAGTATCATACATCCCGAAGTCTTTGGTATGTAACTTGGGATTTTTCACCTGATATGTCCCGCAAAAATATATTAAAAATATCATTAATGTTCTTTGTTAATATCCATGTATCACCATTAAATGCTTCTTAATTTTTTTTTTGCAATTGGAAGGATGCATTTTGTTCTAACTCAACTTTCCATCTCAGTATACTGCTTTTTAGTCAAGGTTATTCAACATATGACTTGTTAATCAAATATTGAATGATGCATAAGTTTACTTATATGTTTTCAATAATATTTGAGTTCATACATAGACTATTTTCTTAGGAAGATAATTTTCTAGAAGCTTCTAACATATTACTATTTGTTTTCAAATTTCTTAATTTAGTATAAGAAACTAATTTGATTACTCATGATTTTTTGAAGTAGTTACACGTTGATATGTTAAAAAAAGATTAACAGTTGTAGCAGGTTTTTAAGGTTTTATTCCCATTCAATGTAAGTTAACATGCATGTTTGGATCATATGATTACAAGAATCGATAAAAAAAATGTTGAAATTATAAATTGTGTGTTCATTCTCTATGTGTGTTCATAAATTGTGTGTTCATTATCTATGGAGCTCAAAAATACCATGGCTTGAAGATTATAGAATAAAAGTTGAAATTATATGAGAGTAAAGCCACCCTACATTACTCGTTCAAGTTTTCTCTTGAAAAAACAAATTATATTCCTAACGTTAAAGATCGTCCAACACTAACACACACACACACAAAAACATAAACACACACACAAAAAAAAAAAAAAAAAAAAAAAGAAGAAACAAACAAACAAAAAAATTATAGTGATTCACCAACTAACACATAAAGAACTAAGATACCCATTTTCATTTATAATTGTCGTATTTCTACCAAACATATGATAAATTCCCCATTCACAAAAAATATAATAATATTTCCCTTAAATTTCAACAACGCCTATCAATCAATAATATCATGAGAATATTGAGTAGCAACAATAACCTTGTTTTTATCTTTCCCGGCATTGATATATATTGTCTTTTTTTGCTTATTTTCAAAGAATCCCAAGTGATTCCACAAAGTAAGTTCATCATGTTTTTCCATTACATGATTGAAGAAGTCCTCAAGACCTCCAAATCCAATTCATGTACCAATATCTTGGCCTCCTCTAACTTGGTTGGCCTTTTTCTTTGATATCTTATAACTTGGTCACACGTTTTTGGCCTCATTTAACTCGATTCTCTTTTATTTCTATCATAGTTCATGTTTCTTGATTTTCTTACTTTTTTATTTTCTTGATTAACTAAGTGTGAATGTTTGTTTATTTTATCAATTGCATATCATGTTCTTTGACTCTAAACCGTCGTCTTAAATATCTAACATTTAGAAGAGAAAAAAATTAAAATATACATTTTCTCAATGTTTGTTATATTTTTTAAGTCAATAAGAATGTTATTTTTTAGCTTGGTCATGTTTATATGCATGTAACCTTGTCTTTTGTTAGCATAGCCACCGCCACCCAAGTTATACTATTACATTATTCGAAAGATCACCTTATTTACTTGGAATTTCACTATGGTGAGTATGACCTACTTAGTCAATAACAACTACTTAAAGTTGAATATGTAACAATTAAATCTTATTTGACTTCAGCCGACTACTAAAAATTACTATTGAGACCTAATTTTCTATTGTTTGGTCGGTCTTTCATCAATCTCCCCATTGCTCCACAATGTGAACATGTAATATCCGCATACACTTATGTTTAGAGTAATTAACTATTTGATTATTCGTCGTTGTCCTCAATTTGTAGTGTATTTGCATTGCTATCATTTTTCCAAATATAAAATACAGAATCGTCCAACGTGAAAACTTAGTCAGTAATTAATTTGTATACAAATAGATATGCATGCAATTAATCTCTAGCACATGTAGATACATATGTAAATCTTATAAAATAACGGTAAACTTAATAGTAATAAATAGTAGTTTGAACGTATAGTATACGTGATGTGGTGGCAACTAAATGTACATGCTCTCTATTAATAGTAATAAGATGCACTGTTTTACATAAATTCTTCGGCATATAGAACTGCAATCAAACAACCATTATTAAGTCTATTAGTTGGTAATATAACTAAGTCTTACATGCATATATAGAGAATTGGTTTCATTTCTTTTAAATTCAGAACTCTAAAATTGTAGATTAATTTTGTCAATAACATCTTGGCTAAGAAGTAATGCAAGCAATGTCGACCATCCAACTTTAATACACAAATAAAAATACATCTAATTGTGTATTCCTTGATTTACCTTTATTGCACATTTTCATTGTTGAACATCTTATTGGTGATGCACTCGTTGGTACAAAATGAAATGAAGAACTATCAACATAAAATATAACATGTATTAAGACTTTAAGTTAAGGTAGAGTTAGTTATTAAAACTTAATTGGAGAGAAAATGAACAATGGATATCCTAAGTTATCTTAAACTACATGGGACTTACATAAATGCAACCACATTTAAACAATAAAGTTGCAAGAAATGGCGATACATCACTAACCCCATCTTGTTGTGAAATCAACGTATAATGTTATCAGTCATAAGTTTGTATGCCTTTCTTTTTGTTTTAAGGTGCATAAGTTAGTCTTACTTTTTTTCGAGTTGTTAAGGTGGATTTGATCGAATAACAAAATCACATATAGCTTAATATAACAACCCAAATGCTAACAAAAAAAAAAATCAGTATAACTGCAAACTACTGTGGACGACAACCAAACCTTGCACTGATAGTTACACCGTAACAATTTTTTTTTTTTTTTGTAAGTTATGAATTCATTCAAAAGAACTAACTTGGGGAGTTAGCAACCCTTACATCAAAATAGTACAACAATGAACTAACTTGGGGAGTTAGCAACCCTTACATCAAAAAGAGTAGAGCCATCGAATGTTGGGATATCAGATTCTTCCCTAACAATAGATTTATCTACTTCTAAAGCATGAGCAATACAAGACGGTAGTTCGTATACCCAATTAATAACAATTCTAAAAGCTTTAGCTTCCTTGGTTAAAATGTCAGACATACACTATTAGCTGATCTAGGAACAAAGAAAAAAACCCACAAAATTTCAACAGAAGCTAAGTTCTTTTTTTATTTCTTCCGTAATAATAGTTTGATTTTGCCAAGTTATCCAAGAAGGAACTCCATTCAGATAGTCAAAAAGGTTTTTGCGGTCTCCTTCAACACTGAAATTTGAAAATCTGCTCTCTCTTATCCAATTAGCTGCTTGTAGAATTCTTAAAGCTTCTGCTTCTTCTGAAGTGGAAGCTGAAATGGGACCTGCTTTGCCTTATTCAATGGTACCTGCATCATTTCGGAGGATTAAGGAAAAACATGCTGGTTCATTTTTTGATGTCCAGGATGTATCCAAATTAATTTTACTTTGTAAAATCCTAGGAGCCTTCCAAATTTCCTTTGCTCTTTCTGAGAGATTGTTTGAGTTGTGTGCAACTTTGTACTTCTCTTAATGCCAGAAATTTAAATGTCTCTGAATTTCTTAAGCTAGTTGGAGATGGGATTGCTTCTTATTTTCGAAAGCTTTGTTATATCTCTCTTTCCATATGAACCAAATCTTAGTCAAATAATTTCTATACGTAAAACTAGATTGTCCCTTCCTATCCAATCCTTACAAGTATCCAGAAATGTGGTGGAAATGTCAAAGTTTAACTCTACGGGATTGGACCTAAAGCCCATACACATTTTGCATAGTGATAGTGGGAAAAAAATGATGTTCAATGGATTCATGTCTCTCACAACCAAAATTGCACTTAGGAGTGAAATCATTCATGAATCTAGATAATGAGATTAGTATATACAACATTCTGAAGACACTTACATGTGAATATTTTAATTCTTTGAGATACATCTAAAGCCCAAATACCTTTCCAGAAGGTGACTGGCAATCCTAAGTTATAATTATTTATTGTTCTTTCATTTAATTTTGAGTACATTGATTTTACTTTGAGTTTACCCAATGATGTTAGAAGTCATCTAAGGATATCTGATTTGGTCTCTATATTCCTTCCTAAAGCTATTCCGATTCAAAATATTTGTCTTGCTTAGGCACTTGGGAAAAAAATGTAAATTAAATTTTTGTTCCACTTTTTTGTGATGGGATAAATTAGATCCATCACAAGTGTTAAATGAGAATTAATTGAGTTTTTGTACTGACTCAGGTTACCAACCAGATTTGATATCCGATATCCTGCCAAATGTTTATACTAAGCCCATCCCCAACTTCCCATATACTATTTTGTTCAACTAACTTAATTCTTTTACTTATACATTTCCAAATCCAAGAACTCGTGGACGGGATTTTAGCCCTGAATACTGAGGATTTCCTAAAGTATTTAGGTTTGTGTTGAGAAACCCAAAGAGCCTTTAGTTCCGTTAGCAATCTCCAAGCTAGTTTGGCTATAAGAGCAAGGTTAAACTTTTATGCATTCTGAATCCTAATCCTCCTTTACTAATAGGTTTAGAGAGACATGAATAAGATTTAGGGTAATATTCCTTGTAGTTGGATTCTTTACCCCACCAGAAGTCCCTTTGTAAGGCATCCATTTTGTTAGTTGTTTTTTAGGAGTGATAAAATAACCCATCTGATAACTTGCCATGTTGGCCAGGGTTGCTTTATTGAGGATCATTTTACTTGCTTGAGAAAGTACTTTCATATCCATCCTTTAATTATGTGTTCCATTTTTTTAATTATTCCTTCAAATAATTTTATTTTGCTTTGTCAACAAACAGGGGTGCACCTAGGTAGGAATCTTTTAAGTCTATTTTTAAAAAAATTAGCATCTTAGACAACATTCTTTGATGTTTAGGTTGTCTTTTTTTTGCTAAAGAACATCCCTGATTTATCAAAGTTAATAAGCTGTCCAGAGGCTTTGCTAAAAGTTTCTATGATTTGAAGTATAGAGTGACATTCTTTCAGATCAGCTTTAATGATTAACATGCAATCATCAGCAAAAAAATAAACGTGAGATTGGGTTGTTCTTTGGAGTCATTTTGACCCCATGGATGGTTTTGTCATTCTCATTAGACAAGAGCAGTCTGTAGAAAATCTCCATACATATGATTAAAATAAATAAGGAGATAATGGATCTCCTTGTCTGAGACCTCTAGAAGGCTTAAAGTAGTCACCAAGGCTCCCATTAAGCAGGATAGCTATGGAGTATATTGAAACCGTAACATCATTTATCACAATTTAACATTTTTTGCTCTAGTTCATTTTTTCATGTGCTCAGTTGGTTTTATTTTTTTATTTCACATTCACTTTTCATGGGTTTTTCAGTCCCTATCCAATCCAAATATTTTATTGGAACTCACAAATTTGTTCTATAGGTTTCTGGATATCAATTCTTCGTATTTGAACATGAATTATTAGGACATATAATATAAAGTTATACATAGAGAGTTAATTTGTTGGACCAAGCATCACATGACTCTAATCCACTTTGATTCTAACAATCAAAGAATGTATTATATCTATTCGCCATTGACAGACCTATAAAAGGGATAACTTGGGCTAAAACCCAGGTCAAGCCCTCATATCTACTACCTAAATTTTAAATTTTAAGAATATTTCTCCTTTAATGCCTTAGCCCAAGTCAACTTGAGTTTTTAAGCCCCTGGATCCGCTAATATCACCATGATTTACAGACTAGTATACCACTTTCCCTTTTTCAAAGGGCTATCATGGATAACTTCTAATGAGTCCAACCAAATCATCACTTCATTATAAAATCATGGGCAAATTAACAAACTGTCCAGCTTCCATCCATATAATTAATAAACCGGCCACAAAATTTAAATCTTTTAAAAAGTGGCCTTTCTGTTAAGTTTTCCATCCGGACCCACTAAGATGGTCAAAAGTGTTGATTTAGTCAAATTAGTATACTCAAATTACCACCACATCCTCTGCGAATCACTAAATTAAGAGAGTTGCACTTGGACAGAACTCAGATAAGGGAGGTGGATCAATGGATCTAGAGATGTTAAGTTGAGTTGGCAATAACAAAGGAAAGATGAGCCAAGACAAATGGAGTATGTTTAATAATGAAGAGGAGGATTTGACCAAGCTAGTATTGATGGGTCTGGTTTGAATTGTGACACTGATGAATCGATGAAGGAAAATAATGACAAGATTGGAGACGAGAAGAAACTTCTGGCTAATAATTCGATGGCTAAATGACGACAGAGGAGAAGCTTAATAATGATAGGCTTTACATGCTTAGGTTTGTTTTTCCTAAGCTTTTGTTGATTTCATACGGTACCCGTGACTGATTTCAAATTTTTTTTTTTTTTTGCTACTATTTTGGGGAAGAACATGTTACCATAAAGAAGAAGATGATGAACAGTTGATTTCAAGTTTCTTTTTTTTTATGTTTTACATCTTTGGGTTTAATCTGTGATTTGAGTTTAATTGGGTTATGTTCGGGTGATTTCAATTTGGATTTAATGTTGTGAATTGATGAATCGAGTATTCTTTTGGGGATTAAAAAAATGCTCGGGTTTCTAATTCCTGAAACTTTACTAGGAAGATGACGAGCTTGGTGCGTAATGATAGAATTTTTTAAATCCATGTTTTGATTTAAGGTAATTTTTTTATGATTGATCAATGAACATCAAATAATACTCAGTTTCATGAAGAGACAGAGAAGATGAGCACTGAGTCACCGAGTTGACTCATTTTTCATTACATTATCTCAACCTGATGACTCATTTAAGGGCTAAAATGACATTTACTACATGAGATAACTGCCACATACACAGTTAACTGTAGTTACCCGTTTTTTTGAAAAAACGGGATGGAAAATGTCAATGTCGGCCACTTTATAAAAGGATTTGAAATAACGGCCAGTTTCTTAAATATATTACAAAAACATGGTCACTTTATTAAAAAGCCCTAAAATCATTTAATAATTTGGTGAATCCAGAGATGTTTCATATAATCTCAAGTAGGTTATCCCAAATCTAAGTAATTATAAATAGTTCCTTCATGACATGTAACTTATTTACTTGCTAAAATAGAAATACTAATTAAGTTTTCATTGTTTTATTTTATATATATACATCAAATTTAATTTTAACGGAATTATGTTTCTGACAAAATTTTGATCCCCATCTATGCCAGGACTTGGAGTTCTGAGGATATGTTGAATTTCAGTTTAGCCTCCTAGTCCAGGTGCTCTGCAAAATGGGACTAAGATATCTCTCTTTTAAGACCAATGTGAGGGAGCTTGGATGCCATATTTACATCTATTTTGCTTACACTCTCGTAAAAAAGACTGATAATGTAGTAAAATCAGCGAAAACACTTGAAGTGGGACAACTGTTATGGTCTAGATATGGGACAATAAATCTAGACCCTTAATCACTCTCCTCTCCATCCCGCTATTAATCTCTATGCTAGAATCATTTCCCTCTCAACCATTAAGATTGTGCCACCTCATGTTCCATATTTGGAAAAGACTGTTATCCCGGCTATAGGAGGGTCGACAATTCAAGCTTAGACGACTGAGCAATCATTTTTGAAGCTGGAATGCCTTTTCGACATCACATATCATGTAGGACCCAAAAAATCAATAGAATCAGTGTAATTTCATCAAGAAGCAATCTACTCTAATAAATTTGATCTAGTCACTGTGTGTTCAATCTTCCCATTTTGCAAACTCCTCTAATAATTATATTCTAGATTTCTTCATCCCACCAAAAGCTTCAGTACCTATTTACACCATCTCCCTTACATGAACAATGTACTGCAACTAACCTCGTTAGGAGCATAAATTTAAGTTCCTACAAAGCAGCTTATAATTTCTGAATTAACTTCCCATCTTACCTAATGGGAATAAACCGTTATCCTAAGTGGCAAGGGAAAGCTCAACTCGTCCTATGAGCTTCTTTGATGTACCAACAACTCCATGTATTGCAACACCAAATCTAGAGAAACCACATTTTTCCCATCTCCCTACCTTGCTCTTCCACTTCATTAACTTTATAGCCTAATGTATTTGATAGAAACGAAATTGTAAATGTTAATATATTTCATTTTCCCATAAAAAAAAAAACTCTATGCATACTTAACATTATAAATAATTGGTTATGAATTACATGTAACAAAGATGCTTCAAAGTACCTCTGATGCTTGTTATATTTGCATCGTTTTTCCATGTAAACAATGAGTAACCAAAATGAACCCCGAATCAAGCGGGTAGGATTTAACACTTATCCTTGACCCACATCCATTAAAAAAAAAAAAAAAAAAAACCGATGTATAAAATCACAACCAACCTATCTCACTAATATCCTACCATGTTTTTTCAAATGCATAAGGGATCAAGATATGATTTTAGTTTGCTGTTTTTTTTCCATTCAATATTTCTAATTAAGGGATGATATATTCCCTTGTTACCGCTCGAGAACAAAACACAATATATTGGTATACAATATAAGTATTCTACAGAAGCAATCTCGCTATTCAGTTTCAGGAAATGCTAAAATTTCCAATTTTACCTTAATGCAACATGAAAGGGTTATTGGACAATAGTGGGATGGGATTATTCTATTCGCAGTTCATTATTAAAAAATAGAAGCAACGATTCCATGTTAGCTAATTCTAGGATTGTTGGAGTTCTTTTGCTATGGGTACCAAGATGATATATGACATGCTTTTTGAGTTTAAGCATGTGTATTGCAGAGCTAATATTGCCATCAAAATGTAAGGTTTTAGCCTACTCATTGTACTCAAACGAACTGTGCCATCCATGGGAGTTGAACCCACAACTACATGGTTGAGAACCATGCGCTCTGCCATTTGAGCTAAGATAGCAAATACCATATCTTAATTTAAGATAATGACACTCGATGTAAATGGTTCACATGCATAAAGGGATATCGAGCAGAGGATTTACCTTCAACTTATTTGTTAACATGTAAGCAGTCATCTCAAGGAACAAAATCCTGAATAGCAAGGAAACCTTTACAAAGTAGAATGTGGAACTCCTCAAAGTTGATTCAACAACCTTGTAAGGGCTTGTAGCCAAGAAAACGTTAACAATCTGGATCCTGTCTTATCCAAATATCAACATACTTAGCAAAAGCTGTGTAACTCACGGACTTACAACAAAGACAAATATCCAGGGATTAAGCTATTTGCACATGCTTGAGATTGGCCCCTGATAAGATGCTTTGCATCTAACCCAGACACACTATAAGTGAAAAAGTAATTTGAGAAAGAGTTTGCAGGAACTTCCAAAAGAGAAAAGGATGGAAAGGGAACAACAATAATCGTAAAAGATGAGTAGGTTACCTCATTGTCATCACGAAAAAATAACTGTTTTAGATTTCTTCAATTGTAAACAGGTGCAGTACTTTAGGCCATGTCGATGGGTTTAACAGTGTCGGCAGATGCATATATTGAATCCTGTCACAAATCAAAGAAGCAAGAATACAAAAAGCCCTTTTGTGCATGCATGCCTATTTAAAAAAAAGGCACGATTTGGGAATAATCTGGAGCTTGCGGGCATATAAAAGGAAGCTGAACAGGGGCCTCATCCTTTTACCATTAAGTCCCTTCACGTTCTTTGTTGATGTACTACATAGCCAATCAGAGAGCATACAATTTCTATTCTAATTCCGAAGTTACAATCCCATCACGAACCTAATAAAGTTGTCCATTAACGCAGATAGATAAATAATCTCAAAAAGCTAAAAGGTGTACACCAAGTTGTGTGTGCATTATAAGATGGATTATCAATTCCACCACTAACTTGCATAGTTGAAGTTGTACCACTATTTTTGTAGACAGTTTAGTGCAGCGTGGTCTTTGCTTCTATCAATGCTACCTGAGCATATAAGTTTATTTTACGTGTGTACATTTTTTCTCGTAGTTCTTATGAATTTGTTCATGGTACATATATTATATTTTTATTGAAATCACTAACAATGGTGAGCTATACCTAAGGAATGAGCTTCACTTTATAAAAGCATTTACTTAATGGATTGTTGTGAAGATCATGTTTCTTCTTCCTGAAAGAGGGACAACCTTGTAATCAGAAAATCAAAACAACATCTGACTAACTGAAGAATCTAGCCAAAGTCCATTGATGTTAGCAACTAAGTTCACACTGTTATTAAGGATCCACAAATAAAATTTAGTTTATGGAGATTCAGCCATGGTCATTATCAAAATAAAATGGTAACAAACAACAATACCTTTGTTTGCGACAACCCCATCCATGCTGCATTTCACCATAATGTGGTAATAGGCTCTGCGGCTTCAGGGAAAACCGACAGGCGTACCAAGTTTTTCATTTGCTTTCTTTACAGTTTACAGCCTCCTCGAACAATTTCCACCATGCGTAAGAACTGAGTACTATTTGTAGGAAAGACACCAGCCTTCCCAATCTTGATATGTATTGGAGTTTTCTGCTTAAACTGCCCAAGATACAACCACATCAGCTGTTTCTGTGGATATTACAACATGTAGCAACACCTATGAATCCAACAACTATTATAGTATTATATTATATGATACCATTCACCGACTCGATTTCTTTATCAATAGAAGTCTTGTCCAAGCATAATTAAGCAAAATAATGGTGTAAAAGGGGTTCATTAATGCTGACAGATAATAAGCATAAAGAGCTAAATATACCAAATTGGGTGTCAGTATGAAGATAAATGATCAATTCTACAGCTAACTTACAGAACTGAAGTTCTACAATTGTCTTTGTAGATAGTTTAGTGCGGCATTGGTCTCTGCTTCTATCAAGGCTACCTGAATATAGAAGTTTATATACGTATCTGTACTGTTTCTCATAGTATTTATGAATTTATTTATGTTACAGAGAGTTTAATTGAGATTACTAATAATGGCGAGGGCGAGCTATACCTGAGGAATGAGTAGTGGGAGATACATAAAACAAACGTTTCGAGATCAGATACATAAAACCAAGTTACAGTACTCAAGCTTCAAGTTACAGTACTCATAACTTTATTAGCGACATTCTCTACTAAAGTCCTTATAAAGCAATATAGAATATTAAATTGTGTAATAATAACGCTAATTTGCTATTGTTTAGTATCAAATACACTAAACACTTTCTGTCATAAAAGCTGAATGAGGTAGTTAGAGTAATGTAATAGCCGAAGTTTGCAAGATGGAGAAAATAATTTACTTGGAGAAGCTATATAAATAAAAACATAAGTGCATTACTAAAGTAGAAACAAACTGTGGATTTGAATTGGAACGCTAGTTAACCGAAGTACTACTGATTTACAACCTTGCTAGTTAGGACTTTTATAGCATTGCAGACCCTAATGTCTAAAGCTCCATCAGGACACATTTTTGTATGATTGATTCAGTGAGGATGATGTTCAATCAATCAAGACAAATCAAGAAGTAATAAATCAAAGTATATGACAGTGGTGACACCTAAAAGAGGATAAAGTCAAGTACTCACCAAAACCAAGAAACTTAAATGTAGAAGCACGTATCACCCACGTCAACGCTTGCAGTCATCAAGCACTCATTGAAAGAGCCTTATCTCAGTGTATGCAGAACAATCTGAGCTTTCCTTGCTCACATATGTATATAGCCTCATTTAGGTGGTGGTTCCAAAGGTTGTGTACTTTCAGGTGCCTTTCAGTTTTTGAACACCATTTGAATACCATTTCATGATACTGAAACTTTTAGAAGTTTGCATTCCAGTCCAAAAAGAAAATCACAACATAATTAGTTCAGAATACTTAAGAAACTGAAAAACACAAAATTACTTCCACCAAAGTCTATAATTATTCCTTAACTCGAGCAATCACAGTCAACTACCTTCACAATCACATATTTTGGCACATGAAAAGATACGAAATTACACAAAACAATCTTAACTTGTTTGCTTAATCAATTTCTCGAATGAATTAATTATTTACACTTGCAACAGTTTGATTTGCTCTTTCTAATATTTTGTTTAATATAGGTATCAGCTTACATGAAATATATTCGGTTGGACTTAGCTAGACTGTCTTTACACGGGGAGGTAGTGACAAAAAATAAGTCCCTTGCCCCACAGCTCGGTGCCGAAGAACGAACACAAGGCGCGGGAAGTGCCAAGGGTATACGCAAGATTGCAGATAAGGTACATGGTATCAAGTAAGGTGATCTTGGATGAATTACACAAAAACAGATTTCAAACTCATACATCGAACATGTACCTTTAAGTAAGAACGAAACTCACAAATAAAATACACCCACCCTATAAAATAAGTAAGAACGAAACTCTGCCAGTGTCACGTAACCATTTCATAGTGAGAGGGGGAAGTGTGCTTACCTACTGGGTTTAGGTGAAAATCCAAGTTGTATCGCAACTTCCACAAAGTAGAGAGGGATCCTAAGGTCCCAGATAGGTACAGCTGGAACTGGAGATCTCTCTGCTTTTAGATCACACAAGCAACCAAATATAGTCACAGCAATTATTCTAGTTAGCGAAAGCTCTCCTTATTAATCGAAACAACAGTTTCACAATTTGAGATTGAAATATATAGTTACAGTTAAACTCTACCTTGTCGAGTACAACTCAAACCCGCTAGAGAAGATCAGGAATTCCCCCTGCGGCTTCAGTTACTGCCGGCAGGAGCAGTGGTAATGTCAACCGGAACGCCATTGCAGTTATGTTACAGTGGATTTACATACATAAGGAACTATAGGGAAAATTTAGTTACTGTAGAAGTGGTTTCTGATTAACAACTGAAGTGTGTTTTTCATTTCAATTCTTGGAAGGAGCTAGTGTTTGAGCTAGTGTTAAGTGTTTCCTGACTTAAAATAAAACATTGCACTTGCTACAGTCGCACTATATAAGTCATAACTTTATTGTCTCATTGAAGCCATTATACAACCAAAGATTGATGTCTACCAAACATTTAAATTGAACACGTCAAACGACGGAAACATCATGGGTTTCAGAAAAAACCGATAATGTACAAATATCCAACATTAAAATTAGTGAGTAACACTGTACTACCACTCAGCCATAAAAAAAATTAAAAATAAAGGAAAATGGATAAAGTTTTACCTTAGAAATCTCAATAACTCCGGCTTGGTCAAATAATCCATTCAATATCACATAATCTATTGGGTAAAGAACAATCACTAACATGAATTAGTAATCGTTATATTATACTCCCAAAGATGGAAGAAAAAAAATGAGAAAAATCCAAAATGAAAACTCAAATATCAGTTAGTTATGTTCCGTTGAAAGTTTGCTACCAATTGTTTTATGTAGACCATATTGAGTATTTTCTGAACTATAGAACTTAGGCATAGGCACTCGTCCCTAATAGGAAGTCGTTTTGTTTGAACTATAGAACTATAGAACTCTATGTTGTTCAAGGCATAAGGCGCAGCGCGGCATCGGGGGTATAGAAAAAACATAGATAGAACTTGCGCCTAGGCGGCGCCTTGTACAACATAGATAGAACTATAGAAAAAACTTTGAGTTTTTTCTACAATGTTTGAACTTTCAAAGACCTAAAAAAGAAGTTCACCTCAAAATATACTTTTCTTAGAGTGGCTAGCTAGACAGAGATGTATGATTAAGATGAGGGGAGATGCTTACAGCGATACTTAAAGGGCCTGCATGGGAAGTGAGCACTTGTTTTTGAAGGCCACCAGAAAGGAACTCACTGCTGGCTGTTATAATCCATAATCCGACGTGTGGGTTCGCACTAATCCATCTGCATGAGATGTATGATCAAACCTCAAATTCATCTCAGCTGATTAGTGGTAGTCATCATATACCTGAACCACGTAATAAAACAAAATATCCTAAAGGTATTTTTGGCTTTTGAACTGGTCTGGTATTTTGGCTTCTGAACTAGTGTGGGTTTTGGCTTCGGAGCCGGACTTGGTTTGGTGATGACTAGTTTAGGTGCTGGAACCGCCACTGCTCCCTGACTATATCCTCCGTTACCACCATTGAGTCTAGCTAACACACCAAGAAGTGGAGCATTTGGTTCAGTTTGCTCGTAGTTATCTCATTCATCAGCAAAGTTATCATAAGCATCTGGTTCACCAACAATAGCACCAATAAGCACATTTGGGTCACTAGCTTTACGGCTGTACGCATAACCTCCACAGCAAGTAACAAACGATTTGTCAACCTTGTAGGAAACGATTGAAGAAGAGCTCTGTGGTGAGTTGACTGTGGGAAGTTGTTTCCGTAACCAACCATGTAACTGGTGGTTCTAGGATTGTTTCCAAGAATATACTCCACCTGAAATCAAAGAAAACCCGAACATTCATTATAAAATTCATCAAAACAGTCTGATCATAAGCTGTATCATGAATTCAATTCATCGAATCCAACTGAATTTTATATCAAAATTTTACCTGAGACTTAGCCATGGCATGAAGCTCATCTGGAGTGGCAGTACCACAAGTACACTGGACATTTTTCCCAGCAGTTGTAAGATAGTCAGTGTAGCTGTCATTAAGAAAGCAGCACTAGTAACAAACTGTAAATTGTTCCATCTCTGGTGGAAGAGAAGGCCACCAGGGATTTTCTGAACATTCCGGCTACCCTTTCCAAGGCATGCACACATGAAGTAATCTGCCTTTTCTTGGAGCTGTTCAAACACTTCTGAATTTCCATTAGCTTTCCCTTACAATAAAAACTGCATATAAAGCAAAATCAAGTATTTAGGTCCAATGAAATAGATGACTACGACTTTCAGAATATCATAATGCATAGTACAGTGGCAATTTGAGGTCAGAAATTATACCCTGGCACCAAGAACCTGAGCTCAAGGGTACTTGACATCCCATCTGAACTCGGTCATTACCCAACCATTTCCTCCAAAGTTGCCTAACACATCCATCCTGCTGCCCGTAACAACTCATCCTACAAAAGAAAAAAATATCACAACATTTGTCAGTCAGTATACTACAAAGAGGTCCATATTTAACACTTTATGCTGCGCAATACATATCGATGAATTTACTTACCCCGTAGCCGCTGAATGACTGGTATTATTTACGAGCAACGGAAATACTGCTATCGTATTTACCCCTGTATTTGGCGGCAAAATTGAACAGCTGAAATCAATAAGCAAAGCAGAATGTCAATTATTCTCCAGAAAAAATCATCCACACAAAAAATGAACCTGCCAATAATACATGGACCCTCTCAGAATGGAGAATGTCCAATTGTTAGAATGTCAATACATCAACCCAAATCTGGCCCATATAATAGAGACCCTTAAATTGTAGGGCATCGGGAGCAATTTTGACATTTTAACAAAGGCAGACACTATTTCCAAAAGCAGTTTCAAACAACATTTGAAAATATTCTAAAACTTAAAGTCAAACACATTAACGACTGATAATCAATCAAAAAATTTGTAATCCAAATCAAGATTCAAAGTGAACTAGTTTTTACAATGCTTTCCCGGAGTTGTTAGTTACCATTGTGGAGAATCTGTGGTGAGTTTTCCCTTTGGCGTTCCATGTAGTTGTTGCCTTTTCTGTAATGCTGATCTTTGATGAAGAAGCTGCATACGAGAAAAAAGTAATGAGCTAACAGAAATCGATAACGCAGGACCCAATAAATCTTAGACGAAGCCTAGCATTCGTAAAATGTAACTACAGTAACGAACTATGAAGTGATAGAAATGCCAGAAAGAATACCTTTGACTGGAGTTGGTTTTGGCTTAGAACTGATGCGGCTTTGGAGCTGGAGTTAGTTTTGGCCTAATGAACTGTTGTGGGTTTTGGCTTCGAAGCTGGAGTTGGTTTGGTGACAACTGGTTTAGGTGATAAAACCACCACTTCATCCTGACTATATCCTCCGTTGCCACCATTGAGTCTAGCTAATACACCAAGAGGTGGAGCATTGTTTTATGTGGCTGGTTCAGTTTGCTCGTAGTTATCTTGTTCATCAGCAAAGTTATCATAAGCATCAGGCCAACCAACAATAGCACCAGTAAGCACATTTCGGTCACTAGCCTTACGGCTGTACCAAGTAGCGTACCCTCCTCGTCATGTAACAAACGCTTTTTCAACCTTGTAGGAAACGATAGAGGAAGCGCTGTGGTGAGTTTGCTCTGGCAAGTTGTTTCCGTAACCAACCATGTAACTGGTGTCTCTTGGGTTGTTTCCAAGAATATAGTCCACCTGAGATCAAAGAAAAATCAAAAATTCATTATAAATCACCCATTCAAAGCCTGTCACAGGTCTTTCATGAGTTTATTTCACCGAATCTAACTGAATTTTATATCGAAACTTTACCTGAGACTTAGCCATGGCATGAAGCTCATCTGGAGTAGCAGTACACAAGGACACTAAACATTTTTTCCAGCAATGGTAAGATAGTCAGCGTAGACAGGCAGCACTTGTAACAAAGAGAATGCCACCAGGGGTTTTCTGAACATTTCGGCTACCCTTTCCAACGCACGCACACATGAAGTAATCTGCCTTTTCTTGGAGTTGCTCAAACACTTCTCAATTGCCTTTTGCTTTCCCTTGCAATAAAAACTGCATACAAAACAAAATCAGGTTTAGGTCCAATGAAATAGATTATCCTGACTTAGGAAATATCTTAATGCATAGTAGTTGCGAATTTGAGGCAGAGAAATTATACCTTGGCACCAAGAACTTGTGCTCCAGGGTACTTGACATCCCATCCAAACTCGGTCGTTGCCCAACCAGTTCCTCCCAAGTTATCGGCATTACTAGCGAAATAGTTCAAGTAGGTATCTTCATTAGTTGCCTGATACATCCATCCTGCTGCCCATGACAACTCATCCAACAATAAAGACCACCCCATTTGGCAGTCAGTATACTACAAAGAGGTCCATATTGAACACTTTATGCTGCGCAATAGATATCGATGCATTTACTTACCCCGTAGCCACTGCGCAATAGATATCGGCAAAATCGAACAACTGATAATCAAGAAGCAAAGTAGAAGGTTAATTCCAATTTGTCTAGGGAAAATCAAAGCGGTCAAAAAATATATCCACATTAAGAAACTCTAGATTATCACCACCCACAGTAGTATCCCTGACATTCCTGTGAGGAGGCAATAAACACCCATTTCAACTACTTCAATTTTAGATACTAAAAACAACATTTAAGCAAGCATAAACCAATTGATTACTTCAATATATTGTTTCAACAATAACAATCCTTAAACAAAAAACACTACTGAAATGAACTTTTACAAATAAAATTAACATTTTTTATTAACTTTTTCATCTTCTAGACTATGGGTTTTAGAAAAAATGGACCTAAGTACAGATCTACCATTATTTCAACCAAAAAAAATAGTTAGGGATTTCAAAAAAAAAAAAAAAAAATACCTTTCACAGATCGCCATTTTTGGAAAGCTGATCACAGTTAACTCTAAATCTTCTTATTCACTGAGTTTTGATGAACATACGAAGAGGAAAAAGGGATTGAGAAAGGCAAAAGAACTACTGGGCGACTGGTGAGGGCGAGAATGAAAAAAAACGAGAAAGGGAAGTGAGTTGGATATTTTTAGAGGGCTTTTGTTAACTTGCATACCCGTATACATGTTAAGGTTTAATAAAGAAATATTTTATTTCTTTGGAAATTGTGTGTTTTTGTCTTATTCTATTAGAAATTGATTTTTCTTGCACTAAAAACAACAATTTTTATTCCCAATGCAAAGAATTACTGTTTTCAATGCAATAAAACGAACAATTCTTGTTTTCAATGCAAAAAATTGTTGTTTTAATGAACCTTAACATGTATACGGGTATACAAGTTAACAAGACCCTTTTTAGAGTAACCTTTTCATACCCTCCGAGACTGCTAATGAGGGTATGAACATTTACATGGGGTGTACCAACCCAAAGGTTATTGATATTTTGTCCTAAATGTATTTTGGTACACCCCCTAGTAAAATGGTACAACCTATTAGCAATGTTGCAAATACGGACTCGAAATCCACGATTTTGATAACCAGACCATGGAGCTAGTTGTTGCTTGTTACCGATACGGGGAATCTCCAGTGTTGGTCAGGACCGAGATAATTTTACGTCGGTGAGATTTTTTGGTAAAAATTCTGAGATGGGTAATATGGGTATTCTTTCTTTTTGTCGGTGGAAAGTAGACGGTGACGGGGCATTACCTTTCCATCAAAAAAAAAAAAAAAAAAAAAAAAAAAAAGCCATAGAATGGAGTTTTCATACATATTGTCAGGGGCGGAGCCAGGTTTTGAGAATTGGGTGGGCAAGCTATGAATTAGTGGACATTTAAGGGATGCAAAATGGGTAAAAATGACTAAATTGGGCTAAAATACAAAAAATTAGACTTGGAAACCAGATGGGCTGGGTGGGCAAGTGCACACCCACCCTTCCATGTGGCTCCGCCCCTGCATACTGTATAATACGTGAAACTTATGGTGCAATGGTAGTATGTCAGACTCCACGTCATATGATACGTGTTCGATACGCCAAATTTACCCATTTTTATATGTCAATATTTTGTGTTAATTTTGCATGTTAACTCCATTTACTGGGATCAACTTCCACTATTGACACAACAATAAAACTGGAATACGTATTAGTAAAGTTATCTTTGAACTTTTAATTTTGGATCAACTTCGGTTGTTGATACCATACAATTATTTCAACTTCAGTTGTTGACAACATATTATTTTTTATTTTTATTTTTCGAATCAACTTTGGATGTTGACACCATATTATTTTTTTGGATCAACTTTGGTTGTTGACACGAAAATTTGGTGGTAGTGGTGGCGGCAGTGGACTGGTGGTGGTGGACCAGTGGCGGCGATTGTGGTGGAGTTGTGGCGGTGGAACTCTGGTAATGAAGTGCTGGTGGTGAAATGATTTTTTTCTTTTTAAATGAAGATATATATATATATATATATATATATATATATATATATTGATAAAATAAGAAAAAAATTATATAATAGAAGGTATGAATGTAATCTATTTTTAAGTGGAAAGGATAAACAGTATAGGTACTGTATATTTGTAGGGTATGAAAACTTGGGATATATAAGTACATTATATATGCATATTAAGGATGTGGTATTATTGTTCTTTCATAGCATTCGAGAATTACGAAATCTTCTTTTTCGTTATATTAAACTAGTTTTTCACCCGTGCGATGCACGGGTCTATTTTTGCTAATGGAATTCCTGCTTATGTAAGAGCAGTTCCTATGAACTCAACAAATTTGTTCATTTTGATTCCACTATGGACTCAACAAAGATGAAAAACTGATGAACAACCAACAAATTGGATGATCATTAAGTTGGATGATCAACCGGGCTTTTAAGGGAGAGCCTTGCGGGCCTACAGAATTCTCGCGGCCAAGACAAAACGCGGGTGTTTCTATCGAAAAACGCTGGCGTTTCTACTAAAAACACGCTCACTTCAAATTCTGTTTTCCAAATATTATTTTACTATTTTTATCTCACTTTATCCTATTTTATCTCACCTAAATCCAATATTTTAAACTTTAGCTTTATCCTACCAAATATTTTATATTAAAAAGAAATAGTAGTGGGACCCTAAAAAAAAACAAATTTGTTGATTTTGCTCTGATTTACCATAGTGGAAAAACGTGTTTGTTCATCCACGTGGCTCAACAAAAAATCTTTTTGTGTTGATTGCCATAGGAATTACCCTAAGAATTGATCCGAAGGATGATTGCCGTAGGAATTACCCTAAGAATTGATCTGAAGGATGATTGTACTGATTACTGAGGACTTTTGATTTAGTGTTAGGTTTTCCCTATATCCCATCCCCATTTTCATATTTCTCATTCTCTTTACAATTTTTAAAATCAATTTACTTTTTAATTCTGATTTTCCTATGCATCACCTATAAATTTTTATTTGTCTTCTTCTTCCTTAATTCCTCTTTTTGATAAATTTTCAGATCGAATATTTGTTATTGTATCTGAAACTCCAATTTACATCGGATTTTCATTCTCATCAAAAGCTCCTGATCTCAAGTAGATTCAAACATTGTATAAGCCATGTGCTGAACACTTGTCTATGTGCATTACCATCTGGTAAGTGGTGTTGCATCCTTGATTTCATCACATGCCGCCCTATTACTACTTCCTCTCCAACCGCATCTCGAGTCAGTACTTCAACAACAATTTCATGTTCTAGTAGCTGTTTTATAATTAACCTTGTGCCCGAAACAATTATCTTGGTTAGGAAACTCAAGAGAATAGTTGGCATTATCACTTTCAATATTAGTTCATGGTGGGGCATGTACGTAATTTCAACCTTGTTTAGAAATTTTCTAGGATGCAACTGCGCAGCTTTACTGTAATACTCCGTAGTACATAATTCATGCTTACGTATTCACGCTCTTCTCCGTGAAAGAGGAACCCCATGCGCCTATATACTTCATTAGCTTTGTCATCTTGAAGGGATTGAATATCCGTATGAGTGACGTATTGTTTTCTGAAATTATTTCTTACAAATCTTCATATGATGTTGCGATTACTGCATTGACAAACTCGTTCTCTATTGATAGAAGATAGATTTTTTCCGAGTTAGTCAACAAAAAAATATATTTCCAATAAGTAAAAGAATAGAAGAATATAATAGCTTAAACTATATATGTAATCATGTGGCATGCAAAAAAATAAAATAAAAATAAACTACATTTAATTCAACAATTCACATAAACCGAACATGGACTTAAGTCTGATTTTTTGCAGATCCTCTCCATAATCTCATTTTTACGCCTTGGCTGATTCATCCTAGCTTGCTATGGCTCCAAAGTCGGGCGTCTTGGTACCGTTGTCGACTGTAAACTTCTTTAGGTACTAAAAATGCAATCCAAATAAAAATATATAAAAAAAAGTAAAATAACTAAGAAAGATGGGATGTTATCGAATATTAATATACATATGCATGCACCTGCATCTGAACTCTGGAGGATTTCACGTATTCTCTTGTTTCTTCTCTCTAGAATCACGCCCTTATGCTTCGTACGATTTGCTCTTGCTTGCTTGTTTGGACTATATGCACCGACAAAAAATAAAAATCATTCCCATAAAACTTAAAATTCTAAAGCATGCATGACATCAGACTAAGCAAATACAAGAACAAATATTCCACACCCAAAAATACCTGCATTTCTAGAGAGAAGCTCGCCACTCTTAATCCTGCCACTCCCATACATTATCAAGTCAAAGGAACATCCCTCGTTTACAAAAAGATGAGCTGCTCTCAATATTATGAAATCGTCAGAGGTAATAAAACCAATCATTCACTTAGATTTTTTCTAGGTCATGTGGAATAATTTGCGGATTGAATTCTCCTCTCATTCGATCAACTTCCCATTTTTAATTAGAGTAGTTCTAGACAAACAACACTCTAGACAATCCTAAAACAGCCTCTTCACATGGAGTTAGTAGGGAGTCCACTTTTGGCCCTACAACTTGAAGTTATGTGATAGGATTGTTTTCGTATTGTCAAAAATATTGTATGTCTAGAATTTTTGTTTTAATTAATTACATATGTAAAATACGCAAACAAACAAAGGAAAAATACCATTTATTAACCTGGGTCCTTTTAGGAAAAGCAAATACTATCTGTGGCCTTTAACAGGATTTTCCACGATTTATAAAGGGGATACCAGTAGCCAAAGCCCCAGAGGAATATAAAACTTTTTATCACGCTAAATATAAAGAATATGTGATAAAAATGGGTAAATATCATGACCCTTACAAATACGGTTTCTTTTACTTCCTCAGAAATTCGTTAAGATTAAGAGGAGTAAAAATTCCCGATTTTACAGACAAGAATTATATTCTTGGTCTCGAAAGTATGTATAAAACATACTTGACTAAGACTGGTAGGGCATTCAGTGATGTTCACCCCCCTGCTATGAACTTAGTCATTAGGGTGGAAGGAGAGGACGTCATGGCAACACCTTATCGGAAAGGTAAAAATATAGAAGCTGTTGTAGAACAGAACAATTATACTAACTTGACCCTTCAATCAATGGGAGAACAGTTAAATCGAATAGAAAGCTAAAATGCCTCAAACCCATCAAAACTCGGTTAATTCAAGACTGTTCCAACCTTATAGTCCGGAACCTGGAGTAAAACTCGCTAAGACCATTTTAACTAACTCAGAATCAGATTCTGAGGTAATTCAAGAAATTTATAAAAGGCTTGAAGCTCTTACAATTGAAAAGAACAGGAAGCCTAGTACTGTTGAACAACCTACAGTACTTACAATTGTAGAAAAAAGCCCATCAAATGTGGCCCCTTTGTCTCTAGACTTAGAAAATAATGATACAGACAAAAAATCAGCCACAGACGAGTTAATAACTCAATTAGAAAGTCTTAAGGTTGAAGATAAAATCATTCCGTCTCAACTTAATAGAATTTCAAATAAGAGATTTAATTATAAAACCTATGCCCCATATTACCCTAGGCCATCACCTGTTGATTTACTCCATGAAGAGGATGTTAGGCTTACTCAACAGTATGATGGATCTTCAGTTTATGAATGGAATCTGGATGGACTTAGTGAATATCAAATTCACAAATTGATCCATCAAATGGTTATGTGTGCCACGGCCTATGCAGCTCGTGATAATAAGGAACCGGCAATTGCAAATCTCCTTATTAATGGGTTTACAGGGCAGCTAAAAGGATGGTACGATAATTATTTGTCTACGAAACCAAAACGACCATTCAAAACGCTATTAAACCAAATAGTAATACCCCGACATAGTTAATACACTTTTGTATACTATCCTTGTCCACTTTACGGGACAACATGATATGAATCTGAGAAAGAATCCAAGAGCAATTAATAAGTTTGAAGTGTCCAACTCTATCCCATTTCAAATGGTATAAAGATGTATTCTTCTCAAAAATTTTTCGGAGGAATGATGGTCATCATGAATTTGGAAAGAAAAGTTCTTATCAGGACTTCCCAACTTTTTGCAGAACGAATAAAAAATCGTTTGAGAAATGCTAATAATGGGAAAATCCCTTATGATACCTACACCTATGGAGACCTTGCGTCAGAAGTAGTTAAAGAAGGTATTTCTTTATGTAATGACATTAAGCTTCAAAAGCAAATCCAAAAGGAAAAATTTTCAGGAAAACGAGCTCTAGGAGATTTCTGCGAACAAATGGGTTTTAATCAAACTATTGATAATTTTCGAAAACAACGAAAATATAAAAAACGCTTTAAAGAAAAATATTATAAAGAACCTTTTAAACGAGATAAAGATAAGAGGTTTTCTAAAGGAAAATTTCCTAAAATCCTCTAAAAGAAGAAAACAACCAAAGGTATGTTGGAAATGTAAACAAGTAGGTCACTACGCTAATAAGTGTACCACTCAACAAAAAATTAATAGCCTTGATATTGATGAAGGCCTTAAAAGGTCAATCTTAAAAATAATTATGTCCTAATCGGATCAAGAGAATGAGGACATGTTCATATCTGTTATCACAGATGACACCTCTTCGATGAAGAATATTACTCTTCGAGATAGTAGTGAAGGATTGTGATGGACAATGCAACCATTACAAAGCACTATGTAAAATTAATGGTTTATGTGTCCTAACCAAAGAAGATAGTTTTGTCTTCGAGGTCATTGATAAAATCGGTGATGCCAATGAAAAGGCAAGACTCTTACGAGAATATCTAAAACAGATAGAGATTCATAAACCTGAAAGAAATATTCAGACTTATGAATACAAAGATATTATGAATAGGTTTAATAGCCCAATAATGACGGTAAAAGCCCGTGATACAACAATATCAGATTTAAAATCCGAACTAAAAGAAGTACAAGAGGAAATTAAGAATTTAAAAACTCGAGTACTTTTATTAGAATCTAATCAAGTTTCTTCTAATAAGGAATTCGAAATTGGAACCTCTTCGACAAATAATCTTGAATTAGATTCTCACAAAGAGTTTCCGCCATTACAGAATACAAATATAAATCTTTTAAATCGAGTTATTACCCATAAATGGTACATTAAGGTTACTCTAGTTATTAAAAAAGAGTTTATCCTTGATACTATTGCTATGGTAGATTCGGTGATTTAAATTGCATCGATGAAGGAATAGTTCCTTCAAAATATTTTTCTAAAACTAGTGAAGTTTTAAATATTTTTGAGATAACTCTAGTTTAAACATTAAATATAAATTAGAAGACGAGTAATTTGCAATGAAAAAATGTGCTTTCAAATCCCTTTATTATGGTTAAAAACCTATCACATAAAATTATTCTAGGAAATCCTTTTCTTCACATGCTTTATCCAATTATTAAAATTGATGAAAAAGGAATCCTCAGTAAAATTTCTAATATTGAAGTTTTATTTAAGTTTATAACTACTCCACAATATAAAGAAATAGATACTATTAAAGAACGACTAAAAAAATAAAGAATCATTTATTAGTTCTTTAACTGAAGAAATTTCTTTTAAAAAAATTTCTGAAACTTTGAAGAATCCTAAACTTCAAGAAAAGATAAAACTTTTTCAAAAAGAAATCGAATCAGAAATTTGCGCTGATATCCCGAATGCTTTTTGGGAAAGAAAGAAGCATATTGTCTCTCTTCCATATGAGCCAGACTTTAAAGAATCCCAGATTCCTACTAAAGCCCAGGCCCATAGCCATGAGTCCGAATATCCTGGAATTATGTAAAAAGAGATTCAAGATCTCTAAATAAAGGTTTAATTCGCAAGTCTCATAGTCCTTGGAGTTGTTCAGCCTTTTTATGTCAACAATCTTTCTTGAGCAAGAAAGAAGGGTACCCGGACTAGTAATCAACTATAAGCCATTAAACAAGGTTTTAAAATGGATTAGATATCCTATCCCAAATAAAAAGGATCTACTAAACCGCTTATATGAAGCAAGAATCATGTCAAAATTTGATATGAAATGCAGTTCTTGGCAAATTCAAATTCTTGAACGAGATAGATATAAAAGCGCATTCACAGTTCCTTTTGGCCATTATGAGTGGAATGTAATGCCATTTGGACTGAAAAATGCTCCCTCTGAATATCAGAGAATAATGAATGAAATATTCAATCCTTATATGGACTTTATCATTGTCTATATAGATGATGTCTTGGTATATAGTAAAAATATTGAGCAACATTTTAAACATCTCCGGATATTTATTAATGTTGTAAAAGGGGCAGGTCTAGTTGTCTCTGCCAAGAAGGTTAAACTCTTCCAACAAGAAATTCGTTTTCTTGGGCATAATATTGCCAACGGATCAATCATTCCCATAGATAGATCCATCGTTTTTTGGAGAAAAATTCCCGGATGAAATTAAAGATAAAAATCAATTACAAAGATTTTTAGGATGCCTGAATTATATTTCAGAGTTCTACGAAAAGGTTGCTTTAATAGCAAAACCTTTGTATGAAAGACGGAGGAAAAACCCTCCTGCGTGGACCATTGAACATACTAGAGCAGTCCAGCAAATTAAAAAACAAATCAAGAAAATTCCTTGTCTTGCTTTATCCAACCCTAAAGCATTCAAAATAGTTGAAACTGATGCTTCAGATCTTGGATATGGTGGGATTTTGAAACAGAAGGTTAATAACAAAGAGCAATTAGTCAGGTTTACCTCCCATGCTTGGCATGGCCCTGAGATTAATTACTCTACGGTAAAAAAGGAAATTCTTGCCATTGTACTAACGATCTGAAATTCGAATCTGATTTAATAAATCAAAAATTTCTTATTAGAGTAGACTGTAAATCTGCTAAAGAAATCCTTCTAAAAGATGTTAAAAATATAGCCTCTAAGCAAGTCTTTGCAAGATGGCAAGCTATTATGTCTGTATTTGACTTTGATATCGAGTTTATCCTAGGAGAATCAAATTCTTTACCTGATTTTCTAACTCGTGAATTTTTGCAGGGAAAAAATGTCTAAAAGACCACCTGACAAAGGAAAGGCTCTAAAAGAAGCCAAAGAGGTAAAACCTCATAAAAGAGAAATATTAACGTCTTATAAGACGATTGCTCTTCTGGAACCAAAAACTGTTAAACAACAGAAATTGGATGAAACTCCTAAGGAGGAGAAACTCAGAAATGATGCTTATATTCTAGCAGCAGAATCTTCCCATTCGGGAGATTATATCTACCCCTATATTCCAATCTCCACTAAATGGATTATTCCAGTGGAAAGCAAATATGCTAATTTGCAGCCAAGTGAAGTAGTTACTTTCTACTTCAAAAATAATGCTGATTCTTTTGTTTATCCAAAAGATTTTCAGTTCTATCAAGATATTCTTGTGGCCATGGGATCAGTCGAATTCGACTTAACCAACAGAAATGGTGCTGATATTGCTTATGGCAAGGCAACAATCCTCAGGGTTATTAAACAGGAGCAGTGGACTGGAGAACTGTTTAAACCCTATGAACTTAATAGGACAATACGAGGTCGCAGTACCACGGGAAAGTTTAATTACTTTGATTATATCAATGCATGGGAACATGCATTCTATTATGAGAATAAACAGAGAAAATTCTCTTGGTTTATTCGGTTTTCAGAAAACTTTGTCCTTAAAAAGGATAATGATATTCCAAATTGGTTTATCAAATGGTTTTCTCAATTGGGATTATATCCTATTTGTCTGCCGGATAAAATAAGAACGGTCTATGACGATTTTGTAGATCTCAATCCTTCATTAACCAACACCTCATTATGGTTTACGGTTCTCTACCAAGTCCCATGGATTCTCAAATGGGAACCAATTATTAGCCTAAGAAGTTTTTCCAACCTTGGGGAAACCTTCAAACCAATCCCTTATTTAGGAAGGCGAATTTTCATTAAATGGTGGCAAAAGTTTGAGTTCTTTAAAAACTCAGTTTTTGCAGCTAAAGGTCTTATAGACCTCGGACCACCACAACCTCCTAAACCCAAAATTGATGATTTATTAAAAGAATTTTCAGCCAGGGTATCAAAAGAAGAATTCTCTAAGTTCTTAGTTCTTCTTCAAGATCAGGCAAATATCGCCTCTAGTTCAGCAACCAGGTCTACGGAGGCTGAAGAAGAAACCATTACTATGGATGAAGACGATCCTCATGACATTATGAATGAATATCTAGAAGATGCGCAGGATCCATATGCTAAATAATTAGCAACTTTTGCTGCAGTAAAAGAATCTGCTTTAAACTAATTAGTGGAAGACAAAACAAGATAATATTTTGTTTTCTTTTGGCGGCTATCCGCACATCTGTATCTTTTCCTTTTTCTTTTTCTTTGTTAGTTTGTTTGTTTGTGTCGGTCGTCCGCACACCTGTCTTGTTTAGACCCTTATAGGGTCCTTTTTTTCCTTATTTAAGTTGTAGTTGTGTTGAGAGGAAAAAAAGCTCGGAAAAATCCTTCACTCCTCTCTCTCTCTTGTATTATATTCTGTCTTGTAAGATATTCGAGCAATAAAACTTTTCTTTTGTTCATCTTATATAATTTTTCATAAAACTTTAAGCTTTAATCTAAGCTTAAAGCCTTATCGATCCTTATCGCCTATAATTTCACTGTAGAAAATCCACTTTTTTACTGATCATAGGCGCGAGTCCTGGTAGAAACCGTATTTGTAAGGGTCATGATATTTACCCATTTTTATCACATATTCTTTATATTTAGCGTGATAAAAAGTTTTATATTCCTCTGGGGCTTTGGCTAACCACCATTTCCTAATTAACTCGTTTTCTTCGGAATAGAAGACTTCTTCGTCAATACCATCAAAAGGAAATTCCTTTTCCCTTTGTGATAAAACATAGAGTCCCATATCCGACTGAGTTGGAGATGAAGAGTTTTCAACCTTATAAACAGGCTGACAAACTTCATCTTTTGTAAATCTTGTTCCTATTATCGATTCCTTTTCAAAAGCAAGAGAGTAGGAATCAAGATGTAGAGAATCTTCCAAGATTATTATCTTTTATCCTTGTGACTCTATCTTTAGAAAATCTTAACTCGACATCACCATCTGGATGTTCAATAATTTCTTCTAAAGTTTTGTTTTCAACTTTTAATGGCTCATTAGCTTGTTCTAGAACCCATTGCTGTGGTAAACTTATCTTATTCCACGATATCGTTTTAGGGATAATTCTATTACTTTTAGTCATATTAGTTATGAACAAAGTGGTTTCTCCCTTTTCGTTAAGATTTGGAATCCTACGAATGTTGGGAACACTTGAGTTCATAACCTTGTAATATATCCTATAGATTAGGATTACATTCTGAGAACCGGGCATCATATCATACCCTTCAGACTTTATGTCTAGACATAAGGCATGTTTGATGTGTGGATCTGATAGTGATAACGTATAGTTTGGATAGGATGAGAAATATATCGGTCCATCACATAAACTGGATTCAATAACTCCCCAAAAGAGAATCATGGAATCGTTTATGCCTTTTATCTCTCGCATGATTAGAGTCGAGGTATTTAAACCTAATCTAGTGGATGGCTTTAATGCTATTTGGACCATACCTACATGTAAAAATTTATATTTTAATTTGTGAAGTTTGATTAACTTGTCTGATAATAATTGAAAAGAGTCAGAATCTGGGAAATAGGTATAGCTTCTTCAATAGTTTGGATAATATAATCCGATTTAAATATGAAATTTGATTTGTAAATTTCATTTTGCTTTGATTTTGGCAAATTCCAATTGCATAGATCATTATCTATATTCTCATTAATCACTAATTCTTTATTTCTTTTAGAACTAATTCTCATTAATCACTAATTCTCATTAATCACTAATTCTTCTCAATCTTTCAATAGTTCTAAAAGAAATAAAGAATTAGTGATTAATGAGAATATAGATAATGATCTATGCAATTGGAATTTGCCAAAATCAAAGCAAAATGAAATTTACAAATCAAATTTCATATTTAAATCGATTATATTATCCAAACTATTGAAGAAGCTATACCTATTTCCCAGTTACGCCTCTTTCAATTATTATCGACAAGTTAATCAAACTTCACAAATTAAAATATAAATTTTTACATGTAGGTATGGTCCAAATAGCATTAAAGCCATCCACTAGATTAGGTTTAAATACCTCACTTTAACTGTCTCGAGAGATAAAAGGCATAAACGATTCCATGATTCTCTTTGGGAGTTATTGAATCCAGCTTTATGTGATGGACCGATATATTTCTCATCCTATCCAAACTATACGTTATCACTATCGATCCACACATCAAACATGCCTTATGTCTAGACATAAAGTCCGAAGGGTATGATATGATGCCCTGCTTTCTAATGTAATCCTAATCTATAGGATATATTACAAGGTTATGAACTCAAGTGTTCCCAACATTCGTAGGATTCCAAATCTTAACGAAAAGGAGAAACCACTTTGTTCATAACTAATATGACTAAAAATAATAGAATTATCCCTAAAACGATATCGTGGAATAGATAAGTTTACCACAGCAATGGGTTCTAGAACAAGCTAATGAGCCATTAAAAGTTGAAAACAAAACTTTAGAAGAAATTATTGAACATCCAGATGGTGATGTCGAGTTAAGATTTTCTAAAGATAGAGTCACAAGGATAAAAGATAATAATCTTGGAAGATTCTCTACATCTTCGATTCCTACTACTGCTTTTGAAAAGGAATCAAGAATAGGAACAAGATTTACAAAAGATGAAGTTTGTCAGCCTGTTTATAAGGTTGAAAACTCTTCATCTCCAACTCAGTCGGATATGGGACTCTATGTTTTATCACAAAGGGAAAAGGAATTTCCTTTTGATGGTATTGACGAAGAAGTCTTCTATTCCGAAGAAAACGAGTTAATTAGGAAATGGTGGTTAGCCAAAGCCCTGCAGGAATATAAAACTTTTTATCACGCTAAATATAAAGAATATGTGATAAAAATGGGTAAATATCATGACCCTTACAAATACGGTTTCTACTGAGATCACACTTATGATCAAGAAAAGTGGATTTTCTACAAGGAAATTATAGGCTTATAAGGATTCGATAAGGCTTTAAGCTTAGATTAAAGCTTAAAGTTTTTTAAAAATTATATAAGATGAACCAAAGAAAAGTTTTATTGCTCGAATATCTTACAAGACAGAATATAATACAAGAGAGAGAGAGTAGTGAAGGATTTTTCCGAGCTTGCTCTCCTCTGAACAAAACAACAACTTAAATAAGGGAAAAAAGGACCCTATAAGGGTCTAAACAAGACAAAAGGAAGACCGACACAAACAAACAAACTAACAAAGAAAAAGAAAAAGGAAAAGATACAATGTGCTGGATAGTCGCCAAAAGAAAACAAAATATTATCTTGTTTTGTCTTCCACTAATTAGTTTAAAGCAGATTCTTTTATCTAAAGCAAAAGTTGCTAATTATTTAGCATATGGATCCTGCGCATCTTCTAGATATTCATTCATAATGTCATGAGGATCGTCTTCATCCATAGTAATGGTTTCTTCTTCAGCCTCCGTAGACCTGGTTGCTGAACTAGAGGCGATATTTGCCTGATCTTGAAGAAGAACTAAGAACTTAGAGAATTCTTCTTTTGATACCCTGGCTGAAAATTCTTTTAATAAATCATCAATTTTGGGTTTAGGAGGTTGTGGTGGTCCGAGGTCTATAAGACCTTTAGCTGCAAAAACTGAGTTTTTAAAGAACTCAAACTTTTGCCACCATTTAGTGAAAATTCGCCTTCCTAAATAAGGGATTGGTTTGAAGGTTTCCCCAAGGTTGGAAAAACTTCTTAGGCTAATAATTGGTTCCCATTTGAGAATCCATGGGACTTGGTAGAGAACCGTAAACCATAATGAGGTGTTGGTTAATGAAGGATTGAGATCTACAAAATCGTCATAGACCGTTCTTATTTTATCCGGCAGACAAATAGGATATAATCCCAATTGAGAAAACCATTTGATAAACCAATTTGGAATATCATTATCCTTTTTAAGGACAAAGTTTTCTGAAAACCGAATAAACCAAGAGAATTTTCTCTCGTTTTTATTCTCATAATAGAATGCATGTTCCCATGCATTGATATAATCAAAGTAATTAAACTTTACCGTGGTACAAAGCGACCTCGTATTGGCCTATTAAGTTCATAGGGTTTTAAACAGCTCTCCACCACCGCTCCTGTTTAATAACCCTGAGGATTGTTGCCTTGCCATAAGCAATATCAGCACCATTTCTGTTGGTTAAGTCGAATTCGACTGATCCCATGGCCACAAGAATATCTTGATAGAACCAAAATCTTTTGGATAAACAAAAGAATCAGCATTATTTTTGAAGTAGAAAGTAACTACTTCACTTGGCTGCAAATTAGCATATTTGCTTTCCACTGGAATAATCCATTTAGTGGAGATTGGAATATAGGGGTAGATATAATCTCCCGAATGGGAAGATTCTCACGCTAGAATATAAGCATCATTTCTCGAGTTTCTCCTCCTTAGAGTTTCATCCAATTTCGTTGTTTAACAGCTTTTTGGTTCCGAAGAGCAATCGCCTTATAAGACGTTAATATTTCTCTTTTATGAGGTTTTACCTTTTTGGCTTCTTTTAGAGCCTTTCCTTTGTCGTGGTCTTTTAGACATTTTTTCTCGCAAAATTCACGAGTTAGAAAATCGGTAAAGAATTTGATTCTCCCGGGATAAACTCGATATCAAAGTCAAATACAGACATAATAGCTTGCCATCTTACAAAGACTTGCTTAGAGGCTATATTTTTAACATCTTTTAGAAGGATTTCTTTAGCAGATTTGCAACTACTCTAATAAGAAATTTTGATTTATTAAATCGTATTCAATTTCGATCGTTAGTACAATGGCAAGAATTTCCTTTTTACCGTAGAGTAATTAATCTCGAGGGCCATGCCAAGCATGGGAGGTAAACTCGACTAATTGCTCTTTGTTATTAACCTTCTCGTTTCAAAATCCCACCATATCCAAGATCTCAAGCATCGCTTTCAACTATTTTGAATGCTTTAGGTTGGATAAAGCAAGACAAGGAATTTCCTTGATTTGTTTTTTAATTTGTCGGATCGTTCTAGTATGTTCAATGGTCCACGCAGAGGGTTTTTCCTCCGTCTTTCATACAAAGGTTTTGCTATTAAAGCAACCTTTCGTAGAACTCGAAATATAATTCGTGCATCCTAAAAATCTTTGTAATTGATTTTTATCTTTAATTTCATCTCGGGAATTTTTCTCCAAAAAAACGATGGATCTATCTATGGGAATGATTGATCCGTTGGCAATATTATGCCCAAGAAAACGAATTTCTTGTTGGAAGAGTTTAACCTTCTTGGCAGACAACTAGACTGCCTTTTACAACATTAATAAATATCCGGAGATGTTTAAAATGTTGCTCAATATTTTTACTATATACCAAGACATCATCTATATAGACAATGATAAAATCCATATAAGGATTGAATATTTCATTCATTATTCTCTGATATTCAGAGGGAGCATTTTTCAGTCCAAATGGCATTACATTCCACTCATAATGGCCAAAAGGAACCGTTGAATGCGCTTTTATATCTATCTCGTTCAAAGAATTTGAATTTGCCAAGAACTGCATTTCATATCAAATTTTGACATGATTCTTGCTTCATATAAGCGGTTTAGTAGATCCTTTTTATTTGGGATAGGATATCTAATCCATTTTAAAACCTTGTTTAATGGCTTATAGTTGATTACTAGTCTCTGGTAACCCTTCTTTCTTGCTCAAGCCAAAAGATTGTTGACATAAAAGTCGAACAACTCCAAGGACTATGAGACTTGCGAATTAAACCTTTATTTAGAAGATCTTGAATCTCTTTTTTACATAATTCCGTATATTCTCGACTCATGGCTATGGGCCTGGCTTTAGTAGGAATGCGGGATTCTTTAAAGTCCGGCTCATATGGAAGAGAGACAATATGCTTCTTTCTTTCCCAAAAGCATTCGGGATATCGACAAATTTTCGATTCGATTTCTTTTTGAAAAAGTTTTATCTTTTCTTGAAGTTTAGGATTCTTCAAAGTTTCGTAAATTTTTTAAAAGAAATTTCTTGATTAAAGAACTAATAAATGATTCTTTATTTTTTAGTCGTTCTTTAATAGTATCTATTTCTTTATATTGTGGAGTAGTTATAAACTTAAATAAAACTTCAATATTAGAAATTTTACTGAGGATTCCTTTTTCATCAATTTTAATAATTGGATAAAGCATGTGAAGAAAAGGATTTCCTAGAATAATTTTATGTGATAGGTTTTTAACCATAATAAAGGGATTTGAAAGCACATTTTTTCATTGCAAATTACCTGCGTCTTCTAATTTATATTTAATGTTTAAACTAGAGTTATCTGCAAAGATTTAAAACTTCACTAGTTTTAGAAAAATATTTTGAAGGAACTATTCCTTCATCGATGCAATTTAAATCTGCACCTGAATCTACCATAGCAATAGTATCAAGGATAAACTCTTTTTTAATAACTAGAGTAACCTTAATGTACCATTTATGGGTAATAACTCGATTTAAAAGATTTATATTTGTATTCTCAGTAATATGAAACTTTGTGAGAATCTAATTCAAGATTATTTGTCGAAGAGGTTCCAATTTCAATTCCTTATTAGAAGAAACTTGATTAGATTCTAATAAAAGTACTCGAAGTTTTTAAATTCTTAATTTCCTCTTGTACTTCTTTTTAGTTCGGATTTTAAATATGATATTGTTGTATCACGGGCTTTTACCGTCATTATTGGGCTATTAAACCTATTCATAATATCTTTGTATTCATAAGTCTCGAATATTTCTTTCAGGTTTATGAATCTCTATCTGCTTTAGATATTCGTAAGGAGTCTTGCCTTTTCATTGGCATCACCGATTTTATCAATGACCTCAAGACAAAACTATCTTCTTTGGTTAGGACACATAAACCATTAATTTTACATAGTGCTTTGTAATGGTTGCATTGTCCATCACAACTGTCACTACTATCTGAAGAGTAATATTCTTCATCAGAAGAGGTGTCATCTGTGATGTCCTCATTCTCTTGATCTGATTCGGACATAATTATTTTTAAGATTGACCTTTTAAGGCCTTCATCAATATCAAGGCTATTAATTTTTTGTTGAGTGGTACACTTATTAGCGTAGTGACCTACTTGTTTACATTTCCAACATACTGGTTGTTTCTTCTTTTTAGAGGATTTTTTAGGAAATTTTCCTTTAGAAAACCTCTTACCTTTTTCTTTCTTAAAAGGTTCTTTATAATATTTTTCTTTAAAACGTTTTTTAGATTTTCGTTGTTTTTGAAAATTATCAATAGTTTGATTAAAACCCATTTGTTCACAGAAATCTCCTAGAGCTCGTTTTCCTGAAAATTTTTCTTTTTGGATTTGCTTTTGAAGCTTAATGTCATTACATAAAGAAATACCTTCTTTAACTACTTCTGACGCAAGGTCTCCATAGGTGTAGGTATCATAAGGGATTTTCCCATTATTAGCATTTCTCAAACGATTTTTTATTCGTTCTGCAAAAAAGTTGGGAAGTCCTGATAAGAACTTTTCTTTCCAGAATTCATGATGACCATCATTCCTCTGAAAAATTTTAGAGAAGAATACATCTTTATACCATTTGAAATGGGATAGAGTTGGACACTTCAAACTTATTAATTGCTCTTGGATTCTTTCTGTATTCATATCATGTTGTCCTGTAAAGTGGACAAGGATAGTATATGAATGTATTAACTATGTCGGGGTATTACTATTTGGTTTAATAGCGTTTTGAATGGCTGTTTTGGTTTCTGTAGACAAATAATTATCGTACCATCCTTTTAGCTGCCCTGTAAACCCATTAATAAGGAGCTTTGCAATTGCCGGTTCCTTATTATCACGAGCTGCATAGGCCGTGGCACACATAACCATTTGATGGATCAATTTGTGAATTTGATATTCACTAAGTCCATCCAGATTCCATTCATAAACTGAAGATCCATCATACTGTTGAGTAAGCCTAACATCCTCTTCATGGAGTAAATCAACAGGTGATGGGCGATAAGGATCGATAAGATCCATCATACTGCTGGTCTTACCGTCAGGAACTAAACGCGACTAACGTATCAAAGAGTAAATTAGATGAGTGTAGAAATTATACCTTGGAAAAGAAGTGGTCTTCTCCCTCCTTCCGGGCTCTGATACCAGGACTCGCGCCTATGATCAGTAAAAAAGTGGATTTTCTACAGTGAAATTATAGGCGATAAGGATCGATAAGGCTTTAAGCTTAGATTAAAGCTTAAAGTTTTATGAAAAATTATATAAGATGAACAAAAGAAAAGTTTTATTGCTCGAATATCTTACAATGCAGAGATATAATACAAGAGAGAGAGAGGAGTGAAGGATTTTTCCGAGCTTGCCTTCCTCTCAACACAACTACAACTTAAATAAGGAAAAAAAAAGGACCCTATAAGGGTCTAAACAAGACAGGTGTGCGGACGACCGAGACAAACAAACAAACTAACAAAGAAAAAGAAAAAGGAAAAGATACAGATGTGCGGATAGCCGCCAAAAGAAAACAAAATATTATCTTGTTTTGTCTTCCACTAATTAGTTTAAAGCAGATTCTTTTACTGCAGCAAAAGTTGCTAATTATTTAGCATATGGATCCTGCGCATCTTCTAGATATTCATTCATAATGTCATGAGGATCGTCTTCATCCATAGTAATGGTTTCGTCTTCAGCCTCCGTAGACCTGGTTGCTGAACTAGAGGCGATATTTGCCTGATCTTGAAGAAGAACTAAGAACTTAGAGAATTCTTCTTTTGATACCCTGGCTGAAAATTCTTTTAATAAATCATCAATTTTGGGTTTAGGAGGTTGTGGTGGTCCGAGGTCTATAAGACCTTTAGCTGCAAAAACTGAGTTTTTAAAGAACTCAAACTTTTGCCACCATTTAATGAAAATTCGCCTTCCTAAATAAGGGATTGGTTTGAAGGTTTCCCCAAGGTTGGAAAAACTTCTTAGGCTAATAATTGGTTCCCATTTGAGAATCCATGGGACTTGGTAGAGAACCGTAAACCATAATGAGGTGTTGGTTAATGAAGGATTGAGATCTACAAAATCGTCATAGACCGTTCTTATTTTATCCTAGCAGACAAATAGGATATAATCCCAATTGAGAAAACCATTTGATAAACCAATTTGGAATATCATTATCCTTTTAAGGACAAAGTTTTCTGAAAACCGAATAAACCAAGAGAATTTTCTCTGTTTATTCTCATAATAGAATGCATGTTCCCATGCATTGATATAATCAAAGTAATTAAACTTTACCGTGGTACTGCGACCTCGTATTTTCCTATTAAGTTCATAGGGTTTAAAAAGTTCTCCAAATCCACCGCTCTCGTTTAATAACCCCGAGGATTGTTGCCTTGCCATAAGCAATATCAGCACCATTTCTGTTGGTTAAGTCGAATTCGACTGATCCCATGGCCACAAGAATATCTTGATAGAACTGAAAATCTTTTGGATAAACAAAAGAATCAGCATTATTTTGAAGTAGAAAGTAACTACTTCACTTGGTCGCAAATTAGCATATTTGCTTTCCTTTGGAATAATCCATTTAGTGGAGATTGGAATATAGGGGTAGATATAATCTCCCGAATGGGAAGATTCTGCTGCTAGAATATAAGCATCATTTCTGAGTTTCTCCTCCTTAGGAGTTTCATCCAATTTCTGTTGTTTAACAGTTTTTGGTTCCAGAAGAGCAATCGTCTTATAAGACGTTGATATTTCTCTTTTATGAGGTTTTACCTCTTTGGCTTCTTTTAGAGCCTTTCCTTTGTCAGGTGGTCTTTTAGACATTTTTTCCCTGCAAAAATTCACGAGTTAGAAAATCAGGTAAAGAATTTGATTCTCCTGGGATAAACTCGATATCAAAGTCAAATACAGACATAATAGCTTGCCATCTTGCAAAGACTTGCTTAGAGGCTATATTTTTAACATCTTTTAGAAGGATTTCTTTAGCAGATTTACAGTCTACTCTAATAAGAAATTTTTGATTTATTAAATCAGATTCGAATTTCTGTACTGTTAGTACAATGGCAAGAATTTCCTTTTTTACCGTAGAGTAATTAATCTCAGGGCCATGCCAAGCATGGGAGGTAAACCTGACTAATTGCTCTTTGTTATTAACCTTCTGTTTCAAAATCCCACCATATCCAAGATCTGAAGCATCAGTTTCAACTATTTTGAATGCTTTAGGGTTGGATAAAGCAAGACACAAGGAATTTCCTTGATTTGTTTTTTAATTTCCGGATCTGCTCTAGTATGTTCAATGGTCCACGCAGAGGGTTTTTCCTCAGTCTTTCATACAAAGGTTTTGCTATTAAAGCAACCTTTTCGTAGAACTCTGAAATATAATTCAGGCATCCTAAAAATCTTTGTAATTGATTTTTATCTTTAATTTCATCTGGGAATTTTTCTCCAAAAACGATGGATCTATCTATGGGAATGATTGATCCGTTGGCAATATTATGCCCAAGAAAACGAATTTCTTGTTGGAAGAGTTTAACCTTCTTGGCAGAGACAACTAGACCTGCCCCTTTTACAACATTAATAAATATCCGGAGATGTTTAAAATGTTGCTCAATATTTTTACTATATACCAAGACATCATCTATATAGACAATGATAAAATCCATATAAGGATTGAATATTTCATTCATTATTCTCTGATATTCAGAGGGAGCATTTTTCAGTCCAAATGGCATTACATTCCACTCATAATGGCCAAAAGGAACTGTGAATGCAGTTTTATATCTATCTGATTCAGCAATTTGAATTTGCCAGTAACCAGATTTCATATCAAATTTTGACATGATTCTTGCTTCATATAAGCGGTTTAGTAGATCCTTTTTATTTGGGATAGGATATCTAATCCATTTTAAAACCTTGTTTAATGGCTTATAGTTGATTACTAGTCTGGGTACCCTTCTTTCTTGCTCAGCAGCATTGTTGACATAAAAAGCTGAACAACTCCAAGGACTATGAGACTTGCGAATTAAACCTTTATTTAGAAGATCTTGAATCTCTTTTTTACATAATTCCAGATATTCTGGACTCATGGCTATGGGCCTGGCTTTAGTAGGAATCTGGGATTCTTTAAAGTCTGGCTCATATGGAAGAGAGACAATATGCTTCTTTCTTTCCCAAAAAGCATTCGGGATATCAGCGCAAATTTCTGATTCGATTTCTTTTTGAAAAAGTTTTATCTTTTCTTGAAGTTTAGGATTCTTCAAAGTTTCAGAAATTTTTTTAAAAGAAATTTCTTCAGTTAAAGAACTAATAAATGATTCTTTATTTTTTAGTCGTTCTTTAATAGTATCTATTTCTTTATATTGTGGAGTAGTTATAAACTTAAATAAAACTTCAATATTAGAAATTTTACTGAGGATTCCTTTTTCATCAATTTTAATAATTGGATAAAGCATGTGAAGAAAAGGATTTCCTAGAATAATTTTATGTGATAGGTTTTTAACCATAATAAAGGGGATTTGAAAGCACATTTTTTCATTGCAAATTACTGCGTCTTCTAATTTATATTTAATGTTTAAACTAGAGTTATCTGCAGTATTTAAAACTTCACTAGTTTTAGAAAAATATTTTGAAGGAACTATTCCTTCATCGATGCAATTTAAATCTGCACCTGAATCTACCATAGCAATAGTATCAAGGATAAACTCTTTTTTAATAACTAGAGTAACCTTAATGTACCATTTATGGGTAATAACTCGATTTAAAAGATTTATATTTGTATTCTGTAATGGCGGAAACTCTTTGTGAGAATCTAATTCAAGATTATTTGTCGAAGAGGTTCCAATTTCGAATTCCTTATTAGAAGAAACTTGATTAGATTCTAATAAAAGTACTCGAGTTTTTAAATTCTTAATTTCCTCTTGTACTTCTTTTAGTTCGGATTTTAAATCGATATTGTTGTATCACGGGCTTTTAAGTCATTATTGGGCTATTAAACCTATTCATAATATCTTTGTATTCATAAGTCTAAATATTTCTTTCAGGTTTATGAATCTCTATCTGTTTTAGATATTCGTAAGGAGTCTTGCCTTTTCATTGGCATCACTGATTTTATCAATGACCTCGAAGACAAAACTATCTTCTTTGGTTAGGACACATAAACCATTAATTTTACATAGTGCTTTGTAATGGTTGCATTGTCCATCACAACTGTCACTACTATCTGAAGAGTAATATTCTTCATCAGAAGAGGTGTCATCTGTGATAACAGATATGAACATGTCCTCATTCTCTTGATCTGATTCGGACATAATTATTTTTAAGATTGACCTTTTAAGGCCTTCATCAATATCAAGGCTATTAATTTTTTGTTGAGTGGTACACTTATTAGCGTAGTGACCTACTTGTTTACATTTCCAACATACTGGCTGTTTCTTCTTTTTAGAGGATTTTTTAGGAAATTTTCCTTTAGAAAACCTCTTATCTTTATCTCGTTTAAAAGGTTCTTTATAATATTTTTCTTTAAAGCGTTTTTTATATTTTCGTTGTTTTCGAAAATTATCAATAGTTTGATTAAAACCCATTTGTTCGCAGAAATCTCCTAGAGCTCGTTTTCCTGAAAATTTTTCTTTTTGGATTTGCTTTTGAAGCTTAATGTCATTACATAAAGAAATACCTTCTTTAACTACTTCTGACGCAAGGTCTCCATAGGTGTAGGTATCATAAGGGATTTTCCCATTATTAGCATTTCTCAAACGATTTTTTATTCGTTCTGCAGAAAAGTTGGGAAGTCCTGATAAGAACTTTTCTTTCCAGAATTCATGATGACCATCATTCCTCTGAAAAATTTTAGAGAAGAATACATCTTTATACCATTTGAAATGGGATAGAGTTGGACACTTCAAACTTATTAATTGCTCTTGGATTCTTTTCGTATTCATATCATGTTGTCCGTAAAGTGGACAAGGATAGTATCTGAATGTATTAACTATGTCAGGGGTATTACTATTTGGTTTAATAGCGTTTTGAATGGCTGTTTTGGTTTCTGTAGACAAATAATTATCGTACCATCCTTTTAGCTGCCCTGTAAACCCATTAATAAGGAGCTTTGCAATTGCCGGTTCCTTATTATCACGAGCTGCATAGGCCGTGGCACACATAACCATTTGATGGATCAATTTGTGAATTTGATATTCACTAAGTCCATCCAGATTCCATTCATAAACTGAAGATCCATCATACTGTTGAGTAAGCCTAACATCCTCTTCATGGAGTAAATCAACAGGTGATGGCCTAGGGTAATATGGGGCATAGGTTTTATAATTAAATCTCTTATTTGAAATTCTATTAAGTTGAGACGGAATGATTTTATCTTCAACCTTAAGACTTTCTAATTGAGTTATTAACTCGTCTGTGGCTGATTTTTTGTCTGTATCACTATTTTCTAAGTCTAGAGACAAAGGGGCCACATTTGATGGGCTGTTTTCTACAATTGTAAGTACTGTAGGTTGTTCAACAGTACTAGGCTTCCTGTTCTTTTCAATTGTAAGAGCTTCAAGCCTTTTATAAATTTCTTGAATTACCTCAGAATCTGATTCTGAGTTAGTTAAAACGGTCTTAGCGAGTTTTACTCCCGGTTCCAGACTATAAGGTTGGAACGGTGCCGAATTAACCGAGTTTTGATGGGTTTGAGGCATTTTAGCTTTCTCTATTCGATTTAACTGTTCTCCCATCGATTGAAGGGTCAAGTTAGTATAATTATTCTGTTCTACAACAACTTCTATATTTTTACCTTTCCGATAAGGTGTTGCCATGACGTCCTCTCCTTCCACCCTAATGACTAAGTTCATAGCAGGGGGGTGAACATCACTGAATGCCCTCCCAGTCTTAGTCAAGTATGTTTTATACATACTTTCGAGACCAAGAATATAATTCTTGTCTGTAAAATCGGGAATTTTTACTCCTCTTAATCTTAACGAATTTCTAAGGAAGTAAAATAAACCGTATTTGTAAGGGTCATGATATTTACCCATTTTTATCACATATTCTTTATATTTAGCGTGATAAAAAGTTTTATATTCCTCTGGGGCTTTGGCTAACCACCATTTCCTAATTAACTCGTTTTCTTCGGAATAGAAGACTTCTTCGTCAATACCATCAAAAGGAAATTCCTTTTCCCTTTGTGATAAAACATAGAGTCCCATATCCGACTGAGTTGGAGATGAAGAGTTTTCAACCTTATAAACAGGCTGACAAACTTCATCTTTTGTAAATCTTGTTCCTATTACTGATTCCTTTTCAAAAGCAGTAGTAGGAATCGAAGATGTAGAGAATCTTCCAAGATTATTATCTTTTATCCTTGTGACTCTATCTTTAGAAAATCTTAACTCGACATCACCATCTGGATGTTCAATAATTTCTTCTAAAGTTTTGTTTTCAACTTTTAATGGCTCATTAGCTTGTTCTAGAACCCATTGCTGTGGTAAACTTATATGATTCCACGATATCGTTTTAGGGATAATTCTATTACTTTTAGTCATATTAGTTATGAACAAAGTGGTTTCTACCTTTTCGTTAAGATTTGGAATCCTACGAATGTTGGGAACACTTGAGTTCATAACCTTGTAATATATCCTATAGATTAGGATTACATTCTGAGAACCGGGCATCATATCATACCCTTCAGACTTTATGTCTAGACATAAGGCATGTTTGATGTGTGGATCTGATAGTGATAACGTATAGTTTGGATAGGATGAGAAATATATCGGTCCATCACATAAACTGGATTCAATAACTCCCAAAAGAGAATCATGGAATCGTTTATGCCTTTTATCTCTCAGACAGATTAGAGCTGAGGTATTTAAACCTAATCTAGTGGATGGCTTTAATGCTATTTGGACCATACCTACATGTAAAAATTTATATTTTAATTTGTGAAGTTTGATTAACTTGTCTGATAATAATTGAAAAGAGCTGTAACCTGGGGAAATAGGTATAGCTTCTTCAATAGTTTGGATAATATAATCCGATTTAAATATGAAATTTGATTTGTAAATTTCATTTTGCTTTGATTTTGGCAAATTCCAATTGCATAGATCATTATCTATATTCTCATTAATCACTAATTCTTTATTTCTTTTAGAACTATTGAAAGATTGAGAAGAACTTGATCTTCCCAAGGTTCTAATTAATTCATTCATTTATTAGACTCTCATCTACAGTCAACGACTTTTACTAGCTCACGTATTCGTGCCGCCCTCTAAGCTGGTCTTACCGTCAGGAACTAAACGCGACTAACGTATCAAAGAGTAAATTAGATGAGTGTAGAAATTATACCTTGGAAAAGAAGTGGTCTTCTCCCTCCTTCCGGGCTCTGATACCAGGACTCGCGCCTATGATCAGTAAAAAAGTGGATTTTCTACAGTGAAATTATAGGCGATAAGGATCGATAAGGACCCTAAAAAAAACAAATTTGTTGATTTTGCTCGATTTACCATAGTGGAAAAACGTGTTTGTTCATCCACGTGGCTCAACAAAAAATCTTTTTGTGTTGATTGCCATAGGAATTACCCTAAGAATTGATCCGAAGGATGATTGCCGTAGGAATTACCCTAAGAATTGATCTGAAGGATGATTGTACTGATTACTGAGGACTTTTGATTTAGTGTTAGGTTTTCCCTATATCCCATCCCCATTTTCATATTTCTCATTCTCTTTACAATTTATAAAATCAATTTACTTTTTAATTCTGATTTTCCTATGCATCACCTATAAATTTTTATTTGTCTTCTTCTTCCTTAATTCCTCTTTTTGATAAATTTTCAGATCGAATATTTGTTGTTGTATCTGAAACTCCAATTTACATCGGATTTTCATTCTCATCAAAAGCTCCTGATCTCAAGTAGATTCAAACATTGTATAAGCCATGTGCTGAACACTTGTCTATGTGCATTACCATCTGGTAAGTGGTGTTGCATCCTTGATTTCATCACATGCCGCCCTATTACTACTTCCTCTCCAACCGCATCTCGAGTCAGTACTTCAACAACAATTTCATGTTCTAATAGCTGTTTTATAATTAACCTTGTGCCCGAAACAATTATCTTGGTTAGGAAACTCAAGAGAATAGTTGGCATTATCACTTTCAATATTAGTTCATGGTGGGGCATGTACGTAATTTCAACCTTGTTTAGAAATTTTCTAGATGCAATCACAAATGCAGCCTTTACTGTAATACTCCGTAGTACATAATTCATGCTTACGTATTCACGCTCTTCTCCGTGAAAGAGGAACCCCATGCGCCTATATACTTCATTAGCTTTGTCATCTTGAAGGGATTGAATATCCGTATGAGTGACGTATTGTTTTCTGAAATTATTTCTTACAAATCTTCATATGATGTTGCGACATCGTATTGACAAACTCGTTCTCTATTGATAGAAGATAGATTTTTTCCGAGTTAGTCAACAAAAAATATATTTCCAATAAGTAAAAGAATAGAAGAATATAATAGCTTAAACTATATATGTAATCATGTGGCATGCAAAAAAATAAAATAAAAATAAACTACATTTAATTCAACAATTCACATAAACCGAACATGGACTTAAGTCCGATTTTTGCAGATCCTCTCCATAATCTCATTTTTACGCCTTGGTCGATTCATCCTAGCTTGCTATGGCTCCAAAGTCGGGCGTCTTGGTACCGCTTCGATCAGTAAACTTCTTTAGGTACTAAAAATGCAATCCATATAAAAATATATAAAAAAAAGTAAAATAACTAAGAAAGATGGGATGTTATCGAATATTAATATACATATGCATGCACCTGCATCTGAACTCTGGAGGATTTCACGTATTCTCTTGTTTCTTCTCTCTAGAATCACGCCCTTATGCTTCGTACGATTTGCTCTTGCTTGCTTGTTTGGACTATATGCACCGACAAAAAATAAAAATCATTCCCATAAAACTTAAAATTCTAAAGCATGCATGACATCAGACTAAGCAAATACAACAACAAATATTCCACACCCAAAAATACCTGCATTTCTAGAGAGAAGCTCGCCACTCTTAATCCTGCCACTCCCATACATTATCAAGTCAAAGGAACATCCCTCGTTTACAAAAAGATGAGCCGCTTCTCAATATTATGAAATCGTCGAGAGGTAATAAAACCAATCATTCACTTAGATTTTTTCTAGGTCATGTGGAATAATTTGCGGATTGAATTCTCCTCTCATTCGATCAACTTCCCATTTTTAATTAGAGTAGTTCTAGACAAACAACACTCTAGACAATCCTAAAACAGCCTCTTCACATGGAGTTAGTAGGGAGTCCACTTTTGGCCCTACAACTTGAAGTTATGTGATAGGATTGTTTTCGTATTGTCAAAAATATTGTATGTCTAGAATTTTTGTTTTAATTAATTACATATGTAAAATACGCAAACAAACAAAGGAAAAATACCATCTATTAACCTGGGTCCTTTTAGGAAAAGCAAATACTATCTGTGGCCTTTAACAGGATTTTCCACTATTTATAAAGGGGATACCAGTCTTACTAAGTATTGATACCATTTCATCGATCCAACGGCAAGGATCGATAGGATTCTTTTGTTCTATAAGAAACGGTATCAGCACTTAGTAAGACTGGTATCCCCCTTATAAATCATGGGATTTTCTTCTCTTCTAAATATATAAAGTTTCTCATCCTCCTCTCTAATTACTATTCCTATTTTAACCATATAAACATAAATGTGTACAAATCTACGCTTAAAATAATTAGAGATAGGAATAGTAATTAGAGGAGTATTATTTTCTAAAATTCTTTCCACCGTATGGAATCAATGATACTCATGGGGATAATTTATTTTATTCAGAATTTCAATATTAAAATACCGTTTGATACATATGCATGATCTTTGTGTTATTCATTTTAGAATATATCTTAAAAAACGGCCAGGAATTACGGAAATCAAACCGTATGCATGATCCATGGCTCCATAGAATTAAAGTTTTCTCACCGTGATCTAGCGTGGCCATTTTGGACTGGAAATAGGAAGCGAGGAAGGAACAAAAGAATGTTTGCGGGAGAGAGAGAGAACGACTGTCTCTAGTCTTCTTCATTTTGTTTCTTTTTAAATACCTGCAGTAACTTCTACGTCCCTTCACTCATTTGAGAATGTGTTATTTGTTTTAGAATGTGTTATTTGTTTTAGAACCACGGTTTAAAAAATCAAAAATCTTTTATTTATTTATTCTATTCTGGATCCAGATTCAAGATTTTATGCGGTTTAACTGAGACCTACTGTCTCACATGTACACACCAATGACACCATATTGATTTAGCCACCGATTCTAATCGGTTTTTTAGAGATGGGGATTGAAGATTATAAAGCAAATTCAATGACGTCGCCAGGCAATCATATATTCAAACGAACAAATATATACATCATTAAAAATATGTACCAAATGAAAAAACTTAATAATGTATCTTCTCGTAAGCATACAGACTGAATCTCAAAAAATAATAACATTTCATCCAATATTTTCAAACCATATACAGTATTTCAAACTGCACCCTTCACCCACGTACATGAAACCTATTTTTCAATGTTTTTCCTCGCATCCATGTCAATATCGCTTTTGATCACGTAAAATCAAGCAACTACGTAAAAGTGGGTGCCTGCAATCTTATCAAAAAAAAAAAATGCGGGTGACTGCAAAACAGATACCAACAAAGACATAAAAATTCTAAAAATCCACTATACCAAGACCGTCCTATGAAACTAAGCTTTCCTTTATAATGCTAATCGGGATATACATATATAGGATCAATTTCATTCAATGTGACTCTAACGTATAGCAAGCTAACTAAATAGGTAAGCAAATATACCAAATCAATTACAGAATATTACAGAGATACTTATGGAATGGTCTTTCTTGACCATAGACTGAATATGGCTTGTCACGTGCCACGTAGGGATGCAGAAGAATTTGCTTTCTCAAAATAAGTTCAAGTGGTATGTATCTAATTTGCCCATGACATGCCTGCAAACATACTAAGGATTTTTGGCCGGTTTTAGAGAGGGGATAGGAGATTATAAAGAAAATTTGATGCGGTCACCAGGATCTATGGTATATATCTAATACCCGTAGTCGATATGTGTCCATGACACGCCTGCAATATGCTAAGAATTTCCAACTCATTATTACCAGGTCTTTCAACGGCCTGGACCGGTTTCCGAATCGCAAGGAATATATGCACGTTAAGGCTATATTAGAAATACAGTTTCACATATATCTTTTAACCCCGACTTTTCACTGCGAGTCCAAAAGCCAATAACAACCCACGAAAAGAAAAACCTATAAAGAAAAGAAAAAAAGGATTAGATCCATCACCTCATCCATGCAATTTAGGCTTTGCATCTTCAGGTTATTTAGTTCACACGCCAAAAACAAAAGCTAAATCAGTTTCATAACATCGTTTATTTACAGAGGAGAGGTATCACCAATCACCAACAAAAAAAAAAAAAAAAAAAAAAAAAACCAAGAATACAAAAAGAAAAAGAAAAAACATGATTTAACTATTCAATCTCACCGTCTGAGTTTATCGCATCGCCAGAGAGCTCCGAAGGAACCGATATCACTACTCATAACCACTCTCATTGCTACAACCATTAAAATACTCTGCAATAAAAGAAACAAAAAATGATCAGATTACAAACCCCATTTTTTTAATCATTTACAAAACCCTAAATTGCAACAGGAAGACCAAAAAAAAAAAAACCCCAACTTGCAAACAATGAGTTTTAGCTCTTAGTCGAGTGCTTTATATAGCGAGCCATCAATCCAAACATTCCATTAGAAAAAAAGTTTATTTAGGAAAATAATATCAATCCATATCTTAACATTTATACCTTTTAATTTTGGAATAGTTAATATATTTTTGGATAATATGCTTCAAAAAGAAAGAAATTTGGATAGCCGCATTTATTGGCTGCAACATTTATGTTTAAAAAATATTGAGCACATCTTACACGTCTAGGATTTGAACCCTTCTTTTTTCTTTTGAGTGTTTTTTTTTATAATTTATGGAAATAGATTATATTAAAAAAATAATTATTGATTTGTTTTGCTCTGCACCTTTCTACTTTGTCCTATCGTAATTCATGATTCCATGTTTCTTTACTTCAAATCGTCTTCAATCACCCCATGATTTTAACGATTTTTTCCATTTTGAATCTTGGATAGGATTAATTCATTTTTTTTTGCGAAAAAGAAATCAGGCTTCGATATGGGTAAGTATCTACAACTCTATGTATTCTAATTTTAATTTTAATTTTAATTTTAATTATTCTTCTAAATTTGATCAAAGTATTTGCTTTATTTTTTTAATTGTAATTATAATTGTAAACAGTTCAATTATTAGTCGTTTGGAAATGTAATTAGGATTAGTTAATTAAAAGAAGTGTAATTGGACATCAGACATTTTTATTTTCAAATTTTATGGTTGATTTAATATTGTGATGAAATCGTGATGAACAATAATTTCCTAATGTGATTTGTTTTTAATTGATTGGTGAATTTTAATGTGTGATTTAATTAGAATATTATACTATATTTTGGGCAGCTTTTATAAGATTTTATTAAATTTAGCTGTTTTAGGTAATATTTTTTTCCTCAAATTTTATTGGCCAAAATTTGAAATGGTGGGGCCAGAATCAACCAAAAACTTCGTTTAACCACGTCGCTCGAAAAAAACTCTGTTTTTATATAGAGAATATTAAATTTATGAAATCTGCCGCCAACTACCCAAAATCATATACAAGCGGTTGTTTTACGATCTTTTGGCTTGGGTATTCTGATTTACCAAAACTCACGCATGTCCATAGTCCATACACTTATGTTGGTCCACCTTGTACTCTGATACAGTGGACGGTTACCTAATGACCGCAGAAAAACAAAAAAGGAACAAGGTGCGACGTGCTGTTAAATGAATGGCGTGATTCACATGGTTGACCCAATAATTTGTTCATTTAATATCTAGATAAGGAATGGTTGGTGCTCAACTGCTTTATTTATTTAGTTTTTGATCAGAAACTCAACAGCTTCGAAAAGTTTTAAGCTTCAGGTTGATCTATAGAGATTTCTGCCATGGGTGATTCATCTTCAAACTACTCGGTTCCTCTATTAACAAACGAGAATGAGAATTCTCAAACATCCTTGTGTCGCAGATTTTGGGAAGAATGTAAGATGACATGGTACCTAGCAGGACCATGCATATTAACTTCAATATTTCAATTCTCTCTTGCTTTCGCTACTCAAACATGGGTTGGTCATGTCGGTACACTTGAACTTGCTGCTTTTGGTCTCCAAAACTTGGTTATTTCTGGTCTCTCCTATGGCATCATGGTATCCTCTCTATCTATCAACTGTAAAATCTCTATTTTAGAATATCCTTATATAATTATTCATAAGCCAAATTCGGGCAACAACTTTTATTAGGCCGACCGAGCGAAGCGAGGGAGGACTCTATATATGGTGACTTTGTGTCAATGTGAAGCGTGACATTTTTTTCAATTACACAAAAAAGATTGAATTTTGGTCCGGACACCCTAAAAAGACTAAGATGTCCCTCTAAATCAAATTTTACCTTTTTTTCCTTTAGACATTTTCGTAAATAAATCAAAGAGAAGGGGAATAAGGTATTAGCGTTTTTGTAAATAAACCAAAAAGAAAGCGGACAACAAAGAAACGCATTTTTTATATATTTAAAAACCTCATATATTTCAAACTACAAGTCGTATTTTTATAAATTTTATATATTTTAAAGCCCTTTAAATTACCTACGCAATGAAGACAAACAATGCTATCAAATTTTTGTTTTTCAATTTTTTTATTATTCTCCAAATTTTGTATCTTTTCTCCTTCAAAATTAGGCATAGCTTAAAATTAGGCAGATATCTTAAAAAAAATGAAAAAACTACAAGAAAAATAAAATGATTGACTAAGTATAAAAAACAACTAATTTTAAAATGAAAAGCACAACATATGGTGTTGAATCACCACCAAATTATTTGCAAAGTAAAAATATACCATGGCTTACCTGTCTGGAAAATGATACTTTCGCGTCGTGTTTGGAAAAATTATACCTTCGTGCCGTCTCAGTAAAAATAATATTTTCACCCTACGGCGGAACTAAATTGTGAACACAAAATTTAGTTTTACGTCAATTTTTTCGGTTGGCCATCCCACCGTGGTAACGGTCATCTAGTTCATACACATACATAAAGTTTATTCTTTTATCGAGTACTTATATATATCACTCTCCTTATGCATTTTTTTTTATTTGCAGTTGGGAATGGGAAGTGCGTTAGAAACATTATGCGGACAGGCATATGGAGCAGGAAAGTTAGCAAGGCTAGGGATATATTTACAAAGATCGTGGGTTATTCTACTTGGAACAGCATTACCACTAACATTAATCTCAGTATTTGCAACACAAATTCTACATTTATTAGGCCAAAACCGAGAGATTGCAGAATTAGCTGGAACATTCTCTTTATGGATGATACCACAATTATATATGTACGCATTGAATTTCCCGATGCAAAGATTTTTACAAGCCCAAAGTAAAGTAATACCGTTAGCCTGGATATCATTTGTAGTTTTAGTAATTCACGTTCCATTAAGTTGGTTTTGCGTAATGAGATGGGGTTTAGCTGGGGCAGCAGCTTCTCTGAATTTTTCATGGGTCTTGGTTGTCATTCTTCAATTTGCTTATATTGTCTCTGGAAGATGCAAGGAGTCTTGGAGTGGTTTTTCATGGTTGGCTTTTACTGAATTGCTTGATTTTCTCTGGTTATCTTTGGCTTCAGCTGTCATGCTCTGGTTAGTATTATAACTCTTTATTGCTCAAATTGAATATGGCAATTAGATCTCAATTGATTTTTTTAGTGTTTGAGATTTACATCTGAATATATTTATCCAAGTCTGGATATCATCCAAGCAACCAGCCGGACCTCAAATGCGAAAACAAATTGTTTTTCAACTGTCCATTACTAGCGGTGCTACTAGGAACCCAAGTTTTTATTTAAATTGCCATATCTAGACTTAGATTGTGATGAAAAATGCACCAAAATCGGAACATCTAAAATGCTCTGGAGGAAATCTGTGATGGCCTACTAAGATTGGCACACATCCAACTCTACTGTTTGGTTGTTTTGATCTAGTCGCTTCAGAAGTGAGGCCAAACTAAGTAATCGTTATCATTTCATATTTATTCTGATATTCCAAATACGTTTTGTTTATTACAGCTTGGAGTATTGGGCATATAATGCTTTAATTGTGTTTGCCGGAGCACTTAAAAATGCTAAAGTTGAAGTTGATGCTGCTGCCATATGGTATGTGCACTCTAACCGTTAGAGTCTAAAATAACAAGTGAACTGAACATCTTACTGTTTGGATCCTCACAGTTCCTTTACTGGATGACATAGGAAAATCAATTTGGTGCAACAGTGTGCCCTCAGTTTAAGCCCTTAATCAGAAATGGTCCAAAGGCAAAAGGTGTACAAATCTTTTTCTAGAATGTTATTGGCATTGATTATTTACTTTATTTTTTCTCGTCTGTAGTATGAATGTCGAAGGATGGATATTTATGTTACCACTTGGGTATATTGCTTCTGTCAGGTATTCATTTCAACTTAGCGGATGATGGAATATGGTGTCAGTTGATATTTATCTGCATCTGTTAACTACGTACTCATACTTCTTTTGTATATTTTTTTCAGTGTAAGGGTGTCGAATGAATTGGGAGCAGGAAATGGAGCAGCTGCAAAATTTGTTGTTTGGGTTACAGTTTCAATTTCTATGGCCACACAGACTGCTTTTGCTGTCCTTGTTTTCATAACAAGATATGACTTCCCAAAACTCTTTACAGATGACAAGATAGTTATGAATGAAGTTACTAATTTAGTTCCATATTTATGTGTCACAATCATCCTGTGTGGCATCCAACCCGTTTTAACAGGTTCGTATTCTCAAATTCTGAACCAGCTTGATGATAAGATCTCAATGACGAATGTGCAAAATCCTTATATATTTTTTAAATTAACAGGCATGGCCATTGGAGTTGGTTGGCAGGCTAGTATAGCCTACGTAAATATCACAACCTACTATCTCATTGGGCTGCCCATCGGGTATTTATTTGGATTCAAATTGGATTGGGGTCTACGAGTAAGCTCATCCTTAAGCTTCTCTTAACATAGTGTGCTCCAAATTATCCTCAAGTGTATGAATTGTATTCTCAAGTTGATTGATATTCATTTGATGTTATTTATACGAATGAAGGGACTTTGGATTGGAACACAAATTGGGGTGGGCCTTCAGACAATCGTTCTCTTAATTATGTGTTGGCGTGCGGATTGGGACAAAGAGGTGAAATTTCTGCAATTTGTACGTGCATGGTTCATTTTCTTTTCTTTCACTAGCTTATGTTTCTGAATTGTTTTTTGCAGGTGCAAATATCCAAGGATAGAGTTTCAGATGATGTAGGCTCGAGCGAGGAACAAAAGTTGATTCACTGAATCAATTAGAGCTTTTTCTTTTTTTACTTTGGTCTAGCTGTAGAGCAAGAGAGTAAAATTTCACAGATGCAAAATGAAAATAAAAAGACACTTTTTTGGTTAGTAAAGATTAATTAATTTCCGGGAACACTTGCATGATGCACACGTGTAGCCTTTAGAAATATTGGTTCCTGTTGTAGGGCCTATGGCCCATGGATGTGCGGCCCAATTAGCTATACCTAGGGTTTCCCTTACATGTATATAAGGATATGTAATATACGTAATGTGGCTAATGAATCAATAAGATCTTCAGCTCTCTCTCTTATCTCTTTGTATTCTTCTTTACGATTACACTGCAAAACGTTATCATGCACGAGCTACCATCAAATAAACAACCACGATCGCGCATCTCCGTATTTGTTCACTCTGTTTTTGGATATGGAGAATCGATACACTGTGTGAATAGAAAAGGGTAACTATACCTCAAATCCCTGATTTTTTTTTCTTCCCCTAAATCTATGATTTTGTCTGCCATGTTTGTTTTCCTTCCATGTACATCATTTACATGCCATATGCCAAATTTTATCTTACATGGTACACATGTTTGCTTTGCTAATCTGAATGGATGTGATTGCTTTGCTAATCCATCATGTCTCACACCCATCCACTCTCTCTATGCTTATACGATTCACTATGTGTTTTGTTTTTATATGGATGATTATTGGGATTGATTAATCAATTGAGTAATTGTTTGTATTCGGATCAATCAATTAAGTGATTACATTTTCAAATGTAATATAATATGTGTATGTTTGTGTTTGGGTATCGCTTGGAATCAAATAATGCGTCGCTTGGAATCCCCTGGAAAGGAGAAGTGGAAAAACGCTTGTTGTTTAGATCCGGGGAAAGTGGAGAAGGAAAGCTAGATCGGTCCATCCAACCCGGTCTGGTCCATCCAACTCGGTCCGATCCAGTCTCGTTTCAACTCGGTCTGATCCTATCGCGTTCCAACTCGGTGATCCTGATCCAAGTTGTGCCGGTTCCAGCCAGTGTGACTGCGTCATGTACTGACTCTAACCTGGTTCTGGGGTGTGCGGAACCAAGCATGTTCCGGTTTTGTGTAAATGCAATGGGAAACAAAGTTTGAGGTACGTGACAATACTTTTTGGGCTTTATTTGTTTGTCCATTTTTTTTAGAACATGCCTAGTTCTATTTTTTTTTTCCTCTTAAGATAAGTCCATAGGTGGTCAATTTAAATTATGACTGTTGATCTCGACCATTAAGAATTTTGGTTTTATTATTATTTTGTTCTCTTGAATATGATATTGGCTATTTTTGAATGATGTTTATTTTTTTTGTTCAATTGGTTGTACCAACTCAATTCCAATGTATTCAATTGGGGCTTAGAAGTACTTGAGCACCATTATTGGATATTTGATATTTTCCCAAACTTTTTGAATGTTCCGTGGAATGTATCCACTTGCTCGACTATTAATCTGTCAATAGTTTCAAAACATACGTTCAAATAAAATCACATGTATTCCAATTTTTGTGGAAGAACTCACAAAAGATGATATGAGTCATAAAATTTTCATTTCCCTACTTCATCCATAAGACTAACGAACCGGTATATGTTGAAGTATGACAACAAGAGAATTATCTTTAGTAATATATTCAACCTAAAGTAAATGGTTGACATGTGTAGTGAGATTCTCTTGGCCTATAGAGATAAAGAAATTTCTCAAATTACGCTAAATGTATCAAAAAAAAAAAAAAAAAAAAAAAATGGAAAGAACCCCAAAGTAATGAGGGTTAGACGTATCGACTCATATAAGGCATGTGTAAAGGGACATATATATTTTTTTCCCCAGCAGTAATGACACCAAAGTATAGGTATCAATTGAACATGGGATGAAGCTAAAAATGTAATTTTAGCTTCCATCATAAATGCAAGAGTTGGAAATGCACCTAGTTATAGGTGTTGGTATATACAATGTAATGTATATGTGTACCATAGTAACAACCAATTTTCACATCAACTTTAATGGCAACAAGAACTTTTCCTGGCCAATTGACTATCTTAAAGAGCTCAGCACTGCTCATTTTTTTTTCAAGATAGAATAAAGACGTCGAAAAATCTCTAGATGTACCAAGAGATAATCACACCTTGTTCCCAAGTAACCCATGCAAATGAATATCACGTGGAACATCAAAATGATGAGAATGTAATTGATTGCATCTTTTATAGTCTCTAATATATTTGGAAAGAAATATATTTTAGAAAATCTAATGAGTCAATCTAGTGCAATGTAATTCACTATAATGTTTGGATTATTGAATCATATTGACCCCGATGATGAAATGTTGGAAACTGACTCATACAGGCTTTGGGCATACCATAAAGAAACTTTGGTTGTGAAATGATGATTGTTTTGAAAGAACTCATACAAATATCACTTTATTTGAGTGAACGAAAATGGGAAAAAGATTGACAGAATGCAAAGTGACGACATATCTCTCAATAAGTGTTTTCTAAATTACTAGATACACAACCCCCCTTCCCATTATGCTTTTAGGTAAAAAGCATATCACTCATTTTTACAAAGTCTTCAGTAAAACAGGATCGAGACCATCCTAAGATGCAAATGGTAAAAAATTTCATATTCCAAAGAAAACAAGGTGAACTTTAGAAAAACATTCATGCAGAATGCGGACCATTAAAGTGACTGATGGATCTGGTGAATGTTTTGACATTTTGGACTAGTTATAGTTCCAAAAAAAAAAAAAAAAAAAAAATTGCGTGTGAGAACTCCTAGCACATATTACACAATGCAAAGTATAAAGGCTAACCACCCTTGTTAATGCTAGAGAATTTACATCAAAAGGACTTGATGAATATTGCATATTTAATAGGATCAATATAGAGCATCTTATACCCAATGGTCTCGCAGAGGCTACCATCAAAGGTTACAGATGGTGTCTAAGGAATAGGTTATGCGTACCAACCTACCTTTTATTGCTTTGGGGATATGCAATATTACGCGCATCTTTACTTAATTTTTGTAGAACCCAATATTAGTCAACCTTTCTACGTGCATCAGCTTGGTAAACCGAATTTAAGCCTCGACGTTTGTGTTATTACGTATTTTTGGTTGCACTATATATGTGCCATTACGAGCCCACATCGTACTATGATGGGTCACGAAAATGATTAAGTAATTTTGTTGAATATTTACTCTCAACAATTATCCGCATTTTAAAACCTTTGGCAGGAGATCTCTTACCGCTAGATTTGCGGGTTGTCATATTAATGAGACAGTCTTCCCATCGTTAGGGGGAGATAAGAAAACGTATTTTCTAAGGGAACGACAGGAATTGTCGTGGTGTGTTCCCACTGTGTCTCATATTGATTCTTGTACTCCACAAATGTAAATGTGAAGTGACAAAGAATAATCGATTTTTAATGTACACGATGTCGCTAAAGTGACAAGATCACACATACCAATTGCAAATATTCCTGCAAGGTTAAAAATCCTCATTATGGGGTACACCATAGACTAAGGTGTTGCAACTACACTTGGTGGAAGTGTAGTTGAGGTCGTGGCTCCATAAAGGAAGATGTAGAGACCACCAAGTTCGATCAATGCTCACCTAGAAAGGAAGTAGATGAGTAAGGCACAAAATAATTTGTATCATTAATGAAATCATCTCATTTGATTGTCTCTGACTATGTCCATGAATCAATACTGGAGGACGCTCCGAAGTTTTGATTCTAGAGAACAATAAAATCCTGACGGATTTCGAGAATGCACATGAGTCAATGGAAGGATCATGCGTGCAAAGGATGATGATATAATCCATTATTAGTTGCTCCAAGTAGAGCACAATGAGATCGAACCATGCTTTATTTTGATTAATTTCAAATAAGTAGCATATTTGGCCTACACAATCCAGGTAGAACTTAGTTCTTTGGCAAATATACGGGTATTTGGTGTGGTGGTGCTAACCAACCAAGTGTAAAGCCTATTGGACATACATAATTAATTTTTCATAAAGCATAATGAGAAGAAAGTAGTCTTAAAAGTACAAAGACTCACCTTGTGGTGCGAGGTTTCTCACAAAGCCCTGGAATTGTTCTTTTGTAATGAACGTTATAAAGTTTTGCTACTTAGTTAGCTTAGTAATTTTCACAAGGACTTGAAATGCAACATATGTATGTGGTTGTTACATATCTCTGAAAGAATCAAGAGATAGAAGATATTTACAAAAGTGCCTGATAGACTTTTGTTTCCCAAATCAAGTAACTCTAAACCACAGAGTGCGTTTACAATTAGGTAGAACGTTCACTTATAGATTGAAGCAATCAGGAGGAAGTGGTATACCCGTCTAAGTGGCTATTTGATTTGGAGGGGATAGACAAATAAGTTATTTTTTATTGTGTATTCACAAGAAAGTTCCTAATTTGGAATTATAGCTATTCATGTCGACGGTACAGACATGATGAGTACTCTTGATGTAATAAGAGACCTTAAAAGCTATTTAAAATCCGAATTTGAGATGAAAAATCTAGGGAAAGCTCGATCGAATATTGAGCTTGTGGTAAATTATTCCACCAGTTTGCATATGTCTAAAGTTGTCAGGCAATTTAACAAAGACATGCATCCTGATAGCACTCCCATGATTAGTCGAGGTTCAAATGTAAGTAAAAAAACCATTTCGTCCAAAGCAATATGACGAAGATGTGTTAGGAGATGAAATTCCCATATCTAAGTACAATAGACGCATTGTTGTACTTAGTATAATAATGTACTCGATTAAATTTTACATCCTCAGGGAACTTGTTAGCTAGATATAGCTCCGCGCCAACGCAACGTCATTGGAATGGTATAGTGAATGTAATCATGTACTTAAAAGTAACCATTGACATAAATTTGTTTTATCCCTACAAAGACATTAAAAGGAATGCTAATGAAAGTGCAATCCAAAAGTTGTTGATTATGAAGGAACAATAATCTCTTCTCCAACGAAAGTAATCAGAGGAAGATATCGTAGATTATTTTCTAAGTCATTACCAATATTAAGTTTCAAAAAATACATGACCAAAGAAACGCCCGGAACAACTCAAAGTAATCGGGGGAGATGCCGACATCAGGGGGAGGATCCAAGGATATGATGTCGACATATTTTACTTCGAAATTGAAGCTATGTTGTACTATTTTTCCCTTCGATCGAGAATAGTTTTTCCAAAGGGTTTTGTTACTCGACAAGGTTTTTAGCGAGACAACACTAAAAGCATCAAGTATGTTGAACGTTGAAGACATAAAGATCGCGTTGATATTACTGAAATATCTGACTCAAAGAAATGAAACACGATAGTATGTTAAGCAACGTAACTTCCAGAATCAACAACAAGGTCTTATAAACATTCAAGTCACCAAAGTAAAGTGTGATAAACTTCTTCTCACTGCATTAGACTAATGAAAATTGTCTGACATCGGGGGAGCATCTAATAGTGTGTTGAACTATTTTCCTTCACCGAGGTTGCTTTTTCCTTCAGGTTTTTGTTACTCGGCAAGGTTTTTAATGAGACAACAACAAACACCGGGAATGTAATTTCCCAGCTAAGACTATTGTCTTTCCTACAAGGATTTTCTTCCTTAGGAGTTGTGAAGCGACTAGTCAACTTCGACGGAGCCAAGTGATCATCTGCAACTGATCACCTTTACTTGCATCTGTCACATTGTACCCTTTTCCCTTCGTCAAGGTTTTATCCCCCTGGGTTTTCCTTGTCAAGGTTTTTAATGAGGCAACGTATACAAATCCAACTATGTTCTAAGTTTACTTAATATTGTATAGTACTTTTCTTTAGTTCAGGTTTTGTCCCTTTGGGTTTTCCTGATGAAGTTTTAACGAGGCAATTAACTTAGACTCATCGATCTTTAAAGATCTTATTGCATGTGACGAACTATATGTAAAATACGAGACAACATGTGAAGTACTACATGTGAAGAGCTGTACCAAGATTTTATCCCACTGGGTTTTTACTTGTCAAAGTTTTAATGAGGAAATTGATTTCGGCACAAGTTATCAAGGAGAGGATAACATTTGAAGACCTACATTCAAAGCACTATATGTAAAGTACTATGCATAAAGCTTTGTTATTGAACCGCACAAGGGGGAGTGTTGTAGGGCCTATGGCCCATGGATGTGCGGCCCAATTAGCTATACCTAGGGTTTCCCTTACATGTATATAAGGATATGTAATATACGTAATGTGGCTAATGAATCAATAAGATCTTCAGCTCTCTCTCTTATCTCTTTGTATTCTTTACGATTACACTGCAAAAGTTCCTTTGATTTTGTAGAATTTTTATAGGCTTTTGTTAACTTGTATACCCGTATACATGTTAAGGTTTAATAAAGAATTATTTTATGTCATTGGAAATTGGGTTTTTTTTTTTTATTCTACTAGAAATTGGTTTTTCTTGCACTAAAAACAACAAATTTCGTTCCCAATGCAAATAATTGTTGTTTTCAATGCAATAAAACAAACAAATCTTGTTTCCAATGCAAGAATTTGTTGTTTTAGTGAACCTTAACATGTATACGGGTATACAAGATAAGAACACCTTCATGAAATTTCTTTATTTTACATACGCGTTTTAGTCTCATGTGGATGCCTAAAAATTGATGGTAATGATCTGACTTCAAACTAATTATGGTTCATAATTAATGTGTTTGTAAAAATGTTTCAAAGAACTTTAATTGAAGCATGCCCTTAGCTAGCTTCTGCCCAACTTTTATACGATTACTTGTTTAGAGACAGCATAATGCCTAAGTTAATCTCAATTATGAACTAATAATGTTGTAGGAAAATTTCTAACGTTGATGCAAACGGCCTTTACCCATTTGCGAAATTTAGGTAGCTGTATTCTCCTATGAACTGTTTAGCTTTATGGTGTTGGATTTCGATCTGTTAAACAATGATAACATTAAAAATCATTTTCAAGTAATTCAAGAACCTGTGGTGGGCTTGTCAATAAATAAAAATTATTGCAATGCAGATGCAGTGGTGACTAAATGCATGTGTTAGTTTATCTGTTGATTATCTCAGCATGTGCACATGTAAATGTGTGTTTAACTATGGGTTGAATTTGATATCGGCATCGGTGCTTAATTTGCGGTTGAGTGGTTGTGTCGATGGTATAATTGTTGTTGGCTAATATCTTGGTTGAAATTAATAATAATGAAAATTACATCAACCACAGGTGGTTTGACACCATTGTTAATCAAACAAAATGGCTAAAACCATTAAAATTACGTCGATTCCTTGTTAGATTATGGATATTTAGTGATTTTCTCGTTATTCGGTTCTTTAAGTTTCGAATTATGTAATCATTGTACTTTTTATCTTAATCTGCTTTATGTTATTCGGTTCTTTAAGTTTCGAATTAGCCTTTTCCATCAAAAAAAAAAAAAAAAAAAAAAAGAAAAGAAAATGTGATGGGATACGTTACTGGTCTGTTCCTTTTAAGTTGACAAAACTCCTGGAAAGGGAAATTGCTGCTTTAAGTTGAAAATTATTAAAATGATCTTATACATGTGTTTGTATAAATTTAGTTAGTATATTGAGCAGCTGTTGTTCTAATGTGCGAATCAATAATTTTGAGATTTCATGTCTTTAATTATCATTGTGAAGGGTACACTGTTCACACCTTTTTAGTCGGAGGTGTTATTCGTTTGTGCTGGAGCTTCTCAAATAATGAATGGGATGGTAATCATGAACACCTTTTCTCAAATAATTGTTGGTGTGAGCAAGCTATGGTAGTCGCACAGATTCGGTGCTTGGTCTTGATTGGAACAAGAAACTCAAGTATCTTACCGGTGCAAGTGCATTAAGGTAAGACATGGCCTAATGCTTACAAAAATGTTTAAATGATTTGAATGGTAAGTGCCATCTATCATGGGAAGCAAATTTCTCCTTTTTGTTCGGTAATGACAAAATGTGTGTAGCTTAATTTTTATTTTTGTCTAGATTTTGTTTGGATCGGTTTAAACATGAATGTCAATTGTCATCTAAGTGCACTACGGGTCTTACTTAAATATATTTCAACATTTTGTATAGGTTAAGTTTGGAACTATATGCTTAAATTTGGAACTATATATGCTTAAATTATCAGGGCACTTAAGTAATTGTATGTTGCCTCCAGTATTTATAGTTTCGTATATCTTGAAGTCTTCCGCTCCAAATAATTTTAATAAACGTTGTCACTAATTTGTATTGTTTCCCTTATATAATGTGTGTGTGTGTATAATAATCTAATTATTTTCCATTTGATAGTTACTCTTAACTTAGGTACAGACTTATGCCTTGAAATTTCCGTAATGCTATGACAATGAAAATTGTATTTTAAGTTATGTGCATAACAAGGGAATTCCAAAAGTTATGAAACTGTAGGTGATGTAATAAGATGGGGATAGTTGCTGAATTGCAGTTCATACTATCCAACTTCATATCATCTGGTAAGAGATAATTGCTACTCACAAGGTGAGTCCATATTATCTAATGATGACGAACTACAGTCGTGCTTGATCCTTTCGAGCAACGGAGAGGGTACGTAGGTAGCCGCTATGCGGTTCAAACACAATTCTACAAGGGTGTTTATATCATCCACGAAAGCTAGGGACATAAAAAGATTATTATCCATAATCGTTTATGGACAATTCTACAAGGGTTATTATTATCCAATTGTAAAAGTAATTATTATCCATAATTGTTTATGCACAACTTGGCACATGCATACAAAAGTCATGAAGTAGCTTTAGTTCACACCGGTAGACTCAAAGTTATAAGATTACTAAAGATGGACCACGAAGCTCTGGATGAGTTCGACTTCAAACTTAGCATGATACATCATCGAAATCGATAAATATGAAGCTCAATGTCGATTCGAACTTCAAACTCTGTGATAATGGCATACAAATACAATCTATGAACCACGAAGCTCTGAGAGGGTTCTAACTTCAAACTTAGCATGATACATCATCGAAATCGACAAATATGAAACTCAAGTGTTGATTTGAACTTCAAATGTGGTATAACGACATACAAAATATGAACAAAAAAGCTTCGGGAGGGTTCTGACTTCAAACTTAGCATGATACATCATCAAAATCGATAAATATGAAGCTCACTGTCGATTCAAACTTCAAATGTGGTATAACGACATAAAAACTATGAACCAAGAAGCTCTTGGAGGGTTCTAACTTCAAACTTAGCTTGATACATCATCCAAATCGATAAAATAGTCATGTGGACGTGTCAGATTCGCCTAAAATAGTCATGTGGACGTGTCAAATTCGCGTCTGACACTCCGATGCGCGGGTCTCCAAGATGGACATATCGGTGACATTACATGAATATGTTACACACTATTTTAATATAAATGTCTACTAGAAATGCTTGAATTTTTTTTATATCTATCTAACTAGATGGTAATTGAAACACAATTCTCATTAACTTTGGCCCCACCAAATATGATGTGGACAGACTTCTGGTGAGAGTATTTGAAAATAGAGGTCTCTCATTAATTCTAACATCATATGATAAACTCTGATACTTTCTTACACATCATTTACACTTCCAAATTGCTATCTTTGTTTTTCCATCCCCTGTGAAAAAGCTGGGGTCTAACAACTACACCCAATATTTCGTCTGGCAATTTGAATAGACAAACTCCAATATATTTTCAAGAGAATCAACTAGACAGTAAGACTCAGTCTAGAAAAGTATATCAAAGAGGTTCGTATCTCTCTTTCTCAATTCAATCTGCAATCAAAAATAGTAATTTGCGGGCCCGATTGAATATAAGAGAAGTAAATTGAACGGTACCAAAAACCAATATTCAAGGATCAATCAATTTCAATCAACAATCAAAGATTGGATTTCCAATTGATAGATTCAACTCACAACATGTGATATTTCAATTATATAACAAAATATAATTCGGAAAAGAAATAACACAGATACCAGAAGTTTTGTTAACGAGGAAACCGCAAATGCAGAAAAACCCCGGGATCTAGTTCAGATTTGAACACCACATTGTATTAAGCCGCTACAGGACACTAGCCTACTACCAATGAACTTGGACTGACCGTAGTTGAACCCTAATCAATCTCACACTAATTCAAGGTACAATTGCACTCATTACGTCTCTTATCCCAGCAGGATACTATGCACTTGATTCCCTTAGCTGATCTCACCCAAAACTAAGAGTTGCTACGACCCAAAGTCAGAGACTTGATAAACAAATCTGTTTCACAGAGAAAAGTCTATAGGAATAGATAAATCTGTCTCCCACAGAAATACCTACGAGTTTTGTTCCGTATTTTGATAAATCAAGGTGAACATGAACCAATTGTTAACCCGGACTTATATTCCCGAAGAACAACCTAGTATTATCAATCACCTCACAATAATCTTAATTATATGGTAGAGAAACAAGATATTGTGGAATCACAAACGATGAGACGAAGATGTTTGTGACTACTTTTTATCTTGCATATCGGAGAATAAATCTCGAGTCAATCTTAAAGAAGATCGTACTCAAACACGATAGAAACAACAAGATCAGATCACAGAACTATAGAGAAAATAGTTGGGTCTGGCTTCACAATCTCAATGAAGTCTTCAAGTCGTTAACCTATAAGGTTTCGTGAAAAACCTTAGGTTAAAAGAGAATCGACTCTAGTGTATGCAACTAGTATCACACAGGAGGTGTGGGGATTAGGTTTCCCAGTTGCTAGAGTTCTCCTTTATATAGTTTTCAAATCAGAGTTTGCAATCTAAGTTACCTTAGTAACAAAGCATTCAATATCCACCGTTAGATAAAAACATGATTAGTTTCAAGCTAATATCTTTCAACCGTTAGATCGAACTTAGCTTGTTACACACAAATGAAATGTACCTTTATTAAGGTTTGAGCAACTGTACCTAAACATGTACACCATGTTGGCTCAATAATTGTTAACAAAGCTTAGCCATATGAACACTCTCATATCAACATTATTCATTTTAAACATAACTAGTTCAAATGACTCAAATGAAACTAGTTAAGAGTTGTTCAATTGCTATATTCTCATAGAAGTATACAAGAACACAATTTAAGCAAAACCGGTTTGATTCACTCGAATCAATTCATGAACATACACTATAGCCACGGTTTGCAAAGAATGCATTCCTTATTATATAAATGTATTAGTTCATGTACACAACCGATTTTAGAACTTTCACCTTCAAGTATGCAAACGTGTACGCATACTTGAAATACCCTGACTCAAATTGGGTTTCGCCAGTACGCAAATGCGTACGCATACCACCAATCCCAGCAGAAAATCTCGGACATGAACGTTTCGCCAGTACACTGATTTGATATTTAAATCCAGTTTTTGTCTTTTTCCTCTATCCCCCAATTAGTTTTTTTATCCCCCAATTGCGCGTTCCTATTTTACTCAAAACAATTTCGAACCAAATCTCATGTTTTGACATTACAAGCTTTTATTTTGACAAAACAATTCCAAGTCAACAATCTTGTTGCTAAAGATGTTTGCTTCCAATCTGTCCAATAGTTGTGTACTGTACTTTTCATTATCATGCAGAATGATATTGAGATCTCCAATAACCAACCATGGGATAGAGTTTTTGTGTCTGTGTTTTCCAATACTTTCCAAGAGTTGAGTTAACATTGGGTATCATTAGGATTGCCATAGTAACTAGTAAACAGCCAGGAAGGGCCACTGGTGGGCTTGATAGTAGCATTGATATGATTAATAGAAGAATCCAGGATGGTAACATTAGTGTTGTTTTTCCATATCAATACTAGACCACCAGCAGTACCACTAGCCCCTCCAGGATTGACATGCCAAATTTTTTGAATGTTTAGCTGTTTCATGGAATTTAAAAGTTTTCCATGTTTCTGCTTTGTTTAAAAAATGAAGCAAATGTCGGGATTGAATTTTTTTAGCATGTCAGTGAGATATTTCTTGGTGTGTCTTTGTCCTAGCCCTTGACTGTTCCAAGCTATGGAGATAAGGAATTGCCAGAAATAAGATACAGGGGGATACTTAAAAGTTGGCCTCCTAGCTATAGGATCAAAGTATGTTATAATGCAACAGAAATAGTAGGCATGAAATTGATGCATAATGTTAACACTGATAAAAAGAGAGAGATGTGGTAAGTTACCTCAATATCTGGTGTTGATGAGCCAGATTCACCATTAGTCATATGGGGGTTGCTTGAGTCCAGGGGTTCAGCATAATTGTCAGGGAATTCCTTTGGCCACACTCAAAAAATGGGGAATATACCTGCAAATCAGGTTACAACCTTCTCATAGCCCAGCAACCACCCAAGCCCAACAAAATCCAAAATTCCCAATCAAACCAACAGCCCAGTCAAAACCAAATCCCGACAACAACAACACCTTCAACAAACCACCACCGATCCAACACCACTACCACCACACCATACATCAATATCCAACCAGCAACATTCAATACCATTTGGAAACTAAATTGCCCACCAAAAATCAAGCTTTTCATATGGAAAGCTATCCTTGAAGGACTTCCTACCTTCAACACCCTAGCACAAAGGCACATCACCAACACCATCACTTGCCCACAATGCAACAACGCCCCGGAAACGGCATCACAAATACTCTTCCAGTGCGGAGTGGCATCACAAGTTTGGCAATTAATCTTCGCCCAACAGCATCAAAACACTCACCCAAACCAAACAACAAACCAAACTAGCAACACAGGAAACCAAAAACCCAATTCAATCCAAACAACAATAGGAGACAACATCCCGCATTCAACAAAGACCATTTATGGCTTTACAATGTGGCACCTGTGGTTAGCTAGAAATCAGGCAGTTTACCAACAACACAATAACACACCGACTCAAATAACTCAGGTAATCAATGTTATGTTTCAAGAATACGTGTGGGCACAAACACACATAATACCGGTACTACCAGATCTCCCACAAGGAAACCAACAATCAGCACACAGAGGAACAACAACTATCATGGTAGGATGGGAACCACCGATGGACAACTGGATTGAAATCAATATAAATTTGTCTCATTAGACAAAAAAAATTTCGCTAATAAAAATATTTCCACTAATAAGTTTGTCTCATTGGAAAAATTAATCGGATTACAGTGTAGATTATTTGGACGAGAAATTGTACCACGTAAATTCTTAAGTCACGCGTATATTATGCCTCTCTGAAATGGAAGATATCCTCATCCAGTTAATAGATATCATAATCCGAAATGAAATTAGGTAATGAACTTATTAAATGTGATTTAAAGAAAAAGTAATAATAAAAAAGTCGAATTTTGGTAAAAATTACAAGGAAAAAGTTTAAGCTAGTCATTTAAAGAAACAAAAAGGAAAAGGAAAACGACATTTTGTACGTCTTTACTATCTTCGAGTGCGAACATTTTCTAAGTCCAGCAACATAACATGTGAACATTTTAATGCAGCGACTAAACACAATAACATATGTACATGTATATATATCATAACAATATTATATATGTTAACAATATATATGTACCATTTGATTATTGATAATGTTGAATGGATTATAAATGTTGGTGATGGTTGTCATCAAAAACGTTGCGAGACTTATTTTGTATGAGTTTCTTCCACGTCATTTAATCGAATTTGCTCAAGTTTTCTATTTCCTTTAAGATTAATTTGGATTCTATTTATTTTTTTAATAACTCCAAGTTGCAAAATATGTAGATTGGCTTCCTGACAACCCTAAAAGTGAATTATATATATATATATATATATAGTTGGGTCAAACAAAAACATCTATCACTAATGTGTTTGCTTTATTAGACAAAATAAAAAACCGTTTTAAAGATATACTAATAAAAAAAGGTATAAGTGGTTCATATAAACCTTTTCTTTTTTTTAAAAGTATTCTTGTTATTATTGGTTGTTAATTTGTTTGTTTTGTTTGTAAAAAAAAAAAAAAAAAAAAGATTTCTCTTGATAAGATAGACAAAATAGCTGAAGTATTGGATTGTAGAGGCCTCAAATATGCAATCTTGCATAATAAAAGGGAGGAGAGTTGCATTGATGAGATGTTTCAAGAAGAGGTTTACATTTTTACATATTAATTTGTTTTGATTTGATCTTTTTTTGTAATGTATGCTAAATATTCCTTCTTTCTTGAAAGTGTGGAAATAATGCGTTCCATATCCAAAGAACTTTATGTTGATATTTGTGAATTTATTAAAAGATCCGACCGAAATATTGAAGATATAAAAAAGTAGGTGTCTTTCTTAACCAACCACAAAGTTTTGTTAATCCTAATTATAAAACTAACATTATATTTCTTTAAACAGGATTATAAAGTCGTATTGGAGCCAGCAGAAGCATTTGCACTTGTTCTTCACTTGCAACATTTCATTGTGGCCGTCAAGGATGCATATATGAAGCTCACTCCGAAAATTATGTGTGATTATCTTCGTAAGCTATCCGATGTTTTTGATGAATTCAGCCAAATCCCTCTGGTAAATTAATAGGATTGATAATATGCATCTATAAGTATAAAACAACAGCACAGTTAAAAAGCTGTCAAATTCCAAGATCTACATTAACACTCTTCACAGGCACCTATATTGATTTAGTTGTCTCAAAAAAACAACCTTGGGCGAAATATTGAACATTCCGAGGAAGTTGAAACATTTGCTCATTACATCAGCTGTGGCTTGACATAATAACAATCTGCTGGATTCTTGTGGTGATCCGCCAACAACCTACAATCCATTTTAACAATATCAGTAAAAGTATATAATCATGACACTTCACTGAAAACATTTCGTGGAGTAAGAGTCAAGGGGTAATAACATTCATATGTGTGCTCCTAAATGTTGATGTCCAGGATTTTAAAGGTGAAACACACATAAAGTTTTACAAAGTTCACACCGCATTATATAACTTGGCACTGTTATCAGGCGTTGGTATAAATCTGTGCACCTGATCCTGAACAAGACTTCAGTGAAGGGTGCCAAGGAAAAAAGGATGTGGTTGTTGAAAATCTGGGACAACTTTGTGTGTTTAGACTACCAAAGATGTGGTTATCAAATCAAAGTATGTCAAGATGATGAGAACTTACTGGACATTGTTTGTGAAATTTCGTGAAAAGTTCAGCTAGGTCGTGTACGTATTCACACAAAATGGATGGCTTGAGGGTACGGCATGCCTCCTTGACAACCCGAAAATGGAATGGTGTCGAGTCATGTCACTCCAGTGGTACATGAAACATTAGTATAAAGTCAGTAAATGGAATGGATTCAATTTATACCTTTTAAAACGAACAAGATAATGGTCCAGTGAAAGCTCTAAACCATGCTCCAGATCAATGGTTGTATTCTGTTCAAAGTGAGCAAAAATAATGTGATGTTTTTACTAGAGGCATATTATCCGTTTTATTTAACTAAAGATATTCAGTTGGTATGGATAAAACTTACCTTGTTTAGATCTCTGGTATCTTTAAGAGATTCTTTAATGATGTGACAAATATGTGCATATTGATACTGGAGGTAGACAACATTATTACCCTGCCCAGAAACAAAAGCATTAGGTTTACAAACTTTTCCAAAGGAAGACAAGTTTTCATAAATTAAGAATGCAAGAGTAGGAAATCCATCTCTTTCCCCAAGATTTCCTCATGCAAAGTATCATTTAAGTCCAACTCAACCAAAACTCTTGCTTAGAGTTCAAATTTCTTTGACAAAGTTGCATCGTCAACTTTCACAGGAGAGTAATTGGTATTAAAGAGGGTGTCATACAAAAACATAACAACTGTGTATAGTATTTGAACCTTTTTATCAAGCATCTTCTTAATACAAAATGTTGACTTGTGTCGCCACTATGCTTCAAGATTTCATATTTGATCGCTCCATAAGCCATTGCCTCAGCAATTTTTTCAAGCCGCTGCTCAGACGACTTCTTCTTAGCCGCTGTTCACAAATGAAACAAATACAGATGATATTCAACTCTTATTATTCGCTTATATTGCGACAGATGCTGCTCTCAAAATGATTCAGTATTGTTCTTTCATTAAGGTTTCCTCGGATCTACTACGCCTCTGAAAAGGGATTTGAGAGTTTTTTTTCATAAATAAACCTTTTACATCACTATTAATTTCACTAAGGTTTAATAGTGATGTAAAGGTTAACAATGAAATATCAACCGTGATTTAGAAGGTTCATTTCACACATGTAGACAAAAGAATTCTGAAAAATTATTCTTATTAGATGTGTGGATATGTAGAATAAAGTTTTAATTAAGTTTAATGTTACTCAAAATCAATCGTGTTTTTAACATACAAAATATATTTTAAAATAAAATTAGTATTAGTGACACAAAAGGTAGCATTAGTTAGTTAAGTTAGTGTATGGGTATATTATTTTGATCTGTGTTTTTTTTTAATGCTACGATGTACTTAGCACTAAAGAAAGTAAAAACAGGTTCTGGTACGATATACTTAATTGGCAAATTTTAGTTAGCCATTTTTTCTTTAATAAAGTATCATTAGTTTGCTAGCAAGTCCTCTGGAGTCCAATGTTTCAAACAACAAATTAAATAAACTGACTATAACGCCATCCCGGCCCAACATATCAAATGATAATGATTTATAATGATCATTATCAAACTAATATCTATTAACTTGGCTAATTATAATTAACCACTAAGCATGATCAATGAGGGGTAGATTAGGAATTATTTAAATTACCCGGATATGGGGTGACCTTGTTTTACTATTTAAATCCTGTTTTTGTCTTTTTCCTATATCCCCTGATTAGTTTATATATCTCCCAATTGCGCGTTCTTCCGTATTCCTAGCTACTTGAGAACCAAAACATAAGACCAAGGTGGGTGGATACCTCAAGCTTTGCGATCTTGTTGGTACTCATTGGCAGATTAGTAAGTTTTCATTTATTTCTTTTCTTTTATTTTTATTTTTACCATCTATCGGATGTCCTCAGTTCTTTTGGAAACTGATATATTGTCGATATTCACATGTTGATTTTGTTTTTCTCTTTCTTCATAGCATGTAGAATTATTGTGGATTTTAGGTTTTAACATTCATTTTGCAGATATTCTTTTTTAGAATCATATTGTAGATATTCATTTTTATAACATTTATTTTGCAGCTGCACCAACATTTGTGCTATAACTTATCCAATCATGTTATGTGCTCTTAATTTGCAGAACTTCGAGAAGCCAACTGATAAACTAGCTCTTGTCTACAAACTCCACTAATTTAGAAGGGAGAATCCTGATATAGAGAGTATTGTTCTCAATAAGAAATGGATTATGAAAGATGGTACTCAGGTGTGGATGGGTCTTCGTTATAACAAGGAAGACAAAAAACTATATCGATACCTATATCGTTTGCATGAATTTTTTTTTCCGGAAACAGACGGTATCACTGTTGACAAAGGGGTTTATTTCACTTCTGTCGGTCATGAAAAATTCACAAACTTACTTGAGAAAAAATGGATAAGACCAAAGGAGAATTGTAAGCTTTCACGCTCACTACTGGCTTCTTTCATTTTATTTACCATCTATTGGACTTGCATCTAATGTATTGTGTTTTTATATCATGCTCCGCATTAATGTTTGATCATTCGCGGGAGTTTGTGGTTTACATACCTTTGATTGTGATGTGTTTGTTTTATCGATAAAAAAAAGGAAATCCTGCTGATAAGCTTAACAATGTTTATGAACTACACAATGTTTATTATCGGTGAAAAAAGTGATTCCTGCTGGTAATCTCATCGGCCATAATAAATAATCTTTAATAAATATATATTGTCTTGATCCATGGAAAATGTTTTTTATATGTTAATGATACAATATAATCTTTAATGTTCAAAAAAATTTACATAACTATAAATTGTTGTTGACTTCTCCTAAAATATACTAAACAAACAACTTTGTTCCTAACTCCAATCAAAATTAGCATTCATGTCTAAAGACAGAAAGACAATAAGTAGGAACTACGAAAGCTAGATTTGGACCGGAAAAGAAACACATTAATTAGTTATGAAATTTACATATTAAATCAAATAACCATGCACTAAGTGTCCAAGTCTCTCTTCAATAAAAAGAGCGCAAGCGGGAAGAAGTAATTTATTAAGTGAAAAAATAAGAAGACCTTATTAAAATTTTATGATGATTTTAAATACCGATTTAACAAGTCTTTCGATGTCTTATAGTGAAGACTTGAATGCTAAAGAATGACAATCGAGGCAAGTTTCTTGTTACAATTTTAGAAACCGTGCCAAATGAAGTATTTATCTCCTAACCAAAGTTTTTTTTTCCGAAGCTTATATTCTGTTAGAAAGATTCAATTGTCGAATCGAAAATCTTTAATCTAAAAAACCCTAAATAAACCTTAAGTTTACAAGAAACACTGAATTTCATTATATAGTTATTTTTAATTCGAGATTATTGGGTTTTTTCTTTACTACAACTTAAGGTATATTTGTTATAAGGTAACTGTGTTCAATTGGATGTACATTTCTTAACGTATTTATTTTATTTTAGATGATTGTGGCTATTATTATTTTTCGTGTAATATCAAATAGTTGTAACATTATGAATGAAGAAAAATAGAATGAAAAATAAAGAAGTTCAGCTATACATAGAGAAGTAAATGACAAAAGATTGGTGCTTAACGAACAATGAAAGAGAGTGCACTTAAATGATATTATCAACAAATTAATAGTTTTTATAGAGTTTTTACAAAGTATGCTATTACGTTCCTTCCATATGTTCCACTAAATCGCGAAAGGAAGAAGTCCCCAAATCCTCTTCTTTACAAAATAATTAGAAAACAAATAATTCCCTTAAGATCAAGAACGTCTAATCACACGAACCCGACAAAACTTGTTGTCTTGCGAATTTCAGAATCTCTAACTAGTCTTTTTCAACTTTTCGGTTTTACTCCCTTCTCCCCTCCAAAATAATCTTTTCATATTAAAAGTTGTACCTACTTAATATTAAATAAACCTGGCATTTTTAGGGGCGACCTCAAAAGAATTAGGGGCGATTTTTTTATTCCCAACCCATATACAACGTTAAGGGATGTCCAAAAATGGGGAGAATACGTTAATGCCCCTACATAATCGGAAGCCATTTTGTGTCCGATTGTTAATACTAAATCGGGAGTTAAGTAACGGAAAGATAGTACCGATTGATATGAAATTTGTGCTAAATGCGTATTTGGGGCTACTATTAATCGGAAGTTAATGATATATTCATTTACTACCGATTATAGGCTCAACCAAAATTCAAAAAATTGAGAATTTTTTCGAAATCTCATTTTGGGGCAACTTTGTATTCGGTAGTTATATGAACTATCTTGACTACCGATTATTGTAGGATATTTGCAAAGAGAGCCACTGTATAATCGGACATCAGGATTTTAGCTCATTTACTACCGATTATAGGCTCAACCAAAATTAAAAAAATTGAGAATTTCTGCAAAATCTCATTTTGGGGCTACTCTATATTCGGTAGTTATATGAACTATCTTGACTACCGATTATGGTAGGAAATTTGCAAAGAGGCCACTGTATAATCGGAAGTCAAGATAACTTTATGTACTACCGATTATAGGCTCAACCAAAATTAAAAAAATGAGACTTTTTGCAAAATCTCATTTTGGGGCTACTCTATATTCGGTAGTTATATGACTACCGATTATGGTAGGATATTTGCAAAGAGAGCCACTGTATAATCGGACATCAGGATTTTAGCTCATTTACTACCGATTATAGGCTCAACCAAAATTAAAAAAATTGAGAATTTCTGCAAAATCTCATTTTGGGGCTACTCTATATTCGGTAGTTATATGAACTATCTTGACTACCGATTATGGTAGGAAATTTGCAAAGAGGCCACTGTATAATCGGAAGTCAAGATAACTTTATGTACTACCGATTATAGGCTCAACCAAAATTAAAAAATGAGACTTTTTGCAAAATCTCATTTTGGGGCTACTCTATATTCGGTAGTTATATGACTACCGATTATGGTAGGATATTTGCAAAGAGAGCCACTGTATAATCGCAAGTCAGGATAACTTCATTTACTACCAATTATAGGCTCAACCAATATTCAAAAAATTGATAATTTTTGCAAAATCTTATTTTGAGGCTACTCTATATTCGGTAGTAAAATAACCTAACTTCACTAGCGATTATGGTAGCATTTTAGCCAAAGGTCTATTTTAATCGGGAGTTAAGATAACTTTTTTTGCTACCGATTATAGGATAATCAAAATTCAAAAGATATAGGATTTTATTTCGGGGATGCTTTATAATCGGAAGTTAGATGAACTAAATTGACTCCCGATTGTGGATTAACCTCCCAATTGTAAAGTTATCTACCGATTGTAAAGGGTAGTTTGGCCATTAAAAAAATGGAAGATAAGGGGTAGCTTAGATTTACGATTGGGTGACCTTTTTGTCTTTTTGTGTCGCCCCTAATTCTTTTGGGGTCGCTCCTAAAAATGCCAGGTAATAAAGCCAAGTTTATGTTATTTTTATTAAATCTTAGTTTAAGAAAAGAAAATGCTTCTGTTGTTTTTATTATTTCTTTATAGTTTAAGGAAAAAAATGTTAAATTTGATAATTGTATTTATGCTTTTGTATGTTTTTTGAAAATGCTTTCCAATGTTATAAAGTTTACAAACATCCATTCTAATAATCCGAGACAAAATATTAATTATAGCCTTCTTATTAAAGGGAAAGAAAAGGTGTTAGATAGCTCTAAAAAATTGATATTTGTGAAATGTCACGTAATTTATTCGTATTTTATTAAAATGTAAAGGGTAAGTCAAGGAGTTACAAAAGCTTATTTCTTCATTCTCAACTACAAGTTGCGATTACTAAATATTTATCTCTTAACTCATGAAGTCAGAAAACAAATTTACCTCATAAAAAGTAGCTTTTCGACTAAAAGATATTTTGTGAAATTCAATTTTAAATTTGTTCTTCAATTATTTAATTTTCCTTAAGATAATAATAAATAAAATTTACTCATACAGAGTTTTGGTTGGTAGTCTAGCAACTTTCTAAAGTAATTATTTTTTTAACCAAAATATTTCGCTGTTAGATTTTAAGAAGTACTAGCTTGTACATTTTAAGAAGAAGCATTCTTGATTGTGCTTTCAAAAAATCACTGCATCTATATACTAGAAGCATAAGAGGTATTTTTGATACCAGAGATAAAAGCGCTTTTGCATCTTCGTAAGATGATATCAATCCAGAAGTCAGAAGTAAGAAGATTTCGTTTCATAAAAAAGTTTACTTTTTTGCTTTCAAGAGTCATTATGAGATTGTGTCGTTAAACTAACTTGTGAATCTTTTGCTTCTAGGAATCATAATAATTGGTATATCCATACATCCTATTAGAACAAGTCTTATGGAGGAATTCAACCTATTCCAAGCTTGGAAAAAGTGTGGAATGTCAAATTTAATGGATTCCAAGTTGGTGCCATCCACACTTTTTCCAAGCCATGTTCCATGGTTTTGTGGAATAGTGTGTGGAATCCAAAGAAATGTTATTCTGAATAGCATGCTAAAAGACGAAAAACACTATTCAGAATAGATTTTTTTTTTGGTCTTTTAATATGTCAAACACAGAAAAGCCACTTACAAATTTCAACCATGCAAATATATTCTAGTCAAATATCATTGTCAAACACTATTCTTTTTAGCTTTTCTATGATTCCATCATAAGACTTGACCTTCCATGAAGAATTCCAAATGTTGAGGTGCAATGAAAGATGTAACTCTTCAAACCATAAGACTTGCTCTTAGTGTTTCTACTTCTCAAGAACCATAAATTAAGTCCAAAATTTAGAAACAAAAAGATTTTGTTTCAACTAGCCTTTTTGGATACCTCTTTAGATAGTTGCTTTTTAACTTCTGGAAAAAAAAAGTCAGAAGTTAGTTTGAACCATAATTTCATAATGACTTCTAGAAGCAAATAAGTAAATTTTAAAATGACTTCTAGAACTAAATAAGTAAATTTTTTTCGAGCAAAATATTTCTACTTCTGTTTCCAAACACACTAATTTTTATTTTGTTGCTATAAATCAATAACTGCTTAAATTCTATTCCCAGCATAGCACATCAGAAGTGACTTTTAGAAGTCGAAAAGTCAGAAGTCAGTTTGACTGTTAAATTTCAAAACGATTTTTAGAAGTCGAAAAGTTAACTTTTTGTGAAGCAAAATAGTTTTGCTTCTGATTTGGACTTCTGGAGAAGCAGAAGTCAGAAATAAATTTGTATCCGAACAGGCTAGTTTTACTTCTTAAAAGTGTATTCACCGTCCAAACACCTTCTAACAACTTTTCAATTTTTAAAAGCTAAAAACTAAGACGTCAAATAAAACAACTTCAAGTAAACTTCTACTACCTCTCATCAGACGAAAAGCAAAACTTCCGAGGACTACTTCAGCTTTTCAAACAAACTTCTTCTTAATAGATGGCACTAAAACTCAAAACAATTCAACAACTTGGTCATCTTCTTTGTGGTAAAAGGAGGGTTTGGGGGCCTAATGTTCAACAACAAGAAGAAGAAAGGGAAGGAGGAATTGATTCCTTGTTTATTTAGGGTCTCTCAGAACAAGTTTGGGGAAATTTCCTTAATTCAGCTGGTTTCCAAATCCAATCAGGTAATCTCGTATTCCAGTTTCCTTTTACAAGCTCTTACTATGTTTTTGTATAAATTTTTGTTGAGCTGCAGCAATTTGTTTTCGCATATCAATTTGGGTTGCATTATATATACCATCAGATCAATTAAGAATCGAAATAATAGTTATTTTCTTATACGGTAGGAAATCAACTAGCAGCTAGTAGCTCCATCAATACCTGTGTATATTAAGTTATGACGACGATGAGCATCATACAACCCCCGCAAATTGGTTGCCGCAGTGAGGATATAACCACCGATACTACTACTATGACAGTAATGGAGATGAAGAAGAAAAGAGCCTATAAAAGAAAACATTGTGGTGGTGATACAACAAATACGTCAAAAGTGATGGAGATCAAAAACAAAAGAAAAGATTGTGGTGATACAAATACTCCAACCATGATGGAGATCGTGAAGAAAAGAAGGGCATATAGAAGAAAAGACTTTATCGTTGGTACAAATACTCCAACCGTGAAGGAAAGAAGGGCATATGGAAGAAAAGATTGTACAAATACTCCAACCGTGATGGAGATGAAGAAGAAAAGAGCATATAGAAGTAAGAAGTGCCTTCCTCATGATTTAATTATGGATGAAATATTTACCAAGCTTCCAGTCCCGACACTGCTAATGTCTGCTCTGGTATCAAAACTCTGGTATAACTCCGTTCATAATGATCATAAACGCTTAACTTGTTCTCATTTCCTTCAGTCGCAAAAACAGCCCCAAGTTGTCCTGAGTCTTTTAAATGTCAGGGAAGAATGGATTGTGAAAGAGGGTGTTCCTAGGTATGGCTGTCACTTTTTCAAATTTACCAGTGGAAAGTACGATCGTGAAAATGAAAATGCTCTACAGTTTGATAAGTGTCTAGGTGGTGTTGCTGGTCGTGATAGATGTGAAATGGTCGGTTACTGTCATGGTCTACCTTGTATAGCTGCAATGGATAGATTCTCAGCTGCAACTTCTTACGTGATTTCGGACCCAAACAGGAAAGACTTTCTCGTTATCTATCCAGTCGTCAGGGCCCGCATTATCTGTCACGGATTTGGGTTCGATCACACAGCAAACGAGTACAAGTTGGTAAGCATTTTCTGTACTATTCAAAAGGAGCTTAACATTGCGGTATTTACGTTGGGAACTAAGTCGTGGAGAAACCTCACTGCTACAAGCACGCCCATATCAGGTCACGGCGGCCTTCCTATTAGAAGTATAAGATCTGCCACGGGTAGTGTCAAATCAGCCATCTACTGTACCACTAGCGGTGGATGTTTGGTTTGGAAGATTAAAGCAACTTTGGGGGTGCACGATCATATGATATCGAGCATGATAACAGTAATGCTGTTAGGAATGAGATGGAGATGCTACTGTCGTTCAATCTCCATGATGAGAAGTTTCAGTTCATTCAACTGCCAGCTAAAGGTACAACTGGTGAGCTGCAGAATCACTTATTTGTCGATTATCCTCGTCTTCTGGAGTTCAAGGGATCTCCTTGTATTGCGCGTATCGAAAAATTATCAGGGAATGGAAGTGTGCATCCTCATCGTTGCCGTGGTGATCATCTGGGTAGTGGTGGTAGTTGCTGCTGCTGTTGTAAAGTTGATTTGTACGTTTTGAAGGATAATGTCAAGCAAGCGTGGGTGAAGGAGGAGAGTTTTGATGTTTGTATAAATTCTACTCCCACATGCTCAAGGAAGCTGGCACCAGATCCCTGCTGTTTTTGCTTCGGCAGTACTACTACGCCTCCTACCCGCATCTACAGTTTCTCAGATCAGATTTTACTTTACTGGTTCAAAGGGAATTCTCTTCAGGTTTACAACTTGCGTTCTGAAAAACTTCAGCTTGTAATGCCTTTTAATCATAGAGAGGATGTGGTCTTTCGAGCTAAGATGGAAGAACCACGGCACATCTTTCATTCACGTGTTGATAATAATTATTGCTCCAATTTGGATTACCAGCTGCACCGTCATGAGGAGAACTTCATTTCTCTGGAAACCTTCATACCTGAAGGAGTCGAAGGAGTTGATGCTGATGATTTCTCTAAGTTAGATTTGGAGCCATGTTTGGGATACATATTTATCTATAGAAGCTCAAAAGTGTATTATCCTTTTTTTAATTAGTCTTTTTTTATATAGTTTTCGTCTCAATTTGCATCTGTATTTGCTAAAGCAAGACCAGCTTATTTAAATAGATGACCTGCAGCAGGACTCAGATAACTAATAAGTCTCATTAACCGTTGGTACCGTCTCAATGCGGATTGTCATGAATTTCTTTCCCACATTTTTTAGTTGGGCACATTTAAATTGTAATGGTTTAGTATCTTATCTTCAACTTCATGCTCGTTATTTGAGATTTACAAGCCACTGGGTCATCTGACCTCAAATTCTCTGAAATGTCAAACCAATCCATCCTTGTCTTTCTTCATATGTATAAAAAATGTCACGAGGAACAATACCGGACATTGTCACATTGCAGAGCTATTTGTTGCTGCGCAGGGACTTCAGCAGTAAGTGCCGAGGAAATTGAATGTGAGGCAGCTATGGAAGCAATCATGTGGGCTGAACAAATAAAGCTCTCATATTCTACATTTCTACTGGAAATTGATGCTTCAAATGTGGTAAACTCCATCAAAGGTCCTATTCTTTGGTTTCATGGGATAATATGAATATAACAAAAAAGTATGCCCGAAAACACAGGGTCTGTAAAAAGTGGTCTGGTAAAAAAAAACAAAACAAAAAGGTCTAAAACCGGATTCAGAAAGTGTCCACCAGGAAAGTAAATGTCCGGAGGATCCGGAGCGCTGTCAAGGGTTACTGACACATAACACAGTAACTGCAACCACCTGCGGCTCACTGGTCTTAGAAAAAAGACTGCAACCTGTTGAACTGCCTTTTGAGGAGAGAAAAAGCTAGCATTCAACAAAAATTCATAACATCAATGTTCATTGCAACCTATAATGAAATCTAAAGTTTAACTACAAAATTAAAACTGGTGACAGTTACCAAGCACATGTGTATTAATTATAAAAAGGATAAAACACTTTTGAGCCTCTGTAGATAAACGCGAATGCCCAACATGGCCGGTCTTGTTTCTTCAAATCTAAATCCACGAATTTGGGAGCATCAACTCCTGCAGCTCCTTCTGGTATGAAGGTTTCCAGAGATAGGAAGTTCTCCTCATGACAGTGCAGCTGATAATCCATATTGGAGCTACCTTCATCGCCAGAATTATAAATGTGCCGCGGTTCTTCCATCTTAGCTCGAAAGATAACATCCTCTATAGGATCAGTAGGCAGTACTCGCAGAAGTTTTTTAGAACGCAAGTTGTACAGTTGAAGATAATCCCCGTTGAACCAGTAAAGAAACATCTTATCCGAGAAACTGAATATGCGAGTAGGAGGAAGTGTGATAGCACCGCCGAAGCAAAATAAGCAGGGCTCTGTTGCCAGGGGGAACATATCCCTTAACCACCAGGGATTAGACTTTATACAAACATCAAAACTCTCCTCCTTGACCCACACTTGCTTGACTTTATCATTCACTACGTATAAATGAACTTTACAACAACAGCAGCAACTACTGCTACTACTGCTGCTACTACTACTACTACTACTACTACTACCCTGATGATCATCACAGCAACGATGAGGATAATCACTTCCGTTCCTTGATATTTTTTCGATACGTGCAATACAAGGAGATCCCTTGAACTCCAGAAGGTGAGGATAATCAACAAGTGCATGCTTCTGCTGCTCGTCAGTTGTACTTATAGCTGGTAGTTGAATGAACTGAAACTTCTCATCGTGGAGATTGAACGACAGCAACATCTCCATTTCATTATTATTAACATCTCCGTCAGACCCTGCTCCCCCCAGAGTTGTTATTATCTTCCAGACCAGACATCCACTGCTGCTAGTAGTGCAGATGATGGCTGATTTATCACTACTAGTGGGCGCTCTTATCTTTAATACAGGAAGACCTCCGTGACCTGATATGGGCGTGCTAGTAGCAGTGACATTTCTCCATGATTTAGTTCCCAGTGTAAATACCACAGCATTAAGCTCCTTTTCAGTGGTACCAAAAAAAACTTACCAACTTGTACTCGTTAGTCGAGGGGTCGAACCCAAATCCGTGACATATGATGTGGGCCTCGGAGATGCGCTTCCCAACGATGGCTGGGTAATAGACATAGAGATAGTCTATCGTGTTTGGGTTCAAAACTACGTAGCCAGTTGAGTAGTTACCCACATGTGCTACACAAGGTAGACCGCGACAGTAACCAACCAGTTCAAACATGTGTCGATCAGCAACTCCACCACGATATTTGTAAAAATTATGAGCATTTAAGCGAGAGTAAAGTCCATGAGTAAATTTAAAAAAGTGACAGCCATACCTAGGCTCACCCGTCTGTCTAACAACCCCATCCCTGACATTTAAAAGACTAAAGATGATATCGGGGTGCTTCTGCGATTGAAGGAAATGAGCATAAGTAAAGCGTTTACGATCATTATGAATGGAGTTATACCAGAGTTTGGATACCAGAACAGACTTTAGCAGCATCGGGACTGGAAAGCCTGGTTAATATTTCTTCCATAATTAAATCATGAGGAAGGCACTTCTTTCTTCGGTATGGTCTCTTCTTCTTTTTCTCCATCACGGTTGGAGTATTTGTATCACAACAATCTTTTCTTTTCTTCGTCTCCATCGCTGGTGGCGTACCTGTTGTTGTATCAGCACAATCTTTTCTTTTGTATGCTCTTTTCTTCCTGGTCTCCATCACTGTTGGCGTATCACCACCACTATCTCTTGCTCTTTTTTTCATTGTCTCCATCAGTGTGGTGGTATTATTATGATCACCAGAACCAATTCGACAGGGTTGTATCCCCCACATAACTTAATAATAAATAAATTATTGATGCAGGAGGTGGCTGCAGTGAATCGTAATTTATAAGGCAGCTCAACATGGAGGCGAAATTGATACCAAAAATAAGAAAAAACTGAAATTGGAATCCGAGTCGGAAACCAGCTGAAGAAAGGAACCCCCCAAAAATTACTTTGGCAACCAGCTCGAAATTGGAATCCAAGTCTTTTTCTGATAATTTTAAAAAGAAAATGAAATTGAAACTGGAAAACATAACATGCCATTTCAATTGGAGTGAACCCTAAATCTAAGACACATTGAAATTGAAACTGAAATTGATTTATAAATATTATATATCTTGACATTATTGTTGTAGGTGTAAATAATCCACAAGGACAGGTGGAACGATCCTAAGCCATGGCGTGCAGGCAGCAAGCGTGCACCTAAGGTACCGGATCGCCTCCGAACCGGGCGTAAGAAAAGAGGAGCCGAAAGTCGACGTAAAAAGGGGGAAAAGTCGTGACGCGATGGACATCGGGCACCTGGAGCCATAAATGCGCCCGACAAAGTTGGTGAAGAGATAAGGAGGACTCGGTCAAGGAAAGACTCGGCCAAGGATCCCAAGGGCGACATCGATCGCCTCCATCGAACGGGCGACATCGAGTGGCGGGATAGCGAGAGCAGACATCACTCGGCTTGACACACCGACCGAACAAATAAGGACGGTCGGGCCGAGACATCGACCGACCACCCGAGAGGAACATCAAGGAAGCTACGCCGAGCCTAACACCGTAGTACCGATGTATCATCACTTGTAGCTATAAATAGAGACCATGTAGAGAGGAAGAACCCAAGCAAGAAGTGAGGAAAGAGAGCGTACTAGAGCATTGAGAGAGATAAATCCATCTTGTAACCTTGAACCGAGTAATAAGATCTTCTTTTACACCCCGTGGACGTAGGTAATCATGCCAACCACGTATATCTTGTGTTCTATTACTTCCTCCGTTTGCTTTGTTTCTTTGTGTATGCATCTAGTTACCTTTGGATGTAGTGGTAGGATTTTCTACATCTACATTCCGCGCCGACTAAGGGGAACGTATAACATCTCCGGATACCTTGAACTCGGCGCTAGAAGGGAAAACTCCAAGCTCCTAAGCCACATTGTGTTTGGTTGATGCTAAGGAGAAACCCCTTCGATCTGCTACCTTTGTTTCCTTCAGTAATGTCTTGTTGAGTCGATGGAGGTCACCTTTGTGTTCTTGTTTTGTTATCTTCGTTTTCTTTGTTATTTTTGTTTTCTTGGCAACATCTTGTCGAGACTGGTAAAGCTAGCCTTGCGTTCTTGCTAGTTATCTTCATTTCGTTATTTCTATGTCGAATTGGTATAAGTCCATTTTCGTGTTTAAACCAGTAGTCTCCATTTCTCCAAGAAAACAAGTTTTCCGCTTAGGCGAAGTCATCGGAGACAGCTCCGTCGAGATAGGCTGTATGTTTGAGACGCCTCAGAGAGTTATCGGACAACCCATGAGCTCCCAAAATAGCATCTTTCGATGTTGGTAGAAGCTAGAAGGGGATTCCATCTCGCTGACCGTGATCTATGACTTCCAACCCCGTTGCAAGAGAAATTGACGACTCCTATCAACATTCAGTAAGGGTAGTTGATGCTAAACGAAAACCTCTAACAGGGGCGACGCGTAGGTTACTTAGACTATCTTCTAGGGAGAGATATTGTCGCATCTATCTCCATTTCACACCTGTCTTTATTTTAGCAAGGTAAACGAAGCGTGATAATGGTGGAAACAGAGCTAGCTCAGAATCATTGAGTCTAGTTCTTGGAAACCACGGCCGACGGGGTTATAGTGAGTAGTCCTTGTCTCACTTTGACCCTACACTAAGGGCCTCACAGTACCAGGCGAAAACGGTAGGAATTGTCGATCAAAGAACGCGACGACGGCGATCGAGGATCCTCAGCACGATCCCCCACCATGAAGGAAATCCTCCGACCTAACATACGGATGATTGATGACTTCTGGCGTTGGGAATGTTAGGACAAATAGCGCTTAATGCATGGGAAGAGTAATCGAAAGCGATGCGTTAAGACTGACTTTTCAAAATTTGTCCTTTTGCGGCGAAAACGATTTGACTCGCCGAAACCAACATGCTAGCGTAAAGAGAGTCGTACTATAGAAAACCTTTTTCACTCACCTGACCGGACTCGCTGTACTCCACCCTTAACCTTTTCGAAAGCGGTTCGAAGTAAGTGTTGTCTACTTTGCCGACGTAGGGGACGGACGGAAAGCGAGCCGAGGAACGAGGACGATAGCAAAGGCAATGGCAAGTACCTCCAGGACGAGCAGGATCCCGAGGAACCGAGTCACGGCGGGATCCGGGCGGGCAAGAGGGACTCACGGACTCCCAACACGGAGATCGTCGACCTAACGACCGAGGCGAGACTCCGGCGTTGATCAAAGGCATGACTACGGTCAACGAGGAGGTCGATCTCGAGCCGAGATGACGACTTCCCACCCGAGAGATTGAGGATTAACCCAAGCCGATGGGGCCGAGAAACGAGGGAAGCATGGAAGACGGAGAACCGCATCGGATACGGAGGAGGAGGAGGAAGTCCAAACGATACACGAAGAACGAAGAAGAGAGAGACAGCCTACGGAACACCAAAGAGATTTGGAACGAGAGGCCGAAAGACTTAGGCAAGTACACTTGGCGAGGAGGAACCCTAATCGAGACGTCCCCCGCAACGGCTGACCGCTTCCCGGCCTTCTACTGTTCCCCGAGTAGTGGTTGATCGCCCTACGGCCCCGATCGTCCCTCCTATCGCTCTCTCACCGGCACCCCCAACCGCACCCCCTAACGCAACGGGACACCAAATGAACGGTCATTCTAGTCACGAGAGCACCGACCGATGTTACTCGCCATACCGGCAAGTCAAAGAAGACAGGAGGATCGATGAGAGAATTGGCAGAGGAGAAACTTGGCACTAGAGTACGAGAACCACCAACTCGCAACAGGAGGACGGGGGTCGAGGGATCATCGAGCCGAGGCGCCTCCAGCAACCACACCCCACCAAGGGATGACCCACCCCCTTCGCCAAGCCGAGGACGAGTACCCACCCTAATCGGCCAAGAGAAGGGTATGGGCCATCCGAGGATTCTTCGGCCGATGAGGAAGTGACCAACGAAAGTACGGACGCGTCCACCGGACAAAAGATTGAACGGCTTGAGCAGATGGTTAAGAAACCGACCGGAGATAGTGAGGATGATAAGTTAGCGAAGTAATCAATGAAGCCCGTAAGACACCGTTTTGCAGAACCGGACCGAACACCATTTCCACCAAAGTGCACGCTGCCAATCTTCCCATCTAGGTTCGATGGCACAGCGATGCGGGAGAACACATCAAGATGTACGGCATGTCCTTGCTGCAGTGGAAGAATTACGATGTGGTCATGTGCAAGTTTTTCCCAGCCTAGTCTTGAAGGAGAAGCGAAGAGTTGGTTCTACACCCGCCCGATAAATCCGTTGGGAGCTATGCGGTTTTAGTGGAAACTTTCCTCGAGACATACATGCACAACAAAGATAGCTCGGCCCTAGTCGACAAGTTATTTACCCCGGCACGAAGGCCGAGAGAACTGCGTTCCTTAACGGATAGATGGAGGAAGTTGTGCACGGATATAGGAAGGCACTTGGCCGACAAACAAATATTCCGGCTTCGAGAACTCGCTAAGAAAGTCGGACCCCATCCGGGTGGCGATGTACACGTAAAAGCCCAAGACGCTAAGGGAGATCCGGAAGATGCAAGAGCACTATATAGCCTTGGAAGAAATCCAGAAGGAGCGCAAGACAGGGGAATACAAGAGGCGAGCACCACGAAGAGGTTATCCCGAGAGAAGCCACGAAACGATCCGAGAAAAGGCCCGGTGCCTGGCCCCAGGGTGAGAACAAGAAGGTCCGGGGTCGAGAGGGGAAAGAAACCTCGCCATGAGCCGAGATCGTACACTCGCTCAATGCACCCTTGGAAGAAGTGTTCAAGGAGGTTGAAAAGAGGAACGATATCCGTTACCCCAAGACTCTGGGAATCCAATTCGACGGACGAGGAACCACCCGGGAGTTCTCGCCATTATCATCGGGCCGCGGCCACTCAACCAACGATTGGGAAGTGAAGGATATCGTCCAAAGACTCGATCCGCGACGGTATCTACGGCATTTCGTCAAAACACCATCGACACCGGCCCAGCCCGAGGTCCCAAGACATCAAATAAGAATCAATCGCGGCGCTCGGTTCACTTGTAACACCATATCACACTCAAGAACACAAGGATACGATCTAGGGACCTAGTATCACCTCGAGAATACACAAGAGGGACAGATCGGGCAGAGAAATCTTTAGCGTGGCCAAGACCCTCCCTATGGAGCCGTGGATGATGCAACCGATTACGTTTGGCGAAAGATGTCCCCTTGAACGGACAAGCACATGGAGATCCCTTAGTAATAACCCTGATGATTGAGGAATGGGGCGTCCGCAGAATATTAATGGACAGTGGTAGTTCAGTCGAGGTATTGTTCTATGACACTTTCAAGAGGATGGAGTTGTCCGATGACATCCTGATCCCATCGACTTATCGAATTTACGGCTCAACGGTACGGTGACAAGTGCCAAAGGGAGAGGTCACTCTCAGAGTCTCGGATGGGGAAGGGTTCCTTGACACCTTGACCACCTTTTGCGTAGTCGATGTCGCTTCACCCTACGAGGCGATCCTAGGACGACCTTGGGTCGCAGGGATCAAGGGAGTCGCCTCGGCCTACCATCAGAGCGCGCTTCCCTTCTTATCGTGGAGTAGTAGAAGTACTAGGCGACCCCAAGCGGCAAGACAATGTGTGCGAGATAGACATCCAATGTAACGAGGAAAGACGGTCGAGGAAACGCCAAGAAAAGAAGAAGTCTAAGGAAATGGAAGCGGGAGAGGAATTGGAAAAGATGATGTCACAAGCCATCGCTACCTACGAAGCGGGCGACACGAAGTCTTATAGCAATCACGGGAGCGGAACCGTCGGCGAGCCTAAGGTAACTTTTCGGCCCTAGAACCAACTCGGCAAGTTAACTGGGCACCGAGGAGGAGCCGAGATTAGTGAGAATAGGGTCACGCTTAACGAATGAGCAATCCCGCAGGTGATGGCCCTCCTAAAGGAACACATGGATGTATTTGCACAGCGGATGCACGACATGGAAGGCATCGATCCGGAAGTTTGCTCGCACCATCCGAGGATAGACCCCAAATTCAGACCAATCGCATGTAAAATGAGAAGAATTGCACCCGAGCTACAACCGGTGTAGAGGCGAGTTGAAGAAACCGTACGCAGCAGAATCATCCGAAAGGCCCAATATCCGCAATGGATATCTAATATGGTGATAGTCCCCAAGAAGAATGGGGGCGTCCCGAATTTGCGTCGATTACAGCCGACTCGAATAAGGCATGCCCAAAGGACGACTTCCCTCTCCCCAAAGATCGACCAGGTGGTGGAATCCATTGTCGGGTACAAGGCGATAACACTCATGGACGGGTACTGGGATACAACCAAATCCCCCGGCCCCCGAAGACCAGGAGCATACGTCCTTTTTCACGCCAAGAGGACTGTGTTGCTACACCAAAATGCCATTCGGGCTGAGAAATGCGGGCGCCACATATCAGAGGCTAGTGGAGGACATGTTTGAAGACAAAATACACGACACCATCGAAGTATACGTGGACGATATGCTAGTCAAGAGTAAGGTAGCCGATACACACATCGACGACCTCAGAGACATCTTCCAGACCATGAGGAGGTACAAGATGAGGGCAAATCCGTCCAAGTGCACCTTCTGGGTCACCTCGAGCAAGTTCCTAGGATACATAATCACGGATAAGGGGATCGAAGCAGACCCAGATAAAATCAAAGCAGTAACAGAAATGCCTTCGCCTGTAACAGTTAAGGACGTGCAACGGCTGAACGGAAACTTGGCGGCTCTAGGACGATTCATCTCTCGATCGTCAGACAAGTGCAAGAATTTCTTCGGGACGTTAAGGAAGGGAGAGAAGTTCAGATGGACCGAGGAGTGTGAGGAAGCATTCCAGAGAATCAAGCAACACCTGGCGAGCCTACCGGTGTTACAAAGGCCCGAGCCCGAGGACATATTAACGCTGTATCTCGGGGCAACCAGTCATGCCATCAGCGCCGTGTTGGTCAAGAACGAGGGAGCAGAAGAAAAACCGGTATATTTCATAAGCAAGACCATGAACCCGGCAGAAAAGAACTACACCAGGATCGAGCAGCTCATACTAGCGTTAGTATTTGCAACACAAAAGCTTCGGACGTATTTCCAAACCCACAAGATTCGGGTGCTTACCAAGTCCTCCATAGAGTCAGTACTCGATAACGCAGCTAGGTCAGGACGGATCTCTAAGTGGAGCGCGCAAATAAAGCAGTTCGATGTCTTTTACGAGATGAGGACAGCCGTGAAGGCACAGGCAGTTGCCGATTTCTTGGCAGACTTCCCCCTCAGTGATGAGGACGAAGTAGAAGACATCCCCGGAATGGAAGAAGACCGAGACGACCCACCCGACTTACTCGAGACATGCGGCCCGACACGATGGGAGGTTTTCGTCGATGGGTCATCCAATAAGGACGGGTCGGGTTTAGGGTCGGTCTTCACGACACCAAAGGGCAAGAAAATGGTCCACTCCTTCGGGCTTGAGTTTAAGGCAACCAACAATGTCACAGAATCGACGTGTAATACATGCCTCACGTCCGATAGTGGAGATGGGCATCCAGGAGGTACGACTCACGAGCGACTCTCGCCTAGTTGTCCGATTGTGATCAACGGCAAGACGCCATACATGACCCCTTGTTACGTAAATACGGGAACTCGCCCGATTCTACATCGGGCAAATACCGAGCATTAAATTCCGACACATGCAGAAAAGACAATCGGCATTCGGATGCCCCGGCTTACGTTGCTTCCATGTTGACAGACTCAAGCATTGAAGGCATCGAGTTATGAGGGTCTTAATGCCATCGGCACCCGAGATCGAGAACGTCGACGCACATATCGCAAATGTCACTACCGACCCGAAGATCAGCCGACGATTGGAGGAAGCCGATTCATGAATATCTCGAAACAGGAAAATTGCCTAAAGGGCGACCTGAGGTCAACAAGATCAAAAGCAAAGCAGCCGCGTACGAAGTTCGAGACGGAATTCTCTACAGGAAGACGACGGATAATGGAAAAGAGAGGGATGAAATCTGCTAAGGGAACAAATGATCAAAAGAATGAAGAGGATGGAGAAACGAAGTTGCAGAGAGGATAGAGAGTGAATGGAATTACAGAAAGGAAATATGGAGGAAACGAGGTTTAGACGTCGAACTTATAAACCCCTCCCATGGTAACCTAAGCAGAGGAGGTGAACCGGTTGAGAATCAAGCGAGTGGGGAAAGACATGCGTGAAAACCTGCATGACCGAGGACGTGGGAAGACGAGACGGTTATTCTTCCCACGTGTTGACTACGAGTGGAAGAAGGGGCATAAATGTAGGTGTAAATAATCCACAAGGACGGTGGAACGATCCTAAGCCATGGCGTACCCGCAGCAAGCGTGCACCTAAGGTACCGGATCGCCTCTCGAACCAGGGCGTAAGAAAAGAGGAGCCGAAAGTCGACGAAAAAGGGGGAAAAGGCGTGACGCGATGGACATCGGCACCTGGAGCCATAAATGCGCCGACAAAGTTGGTGAAGAGATAAGGAGGACTCGGTCGGGAAAGACTCGGCCAAGGATCCCAAGGGCGACATCGATCGCCTCCATCGAACGGGCGACATCGAGTGGCGGGATAGCGAGAGCAGACATCACTCGGCTTGACACACCGACCCGAACAAATAAGGACGGTCGGCCGAGACATCGACCGACCACCCGAGAGGAACATCAAGGAAGCTACGCCAAGGCCTAACACCGTAGACCGATGTATCATCACTTGTAGCTATAAATAGAGACCATGTGAGAGGAAGAACCCAAGCAAGAAGTGAGGAAAGAGAGCGTACTAGAGCATTGAGAGAGATAAATCCATCTTGTAACCTTGAACCGAGTAATAAGATCTTCTTTACACCCCCGTGGACGTAGGTAATCATGCCGAACCACGTATATCTTGTGTTCTATTACTTCCTCCGTTTGCTTTGTTTCTTTGTGTATGCATCTAGTTACCTTTGGATGTAGTGGTAGGATTTTCTACATCTACAATTGTGTTGTTATTTAGTTGTAACTGCATATATATTCTTGCTGTATATATCCTAGATATTGTTAGGTGTATCTTTTATTTGCCTTATCTAGTTGTGTGTAAAGTTGTATAAATCAGGCTATTGCCTATCAATGAATACACAGAGAATTATTCTCACATCTACATTAGAATCTCTATGCTCATGTTTATCATGGTATCAGAGCTAGGAAAGATCTGAGAACTAGTTTCCGCTGCAATACATCCCAGAGAAAACATAGTAATCATGTCAAAAGAAGATTCTCAACCTATCACCGTTCGTTTTGATGGAACCAATTACAACCACTGGTCATTCCTCATGAGGAGTTTTCTTAAAGGAAAGAGTATGTGGAAGTATGTCGATGGTACAGAAAAAGCCCCTACAGCAAGCAGTTCTAATGACAAAGGAAAAGAAGTACAAACAAAGGATCTAAAAGAAGAATGGGAGATTAACAATAACAGGATTTTCACTTGGATTGGAAATACGGTTATTCCTTCTATAAGTATGCAACTCACCAGTTTCGAGGTAGCCAAAGATGCATGGGATTTTCTTTCAAAAAGGTACACAAATAACTTTGCTCGTAGATATAAACTTGAACAAGATATTAGATCTATGAAGCAACCACATGATCGATCAAGTTTCGTTTTTCATTCCGAGATGTCTATAATCCTGGAATCAATTAGCACATATGGAACCAAAATGGACTGTAGATTTGGAACTGTGGCAGAAATATAGAGAGGAAACACATTTAGTTCAATTTCTAATGGCTTTACGTGATGAGTTTGAGTCTGTTAGAGAATCTATTCTTCATCGATCACCTCTTCCAATTGTGGAAGCTGCTTTGTCTGAACTTATTGCAGAAGAAACGAGAAAAAGAATCACGCTGGAGATATCAGGAGTGTTTACTGTGCCTACACGTTCAAGTTCAAATAACTTTTCAAGAAACTCAAGTGCTTCAGTGCAACGTGACATGTCTCAAGTGCAGTGTCACAATTGCAAGATTTGTTGGCACTTTGCAAGGAATTGCAATATTCCATCAGCAATTTCCTCATCTTCTCCAATAATACCTGACCCACCCGCAACACAGTGTGGGTACTGTAAGGAACTTGGTCATTCATCTAGATTTTGCACCTCACCAACTTCAAGAAACATGAGAAGAATCAATGCTAATGGAGGAAACAAGCCAAGTGCACCAACCAGATTCATGGCAGCCCCAGTCTCACCTGCATCATCAAACTCATCTGCGTTAGATGTACTTGGTGGTAGTTCTGCACCAAATCTTGCTGATATTCAGGAGATGATTAAACAAGCACTCTCAATTGGTAACAATCCTATAGCTGCATCTGCCTTCTCTATCTCCTTAGGTAGTTACTCAACAGAATGGTTTCTCGACTCAGGAGCATCAAACCAATATCTCATCGTATTTAATCAAAAGTTTTTGAAAGTCTTCATCCTGTCATCACCCCTAAGATTCATACTGCCGATGGATCAACAGTATTTCAGTTGGTCAACTGTGTGATCAAGGTTATAACACATATTGTTTTCCTTTTGGTTGTTCTATACAGGATCTTAAAACCGGGAAGCTAGTTGGGATAGGCCGTAGAGTTGGTCGGTTGTATCTCCTTCAATCTATTGTTCTCTCAGCAGAATCTAAAAGTCATGTCGTAGCTGCTACTCCAACTACACCTGTGTCAATATCTCCCTTCATGTCTTGGCATTCTAGGTTAGGTCATGTTTCCTTTTCTCGTCTTTCATATATGATCAGTAAGGGATTACTAGGAGATACTCAGTTAGATAAAGAACCAAATTGCATCTCTTGTAAACTGGCAAAAAAACCAGCTCTTTCTTTTAATCTTAGCACTTCTATTTCGACTGAACCTTTTGCTTTTATACATTCTGATGTCTGGGGTAAATCTATAATTATGTCAAAGGGAGGTGCTTTGTATTATGTCAGTTTTATTGATGATTATTCGCGTTATACATGGGTATATCTATTCAGCTCTAGAGCAGATTTTATTAAGTTATATGTTGATTTCTCAACCATGATAAAAACTCGCCTTTGGTAAAGTGATCAAAGTTTTTCGTCTTGATCGGGGTGGGGAATATATTTCCAATCCATTCAAAGAATTTCTTAAAACCCAAGGCACCATTCTTCAATGTCCTATACCTGAAACTCCGAACAAAATGGAGTTGCAGAACGTAAATACCGTCATATTATAGAGACATCTAGAACCCGTTAATTTCTGGTTGGTTCCTTCCAATTTTCGGGGGAGAATCATTGTCATCAGTAGTCTACACCATCAATAGAGTTCCAACAAATTGTCATAGGAGGAATATCACCTTATGAGCATCTCTATGGTAAGAAACCAAACTATTCTGAGCTTTGAGTCTTTGGTTCAACTTGTTTTGTACTCCTTCCAGAACGTGAACGTCATAAACTTGGTCAAAAGAATGTCTTGTGTGTCTTTCTTGGTTATGGTATTGAACAAAAAGGGTACTGTTGTTATGATCCAGTTAATAGAAAGCTTCATATCTCTCGTCATGTCACATTCTGGGAGAAAGTTCCATTTTGGTCACTTCCAAGCAGCAAATCATCATCTTTTGAGTCTTTCACTTATTCTGATCCATTTACTAGTGAATCCAATCCTAGCACTTTTCCTATATCTACTCCTGAAAGTCCATGTCCTCTAGTTGTTGATCCGCCAAATACTGATGACCAAGACCACTCTACGACTCAACCTGACAGTGCAACTCATGAACGAGATCCTGATTCTGAAGAAAATTCTTTGCCACCTCGCAATCGAAGACCACCAGCTAAGTATGCAGACTATCATTGTTCATTGTCTTCTATTTTGTCATTTTATGAACCAAAAACATACAGAGAAGCTGCAGCCATTCCAGAATGGAAAGTTTCAATGGATGATGAATTGGAAGCACATGCACAAGCAGGGACATGGGAAATGGTGGATCTTCCTCCTGGAAAATCAGTTGTTGGAAGGAGATGGGTCTATAAAGTGAAGACCAAGTCAGATGGTGAGTTTGAACGATGTAAATCATGAGTTGTTGCAAAAGGTTATACACAAGAGTATGGTGTTGACTATGAAGAAACATTTGCACCAGTGGCCAGAATGGTTACAATTCGTACATTACTTGCTGTTGTCTGAAAAGCATGTCAATGGGGGCTCCATCAAATGGACGTGAAAAATGCTTTTCTTCATGGTGAGTTACAAGAAGAGGTTTACATGCAACCTCCTCCTGGTTTGCCTCATGAACCTAATCAAGTATATAGGCTTCGACGGGCACTATATGGACTCAAACAAGCACCTCGTGCTTGGTTTGAGAAGTTTAGCAATGCGATTCTCCAAAGATGGATTTACACAAAGCTTCGTGATTGACTATGTTCGTCGGATCGTCGGAAAAAGGAATTGTCATTCTTCTCTTGTATGTTGACGACATGGTTATTATGGGCGGTGACCAACAAGGTATTACTCGAACTCAAATCATACTTCGGTGATTGTTTTAAGATGAAAGATCTTGGATACTTAAGTTACTTTCTTGGCATTGAAGTTGGCATGTCACCCACTGGTTATTTCATATCACAAGTCAAATATGCATCTGAGATTCTACAGCGTGCAGGGCTGTCTGACAATAAGGTAACTGACACACCTCTTGAATTGAATGTAAAATACAATCCTACAGATGGGAATCTCTTGTCAAATCCAACATTGTATCGTCAATTAGTAGGGAGTCTGAATTACTTGACCATTACGAGACCAGACATAAGTCATGAAGTTCACATTGTCAGTCAGTTTATGTCTGCTCCAAGGTCTACTCATTATGCAGCTGTTCTCAGAATTCTGATATATATCAAGGGGTCTCTTCATCAAGGTTTGTGTTTCTCATCCAAGTATTATCTCACTCTTCAAGCTTACTCAGATTCCGATTGGGCTGGGGACATTACAGACAGAAAATCTATTACATGCTACTGTGTGTTCTTGGGAGACTCGTTGATTTCCTGGAGAAGTAAGAAGCAAAGTGTGGTTTCTCGTTCAAGTGCTGAAGCAGAGTATAGAGGTACAATCTGAACTCATTTGGTTACAGTGGCTTCTTTGTGATATGGGGGTTCTAATTTCTGCTCTTACACCACTGTATTGTGATAACAAGGATGCTATTCAAATTACACACAATGATGTCTTCCATGAACGTACGAAACATATCGAGATAGATTGTCATTTTACTCGTCATCATTTTAAGAAAGGTACAATCACTCTTCCGCATGTCAAATCAGAATTTCAAGTGGCTAATCTTTTCACCAAGACTCACTCTGCAGCTCGTCTTCAATTCTTAATTTCCATACTCAAGATGTGTACTCCACCACCTTGAGTCTGAGGGGGGGTGTTAAGATATGTTCAAGATATTATATATCTTGACATGATTGTGTTGTTATTTAGTTGTAACTGCATATATATTCTTGTTGTATATATCCTAGATATTGTTAGGTGTATCTTTTATTTGCCTTATCTAGTTGTGTAAAGTTGTACAAATCAGGCTATTGCCTATCAATGAATACACAGAGAATTATTCTCACATCTACATTAGAATCTCTATGCTCATGTTTATCAGTTACATGGGAGTTGAACATCATCTGAAGAAAATTGCCACCAAAAATAACTCAGAGACGAACCCGAAATCGAAAGAAGAAGGAGGAGGAGGCGGAATCATTTTCGTTTCATTTCATTTCCGGAGGAACAAATTTGGGTATTTAATTTTCTTATTATGTTGAATAGCTGCACGAGTGTCGAATGTACGTGCACCTCAAAACCATCAGATCTGTGATTATAGAGATGGACGCAATATCTGACAGCTTACGGATGCATCCTCATTTTGTTGTTATGCATTCCTGCGACACGGTAGAACAACTTCTTGTTGGGTAGTTAATTGGGCCGGTAGGTGCATCATCCGATTCCAACCTCCTTTGGATTTGATCTCAAATCTCAAAAGCTTTATCACAACGGCTCTCTTTGATAGTCTTTTTACCTTCGGTAAAAATGAATTAGGATTATTTGTACAATATTCACTTGCCTCTCAGTCTGAACTTGATAGTCTTTTTACCTTCAGTATAAATGGAACTACTGTCAGCCTATGGCATGGATTCAGTACAAGTTTTTCTGCAACGCTATAAAAGCTTGAAAATGCTTCTTATCCCCATAGTTGTCCACCACAGCTATCCCCCATTACGTGTCACTTAATTATTGGATTACTTTCTTTAAACTAGTATAACACGCAAGCGCGATGCGCCTGTCATTTCATTCCAAATACACTCAAACTCTTCTTTCGGTATCAAAAATAAATAAAAACACAAATTTTTCATTCAATAATTTTTCAGTCAAATCTATTTACAGCAAAAAAAAATTCTAGTGAATGTAGTCAATAGGCACACGCAACGTACCTGCCAAGCGAACCTAATGCTATAACTATCTAAAACTTCTACAGAAAAGAAAGAGCTCAATTCCTTAGATTCTAGCTCTGGACGGACGGGGCTGGAAACTGCAGAAATGGCACACAATGTTTAGAGGTTAGATATACACATTTCAAGTTGGTCTTTGATTAGTACTAAATCAACTAATGTTTATGAATTTTTTTCTTCTTCTTCTCTCACTCACTTTAATCGGAAAACCCCAATAAAGAATATGGCAAAAAGAATTCCAAACACTAACTATATAGACCCATAACTACCGATTGTGGTGTTAGCTTCCGATTATTGTTTAAAACTACCGATTATTGTTTTGGCAACCGATTATAAAAGGGCATATTAGCCGAAATATCCACACATTAATCGGTAACTAATGAGTCTATATTTACTACCGACTATTGTTTAACTACCAATTGAGGTGTTGGCTACCGACTATAAAATGGCATTTTAGCCATTTCGAAAAATGAGAGATAAGGGGCAATTTAGATTTATGCTTGGATGAGCTTTTTTGTCTTTTTGTATCGCCTTAATTCTTTTTGGGGTCGCCCCTAAAAATGCCAGGCTAGTATTACCAACAAACAAACATTTGGCACCTTTAATTTATCTTCATTTGTTCTTATATGGGAGACAGTACAAATAGATGTTTTTTTTTATGACTGAAATACTACTAGAAAACCAGCCCATTTAAACAGGAATGTTGAACGTTAGAATGTTTTGAAGGGAAATGGCAATAGCGGAGCCTATAATGGCCTAATGGTTTCGAGTATAAGCGTAAAATTTTAAGCTTTCGGAATCCGAAAGCAGCCACTGAAAAGCTGAAACCTCCACTAGATGTGCATCTCATTTGAGACTTGCTTAATTCACAGTTACTAGATTTTGTGCTCGTGCTACGCACCGGGCAATTTTTTCTTTGAACCATATTTTGGATTAGGTGTGCGCGGAGCTTCTTCCTACCCCATGATGCACTTTTAATTTGGTGTGTGAGGAGCTTAGCCCGCATCAAGGCGATGCCATTTTGATTCGGTGTGCGCGGGCTTCGCCCGGCCCCATCTTGATGCATGGTACTATGCTCCCTCAATGGTTGATTGTAATGAAATTATGCATGAAATGGTGCTATGTTATTAGGAAATAGGGCTATTCTTAGCCTAGAATTATAGTTATATTTGGAATATCTTGAGACCCAAGTTGGGTCTTTGTATAAATATCTTGTGTGTTAATGAGAATAGCACAGACTTAACCAAAACTTAACATGGTATCAGAGCCTGGTTAAAACCCTAAACCTAAAAATTTTTGTTTCAAGTTCTACACGATGGGAGAAGATATAATAGAACCATCAGGAACCAAAGGAAAGAATGTAGAATATGATTTGCAGAAGAAGAATCTGGTGTACCATCTGGGATCAAGTGATGGTCCAGGTATTATTATTACTCCAATTGTTTTAAAAGGAACCAATTAAGATGAGTGGGCTAGAGCCATTAGAAGATCGTTGATAGCCAAGAGAAAGTTTGGCTTTGTTGATGGCACCATTAAAGAACCTGCAGATCCTGATCAGTTGGAAGAATGGATTGCGGTCAATCAATGCTCGTTTCTGGATTAGCAACACACTAGAATCTTCAATCGATCGACGCTAGGAGATTACGATGATGCAAGTCTTCTCTGGACACACTTAAAGAAAAGATTTTGTGTTGTCGGTGGAACACGAATCATCAACCGAAAGCTTCTCTCGAGTGATTGCAAACAAGGAAAAACGAGAGTGTAGCTGTCTATTATGGGAGATTGAACAAAATATGGGATGAGCTGGTGACATATATGAAGATACCACAGTGCAAGTGTGGTATTTGCACCTGCAATATTGCGACTCAGGTGAGTACTTTGCGAGAAGAAGATTTTCTTCATTATTTTTTGATCGGTCTGGATATTGTGTACAGTTCAGTACGTGAACAGTTGTTGGCAAGAGAACCTCTACCATCTATCGATGCATCTTATCAAACTATTGTGAATTACGAACATTGCGAACAAGTGATGTAGTATTTTGAAAGAAGTACAAGACAATGTTATGGCATTTAAAGTTGAACACGATCGCGAGCAACCACCAATACATATGATCCCCGCCAAGTATTGTAAACACTTTGTAATAGACAAGGACACTCTGATGAGGGTTGTTATCAGCTAATTGGATACCCTAAATGGTGGGGAGATAGACCTCGGAGTGGCAGAGGTTATGGCAGAGGAGGCATGACAGGTGGTAGAGGCAGAGGTGGTTCTGGTTCCGCATACGACAGAGGTGGTAGAGGACATGGAAGCAACATTCCATTTCATAACCTGAATATACCAGCAGCTCAGCAATTAGGTGGTGTGACATATGCAAAGATGGAACGGTTTGGACCGGAGTGACGGCGGCTCAACTTCAACAAGTACTTGAGTTTTTGAGCTCAAACAAATCAAAAATTCAACTACAAGGTAAACAACATGAGAAGCTTCTGGATTATAGATACGGGAGCTATGAATCATGTCACATGTAATATAGATGACATGATAGAAGTAAAATATATTAAGGCATGCTCGGTAGGTTTGCCGGATGGAAAGTATGCGAACTCGAAAAAATTGGAACCGTGATTCTTCCGGTGGTTTGAAACTTGATAATGTGCTTTATGTACCTCAGATAACTTGCAACTTAATCTCGGTCATACAGATGATCGATGAGATAGCTTGTGTTGTGCAATGTACTAACAATTTATGTCTTATACAGGACCGGTTGACGAGGAAGGTGATTGGAGTGGGTGAGAGACAAGGTGGACTATATATTTTTCGTGGTGTGCCTCCTGTTAAAGTACTTGCTGTTAGTAAGAACTCATATGAGCTATGGCATCAAAGAATGGGACATCCATCGGAGAAAGTTTTACAAAAGCTACCAGTTGTGAGTAGGTTATTTCGAAAGAATAATGATGCTTGTGATATTTGCCCACGAGCAAAACACCGTAGAAGTAGTTTTCCTGTTAGTTTAAGTAAAGCCAGTTGTATATTTGAGTTAGTTCATCTGGATTTATGGGGTCCTTACAAGACACCTTCTTCTTGTGGAGCTCATTATTTTTCGACAATAGTAGATGATTTTTCAAGAGGTGTGTGGATTTATTTAATCAAAAGTAAACCGAAGTTGAATTGGTATTTCTTAATTTCATTGCTCTTGTGTGAAACGTCGTTTGGTAAAGAAATCAAAATTGTTAGAAGTGATAATGGAGCAATTTAATACATTGCGTGGATATTTTAAGACTAGTGGGATAGTCTTTGAGACATCATGTGTTGGTACGCCCCAACAAAATGGGAGGGTTGAGAGAAAACACCAACATATAATGAATGTGGCAAGAGCCTTGAGATTTCAAGCAAATTTACCAATACGTTTTTGGGGAGAGTGTGCATTAATGCAAAGCATACTTGATTAATCGTACACCAACACCTATTCTTAACAACAAAACTCCATATGAAATTATGTTTGGGAAGTTGCCTCCATATGATCATTTGAAAGTGTTTGGGTGTTTGTGTTATGTGCATAATCAAAGTAGTAAAGGGGATAAGTTTGCAAGCGAGAGGAAGGAGATGTGTATTTCTTGGTTATCCTTTTGGTAAAAAGGCATGGCAAGTTTATGATTTAGACACAAAACAATTTTTAGTGTCAAGGGATGTGGAGTTTTATGAACATCGGTTTCCTTATATGACAAGTATTGGTAATAGCACCGAGATTGTTCCATCAAATAATGATGTTTGTTGGAGTGATGATGAAGATAGAGAAGAAGAACAGGTTGTCTAGAGATGTTATGGAAACTCATCAAGACGAGTGCGGCAACAAAGCAGCGATGAATCATTGTCCGAGACCGATTGTGAAACTCAAGAACTGCAAGGAAAGGATCAAGAACAACCTGAGGAGAATGGTGCTAATAGCAATGACACAACAGCTGAAGGTGTGGTACAGAATAATAGTAGTGAGATGGGTAAAGGAAAACGTCATAAAATTCCTTCTAGCAGACTTAAGGGTTTCGTGAAGCACACAGTACGAGAAAATAGTCCACCTTCCACTCATCCTACACAATCATCAGCCTCAGGTACACCTTATCCTTTGACATATTATGTTAGTTGTGATCGTTTTTCTGCAGTTCATAGAAAATATCTTGCAGCTATCACTGCTGGAAATGAGCCTAAGAGCTTCAAAAAAGCTATGAAGCATCCAGGATGGCAAAAAGCCATGGCAGAAGAAATAAGAGCTCTGGAGGAACAAGGAACATGGGAATTAGAAGAATTACCACTGGTAAGAAGGCTTTGGGAAGCAAATGGATTTACACGAAAAACGTGATAAAAATGGAAATTTGGTACGTCTGAAAGAAAGACTAGTAATATTTGGGAATCATCAAGTTGAAGGATTGGATTACAATGAGACATTTGCACCAGTGGCAAAGATGACAACAGTTCGTACTTTTCTAGCTGTTGCAGCAATTAAAAATTGGGAAGTGCATCAGATGGATGTGCATAATGCCTTTCTTCATGGAGATTTGGAGGAAGAAGTGTATATGAAGATACCAACGGATTTGCCAAGGAAATCCTAATATAGTGTGTAGAATGAAGAAATCATTATATGGCCTAAAACAGGCTCCTAGGTGTTGGTTTGCAAAATTATCGCTGACTTTGAAGAATTATGGCTTTAAACAGTCATACTCAGATTATTCTCTCTTTACCATGACAAGGGAAGATGCAGCTTAATGTTTTGGTGTATGTTGATGATTTGATTGTAGCGAGAAATGATCTGGTTGCACTTCATAATTTTAAAACATACTTGGGACAATGCTTCAAGATGAAAGATTTGGGGAAGTTGAAATATTTTCTAGGATTGGAGGTGGCTCGTAGTAAACAGGGTTTCTACATATGTCAGAGGAAGTATACATTGGATATTATCATGGAAACTGGGTTATTGGGAGCAAAACCTGCAGAGTTTCCAATGGAGACAAATCATCGTCTGGCTTTGGCAAAAGGTAAAATACTAGATGATGTGGAACAATATAGAAGATTGGTTGGTCGTTTGATTTATTTGTCAGTCACTAGACCAGATCTTGCTTACTCAGTGCATATCTTGTCACAATTTATGCAACAACCAAGAATAGAGCATTGGGAAGCAGCTCTTCGTGTGGTTAGATATTTGAAGAAGAATCCTAGACAAGGAATTCTGTTGCGCTTTGATAGTAGTCTCAGTTTAAAAGGATGGTGTGACTCAGATTTGGCAAGTTGTCCATTAACTAGACGTTCATTGACAGGATGGTTTGTTCTTCTCGGGTTTTCACCTGTGTCTTGGAAGACTAAGAAGCAACATACGGTTTCTCGGTCCTCGGCTGAGGCAGAATACAGATCTATGGCGCGATTACATGTGAATTAAAGTGGTTGAAACAATTACTTGGTGATTTAGGAGTTCATCATACACATGGGATGAATCTCTTTTGTGATAGTCATCAAGATTATATATTGCTCGGAATCCAAAGTATTTCATGAACGAACAAAACATATAGAAGTGGACTGTCATCTTGTCGGAGATGCTATAATAAGGAAGATTATATCACCATCTTACACTCCTACAACAAGTGCAATTGGCGAGATATCTTTACAAAATCCTTGGGGAAAGCTCAGTTTCAGTTTCTTTTGTCCAAGATGGGCATTTGTGACCTCCATGCTCCATCTTGAGGGAGGGTATTAGGAAATAGGGCTATTCTTAGCCTAGAATTATAGTTATATTTGGAATATCTTGAGACCCAAGTTGGGTCTTTGTATAAATATCTTGTGTGTTAATGAGAATAGCACAGACTTAACCAAAACTTAACAGTCAACAAACCATTGAGCTCCTTCAGCTTTATGCTCTTACCTGCTTAATAAGATTAGAAAAATATTAGTCAATACCATGCATGTCATTCCCTTTAGATCCATCAATCTTGTTCTTCCATGGTTCTTATATAAACCGTGTGATTTATATAAGCAATTAAACACCGTATTTGCGGGTTCATCTGCAGGGATTTTAACCTATTTAGTCTGGCATACACCGTATTTGCGGGTTCTCCTCAAGAAATCAACATTTTGTTTATACATATAACGAGCATGAAGTTGACCCAATGGCTTGTAAAATCACAAATAACGAGCATGAAGTTGGAGATATGATACTAAAACATTATAATTTAAATGTGCCCAACTAAAAAATGTGGGAAAGAAACTCAGGACAATCCGCATTGAGACGATATCAACCGTTAATGACACTTATTAGGTATCTGAGTATCCGTGTACTAATTAAAACAAGGATAATATACTCCTGAGCCTCTGTAGATGAACACGTATGCCGAACATCTATTCAAATGTTCCTTGCCGAAATCAACCTTGGCAACTCCTTCCACTCCTTCTGGTATGAAGGTTTCCAGAGAAAGGAAGTTCTCCTCATGACAGTGCAGCTGATAATCCATATTGGAGCTATAATTATCATCACCATCTCCGGAATTATAAATGTGCCGCGGTTCTTTCCTCTTAGATCCAAATACCAAAACCTCTCTACGACGTAAAGGTATTACAAGGTGAAGTTTCTCAGAACGCAAGTTGTAAACTTGAAGATCTTCTCCGTTGAACCAGTAAAGTAACACCTGATCTGAGAAACTGAATATGCGAGTAGGAGGTTCAGTAGTATTGCCTAAGCAAAAACAGCAGGGATCCGCTGCCAGCATCCTTAACCATATTGGATTAAAATTTACACGAACATCAAAACTCTCCTCCTTGACCCACGCTTGCTTGACTTTATCCTTCAATACGTACAAATGAATTTTACAACAACAGCAGCAACTACTACTACCCTGATGATCATCACGGCAGCGATGAGGATAATCACTTCCACTCGCTGATATTTTTTCCATACGCGCAATACAAGGAAATCCTTTGAACTCCAAAAGATGAGGGTAATCAACCAGTAACTGCTTCTGCTGCTCGTCAGTTGTACTTTTCGCCGGTAGTTGAATGAACTGAAACTCCTCATCACGGAGACTGAATGACAGTAGCATCTCCATCTCGCTAGATCCTGTTCCTCCCAAAGTTGTTATTATCTTCCAAACTAAACATGGGCTGCCGCCTTTGCTACTGGTGGTACAGAAGATGGCTGATTTGTCACTACCAGTGGGAGCTCTTATCTTTAATATAGGACGACCCCCGAGACCTGGAATGGGCAGGCTTGCAGCGGGGACATTTCTCCATGATTTAGAACCTAATGTGAATACCACGAAGTTAAGCTCCTGTTGAGCAGTACGAAAGATACTTACCAACTTGTACTCGTTTGCCGAGGGATCAAACCCAAATCCGTGACAGATGATGCCGGTTCCGGATATGTCTTTCCCAATTTTGGCTGGATGAAAGATACAGAAAAAGTCTGACCTGTTAGGGTCCATAATCATGTAAGTAGTTGAGTATTTACCCATTGAAGCCACACATGGTAGACCATGACAGTAACCGACCATTTCAGATATACCACCGGCAACAGCACCACCTCGAAACTTGTCAAACTTTAGAACATATTCAGTATCGTACACTTGAGTAGTAAATTTGAAGAAGTGACACTCATACTTAGGCTGACCCGTGTCTGTAACAACCCCATCAGCGACCCTAACATTTAAAAGACTAAGGACAACTTGGGGCTGTTTCTGAGATTGAAGGAAATGAGAATAAGTTAAGCGTTTATGATCATTATGAATGGAGTTATACCAGAGTTTGGATACCAGAACAGACTTTAGGAGTGTCGGGACTGGAAGCTTTGTTCCACAATTAAGTCATGAGGAAGGTACTTCTTTCTTCTATATGCTCTTTTCTTCTTGATGACCTCCATCACTGTTGACCTATCTGTTGTATCGCCACCAAAATCTTTGCTTTTCTTTGTCCCCATCACTGTTGAAGTATTTGTATCACCACAGATTTTTCTTTTATAACGTCTTTTCTTCGTCTCCGTCACTGTTGGAGTATTTGTACCACCACTGACTTTATTTTCTTCACCGCTGTTGGCGAATTTGTTGTGTCACCACAATCTTTCCTTTTATATGCTCTTTTCTTCGCCTCCACCACAGTCGTTGAAATTGTGGTTATATCATCACTTAAATAATTATGTTGATCGACATAACTTACAATAAATAAATAATTATTGACGGAGCTAGCTGCTAGTTGCTTCCTACAAGGGTTATTCTTTTCTTATTTGATCACCGGATGATTGGGCCGACCGACCGGAGGGTCCGGGAGTCCCTTTTATGGCCACACAAATTCTCAATCTTTTTAGATTTCGGTGGTAGTTTTTGGGACCTGAAAAGACTCAAGTACCCTTATACTTAAAAAGCATTTCCTGGGTGACCTCATCTCCATCACATTTCTTCCCCACCACCCACTGTTGACTGTTCTATTTCTTTGACTTCACCCACCACGACCGTTTCCATCACGAGACCAGTACACCCAGCAACACCTCAACAACCACTTGCAACTCTATCATCACCTCCGCCACATCTACCACCAGCACCACTACTACGAGATACATAAATTAAAGATAGAACACAATATCCATACATTAAAGAACACAATTATCATCAGGTCTATCTAAAAATGTCGGAGAACCTCATTTGACTTGCGGTAGGTTGTATGGATATTGTGTTCTAAACCATATCATAATATGGAGCTTAATCATAATAAATCATATCGAAATGCAAAATTGATCAAAAAAATAAAAATAAATAAATAATGGGGAGAACAAAACAAAAAGAATACCCTAAATCAAAAACAATAAATTGAAATTGGTTAATGTAGTGGGAGAATTACCTGCTGGGAGTTGGGGAGACAGCTTAAGAAATTTAATCTCCACCAGCAATACAAGGAGACAGCAGCAGCGACTACTGCTACCCAGATGATCATAACGGAAACGATGAGGATAATCACTTCCATTCCCTGAAACTTTTTCAATACGTGCAATACAAGGAGATCCCATGAACTGCAGAAGATGAGGATAATCATTAAGTAAGTGCTTCTGCTGCTTGTCAATTGTACGTTTTGGTGGTAGTTGAATGAACTGAAACTTCTCATCATGTAGTGTTGGAAAACGATTACTAAAAGATAATTTTTAAGGTTTTAATAAAATTACAATTTATTGTTTTCTTTTGTGAATGAAAAAAACTTATTAGTCCCACATTGTGGAGTTTCCACATTTTAGTTGTTTTAAGAGACTATATAAGCATTTTAGTCCCACATCGGGGAGTTTTTCTTCATAAGTTGTATTTGTCAATTATATAAACAAATTCACTACTTTTGTAAAATCTATGGGAAAGGGGTTGCTCTATATTTTAGAGGGATCCCTAAGGGAAAATATTTTATGGCGTTTCTTAAGAGTTCGCGATTTTCCTTAACGGTTTTTTCGGAGTTGTCAAGCTCAAGTTGAGCATCTACTACATATGCTAGTAGTAGGTGTAGCGAGGGTGTTTTATCCTGGAGATATCCGTCTGTGAGGGCTATAGCATCACTCTTGAGTGTAGCCGGGCGCTAATGTCTTAAGGGCAACGTGTTGAACACGTGACTCACTCTGTTTTTCCAAAGTTTTGCCTTGTTACTGTTGCGGAGATTTGGGGAGCTCGACCGTTTCGTCAAATCAATCACTTCCATTATAAAGGAGCTAAGTATCAATAACTTTTTCTTATTTGATTTTTCCTTGTTTTTGATTATTGCACTCAACAATCTTAAGACATTAGAATTTGTAATAATCAAGCTAGAAAACGAATTTTTGGTCAGCTGTAGAGTTTCGAATTTATCTCTCAACCTAGAAGGAATTTCGGTGAACACAAAACGTAGTGGACATCCTGATAGTTACCCACGTAAAATTTCAGAATTTTTGGAGTTGTAAAAGTATTTTTTTGATATTTTACAAAACAGAGAAACGTTTCTGAAAAATTCTGACGGGCAGAAATGTTTTGTTAACTAAAGTAGTTTTTATAAGTGATTGGGAATTTATCATCTCCGTAGTCAGAGTATAAACGAAGATTGTGACATGAAACTGGAAAGGGACATGGATAACAGGCGCATGTGGATGAACACAATTTTTCCAAAGCTGACAAAGGTTGGAACATCAAACGCAACTCTAAGCGTAGTCTTCTTAAGAAAGGTATGTTTCATAAACCTGAATCTAGCATTACTTTAATTAAGGGTGATTTTTATATGTGTAATATTCTAGCCATACGACAGTAAATTGTAGGCAACATAAAAACCTTAATTAGTAGATAGTTAATGCTAATTTAGTTGAAACAAACTAGTACGAGTTCAGTGGCATGATGTCGGAAGTTATTTTAATAACTAATGTGAGAGACCGATGGGTGGACTTTGGAGCCACCAAGCATGTTTGTTGAAACAGAGACCTATTCACCTCCTATCATAGGATAGGAGATGTCGAGAAACTCTATATGAGTAACTCACCTGCGACAGAGGTTGCATAAAGGGAAAGGTCGAGCGTAAGCTCATATACGTAATATTCTCACATGAATGAAGTTTTCATGTTCCAGGCATATGCAAGAATCTTGTATCTTGTTCTGTTGTAGATGGTAAAAGACTTAAGATATTAATTGAATATGGAAAACTTGTCGTACCTAAGGGCATGTGATTTTGAAGGAAAAGTTATAAGACTTAAGGTCAATATAAGCTTAACGAAAAAATTGATGAAGTAGTTGATTCTTATGTTTTCTTTTGTGTGATTGAATGTTTTGCATGGTAGACATGGAACCGTAAACTTATATAAGTCAATGCATAAACTGGGAAGCGTAGGCTGCTTACCCAAATTTAGTTTGGATATTGAACACAAAAGTTAAATATTCGTAGAATCAAAATATGCTATAAACCTTTTAGCAAAATTGCTCAGAGTAATTCTAAACCCATAGAATTAATTCAGTTAGACCTAGTTGACATGAAATCAACCCAAACTAAGGTGGTAAGAGGTGTTTTTATAACTTTCATAGATGATTGTACGAGGTACTATCTTGTATACTTACTTAGGGGTAAGGATGATGCCTTAGAAGCCTTAAGAGTATAAACTTGAAATTGAAAGCAAAGTATATGTTACCACTAAAAGGTTTAGGTCTGAACATGATGGCAAGTATGAAATTCATATAGGAGAACTTTACTTGTTAAATGGCATTATTGATGAGATCACACCTCCTTATTCACCGTAGTCTAATGGTATAGTTGATCGTAAGAATAAAACCATTAAGGAGATGATTTATGCCATGTTGATTAAAGGATTAACCGCCAACTTTTAGGGGGAGTTCGTCCTCTGATTTTGTTATATCCTGAATAGAGTAACCTTTAAAGGATTAGATAAAACTCCATATGTTTATGAAAGATAGACAACCTTTTTATGCATACGCCAAAGTGTGGGGGTGTTTAGATAAGATATCCTGAGTACCCTACTGCATATAGTTTTTGGTTGTGAGTTCTGCTTTTTCTGACTTTGTTGTGAATACTATTATGGAATATAGGGATGCTGAATTCTTTGAACATGTTTATTCTTAATCATGTACCTCATTAGAGATGTGATGTTGATCCCCTAGATTTATTTTCAAATAGTCAGAACTTATCTTTAAGGAAGATGAATTAGAGTTGATCCTAGGAGAAGTAAAAGATTAGAACTGAGACTTCTTATGGACCTCACTTCTTAATAAACCTAGCTTAAATGAGCTCCAGACTCGTAAAGAAGCCATAACATCTATTGAAACCCCATTCTGGTAAGAAGCTTCATTTAGTGAAATGGACTCAGTCCGTCGGAACCAGACTTGGGAGCTTGCTAGTTTACCTCTAGGGAGTAAGACCATGGGATGTAAATGAGTCGAACGTTAGATATATGGAACTGTGGAAAAATATTAGGCTAAGTTGGTAGCTAAAGGCTATAAACTAAAAGAAGGTGTAAATTTCCTTGATTCTTATTCACTTGTGACGAGAATTACTTCTGTTGATATGCTAATTGATATTGCTGCCATAAAAAACTTGGAGATACATCAGATGGATGTTAAAACAACTTTCCTAAAACCGTGAATTAGATAAAGAAATTTACATAGACCAACCTGAGGATTTTGTAGTGAAAGGTTATGAAGACAATGTTTGTAAGTTGAATAAATCTTTGTATGGTTTTCAAATAAGCACGTAAACAGTGACATGGAAAATTTGATCATGAGATAATGTGTAGTGGATTTAAGTTAATGAATCTGACAAGTATATTTATAAGTAACTTGTTAAGGACTACTTTGACCATAGTGTGAATAGTGGTTGGGAACATCGGCCTTTTCAAGGTTATGGCTCATACCATGATGTGCCCAATTACTATCCATACACGCGGGGGTCATACGAGCAAAATTATTATGTTTCCTTTAGAAGAGTCTCTCAGGAAATTAGAGGAGACGACACGTAGGTTAGCTAAGATGAATAACTTAGTTTATGACGAAAGGAAACTTTCTATAGAGGAATCCCTCAAGATGATGGCTGAGACGAACGAAAGAATTGCTCGAAATAATCTTAATTTCCAATACAGTGTTTCCAATAATACCCATGAAAATGAGGATATTTATTTGCATAATCAAGATGACGAGGTTAGAAATGGTAACACTACTTGTTTAGATGAGGTTCAACCATTTTCATATTATGATTATGATGAGGATAGTGTTGATGAAGAATATAAAATATGTAGACATAGTGATCAGGAATTTGTTACTCCGATTGAACTTTATAATGATAGTACTATTTCTGGTTCAAATCCCAATAATTTTAATGATTATTCACCTATTCGAAAGGACGAGGATTTGACTAGAGATGCCACCGTTTTAGACGATGTAGTTCATGATCCTTTAGCCTGCAATATATTGGATAATCCATTATTTGATGTTCCTATAAGTGAATCATAGGAAGTAACTATGATTAACACCTTAGTTAACGGGCCTTTACTATAAACTTTCGCTGATAATCCTTTATATGATTGTGATGATGGTTTAGAGGAAATAGTTTACCCTGAGAATACTGTTTTAGAGTCTAGTGATTTAGAAACACTAATATTAGAAGACGATAAACTCGTAGAGATGAGTAGGGATGCATTACATGATAATAACTTAGAAGAATCAATTGACCATTTTCAGGATTCTGATATTCTAGAAATTAGGGAAATTGTGACTAGTCTATCTAGAGACACTGAAAACTCTAAGTTTGGGGGGTGATTATCACTCTCCTAGTGCCTTACCTTTAACTCTCAGAAAGTCCCCTCACTTAGGACTAGACATCCGTGCCTCAACCATTTTACAAGATTATCTTCATACACATTTTCCTGAACCTAGTTATGTCCATAAAGAAATTCAGTTGTTAGAAACCCATCCTCTGGTTGATGTGGTTAACCTAGGCTATGATACCACGATTGACTTTGTTTTCCCACCAAAAACCTTCCTTCCAATTGTGGGAACGTACAAATTTCAGATGTGTCAATTATTAAGTTTTGAGACTAAACCTAATTACTTTAGGATATTAGGGTCGACACATTTGCTTAAGAATGACCACCACTGTGGTCAACCGTGTGAGTCAAATATGATTGACTTAGAGGATCCCCAGTTATTCAGGTTATTTTTATGTGCTTCTAAGTTCTTAGTTGAGTATTTCCAGACTCTAGAACTTGATCCTCAGGATCCTTCCTTTGAGGAAATCCAGCCAATGAAAACTTTTTATCTAGACCCTTTTATAGAGCCTGAACCCGAACCACAACTAGATGTAGTTGTCTTAAACAAAAAAATAAATAAGGGTGTGTTGGATATCTTCCTGGTCTGTTGCAGTCGATCTCCTCTTCTTGTGGTTAGCGCTTTTTGATCCAGATGACCCGCAGTTATTCCGACTATTGTTATATGATTCTTCGAGGTGACTAATCCTTTCCAATGTCTGGCTGAAGACTTTAAACTTAGCACTTCTTGGGAGGTAACCTATGCTCTTGCAACACGGTAATATTTTTCCTTAAACTCTTTGCTTCAAATGGTAACAATTTCTCCTTGTTCATGTTTTTAATCTCATCTTTAGAACATTGAGGACAATGTCAGATTTAAGTTTGGGGGTATGGGAGAAACTTTTTAGTTGTATTTTTGAAACTTCTAGCATCACATGGTATCCGGTTAGCTAAGTTTACATACTGTTTCTCACCGAAAAGATAGAAATTGGAATGCTAGGGATAACAATCTATTGAGACATTAGAAAAAAATACATTGATATCCTTGAAATTCAGGAGAGAACTTGTTCCCTTTAGAGGGTAACCGTGATGGACCTAACCATCCATGATAGAAAGGCAAGTAGGTCAGGAAATGCCAGAAAGACAAAGCAACCACATAATGTGTAGTCTTAGTTACTGGATTACGACTGTCTCTCAGTACAAACTTATCATCATCAACAAGCAGAGCGACATCAAAATCTATGAATAAAGTTGAAGACGTTTAAGGTTTACAAGCAACAATAGAAAAGAATAATTCAAAAATCCAAGACTTAGTTACAAGAAGTTATAAGAGCAAATTATATAAGTTGTTGGAATTCATGATACCAAGACATCACGAGTTGCGAGGATCCAAGTTTTTTTTTTAGTCCTTCTCTCATGGTCATGTAGATTTTTGTCTTGTAATTTTTGTGTCAAAAAAAATAGAAAAAAAAATAGAAAAAAAAAATCATCATTACGTTCTTTTTGTTCTATAATTAGTTTTTTTGTTCAATAAGGCCATAGGGAAGTAGAATTTTTTATGTCAAGCAAGAAATCAAAGAGAAGAGTTAATTGTCAAGGTTCTATGAGGTTCGATAGTTTATCATCAACAGTTGAAGACCGAAGAAGACGTTGTTTCTACTGAGCACTATGAGAGAGTAGAAGAAAGATACATTTGGTTGCTTTGTTAGTCCGCTTTCAATTTGGCACAAGATCTTTCTAGCACTGGTTTAACTCATCACACGTAATTAGTCCAGCTGTGTAGCAGATGTCCCTCTCATCTTTTTCTCTCTCCTAGACGCATCTTACAATGTTTATCTAGTGTGTAGCGGATATCTCTTTATCTAGCAGTGTTGTTGGATGTGTCTCCCCTTTTCTTGATCGACTTTAGAGTGACACCATTAATTTTCTCCGGCATTCTAGTCACTTGGAGATAGGTTGAGAATATGTATGTCCTCATAGCTCTTTGGATACTTGTGACCAATTAGAAGTATAGGTTTTGTGGGTACACCTCTGGTAAACCCTCTGGAGACAACATTCCGCCACTAGGGCCACCTAGGGGTTCAAATGATTTTTATTTTCTAGAATAAATTTGCTCGAGGACTAGCAAATAATAAGTTTGGGGGTATTTGATAGACACATTTTTGTGTCTAAGTTGTCCTCAATTTCTGCATTGTTGGTACTCGATTTTGTACTTATTATGGTGTTTTATTTGTTTGTATGTATTTTAGGGCAATAAACATTTTTGGAAAAATCGGCTCGAAAAGTTGGTAAAGGCACCCTGGAGGACACGTGTTATTCGGACTTCTCGGTTTGGATAAGGGGCACCTCAGTCGGGCACCTGCTATTCGCACCCCCAGTTCGGTTAGGGGGACACCATCTTCATCGTTTTAAAAATCCACTTTTGGCGGGAAATAGTAGCAGCGGAAGAACATAACTTTGAATCGAGTTTTGGAGGTGTTTGAGAGAAACTTAATGGACGAGATTGATTGGGATACACCTGTTTTAAGTCAAAAAGGGTTGGTAATAGTTTTAAAATCATAAAAGGAGAAGATTCGTATTGATTTGCAACAAAATAAGGAAGTTTACGTGGTTTTATGGAAAACAGGGCTCGAGATATTTTGAGCTATTTTTGGGAGAATCTCGTGTGTACACAGCGTGTCTAACTACTTGAGTTGAGGAGAAACGAGTTGGAAGGATTTACGCATGTTTGGTGAGGATATTCGTGCGAGAAGAGAAAACAGGGAAATATTTCCCGTAATGAGCTTTGGAGATTATATCGAGTTATTACCAAGATTTCTTGGCCCTGGGGTGATTATAAATAATGGTGGGATGTCATAGAATACGGATAGAGAGTTAGGGGAACGAAATAGGGTGAGAAATCAGAGTTGCAGAGCTTGTCTCTGCTGCTGCCATTGAAGACGAAGAACAGACAGCCAAAGACCATCGTTCTTTAATAGTGTTAACGACTCACATCTAAGGGTCGTAGTTCGGAGACAGTCTTAAAGCAACAGTAACAACGACAGTTACTATTTATCATTCTCTGTAACAGTTCGGTTTGTAACAAAAATAATTGTTACAAACCCGATTTTTCATTATTTCTCCCTTATTCATCATTTGTAAACCATTTTTGAGCAATGAAATCAACTTTTGAGCGTGTTTCCAATATGCGGAGCTAGAACCCATCACTGGGACAACGGAGGAAGCAACTTTTCATGATTGTGGTAAATGAATTAATTCTTTATATGACTTTTTGCATAGATTTAATTGTTTTATGATTTCAATTAATTATCTGTTATTTTGTCTGATGTCGCATGCTTAGTTTAAATTACTTTTGATGCGTCATGCTTACGACTTACAGATAATGTTTTATGAAATCTATTTTTGGCAAGGAATTAGAGTCACAACTTCTTTTTTTTGAGGTATATTGTCTAGAGTTAATGACTGAACCACAAGAATATGAAAAGTAGTGAAATCCTGCGTCCTAGTGACTCTTCATCCTGTGACAATATTTGTATATATTTTTTTTTATTTTCTTTTATTAATTCTTAAAATCAATCTCATCAAGTCCGAGTGAACGACAACCCTTCTTACAACAACATCATTGAAAATAACCATCAGGGACATTGGCATGCTGTGAAATGGATTTGAGGTATCTTTATGGTACAGTTGATGTTGGCTTGGAGTTTGTGAAGGATAGAAGAAACAATCAGTTGTGTGTTGGGTATGTGGATTCTGACTATGTTGGTGATTTGGACAATAGACGTTCAACTACAGGGTATGTATTTACCATAGCAGGAGCACCAATTAGTTGGAGATCAATATTGCAGTCTACTGTGGCGCTTTCAACTACGGAGGCGGAGTATATGGCTGTGACAGAGGCATTTAAGGAGGCTATATGGTTACAAGGTTTGCTAGATGACTTAGAAGTTGTGCAAGACCAACTGCCTGTGCATTGTGATAGTCTAAGTGCAATTTATTTGGCTAAGATTCAAGTGCATCATGCTAGAACCAAACATATAGACGTACGGTTTCACTTTGTGAGAGAAATTCTTGAAGAAGAAGACATTCTACTTGTGAAGATCAATACCAAAGACAATCCAGCTGATATGTTGACTAAAGTAGTATCTGGGGATTGATCCACATCCTTCCGGTTTGGTGAAAGGCCCTTTTGGGGTAGAGGTTCTTAGGAACCTGGTGGAGGTCTTCTAGCAAGGCCATTTGAGAGAACTACGGTGGGGTTTGATTCCTATTGAGGATACGTAGGAAGCCAGTGATGTTTCAATCGACGTTGGAAGATGGAGGTGATTTTATCTATTGATCGTCTCATGCATGAATGTATGATCCGAGGCGGAGAATTGTTGGTAGGTCGGTCAAGGTCTAGATTAGGAAATCTAGTTGGTTAAGGAAACCAAGTACTTATGTCCTAAGTATAGCAGCTTAAGAGGTTTGTCTCTTAGAGCTAAGTTAGGAAACCCTATACTTGTAGGAAATTAATCCTTGTTAAGGAATGTGTCCAGTCCTATTGATGTGTATAAATTGTCATAGAGAGAACTAGAGAAAATACACCAGAACTAGTAAGAGTTCTCTTCTTCTCTACTTAGGTTTTGTATATTTCAACTTATATGGTGATATATAAAATTGCTTATTCCTTCCCGAGGATTCAACCTCGTTAAATACTTGTTCTTCTTGTGTGTGTGATTGTGTTCTTGGCGATATTGAGATACCTCGCAGTAGTGCAAACCTAATGCTTCCGCAGGATTTGGCGCAATAACATATACATATAAGTTATCTCATTATGTCATCAAAACGATGATGTAACAACCATTTTAATTGGTTCATCATCCCAAAAGAACTGGTAACAACCATTATTGAGGTACATTGGCACCCGCCTTTATATGGTTGGTTTAAGATAAATGCTAATGGTTGCTCATTAGGCAATCCCGGTCCCGCAAGTGGTGTTTAGAAACAACAATGGTTTGGTTTTGGGAAGTCTTGCTCAAGCTTTAGTTGTTGATAATTCAGTTTCGGCGGAGTTCTGGGGGTGCAATTCATGCTTTTCGTATAGCGCAAGCAAAAGGTATGAGAAAAATCTGGTTCGAGTGCGACTCTATGCACGTTATTATGGCGTTGTCCAACTCATCTTTGGTTCCTTGGAGGCTTTTAGTTCACTGGGAGAATTGTTTAAGATACTTATCTTCAATTTAATTAAGATTCTCGCATATTTATAGAGAAGGAAATTCGGTAGCGGATTTACTTGCTAAATGGGGTGCAACTTCAGGGTCTCACTGGTGGGATCAACCACATTCGTTTATTCGATCTGCCATGTAGAGTGATATATCTTCTCTTCCTACATACGGATTTAAATAGGATTGTAACATATCGTCTTCTTTTTTTGTTTTTCTTTGTTTCTCCTTTCTCTCTTTGAGGTCAGGCTTTGCCTCCCTCCTTTCTCTTTTCATTCATTTTTAATAAAATCTCCTTTCTCTTTTCATTTTCATTTTCAATAAAAAAAAATAAAATTGGTTCATCATCATAAACTGCAATGAACTTTAATACTTGGATTACGATGAATTTATCTTGAAAGCTAGTGTAATCGTTTCCTCAAAAGGGTGATGATTATAGGCTTGTGTACTATTAGTAAGTCTGGTATATTTATCACTACATCTAGCATATCATGTAGAGTAGTTCTATTTCAGTTGAGTGAATCTCGGATTTATTCCTTCCTTTGTTGTGTATTAATTTGGTAACGTTAAGGAACTCGGCCGTAATTGTTGGCAAATACGGTAAGTTGTTCCTATCCGAATGTATATTAATATTGCCTCTCAGCCCTCTTCAATTCAACAAGTCTTGTTTATGTCTTGTTTAGCTGAGCATTGAACCTTAGTGCTCCTGTGAAGTTCTTCTATTGAGTTTACCTTATATCTAGTATATATATTGAACTCTTTAGACTGGTAATGCTTGTAGAATATCACAGAACTTGACAATAGGGTTTCTCTAGGAAAATATTCAATTGCTTAATTACAATCTTTACATACACATAAGTACAATATGCTTTGGTATTTCCTTTTGATCAACATGAATTTGTTTATTTCATGGTGCCAGTCTGCGAAAGAAGATCAAGAAGATGGAAATCAGTCAGCATTCCAAGTACTTCGGTGAATTCTGAGGAAAGGTTAGTTGTTTTCTCCTTAAAGCGAGTTAGTAATCATTTTGTTTTATTGTGCAGTATGCCGTGAAGAGGAAGGCCGTCGGAATTTGGGGATGCAAAGACTGTGGCAAAGTGAAAGCTACACGTTGAAGTAAGACTCGCTCTCATGTTTCACTTTTCGTTTTATATCAACATAAAAAGCTAACCATCTGACTGTTGTTTTATCTGTTGTGTTTCTATATTACAGCACTGCTAGTGCAGTCACTGTGAGAAGTACCATCCGAAGGTTGAGGGAGCAGACAAAAAGTTAGAGTTCATCAGTCTTTTGTTGTTAAGCTTCTTTTTGTTCTTGAAGAAGAAGAGTAGCCCTGTTTATCTATCAATACAGTACAAGGTTTTTTATTTTCTTTTGATATTAGTAGCTTGACATGGTTATCCTACATTTCGCAATTATAATATGTTTATCTCGTTCTAGAAGAAAACGAAGTTACTCTTATGAGAGTTTGAATACTTGTGTCAGCTTTTTCAAATCTTGCTTTTCAGCCTATTAACTAGCAAGCAGTTCACAAATCCTTAAGAGTTGGGGAAAGTGAATAAGTGAAAGTATCCTTTTTCTTGAAACTGATGGATACTTATACTTTTCTTACTTTCTTCCCTTTTCATTCCTAAATGGTATGATCTGCGATATAACATGCACCATAACAACACTACTACCATTCATTTTATCAAAACATCTAATTCATTCCTCTATCGTTTTGAGTTAGAAAACATCCATCTTTTTGTTTAATAGGTTCTGGTTGATAACAAGTTCCCCAAGTAAGAAAAAAACAAAAGGATTACAATAAGATAACTACTCTAAAGTGAAGAAGAAGTTCGAGTTTTGTAACAAAAAAAGATAGAAAATACTTCTCAAGTACTCTATTTATTACTCTCAATCTTATTTACTTCTTAAACACGTCACCCAAACTTAATGGCTCAATGCCTAACAACTCCAGGCACTTCTTCATCATTGCTTCTGTTGCTGCGTAGAACATTAGGCGGCTTGTTGGAGCTTGCAATAAGAAAGAAAATGAAAAATATTTATTAAATGCATGAAAAGCTAGAAACAGTTATCCAAGACAAAAAAAAACACTGTTCAATAGGCTTCCCTTCCTAATATGACGCACTAATGCTCACAAAAACATTTAGACAATATTTCGTAGGGAATCAAATGCACAAATCTCAGAATTCATTAGCATAGAGCCAAGGAAGAACAAGCTAAGCAACTTATGTACAACATTTGCAATAGAAGCCAGCCACATAATGCTGTAAAAATCACATTTACCAATCCAATGCTCAAAACCGAAAATGAAAATAAATATACCATATATACAATTCTCCATTATAAGACAAAAGAAATTGCAAGGATGTCTCGATGCAAGCAAGACATAAAAAGCGCAATATGATTTTATATACACGGACTGCCCTTCAAAATCCAGCAAGAAAACACGACTCACATATGCATATTATCGATCATAAGAAAACACTACTCACTACTTATAGATCATCTAAAGTTTTCTTTTCTTAAACATGCTACTTTTAACATATTATAGACGATTTATGTGGTCCAAAACCCAATCATGTGGTCTCAGTGTAGCAGTTTGCTAACCTACTCCAATCCAAGGACTGAAAACAATGAATGGAAACAAAACTTGTTCGAATGTTCAACGTCAGCATCTAGATTCATACATTCAGGCTATGTTAGGATCATATTAATTTACCTGAGAGACATCCTTGAATTCATCAAACAACTGAACCAGCTTATATAGATAATCAGATAGAACTGCTGGACTCAGCTTCGTGTATGACTCCTCGACAGCCACTGTGAAGTACAAAGCCAATCCTGAGTCTAGAAGGGCCCTGTGCGAAATTGATCATAAGGCTTCTAGGGTCAACTTTTTTTTCCTGATAACCTTGAAGCAACGGTAGACAAAGATTAAATAAGGAATTCTTGGTTGATATTCACCGAAAAAAACAATAAAATTGCAAGAAAAACTCAAAAGATTTAGTGATTATTGCAATGAGGATTAAATCAATTTCCCCTTATAACGTATGACCCATATGTAGAATTTAAATCGTGAATTGTAACTCAATTTTTCATTTTCAAAATCAAAATATATTAAATCAATTTCTCTCACTGCGTGGATTCTTCATAATATTAAGAAAGTGTTGTAAGATTGATATTTTTTAATGTCGTTTTGAACTGGTGAAGTTCAAATGTCCCAGTATATTAAGATAGTGCAGTAGTTATGATACAAAAAATGCGTGGATTCTTTGTAATATTAAGAAAGTGTTGTAAGATTGATATTTGTTAATGTGTTTTTGTTGTTAATGTGTTTTTGAACTGATGAAGTTTCAAATGTTCTAGTAAATTAAGATAGTGTAGTATTTATGATACACAAGATATTGGTAAAAATTAGAAATTTAAAATTTTAGAAAATTGTTGATTTTATATAGATGGACTGTTGTATTGATCGGTCCTCAGGTTTCAAAGCAATCATTCTTCAAAGAACACTAAATAAACAAGGGCTCAAAGGAACTGAACCTAAGGCCCAAAGAAACGTTTACCAATGTTGTACTGATCGGTCCGACTCGCCGAGTCAGCTGAATCGTTCTGACTCGACGAGTCGGCTAATCTGACTCGGAAATCCAGAAGCAGTAATGTCAAAGAACTATCAATCATCATCAAATACTAGTTAGAGTTAGAGAGATTACGAATTTCGTCATTTGTTTGCAGAAGCTATCAAATGATGAATGCTTCAACCACGTCGGTCGATATTTATCTCCCGGTCCTTTTTTATCTGGCTTCTTAAGACCTAGCAAGCGCTTAAACTCCTGAAATCCGGCTTCTGTGAGGCTAAACCCTTTGTCTATTATGGCTTCCTTGTTTGTACGCAGATAATGTTGAAGACCTTTCAAGTTTCCCACTAATTTTTGTTCATTATCCGTAAGTTGAACTATTTGAACACCAGTTAAAGGACGGGCAAAACTTTTATCTTCTTATTTGAATACCATATTAGAAACCAATGTAATGTTATAAAAGGTAATGCGAAAATATAATAAAAAAATTATGTTAATAAATATGGTCGTTCAAGTTGACGAGATCCTTATATTTATATAAAAAGAATAAAGGATGTATACAACGAACCCACAGATAAATATCAAAATTGATACAATTTTGTAAATAAATAAAATATAGACAAAGAAGATGAACATGTAATTTCAATCAAATTTTACATAATGAAAGAGTTTGGAGTTTATAAATTAAAAGTTGTTTCTGTACATATATATGTTTTTTTATCTCATTTAGAAGTTCCTCTCGTGATAAAAATGTAAGTGAATGCATGACTAACCAACACCTAGGCTCTAATATTTATTAATCATTTTAAATAGTAACATTGCTCCTACATAGATGGCACGTTTGGGTCATCGTCCTTCTCCAATATATTTTCTATTAACAACGCAAGATGCAAAATGTAGAGACATCCATTCCCGTATCCCTCAACAAAAGGTATTCAAAAAACACTAACAAACACCATAATATTACAACAACATAGTCACCTGTATTCCCCAATCAACAACATGGTTTCTTCGGATCGCTTTAACGTTCAAGTAAGAAAGCATTCGTGAAATTGAATCACCAACAACTATTGATGTGAGGTGCGCAACCTACATTCTACTTCCATACACAGGGGGACGAGAACTCAATGACTACTATACTTTGTGGTAAATCCTGAGCCCAAATTTCGGTCCCATATCTCAGCATCATTTTTTAAGTAAGTAAATAAATGATTAATTATAATGATATGGAGTTTTAGAAAGCAATGTAGACTAACTATCACCATAAATTCGTTCGAAATGAAGTCGGGTAGAGCTTTAGGACAACATCAGATTATTTAATTAGAAGTTGACTTCAACAGACTTTACTTTTTAGTGCTAGGTTTCATTTTCCTGTTACTAGTATGGCTTGCTTCTTTCATTCCATCATTTCTATAAGATCAAGACCCTTAGCAATAAAACCTTATGTATCCAAGCTGGTTGTTTTTCCACTTTATGGAATTTCTACATGTTTATATTGAGTACAATAGGGTAGTGAATTAACAAAAGAAAAGGCATGCATGTAATTAACAAGATAAGTTTACTGAGGCGTTGATAAATCTCATTAAATTGTTTTCTACTGATCTTTTGGACCAGTGGCAATGCTTGTTTGTGTTTTCTATTCTTACCCTAGCCCCTTAAGTAGCATTTCAAAAGAGTAAAAAAAAATTGAAAAAAGTAAACACATGTTAACATATGACGAACAGATATCCTAAAGCATACATGATGTCCGCAATCAATCACATTATCCACTTGAATGCATTCGACACCAGCAAAGTTAAGCATTTTACTAATTGAGTCTCCAACTATGTATTGTTGATGCCAGCTGTTGACCCGTCATTTTATAATTTATCTGTGGATATGAGAATTGGAGCACCACTTTCTTAATTTTTGTCTTCAAATCATCAGGAGCCCATTCTTTGATTCCATTTTGGAGCATCTATCCAATAACCTCCGTATAAGAATAAGCTATATTTTTTGTCAGTCCCGTCTTAAGGAACTTACCTCCATATAAGAATAAATAACATTATAATATAAATAATATAAGTCTTGTCGAACATTACAATTTAAGATGAACAAATTCTTGTAACCATTTTGCACGATCCTTTCACTTCTAATTGGGTTTAATGCCTTTATTTGCACAACGCAATAAAATTTTATGTCGTGGTTGAGTTTTGTGTGGGTTGTGTTATTCAACAAGCTTCATATATCCCTGTTTGTAAAACTAAACAAATTTAACTAGTAATTCTACTATCCCAATACATTATGATGTTTCCGATGCGTATGTATGTATTTTTCCTAGGTACATATATAACAATTCATTTTTGATGTTTTCAAGGTAGATCTCTATATAAGAATATTTTTCTGTAATCCCAAGGATATTCTTATATAGTTTTTTTTTTTTTTTTTTTTTTTTTTTTTTATACTAAGATAAATTCAATTAATTGATGAAACGGAATAAAATTTGTTTATCCTCCTCAATATTATTATATATGAAGTTGGGAGGGTTGATAATCCAAGACTTTGACACTTTAAAGATTCTAGCATGCCTGGCTAATTGATCTGTCGGCTTATTTAGTTTTCTACTAACAAATTTAAAAGACCAAAAAGGAAATTCTTTTGCGACATCTCTAATATCTGATAGGATAGGAATTACGCAAATGTTTGCTTACATTTCCCTCAAAAATCGTAATTATCTTCTTTGCATCTATCTAGAAACATACATTTTGGATATTTAGTTCTCTGGACCACATTACTGCACACCATAGCGCCTCACATTCAGCATTCTCTGCATTTATGCATTTTTCTGCATATCTGCACTTTTTTTTTATAGAAAAAAACTGAGGCAAAACAGGCGCCTAGATAGGCAGCCCCCTCATGGGTACAGGTTGGATACTGTCTGAGCTAGAATCATGAGACGTACCCCTCAAAATATAGTTAGTGTTATTACAGTAATCCAGCTGAAGATTTATGTTTTTAGAATTCTGTAGAGCAAGCAAAATGGTTTGAAGATTTCTTCCCCTCCAGGTAGAGTCAGAGAAGTGATTGGACTGTCTAGTTATTCTAGCAAGGTTTATAGCAGCAAAGTTTTGTTGAGCATTAACTGCACTGAGCTTACCTAAGATGAAATCAATTGGAGCATTGTTGTTTTTGTTGCCTCCTTGTATTACACTAGCTCCTCCTTTGAACCTGTTTTGAACTTCCAGTTGGTAACTTGATTTGATAGCTTGTAGTATTTCTTCCTCTTAAGCAGAAAAGTTAACATTCATTCGCCTCATAGTCTTTCCCCAAGTTAGGGAAAGTTGATCTCCTCTTCTTGATCTATCTGCTCTGCTGAGTCTAGGGGTATGATCTTTGAAGTTTCTTGTTCCAATGCATTGACCTGTGAAGGACATGGCAACAAAGGAGTAATTAGTATAGGTCTAAGCATCACTAGTAGCATGGCATGGGTCTACAGATTCAATATGCATGCTAATAGTGATTCCAAATTTGTCAGGGGTATGCCTGTTATTCTCTGGAGTAGAATTATAGCTATCAGACTGGTAAAATAAGTTGTTCAAGATATGCCCTTATTTATGATGGACTATAGAGTAACTGCAGAGGTGCTGAGTTATGCTTCTAGCTGTAACATTAGCATCTGGAGGGATTTTCCTAAACACCCAGTCACATCTGGATTTCCAGATGAACCAACAGATAGTAGCATAAGTTTCTTTCCATCTGGCAGAGAGGTTGTTAGGCTGGAACCAGCTATTGAACCAATGATGAAAAGAGGTGGAGGCCGAGAAGGTGTTATTATTCTCTCCCAGGAGATTTTTCCAGACTTCAGAGGCAGCTGGAAAGGATATAAGTGCATGAGTAATATCTTCAGCTCCGTTATTGCAGTAGGTGCATATAGGATTTATGTAGCTTAAGATGTTGGCAGTTTTTGCATTAGTTGGGAGAATTCCATGAGCACATTTCCAAATGAACAAGTGAATGGCTGGATTTGTGTCCAGAGCCCAAATTTGATTCCAAGGAGCAATCTGACTATCATTGGCATACTTGTCTTGGATTAATCTGTCATATAAGAATTTGACAGAAAACTTATTATTGAGAGTGAGAGGCCACTGGATTTCATCATGATCAAAAGGAAAAATGTGAGTTTGAAGTATTAGGTGTTGAATATCTGGTGTGAACAATTAATTTAGGATATTAATATCCCATTCTCCAGAGGTGGTGAGAAGTTTGTTAACAGTGTTGAGATTATCAGGGCAGTGGGTAGGTTTGGGGATTCTGGATGATTTGTCAGCTATCCAACTGTCTTCCCAGATGTGAATTTTCCTTCCATTGCCAATCTTCCAAATGTAGTTTTGCTGAATTAAGGTTATGCCTTCCAGGATTCCTTTCCATATCCAAGAGTCATTGTACTTTGGCTTGGTATCCATTCTTATAACTTCTGTATTGGGAAAATGAGACCCTTTCATGGTGCTGCTCCAGAGGGAATCTGGTTCCTTGATTAATCTCCAGGCAATTTTGGATAGCATAGCCAAGTTGAATATTTCCATATTCTTGAAGCCCAGTCCCCCCAGTTCCTTAGGTTTATTAACAGCATCCCATGCAAAATAGTAGATACCTTTGGATTTGTCCTGATCTTTGTTCTAGAAGAAGTCCTATTGGATAGCATTGATTTCATTGCAAGTGGTTTTTGGAATCTTAAAGCAATTCATCTGGTATATGCTAGAAGTAGAAGTAACAGATTGAATCATAGTCATCTTCCCAGCAGTGGAGAGGTTTGTCTTCCATCCAGCAAACTTGAATTTAAGATTATCAACACAAGGCTTAAAAGCTTGTATTTTACTCTTAGTTGTGAACAAAGGGGATCCCAGGTATTTGTCTGAAGTATTGATTCTTTGGACATTCATAGAAGTGCTTATGCTGTCGGCTAAGTCAGGGGCAGTGTTTCTGCTGAAGAATATACCAGACTTAGAGAAGTTTATCAATTGCCCTGAAGATTGCCGAAAGTCATGAAAGATCTGTTTGAGATTGATACAGTCTTGCAGGGTGGCTTTGCAGAAGATCATGCAGTCATCAGCAAATAGAAGGTGATTTATGGCTGGAACATCTTTGCATATCTTGATCCCTTGAATTTGTTGTTGGGATTCAGCATGAGTTAAGTATCTTGAAAGAGTTCATCATGAATTTGTTGTTGCATATCTGCACTTGGCATGTTCAAATCCACATGCACAATTTCTTAAGATTAGTCCTATGCCACAATAAACATAAATAGATTTATGTGATGCATCAATATTTATATAGAAGTCATGCTTAAGAGAGGGAATCCAGGCCATAGGGTATTCATGCACAGTGTTAGGGCTAATAAGAAATGGCCTTCTCAGATATTTCCCTGTGATAGAGTTCAAATTCTGTATCTTCCTTTTAACTTCCAATGGGTTGGGCTTGACATTCTCTAAGACACTGAAGCACCTCGCTTTCCATATCTCCCACATAACATTTGTCATTTTGACAGACCATTTTTCTTCTAAGGAAGTCTCTTCAAAAGTAAACCAGTTCTTTATCCAAAACTCAATTGAGGTACCAAAATACATAATGGATCTTCTAGCTCCAGTGATAGTCATCCAGATTGCTCTTTAGAACGAGCATTTAAGGAAAATGTGTTTTGTTGTCTCCAGATATATATTGCAGATTTTGTAGTTTTCATCTCCATAGTGCATAACCCTGGAAATCCTTTCATGGGAAGGAACAATGTCCTTTACACACTTCCAAAAAACTGGTTGATTCTAGGAAGAGTATTCATGGCCCAAAGCTTTTTCAGTAATCGACTTTCTCCTATTGCACCTCACTACTATAGTTTGTCTTGATCTGAAGTAGTTTCTTGTATGCTGTCTTGACGGAGAAGATTCCATTGGCTGTGAGAGTCCAGACAAGTGAGTCATCACCAGATAAGGGAATTCTCATGGCAAGAATTTTAGCAGCAACATCAGGCAAGAAAAATTTCATTAACAACTTCACTTTGAAGGCTATTATTGGGGCGTCACTTTCCATTAGAGGGGCTTCACTTGCATTCTTAGTTTCCAAAAAAGTGGTTATGGGATATCCTAACACCAAAGAAAAATGTCTAGATTACCCTTGAACTAAAATAAAAACTTAAAAACCTAATATTTTTTATTCTAATTCAAGAAAGAAACTGCTCCTCGCCATCTTTCTTCTCTTCCTCTCCTCGTAACTTCAATTTCAATTCAATTCAACTTGATTACGTTTTTCTTTGGTGTTACGCCCGGGTTTAGGTTTAATTTCTAAACGTAAAATATGATTATGAAGAACTTACGTGGGTTATGGTTGAATTCAACCGTAAAATAGGATTTGCATGTAGTCTTACGTCTAGGTTTTGTTTTAACCAAACCGTAGAATGTAGTCTTACGTCTAGGTTTAGTTTATTCAAACCGTAAAATGTAGTCTTACGTCTAGGTTAGTCTTAGTCTTACGGCTAGGTTAGTCTTACGTCTAGGTTAGTCTTAGTCTTACGGCTAGGTTAGTCTTACGTCTAGGTTAGTCTTAATCAAACCGTAAAATGTATATTTCTTTTGTCCTATTAGTAACCAAACCAGTTACGGTTGGGAACGAAGCTTCAACCCAACTGTAACAGGACCATTAAGTCGAAAAATCCAATTTTTTTTACGTACTTTAGCTAATTTTCTCTATCATACAAAGATTCACCCACCTCAAATTGGTAACTTGTTTCATTCATTTTGGTTGAGTGAATCAAAATCTAAGGTTTGAAAGAAATCTCCAAATTTTTCTTTTTTTTCTTCTCTCTAGTTTTTCTTCCCACAGAAACTTTGTCCCAAAATTCATCAAGTATATAACAAAATTCCTTAATTTAATTATTATCTAATTAAATGAAATTAAAATTAACTAAATAAGGGTTGTTTAGTCATTACAAAATTATTTGAGATAAGGGGTTTTTGAAATTACTTATGGGTGACTCGTTTTTGTCCTATTAGGTGACGCCCCTCTAATGGAATGTGACGCCCCAATAAAAGCCTTTCCAAATTTTGCTGTATGTGTTTATAGTGATAATAATTTATTTTTTTAGCTCTTTGCCGATTGATTAATTACATAGTATTTACTACTTCAAATCTTCAAATTTTCAATTGAAAAAGATAAAAGAAAATTGAGAAAGAGAAATTGATTAAAAAAGAAAAAAATAAGTGTTTAAGATGAAAAATACGATTAAAATCTGAACTGAAAAAATAAAACCACTATCATGTTTTACTTCCTGCTGAGATTGGATATACCCAGATTAATTGGGGTATACTTATTTTATTCCCATCCAAACTAGTGTGCTAAGGGTTTCTAAAAGAAATCAAAAGACCAAATTGCCCATACAAAAACATAGTGGTTTTTCCATATGCCCCTGTGAACGACGAGTCAAACAATTAAAGCAAATGTGTACCACTTGCACATCGTTGTTGTTGTTGGCAGATGGTAGGTACTCACTGCTCACCAACACTAGTAATAATATAATGGTTTTTTATTTTAATTATAAAACAAAGACATGCCATATGAGTGTAGGACATATAATGTCAACTAAATTATTTTAATTGGATCCTTCATTTGTTGTTATCATCTTTGTCAAGGAATTGTACTCCTGAAAGTTGGAACTACTAATTCCAATCTCCCTCATATGCAGCAGCAGCTCTCTCTCCATTTTAATTAAGAATTTACAAATTAGTATGTCTTGTGCAAAAACAGAATCCGGCTATGATGATCATAACCATCAATCTCACGAAGAAATAATCGAGATGAAATCATTATTAAAGATGCTTGTTGAATCTCAGAATAAACAAGCAGAATCTCTCGCTAAACTAGCAGACTCACAAGCAAATACTCAGCGACAGATCATACAAATTTTAAAGAGCACCAGTAGAGATGGTAATAAACAGAAACAAAAAGGTACGTGAAAAAAATAATTTATTGTTCTTTATCTCAAAAACTTATTCATAAGCTGCTCCAATTAGAATTGCGTATATATTAATATAGCTAACAGTAAATCAGAGAATTAAAATTTTGATTTTTCAAGGGTTAATTTTGAGGTTTTTAATCCTTTTATGAAGAGCTAGAGATGCCAGTTGAAAATACTGGCAGCGCCACCACTAATAAGCAGGAGACTGCACAACAAGGTAAAATAAAATTTATGATTTGTAATTTGTATCAAAAATCTATTCACATGTTGCTCCAAAAAAATTTGTATAACTAATTCTAACAACTATGTTTGTGGGTAAACGTTAATTTTTTTAATTTTTGGAGAGTGAAAGTTTTGACTCTTTTTTTTTCCGATGATTATGGGCCTAATTTTGGTACCGTCAACATATTGATACCTGAAGATACTGCCGGCAGTAGTGGCGCTCCTGGTGAACAAGAGATTGAAAAGGTACCTGATGATGACGATGATGATGAAGAACCTGGTAACTTCTACATATGTATGGCTCATTCATCAACTTTTAATTTCCGTACTTTGATATTTATTAATTGTTTTTATGCTTCTCTGCTTGATGCTGTGCGTTAAGAATTAGAGGGTGGTTCGGAGGCATATTATGTTCCTGGATTACACAACGAACTATACGAAGCACTAAAAGACAATGATTTGGAAAAGGCTACCGAGTATCTTAATAACAATCCTAAAGCGTATGAAGAAGGGATTGCATATGACAAATCCACAGTATTGCATATGGCAATTTGTTGGAGTAGAAAGAAAATCATAGAAGATATTGTGAATCGCATGCCACCAGATGTACTTGGATACAAAAGAAGCAGTAATCATTGCCACACAGCACTTCATCTTGCCACCTTCCGCGGATACACAAAAGTTGCTAAGATGATGGTAGATAAGAACTCCATCTTGCCTCAGATCCGCGATGAAGATAGATGGACACCACTCGAGTATGCTCTTTCAAATGTTTCATCTGGACAGAAAGAGATAGTTAAGTACCTTTACTCTGTAACAAGAGACGGTGAGCCTAGTCCGTTTTCCGGCCAAGATGGTGCTAGGTTATTATGCAACACAATTGATGCTAATTTCTATGGTGCGTATACGATACTATTTGTTTGTGAAGCATATATATAGTTTTTGGTATTAACTAAAGGCTTTTGTTTGTAGATTTGGCATTGTGTCTAGTCAAACGGTTTCCGAAACTGATTACAAAAAAATCAAAAGAGCACGAAATGTGTGGATTAGAGTTGTTGGTTCGAAAGCCATTTGCATTTCGAAGTGGAACAAAGCTAACATGGTGGCAGGAACGCATATATTCATGTAAGTCGATTATTAACCTAACTCTATGCGTTACAGGAAATCATTTGTGTTAATAAGATTTATCTAAATGTTGTAATGGTATGTTGGTACAGTAATTCAAGTGAACATGAATTCTGCATATGTCGAACCAGTCGAACCAAAAAAAGAAGAGAATCCTTCGGAAGGCACCAACGCAGAGGCGACCTCAACCAGCGGTGAAGGAATCATCATGCGTTACTTAACACAAGGTAATTTATCTTTCAATATTTGATGAATGAGCAAGGTAATTTATTCTTACACAGGGTAATTTATTCTTATTATATCAGTGCCTCTTCTCAAAAAACTTTACAACCAAAAGTTGATGAATGAGCAAGTGACAGCCCTTCTTAAGCAAATGCTAGTGGAACTCCAAGATGCAAATAGTATTCCTGAGATAATAAAGTTTTTTCAAAGTAATCCCGAAATTATCAAGGTAGCTATAAAGCATGGAATCATAGAGTTTCTGGTTGAGTGTCTCGAGCTGTTCGATTACCTGATTTGGGAAAAGCTACCAGATCAGAGAATGATAGAAATGGCAATTGCAGAACGAAATGTATCGATGGTGACTTTAATATGTGATCACAGTCATGACGGATATGGTGACCGGAACGGACTAGTTTCTACAATAGATGATGACGAAAATACGATCTTGCATTATGCTGCCAAATTAGCACCTTCTGTTCAACTCAACTTAGTTTCAGGTGTGGCTCTTCAGGTGCAACGAGAACTGCAGTGGCTTAAGGTAAGAATGTTATACTTTCATGCACATGCTGCAGAATTTTTGCATCCTATATTGATGATTACATATGTAATTTTAATTTATGTTTATTTCTTAGGGGCCCTTTTTGTAGTTATATATCTACCACTTTAACTTCTGAGTAATTCTATTTTCTACAAGGGGGTGGAGAGTATTATGTCGGAAGATGATAAGTTCAAAAGAAATAAAGAAGGCTATACTGCTCAATTTATATTTACAAAAGAACACAAAGAACTGTTGAAAGAAGCAGAGGATTGGATGAAAGATACGTCCGGATCGTGCATGATAGTTGCTGCTCTCATTGCTACAGTAGCATTTGCAGCCGCTTTTACGGTTCCTGGAGGTAATATTAGTGACACTAATAGCACTAAGAACGGGGCTCCTGTTTTCTTAGGAAAGGACTCTTTTACGGTGTTCGCGGTTGCAGACGCTTTCGCTTTATTCTCTTCCATAACATCCGTGCTCATGTTCTTAGCTATATATACTTCACGATATGCGGAAATGGATTTTCTCAAGTCTCTGCCACAAAAACTTATCATAGGTCTTGCAACTCTATTCACTTCTATGGCAGCAATACTGGTAGCGTTTTGTGCATCACTGTTTATCGTTGTCGGAAACAAAGGTCTGATTCCTATAATATTATTTGGTTGTGTTCCTGTGATCTTGTTTGCATGGCTGCAATTACCATTGTTTTATGAAATGGTTCGCTCAACATATTGGGGTAGCCTATTACAAAAACACAAATATATGGATCCTACAGATGAGGAGGAGGAGGAGGAGGAGAACGACAACAAAACAGAGAGTATAGTAATCCGGGCCAAAAAGTTGATTAGATCGTGTTGGTCACCATGAACAGAAGTCCCTTAGCTAGGCCTCGAAATTAATATTTGTGAAATGTCACGTACCATATTGGTTGTTTATTGGTAGGGAGGTGTAATTCAAGGGATTATGAAAGCTCATTTGTGTGTTTAATTCAATGCAATTTCTTAGTGCAATTTCTTAGTGCAATTTCTTAGTAGTGGCTATGAGCGAAAATGCCATATAATGGGCCACATTGCTACTTGAATCACCATTTGGCCCTCATCCAAGCCTGACATCCAACCAACCAACGTAGCTACCATCTAGCCCAGTGCATGAAGTCAATGAACGGTCAACAGTCAAAGTCAATGACCTGTCAATGGCCAACTGTCATAGTCAATGTTCAGTCAATGGTCAAAGTCAATGATCGGTAAATGGTCAAGGTAGACGTTCGATCAGCCGTCAAAGTCAACGTCCGGTCAATCGGTCAACTGTAGAAGCCATGTTGCTAGTCGAAGCCATGTTGCTAGTTGCCACAGTTTTTGTCTCCATCAAATCGCCATGTTGTTATGCATTTTCCATCCATCCATGTTACTAGTGGTGTTGTCGACCAGTTTCCAGCCAAGTTGCCAGTCGCACTGCCAACCAGTTTCCAGCCAAGTTGTTAGCCTCACTGCCAACCAGTTTCCAGCAGAATTGCTAGTCGTGTTGTCAGCCATCCTTCATATAGTCTCCAACCATGTCTCCAGTCAAGGCAGTCTGCAAGCCAAAGATTTATAGTCGCGGTCAACATCAAAAGTCAACCATGTCAGTCAAAGTAAAGGTTGTTGGTCAAATCCGCGAGCCCATTTCAATTTAGCCCGTATCCATCAATCCACTGCAATAACCCTGGATTAAGATTCTGGAAGTTTCTAGATGATTTGCTGACCAAGATTGCTGGAAGGAAGTTCTGGAATGTTCCAGATGACTTGCAGACCAATTTACTTCCATATAACTTTTAATCTCGAAATTATGGTTTGACCAAGTTATTCAATAGTATAATTAGAGGGGAATTTCAACCCAAAAGAGACATGCCTGATACACAAAATACGCCAACAAACCCTAAAAGGGATCAGAAAACATTGTAATCAATAGATCAATAAAATATCTCTCCCCAGGGGTTACGTCCGTGGATGTAGGAAAAATTTGCCGAACCACGTAAAATTCGGATCTCTCATCTTTATACTTCTTTTGTGTAAAACCCTTATTTCCATCATCATCACCAGATTTATGGTACAAGCACTATAACAATTTCATGGTTGAGCATATTATCCATAAATTTTTTGAATTCGGGATTAATAAATTAAGTAAAATATTTCTAAGCAAAAAAAAAAATTGGTGCACATTAGTATAAGCAAAAATGCTGCCAAAGCATTCTGGTTAACTCACATTCCAACGTTTAAAATAATGGCGTGGTTAACTAGTGAAAAAGTATTTTAATAACAATCCAATTAGAGAGAAATTAGCTAATCAACTCTATCATTTTTGGTTGGTTGAGAGAAGACTTTCTCACTTGGAAAATCATTTAATTATTATTCTAGATGGAGTTTGGTGGATCTTGCCGGCCACATGCTATAAGATGCGAAATGGAAATCGATTCGAGGCATGATATTCTGGCTCTGTAATTGTATTCAATAAATTAAATTCCTTGTCATATAGTATATTGTACATCCTTGCAGACGAACCTGATTCCTATCTCTATATCCATCCATCTCAAGAGTTTACTCCAGCCACCATGTCTGCTACTAGAGATTTAGCTGGTGATGATCTTAACTCGCATGAACAAATGATAGAGATCCAAGAGCTACTCAAGATGTTAGCTGATTCTCAAGCTAAGCAAGCTAAATTAGCGGAAACACAAGCAAATACTCAGCAACGACTCATAGAGATATTAAGTAATGATAATCAAAAACAACAAGGTACACATCTATTTTAATTGTTCATTTTTAATTTGGTCTCAGAAAATTATAATTAAACCTTACAAATAAAAAAAAAGATACAATTAGCAGAATAGATGATATATATTTTCTTGAAAATTCGTGTTCTCAAGAATTATAAATAATTTGATAGTCATGGATTGTTTTGAATAATTTAGTTTATTGCCGTATCCTTACCAGAAATAGATATCGTCGACAATGCTAATAAAGAGATCATAGTTGATCTTGACGGTAATGATGATGAGCAACCATTCAAACCAAGTAAGTTAAAATAATTAAGTTTCTAATTAATGCTTAAAATAATTAAGTTTTTTAGTTTTGATATATATACGACTTCTGATGCATGTCGCGTTAAGAATTGGAGGCCGTTTATCGGGCTGAATTTGTTTTTGGTAAACACGACCTCCTATTGGAAGCATTAAGGGAAGATAAATTGGAAAAGGCTACCGAGTATCTCAGGAACAATCCTGAAGTGATCAAAGAAGCGATCTGTGAAGACTTATTTACAATATTGCATAAGGCTGTAACTTGGAACGTCAACATGCCGTTTATAGAAGAGATTATGAAACTCACGACACCAGACATACTTGAATATAAGACAAGTAGTAATTCCGGTGGTGACATTGCACTTCATATTGCAGCTTTTCGTGGATACACTGAAGCTGTTATCAGTATGGTAAGTAAGAACTCTAAGTTGGCCCAGATACGTAATGACGATGGATATACACCACTCGAAATTGCGCTTCTTTTTTGTTACACCCGGACAGAAGGCGATAGTCGAGTACCTTTACTCTGTAATGAAACATGTGAAGCCTAGTCTGTTCGTGGGTAATGATGGTGCTAAGTTGTTATGCTACCTAATTGATGCCAATTTCTATGGTAAGCAAACAAATTCAATCAGATATACCTATATTCCGCATCGCCAATGTTGACACTAGCATACCAAAATTCTCCGTCATAGAATTCAATTTTCGTGCTAACCAATTGTTTTGCTTGTAGATATTGCATTGTGTCTTGTCAAACAGTTTCCTCAACTGAGTACAGAGAAATCAGAATCAGACAACATGTGTGGACTAGAATTTTTGGTTCGAAAGCCGTTTGCATTTCCAAGTGGAACTAAGCTAACATGGTGGCAGAACCGTGTTTATTCATGTTAGTTATTCATCGACCTAAATTTATGTTGTAAGATAGCAGTATTTAGTTTTTTCCATTTATATTTATCAATCTAAATCAAAATGCAATATGTTGGTGCAGTAATTCAGGTGGACATGAAAGCTAAATATATCCAACTAATCGAATCAAATACTCACCAATACACTACAGACTTCACCGAAATAGATGAAGTGAAACCTCCAGAAAACTCAGTCTCCTCAACAAATGATAAAGGAATCCGTGTGCCTTGCTTCATTACACGAGGTACGATATCTTGGACCTTCTTGGTACGATCGCAACTTTCTAGAGTTCGACATCAATACTCGTAGCGACCCAAGGGCTTATTCTCATGGTAGTTATTTGACTCCTATTGCAGTGCCTTATATCATGAACGTCTACAACCAAAAGTTGATGCACAAAAAGGCAATTGCATTGCTTAAACAGATGTTGGTGGAACTCAAGAATGCAAATAAATTAAATGCTACAATAATTGCTTTTTCAAGATAATCCCAACATCGTAATGGAAGCTATAAAGCTTGGAACTATAGAATTTATAATGGAGTTTCTAGAGCAGTTCCCTTTCCTGGTTTGGCATAACATTGCAGGTCAAAAGATGATTGAAATGGCTATTGCAGAAAAAGATGTAACAATAGTGAACTCAATATGTGATTGTGGTGATGTATTTGAAGATAAAATCACTTTGCTTTCAGTGATGGATAATAATGACAACACCATCTTGCATCACGCTGCCAAGTTGGCGCCTCTTGCGAAACTCAAATTGGTTTCAGGCGTAGCTCTTCAGATCCAACGAGAATTGCAGTGGTTTAAGGTAAGTATGTTACTTAATTAGCAATTCAAATCTTCACATTTTTCATTAACTAGGTATCTAATTTTGCTATTGTTTCTTGGCATAGGAGAAAAGGCTGTACTTAGAGTATGCCATATTACTCATTAAATTTTTAAGCCTTCCTAAACTATGTGACCTTTATGATATTACTTGCTTTTCATGAAATCGAAAATCCAACCCTAGTATAATATATTTCATTTCATATCCGTATAGGGAGTAGAAGGTATGTTAAAGATTAATTATAAGGCTAGGAGAAATGAAAAAGGATACACGGCTCAAAGTATATTTACAGAAGAGCACAAAGAGTTGGTGAAGGAAGGAGAGGAATGGATGAAGGATACATCTGGATCCTGCATGCTAGTTGCTGCCCTCATTGCTACCGTAGCATTCGCAGCTGCTTTTACAGTTCCTGGAGGTAATATTAGTGACAGTCATAGCTCTAAGAACGGTACTCCAGTTTTCTTGGGGAAGACCTCTTTTACCGTGTTCGCGGTAGCAAACGCCTTCGCGTTATTCTCTTCTATAACATCAGTGCTCATGTTCTTAGCCATATATACTTCACGGTACGCTGAGATGGATTTCCTCAAGTCTCTACCACAAAAATTGATTATAGGTCTTACCACCCTTTTCATATCTATGGCAGCAATACTGGTAGCTTTTTGTGCGGCACTGCTTATCATGGTTGGAGACAAGTCCCCTCTTAGTCTAATTCTTATATCATTGTTTGGTTGTGTCCCTGTAACCTTGTTTGCATGGTTACAATTACCATTGTTTTACGAAATGGTTCATTCAACATATTGGGGTAGTCTCTTTGAACAACACAAATATATCGATCCTAGAGTGCAGAAGAACACAACAAAAAAGAAGAGATTATAGTAAGCCATATTTAAAAACATAAGTTAGATCTCTTTCTGAGCCAAAGTTTGTTGGTTGTTTATGGAGTTTGTAAGTGTAAAGAAAGAAATTATAATAAAAAGCTCATTTCTGTGTCTACTTTGGTTTACTATCTTATAATTCCTATATAGAGGGGCCGTCGGGGGCACTATCGGGCAGTTTGATATATTTAGTTTATGGCACAAGCACTGCAGCACGTATATAAAAACCTAACCTATTCTTCCAAAAAAAAAAAAAACAGATTAACAAAAATTTTCCCAAAAAAACAAGATTAACAAAATTATAAGCGGTGAATTAAGATGCCTAACTCTTCGTATGAATTATCATCGTCCGTCAAGTCTGTCAAGCTACATCCACCTCAACATGATCAAGAGCATCATCAAGTAGATTTAGCAGAAGATGTTTTGTTCGAGATTTTTCTTCGTCTCCCTTTAAAATCAATATAGTTCAGGTGTGTTTCGAAATCATGTTTATCACTTTTGTCAAACCCATCTTTCTTGAACAAGTTTGTTATGAAAAGTTGTTGCGGTAATACCCCATGGACACTCGTCAACCAACATAGTTTCGATTTCATGGAGGAGACATTCGATGGTGCCATTCATAAGCCCTGGTTCTGTTTAACTTTGTCTACTCAACTTCACCGTGAACTCATATCTAGCCAATCAGGTTTTTCATTCGACTTCGTTTTAGATTCGCACATGCCAAAACAAGAAACAAGGGGCGTACGCCCATTTTTTTTTTTGCTTGAAAGGCAAGAACCATTTTCTAATTCGATTGGGATTGAAATAAGGGGCGTGTACCCTTTAGCTTCAAGTAATGGTTTGGTTCTTTGTGCATCAAAGGATTTTGGCTCTAGAGATTATTTTATCTGCAATCCATTCACTAGACAGTTTGTCTCCCTCCCCCAGCCTGCCCCAAATATTAAAACAAAGGGTCTTAATGGTTTTGTTTATGAATCGGGAACTTATAAGATAATACATATCCCAGATTCTTGCGTATCTTGCAGTTTTAATATCCAGATTTTCTCATCTGATACGAGTGAATGGAGTACTCATGAAGTTATATGCTCTCATGAGATGCATATAAATAACTACCTTGACCCAACACCAAATTATAACCGCTTCCGCTATACGTCACACCTCCGCATAGTTGACTACCATAGTGGAATATGGTATTGGATAGATGGTAAAGGAGATAGAATGATAGCTTACAACCACAACAATGGTGATGGTAGTGGTGGTGAATGCAGGTTATTTGACTTGCCCGAGGAGAGTAGTAGGGTTAATTGTGCGCAGCAATGTCTTGGAAAGTCAAAAGGGCTTCTCTGCTATGGCCAAATCGAGAATAAAGCAGGAGAAGTAAGCACTATCAGTGTCTGGGTGTTCCAAGATGGCTGCTACAGTAACGGATCGACTTGGAAGTTGGTGTGTAAAGATACTAAAATAGAGGATCCGATATATGTAATACCAACACGGCGAACAAAAAAAGAGTATTCCTTCATAGGTTTCAATCCAGTGGATCCGAATGTTGTGATCATGGATTGCCATCACGAATATCAAAATCATGTATGCGAAGTGGCTTACAATATCAAAACTAGAATATCCGAAATACTTCGTTCATCTCAGACTCTAATGGATTGTTATTATTACATACCGGATACCCGAATTTTGGTAACACTACAGCCAACAATTATTCCAACTGTTACTAGTTAGACTCTCCTGTCGAATTACATAGTTTTTATATGTTAATTTCTGTTAATTTCTTTCGTTTGTTTGTCTTATTTTCTGTTATCGGACGGTAGGATTTAAATGGTGACGAGTTTCAAATTAAAGTCATTCTTTGGTATTATCACCCTTATAGTATACCGTTGCAGTACGATAATGGCATTTGCTTGTTTGACTTGGTATTATTCAGAATGGGATACTGAATTATTTTTTTATTTTTTTATTTTAATCGGCAAAAGTAAGAATTTTCATTGAAAAAGCTAAAAAAGGAAAAATAAACAAGAAGGGAAAAAAAAAACACAAAATCATTGCAAAGGATCATATTGCAAACCTATCAGTCTCCTAACTAGTGTTTACAAAATCATTGCAAAGGTCCTTTTTTCAAGATTGAAACTAGTAATGTCTAAGTTAATATCACCAGTCCAAAGTGCTTATATTGAGGGTAGAAAAATTGTTGACGGCATTCTCATTGCCAATGAGCTTGTGGATTCAAGAATCAGAGAAAACAAACCAGGTATCATTTGAAAAATTGATCTTGAAAAGGCTTTTGATAGAGTGAATTGGAACTATCTTGAATCTGTGATGATCAAAATGGGTTTCAGTTCAAAATTATGTAAGTGGCTCAGGTTTTGTTATTCCACCTCTTCATTCTCAGTTCTTATTAATGGATCTCCGTTTGGTTTCTTTAGAAGTAGCAGAGGGGTTAGACAAAGTTGTCCACTTTCCCCATTGCTTTTTAACATTGCAATGGAGGGCTTTTCCAGGTACTTTGATAGAGCAGCTCAGTTAAATCTTTTTTCTGGATTTTTTGTGTCACCTACAAGCATTGTGGTGAACCATCTTCACTATGAAGACGATACAATTTTCTTTTTGGATAATAAGAAGGAAAAATTACACAACTTATTCTCTGCATTACAATGCTTTGAATATATTTCTGGTTTGAAAGTGAACACCTCTAAAACCAGACTTGTAGCTATTGGTGATATTTCTAATCTTGATATTTGGGCTAAAGAATTTGGTTGTGCTATTGATAAGCTTCCCTTCAAATATCCGGGTTTGCCACTTGGAGCTAAATCTAATGCAAAGTCTATATGGGATCCAATTCTTGTGAAGTTTGATTGTAGATTATCAACTTTGAGACAAGGAACCCTTTCTAAAGGAGGTAAGTTGGCTTTACTAAAATGCATTTTATCTTCACTGCCACTTTACTACTTCTCTTTATTCAAAGCTCCAATGTCAATCATCAAGCAACTTGAGAAGAAAATGAGGGACTTCTTGTGGGAGCATGTGGCCGGTTCGAAAACTTCTCATCTCATTAACTGGAAGTTAGTTCAAGCTTCAAAGGAAAGAGGGGGTCTGGGTGTTCTTAATCTTGCTGTCATGAATCGTTGTTTATTATCCAAATGGTGTTGGAGGTTCGGTTATGAGAAAACTCATTTATGGCGCAAAATCATTGCTGATAAACATGGCGATTCCCAGTCCTTTTGGATACCGGGAAAAGTAGAAACCACTTATGGTATCTACTGTTGGAAAAGCATTTCTGATACTAGCTCCCTTGTTAGCTCCAACACAACCCTGAATATTCACTCGGGTAAACAAATATCTTTCTGGTTTGATTGTTGGATTGGAAATCATAGTCTGGCTCACTCTTTTAGTAGTCTTTTCAAGTTAGCAAAAGACAAATACGCAAGATTAGCTGACATGATATCGGATTCGGAGCCGGAGATTTGATTTCAAACGTCTACTTAAAGATGCGGAAGTGAATCAATTAGGTGACTTGCTGGTTTTAATTGGTTCTTCACCTCCTTCTCTGGACAATATGTTGGATACAAGACGATGGTTCGATAACTCGGGTACGTATGTTTACAGTGAAATCATTGTATTTGAAATTAACAGCTACAGAAGGTTTGGATAACTTTCCTAGTTCTTTTATATGGAAGCCAGCTATCCCTCCTAAGATAACTTTTCTGCTGTGGAGTTTAGTTCACAACAAGCTTAATACAATAGATATTTTGGATCGGAAAGGTGTACATCTTTATAACTCTTGTGTACTATGTAGGAATGTTGAAGAGTCACATGATCATCTTTTCTTGCACTGTAAGATCGCCTGTAAGGTTTAGTATATGTTGTTGCCTAAGGAAAATTGGTCATGGGTCTTTCCGAAATCTTTTCAAGATCTTGCTCTATGTTGGTTTCACCCTAATTTATCAACTCAAGGAAGAATTGTATGCGATTTGTTACCAGCCGCTATTGTGTGGATTTTGTGGAGAGAACGAAATTGTCGTATTTTCGAGAAGAACTATGAGTTCAAGGTGGATGCGGAGTTGGGTGACGAGGCAAAATCTTTGGTTTTATCATGGGCTGCTGCCAAAGGTTCAAGCGTACACTTAAATTTTTCTTATTCTGTCTCAAATTGGGAATCTATATTCGCTGCAACTTAGTTTTTCGGTTTTTTTTTTTTTGTTTGATTTCCTTCTTTTCTTTGCTCTCTACCTCTGGTAGACTCTTTGTATATTCTCTTCTATAATAAAATCTTCCTTTCTATCAAAAAAAAAAAAAAAAAAAAAAAACACAAGTTAAGCCAAACAAAAGACCTGGCAAACCCTAAGCCTGAAGGCTCCTAGGCTAAAAAGCCAAAGAAAACAAATTACAAAGAAGCTATCCCAATTAGCCTTAGCTATGATTTTTTTTAATTGTTAGGACGTATTCATATGAATGCCAAGAGATGTATCAGAACTTGTGTCATAAAGCAATAACAGTTTAAGAAATATTCGATGTATCCAATAATTATGATTTTTTTTAATTAGACGAGAGCTTGTTTGTGGCCTGTAGTGGCATTTATATGCATGTAACGAAGTACTGTCTGAAGTTTCAACCAGCCATGTCATGAGATCCACAATAAATTTTCTCATCCCACTCTTCTTGTGATCTAGATTGTATATCTCATCCCATTTGTATTGTCAGCGAAAAAATTAGGGTGATGGAAGTAGAACTGTATCTTCTATCAATTTTTCCCGTATTAGAGAACTCTGCCAATAAATTTCTAATGTTAGTCGTCAAAAAACCCCATCCTTTCAAAAAAGAACATGATTAGAAAACCATCTGAACCTGGTGCTTTATCAGCTCCAAGATCTATATGATAGCTCCAAATCATCTTGTTCAACAAAACTTGCCTCCAAGATCTTTAGAGAAGTCCACACTAAATATCTCTATATATTTTTTCTGGGTCATATTAAATGAAACCTTGATGGAATCCAAAAAAATCTCAGTGTTCCGGGAACTTCATATAAACTTCATTTACGCGCGTTATTTCAGAAACTCTGATCGTTAATGGAGAAAATTTCAGTTCAAGAATCTCTTACTCCATAATCTAGGGGAGAATCTTGGATCAGTGGGTAGGAGAGGGCATAAAAAAATTCCCATAATGTGGTTGCAAAATATGAATATACAAGCAAATTTAAAGATTGAAGTACTTTTCAAAAAGGACATACTCCATATAAACAGGCTTTGAAATCTAGTTGGAAATGCCAATAGCTGTTCCCCTGAAAAAACCAACAAAACTAAACAAACACACACTCCTAATATTGTACATAGATATCCATATTTTCTTACCATGCTGCACGATGTACTCATCTCTCAGCTTGCTAGCTAGTCTCTGGCTACAAGGACTCATGGGCTAAAGGTGCGCACCTTCCTCATATTGATGACATGATACCCGACCTTGAACGTGGTAAATTTTGGGGCGCATCTTCTTTTGATCCGGAGTATCTATTTGTCTACAAGGACTCATTGGCTCGTACTTTATATCATACCTATGTAAGAATTTTTATCTCGTGCATATGTATTGTTTTGTATTTATGAAAAATCTCTTAATCGTATTATCTCCTAATTGTAGGATCATACGAAGGTTGTGCGTGTTTGCCGAAACCAAGCTGCACCTTATTCGGATTTGTCTTTGGAGCATGAAGAGGTCCAAGAAATATTAAAGGATTCTGGTTTATATCCTTTGGTTGAAAATTATGTGAAGCCAGATATTGTGACAGTCAATTGCTTCGTCGAAAGGTATCATGGTGAAACTAATACCATGCACTTCCCGTTTGGAGAGATGACCTTGATCCCTGAAGATGCTCAGAACATTCTAGGCTTGGAAGTTATTGGGAAATCAATTGTAGAACGAGATAATCATTCTTTTGAGCTAGAATGGACGAAGTTGCACGAGCTTACTAACAAGTTGTTTGGTTGGGACTACAAAACTTCTGTGGAAAGATTCTATGTATCTAAGGCTAGTAGGACAAAGACCATCAAGCTGACCCTGCTTAAAGAGAAGTTTGAAAAGACGAAGGCAAGGAGTTTGAAGGATGGATGGGATCCCGCACATATTCGTTATACAACCGCTGCGTACCTGTTATTCATCTTGGGCACTAGGGTATTCCCTGACACTAGTAGCAACAGGGTTAGTGCAAACTACCTCCAGTACTTGGATCCGTTGGAAGAGGTCTTTACCTATTCATAGGGCACCGTGGCAATGGCACATTTGATGGCGGAGACGATAAGGGCCTCTAAGGCGGTTACAAACCAATTTGTTTGGAATTTCACTCTACTCCAGGTATTTTTGTTTTTAAATTAATATTGTTATTTATATTGTTCACATGTACCCTTATCATGAATTTAGAAACAAAATTTACTGATGTTTATATGTATCATTTCAAATTTGTATAGGTGTGGGCTTATGAACATTTCCCAACATTGTTCAAGGACAACCCCTTCTTGAAGTTTATTCTCATTGATGACCCCGAGGAGCCTAAAGCCAAGGGATACGAGTTCAACAGCCATCCGAAGCCCGATAACGATCGTCGACTGACAGAAATGAGATTGGCTTTGGACGCAATGACTACCAAAGATGTTGTGTTCGACCCTTACAATAAGGCTAGAGATAACCGCGAATACCTGAGGTTTTATAACGTTGCATTTTACCAAGGGCCTTTGTTCCACCCAAAGGGATACGTTATGTATGATCCTTGACGTGTGATGTGGAAACTTGGATACAAGCAATTACCTAGATGCATGACAGCCTCTACTGAAAGGTACGTTCTTGATTTTTCTTAGTGCATGAAAAGTTCCACAAAGTTGAGGGTAGTGTATGATCCAACTCCGGAACCAACACATTGGAAGGATAAGGAACCATGTCGTTTGGTAGATCCTAATAATTGGGAGCTTGTGAACAACGGTGATGAAGCCGACCCACACTACATTCATGATTACTTGGAATGGTCACATCCTATTGTCGTGCGCCCAGAAGACGTCCAAGTTCCACCCCAGATAAACCCTCTTGTTCCAACTCCTATACAGGCACCACCTACGATGGCCCAACTTAATAAGACCGTTGGATTTCTAGTAAGTATTGTTAATTGCTTAGTCGTTTAATGTACACATAATCTTACATTAGCATATATATACTAATTATGTGTTGTATGTATGAAACTAGCGGCGTCGGCTTGGAAAGTTGAAGATGATGTTAGGTTGCAAGTACGAGGAAGGAGAGGTGCTATCCTTTGAAGAAATGAAGGAAGTCGTGGAAAAGCTTGATAAAATTGAAGACCCAAGTGAAAGAGCTTTGTTTGGGGAAACAAGGAAGGCGCCCGTTTTTAAGAAGTAAAAGACCTAGTGATGAACTCTATAGTTGTGTGTTTATATGTGAAAATCGTTTCCGCCGATTTCGGTAAATTCGGTAGGTGAGTGAGAAACTGGTTTAAACCCTAAACAAATGTGCTGCAGTGAGCACTTTATAGATTCGAGAGATCAATCTGTACAAGTCCGGCCTAAACCATGAAATGGCCGTTCCAGACTTGCTTCGGTCACAAAGTGGAGGAGAAAGATTGATTTGGGGAGGGAAGCAAAGAAAGGTGTTGAGACTAGAATAATTCCGGGAGATTAGTGTCTCGACTTGTATCAGAAAGTGAAATCTTAGGAAGCTTGCAAGAGATGAAAGCTTTTTGGAGAGGTTGCAAAGTTTCCTTTTCTGAGAGTGTTGTATTTTTCTCCTGACCGAGACTTGTTGTCTAGTGGAAATAGGTAAGACCTATTTATACAAGTCAGGATTGAAACGTACCCTGGCCTCATGAAGGAAGATAGTAAAGGATGAAATAATGGGAGGAGGTGGTAACCGCAAGGTGTTTATGGGTGAAAACGTTTTCACCATTATTTCCTCATTTATTTGACCGCTTTATTCCTATTCACGCTTTCTTAATGTGAGCGTAGTGTACGCTGCAAGCTGTGACCGCCACACCAAGACCCTGGAAAGTATCCCTCAGTTTGTGTTGATGTCTCGAGTGTTGGTTGCACCTTGAGTGCAAGTGGCGCTGCTAGGGGCGCGTGTGGCATGTGCCAATGACATGTGCGGAATGCCTTTGTTGCGGGTTGCACCTTGGTGCAAGTGGCAATGCCAGAGCTGCTAGTGGCGTGCGTGGCATGTGTCAATGGCATGTGCGGAATTCCTTGGTGGTAGGTTGTACGTTGAGTGTTAGTGGCAATGCCAGAGCTGCTAGTGGCGTGTTTGGCATGTGTCAATCGCGTGTGCGGAATTCCTTGGTGGTAGGTTGCACAGTTTGCAAGTTAGGCTACCAGCGTGGGTTTTTGCATGTGCCAATGGAATGCGTGGCCAATTTGGGTCACGACCTGGTAGGAAAAACTACCAGCGAGCGTGTTGGAATGTGCCAATGGCATGTGTGGCCAATTTGGGCCACGCCCTGGTGAGAAAAGCTACCAACGAGCGTGTTGGCATGTGCCAATGGCATGCGTGGCCAATTTGGGTCACGACCTGGTAGGAAAAGCTACCAGCGAGCGTGTTGGCATGTGCCAATGGCATGCGTGGCCAATTTGGGTCACGACCGGGTAGGAAAAGCTACCAGCAAGCGTGTTGGCATGTGCCAATGGCATGCTCGGCTATTAGGGCCACGCCCTGGTGAGAAAAGATACCAGCGAGCGTGTTGGCATGTGCCAATGCAATGCTCGGCCATTAGGGCCACGCCCTGATGAGAAAAGCTACCAGCGAGCGTGTTGGCATGTGCCAATGGCATGCTCGGCCATTAGGGCCACGCCCCGGTGAGAAAAGCTACCAACGAGCGTGTTGGCATGTGCCAATGGCGTGCTCGGCCATTAGGGCCACGCCCTAGTGAGAAAAGCTACCAGAGAGCGTGTCGGCATGTGCCAATGGCATGCGTGGCCAATTTGGGTCACGACTGGTAGGAAAAGCTACCAAATGAGCGTGTTGGCATGTGCCGATGGCATGCGTGGCCAATTTTGTCACGGCCTGGTAGGAAAATCTACCAGCGATGCGTGTTGGCATGTGCCAATGGCATGCGTGGCCAATTTGGGTCACGACCTGGTAGGAAAAGCTACCAGCGAGCGTGTTGGCATGTGCCAATGGCATGCGTGGCCAATTTGGCCTAGGTTGCACGGATTGCAACCCTAGGTGCAGGTGCTACTTTGGCATGGCGCGGCTATGGCCAAGTTAAGGGTGTTTGGCTTGGCGTGGCGTGACCAACATAGCTAGGGCCAAGACAGAGTGTGTTTGGCATGGCGCGGCTAGCTTGGGCAAGGTGTGGATGGCATGATTAGCCATTGGCACGGAGATGCGGCTAGCATGGTTGGCATGCTTTATCGCGTTTGGTGTGGCTGACATTATTTGCCATTGGCACAGAGGTGCGGCTAACATGGTTGGCATGCTTAGGCGCGTTTGATATGGCTGGCATTATTTGCCATTGGCATAGAGGTGCGGCTAGCTTAGGCTAGGTGTGGCTGGCATGATTTTCCATTGGCACGGAGGTGCGGCTAGCATGGTTGGCATGCTTTGGCGTGTTCGGTGTGTCTGGCATGATTTTTCATTGGCACAGAGTTGCGGCTAGCATGGTTGGCATGCTTCGGCGTGTTTGGTATGATTGGCATGATTTGCCATTGGCATAGAGGTGCGGCTAGCTTAGGCTAGGTGTGGCTGGCATGATTTTGCCATTGGCACGGAGGTGCGGCTAGCATGGTTGGCATGATTTGGCGCGTTTGGTGTGACTAGCATAGCTAGGGCCAAGGCATAGTGTGTTTGGCATGGCGCAGCTAGCTCGGGCTAGGTGTGGCTGGCATGATTTGCCATTGGCACGAAGGGGAATTAGGGTTTTGTTCATTGTAATCCTAATTTGAAAAAATACCCCCTATTAATTACTGACTACATGCATTAAATGTTCTAATAAATGTGTCATCGGTGACATTAGGTTATTTGGAGTTTTACGATTTTACCCTTTGTTCAAAATCCACCATCAACATTAAGTCCCCTTCTTAGCTCGGGACAGGAGATTTGTTGTGAGGTAAGCATAAGATGGTGAAAAACTATCAACAACAAATCGTAAAGAGAATTGAAGAGGCTTGTCTGACCTTTTTATAAATAGGATTTGGAATCCTTGCCTCTGGCAGTTTTGCGCAAATCGGGAGGCTGGCACAATTGGGAAGTCAGCGTCATTAAGAGGTAGGAAGCTGGGAGGCATTGAGAAGTTGACACGGGTTGGGAAACTGAGCGTGCTAGCTGGCGGGACCGGCACAAAGTGGGAAGCTAATCGCGCTAGCTGGCGGGACTGGCATAAGGTGGGGAAGCTGAGCGTGCTAGCTGACGGGACCGGCACAAAGTGGGAAGCTAATCGCGCTAGCTGGCGGGACTGGCATAAGGTGGGGAAGCTGATCTTGCTAGCTGGCGGGACCGGCGCAACTTGGGCGACGTTGGGAAGCTGGGCGCAAATGGTGGGACCGGTGCAACTTGGGCGACGTTGGGAAGTTGGGCGCAATTGGTGGGACCGGTGCAACTTGGGCGATGTTGGGAAGTTGGGCGCCCTTGTGGGCCCGTTCCTTATATGCACGATTTTGGTATAGGGAAATCCTTCCCTATTCCAGAATCTCCACGCCCATATATATAAAATCCCTTTTTCTCATATTTGTTCTTTCATCTTTTCATACTAGCGGCAGAGTCACAAAGAAAAACCGGCTTACAGGTATGTCTTCTAGTACTTCTCTTGTTTCCCTTTTCATGTAGGTGCAAACCCTAAAAGTAGGGGTTTTTCTTTTAGGATCCTTGCAATAACATTGCGCATATGATTTCTTGGCGTGCTTCTTGTAGAAAATATTGTATATATGCACCCAAGGGAAATACTGCATATATGATTCGAACCCGTATATAAATGCTACATATATAATTTTGAACCTGAAGAAGGATATCACAGATGCATTCGAGCCCGTAGAAAATACTACGTATATAGTTTTGAACCCGAAGAAGGATACTGCAGACGCACTTGAGCCCGTATAAAATACTGCATATATAATTTTGAACCTTGAAGAAGATACTGCATGTGCATTTTCGAACCCGTAGAGAATACTGTATGTGTGCTTCATAAGATTTCGAACCCATAGGAAATATTGCATATATGAATTTCGGACCTGAAGGAAATACTGCGCGTGCAGTTTTGAACCCGTAGAAAAATGCTCCATATATAATTCTGAACCCGAAGAAGGATACCATAGACGCATTCGAGCCCGTAGAAAATACTGCGTATATAATTTTGAACGCTGCAGAAAATACTGCGTGTGCAGTTTTGAACCCGTAGAGAATACACCCTATTTTTTTTGTTTTCCAGGTTTTCTTTTTGTTGGGTGCGATTATGTGTCAGGGAGATAATTTCGTCTTTCTCCGTGTGCAGATATCTCGTTACTAAGTTGTTTTGAAGAAATCCGACAAGATGTTACCTGAACAAAATTTCGCCTCATCGAAGGATGTTCATAGTTCCAAACCAAACACGGATGATGAATTCTTTGCTAGAACCATTTCCCCTGCTCGGAAGAATCACCCAGGTTTCGTTCCAATTTTGTTAACCGGTGGTGAAGATGAAAAGAAGACACATTCGGTTCGCCCAGAGAACAACATACGGTTCTGTCTTCATAAAGGGGTATATTCTTCTTCCAACATTGATTTCAGGATGTGTCAAAGCCCATTGTGTTCTTTTGATAGATGAGTTGAGTTCATGGTGAGTAGGGAGAACATAAATACCAACTTGACTCGAGCGCAGATTATTGATGCTGTCAGAGCTTCAGTAAATCTCCAGATTAGGAAGGATATCCCGGGCTTGGTTGCTTTCATCTCCAGATGGTGTTCGGACACCCATACGATCATATGTATATGGGGTGAAATAACTTTCTCTTTGGAGAGTGTGGCTCTCTTGTCAATCTTCCGGTAACGGGAATATTAATATCCGATTGTCTGAAGGTGAGGAGAAGATGCGGGAAGACCTTGCCGCTAAGTTGGGAGATGACGCTCGAAAAGACTCCAATGCGAAGTCGAAGGATTCTGTCCGGAAAGAGGATGAAAGGTGCTTTTACAGCTAATGGATATCTCAATGGTTTCCGGACGAGCTGGAACCTAAACAGAAAAGCATTGATCTTCATGTTGCAGCATTTTTGGCTCTCTGGTTGTCTAGAGACATTTTTGATGACGGTTCTGGCAAGAAGGAAATAAAATCAGAGTTGCTAGTGATTGCTGTGAAGTTAGCAAAAGGTGAAGTTCTTCCCATTGGCAAGCTATTCCTTGGTTCCCTGTATGTGCATTTGGATCACCTAGTTGCGAACATGCGAGTTTCGAATGGTTTCATGAAAGTGGATTCATATGTGCACATTTCTTTTCTGCAAGTCTGGCTATGGGAGCACTTTGAGAAGTATGCTCCGAAACCATTTCCTTCGATTCCCGCGAGTTAGGGCGGCTCTCGAATTCTTCGATGGGTGAAAAAGCGTCCTAGAGTTGGCATGAGCTTGGTTAGTCTTCTCGATAAGTCGCATGAAATCAGTTTTCGCCCATGGGAGCCGGTCCATAGGTCGGTGACTCAAATTGACACCTTTGCTTCTGCTCCGATCATGTCTTTGTCTTCTGACGGCAACTTGAGTATTGGTGAAAACTTGTTTATTCAAAGCTGGATGTCTGGATATATGCCGTCTTTCTTCATGGGGTCTTTCCGAATAGCTGCTTATAATATTGACTATGCTGCTTGTCACATGGATTTTGATCAAGAGGTGCCTCTTGCTTACCAGCTGGTGGTTCCTAAATATTCATTGCATGCCTCCCTCAATGCCAGTGCCCTTGAGTCGGGTATCCGCCTTCCCTTCTTTCAAACGGGAAGAGTAACTTCGACGACTTTGGCTATAATGAGTTCTTGTACGATGAGTTCATTATGATTCAAGATTTTGTAAATAACGTGGTGGAGAATGTTCGTTGTAAACCTTCCCCAGCAGTTTTGAAGAAGTATCCAATGTTGAGAGATCCAAAGCGAAAGTTGCCTGGAAACTCGGAAAGTCCCCAGGCAAAGGAACAGAGAACGAAAAATCATGCTGGAGAGTTCCGGGCGGTTTCAAAAGATCCTCCCGCAGATCTCGTGTCTTTTAGTTCTTCCAATAACCATGTATGCATCGCCTCCTTGTTGGTTAGTCTCAAAACACGTGAATTTCTGCTGAAAACATGTGTCTTGTTTCTTCCAGTGCTTCGGTGGTGTTAATGCCTTCGCTGCCCTTGCACGTTACCAGGAGACGGCAATTTCTTCGAAGAATTCCGGCGGCACTGAGCCTCCTCATAGCGGTGATGAGTCAGAGAAAGAAGAAAGATCGACAAGTGAGAGTGATTCCTCTGGCAGCACTGGTTATTTTTCGGGAAGTGGTTCAGTGAGTTTCGCGCTTCTTTTTCTTTCTTCTTCCTTTTCTTCTTTTGAAAAATGTCTAACTCAAGTTCGCGGGAGGAATCCAGTTCGGAGGACGATTCTGGGGTGGAGCCACATGAAAACTTGCCTTTGGTGACCACCGCCGGTGACTTGGAGATGAGAGTTAGCCAGTTGCCGGGCACAGATGTGGTTCAAACGGTGGATGATTCTCTGATGGTTGCTGCCGTAGACATGGAAGAAGACCCTTTGCGAGTCGTGAGGCCAGTTGCAGGCACCATTTTTGATACCCCATACTTGGTTCCTTATCCAGGTCATGTGCTGGTTGGCGGTTTCAGCGTGCTGGCTAAGTGTGAGGCGTTGTACACCAGAATATGGGAGAAGTACGGACATATGGCCACAACCAAAAAGGTCACTAGTCGATTTGCGATGGTCAAGCGTGTGGAAGAGGCTTTATCTTCCATCGAGGATATGCGTGAGGTGACTGGCCACACTATTTCTGAAGACGTTATTGCCGACTGGGAGCACCATCGCGACGTGTGCGTAGAAAAGGAGTTCAACGCTTCGTGGTTTGTCGAAGGCCTTGCTGAGATCCAGAAGTCGAAAGATGCAGCAATCAAAAGCCTTTTTCATAGGTTTTTGCGAACACGCCCCTCTCCATGTAAAAGGCGGCTTTGCTGGTAGCATCGCTAGCAAGTCCCCAATCGCTGGTAGCATCTTCAGCGAGTCCCCAGTTTTCTGGTATAGTTTTTACGACTGGTAACCGGGTTGTCTGGCAGTTGAGTCGGATTGAGTCGCAAGTCCCCTACCATCTTGACATCTAGGTCGAAGAACGAGATCGACAGTCTGACATTGTAGCCGATAGATCAATCCTCCCGCTGTGGTCCCCAATTATTTATAGGTGAAAATCGTTTCCGCCGATTTCAGTAAATTCGGTAGGTGAGTGAAAAACTGGTTTAAACCCTAAACAAATGTGCTGCACGTGAGAACTTTATAGATTCGAGAGATCAATCTGTACAAGTACGGCCTAAACCAAGAAATGGCCGTTCCAGACTTGCTTCGGTCACAAAGTGGGGGAGAAGGATTGATTTGGGGAGGGAAGCAAAGAAAGGTGCTGAGACCAGAATAATTCTGGGAGAGTAGTGTCTCGACTTGTATCAGATAGTGAAAGCTTAGGAAGCTTGCAAGAGATGAAAGTTTTTTGGATAGCTTGCAAAGTTTCCTTTTCTGAGAGTGTTGTATTTTTCTCCTGACCGAGACTTGTTATCTGGTGGAAATAGGTAAGACCTATTTATACAAGTCGAGATTGAAACGCACTCACGGCCTCATGAAGGAAGAGAGTAAAGGGTGAAATAATGGGAGGAGGTGGTAACCACAAGGTGTTTATGGGTGAAAACGTTTTCACCATTATTTCCTCATTTATTTGACCGCTTTATTCCTATTCACGCTTTCTTAATATGAGCGTAGTGTACGCTGCAAGCTGTGACCGCCAAACCAAGACCCTGGAAAGAATCCCCCAGTTTGTGTTGATGTCTCGAGTGTTGGTTGCACCTTGAGTGCAAGTGGCGCTACTAGGGGCACTTGTGGCATGTGCCAATGGCATGTGCGGAATGCCTTTGTTGCGGGTTGTACCTTGAGTGCAAGTGGCAATGCCAGGGCTGCTAGTGGCGTGTGTGGCATGTACGGAATGCCTTGGTGGTAGGTTGTACGTTGAGTGTTAGTGGCAATGCCAGAGATGCTAGTGGCGTGTTTGGCATGTGCCAATGGCGTGTGCGGAATGCCTTGGTGGTAGGTTGAACGGTTAGCAAGTTAGGCTACCAGCGTGGGTTTTGGCATGTGCCAATGGCATGCGTGGCCAATTTGGGTCACGAACTGGTAGGAAAAACTACCAGCGAGCGTGTTGGCATGTGCCAATGGCATGTGTGGCAAATTTGGGCCACGCCCTGGTGAGAAAAGCTACCTGTGAGCGTGTTGGCATGTACCAATGCCATGCGTGGCCAATTTGGGTCACGACCTGGTAGGAAAAGCTACCAGCGAGCGTGTTGGCATGTGCCAATGGCATGTGTTGCCAATTTGGGTCACGACCTGGTAGGAAAAGCTACCAGCGAGCGTGTTGGCATGTGCCAATGGCATGCTCGGCCATTAGGGCAACGCCCTGGTGAGAAAAGCTACCAGCGAGCGTGTTGGCATGTTCCAATGGCATGCTCGGCCATTAGGGCCACGCCTTGGTGAGAAAAGCTACCAGCTAGCGTGTTGGCATGTGCCAATGGCATGCTCGACCATTAGGGCCACGCCCTGGTGAGAAAAGCTACCAGCGAGCGTGTTGGCATATGCCAATGGCGTGCTCGGCTATTACGGCCACGCCCTGGTGAGAAAAGCAACCAGCGAGCGTGTTACCATGTGCCAATGGCATGCGTGGCCAATTTGGGTCACGGCCTGGTAGAAAAAGCTACCAGCGAGCGTGTTGGCATGTACCGATGGCATGCAGGGCCAATTTTATCATGGCCTGGTAGGAAAAGCTACCAGCGATGCGTGTTGGCATGTGCCAATGGCATGCGTGGCCAATTTGGGTCACGACCTGGTAGGAAAAGTTACCAGCGAGCGTGTTGGCATGTGCCAATGGCATGCGTGGCCAATTTGGCCTAGGTTGCACGGTTTGCAAGCCTAGGTGCGGGCGCTACTTTGGCATGGCGCGGCTAGGGCCAAGGTAAGGGTGTTTGGATTGGCGTGGCTTGACCAACGTAGCTAGGGCCAAGGCAGAGTGTGTTTGGCATAGCGCGACTAGCTTGGGCAAGGTGTGGTTGGCATGATTTGCCATTGGCACGGAGGTGCGGCTAGCATGGTTGGCATGCTTTGGCGCGTTTGGTATGGCTGGCATGATTTGCCATTGGCACAGAGATGCGGCTAGCATGGTTGGCATGCTTCGGCGCGTTTGGTATGGCTGGCATGATGTGCCATTGGCATAGAGGTGCGGCTAGCTTAGGCTAGGTGTGGCTGGCATGATTTTCCATTGGCACGGAGGTGCAGCTAGCATGGTTGGCATGCTTTGGTGCGTTTGGTGTGTCTGGCATGATTTGTCATTGGCACAGAGGTGCGGCTAGCATGGTTGGCATGCTTCGGCGCGTTTGGTATGGCTGGCATGATTCGCGATTGGCATAGAGGTGCGGCTAGCTTAGGCTAGGTGTGGCTGGCATGATTTTGCCATTGGCACGGAGGTGCGGCTACCATGGTTGGCATGCTTTGGCGTGTTTGGTGTGACTAGCATAGCTAGGGCCAAGGCAGAGTGCGTTTGGCATGGCGCGGCTAGCTCGAGCTAGGTGTGGCTGACATGATTTGCCATTGGCACGGAGGGGAATTAGGGTTTTGTTCGTTGTAACCCTTATTTGAAAAAATACCCCCTATTAATTACTGACTACATGCATTAAATGTTCTAATAAATGTGTCATCGATGACATTAGGTTATTTGGAGTTTTACGATTTTACCCTTTGTTCAAAATCCACCATCAACATTGTGTTTCGTTATTTGGATGGTGGTTGTTATGATTTGAAAATTTCTAACTTGTTTTTGGTTGAACTTTTTAGTTGTTTGGTTTACTTTTGGTTTACGATACTTTGATGAACTTTTTAGTTGTTTGGTTTACGATACTTTGATGAAGAACATTTAGGCACGATTCAGTTGTTTTGTTTATGTTGAACATGTTTAGGTTTCTAGTAAAATGTTGTCTCTGTAAGTTTTCTTTACACAGGAAGCACCGGCATTCAAATGTTTAAGTTCGACATCACCGGGTATTGGTTCCAAAGCATTAAAAGCAATTTAAATTCTATCAGGCGCTTGTCTGTGCACAGAACAATTTCCTCTAAATCCATGCCGGGCTCAATGGATGAAAATGACTATGTTTCTGTGTAGATTTTGTGTAGTTCCGGCATTAAAAAAATTATTCAATCGATGCCGGAATTCTGATTTTCTTACTCTCCCATATTTTTGCATAATTTCGGCTCCGGTTTTTGATAAATATACTATGTCGGTGTTGGTTATAAATAGGTTACAAATGCTCTATTTATTTCATTCATAAATAATCTATTACATTAGATTTCAAACTTTGAATTAAAACATACTAAAACATGGTAATTGAGCACTTTTGGTTTAAGATGATCTTCTATTTAGTAATCCATCCCTTTTCAACAATTGCGGAACCTTTGAGCCTTTCACGAATATCTTCGAAGACATCGTCTGGAATCTCGGTGTAAAGGACCATCTTCATTGGTTCTTCTTCTCTTTCAACATATTCCTTTCCCTTCATATAGCCTCCATCACACCCATCGATAGACTTGCATTGGCCCTTGGGGTTTTCTCTTGATTCTGCTAGTTCAACAGCTTTGTCAAACCATTGAAACTCATCGCACTTTGGGTAATTCAAACACCTTAGAAACATTCTTCCATTTTCAGCATCATCAGTTTTTGCAATCCAAAACCGGCGTGTCCCATCACAGCTTCTACACTTTGAATAAATAAAAGGACAGTCCATGGCTAGATGAGACAGTGACTTGCAAATTTGACACGTGCAATGATGATTCTGTAAGAGAAGATTATATTAGTTATGCATCATAGTGGTGAAGATTTTAAGTGTCCATATATTGTTAGTAATGTTCAATCTACTTACTTTGCAAATAGAGCTTGATGATGAATCTCCCATCGCTTGTGAAGCTTGAACCGTGCTTTATTGATCTATTTTTTGAGGCTTGCTTTCTTGAGAGAAGGATTTTTGTTATTTGGTGGTTGCTTTATTTAGATTTTTCCAAGGGAGTTGGGGGTATTATATACAAATGAAGCACCAACGTCATATTTTTCAAAAACTAGTCGTTTTTTTTTTTTTTTTTTTTTTGAAATTCACCAGTACCGGTATAGTCGCAATTATACATTCAACGCCGGTATGGTGTGACGGCGTTAAATCATGTTGTTAAACCATCAAGGCACCTTTAATTAGTAGGAATTTAGAGAATTCTACTAATTTAGAGAATTTCAACTGGAAATGTCCAAACCTAATGTACTCATCAAGGCACCTTTAATTAGTAGGAACTAAAGATAATAACATTGCTCTGTATAACTCCCCAGGGTATTTGCATCGTGCTGGAGACAGCTCTGCAAGCCATTATGTAACTACCTCTTGGCAGTTATCTCTTTTCTTAATAAAAACAAAAAAGGCATATACCTACTTTTGATGCTTCAAAAAGAAAAAGAAAAACTACTTCTGTGATAATATGCTTCAAAAACAAAAAAGAACCTACTTCTGTGGTAAGAATAAGACAAAACAAAGTAGGTTGTCCAGAAGAAAAAAATACCTTAATTTTATGACCTAAGTTAACGCCTAACAACTCTATAAATTTTAGATGAAAAAATCACATTTTATCATGTGACTGTCAGTTAGAAATGCTAGTTTAAATGATAGGTGAGAAGCACGTCATGCGAGTACCTTAATTTTAGGGCGTTCCTTTATATACCCCTTAGAAATACTAACGGTACCCCCAACAGTTGGTTAAGTTAGTTATAATTTTGTTTAAAAGAAAATAATTAAATTATTCGAAAATTTTGATACTCATACCCCCGTAAAGAAAAATAAAATGGTAATTGGAAGTCGAACAATTAATAGTAAAGATCGACGTAAATTGATAGTGATAGCTATGTTGGATTTATATACTCGATTGTTTTTGATTTTGAAAATGATTTGAATTTTGCCAAGATTAGAGTTAGGTTTTCTTTTTGTTTTGTTTTGAAGAACCCTAAAAAAATAAAACTTGGCAGTCCCATTCTTTCTGTTATCTATCGATTTCTCCTGTAATATTAGTATTAGAAATGGGTAGTAATGGGAATATGTACAGTATGTTCTGAAGATCTAATACCGCTGATTAAAGATCTACAAGCAATCTCATGTGTATTGTGGTCATGCCTTACATGAACTCTGATCAATTACAAGTTTTCAACAAAAGTTAGAATATTATAATGAGAATTGGCAAGGAAGCTACATGTGTAATATGGCAACAGAAATGTTGTCAAGAAGAAGATCCTAGTGAAGTGACACAGAAAAAGGTAATAAAAATGTTTTTGAAAAAGATGATCCTAGGATCTTGGATATCAAAATAAACAAGTTAATTAGAAGCTAAGTTTTTAAGATCTGATCTAACGGCAAGACCGCAAGAGAAGCAATTGAAATAGAGGTATATATAGAGGAATATGATCAGGAGAAGTTCTCCAGTTCTTTGATTTATTGGGTTTCACGCTGAGATTAAAAATTTTGCGCGAAGGAAGACATACTCGGTTTCTATTAGGGGTATAGAAAAGTAACAAATCTGATGGGGTAGGTAGATAAAATCTAGGGGTAGCTACATAAAGGGGTACCATTAGTATTTCTGGGGGTATATAGAAGAACACCCTAATTTTATAATCCAAGATGATTCATACTTCCGTGGCAACAAAATAAAGTAGGATGTCCAAAAAAAGAAAGAAAAACTAGTTTATTAAGAAAAACAAAGAAGAAACACTAACAAATTAACGTAGGATGTCCACAAAAAGTAGTTAGAAACACTAACAAAGAAACACTAATGCTCAGGTAAAACAAAGAAGAAACACTAAATAAAGTAGGATGTCCATAAAAAAGATCAAAAAGAAAAAAAAGAAAAAAACACTGATGCTCAGGTGAGCTAATCGAGCAGACAGTGTCACGAGCATCCCGTGGTTTAATAGAGGGATTAAAGGACATCGTCTCTTCGTCCTATGTTCCTCAAACCATACTTAATCTCTTAGAGCAAGCTGTTCCATCAAAGAGCAAAAAAAAACTAAAATTTGGGTTTAGTCCGTGTTGTTGGAGGGAGACTAAAATTTTGTCAGGCGCAACTTTGTTTACGCCCCAATCAGGCGCAACTCCAAATCTCGTCCCATTTTTTTTTTTTTTTTTTTTTTTTTTTTAATTATTGTTGGGCGCAACTTTGAGTTGCGCCCAATTTTACTTTATTTTTGATTATTGTTGGGCGCAACTCAAAGTTGCGCCCCATTTTTTTTTTTTTTTTAATTGTTGGGCGCAACTCAAAGTTGCGCCCATTGGGCGCGATTCCAAATTGCGCCCCATTTTTTTTTTTTTTTTATTGTTGGGGCGCAACTTTGAGTTACGCCCCATCAGGCGCAACTTCAATTTACGCCCGACCAAAGACCGGACTAAAGACTAAATATGGTGCGGGTTTTGGTTATAGTACGGTCTTTGGTCCTTACTCCGTCTCCTTAATTATCATTTTTTTACCAAAAAATTTGGTTATGCTCCACGACTGTGGATGCTCTTAGGGCCTCTCCACTCATTGCCAATTGGTTTTGAGTTGGATGCCCGTATTCTAACATGGTATCAGAGCAGGCTATTTGCGACGAGTCATTTGACCGCGCCATTACTCCGCGTCACCCGATTTAATTGTCCACGTGTTAGACCCAATGAGGCTACACGTGAGGGGACGTGTGAGATTAAGATCCATTGTCCCGAGCATCTAAGGTTTATAATCTCTTAGGGCCTCTCCACTCATTGCCAATTGGTTTTGAGTTGGATGCCCGTATTCTAACAATTATTTTCCCTCACCGGGTACCAAACACAGAAGGTCAATCACATCCTTTAATTTGTGCATAGGTAACCGAGCAGCGCCATGGTGCTGTTTTTATAAGATGCAGTGCAAACCATTCGGTATGTGATGATACATCAATTTGGCATCTCATCAATTAATGGCCTGAGACTGCTAGATCTTTCAATAATCATACTTCAGGTCCTCCTCCCAGTTTTTGAGCGGTACTTTATTAAGGACACCGATTGCCCCCCATTATCGGGTCATATGCAAATATTGCAAATTGCTCCAGAATTTGTAGAGACCCAGACTGTGAGTTCAGCATATACGGGTAACGGGATGTATTTTTTGTTTGTTTTCTCAATTGAAGGGTGAAATTCATTTCCAAGTGCCCGGCCGTCCTTTGATTTTAGGAGCTAAAGCTGAGTTCGTTGCATTTGATAGGGAATTTACTGCCCTAAAATTAACCCGCAAAATTATGTTGATCGACAATGAGCATTTGTTAACGTTGTTGTTTTTTTTTTTTTTTTTGTGTAGGTTTTGATTAGATCTTTCCTATGTCTTATATAGCATGGAAACACTTTGTCACCGTGTTATCGTGTCAGTTTTTTTCTGGCTCTCAAGGCCTTGAATATCTCTGTCATAGCACTTGTGAAAGAGTTGGATTGATATTATCAAAAACAAAAAAACTTTTCTTGTGCTGCTTCAAGCCACTAGGTCTTTCGCATACTATCAAGTAATAAATTTACAAAATGAAGCTGATACAATTTCTGTTGTCAAATTTCCCTTGTATCAATCAGGAATTCCATCTCGAAGCCCCAAATAAACGTACAACAGGTCCTCTGTCACGTTCTCAATGTCCAAATTGCAACTTGTTGCTTTTTCTTTTATTGCATGTGAAGGCATAGTCCATCAAGAGAGCCAATAACTGTATGATTTCTAATTCTTATAACAGCAATAAGTTTGTTTTACTGCACTTGTGACTTGTGGTGGAATTGGAAATTTATACTCTTGACCCAAAAAGAATCCGAAAAATTGTTTGTGTTTAGACATCCACAGGTTACACGCGGAATCCGTGTATACTTCTAGAAGCATGTCTCATATTGTGCCGTTTCAGCCTATTAGAATAGGGGCATCCAACTCAAAACCAATTGGCTATGAGTGGAGAGGCCCTAATAGATTATAAATCGCAGGATCTTAAATAACCCAACCATGTGGGACTAATAATCTCAACACAGCTGCACTGATTAGCTTGACAATGCGCATAATTCGTGTTACGGTGTGCTAATTTTTGGAAGGCTATTATTGGGGCGTCACATTCCATTAGAGGGGCGTCACCTAATAGGACAAAAACGGGTCACCCGTAAGTAATTTCAAAAATCCCTTATCTCAAATAATTGTGTAATGACTAAACAACCCTTGTTTGGTTTTAGTTTAATTAAACCTAGCTACGTCCTAAATTACGCCTGGAAAATCAACTAAACCTAGGCGTAAAATTGGAATTACGCCTAGAAATCAACTGAACCTAGGAGTAAAATTGGAATTACGCCTGGAAAACAACTAACTAAACCTAGGCGTAAAATTGAAATTACGCCTGGAAAACAACTAACTAAACCTAGGCGTAAAATTGGAATTACGCCTGGAAATCAACTAAACCTAGGCGTAAAATTGGAATTACGCCTGGAAATCAAATAAACATAGGCGTAAATTGGAATTACGCCTGGAAATCAACTAAACCTAGACGTAAACGACATGCAAATCAAAGTTTACGTTTGAATTGAACTAAACCTAGGCGTAAGTTCTTCAAAAACTAAATTACGATTGAAAAATCTAGTATCGTACCCAGGCGTAACACTAGCAGAAAGTAAATAAAATCCTAATTTTACTTCGATTTCATTCGATTAAAGCACAAAAATGGGTACAAAAAGATGGGTTTGTTTGATTATTACCTTACATACACCATGGGTTGTTGTTGAGGAGTTTGAAAACATGATTCTTCAATTGATTGAATCGGTGGAATGAGTTGAGGATGAAGTTGAGGTTGATTGAGTTGTTGATTACCATCACTAGGATCAGTTTGCTTCTTCCTCATCTATTTTTAGTAGTTTTAATTGAAGGGTAATTTTGACAAATTGCTATGGAATCAAAATATCCCTTAACCAGATTTTTGGTCACCAAATATCCAAGTGAAGCCCCTCTAATGGAGTGTGACGCCCCAATAATAGCCTTCAATTTTTGTGATATGTCAGCATTGTGCTGACCTTTCTAGTGTGTAGTGTTGTGCCATGAAACCGATTGATCTCTCTATATAAGCTTTGTAGTAAGTCCTGCTCATAACACACCACATCTCTCATTCTCTCTAGAGTTCCATTTAGTTTCTTTCCTAAACTATATCCTAAATTGTGTCATCATCATGGGTTCGGTAGAAGAAGTGAAGAAGGAATCGGCAAAGGAAACTCTTCGGAGATTGTTGAAAGGAGAGATTAAAGATGAGGAATTAAAGAAACTGATCAAGTTTCAATTCGAGAAACGTCTTCAATGGGGTTATAAATCATCTCATCAAGAACAACTCTCCTTCAACCTTGACTTCATTAAATGTACATATCTCTCTACCCCGCTATTACAGCTAACAGTATTTGCTTTTAAGTTATAGTATAATATTGACAAACTCATTTTCCTGTGTAGCCTTAAAAAAGATGGATATGACTGGAGAAATTGAGACATTCACGGACCAATTCTATGAATTACCAACAGAATTCTTAGAAGCAGCTTTCGGAAAAAGTATAAAACAAAGGTAAACAGCACACAATAATATTCATACTGTGGTGCACTATATTTTCTATCATATAGTTTCTCATTATCTTAAAACAATCAACACAGTGGGTGTTACTTCAAACATGAATCAGCAACAATAGACGAAGCAGAAGAAGCTGCACATGAATTATACTGTGAGCGAGCACAAATCAAAGATGGACAAACTGTTCTTGACATCGGTTGCGGTCATGGTGGTCTAGTTCTATACGTTGCTCAGAAATATAAGAACTGTCATGTTACAGGGATCACCAATTCAAAGGAACAAGTCAATTACATACTCAAGCAAGCTGAGTAAGTTTCTATGAGTGAACGACATTGTAAATCATTGACACTAATCCTAAATTATAAATGTATATATGTTACACTCATATGGCCGGTATATCTTTACATAGGAAGCTTGAGCTGAAAAACATCAACGTCATACTGGCAGATGTTACTCAATATGAATCTTCGAAGACATATGATCGACTACTTGCAGTTGGAATCGTAGAGGTATACTGAATCTCAGAAGCATCTTGTATCCAATATATAGAGAAAAATGCAACGGCCTTAATGAAAAGCTGAATTACCTTTCTCTTTTCTTGTTTGTAGCACATGAAAAACCTACAACTATTTATGAAGAAACTATCAACTTGGATGACAGAAGATAGCATTCTCTTTGTGGATCATATCTGCCATAAGACATTTAGTCACTTTTTTGAGGTTAGATTCTTAACTAACTCATCTAAAGAAATTATCAACACCCAATGATTTTACCATTGTATATTACTATGACATCGGTGTTACCTGTGGTTTTTTATTCCTATTTTTAAGCTTGGCTTTTTTAGGAAATCGATGAGGATGACTGGTACTCTGGTTACATCTTCCCCCCTGGTTCTGTAACCATACTAGCTGTTAATAGTCTCCACTATTTTCAGGTAATGCTCAAGTATCCGCACTAAAAACGTTCCGTTCTTCATAGTATTTGCAGAGCTTCTAATAATGTAGCGTATCAATATAATGTCTATTTACAGGATGATTTTTCAGTTGTGGACCATTGGGTTGTTAACGGAATGCACATGGCTCGCACGATGTAAGAAATAAATACTTTTGACGCCAAAAAAAGAATCCTCATTAATAGAACCCGCCTATTCCTTTCTAAAATAATAACAAAAATCCTCTTGATTGCAGGGATGCGTGGAGAAAGAAGCTAGAAACAGATGTGGAAGCTGTAAAACAAATTCTATTACCTGGACTTGGTGGAAGCCACGAAGTAGTGAATGGCGTCATAACTCACATAAGGACAACCTGTATCGGAGGGTATGAACAATTCTCAATGAACAACGGAGATGAATGGATGGTTGCACAGCTGCTTTTCAAGAAGAACTAATCAGTACATTCAACTGCATTCCTGAGTTGGATAACAACGGATGGTTTGCACAGCTGCTTTTCAAGAAGAACTACATTCAGCTGCTGTTTGTATCATTAATATTGCGGGTTGCTTCTCCGGGGTTTTGCTTGTTGTTCCTCGTTTTACATTTCTACATTTTGTTTTTCTTTATTGTACTTGGGATTTGAAGAATTTGTAATTGTAATGTTATCATGTAATTGATTGATTTATCAAATCAACAGGTGCAAGGAAATTTATGTTTTCCTTAATTTTGTTTCTACGTGTATTTGCGTAGTAGAACAGAAAAAACTTTAACACCCGGCCGGACACTTCATTCACAAGTCAACTTTACATACTTCGTTCCGACACCGCTTAATATCTAGTGTTGGTTAACTGCACATTGGCCATCTAATACTTGAAAAGCAAACTCCTCTTATTTATACAACTTATAATACAGCTAAGTAGTAAGTGCTAATGTGAAGTAATATCTAGTGCTAATTTTTGTATTGGGTAGGATCCAATGACATGGTTATATTGACATAATCATGACATGGTTTGGCCATTTTTTCTACAAAATCCAAACGACAACGAGTTTGAAGCTAATTTTATGGTGACATGTTCCTCTTATATAGCTCTACATTCCTACCAAAAAATGAGAGTATTCCGATATACGAAACTTTACCATCCACAAAATTTAATTTCAACCGTTAATCTTTAACGGTTGATATTCAAAATGGTAGATGGTAGTCTTATACATCTCGGAATGCTCTCATTTTTGGCAGGAATGTAGAGCCATATAAGAGGAACATATTATCAAAAAAATTAGCTTCAAATACATTGTCGTTTAGATTTTGTAGAAAAAATGGCCAAACCATGTCATGATTATGTCAATATAACCATGTCATTGGATCCTAGCCCTTTTTGTATTCATTACAGCTCTTGTAACTAATTTCCGGAAACTTAAGAAATAAGTTTTCACTCGACAAGACAATCCCTCCTAAGGTTAGCTTCTTGGTTTGGGCTGCTGCAAATAGAGTTGTTCCCGGTCTTTCTATGTTGTCGAGAAGGGGTATGACAGTAGTGAATTTATGTGGGTTCTGTGATAATAATGAGGAATCAGTTGAGCATTTGTTTCTCCACTGCCCTTTCATTTGGCAGATTTGGGAACATTTTCTACAACAGCTGGGTTTTTCCTGGGTTCATCCCACAACCATTATATTAAACTTCTCACATACACACTGCCACATATACAAGCTGTTCTATTCCTTTGTTATTCCTTTGTTGTAACAACTGTAATCTGTAGTCTACCTATTCTCTAGCTATTTAATTTTTAGTCTTCATAGTCATTAGCTGCACATATTTCTCTGTGTTTGCTGTTGTATGATCTTATCACAATACTCATGTAATCGTACATACACAATTCAATGAAGTAACTCTCAATACATTTGTATGAGATAAAACCCTTAACGCAGTATTTCTACATGGTACTCTAGAGCTAGGTTAGTTTTTTTTCCCTTTGCATATGCTTCATCATGGCAATTGAAGATGAAACTCAAACCCCTCTATCTTCCATCAACCCTCCACCTAGTAAGGATTCCGGTTTATCACCATCTAGCCCTTACTTCACTGAAGATGTTATCAGTATGGTAAGTAAGAACTCTAAGTTGGCCCAGATACGTAATGACGATGTATATACACCACTCGAAATTCCGCTTCTTTTTGTTACACCCGGACAGAAGGCGATAGTCGAGTACCTTTACTCTGTAATGAAAAATGTACCTAGGTTGAAAAAAAAAAATTCAACCAGGCCGAGTATACATTATGGACCTAGGTGCAACCTGTCCAAAAATTATTTCATATAAAACTATCATTATGCACCCAGGTGCAACCTGGCCAAAACATTTTTTCTACAAGAATCAAACAAATATGCATGATGCGCCCAGGTGCAACCTGGTCTAAAACCTATTTCTTTTATGAATCTGCATTATGCACTCAGGTGCATCTTGTGTATTTCGTGGATAAATATAGGTTCATCCTAAAAATCACTTGGGATATATTATACGCGACCAAAATCAGTAGCTATAGAAATAAACATCAACCAAAACAAGCATTGAAGAAGAAAAAAAAAAAGAACAACAAAATATTAAAAGAAATATATATATATACATTATGCATTCGGTGAAACCAGGGCAAAAATATACATTATGCACTCGGGTGCGACCAGACAAAATCTATTTTTATGTCAGAATTACATTATGCACTCAGGTACAACCTTCCCAAAACCTGTTTCTATAGAAATAAACATTATGCACTCGAATGCAACCTACCCAAAATATATTTTTTTTCGCCATAATATACATTATGCACTCGGGTGCGTCTTGTGTATTCCGTAGATAAACATTTGATATAAAATCACACTTTCAAGTTAATCATTCATTTCTATTAAATTTGCAGTGTCTTTCTTATCCACTGAATTCTCTTCTGACCCGTTGAAAACCCCATTGAACCATGGCTCACAATTGTATAAAACTATGGAAGATCGGTTGGGTATTTCTGTCGAACAGTTGATGTGCCAACACAAATCAACTCCTCCCCTACAAAATATGACAAATCAACTCTCTTCTGGCTCACGATTTCTAAGCCTTGATTCCTTCCTTCGTTCAACAATTTATGATCCACTATAATTAAAATGGTATTAGCTGCTAGTGAACTGGAGTAACCAATACACGGAAGAAATACAATGGAAACACAATCACCAGACCAAAATCTCACATTTTTCTCTTTTACGTCTTCTTATTTGATGACTTCCAATCCTTCTTATTAGACTATCGACCACCACGGTGAACATTTGCAGTAGCAATTTAATAAGGAGATCTCTTTTTGTATATATAAACAAAAAATTGGTTGTAGCAAATCAATGGCTTTGGCATCAAGTCAAAAGTTCTATCAGTGTACTCAATTTTTCATCAATTAGTTAGGTCCACTTGACGAAGGCAATATCACTAAATTGACAACGCCATCAAATTTGGTTCTATTTCAGACGATTTTGATTTTTTTTTCTTGGTTTTAAACATCCAACAACCAGGATCGAATTTGCTGCTTAGGAAAAGAACTTTCACACCATCAGTTGGTGAAATTGTGTTAGTGACGGAGGCGGATGATTACATGTGTGGTTGTGTGTCGGCGGTGGTTACTGTTGACGTCGTGGTAATGAAGAAGAAGACGAACTTATATTAGCTCCGTAAAGAAAAAGGGTAGTGAAGTCAATTAAACTTTTTAGAAAACAAATTCTTGGGTTAAATAACCAGTTTTGGATATTTAAACAGTATATTTAGACTTTAGGATATTAGAACATTAGTCATATTTTAACACTCTTTTAGACCCAGGAATTGGAATCCAAGGCCTATTCAACCAAAAAACTGATTTCGGTAACACTACAGCCAACAATTATTCCAACTGTTACTGGTTAAACTATTCTCCTGTGGAATTACATAGTTTTTATGTGTTAATTTCTGTTAATTTATTTCGTTTGTTTGTCTTATTTTCTTTTACCGTACCGTAAGATTTAAATGGTGACGAGTTTCAAATTAAAGTCATTCTTTGGTATTTAAATGGTGACCGTTGTAGTGTTCCGGGAATTTCATATAAACTTCATTTACGCGCGATATTTCAGAAACTCTGATCGTTAATGGAGAAAAATTCAGTTTAGGAATCTCTTACTCCATAATCTAGGGGAGAAACTTGGATCAGTGGGTAGGAGAGGGCATAAAAAAATTCCGATTATGTGGTTGCAAAAAATGAATATACAAGCAAATTTAAAGATTGAAGTACTTTTCAAAAAGGACATACTCCATATAAACAGGCTTTGAAATCTAGTTGGAAATGCCAGTAGCTGTTCCCCCTTGAAAAACCAACAAAACTAAACAAACACACACTCCTAATATTGTACATAGATATTCATCTTTTCTTACCATGCTGCACGATGTACTCATCTCTCAGCTTCTTAGTCTCTGGGCAGGCACAACAAATCTTTTTCTTAGGCCTCTTCCTATGCACATGCCAAAACATGGTATTTGGCATATATGCACCCACTATGGGTATGCCAAACTGCCAAACTCATATGCCAATATGTTATTTCTGGCATATAGGCATACACGACAGAGTTTCCAGCGAGCGATAGAGTCTTCGTCGCTCGATGGTCAAACGATCGTTCGATGGTCATTCAGTCGACAGCGACAGTCAAGCTATCGCTCGGTACTATGATAATCGCTCATTAGATCTTCATCCGACGGCTAATATTTCCCCTACCGGATTTCAACCAATTCCAACCCAACTTCAAATTCATTTCACCATGCATAGTGCATAACCGAAGTGGATTTGACTACAGAGGAAATAACATGGATCATGATAGCGTATTTCCACATACCTACTCAAGGTGAATTTTTAATGAAATGTAAATCTGGTTTCAATCTGAATATTAATTTAAAAGATAGTTTCCATTAATCTAAAAAAAAAAACAAAATTACATTTCAAATTTCAACTAAAAGAAAACATTTTAACTACTCATTTCCTTGTCCGTTTCCTCCCAAGACCAAAGATCCAATTGCCTGCATTTTACGGATCCATAGAGTTGTTCAACAAACTAGTTAAGGTGCTTAGGTTTGAGACCGACTTGGTGGTTGAGTCTCATCGTAATCACCATAACCTTGATAAGCAATGAGAGTACGGGGTATGGGAACATTATACAAATCTTGAAATGCGTGTGGTTGATATTGTTTGGAATGGTTGAAATGCCGATGTGGTTGAGGCAATTGGGGTATACGGATTCGTTTGCCTAACTACTTCCATGTTCACACCACCAATGGAGTCAGTATGTCAGTTGGAAAATGACTAAACATACGTGTAGGAGTTGTATCCATGCCAATGTTTTCTTCAACACCATGTACTGCTTGACTTTCTAACACCATGTTTGGAGTTGAACTTTCTGGTACCTCCTCCATATGACGACGTCTCAATCTTCTTCCACCACTTTGCTGACTTCCACTACTTTGCTGACTTCCACGACTTTGCTGACCTCGACGACTTTGCTGACTTTGACGACTTTGCTGACTTCCACCGGGACTCAATCCTCCACCAGCTCCAACACCGGGACTCAATCCTCCACCAGCTCCAACACCGGGACTCAATCCTCTACCAGCTCCAACACTGAGACTCATGTCATACATCATGCTTTCCCTCAATCTTTGCATCTGTTCCAAGTGCATATTCTGAAATCCCTGAAGAAGAGCATCATAATTGTTACATCGGGTCTGATACTCCAACTCTGTAGCATTGACCCCGAGGTATGGATAAGTCCGAGTAGGTGCACTAGAAACAATTGGATAAGTAACAATCTCTCCAGATGTGCTGGATATAGTCTTTACTTCCCAAGAAAATGGTGGCATGTATGACGATGAACTTTGAGAAGGATATGCAAATACGTCACCCGTCTCTGGTGGAGGTTGGGATGGAAGAAATTCATTGTCAAGTGGCAACCTACCTAAAGCTGGGAAATCCATCCGACCCAAACTTTGCGGTTGCATGGAAATATTTGGCTTGAAAATAGTATTAAACCAAGATAGGTACTCATTTCTCGTCTATCGGCTCCGGATCAATGCATCGCCTTCTTGCCAATGATGACCTTCTCTTATCAATTTGAAGTAATCGTCTCTTTGAAACATCTCAGACTTTGGGATAAGGGTTGATGGCTATCATTGATCTCCCAAATGAAGAAGAAGTCGTCTTTCACCATAATACCAAACACCCTTCTCGAAATAGGGTTGTATAACACCATCCTTTTAAGGCTTAACTCTACCATTGTCTCGACCTAGTTCTTCTTGGAACTCGTGCATCGCTTCATATGGCCGTGAGATAAGGTTATGGCTTGTTCTACTCAACTATTTGAATCTTATGAACAATAGCGTATGTTGACCATCTTCAATCTGTGCAGCTTCCCGATTCTCGTAATCATACTTTCGTATGATCGGAAATACATTCGTATAATTCTTAAGACAAGGTTAAAACACGGAAATATGTATACCACCAATATCGAAAATAATAACATTCAACGGAGGTTAATAACTTTTCCATATAAAAATGACAAATAAATACATAATGTGAAAAAGATTGGTTCTTACCTCCGAACTCCCCGTAAAGCATTAAAACTATCTTTATCACACGTCGAATTATCACTTAGGGCAATGTAAATCTCGATAAAATCGCAGTCCCCCAATCATATGTTGGTGCTTGCTCTAAATCTTCTAATGCTTCGAGAAACCCAATTAACACTACTCGAGCTAGCATTTGGAAACAGACATTGGCCCGGTGTCCACAATACAAACAGACGTTCTAGCTCCTCAAAATGGTCGGGGATCAAATATTGATTACTAGCTTCCCTGTTTTCATTCATTCTTACAGCATAACGCTGGGAAAAACTTTTCAACCCAGACACCTTCAACCCATATGCTTTTATTTGTCTATGTGAAGGATTTCCTTCTAATTCATTTGAGTATAAAGGAAGTCTTTCTTTCCATCTACCTTCTGATAACCACTTTAGTCTATTAAATGGAATTAAGTTCCCTTGGCATGGAATTCCGGTTAACATGTATAAATCTATCGGTGTAACTCCTATTAACAATAATTATTCATAATTAGAATTTGTTGATTTTTATGAAACAAAACACATAATCTAAAAATTAAATTACCAGAAAAGACTGACTTACCGCATTCAAAGTCCTTGAAAAAGAACGTGTTCGTAGTCTTCCACCATCGTTCTAATATAACTTGAACACCTTGAGTCCTGTGGTTTCTAGGTTGTATTTGATATAGATGTCGCCAAGGATATCTTCTCACTCTCTCTTGAACAGCAGGAGGAAGTAATTGAAAAATTGTACGTAACTCAGTCCATCCACCTCTTAGATTTATAGCGTTACATCGCCCCTCATTATCAGAAAGGTGATTAGAGAATACACCTTCACCGGCTACTAGTCTAACATTATTAAACTCATAATTTGTATCCACAACAAAACTTACTCCACTGCCTGGGGTACTTGTAGATGCTTTCCCTTTTTTGTTTCTTTTTCTTCTCTCCATATCTGATTAAGATAATCGTTTCAGAAGGTTTTCAGAAGAAGAATTGAGAAGAAAATCAGTGGTTTTCAGAAGGTTTTCAGAAGAAGAATTGAGAAGAGTTTAGAAGAGGTGTGAGTATAGTTGCGGTATTTATAGGCGGCAGAATCTCGAGCGGTGGCGATATTGATTATATCGACAGCGATATAGTGAATTTCGAGCGATATTATCAATATCTCTCGCTAGGGAGTCGATCGCTCAGCGGTTTCCCCATAGTGGCGCAAATGGTTTGGCATGCCACCTGGCATGCCAAACACCATTTTTTTGGCATGTGCATAGGAAGAGGCCTTAGGCTTTGTACGTGCACTAAGTAACTATGAGATTATTGGCTATCTGGAGGAGTTCCTTTATAGCAATCAAAAGAGCCTCCCTCCTTTCAGAAAACACATTCATACGATGAGGTTTTTATTACATACTTCCTGTAGTTATATTGACTCTTCTTCAAATGGGTTTGAGATTCAAATCATGTCCATAAGCGAATGAATTCATGAGTGATCAACTGGAGAAACAGTCTATGCAATGATCCCCTGGTAGGGTTCCTTGCTAGTATTACGAGTTCACGTCAAAGTTCAATTGTTTTTAAAAGTTCAATAAAAAAGTTGATAATTGAAATATCAGTAAAAAAAAAAAAAAAAAAAAAAAAAAAAAAAAAAAAATTGAAACCGAATAACATAAATAATATTAGTACTTTTACTTTCGTCTTTTGTTCTTGGTGACTTCATCTGCATTCCCTTTCCGTACTCTTTGTTTCTTCGTGACTTCATTTGCATTCCCTTCCCGTACGAAAATACCTGATTTGAGTGATATTAATCTCTCCACAAATGCATTCCCTTCTCGTACGAAAGTACCTGATTTAAGTGATGCTAAACTCTCAACATAACTCACGGGTTGACTCGATGCCATATCAAAACCAGGGATTCTCAAAACTTTCGTTACATCATTCTTGGGGTTATATAAAAAATTTCCATCTATTAAAACTTCGTCGTTTGTAAAAGACCATAACAGCTTCAAGTAACGAGGAGCGTGGACATCGCAGGCAGGTTTCAAGCTGAAGTGTTTAGTCCATGATTCTCTCACTCCATAATCTTGCATTAACCAGACATCCATGTTATTATTATAAGTATAATAACAATCATAAACAACCATACAGAGACGGTCTTCCAATAGCCCCACGTGGTCATATGTATGATTAATAACTTCTTCTGGATATAAGAAATCCACAAATCCCTGGCTGCTGATATCAAAAGAGACTATAGCTTTGGAACTTGTTGCTTTGATAGAGCTTGGCCAATGAAAAGCTCCATTTAAAAGCCAAACAGACCAGTAAGATGTAAGAAAATCATATTGGTTCATGCTTTTGAAAGTTTTCCACGAGTTGGTTCCTAATGTATAGACCTCAACTTGAGAATAACCATAAAAACCATAATCGATCTTACTTGACACAATTCTTAACAATTTGTAATCGTCAAGGTGGCAGTCGTAACCAAACCCATATTTTACACTCGATTCTCCCCACAGCACACGACCGCATAGTGCTTCCTTATATTCACCAGTCGAAGGGTTCCAAATACAAAATCTGTAATTTGATATGCATATGCAAATCAAACCATTACAAGATCCAACTACTTCAATACCATAGCTCCAGTCACGTTGGAAAACGTAATTATCCATTGGAATAGCTCCATCACATGTAACAGTTGTGGTAGATGATGATGAAGATAATGATGTTAATGATGATGATAATATTGAAGAATAATCTACTGAACGACAAGTAGGATTCACATCATAACCGTGATTTATAAGCATGAGCCTAGGGTTTGTTTTGTTATGGTTAAGAAGGTGATCCTTAATAAATTTAGGGCTATAAAGTAGTTTGCTCAAAGGTTTGCATACACACCTACAACATAAAACAGATTTCACCGGTAACTTTAAAAGAACATATACCTGAATCTCTTCTGGTAGTAGCCTCAACATCTTTTCTTTTCTTCTTCGACTCTGTTTTTTATTCCTATCTAGGGTTCCATCATAGTAGGAGAGCACGAGAGGATCAACTGGTGCATTTTTATAGAAGGAGATTAGGGTTAGAATGTTAACTAACATAAAAAGATTTAATTCTATTTATTTTTAGATAGATATCATTTTTGGTACTGAAAAAAGATTTTATCCTTTAAATATGCATTTCTTGGTTTCCAAGCTTTTATATTAGGATTATAAAGTGATATATTTTGTTAATTTGGAAAGAATATCTAGGTTTTTGATGTGAACTGTACGATTAATATCATTTAATCCTAGGGTGGAGTTTAACGGAGAAAAGTTATAAAAAGAGCACTTAGTTATGAGTAGAAAGCGGATTGAGGAAAAACTTCTGTGGAGAAAAACCGAGGAGAAATTTTGGAGAAAACGAGTTAGAGGGGATACGATTTTGCAAGGTTGCTGCCATTTGTTGCGATTCATCTCAATCCAAATAACACGATAGTATATTTCTGCCGCAAACAGGTAGTTGCCTTTGTCTCACTTTCTCATGGTTACCAATATATTCTTTCATTCAAAACCTTATACCGATTCGCGTTTGTTTTATTTAGTTTCGTTGAAATTATGGTACAAAGAATCAAAGATATTTGACTAGTGTTATTATTTATTTTTATTTATTTAAAGAAAAAAAACCCTAAAAACCAGTACTGAAGGAGAAAACAATACCTCACTAGGGAATGAGAAACAATTTTAGGAAAAGGTGACCCCCCGATTTAGCATTTGGAGGAGCTTTAACACGTCCTTCTCAGATCCTCATCATAAGCGTTCCCTTCTTGTGCATTCTTTTTAACTTATTTCCTCTCATTATTTGTTCAGATGGACAGCCTATCAGATTTCCTCCAATCAGGAGGACAACCAGAACCTAGACAACTACCAAATTATATAGATTATAATATGGTAATTTTATTACATTCTTTTCTTCCTTATTTTCTCATTTATATATCCTCCGTTAATCATTTCCCCTTGTCTGGTTCTTTTTTTCATGTATGATTCAGATGATCGTGCATGCATTAATTGTCTTGGAGCCACGAAATCTCCATGGAGCTAGTATGTCACAAATTGCTTATCAAATCGAGTTGTTATATAGTAATTTGCCTCACTCTCACGAATCACAAGTGGCGAATTGGGTGAAAATAATGGCTAAAAGTAAACAAGTTTTTGAAACAAGTCTAGACAGATATATGTTTCAGTATACAAGTAAACTGCACAAAACGTTCCTATCGCAATTAGATAAAGAAGAACAAGAAGTAATACCACATGTGACAGATTATAATGTGGTAATCTTTATTACAATTTCAGTTTTTTTTATCGTTTTAATATTTTGAATAATCTTAATAATTTTCTTTATTTTAATTTATTTAATGTTTCTGTTGAGTAATGTAATGTAATGTGTAGTGTAATAGGAGTGTCAACTCCACATTTAGTTAGTGTGTAGGTGTGTGGCACACATGCTTCTCTAGTCATATATTGACTAAATTAAGAAAGAGAATGTAATATGTTTTTTGAGAAAATGAAATAGAAGAGATAGAGAGGAAATACTTCCCCATCTCCATTTCAACCAAAATCAATCAAATATATTCAATCAAATCACAACAATTGGTATCTAGAGCTTAAATCTATTAGATTTGATCTTGGTGAGTGAAAAAATCAATTTCTACCCATTAAATCAAAAAAATCAGCCACATTTAAAGTTTTCAAAATCTAGATCTAGAAAAGAAAAACCCAATTTCTTCAATCAATCATCAACCAAATCAATGGCAAGTAGTAGTAACTCAAGTTTCTACATTCAACAACCTTCAATACCACTTTTTCATGGAGAAAATTATGATTTTTGGGCCATCAAAATGAAGACCTTGTTCATGTCACAAGATGTGTGGGAGATTGTACAAAATGGGTATGATGAAGTTGAAGATACATCAAATCTAGAACAACCCCAAAAGGATTTACTTAAGGAGAGTAGAAAGAAGAATGCAAAAGCATCCATGTACATTCAACAAGGAGTTGGAGACACTATTCTACCAAGAGTAATCCACTTTCCTATAGCTAAGGAAGCTTGGAATATCCTTCAACAAGAGTATGGAGGTAATAAGAAGGTAAGAGAATTGAAATTACATTCATATAGAAGAGATTTTGAGAATCTAAAAATGAATGAGAATGAATGTTTGAATGAATTTTCTTCAAGAGTTGTTGAAATTGTTAATAATATGTTGATGTGTGGTGAGAAGATGGAAGAAAGAAGAATTTGTGAGAAGATATTGATTTGTTTGCCGGAGAAATTTGAACCCATTGTGGCGGTTTTAGAAGAGACTAAAGATTTCTCTACATTAAAGTCACAAGAATTATGGGCTTCTTTGAAGGTGTATGAACAAAGGGTGTCGAGGCACTCGGAAAAATCAATTGAAAGTGCTTTTCAATCAAAATTGAACTTGAACTCAAAAAATTCAGCAATGAAGCAAAATGGGTACAAGGGCGATTCTTCATCTAGCTCCAATGGAAAGGGAAAATGGAAGAAAGGAGGAGCTAACTCCAACAACTACACAAAAAGTGATAATTCTCAAGTACCAAGGTGCAATTTTTGCAAGAAGAATGGTCATTTGGAGAAGAATTGTTGGAACAAAGGAAAGCCCCAATGTCGCAATTGCAAGAAGTATGGACATTTGGAGAAAGATTGTAGATACAAAGAAGATGAAGAACAAGCCGGTAGAGCGGAAGAAAAGAAGAAAAACAAAATTTGTTTTATGCTTGTCAAAGTGCCATGGTGACTTCCAAGAGTGAAGTTTGGTTTGTAGATAGTGGTTGTACAACTCATATGTCCGGTGTGAAGAGCTTGTTTGTTGACATGGATACATCCATAAACTCTCTAGTGAAGATGGGGGATGGAAACATGGTTCAAGCTAACGGAAGAGGTACAATTTGCGTGCAAACTATCAATGGAGCGAAATACATTAGAGATGTGTTATATGTTCCGGATTTGGCACAAAATTTGCTTAGTGTTGGGCAACTTGTGGAGCTTGGGTATGCGGTTCATTTTGAAGATGGATATTGCACCATTTATGACAAGAAGCACAACAACAAGAGACAAGTCATGAAGAGTATCAAGATGGAGAAAATAGAAGCTTTCCAATTATTTTTGAAAAGGAGAAGAATGTTGCATTGAGGATGGAAACCATTGATGAAACATGGTTATGGCATAAAAGACTTGGGCATTTGAATTTCAATAGTCTCAAGTTACTTTCCAACAAGAACATGGTGCAAGGACTTCCACAACATATCAACCACAAAGATGGAGTATGTGAAGGTTGTGCACTTGGGAAGCAACATCGCCAACCATTCCCAAAAGGTGTAGCATGGAGATCAAATGAACTTCTTGGTTTGGTACATACCGATGTGTGTGGACCAATGAAGACACCAACTCATGGAGGTAATAGATACTTTATCTTATTCATTGATGATTTAAGTCGTATGACTTGGGTGTACTTCATGAGACAAAAGTCCGAAGTTTTTAGCATCTTCAAGAAGTTCAAGAGCCTTGTTGAAAAGCAAAGTGGTCACTACATCAAAGTTTTAAGAAGTGATAGAGGCAAAGAATACAACAACAAAGAGTTTGATAAATTTTGTGAAGATGAAGGCTTGGAAAGGCAACTAACCGTGGGTTATACTCCTCAACAAAATGGTGTTTCCGAGAGAAAGAACCAAACCGTGATGGAGATGGCGAAGTCCATGCTTCATGACAAGGGTATGCCTAAAGTGTTTTGGGCCGAAGCCGTAAACACCGCCGTCTACTTGATGAATAGGTGTCCAACAAAAGCCGTATGGGATAAAACTCCTTTTGAAGCATGGAGTGGGAGAAAGCCATCGGTAAGACATCTCAAAGTTTTTGGTAGTGTGTGTTATTCTCAAATTCCAAAGGTGGAGAGAACAAAGCTTGATGAAGCAAGTGAGAAGTGTATATTCATTGGCTATAGCCTCCAATCAAAAGGTTATAGGTTGTTTAGCTTGAAGAACAACACAATGATTACAAGTCGTGATGTCTTGTTTGATGAAGGGGCTTCATGGAATTGGGAAGAAGGTAAAATTGAGAAGAGAACCATTATTGTTGATGAAGAGCAAGGAAATTCAGCAACAAATGAAGTAGAAGAAGGTGAAGAAGATGAGGAAGAACGACCTCAAACACCACCAAATACAAGACAAGGAGCATCTCCAAGTATGTCTCCAAGTACTAGTGCATCAACATCACCACCATCGGCACCAAAGAAGATGCATAGGTTGAGTGAAGTGTATGAAAGATGCAACTATTGTGTGGTTGAACCGGAAAATTTTGAAGAAGCATCAAAAGAACCGGTTTGGATAAAAGCTATGGAAGAAGAAGTTTTTGTCATTGACGAGAACGATACATGGGAGAAGGTAGCAAGGCCAAGTGACAAAGAAGTTATTGGCGTGAAATGGATCTACAAGGTGAAGTACAATGCGGATGGAACGGTTCAAAGATACAAAGCAAGGTTGGTGGCAAAGGGCTACTCACAACAACCCGGTATCGACTACAATGAAACGTTTGCACCGGTTGCTCTGTCTTGACACCATTAGAGCCGTGATTGCTATGGCATCTCAAAAAGGTTGGTTACTTTATCAACTTGATGTCAAATCGGCATTTTTGAATGGAGAACTACATGAAGAAGTCTATGTAGAACAACCACAAGGTTTTGTGGTGGAAGGAGAAGAAGACAAAGTATACAAGTTGAAGAAAGCTTTGTATGGTCTCAAGCAAGCACCAAGAGCTTGGTATAGTGAGATAGATGGATACTTCAAGAGGCAAAACTTCAACAAAAGCAAGAGTGAGCCTACATTATATGTGAAGACAAAAGGTACGTCTATTCTCATCGTTGCCTTGTATGTTGATGATCTTATCTTTACGGGTAATGATGCTCATATGATTGAGCAATTCAAGAGAGAAATGATGATGAAATATGAGATGAGTGACATGGGTTTGCTCAAGTACTTCCTTGGTATTGAAGTTCACCAAAGTGAAGATGGAGTGTTCATTTCTCAAAGCAAGTATGCCGAAAAGGTGTTGAAGAAATTTGGTATGCTTGGTTGCAACCCCACATCAACACCACTTGTAGTGAATGAGAAACTCAAGAAGGATGATGGAGGAAGAAAGGTTGATGAGACTTACTATAGAGGTCTTATTGGAAACTTGTTGTACCTTACACATACAAGACCCGACATCATGTTTGCTTCAAGTATGCTTTCTAGGTTCATGAGTTCACCTAGTCATTTACATCTTGGCGCGGCAAAGAGGTTGTTAAGGTACATACAAGGAACAATGAATCTTGGAATCATGTATTCAAGAAATTTGGATGTCAAATTAGTTGGCTATTGTGATAGCGACTTGGGAGGGTGTATTGATGACATGAAGAGTACATCGGGTTATGCTTTTCTCTTGGTTCGGGTATATTCACATGGGCATCGAAGAAGCAAGAAACCGTAGCTCAATCCACGGCGGAAGCGAGTACATTTCGGCATCAATAGCTACATCTCATGTTGTATGGCTAAGAAGAATCATGGAAGACATTCAAGAGAAGCAAGAAGAAAGCACCGTAATCTTTTGTGACAACAAATCGGCGATTGCTATGTCCAAAAATTCGGTTGAGCATTGTAGAGCAAGGCACATCAAACTCAAGTACCATTTCATTCGAGAAGCGGTTGAAGATGGTGAGATAGAACTCAAGTATTGCAAGACGGAAGACCAATTGGCGGACATATTCACCAAGGCACTTCCCAAAGGAAAATTTCAACATTTCCGTGAACTACTAGGAGTAGAAGAACATCACATTAAGGAGGAGATTGTTGAGTAATGTAATGTAATGTGTAGTGTAATAGGAGTGTCAACTCCACATTTAGTTAGTGTGTAGGTGTGTGGCACACATGCTTCTCTAGTCATATATTGACTAAATTAAGAAAGAGAATGTAATATGTTTTTTGAGAAAATGAAATAGAAGAGATAGAGAGGAAATACTTCCCCATCTCCATTTCAACCAAAATCAATCAAATATATTCAATCAAATCACAACAGTTTCAGATGATCATGCACGCATTAATTGTCTTAGAGAAAGAAAATCCCCATGGCTCAGCTCCTCGACAAGTTGAAAACCAAATCTGGTTGTTATATGAAAATATACCAGATTCGCATCCATTACAAGTGCTGAATTGGCTGAAAGTGATGGTTAGAAGTAAACAGGTCTTCAAAACAGAACTTAATAGGTACCAGATTCTGTATACATGTAAACTATACAAAACGTGCCTACCATTAACTGAAGTAAATAGTTCGAGATGAGAGTAAATCAGGTGATTTATTAGCTGTTCAAGTCATGGTAGAGGTGTAAAAACCTTGAACTCAAACGAATGTGAATCTCTTACAGTAGTGGTTGTTTCTGTTTCACAGTGTATTCTTGGTTGAACAGGAGAGTACAGACTACAGACGTTGAAATCAATTTCGTTGTTACGCTTTATTGCATCCTATAAAGACATTATTTTCATGACCTGTCGTATTCGTTACTCATATTGGTTTGATTATATAGTGTAGCCTTAATTCCCCTAGTTCTGCTGAAGTGATGCAATTCTGTTAAAGTACATAAATACATAAAGTTCATTTCGCTGCTCTGCCCAAAACTCTTAAATCAGTGATTTAGGAATAGTCATGGGAACATAATACTAAGATATCAAAAAAAAAAAATCTTGCTCCCTGCAAAATTTTTAGAGTTGCTGCTCTCATAGCCACGGTAGCATTCACATCTGCCTTTACTGTACAGGGAGGTAATATTTATGACAGTAATAGCTCCCCAGTTTTTTTTTGGGAAATTACGCATTTACAGTATTTTGATGTTTTTATCTATACATACTTCACGATGTGCGGAAATGGATTTTCTCGAGCTTCTACAACAATAACTAATAATAGGTTTTGGCGTTTTGCAACACTATTCATATCAATGGATTGGCAGCGATATTAGTAATTTTTCTGCGTCATTATTTATTGTGGTTCGAGGCAGATTTCCATGGGCAGCGATTCCGAAAGCATAAGAAGGTATTTCAACTTCTGATACAGAGTAATTTTATTATTATCTTGTTTGGGTGACAACATCTTTTATACTCATACATACTCGTACACATTTCATCTACTTCAAAGATACCCTTTTTTTATCACTGCGATTATCAAACCAAGAAAGACATAAGCCTTTTTGTAACTTTTAGTTTTGGGTCTTGTTTATGTTGTGAGTTTACATAAGAGAAAAGCACAAGAGGCCCCTGACAGAAGTACAGAGTAATGAGGTGCATCAATCAATTAACCGAGAAAAATAAGGAGGGTTTGGGTCGCTTCTAAGTGCATTGCGCAACAATAACATTTGCTGGAGAAAAAAAGAAAAAAACTAATAATTTTGATGCCTACTGATAAAATTAAGATCAAGAACAAGATGTGTTAATGGAGTTTGTAGCTATATGCCGGATAGTCTGGCCGATGCAAATGCCGTACATTCAAAAAAATTGTTCAACATATATGAGATGACATTGTTGTGCTAAAACCCTGCGGAAGTGATTTGCACAACTACACAAGAATACTCTAAATAATGCAAAGAACACAAACTTGAAAAGAAAAGAGACGAGAATTAACGAGGTTGAATCCTCAGGAAAAATAAGAGATTTATATATTATCGTTTAGGAGAAAACATATAAACCCTAAGAGAGAAAGAAGAATTTTTTGGTGTGTTTTCACTAGGTTCTCTACGAGGCTATTTATATACACATAGGTAGGATTAGGGTTTCATAACTTAGCTAATAAGTCCCTAAAATTAGGATTAAGAAACCAATTAAGAGTTATCAAACTCTTATCACACAGCTGATTTTGGTTTACCCAAAATCGCCTCCACCGACCTAGCTTCTACACACGGTTTGGGAGTTCCACATGGATTTAAACTAGCCACCATCCAACAATTCTCCACCTCGGATCATGCATGAGACGATCAATACACAAAATCTCATTCGCTTTCCAACTTCGATTGCGCCATAGGCTGCCTACGTATCCTCTGCAAGGAATCAAATCGACCGTAGTTTACTCAATGGCCTTACTAGAAGGCCTCCACTAGGTTCCTGAGAACCTCTACCCCAAAGGGTCTCACCAAACCGGAAGAATGTGGATCAATTTAGAGCAATGACGAAACTTAACCCCAGATACTACTTTCGTTAACATATCAGCTGGATTGTCTTTAGTATCGATCTTCACAAGTAAAATTTCTTCTTCTTCCAGAATTTCTCTAACAAAGTGAAATCGAACATCTATATGTTTGGTTCTGGCATGATGCACTTGATTCTTAGCCAAGTAAATTGCACTAAGACTATCACAATGCACTGGCATTGCACTTGATTCTTAGCCAAGTAAATTGCACTAAGACTATCAACAAACTATTGATGTGTTGTAAACGGACAGAAGGCGATAGTCGAGTACCTTTACTCTGTAATGAAAAATGTAAAGCCTAGTCTGTTCGTGGGTAATGATGGTGCTAAGTTGTTATGCTACCTAATTGATGCCAATTTCTATGGTAAGCAAACAAATTCAATCAGATATACCTATATTCCGCATCGCCAACATTGACACTAGCATACCAAAATTCTCCGTCATAGAATTCAATTTTCGTGCTAACCAATTATTTTGCTTGTAGATATTGCATTGTGTCTTGTCAAACAGTTTCCTCAATCGAGTACGAGAGAAATCGAGAATCAGACAACATGTGTGGACTAGAATTTTTGGTTCGAAAGCCGTTTGCATTTCCAAGTGGAACTAAGCTAACATGGTGGCGTAACCGTGTTTATTCGGTGTTAGTTATTCATCGACCTAAATTTATGTTGTAAGATAGCAAGTATTTAGTTTTTTCCATTTATATTTATCAATCTAAATCAAAATGCAATATGTTGGTGCAAGTAATTCAGGTGGACATGAAAGCTAAATATATCCAACTAATCGAATCAAATACTCACCAATACACTACAGACTTCACCGAAATAGATGAAGTGAAACCTCCAGAAAGCTCAGTCTCCTCAACAAACGATAAAAGAATCCGTGTGCCTTGCTTCATTACACGAGGTATGTCTTTTTAGAATATCTTGGAACTTCTTGGTACAATCGCAACTTTCTAGAGTTCGACATCAATACTCACAGCGACTGAAGGGCTTATTCTCGTGGTGGTTATTTGACTTCTGTTGTAGTGCCTTATATCATGAACGTCTACAACCAAAAGTTGATGCACAAAAAGGCAATTGCATTGCTTAAACAAATGCTGGTGGGACTCAAGAATGCAAATAAATTAAATGCTACAATAATTGTTTTTTTTCAAGATAATCCCAACATCGTAAAGGAAGCAATAAAGCTTGGAACCATAGAATTTATAATGGAGTTTCTCGAGCAGTTCCCTTTCCTGGTTTGGCATAACATTGCAGGTCAAAAGATGATTGAAATGGCTATTGCAGAAAAAGATGTAACAATAGTGAACTCAATATGTGATTGTGGTGATGTATTTGAAGATAAAATCACTTTGCTTTCAGTGATGGATAATAATGACAACACCATCTTGCATCACGCTGCCAAGTTGGCGCCTCTTGCGAAACTCAATTTAGTTTCAGGCGTAGCTCTTCAGATCCAACGAGAATTGCAGTGGTTTAAGGTAAGGATGTTACTTAATTAGCAATTCAAATCTTCACATTTTTCATTAACTAGGTATCTAATTTTGCTATTGTTTCTTGGCATAGGAGAAAAGGCTGTACTTGGAGTATGCCATATTACTTATTAAATTTTTAAGCCTTCCTAAACTATGTGACCTTTATGATATTACTTGCTTTTCATGAAATCGAAAATCCAACCTAGTAATATATTTCATTTCATATCCGTACAGGGAGTAGAAAGTATGTTATAGATTAATTATAAGGCTAGGAGAAATAAAAAAGGATACACGGCTCAAAGTATATTTACAGAAGAGCACAAAGAGTTGGTGAAGGAAGGAGAGGAATGGATGAAGGATACATCTGGATCCTGCATGCTAGCAGCTGCCCTCATTGCTACCGTAGCATTCGCAGCTGCTTTTACAGTTCCTGGAGGTAATATTAGTGGCAGTCATAGCTCTAAGAACGGTACTCCAGTTTTCTTGGGAAAGACCTCTTTTACCGTGTTCGCGGTAGCAAACGCCTTCGCTTTATTCTCTTCTATAACATCAGTGCTCATGTTCTTAGCCATATATACTTCGCGATATGCTGAAATGGATTTCCTCAAATCCCTACCACAAAAATTGATTATAGGTCTTACGACCCTTTTCATATCTATGGCGGCAATACTGGTAGCTTTTTGTGCAGCACTGCTTATCATGGTAGGAGACAAGTCCCCTCTTAGTCTAATTCTTATATCATTGTTTGGTTGTGTCCCTGTAACCTTGTTTGCATGGTTACAATTACCATTGTTTTACGAAATGGTTCATTCAACATATTGGGGTAGTCTCTTTGAACAACACAAATATATCGATCCTAGAGTGCAGAAGAACACAACAAAAAAGAAGAGATTATAGTAAGCCATCTAAAAACATAAGTTAGATCTCTTTCTGAGCCGAAGTTTGTTGGTTGTTAATGGAGTTTGTAAGTGTAAAGCAAGAAATTATAATAAAAAGCATTTCTGTGTCTACTTTGGTTTACTATCTTATAGTTCCTATAAATTATACGAAGGCAAAACTTGCGCGCAAAGTACGTGATCTACTAGTATTCATTATAGGAAACCTCTGAACTCTGCGAATATAGGAGGAAATACCCGAAACTATGACTGAAATGTGCATTTCTTCTAAAAGTGTGACTCATTTGAAAATTCTTCTAAAAGTGTGACTGACTTTACCTAATACCCAAAGTACCCTTTATAGCCCAATGTCTACACATCGATAGCTTGATGTCCACATATTCATAGCCGATGTCCACACATTATAGCTGATGTCCACATATTTATAGCCTGATGTCCACATATTTTATGAATAGCGTCCGATGTCTACACATCGAAACATGGATGTCTACATTTATCCAACATATGATTATGCCTAGATTCTGGATGTCTACATATAATATCTACACATCAGACACTATTCATGGTGGGGTATCGATTGTCCCGATGTGTGCACATCCTGACCCAATGTGTACACATCCTTACTCAATGTGTACACATCTGAGGACAAAATCCGGTATTTCCGTAAAAGACTAGGGCATACATGCCCGTTGACCGGTCATGGGTAAAGTCCCACGAATATAGAGGGCCGTCGGGGGGCACTATCGGGCAGTATGATATATTTAGTTTATGGCACAAGCACTGAAGCACGTATATAAAAACCTAACCTATTCTTCCAAAAAAAAAAAAAAAAAACAGATTAACAAAAATTTTCCCAAAAAAACAGATTAACAAAATTGTAAGCTGTGAATTAAGATGCCTAACTCTTCGTATGAATTATCATCGTCCGTCAAGTCTGTCAAGATACATCCACCTCAACATGATCAAGAGCATCATCAAGTAGATTTAGCAGAAGATGTTTTGTTCGAGATTTTTCTTCGTCTCCCTTTAAAATCAATATACAAGTTCAGGTGTGTTTCGAAATCATGTTTATCACTTTTGTCAAACCCATCTTTCTTGAACAAGTTTGTTATGAAAAGTTGTTGTGGTAATACCCCATGGACACTCGTCAACCAACATATTTTTGATTTCATGGAGGAGACATTCGATGGTGCCATTCATAAGCCCTGGTTCTGTTTAACTTTGTCTACTCAACTTCACCGTGAACTCATATCTAGCCAATCAGGTTTTTCATTCGACTTCGTTTTAGATTCGCACATGCCAAAACAAGAAACAAGGGGCGTACGCCCATTTTTTTTTGCTCGAAAGGCAAGAACCATTTTCTAATTCGATTGGGATTGAAATAGGGAATATTGGGGATATGCCCCAAAATCGACTGCCATCTTGGGGATATGCCCCAGGATTCCAATTTTGGGGAATATGCCCCAGCCGTCCAAAATTTCATCCAAAACCGTTAAGTAGTCAATATTCGCTCACACTTGGGATCACATATGCGCATTAAAAGACAAATATACGATATATTAACACCTTTACAAGGTTCAGGAACATATTTAGACGAAAAAATCTCGAAAAAATTAGAGAGAAAGTTCAGACACATTTACGATAAATAGTCTATTTAACGGTTCTTTGACGGAAACCGTTACTTTGGGGCATATTCCCAAAAGCTGGAATCCTGGGGCATATTCCCAAGATGACAGTTGATTTTGGGGCATATTCCCCATTTTCCCATTGAAATAAGGGGCGTGTACCCTTTAGCTTCAAGTAATGGTTTGGTTCTTTGTGCATCAAAGGATTTTGGCTCTAGAGATTATTTTATCTGCAATCCATTCACTAGACAGTTTGTCTCTACCACAAACATTAAAACAAAGGGTCTTAATGGTTTTGTTTATGAATCGGGAACTTATAAGATAATACATATCCTAGATTCTTGCGTATCTTGCAGTTTTAATATCCAGATTTTCTCATCTGATACGAGTGAATGGAGTACTCATGAAGTTATATGCTCTCATGAGATGCATATAAATAACTACCTTGACCCAACACCAAATTATAACCGCTTCCGCTATACATCACACCTCCGCATAGTTGACTACCATAGTGGAATATGGTATTGGATAGATGGTAAAGGAGATAGAATGATAGCTTACAACCACAACAATGGTGATGGTAGTGGTGGTGAATGCAGGTTATTTGACTTGCCCGAGGAGATTAGTAGGGTTAATTGTGCGCAGCAATGTCTTGGAAAGTCAAAAGGGCTTCTCTGCTATGGCAAAATCGAGAATAAAGCAGGAGAAGTAAGCACTATCAGTGCCTGGGTGTTCCAAGATGGCTGCTACAGTAACGGATCGACTTGGAAGTTGGTGTGTAAAGATACTAAAATAGAGGATCCGATATATGTAATACCAACACGGCGAACAAAAAATGAGTATTCCTTCATAGGTTTCAATCCAGTGGATCCGAATGTTGTGATCATGGATTGCCATCACGAATATCAAAATCATGTATGCGAAGTGGCCTACAATATCAAAACTAGAATATCTGAAATACTTCGTTCATCTCAGACTCTAATGGATTGTTATTATTACATACCGGATACCCGAATTTTGGTAACACTACAGCCAACAATTATTCCAACTGTTACTAGTTAGACTATTCTCCTGTCGAATTACATAGTTTTTATGTGTTAATTTCTTTCGTTTGTTTGTCTTATTTCTTTTACCGTATGGTAGGATTTAAATGGTGACGAGTTTCAAATTAAAGTCATTCTTTGGTATTATCACCCTTATAGTATACCGTTGTTGTACGATAATGGCATTTGCCTGTTTGACTTGGTATTAGTCAGAATGGGATACTGAATTATTAATTGTTAGGACGTATTCATATGAATGCCAAGAGATGTATCAGAACTAGTGTCATAAAGCAATAACAGTTTAAGAATTATTCGATGTATCATGTATCCAATAATTATGATTTTTTTTTAATTAGCCGGGAGCTTGTTTGTGGCCTGTAGTGGCATCTATATGCATGTAACGAAGTACTGTCCGAAGTTTCAACCAGCCATGTCATGAGATCCGCAATAAATTTTCTCATCCCACTCTTCTTGTGATCTAGATTGTATATCTCATCCCATTTGTATTGTGTCAGCGAAAAAATTAGGGTGACAAAAGTAGAACTGTGTCTTCTATCGTATTAGAGAAAGAGAACTCTGCCAATAAATTACTAATGTTAGTCGTCAAAAAACCCCATCCTTTCAAAAAAAAAAAAAAAAACATGATTAGAAAACCATCTGAACCTGGTGCTTTATCAGCTCCAAGATCTATATGATAACTCCAAATCATCTTGTTCAACAAACTATTGATGTGTTGTAAACGGGCATATCGAGAGTATATTTATCATGAACTTGAACAAAACCAGAGCAAAGAGTATTATAACAACCTGCCTTCTTGCCGCTGCCACCCTTTTTGAAAATGAAAACCATGTTTTTAAGTACGACTTCACATGTATAATAAAAATAATAATAATAATACTTATAAAAAAAAGATGTATGGTTAAAGCTGGTTAACGTAATTGGATTTTGAAAACTTACAGTCCAGTATGCAAATGTGCGAGTGACATTACTACCACCATACAACTGTGGATCTACCTGATGCATTTAGATAAAGATTTATTCCAATCAATTTAAATGAGAATAAACATGTTTCAAACAATTTATTGATGGTATTAAACATTATAGTACTATATATAAATTGAGATGTAATGCTGCATATATATATATATATATATATATATATATATATACTAACCGTCCATCCTTGTTTGAGGATATTCGTCTCCTCCCCTGAACCAGCATAAAGAGCGATTTCAATTGAACTAAACTGATCTTGGTTTACACTAAGATTCCAAAAATTAAACCATCCCTTTGCTCCATAAATTGTTTCGCCAGTTTCTTGTGCTCTATATGAAATACCAGCTCTCTGAATAATACCACCTAAAAATATGATTAGGACAAATATGGTGACAACTAGTGGAAACTTTAAAAGCTCGAATGACTCACATATTGCTTATCGGGAACGTCATTTGATGATAAGGATTTGGCTCTGATTAAATCTTCCCTAGTTGTCCGACGAATGGGGACTGTCCCTTTTGGGCACTCATCAACTTGATTCATAAATGTTTCTAACCGTGAACGTTTTGTAGAAACAATCTGATTTTCTCCCATCTAAAGGAAACAAACCAACACACATTGCACATAAACTACCACATAATTTAAAGAGAGTAAACAAATATATGTATGTATATATATACTCGAAACAAAAAATGTTAGTTACCTTAGACGTATAATTCTTCAGTAAAGGATTATCAAATGCTGGTTGATTGTGGAATTCAATGCAGTCATATGTATCACCCCATGGAGCCTTCAACGAATACAAACAATAAAAAAGTAAAAAATGTTAGTATACAATACATTTTTGGCGCAATTGAAGTCCTGAAAAAGAAAACCATACTTAGACTTAATACACATACTGACATACACGTATTGTCTGGATAGGAGGTTTATTTAGAATAGCGAGTTGCCTTTGTAGCTCCAATTCCTCTTCTTTTAATAAGATGTCCATCCTTCCTTCTGCTAATATCACTACATGATGATATGTATGAATCAAATCGATCACCAAGAACAATAATGATACAAAGGTCTTAGCGTTCAGACCTAAAACTGGAGCCATCCGAGAAAATCAAACAATGGTACTATTATTATGTGAAGTTTCAATGAGACTTTTGTATCCGTTGCTATCATATTCCAAGATGTATTAGGTAATTTATATATGCAATTTTTTTAGGTATAACACGAGCTCCTTTACTTTTCCAAATAAAACTCATTAAAAACATAAGATCTTCGCATCAAAATAAAAGTATTTTGTCATTAAAACTTTTTTTAATTTCTTTAAATGTTTTAATTACGAAGATCGAGAATTCACAGCAAAGATTCACTGACGTGGATCTTTAAACATGGAAGGATATGGTGGAACAGAAACACCATCTTCAGCTAAATGCGAAACAGCAGGCTGCAGTAAAGAAGCAAATAAATCATATAAGCATAATAAGAATCTTAGCATTGTATATGATAAGATGAATTTACGGGTCATTCCAAGATAAGACACAGAGAGGTTCTAGTATTAGGATTCCCAAAACCTTGGCATGCAATTCCAAGATAAGACTCTTATGGTATAGCACACAAATTCACACAAAGATGCAGATGTACTTGACAACGGAAAGTTCTAATGAAAGCGAGTACCACTATACCTAATAGAGGTGAATATAATCAGGTTTTGGGAGAACAAAATTATGCTTATCAGATATGTTGCCTGTGTGATAAAGTCTCAACCAAAGTACAGCCAGGGAATTAAATTTAACAAATCTAGGACAAAATACTAAAAATCACAGAAAAAATTGAAAATGGAAGCCCAAGATTCAAAATTGCACAGTTCAAGAATCAACAAGTTGACATACATTAAAATTTCAGAGAGATTAAGCAAATAGCAATTAAGATTGGGTAAAACTGAAAATTTTTAATAGTGGACATGTGTTGATCTAAGAATGCATTTTGATTGTGATATGTGTTTAATAGTGACTGATTATTTGACATTCGGCGTGTATAAACAACCGATATCTTCTTTTCTTTTGAAATTTATATGTATGTAACATCATTTTATAATTTTTAGGGTCGAAATACTTGACTTTACTGTATAAATATGATTATATATATAAATAATATATAAATAAAATATGTATATACGTGTCCGCGTGCTAGTTTTTTGAAAATTTTGTAGTATCCGCGTCAGCGTCGTGTCGTGTCCGCGTCTACGCGTCCACGTCTGTGCAACCCAGCTAGAAAATATAGGGGGAAAAAAACAATTAAATTGATGTTTGGGATGGAAAGACAACACGTGCTAAGAGCACGTGTTACTGTATTCTGAAAAAAAAACTTGCTAAAATCAAGGCATATTTGATTAAGTACCTGGTGCGCTGACTCAATTGAATCAGCAAAGAACACTAAAGCCAAGATGAAGACACTCAATCTCATTCTGGATTGAAGTTTTGCCATTTCCACTGTAATCAGAGATCAGAAAGAGTGTTTATGCTTCAAAACAAAATGAAGAAAGTGTTTCTTATATAGACTTTTTCTCAACCACTATGAACAAACACACTGATTCTGAAAAATGGAACAAACTATCTATAACAGGGTTAATTATCTGCCAATATGCAAGAACTTGACCACCAATATGCTATTTTAATGTGAATAATTGATGCATTGTGTGCAAAAGCAGTGAGAACTTAAGAAACACTCTCAAGCAATCAGCATTTTTAGCTACGGTTATTCTATAATTAATGAGAGATTTCCTGTTTAGTCCACTAAACCCGACCCGGATTAGTGGCTAGTCCAATGGGAGACAACATTTACTCCCTAGTCCAAAAAAGATTTGAAAACAAGAAATTACTCTACTAACCCTAACATATAATATACTATGTATGTTATTAGTAACATATGTAATATGTAGCATCATATGTAATATGTAGTAACATTTATACTAGTATTAATACTAGTAGTATACTAGTATTAATATGTAGTATGTAGTAAAATATGTAGTAACATATATAGAACAAATGTAATATGTAGTATATTATGTACTACATACTAATAACATATGCTAGTAGTTTACAAGTAGTAACAATATAGTAAAATATGTAGTAACAATATATACTAGTAGCAATATATAGTAGTAGTTTACTAGTAACATATGTTACTAGTAGCAATATGTAGTATACTAGTAAACTAGTATTAATATGTAGTATGTAGTAACATATATATATAGAACAAATGTAGTATGTAGTAACATATGTTACTGGTAGCAATATATATGATACTACATATTAATATGTAGTATGTTATATATTGACACTACATATTAATATGTAGTATGTTATATATTGAAACTACATATTAATATGTAGTGTCATATTAGTATGTAGTATGTTATATATTGATATTACATATTAATATGTTGCTAGTATAGCATAGTACTAGTATAGTATTAGTATATAGTATGTTATATATTGATATTACATATTAATATGTTACTAGTATAGTATTAGTTACTACTAGTATATTACTAGTTACTACTAGTAGACTAGTAAACTAGTTTACTAGTCTACTAGTACACATGTTACTACTAGTATAGTAGAGTAGTTACTTAATTTACGAGTAACATATTCTTTTTTACTATTAACATAGTAAATATTGATATGTAGTATGACCATATTGATACTACTAGTATGTAGTAACATAGTACTAGTAATATTTGCATGTGTTGATACTAATTAGATCTGTAAGGGTGTTTTAGGCATTTAGAAAACACACTTTATAATCTCCACAAAGTTTTTGGACTAGCGAGTAAATAATTAGACTAACGAGTAAATAATTGGACTAACGAGTAAATGTTTTTCATGGGTGGACTAGCCATTAACTGGGTCATGAAAAATTGGACTAAAAAGTAATTCCTACAACAGCAAATGAATCGGGAAGGGATATAGAATTGGGAATTATTGGAAGCAGCGATTCGGGTTCGACTATCAGCTACTCAGAAGACTACATCAACCCCCTGGTTATATTGCAGTTGACCATAAAAATGTTTTTACTTTCTTTCTGATTGATTCTACACTGTTATAACGAATGTAATCATATCAAAATCAATTGAGCTTAGCATCATTTAGAATCTTTTCTCTGCGACTTTTTAAGAAACATTAATGAAAACTAAAACAATGGTTTGAGTTTAATTTGCACCTTGAAGTAACTTGGAATACCACTAAGAACGTTATGATATTTTAATAGCATCGACTAGTCTTAGGATGCAAATTAAATGGAAACTATTTACCATTCACTTCGGTGTTTAAAAACATTAGCTAAACATCAGACCGGGCTAAAACCAAAAGTTACTCCAAAACGCGCATGTCTAATAATTCACCCGAGATTTATTTACTCTAGTGGGAAGTTTATTGCGAGGCATACTATTTTGACACCAGGTTTCCCTTTTCCCGCTGTCCCAACTGCTTATTTTTTTCCTTACAGATAAAAAGAGATAGATTTTATACAAAATTGGTCAATTAACTCAATATAAATTTTCAAATACTTTTTCTTAGTTTTAATTTACATCAAGATGCATCTAGTTTCATCCTCGCTATATTTTAAGTTTAATCCAGGATGAATTTGGATTCATTCTTGCTATTTTTTTTTTGGTGTCCGTTTCACCCATACTAATTTTTACTCGTCCATTAAACCATGTTTTAAAAATATTTGGGCAATTGCCCCGATTTCTCTAAATTTTATCCTTCGACGGTATAATTGTCTAAGAAACGAACGCATAAGATATCTAATAAACTAGATCTTGGAATTTCACAAATTTGAGAGTGTTTGCATAATATATTATAATAATTAGGATTATCGATATTAAAAATATTGTTAACATATTTGACTATATATATCCTGCCTAAATTGGGGCCTATACCAATTAATTGGGGCCTATAGCTAGATGACAAAAAATTTCACTAGAAATCACTTCACACCACCCTTATCGAAATAATTACCAAACTACCTAGTTTACCCCTGATTAATTAGCATTAATTAATCATATTAGGGGTTAATTTTGTTTTGGATGTGAGATTAACTAATGTTAGAGAGTTCATCAAAACATCAACATTTTGATTTTTTTTTCGTAAAATTTACACAGAATCGGTTTACGTTCAGTCACTTGTAAACCGATTCTGGATTGGTGTTTAGAATTACCAGAGGACATCCAGAATCAGTTTACTTTGATATGTTTTATAATCCGATTATGGGAATCGGATTTTTATAATGACATATATAAACCGATTGTTTCCTTTCATTACCAATTTTCATTCATCGCATTATTTTTGTAGGATGCAGTTAGCACATGCATCAAGCCTTTAAACCCCTAGGCGACCCTAGTGGACGAGTTATAGTCTCGTGAGGGTTTACATAGAGGTCTACCCACAAAACCTATAAAAAAACTTTTAAAGCCATCAATCTTCCTCCGACGAAGACAATACTGTATCCAAGTAGTCCGGGTTATCCTTCGGGATTCTTTCTGCCAAGAAGTGATAGCTTGCATCGAATGTGAATGCTTCCCCCTTTACCTCCAAGTAGCGCGCTTTCACGGCTTCGTGCTACAAAAACACAAAAACAAACTTACATTTGTTAGTGGTGTTTCAATGGAAGATAAAACAACATGGGTCACGTAAAATAAACCACAAAATTACTTACAAATTGTACAATGGACAAGGTGAAGGGGCGAGTGTTAAAAATCCGAGGTTGGAGAGATAAAAAAGCAAGTATCGCATTTTCTATGACTAGGTGCCTATCGTGTACTTGTTGAATACTTCTTGCGTTAGGATTCCCAAACTCTTGGCTAAATGTGTTGTGTACCCTAGCCCAAAAGGTTACGGAATCCACCCTTTCGGAGGATTGATGTCTAAGTCGTTTTTCCGCATACCAAGCTTTGGTGATTGCCAAATCTTCCGCGGAGTAAAATGATACCATTTCTTTTATGTATATGTATGAAATGAGTAGTTGTGGAGTATATGGAGTGAGGGGGAATAAAATGAGTAGTTGTGGAGTATATGGAGTGAGAGGGAATAAAATGATCAATTTTGGGGCGAATGGGGTCCAAGGGTGAGGTCTCTATTTATAGAGAAAGTCCCAAACGACTATTTTTTTTTAAAAACGTGTAATAATTTGAAATAATTGGTCTTTTAGAAGGACTATAAAATCCGATTGTGTTTATATGCCACAAGGAATCGGTCTTTCTTGCGACCAAAGTAAACCGATTAGAGTTATTTTAAATTTTGAATTTTCACCGATACTAATCGGTTTATATATTTTCATATGTGATCTGATTCAATAACATCCAGAAAGATTGGCCTGCATAATCGGTTTATAAAGACATATCGAGTAAACCGATTCTTGACATGTCAGGCTAGAATTATAGAGCAACACATAATTATAATTAAAGCTTCAAGTTCATCAAGTTCAATACAAATATCATCCAAAATAAAAAAATTAAAATAACCACAAGTCTTGTAAACTTAAACTTTTAATATGTAAAACTTAAACATAAGAACTTTAACAGCAGGAGCACCGGCACCAGCATCACCACCATCAGCAGGAGCACCAGCACCAGCATCACCATCATCAGCAGGAGCAGCATCACCAGCATCACCACCATCAGGAGCAGCAGCTTGTGCTTCAGCCATTAGTTCCCACATATCTTGCATTTATGCATGGACCTCCCTCCCAGATGAAATCATATTTCTCCTCATCCTGGCGAAGGTGATGACCTCAATAAGCTCTTCAAGTGAAAGCTTATCAATCAATGCCAGGGCTTGTTCAAGTCGGGTTTCAGCTCCGAATGCAAACTTGTATAGGCTCCTCACCGGCACTCTTTGTGGTTGCCTCAAGATATCCTCCACGGTTAAATCTCGATTGTAAAGTGGTAGGTGTCCGAAGTCCATTCTACACAAAAAATAAACAAAAATCAAGTTAAAAATCGGTACATAAAGAAATATATATAACCCGATTCTAAAAGAAAGATGAAAAGACTATAGTAATCGGATTATACATATTACATATATAAACCGATTCTGGCATATAAACACAATCGGATAATGTTAATCCTAATGTAAACCGATTACTGTGCATGATCTTCATGGTCGAAAAAAATCCAGAATCGGTTTATTCGATAGTCAATAAAAACCGATTCTAGGTAAGTCAGAGTTTTGATTTGTCAAAAACGATGATTTAATGATGTAAATCAATAAGATAAGAAGATGGGTTGATGGAGATTTACCTTCTTCTTGGTTGGATCAAAGATCGTCGGAGTAGAGGATGAAAAAAAAATTGATTAGGGTTTTGAGAATTTGGAAAGTTTATGATAGAAATGGAAAGATTTTTTAGGTTTATGTTTTTTTGATTTTGGATTTACTGAAAATAGAAAGATTAGAATTTATATTAGTGAGTTTTAGAAATTAATGTGGGGCTAAATTAGTATTTTTTATAAGGTTTGGGTGCCTAGAGTAATTTGGGGTGTGAGAAGGAAAAACCTATAGGCCCTAATTAATTGGTATAGGCCCCGATTTAGCCAGGATATATATTATAGTATAATTTCTGTAAAATAATAGGCTTCAAATAAAACAAATTTATTATTTTGAAGAGATACGGTAATATAATAAATTATTATTTTTATAGTTAAATAATAGACTATTACTATAAAGAATAATTTCTATGATGGGCATTAAATAATAATTTTAGATTATAAAAACAATATCGACTAATTATATTATTGACTAATTGAAATAAGAATAGAAGTGCTTCGAAAGAAAATCTTTTTTTTTTTTGCTTCGAAAAAAGAAACTTCAAGTACCAATAACACTTCAACACTTCTTTTTGCAATACAAACTCCGGATCTTTTGAGTGCATTACTAACTATTAGGGATTAAATAGAACTTGATTTGAATTTTAAAGAAAAACAAACCAATATTGAATCATATTTAGAGAAAATTTAGAACGCGCAATTGAGGGATATGTAAACTAATTGTAGGATATGATAATAGGACAAAATAAGGATTTAAATAGTAAATCATAATTAGCCCCAATCTATGTATTTTAACTAATTCCTAATCTACCCCTCACTAATCATGTTTAGTGGTTAATTATAATTATCTACGTTAATAGAGTAGTTTGATAATGATTATTATAAATCATAATCACTTCATTTGGGTTAGAGTAGAAAGAAATTTTTTGAGGTAATGGGAATTTGGTTAAAATGAGTGCTGATATGGAACAAAAAGATGTCATTGAGTCTTCTGAACAAGGGTTGTATGTTGAATCTTCGGCTAATCTTGTATTATCCATTGTCACACTTGAAAAACAGAGTGCCGGCATAGATGAAGTATGAATACCATGCCGGCAGTCTTCTTTTCGGCATGGACCTCTACCAGAAAATCAAAGGCGACAAATGTTACAAAATGTACAGAAAATGGTACTTCCAACTTACAATGCCGACATTGTAAGTTATTTATCGAGCACGCCGGCACCATTTTTCGGCAATGAAAGCTTTTCAACTAACTACGCCAGCATAATTTTCCGGCGTGGTTTTCATCACTTCCATCATGGTATTCATCACTTTTGACATGGTCTTTATCGCTAATACAATGTCGGCGATGTAAAAAAAAAAATCAGAAGAACACTTATATTGGATACTTTTCTTCATGTAAGGTATTCATCTCTTCTGGCATGGTTTCCATCACTTCCGGCATGGTATTCATCACTAATACAATACCAGCGATGTAAAAAAAAAAATCGTTTTCAAAGTGAGGAACCGGCAAAGAAGGAGAAGAGAATTAATTTGAAAGGAAGTGGAGAATTTTTAGGTTTGATTTAGCTATTATTTTTTAACGGGTAGTTTAGTATTTCCGCCCCTAAAAAATACCCCTTAGTAGGAACTATTGGGTGGGGATATTAATTAGTATCCACCAATTAGATTTTCATATCCCCCAATTGTCTGTTCAAAATTTAATATGTATGAAATTTACTTTTTATTTTTCTGGTAACATTATTATATTATATATTGTTGGAACCTACCAATGTTTAAGGGTAACCTATGAAATGTACTAATTGTTAGAGTATTGCTCGGTTAAACTCGCAAGCGTTGCTATCTCAAGCTTGTTTGTCAAGTTTAGTGATAAAAAAAGTCTTGATTTCTAGTCTACTTATAGCTATGTCTCCGACTAGGATAGAATGTGTAGCTAAGCTTTAGACTTCACAGAGTTCATCAATTGAAGACGAATAACTATTAAGGAAAGCTTGTGGAACTTCATAAACAAAAGGTATGTGGAGACTGAAACTCATCTATCAATCAGAAGTCTATTTCTACTCTATCTCCTATTTAAGACAAAAGTCGTATAGCTATATAGACTTCATATTATACACATTTGATATTTCGAGCTGAGTTTAACACGCTTACATATTTCTCGAAATATGTGTTGGTAAGCTTTCGCTTTAACCAAGTTCATCTTATATTCTTGACGAAAGTCAAAAGATGATCATGTAAAAATTGACTGGTAACATCTTATATGATTTGTATGAGACATTAATTTGATGTACACTCAGATGGTTTCGTATTGTTTATTCGATCACTTGAAAATTGCTTTGAAGTTAATATTTTGTGTGAAACAGCTATTGTCGTCTTCTAAGAATGTTTCAATGATTGAAATGCGAGTTTAGAACACTTAACCAGCTACTGGAAAATTCAGGTAAAGTATGGGAGATAGAGTATGCGTGTACTGGCGAAGTCAGTTGAAGTCTAGGTACTATAGTATGCGTACCTATCCGCGTACTGGTTTCACCTGAAGTTTGGAAGTGTACGACAGTATGCGTACACGTTTGCATACTGGCGAATTTGCATACTGGCGAACACAGTCCAATCCGGCTACTTAGGTATGCGTATATGTTTCCATACTTGAGTGGGTTATGTTCTAGAATCGGTTGTGCCATGAAATAATACATTTATATAATAATGAATGCAATCTTTTGCAACCCGTGGCTTGATTCGAGTGAATCAAACCGATTTTGCTTCAATTGTGTCTTGTATACTTCTATGAGAATATAAAGAATAAAACAACTCTATAACTAGTTGTTAGAGAATAGCTCGGTTGAACCCACCAAGCATTAGTATATTAAGTTTGGTTGTCATATTTTAGTGAATCGAAACTCATTTAAAGAGTTGCTTGATTATTTACTAGAGTCAACTTCATATAGGTTAACTAGAAAGTTATTATGATATGAAACATATAAATATTACTCGAAGACTTGAAGAATTTGAAGAAGTAAAGAGCTACAACGACGAAATCATCCTTCCTCTTGAGGTTAGTAATATTTTGACTTGAACTGTTTCATTCCTAACGTATCTTTCAAGTCGTGCTATATTGAAAACATAACTGCGAAGCTGTGAATGATTATACTCTAGTTAGACTTAGTGTTATAGAATAGCTCGGTTGAACCCACCAAGCATTGGTATGTCAAGTTTGGTTGTCATATTTTAGTGAATCAAAACTCATTTTAAGAGTCGCTTGATTATGTACTAGACTCAACTTCGTATAGATTAGCTTGAAAGTATTAGGATATGAGACATTACAAGTATTGCGAAGACTTGAAGAAGCGAAGAAGTAAGAAGCTACAACGACAACATCATCCTTCCACTTGAGGTTAGTGATATTTAACTTGAACCGTTTCATTCCCTAACTTATCTTTCAAATCATGCATATTGAAAACAAAACTGCGAAGCATGAACACTCTAGATTGACATAGTATTAAGGAATACAATACGAGGTTTATTGCTTAACCAATGAACTTTGTAGATAAGACATCGACATAATCGTTTAAATGCTATTGTGATTATGTATGGGAACGAGTACATGTGTTTTAAATAAGTAAGTTCATAAACTTGTTTATGTATCGAAAAGGAAATCGCCAGGCGTTATTGGTATTTTTATTCATTGCATATCATGTGAACAACCAATATGTGTGATTTAGTATAAGCGCTCATGACTTGTTTGTGTTCTTGGTAAAACTATTCACAAAGGCCTGAATTATGTATTGGTATGACTTTTATTAGTGAAACCGATCTTAACTAATCACCTGAGATGGTATGATCGAGTTTGTGATTTGTGTATGACCGAATCTGGCTAAAGGGGAACCGATCCTAGTAAGAGGTGCAAGAAATCACAATGGGGAACCGATACATGTATGAGGTGCATCAAGTTTTTAATAGAAAGGGGAACTGATCCTATGGACATGTTCAGCACGTTTTTAGGGAAAGGGGAACCGATCATGTGGACATGTGCAACACATATAAGTTAGATACCATATATATGTGGGGAACCGATCCTATTACCTATTCAACCGAATTTTGGAAAGCTGGTGTGACTATGCACAGTCCATAGGAAATCGGTTCCCCTTTGCCTAAAAACGTGTTGAACATGTCCATACACTACGGGAAAAACAGCGATTAACTACCCCGGAAATCAGTTGTGGTACCACATAAGACGACGTCTATCGATAGGTTGCACAAGGATGGGTTGTAGAAAGTCTTCAATTGTTTGCAACTCGTAAGCTAGAGTCGTAAATTTGGTTGTGGTTCAATTTTATACAACACTTGCTTCGGTTGTGATACTTAATCCAAATTATTGGGCAACATCTCACACAACTCATCAAGAGGTTGTAATAATTTGTTTCACAACAAAGTTATAAGTCTTAGAAATATCTAACACAACCAATATAATGGTTGTGTATATACCATTCTCCCAACTATTATTATGGTTGTAGGACTTTCCCAACCAATGTTTCACAACAAGAGGGTAGTGTAGCAGAAACCCATATCACAACTTATGGAAGCGTAGTCTAAGACGTGTTTCACAATTATTACTTGGGTTGTAAGTACTTCTTACACAACAAAAATATGTATAGGAGAAACTCGTATCACAACCAAGTTCATAGTAGTATGACATCATATTCACAACAGTTTACTTGTGTAGCAGAAACTCGTATGACAACCAAGATTATAGTAGTAAGACATGTTATTCACAACCCTTAACTTGTGTAGCAGAAACGTGTATCACAACCTTTGTATGTGTTGTAGAAGTTTGTTTCCACAATCCAGTGCATTGTTTCACAACAAATACGATGTGCAGCAGAAACAAGTATGACAACCATTATTTTCATATCACAACCCTTACTTTGTGTAGCATCAAAATGTATCACAATGTTTTTTTATGTTGTATAATTACTGTTTCACAACCCATATCCTGTGTAGCGTAAAAATATTTCACAGTACTTGTTTGTGTTGTATAATTATTGTTTCACAACCCATATCCTGTGTAGTGATCACCTTTTTTTCCAACCATGTTTAGCAGTTGTGTTCTTTTACATTCTAGAAAAAAATATATATATAAAATTGCTTTTCGATGCACACAAATATATATAAATAGACTTCCATTCATTCAGATAAAAACCATTAAAATGTAACGCAGATCAACATATAAACAAGTTATAGATCATGATTGTTTCCTGAAACACTCATTGTCATTGTTTTAAACTGATGAAAGCAACAAAAAAATAACCATTGTCTCATGAAACACACCCCAAACAAATTAACAGATTATCAGATGACAGGCATTATCAGATCCTTGGACCATGTGACATAAGTTCCTACAGCATGTATAACACGCTTCAAGTCACCCGATAGCTTGTAGAGATGAGCATCATCAACACGAGAAGTAGTCACAGTGACTTTGTATGCGCCGAAACCTATTGGAACTCCATGGCACTCCATCTTTGGATCTGTTTCAGCAATAATTGCGTCAGCAACAACCTCGTTCTCATTGTACCAACTGAGCAATCTGCAAGCTTTACCCTTCCCTAGCGCTTCCTCCACCCTTGGTCCGCTAACCGGACTGTCATTTGCAACCGGGTAACAGATCCCGCTTGAGCTAGCAAAACCATGGGTGTTGCTAGCTTATTTCAGACTACAGGAAAAATACAACAACATCGAAACTCATAATGGGAGCAATAGAGACTAACCAGCAGTTTTATAGAAACATAAACACACTTACAATTGGACTGGCCTTGTTCAAGTGTGAGCCATCATGGCAAGCAGACGCATCTCGAGGTTTTTTCTTATACCAACATCAAACCAAACCAATATGAGACGCAAGTTTAAATTTTTCAACTAAAAGAAACAAAAGCGATAATTATAATCTCACCTCTAACAGTGCAAGTCTCGCATTCATTTAACTCATACTATCCTTGCACTCATTGATGATATTTTTGTAATGGCACTTGACAACCATCTTTGTCTTTGTCGCTCCATAGCCAATACCTCTCAGTCTCCCTGGTTTGTCGTCACCAAGAGCTTTGGAGAGAAGATCGTATGTCACAGACGATCCAACATCAGCACCATGCTCTTGTGCAGCTCTATCAATTCTTTCCTGCATTAGTGCAAAAGCAACCCAATTAGTCACATTTTTGCATCATTCGAACACATATATATTAAGCAAATAAATTAACAAAAAATATAAGAGAAATATGAGTTGAGTTCTCACTAAAGCCTCCATATTTCCAGGATTAGGTTCCTTCCCTTCCTTCAGTTAGTGACCTTTTATCCAAAGTTCGACTCTATCAATGTTTTCTTTTGTATTCAACTGCTTTTGCTGCAAACAATATGTTATCCAGCTAGTTAGCATATAATTTGAATACAATTACCCTATAATGAACATAGGAATAAAAATACACAACTTACCATTTTAGCCTCGAGTCTCGCATAACCACCTCTACTGAGAGTGTGTGGAGTGGTGTATTTCTCTCTAACTTGTTGCATCTATAATCTTTTTGCCTGATAAAGTAACGGAATATCATTAACTAAACAACAATGAATGTACAAGGGCTGAACACAAAAATAATTTAACTTATTGCGATATGAACACTTACTCTGAATCCCTCCGAGCAAACATGTGCCACAAACTCTTCCCACTCATTCACGAGTATCATTCTCTGGTTTCAGTTCTACCGCCTTCATCTCTGCCTCTTTCTTCTTCCTCTAGCCCATCCAAGGCGAGGATTTTACCAAATTTTCCTAGACCTAGCCTCTTTCGAGATAACTTCCCATCTTCCCAAGATAATAGTCTTTGTAAAAATCATCGACAATAAACCTTTGCTGCAAATACAAGCAAAAGAGTTACAAGAGTTAAAGAGATAATGGATGGTGTATAAAACTTCTAAATACATTATAAAAGTAAAAAAATTGAAGAGTCAAGAAATTACCATGATAATCGCCCATATGTTATCTTTGGCCTCTCTAGGGACAAGTTTCCATTCCTTGTGCTTTAATGGGATGTCACGCCTAACTAAAACACCCAACACACTAGCAAGCTGCACCGAAGGATCACCAACAGGCTGATCCTTATTGTTAAAGCTCACAGCTTCCTTGCCATTCTTATTAGCTGTTAGCCCTAGTGTTGTCATCCTTGTGGGGCCGCGAGGAACGTTTTTGCCTACAAAAGAGTTAAGGATGGAAAAACTAAATAAGGATACAACTCAGGTGACTTGCTCATATTTTATCAGATAATTCAGAGTGAAAATACTTAAGGATGGAAAAGTAACATAAGCAAAAGAGTCATATACCTGATGAGCTTCAGTTTCATTTTCAGTTCTTGCATCATTCACGTCAACATCATTATCATTTTTCGTGTTTTCTTTTTCCACCTCAATATCTCTCTCTTGTTCAAGTTCTTCATCTTCTTCTTCTTCATCTTCAAAATCTGATAAAGTATCATCAGCATTCCTGAGTTGCACATTCGGACATGGCTCTGTGTACAATTTCCGGTTTGCAACTCTTCTCTTGGGAATGACTTCCTCAATTAAGGGTGCAGATGGAGATTCTAATGGTCTGAACTGTTCAACAGAGGGTTCAGTAGAAGGTGCAGCTTGAGATGCTCCTGGTTGAGATTGTTCCGATTCAACCGAACTTTTCCTTTTCCTAAGTGATGATCGTGTTGGAGTAGGCTTTTCAGCGGGTGGTTCAACTGCACTTTGAGTTTTCTGAATTGGTGATTGTGTTGGAGTAGTCTTTTCAGCAGTATGTGAATCCTCTGAGTTGTTCTTAAACCTAGGGGATGATCGCCTTGGAAGATTTTCACTTTCAAGAAGCTCTGAACTCTTCTTCTTCTTCTTAGGAGTTTGTTTTCCATGAGACTTTTTACTTTTATCTTTCAAAATGATCTGCAAAATAAACTGAACTATGTTAATCAAAAGGAGATGGTAAATAAAGTGATTGAAACAAGTAAAAAATAAACCGAATCATAAGAGATTTGTTACTACGTACCCTCATAGCAGCCGCGACAGAACTGACAGTTTTGGCTCGGACGCTTTTTGCTTGCTTACTTGCTACCTTTTTGGGAGATTTTACCAAATTCTTGCTTACTACCTTTTTGGGAGATGGGACTGGATTCTTTCTCTTTGCTTCATCGTTAACCTGTAACATAAAGTAAAATAAGTTAATCAAAAGGATTGAAAGAACATCATTTACACTAAATACGTAAAATTAAACTGAACCATAAGATATATAAGTCTTCACCTTATTATTCTTCACCATTGCAGACAAATTGGATCTTCACATCCACACTACGCATCTACAACAAAAACTTAACCAAAAAGTCAAACTCTAAATATTGCACCATATCTCATCGGATAAGAAATCACCATTGTACATGACAAAACACCACATGTGAATCATCGAAATTTTGAAAAGTTTGGTGCACTCTCTTTCGTATGAGCAAGTTCATCGCTTGAGAACTTAAGCAATTGCTTTGCTCATATGAAAGAGAGTGCTCTAGCTCTCATCAAACCTTGCAAAAATATATAAGACTTTAGCAAAATAAAACAACATATTGAATGAACCTAGCATGTTATTAAGAAACCATCAACCTAAAAGGGAAGTCATGTTACAAACAACTTAAAATAGAAAACTATCAGTTGGGATACGGAAGCTCTGCGCAATTCTCAGTTAAAAATATTAACCCTAAAGCAATCCACATTTGAATCAAGGTATCAAAAACAAACTATAATGTTACAAGTCAAACTTAAAATAACCACCAAGCAACTGACAACCGTTGGTTGGGATACCGAAGCCCTGCGCAATTCTCAGTTGAGAATGAGCCAGGAGTTCGGTACTCCAACCAGCGACAATTACAGATTCACTTGATGGTATCAAAAACAAGCATCATGTTCACACGACTGCCAACTTCAACATATAGACTAATGATAGGTGTAGAATATACCGTATTTACTATCTAGTAGTTTATGCTTTCTTTGCTATTTTTCTTGTAAATTATGTATTTTACGCTTGTTTTGAGTTTTGTAGCTACTTTGGAGTCACACGGAGGAAAAGAAGAAGAAATCACCCAATTTAAGTCAAAAGGGCAAAAAGGTCATTTTACAGGCGATTGATATATGGAGCCCAGTTGAGGTTAAGGGGCAACTCTCTTTTTGGAGGAGTACTAAATCCTGCCCGGTGTCATGGTTAAGGGGGTTGATATCGTGGTGCCCCTTATCACTTACCGGTGGGTGCATTTATCTGTGGGGTGTAACCATCCAACCCAAGCCACACAAACCTAGATCGAGAGGCTATCTTCTCCCAAATCATTTTCACCTTCCCCAGAAATCAAGAGACAAGCGGCTGCTGCTATTGAATTTGTCTGAGAAATTCAGAGATGAAATTGAAGGGTGAAATCGATAGAGAAATAAGACTAAACTCGAGCTGCAGCTGGTGGAAACGGAAGATGAAGAAGAAGTGATAAGAGTTGCTGAGTAACAATGAGTGTTTGAATCTGAGGATTGAAGAAGAATCGCCACAGATCGATGCTGGGTTCTTGAAGAGATTGAGAGAAGAAGCAGCCGTTGTTGCCATTGATTTGAGAAGAACTCAGGGATTAATCGATGATGCTGGTGAAGCTAGTGCCGCTGTTGATGGTGAGATGATGGTTAGTAAGAAGTTCAGATGGGTATGAAGTTGAGCTGTGAGGTGATTGAGATCCAGAGAAGACCCTGATGCTGTTGATTGTTGAATAATGAGATGGGGTCTCAGTGATTGAGTTCAGTGAAGAACCGAGAAGATGGGTTTTAGCCAAATGGTGGTGCAGTACGCTGGTTGACAGCGATTGAGCAGGTGTTGGTGGTAATGGATTTAAGATCGAGAAGCTGCTTTGCTGTTGTTGTGAAGCTCAGACGAGAATCGAGAAATTGTGTGGCAGAATGGGTTCGAGATGCAGCTGCTGTTGGTGGTAAGGAAATTTATTGAACTGAAATTCAGGGGAAGAATAGTATTCTTCTGGGCCGTTGGTTTTGGAGATAGAGAAGAGCACACGAGAGAGGGTAGTAATCGAGGTGTTGTGGAGATGGGTACTTGCTCGATCGGATGCACCGGTGGTGCAAGTGATGCCGCAAGATTGGATGATAAAGGCGAGTTATTGCACAAATGAAACTCAAAGTTGCAGAGTGGAGTGTTGGTGGTGTTGTGTGTAAACTTGGTCTTTGCTAATGGGTATGGTGGTTGTGGTGTTTTGTAGTAGCGAGATTACAAGAGTGATGCTCTTGTTGGAGATGTGATGCTCTTGGAGGAGTTCTAAGGTTGTGATCTGCAATGTTGGATAAATGGATGCAAGAGTGAGGTTCTGGTGGAGTTGCCACTAAGGTTGTGATGTGTCTTGGCATTGCGGTGATGCCATGAAAGGGTCAAGAGAGAGTGAGAAGAATGTGATGATTTGTGAAGGGTTTACTGGCTAGAATTGAAGTGGCAGAGGCTCAGGCAAGAATTGCAGTTACAGTGTTCAACATGATGCAGATGGGAGCTGTGTTGGTTTGATAATGTAGTCATAGCCACAGTTTTGTGTGGTTTGGACAGGGAATGATATTGCAGGATGGGTAGTGAAGAAATGTAAGTTTTTTGTCTAGTGCAAGTGATGGTTATGGACTGAGAGGAATCAAGGCTTGTCGATGGATGTTGCAATGGATCAAATGAGTTTGAAGCTTAAGCAACAGCTGCAAATTATAAAATTTGAACTAAAGAGAACAGAGATGGAAACTCAGGTGAATGGTGTGGCATTGAGGGTTACAGGAAGGATCTGACCATCTTGGCCATGACTTACATTGGCCTGTGCAAAGTGGCCTGGCTAGGACCAGTTAGCCGAGTCAGCCGAGTTAGCTAGCTGACTCGGTTCTGACTCAGTGATTCCCTTTGACCACTGACTAACAGTTGACTGACGGTTGACTAGTTTGACCGTTAGTCCTAACGGTGGACCGGACGGAATATTCCGTCGAATATTCTCCCGACGGCAGAAATTTTCAGTGGCGTGGCGCGACGTTTCCGCCGGATTCCGGCCATAATCCCGTTTTCCGGCGAGCAAAAATTCCAGAATTTTCTATGGACTTCTCTCATGGGTGTGAAGACTTGGGCTAGGAATTGGATGGAGAATTGGACTCAAACTTGGAAAGAGAAGATGGAAGAAGAGAAAGACTTGAATTTGGAAATTGAATTGCAAAAGGAAAAGGATTCTACTCCTTAGAAGATTTGGAGAAATTTGAAGCCTATAAATAGAGAAGTTTTCTACAACTTCTACACATCTCTACACACACAATTCTTTTCTTTTCTTATTCTTTGTGTGAACTCTTTTAACATGAGTAGTTAATTTTATTGATTGAGGATGAATTCCTAGTTCTTAACATGATTTGAGTTTTTGTTTTCAATTCTATCTTGAGATTTTTCACATGATTATCGATTGTTTTTACTAATAGGAGTGATCTTAAAGACACTCATGATTGATTGATAGATTGTTTGGAGTGCACGCTAAATTAATTTGTTAATTGATCTATATCTAGTATAAGTTAGGGAATAAGTAATCGTTCTCGACACTTTACACAAGTAGAAAACACGAGACCTTGCGGAGGGATTCCGTGGAGCAATTGTGTGTAGAAACAACGCTAGAAAGTGAACCAAGCGAACCGAGTTTAACTACTAGTACTAAACCTAAATTCATAAATCTTAATGCATTCTGGGAATTACATCTTGTAAGCGGACCTCAAGGTGGTTCTTTTGAATAGAATCGATAACTAAGCGCACTGCTACTCGGTGAAATTAGGGATTTTGGGGCTAGCTAAGCGGACCTGCTATCCTACGGTTGGTGATAATCTGTGACTAATAACAAGTAGAAAAGGACATAACTTTAATCATTGTTTCGTAACGAAGAAGGATTCCTTGATCTTGTCTCTCATATTGCTTTCATCTTTCAACTTTCGATTTCAATTGCTTTGTTTATTTTTATTTTTTTTTATTTTGCTTTTTACACCCCCCTTTCGTGACAACTTTTACAACTAGAATCTCGTGCTCCTCGTGGGATCGACCTTGACTACCCTATATTACTTGTTAATTAGGTAGTAAAGTATTAATTAATTTGTTGCGGTTACGACACGCATCAAATTTTGGCGCCGTTGCCGGGGAGCAACGGATGATTTTAGTTGTTTTTATTTTTCTTTTTGCTTTATTTTTGCTTTGTTGGATTCTATTCCGTATCTAACTTGGTTTTTGAATCTTATTTCAGGTGCCGGTTTTCCATGTACGGTGGACAAGAGCAAGCATATTACAACAATCAATACGGTTTTCAACCTCAACATTATGACAACTTCCAACCATCCTTAGGATACAATCAAAACCAATATTTTGGCTATGATAAATTTCCTACAGAACCTTATGGATATTCTCATACATATCAACAACCTTATGACGGGTATGTAAGTGGACAATCACATGGATGGAAGGATAGTTATGCATCTAACAATTTGTTTTCTAGTAATGTGCAGACAGAGAATTTGGAATATACTCCTCTTCATCGTGTTTTTCCTTCACTTTTTCCAAAAGAGGAGATGTCGTCTAGAAACTCTATCAACGGTGGTAAGCGTGTGAACGTCAGGAAACTTGCACAGAAATTATACAAATTGGAAGATGATGGAGACTCGGAAGAGCTTGTCGCGGAAATTAGTAGGACTATTCATATGGAACTTAAACGACGTCGGGATAAAGGTTATGAAACCGATGAAGATTCTTATTATGGTGAGTCCGAAAATGAAGATGATTGTGTTGAAAAGGACAAACCTTTGGAGACTTTTGATGACGCTAGTGTAGATTACTCGAGCCTTGATCTTAATAATGATCAATCACCTATTCAAAAGGAAGAGCTTGAGGAAGATGCATTTATTGCTTGGAAAAAATTTCTTAGGGAAAGATGGGAGTCCGCGGAAGTGTATGAATGTTCCGACAATGAGGAAGTTATTCCAACTCCGGATCATAATAACGATCCTTCACCTATTCAAAAGGAGGAGATTGGGTGTGACTTACCTATTGTTGTAAGCGGTGTAACACCCGCACAAGAAGATTTTACAATCTATACCGATGAGAATCATTTTAGTGAATGGCCCGATTCCGATGATGAGAATGTTGAAGAGATGATTATAGAGGATGAAACCACATTCATTGATTTTGTGGAAGACCCAATTGAACTTGCGAATGATTTTAATGATGCCGAGACTTTGGTTAAGGTAGAAAACGACGAAGAATGGTTGCAAGGTTTAATAGAGGACCACGATATACAAGAGGTAAGTGATTCACTTGAATTTTTAAGGATGAAGAGGATTCTATAATACAAGAATTTTTGAAAGGTTTGTCTAACCCTTTGCTTATTGATTCTTCTCATTTACCTCTTATTGGTTTGAATGTATGTGCTTCGAAAGTATTTTTGGATGATTTTGTTTCTAAATACCCACCATTGGAAACACTTGATGCTAACACCATGCAGGTTTGCCAAGAGGAATACATGGAAGTTCCCAAATTCTATACTCTTTATACACTTCCGAGTGTGGACGAGAATAAGTGTGGGGGAAATTTCTATCGAGCGATAATTTCACTATTATTTTCTTGTGCTAACATTTGTATGGAGTTATTGTTTGCAAAACAGGTATTATGGGTGGATCCTCAAATTTTCCGATTGTTAGTATATGGGGAATGAATCTTGCAAGAGCCAAGTCGGGCCGTCGACTTTAAAACAAGCGCTTAATGGGAGGCAACCCATAGGTTTTGTATTTCTTATCTTTTGCTTTTATTATTTCTTTTTCTTGTTTCTTATCATGTTAAAATTTCCCACCTTGACTTTACTAGGAGGATTCAATTACATTGAGGACAATGTAAGGTTTAAGTGTGGGGGAGTGGTTAAGCATGTTTTTAAAACAAAAATTACAAAAAAATTGAAAAATTTTGAAAAAAAAAAAAAAAAGTTTTACATAAAAATTCCAACTTTTAAAGATTTTAGAGTCACTAGCATACTTCTAGGTATGTTTACATAGAGATTTTGACCGACATAATTGAACTTGGAAATGTTAGAGAACTACATTCGGATTTCTTGTTTATTAGAGTGTTAAATAATGGATTTAATCATGCCGGTGATGCGAATTTGGTGCAGGGAGAAAGGCGTTATTAGAGTTGCTGATCAATCATTAGTGGAGACTACCCGTATTCATATCATGTGAGGCACCGACCAGAATTCTTCCATTTACTAAAGAGCTTCTTTTGAGTGTGTGTCACCATACGTTAATTAGGGTAGAATGGTGAGCTACCCAACCTCCCACCAATAAAAGCACTACTCTTTGATCTCTTGAGTGCTAATTTTGTCAATCATGAGGGTGACGTCCATAGATGAAAGCTTCCTTCTTGTAGTTCGATTTGCAGTTAGCACCATTCTCTCTCTCGCGACAACAACGGATCCATAGAAACATTCATCATCAACAAGGAACGACATCAAAATCTACAAGGAAAGTTGGAAAAGTTTAAGGTTTACAAGCAACGGAATGAGAAAAAGAGCAAATTTCAAATTCAAGTAAAGCAACATACAAAGAGCGGATTTTACATATAAGTTGAGGACTTACAATACAATGAGGTAATTTTATATTCAAGTATGAAGACTTATTCATGAAAGCGAAGAAAAGTAAAAGGTGAAAATTTTTGGAGTTTATGATTTCAAGACAATACAAGTTGTGAAGAATCAAGCGGTAAAATACTTCTCCCACGGCCATGGTTTATTTTTGTATTTAATTTCTCTTGTTTTAAAAAAAAAAAAAAAAAAAAAAAATTGAAAAAAAAAAAAAAAAAAAAAAAAAAAAAAGAAAAAAAAAAGAGAAAAACAAGAGAAATATTTGTTTTGTTTGAGCCGTGGGGAAGGAAAATATATAAGGAAGTTTCAAGCGACAAGGATTTCAAGGTAAAGAGTTATAAATTGTTAAGGATTTATGAAATTCAAGGGTTTATCATCAATAGTTGAAACCGAAGACGAAGACTAAGAAGTTAAAGACGAGGAGCGGAAGACGTTTCTATTGGATGCCGTGAGAGTGGTGTTATCTTAATTGGCGATCGGATGTGAAGGTGAGTAAGTAATCTCATCCTCGATAATAATGGTTGATTTCCTTTCTTAGAGATCGTCAGAAAAATGGTTTTTCAAAATATTAAAAGATGTGGGTTTTTTAAAAATATTTCGGAAGTTGTCCTTCCCACCATTCAACGTGATGCAGGATTTCTATCTTCATTCCTACCTGCACACATGTGAGAACCATAAAAAAGCCGTCTTTTTTGAGTGCAATTATCATAAAATCCTTTTTGGTGAGGCAGAAGTCGAGGCGAAATGCTTATTGATCGTTTCTCAAACACGCATTCTCTCGTTATGGTGTGGTTATTTCTCACTCAACATTTAAGAACGAGAATATGTTCTTTAGTATTTCTAACTTTTTATTACTAGCATGCAGAAACTCTATGTCCTCATAGCTCTTTGGATGCTTGGGACGCTTGAACGCTTTGAAGTTGTGAGTTTTTAGTTTGATTTGCTCGAGGACTAGCAAAGTCTAAGTGTGGGGGAATTTGATAGGTGTAGAATATACCGTATTTACTATCTAGTAGTTTATGCTTTCTTTGCTATTTTTCTTGTAAATTATGTATTTTACGCTTGTTTTGAGTTTTGTAGCTACTTTGGAGTCACACGGAGGAAAAGAAGAAGAAATCACCCAATTTAAGTCAAAAGGGCAAAAAGGTCATTTTACAGGCAACTGATATATGGAGCCCAGTGGAGGTTAAGGGGCAACCCAATTTGGAGGAGTACTAAATTCAGGCCCAGTCATGGTTAAGGGGGTTGATATCAGGGTGCCCCTTATCACTTACCAGTGGGTGCATTTATCTGTGGGGTGTAACCATCCAACCCAAGCCACACAAACCTAGATCGAGAGGCTATCTTCTCCCAAATCATTTTCACCTTCCCCAGAAATCAAGAGAGAAGCTGCTGTTATTGAATTTGTCTGAGAAATTCAGAGATGAAATTGAAGGGTGAAATCGATAGAGAAATAAGACTAAACTCGAGCTGCAGCTGGCGAAAACGGAAGATGAAGAAGAAGTGATAAGAGTTGCTGAGTAACAATGAGTGTTTGAATCTGAGGATTGAAGAAGAATCGCCACAGATCGATGCTGGGTTCTTGAAGAGATTGAGAGAAGAAGCAGCCGTTGTTGCCATTGATTTGAGAAGAACTCGGGGATTAATCGATGATCTTTGGTGAAGCTAGTGCATTTGTTGATGGTGAGATGATGGTTAGTAAGAAGTTCAGATGGGTATGAAGTTGAGCTGTGAGGTGATTGAGATCCAGAGAAGACCCTGATGCTGTTGATTGTTGAATAATGAGATGGGGTCTGTGATTGAGTTCCAGCTGAAGAACCAGAAGATGGGTTTTAGCCAAATGGTGGTCTGGTACGCTGGTTGACAGCGATTGAGCAGGTGTTGGTGGTAATGGATTTAAGATCGAGAAGCTGCTTTGCTGTTGTTGTGAAGCTCAGACGAGAATCGAGAAATTGTGTGGCAGAATGGGTTCGAGATGCAGCTGCTGTTGGTGGTAAGGAAATTTATTGAACTGAAATTCAGGGAAGAATAGCTGTTGCTGCTGCTGTTGGTTTTGGAGATAGAGAAGAGCACAACAGAGAGGGTAGTAGTCTGAGGTGTTGTGGAGATGGGTACTTGCTCTGATCAGATGCACTGGTGGTGCAAGTGATGCTGCAAGATTGGATGATAAAGCTGAGTTATTGCACAAATGAAACTCAGGTTGCAGAGTGGAGTGTTGGTGGTGTTGTGTGTAAACTTGGTGCTGCTAATGGGTATGGTGGTTGTGGTGTTTTGTAGTAGCTGAGATTACAAGAGCTGAGTCTGTTGGAGATGTGATGCTCTTGGAGGAGTTACAGCTGCAGTTGGTAAATGGCAGAGGTTCTGGTGGAGCTGCCACTAAGGTTGTGATGTGTGCTGGCATTGCAGTGATGCCATGAAAGGGTCAAGACAGAGCTGAGAAGAATGTGATGATTTATGAAGGGTTTACTGGCTAGAATTGAAGTGGCAGAGGCTCAGGCAAGAATTGCAGTTACAGTGTTCAACATGATGCAGATGGGAGCTGTGTTGGTTTGATAATGTAGTCATAGCCACAGTTTTGTGTGGTTTGGACAGGGAATGATATTGCAGGATGGGTAGTGAAGAAATGTAAGTTTTTTGTCTAGTGCAAGTGATGGTTATGGACTGAGAGGAACTGAAGGCTTGTCGATGGATGTTGCAATGGATCAAATGAGTTTGAAGCTTAAGCAACAGCTGCAGCTGCAGCTGAACTAAAGAGAACAGAGATGGAAACTCAGGTGAATGGTGTGGCATTGAGGGTTACAGGGAAGGATACAGCCATCTTGGCCATGACTTACATTGGCCTGTGCAAAGTGGCCTGGCTAGGACCGATTAAGCAGTCAGCCCGAGTTAGCTAGCCGACTCCTGGTTCGACTCGATGATTCCCTTTGACCACTGACTAACAGTTGACTGACGGTTGATCACTTTGACCGTTAGTCCTAACGGTGGACCGGACGGAATATTCCGTCGAATATTCTCCCGACGGCAGAAATTTTCAGGTGGCCGGCGGCGACAATTCCGGCCGGATTCGGCCATAATCCCGATTTTCCGTGAGCAAAAATTCCGAATTTTCTATGGACTTCTCTCATGGGTGTGAAGACTTGGGCTAGGAATTGGATGGAGAATTGGACTCAAACTTGGAAAGAGAAGATGGAAGAAGAGAAAGACTTGAATTTGGAAATTGAATTGCAAAAGGAAAAGGATTCTACTCCTTAGAAGATTTGGAGAAATTTGAAGCCTATAAATAGAGAAGTTTTCTACAACTTCTACACACATCTCTACACACACAATTCTTTTCTTTTCTTATTCTTTGTGTGAACTCTTTTAACATGAGTAGTTAATTTTATTGATTGAGGATGAATTCCTAGTTCTTAACATGATTTGAGTTTTTGTTTTCAATTCTATCTTGAGATTTTTCACATGATTATCGATTGTTTTTACTAATAGGAGTGATCTTAAAGACACTCATGATTGATTGATAGATTGTTTGGAGTGCACGCTAAATTAATTTGTTAATTGATCTATATCTAGTATAAGTTAGGGAATACGTAATCGTTCTCGACACTTTACACAAGTAGAAAACACGAGACCTTGCGGAGGGATTCCGTGGAGCAATTGTGTGTAGAAACAACGCTAGAAAGTGAACCAAGCGAACCGAGTTTAACTACTAGTACTAAACCTAAATTCATAAATCTTAATGCATTCTGGGAATTACATCTTGTAAGCGGACCTCAAGGTGGTTCTTTTGAATAGAATCTGATAACTAAGCGTACCTGTTACTCAGTGAAATTAGGGATTTTGGGGCTAGCTAAGCGGACCTGCTATCCTACGGTTGGTGATAATCTGTGACTAATAACAAGTAGAAAAGGACATAACTTTAATCATTGTTTCGTAACGAAGAAGGATTCCTTGATCTTGTCTCTCATATTGCTTTCATCTTTCAACTTTCGATTTCAATTGCTTTGTTTATTTTTATTTTTTTATTTTGCTTTTTACACCCCCTTTCGTGACAACTTTTACAACTAGAATCTCGTGCTCCTCGTGGGATCGACCTTGACTACCCTATATTACTTGTTAATTAGGTAGTAAAGTATTAATTAATTTGTTGCGGTTACGACACGCATCAACTAACATCTTCAACAAATACACATATGAATCGGTTCTGACTGGTAAACACAGATGAATCTGTTTTGTACAAAACCCTAACCCGGCTTAGAAAATAACTCTAACTCAAATTCTAAATCAAACCCAATGAAAATGAAAAACTATAAAACAAACTCTGCATCATCAACAACTGAATCGGTTTTGTAAAAAACCCTAACTCAGGTAAGAAAATAAAACCCTAATCAACCAAACCCTATATGAAACACAAAACAAAGCGAAAAAAACCTAAATCTAACTCTAAATCATACATTTCGAATCAAAACTAATCAGAAATGAAACAGAAAATGAAAAATAAAACCCTAATTAGGTGAGATTTATACCTGAGGGTGACGCTGAGAAATATGAGTTTGTGATACAAACTTTTCTTCTATGAAGTTGGGTTTTTATTTTCTGGGTTTGAGGTGAAGTTTGTGGTGAAGTTGGGGTTTATTTTCTGATTTGCAGAGAAAATGTTGCAGAGACTGAGAGAACAAAGATGGAGAGAAAGAGAAAGAAAAAGAAAAGAAATGAGAGAAAAATTTTGGTCAAAAGTATTCTCATTAGGGGCTGTTTGGGTGGGAAACCAAATTTGGTTCAAAATCTAGAAGGATGTGCCCAAATTTAGGCGGGCTGTTTGGGTGGGAAACACACAATCCGCATGGTACTTTTTGTAGCCGTTAGATTAAAATCAGGACAATCCCATTGGTTGAAACAAAGCATACGGATTGAGAGGAAAACACAAAATTTGGTAAACCAATCAAGGCTTCCTCACCGTTAGATTGGCTTGTGATTTGATTTCCTTAAATTTGGTACGTTGGATTACAAACAATTACAATAAAACCATTTGATAGGTATAAAATCAAAATTCTAGTGACTTCGTCTTCAAACCTGACCACGAACTATGAATCGTAAACGTCTGAAAATGGCTCCTGACCTTTAAACTGGCCAGGAGTGGACTACTATGAGACGAGAAATTCGCATGAACGATGGATCTTTAGCAGTTTACGCGTAAGATTCCATGAGAATATTCTGGATGTACCCCTAAGCACACAAGAATTCGCAAACTTCGAGGAGTGAACTTGTCCGAAGATCGAAACCTGGCCAGGAGTGGACTACTATGAGACGAGAACTTCGCATGAACGATGTATCTTTAGCAGTTTACGCGTAAGATTCCATGACAATATTCTGGATGTACCCCTAAGCACACAAGAATTCGCAAACTTCGAGGAGTGAACTTATCCGGAGATCGAAACCTGGCCAGGAGTGGACTACTATGAGACGAGAACTTCGCATGAACGATGGATCTTTAGAAGTTTACGCGTAAGATTCCATGAGAATATTCTCATGAACCCCTAAGCACACAAGAATTCGCAAACTTCGAGAAAAATTTTAGCAGAAGTGAAAAAAATTTAGCAGAAGTTAAAAAGTTTCGAAAGACGAAAAAACCCCTATGACGACTATTTCTAATTGAGCCAGAAAGGGCCATGAAAAAAATCTGCATCACAACTTCCATTTCAATCTCCAACCGTCTATTTCAACCTTACATCGATCTCTAATCGTCCATTGTTTTTAAATTTTTTTTCCTTTTTATCCTTTTCTTTTTTCTTTCCTCCACCACTTCTTTTATTTTTCTTTCCTTTTTATCCTTTTCTTTCCTCCACCACTATTTCTAACAGTCTCTTCTTTTATCTTTCTTCGAACCACAGAAAAACACCTCCTCCATCTGCCGAAACACCATCAATCAAACCATTACAAGTCAAGATCATCAACAAATCGAGCAAACAGATCTATGAAAATGAGTTTTTTTCATCAACATATCATTTTTTTGTCCATCAATAGATCGAGTTTCTTAAGCTCTGTTAACATCATCAACAAATCGAGCTTCTCCATCAACAAATCGATCTTGTAATTGGGTATGTAACTGATTGCTTTAATTTATTTTTTTTTGTAATAGTTTCATCTCAATTTGCATAAATTTAGGGTTTCATGATTGGGTTGCATTAAATTTGTAATAGTTTCATCTCAATCATTGCATTTAATTTGTTTGATGATTTGGTAGCATTAAATTTTGATGATTGGCCTGGATCATATTTTTAGGGTTCCATTTAATTTCAATCATTTCAAACCGTTACATTAATTTTTTTTGGGTTGTTCGAATTTAATTCATGTTTAGATGCATTCAATTCTGCAAATGGTTGAAATTAAGTTTTTGGGGTTGTTTGATTTTGCATAGATTGACTAATCAGTATAGGAGAGCAGGTGAAGTACAAATTTTGCTGAAAATAAGTCTAGCTAACTGATGGTATGTATGCACTAGTTGGCTTGTTGTTTGGAAAGACAAATGTGTTCTCTATCCAGTTTCTTCTGTAAAATTCTTAAGTAAAAAGATAGTTGGCTTTTTGGTCATTCACTTTTGAAGTTCTATCATTACTATGTGTCTGTGTCTGATCCAAGATTGTTCTCGTAATGTATACAATCTTGCTATATGCATGCTCCTATCTTGCTTTCAGACTTCTAGTGTAGCGCTCAACAATTTAATTATCTTGTCTTGTTTGCCATTATATGTACCGTTTTCACCAAATGCCACCCCTGCAACTATGCAGGATTATATTTATGTGTGTATAAAGCTTGTCTGTCGTAGTTGCGAGGCTGCGAATAATAGCTCTTTTATCCTATGTGCTCTAGCATTCTTCCATCCTAAAACAGACTCATATAATTTTTGAATCTTTGATAAAATTATTCGTTATTAGTGGTGATGGCTCCAAAATGAGATGCCTGCATAGGTTTTATGACTTATATTTTTGATAGTGCATCCTGCAAAATTGTGTCATTGTTTGTACCATCGTTTGCGTCCATTTGTTGTCATTCAGATGCCTAATAATCATAGATTGCTCAATCCTTACCGGCAAGAAAATAACAAAGGAAAAAGTTTATATATGTTTTAATATGAGAATGTTTTTCATTGACAGTGGGAAGGAAATAAAGATTCATATTGAACTGCAACTAGGACTGACTCTTGACTTGTAAAATGATGAATAAGGATTGGGTTCGGTGGCCAAGGTAAAGCCAAGTCATAACTGTCTCTACAGGGTATATATGTCTCATAATGAGATTAATCGATCTTAGTATGTCTAACCATTGGAGTTTTAATGTAGGGTGGAAGTTCCATACCAGGATGCAGTAAAGAAGTTCGTAGAGTTGGCTCATGAGAAACTTGGAAATCCTTCTAAGTTTAGTTGTCCTTGTGTGGATTGTAAGAATCTTGCTGCGCCACTTCCTCCTGGTACAATACATATGCACTTGCTAAAACGGGGTATGGATCCTACTTACACCGAGTGGGTTCTTCACTGGGGAGAAGATTAGCAATTTTAATAATGTTCATGAAGAGGGAGAAACACGTCAACGTACTTTCTACCATATGTAGACAGATGCTAATGTTGAAGGTGATGTCGAACCAAGGCAAGGGGTTTGTGAACCTAGGCAGGACGAAGGGTTTCCAAACCACGACGAGGAGTTCTTTGATAAACGAGATTGAAGAGGCCGACTTCCCTTTATACCCCGGTTGTACTACACACACAAAGCTAAGCATGACTACCGAGTTGTATAGGCACAAGACATTAAATGGTTTATCTCGAAGGGCTTTTGATGATCTTCTCAAGACAATTGGTTCTGTGTTGCCCCTAGGTCATTGTCTTCCTAAATCAACTTATGAAGTGAAGAAGTTGCTGAAAGATTTCCAACTCACTTATGAGAAAATACACGCATGTCAGAATGATTGTTGTTTGTTTAGAAATGATTTGAAAGACGAGGATGAATGTCCTAAATGTCACTATTCTAGGTGGAAGGAAGAAACATCTAACATGGATGATGCTGACATGGTAGACAAGCCCAAAAAGAAGATACCGGTGAAGGTGCTTAGATACTTCCCCATTGTGCCGAGATTAAGGAGAATGTATAAATCAGAGCTAGCTCAGCAGTTGATATGGCACGCGACTCATAAGAGTAAAGATGGGAAGATGCGTCATCCAATGGATTCTTTGGCTTGAAGCACATAGACACAAAGTTCCCGAGTTTGCTTTAATCTGTAATTTGCGTCTTGGGCTTGCTTTGATGGATTTAATCCGTTTGGCGATCTTTCCCCAACCCACGATTGTTGGTCGGTGATGATTGTGGTATATAATCTTCCCCATCAGCAGTGTATGCAAAAGGCGACAATATTATTTTAAGCTTGCTTTGATTCCGGGAAAGAAACAACCGAGGTAGAGACATCGATATATACTTGCAACCACCGATTGATGATCCGATTAAGTTATGGGAAAACGGCGTGGAGGTTTATGATGCATTTAGCAAGACAATGTTCAATTTGAAGGCATTATTAATGTGGACGATAAATGATTTTCCCGCTTATGGTAACCTATCGGATGTACATATAAAGGGAAGTCAACCTTCCTCTTTGTGGTGATAATACTCTTTCAACCCAGTTTTAGTTTAGCCGTAAAAACCGTTTACATGAATCACAGGAGATTTCTACCTCATAATCATCCTCTTCGATCGACTAAGAAGAAAGCATATTTCAATGGAGAGATTAAGATGAAGGAAAAGCCACCTACTATGTCTAGTGCTGAGGATTTTGAACGTCAGAGCAGTATTGTAAATGACTTTGGAAAAGCCGGCGAACGAGGTGGAGAAAAGGAAAGAGAAAGAGGAAAAGAAGAAGAAGAAGCAGAAAAAGGGTCAGAGTAGTGCGGCAACAGGTGCAAATGACGGTAAATCTAACTGCGGGAAGCGGAAAAGGCAAGTTGCTACTGATGACGGTATGAGTGCTGGTGCTAGTTCTGGTGCACGGGATGATGACCATCCGATATTCAACAAACGGTCAATATTTTTCGACTTGCCTTACTGGAAGGTAACTTATAACCTCAGATTATCTTCTTTTCAGTCTTACATTCCTATCTGCATGTTAAATCTCATTTATGAAATGTACAACTCAAGTGACTTTCTCATACTTTTTATGTTATTCCTTCCTTCCTAGGAATTGTTACTACGACACAATATTGATGTTATGCATACGGAAAAAAACGTCTGTGAGAGTGTCATTGGTACTCTATTGAATATAAAGAACAAAACAAAAGATGGCTTAAAGTCGTGAATGATCTGAAAAGTATGGGAATCAAAGAAGAATTGCATTTAATAGTCAAAAATGGCAAAACTTGGCTTCCGCCAGCACCATGCAACTTAAGCGATAAGGGAAAGGCTGTATTCTATAATAGGATGAGAAATCTGAAGGTTCCATATGGGTGTAGTTCTGATCTTAGGAGGCATTTCTCGAAAGATGGTTGCTTGGGTGTCCTTAAGGCTCATGATTACCATGTTATGATGCAACAAATATTACATGTAGATTTGAAAGGACTTTTACCTGGTGGGCTAAGTAATGCCATAAATCGGTTATGTTCTTATTTTAACAAAATATGCCAAAGGACAGATTGATCTCACTAAATTGTTAGAACTTGAAGATGAAATTCTTTGAGACTTTGTGTATGTTGGATATGTACTTCCTCCATCATTTTTTGATGTGATGGTACACTTGACAATTCACCTAGCTCGAGAAGTGCGTTTAGGTGGACCCGCATAATATCGTTGGATGTATCCATTTGAAAGGTAATTGTTTCATTAGTATGAATATTTTTTTAGTTATTTTAAGTACAATGTTATAGTTTTGTTCTGTAAATGGGAGTTTGGTGCTAATAATTAGAAGTTTGGTTTGTCGCAGTGTATATGAAGACATTCAAAGAATACGTAAATAATTACGCACAACCCGAAGCATGTATAGCAGAGTGTTACCCGGGAATGGAGTGCGTCGGGTATTTTGATGTTCATGGGGACAAACATTCTCAAGGAGGAGTAAATCAAAGCCATAATGAAGACATTCAACATGATTCCACACCGCAAAAGCGTCCTCTTTCTAGAGGTTTTCAAGTGTGTATTGGTAGTGATATGCTAAAGATCGCTCATAGATATGTGCTTTTTAACACGACAGCAATTGAACCATATATAACGTAAGTATGACTGTTATATGTTCATTTAAAATTGTTAGCAGTATAAGCACTTGTGTTTTACGAATCTTTTCCACATTAAAATTTTTCTTATTAGAATGCATATGGATGAGTTAAGATCTTCCGATACTTCTAGTGAAGACCAACTCCTTTCCATACACTCTAAACATTTATGATTGGTTAAAGCAAAAGGTACGTGCAACGCCACTTGGTCATTTGTTATATATGTTTGCAATTTATTAGATTCATTTTTCCTGAGTACGTAGTACCTCTTTTTAGCATTACCCACAAAACAATAGTTATATTTCACTACTAGAGATGAATTTGTCATTCACTTCTTAATTAGATCTTACCAAGCCAAAACATAGAGCTTGCGCCCATTACTGTGGTCACTTGTGTTTTGCTAACTAAATTTTATTGATAAGTTAAAATGCAAATTGGTCAAGGCATGTCAGTATCAAATAAAGTACGGTGGTTGTCACATGGTCCTTTAGAAAAATGTGTATCATATAAAGGCTTACAAATAAATGGGTCAAGGTTTGTTACTAAGGATATTCAAAGAGTGTCGCAAAACACTGGTGTTTCAATTGAATCAAAATCTTTAGTTGCATCATCACAAATAAGTAGTGGTTTCTATGGCGTTTTAGAACAAATTCTCGTGTTGGACTACCAACATATGTTTCAAATTCCCTTATTCAAATGTGACTGGGCTCACACCTATTTTGGTGTCAAGATAGAAAAAGGTTTTACATTGGTCAACTTTCACAAAGATAAGAACCAATATCAAAATGATCCATTCATTTTAGCGTCACAAGCCCGACAAGTTTTCTATTCTCGAGAGTCAGATATATCGAATTGGTTTGTGATGTTGAAACCACCATGAATTATAGGAATACAATGAACATGAAGACACAAGTTGCCATCCAGTGGAACCTTCAACTCTTGGCTTACAAATGGATGATGAGACTGAGATTTATGCAAGAACTGATGCTGAACCTATCTTAGTGGTTCCGACAAAGAAGAAAAAAAAGAAGAATAAGAAAAAGAAAAAGAAGTGCCGCTGATGGTGGGTTCAATTACTCTTTTCATTTCCACAGATGCTCAACCTATTTTGTTTCTTTCATTTTGCTTCAGATTGTATTTTTGCTTTTAAAATGACATGCTATTTATTTCTCTTTAATTATGACTTGAAATATTGTTGGTATGATATGCTATCTGTTTCTCTGCAGATGAACTCCCCTTTTTAACTCCTCCATCATTTCAATGCAGGTCTCAAGCCCGGGTAAAGGAGGAGAGAAAATGGGATTTATTGAGTTCTAAATGCAGATTTTCTGAAATTAATTACATATAATCATGTCTTTGGTATCCGATGTTGCGATTTGCTTTTCCGAATATGTTTACTTATTTTGCAGTCAATGTCTTACTTTTATTCCATTAATATACTTCACAACTTTAAGCATTTGCGACTTCTTAATGGAATTTGAAATTTGATTGCAGGCTCCTGTACAATTCACTAAAACTTCCATGAATTTGGTACCGTGATTGTTGATTGAAATGTGATTGCGAGGCATTGGACAGACTTCCTTATATGCTTCAGGAAAAATGGTGCATTTCTTTGGCTTGTTTTTTTAAGGCTAATTTAAAAATTTGGTCTAATATATAAAAGAATGTAAATATAATTACATGTATAAATGTGGCAGGATGGTTGGAATGTCATATAAATAGCCGGAGACTCTTGTTCGACTCTCACCAGGCTCTTTTTTTTTTTCATAGTTATTTTTCATTTTACAACTCTTCTAAGGGTTGCAGAAGATCTATTTATATTTTTCTTCTTATCTATTCAATCTCCCCGTCACTTATTCTCCTCCACTTATCTTCTTTTCCGTCGTTTTTTCTTTTTCTCCTCCATCTCCCGCAGAACCTCCTCCTTCATCTCCTTAACCAAGAAAATTTAAAACCCATCAATAGATTGAGCTGAAGATTTCTTCACCACCAACACCTTCTCGATATGTGTTAAGGAAAAGAAGGTTTGATTCTATAACCCATTTTAGGGTTTTATTATTTTTTTGATTTCCCGTTCTGTTTAACTGATATTGATCTAAGAATGATGATAAAGTTAAAATTAGTCCTAGCTTCAATAGATCTATTAATCAACACTAATCAATCATGTGTAAATTAGCCATCACTGAATTAGGATTTAAAAATACTTAGGGTTCAGAAATTTTCAGAAATTAGGCCTGTGGAGAAATTTTCTTCAATTAGGCTTTAAAAACACTGAATTAGTCATGGGTGGAGGTGTGAAAGATTCTTCAGGTAGCAGTAGTAGCAGCAACAGTAACATGAGAATGAAAAAAAAACTAACTGAGTGTGCTATGTGTGAACAAGGGATTCATGAGACAAAAGTGTGTCATTGGCTCTATTCTAGGTGTAAGCATGTTCCTTGTAATGGGGTGAGGGCATTTCTGCAATTTAAAACAACTGAAACCTATGGAAAAATGTTTTTCAAGTGCACCATACCTACCTGCACCTACTTTGAATGGTTTACTGATGCTTCTGACCTCTTGCAAAGCCAAGTTGTTGTTGTTACCATCAGTGAAAAGCTGTGATGCTTGTGGAGAAGATGATCACTCTTTTAAAAATTGTCCACCACACAGTCAGTTGTGCTTCTGTTCAACCTGCAATAACAAACTCAACCTAAAAATATGCAACAATCAACACAATAAGCACATATCTTACCTGGTATGTGAAGAATGTGGAGCTTTTACATGGGCCTCGATGCTATCTTCATTGCCGCAAAGGAAAAAGTTAGAGTTTTAAATCAAATAGCCGATCTAATTACAAATCTAGGAAAAAGTCATATGTAATAAGATTTCATTGTATGTGTAGTATGAATTGGTCTGGACTTGTTTTATAATTAAAATTATGCTATGTTGATGACTTATAATATTGTTTGTATGATATATTGAATGTTTCTCTTCAGATGACCCCCCCTTTTAACTCCGCCATTGAATAATTTCATTGTCGGTCTCAAGCCCGGATAAAGGAGGAGAGAAAAGGGGGATTTATTGAGTTGGTCTCTAATTCTGCAATTGGCGAGAAAAACAGGTAACACATTCCTATAATATCCGAAACTTTGAGCATTTGCAGACTTCTTCATGACTTTGTTGTGTTTGCTTTACCAAAATTTGCATGAATCCGCTACTTTGAGCATATAAATATGCACCTCCACTTGTTTCATTCATTTACATTTTGAGATATACAACCTGGTGCTATGAGTGTTGATTGAAATGAGATTGCAGTCGTCCTTGTATAATTCAGAAAAAGCCTTGTATGTTTCAGGCAAAATGGCGCACTTGCTGGCCATTTTTTTAAGGCTCGGTTGAAAATTTTGTTAAATATTAACGTAGATGTCCTTTGATAATCATACATGTAACTGTGGAATGGTGGTTGGAATCCCAGTCCACACGTAGAGGAGGCCCGAGTTCGAATCTCACCCTAGCCTAATTTTTTCCTAGTCAATTTTCATTTTACAACCCTTATAAAGGTTGCGAATGTTGATTAAAAGAAAAAGCACAAATCTACCAAGTATTGTGAATCCGCGGGGATGGTTGACGTCTTGTACTAACACCTAGTAAGCTTGGGTTCGATTCTACAAGAACATTTTTCAATTTTCTTTTTTCTTATCTTCAACGACTCTTATTAGTGTTGTTTTAAAATCATTCACTACCTTTAGGATATGAGTCGTAAATTCTAAAGGTGGTCACTTCTCTCTGCAACCCTTTTCACACAACAAGTTGTGGTTCTGATTCTCGTCACTACTCTTAGGAACTCGTTGGTCCTAAGAGTTGGACATATTTTACTTTGACAACGCTTTTGTTGGAAAAAAGTTGTAAAACATACTACATTTTACAACTTTTAATTTACGAGTTGTCAATCTACAGTTGTAGATTACTAATTTTCCCGTAGTGATAGGATCAGTTCCCGTTTGCCTAAAAACGTGTTGAACATGTCCATAGGATCAGTTCCCCTTTCTGTTAACATTATTATTTTATATATTATTTGTAACCTATCAATGTTTAAGGGTGAGCTATGAATGTACTAATTGTTAGAGCATTGCTCGGTTAAACTCGCAAGCGTTGCTATCTTAAGCTTGTTTGTCAAGTTTAGTGATCAAATAAGTCTTGATTTCTAGTCTACTTATAGCTATGTCTCTGACTAGGATAGAATGTGTAGTTGATCTTTAGAATTCAAGGCGTTCATCAATTGAAGACGAAGAACTACTAAGGAGAGCTTGTGGAACTTCATGAACAAAAGGTATGTGGAGACTGAAACTCATCTATCAATCAGAAGTCTATCTCTACTCTATCTCCTATTTGAGACAAAACTCGTATTGCTATATAGACTTCATATTATACACATTTTATATTTCGAGCTGAGTTTAACACGCTTACATATTTCTCAAAATATGTGTTGGTAAGCTTTCGCTTTAACCAATTTCATCTTATATACTTGACGTAAGTCAAAAGATGATCATGTGAGAATCTCCTGGTAACATCTTATATGATTTGTGTAAGACGGTCATTTGATGTACACTCAGAATGTTTCGTATTGTTTATTCGATCACTTGAAAATTGCTTTAAAGTTAATAGTTTTTGTGAAACAACTATTGTCGTCTTCTAAGAATGTTTCAATGATTGAAATGCGAGTTTAGAACACTTAAACATAATTGGATTATGAGCACAATATGCGTACTTGCATATGTGTTGATTTAAGACCGAAAAGTAGTATGCATACCCGTATGTGTACGGGCGAGGTCAGGTAAAGTCTGGGAGCTAGATTATGCGTGTACTGGCGAAGTCATTTGAAATCTGGGTACTATAGTATGGGTACATGTACGCGTACTGGTTTCAACTGAAGTTTGGAAGTGTACGATAGTATGCGTACACGGTCGCATACTGGCGAACACAGTACAAGTCCGGCTGCTTAGGTATGCGTACATGTTTGCATACTGTCATGTTCCAAGGAAGTACAGTGATAGGAGAAACACTTGATTCAGAGAATCAAGTTTTTCTTCTCTTGCGAACAGCCTAAAATAGACTAAACGATTAATTTGATTATAATTGATTAAGAGTTTCATTACAGGCTCTGAGTCCTTATAGCTAGGCTCTTCCCCATTAGATCTAACGATCCTAAGCTAGCCCACGTGTGTACATCTAAACCACACGTTAAAATTGATAATATCAACTACAAATAAGATAAAGGATGCCAACTAAATACTAACACCAACATTGTATAAGATATGGGACAGCCTCTCCTCATCATAGCAGGTACATGACACATACTATAGTGGGTTATGTTCTAGAATCAGTTGTGCCATGAACTAATACATTTATATAATAATGAATGCAATCTTTTGAAAATCGTGGCTTGATTCGAGTGAATCAAACCGATTTTGCTTCAATTGTGTCTTGTATACTTCAATGAGAATATAAACAATTAAACAACTTTATAACTAGTTGTTAGAGCATAGCTCGGTTGAGTCAAGTTTGGTTGTCATATTTTAGTGAATCAAAACTCATTTAAAGAGTCGCTTGATTATTTACTAGAGTCAACTTCGTATAGGTTAACTAGAAATTTATTAGGATATGAGACATACAAGTATTACTCGATGACTTGAAGAATGTGAAGAAGTAAAGAGCTACAACGACGACATCATCCTTCCTCTTGCGGTTAGTAATATTTTTACTTGAACTGTTTCATTCCTAACGTATATTTAAAGTCGTGCTATATTGAAAACATAATTGCGAAGCTGTGAATGATTATACTCTAGTTAGACTTAGTGTTAGAGCATAACTTGGTTGAACCCACCAAGCATTGGTATGTCAAGTTTGGTTGTCATATTTTAGTGAATCAAAACTCATTTTAAGAGTCGCTTGATTATGTACTAGAGTCAACTTCGTATAGGTTAGCTTGAAAGTATTAGGATATGAGACATTACAAGTATTGCGAAGACTTGAAGAAGCAAAGAAGTAAGAAGCTACAACGAAAACATCATCCTTCCACTTGAGGTAGTGATATTGAACTTGAACTTTTTCATTCCTTAACGTATCTTTCAAGTCGTGCATATTGAAAACAAAACTGCAAAGCATGAACACACTAGATAGACATAGTATTAAGGAATACAATATGAAGTTTATTGCTTAACCATTAAAATTTGTAGATAAGACATCGACATAATTATTTAATTGCTATTGTGATTATGTATGGGTATGAGTATATGTGTTTTAAAGAAGTAAGTTCATAAACTTGTTTATGTATCGAAAAGGAAATCGCCAGGCGTTATTGGTATTTTTATTCATTGCATATCTTGTGAACAACCAATATGTGTAACTTAGTATAACCGCTCATGACTTGTTTGTGTTCTTGGTAAAACTATTCACAAAGGCCTGACTTATGTATTGGTATGACTTTTATTAGTAAAACCGATCTTAACTAATCACCTGAGATGGTATGATCGAGTTTGTGATTTGTGTATGACCGAATCTGGGTAAAGGGGAACCGATCCTAGTAAGAGGTGCAAGACATCACAAAGGGGAATCGATCCTTGTATGGGGTGCAACAAGTTTTTAACAGAAAGGGCTACTGATCCCATGGACATGTTCAACACGTTTTTAGGCAAAGGGGAACCGATCCTATGGACATGTGCAACACATATAAGTTAGATACTATATATGTGGGGAACAGATCCTAGTACCTAGTCAACCGAATTTTGGAAAGCTAGTGTGACTATGCATAGTCCATAGGAAATCGGTTCCCCTTTGCCTAAAAACGTGTTGAACATGTCCATAGGATCAGTTCCCCTTTCTGTTAAAAACTTACTATGCACATTACTCACATGGAGGTAGAACCGAAACTTGTTTTGGTAGAACCGTTAAACCCATGATTTGTGATTGAGTGTTCTTGATCAATCACATAGTTCTTGAAAGTCGGCTGAACCAATTCTAAACTTGTTTGGAAGTGTGGCAAATCGGTTTCAAGGTTGTAAGTATGAAAGAGGATTTACAAAGTAAGGATGTCGACATACTTTGAACATGTGTTGTAATGTTTATCTTATATTGTTCGAAGTTATTCCTTAATAGCTAAAGGAAGAAAATCCCAGGATCGAAAGATAAATAAGTTAAGAATCTTTTATTTTAGGAAAAGGAGAATTAGTAATGTGCATTTACTAGTTAAAGATTTTCCAACGAGATTTTTGGTCAATATGTTGGACAGAGCATTTCCAGGAATTAGGGAAACCGAATTTGGAATATATTGCATATCTTGAGAATATTTTCGGTTTTGAAAATTCCTTGGTTTCCAAAATTCCTTGTCTATAAATACTTGAAGTTTGCATTTCTAGTAAACTAATCCTTTGTGACAGCAAACTTCCTCGGTTGTGTTGTTACTTATGAAGCCGCCTATTTGGACAGGAGAGTAACCTATTTAGGCGAAATCTCTTACGGCCGCTCAGTTTAAAGTCTTCTTTGGGATTGAGAAGCTCTATTAGTACCATTGGTGGGAAACTAGATAATTGCGGTTTATCTTGTGTTTTCGATTGATTTGATTGACTAATGGTGGTTGAACTTTGATTTCACCTAGTTTGTTTATGCTTGAGAATCTTCTCTTTTGATATAATATTCACTCAAACTAGATCGACATTTCGACTGGGATCTTTAGACTGTTTTTAGTTCTAAAGACGATCTTGTGATAATCCATTGTTAACAGACTTCGTTATGTGCGTGATTGATCACAAGAAATTCAAGTTTTTTTTAGGTGTTTATTGAAGATATAAGAAGATTTGAAGACAAAGAAGATATTGAAGATTTACGATTTGGGGTTCATAATCTTTGGTGTGCGCAATACTTGTTTCAGTATAAGAGGATCCGACAATAATCGGTTTATCCTTGTGGTAGATTGGATTGATTATTTGTGTAGATCGGCATAAATACGATTCTTTGTGATTAAAAGTATTGATTGCAAAATCTTAACAATTACCTTTGGTAGTTGAGAATAAGATAGATCTAAGAACCTGACGAAGGAGTTTATTGAGATAAACAGAAGAGCCTTTGTCGTTGGTTGAAGAGAGTTGCTACCAAACAGATTTGTTGTTCCTTTACTGTTTGGAATACGAACCAAAGGAATTGTCCCAAGTACGGGACTTATTCATAAGTTGTAGGCGTGGGAATACATACGGAACTAGGTGAACTATAGGTTTAGTTGCTTGGTCTCAACTATACGAAGTTGGTTTGATTTTGTGTAGCGGCTTAATCCTGAGAGTATTCAATTCTGGAAAAGGTCCCAGGGTTTTTCTTCCTTTGCGCGCGGTTTCTCGTTAACAAAATCTTGTTGTGTCATTTACTTTATATTTACACATTATAATTGTTTTATTATAATTAAAGTAAATTACACAAACGTTAATTCCTATTTACTTGGTAAGAAATCCAATTGTGTTTGGTTAAGTCCGAACCTTTTTATCAAGTAAACATACTTCGTTGTTGTATTGTCTCGATCTCGTATACATAGACGATCACACGAAGTGTGAACCGATTAGTTGCATTGTATTGACTCAGTCCATAGACAACCACTTTCAGAGAAAGGACTTATAGGTAGAAAGTTTTAGCTTGAGGTATATTTGGGTACCCTCACCTTTTCACTTAGTATTAAGGAATACAATACGAAGTATAATACGCTTATCTTTTGAACTTCGTATATAAGACATCAACATAATTGTATGAATGCTATTGTGATTATGTGTATTGGTATGGGTGAAGATTTCGTCCTAGGAAACAATGTTTTACATTCATTTAAAGGAAGTAAATTCATAAAATTGTTTTGTGAATCGAAAGGGAAACCGCAAGGCTTATTGGTAGTGTTATTCATTGCAAATCTTTGGATTCACAATATGTGTGTTTAATATAACCGCTCATGACTTGTTTACGTTCTTGGTAAAACTATTCACAATGCCTGACTTATGTATCGGTATGACTTTTATTAGTGAAACCAATCTTAAGTAATCACCTGAGATGGTATGATCGATATTTGTTATTGGTGTGACCATTTTTAATCATTGGGTAACCGATCCTAGAACTTGGTTGGATTAATCACAAGATGTGTAATCGATCCATATAGTAGGTGTTTATGGGTGAAAATCGTTTCTGCTGATTTCGGTAATTTCGGTGGGTGAGTGAGAAACTGATTCAAACCCCAAACAAATGTGCTGCACGTGAGCACTTTATAGATTCGAGAGATCGATCTGTACAAGTCCGGCCTAAACCGAGAAATGGACGTTCCAGACTTGCTTCGGTCACAAAGTGGAGGAGAAGGGTTGATTTGGGGAGGGAAGCAAAGAAAGGTGTTGAGGAGAGTAGTATCTCGACTTGTATCAGAAAGTGAAAGCTTAGGAAGCTTGCAAGAGATGGAAGCTTTTGGGAGAGCTTGCAAAGTTGCCTTTCTGAGAGTGTAAGTGTAGTATATTTCTCCCGACCGAGACTTGTTGTCTGGTGGAAATAGGTAAGACCTATTTATACAAGTCGAGATTGAAACGTACCCTGGCCTCATGAAGGAAGAGAGTAAAGGGTGAAAAAATGGGAGGAGGTGGTAACCGCATGGTTTAATGGGCGAAAACGTTTTTCACCATTATTTCCTCTTTTATTTGACCGCTTTATTCCTTTTCACGCTTTCTTAATGTGAGCGTAGTGTACGCTGCATGTTTGTGACCGCCAAACCAAAACCCTAAAGAAGCATCCCAAGTTTGTGTTGATGTCTCGAGTGTTGGTTGCATCTTGAGTGCAAGTGGCGCTGCTAGTGGCGCGTGTGGCATGTGCCAATGGCATGTGCGGAATGCCTTAGTGGTAGGTTGCACGGTTTGCAAGTTTAAGTTACCAGCGTGTGTGCTTGGCATGTGCTAATGGCATGTGCGGAATGCCTTGGTGGTAGGTTGCACGGTTTGCAAGTTAGGCTACCAGCGTGTGTGCTTGGCATGTGCCAATGGCATGTGCGGAATGCCTTAGTGGTAGGTTGCACGGTTTGCAAGTTAGGCTACCAGTGTGTGTGTTTGGCATGTGCCAATGGCATGTGCGGAATGCCTTGTTGACCTAGTTGCAAGTCTTGCAAACCTAGGGCGTTATGTTTGGCGTGGGCCAAAGGCATAGTTTTTTAGAAATATGGCTTGCGGCACGTGTTGGAATGTGCCAATGGCTCGTGCGGCCATGTTGACCTAGTTGCAAGTCTTGCAAACCTAGGGCGCTATGTTTGGCGTGGGCCAAAGGCATAGCGGCTTAGAAATATGGCTTGCGGCACGTGTTGGCATGTGCCAATGGCACGTGCGGCCATGTTGACCTAGTTGCAAGTCTTGCAAACCTAGGGCGCTATGTTTGGCGTGGGCCCAAGGCATAGCGGCTTAGAAATATGGCTTGCGGCACGTGTTGGCATGTGCCAATGGCACGTGCGTCCATGTTGACCTAGTTGCAAGTCTTGCAAACCTAGGGCGCTATGTTTGGCGTGGGCCCAAGGCATAGCGGTTAGAAATATGGCTTGAGGCACGTGTTGGCATGTGCCAATGGCACGTGCGGCCATGTTGACCTAGTTGCAAGTCTTGCAAACCTAGGGCGCTATGTTTGGCGTGGGCCCAAGGCATAGCGGCTTAGAAATATGGCTTGCGGCACGTGTTGGCATGTGCCAATGGCACGTGCGGCCATGTTGACCTAGTTGCAAGTCTTGCAAACCTAGGGCGCTATGTTTGGCGTTGGCCAAAGGCATAGCGACTCGGAAATATGGCTTGCGGCACGTGTTGGCATGTGCCAATGGCACGTGCGGCCATGTTGACCTAGTTGCAAGTCTTGCAAACCTAGGGCGCTATGTTTGGCGTGGGCCGAAGGCATAGCGGCTTAAAAATATGGCTTGTGGCACGTGTTGGCATGTGCCAATGGCACGTGCGGCCATGTTGACCTAGTTGCAAGTCTTGCAAAACCTAGGGCGCTATGTTTGGGCGTGGGCCAAAGGCATAGCGGCTTAGAAATATGGCGTTCTTGCCATAGTGCGCAGGGTGCGCAAGCTTGGTTTGGCATGGTTGCCATGTCATAGCGAGCAGAGAGCGGCTTGGTTTGGCATGGTTGCTATAATAAAGATCTAGTGCGGCTTGGTTTGGCATGGTTGCCATGGTGCGCAAGGCATATGCGGCTTGGTTTGGCATGGTTGCCATGGTGCGCAGATGCGGCTTGGTTTGGCATGGTTGCCATGGTGCGCAGAGGCGCTTGGTTTGGCATGGTTGCCATGGTGCAAGATGCGGCTTGGTTTGGCATGGTTTCCATGGTGCGCAAGATGATGCGGCTTGGTTTGGCATGGTTGCCATGGTGCGCAGATATGCGGCTTGGTTTGGCATGGTTGCCATGGTGCGAAGATGCGGCTTGGTTTGGCATGGTTGCCATGGTGCGCGGCAAGATGTGCGGCTTGGTTTGGCATGGTTGCCATGGTGCGCGCAGTATGCGGCTTGGTTTGGCATGGTTGCCATGGTGCGCAAAGATGCGGCTTGGTTTGGCATGGTTGCCATGGTGCGCAGTGATATGCGGCTTGGTTGGGCATGGTTGCCATGGTGCGCAGTATGCGGCTTGGTTGGGCATGGTTGCCATGGTGCGCAGTATGCGGCTTGGTTGGGCATGGTTGCCATGGTGCGCAGTTTGCGGCTTGGTTTGGCATGGTTGCCATGGTGCGCAGAGTGCGGCTTGGTTTGGCATGGTTGCCATGGTGCGCAAAGATGCGCTTGGTTTGGCATGGTTGCCATGTTGCAAGAGATGCGGCTTGGTTTGGCATGGTTGCCATGGTGCGCAGATGCGGCTTGGTTTGGCATGGTTGCCATGGTGCGCAGAGATGCGGCTTGGTTTGGCATGGTTGCCATGGTGCGCAGATGATGGCTTGGTTTGGCATGGTTGCCATGGTGCGCAGATGATGCGGCTTGGTTTGGCATGGTTGCCATGGTGCGCAGATGCGGCTTGGTTTTGGAATTAGGGTTACGTGTTGAAAACCCTAACTGGGTATTTTGAAAAATATCCCTATTAATTATTTACACTGAAAGTTAAATGCTCTTAGTTAATGTGTTGCGGGTAACACTAGGTCATGGGGTTTTACGATTTTACCCCTTGTCTAAAATCCACCATCAACATTAAGTCCCATGCTTAGCTCGGAACAGGGGCGTTGTTGCGAGGTAAGCATAAGATGGTGGCAAACTATTAACAACAAACCGTAAAGAAAATTGAAGGAGGCTTGTCTGACCTTTTATAAATAGGATTTCGAATCTTTGCCTCGGTAGTTTTGCACAAATCGGAGGTCGGCACAATTGGTGGGCCCGTGCAGCTTGGGCGACGTTGGGAAGTTGGCGCAATTGGTGGGGCCGGTCTAATCTTGGAAACCATGCTTGCGGGCGTGTCTTGGGCGACCATTGGGAGGTCGGTCTAATCTTGGAAACCATGCTTGCAGGCGTGACTTGGGCGACCATTGGGAGGTCGGTCTAATCTTGGAAACCATGCTTGCAGGCGTGACTTGGGCGACCATTGGGAAGTCGGCGCAGTTGGTGGGGCCGGTCCAACTTGGAAACCATGCTTGCAGGCGTGACTTGGGAAATGGCGTGTGCTGGCTAACTGAGTGTGCTAGCTGGTGAGACCGATGTAAACAAGAAGGGAGTTTCTTCCGATAGCAAAGTTTCCTTATCTTGCTTTCCTTCACGTGCGGCTTAAATTAGGGCATTATTCATGCTAAAATCTGGAAGCGTTATGTCTCTCATTGCTTCCTTTCCCTTTTAAGGTTCCGTATTCATATCCAAAAAATAATAGCATCGTCTCCTCGTTTGAGAAAAGGGTTCTTCTTGTTGATTCCCTTTTCCTTTGCTTTTGCCTTTTCGTTTTTCTTCTTTCCCTTTTTTTTTTTTTTTTTTTTGTTCTCGCCATCCTCTTTTTTTTATATGCGTGTAGACATGATGGAACTTGATCATCTTTCCACTTCTTGTGGGTGTATGATGGGATCTTCTAGAGACGGCCGTGCCTTCAACCTTTTGGAAAAGGACTTCGGGAACCGGTGGAGATCGATCTTCTTCTCTTGAGGAGGTATCGGTCGGGGTTGAATCTTTGTTCCATGAAGCTAATGAAATTATTAAGGACCTCCCTCCCACCTATCCCCACGAAGAACAGTGCATGTTCGGACTCCCTTGGGTTCGGTGGATGCGGAGGAGAACGCCATGATTCTCGATTTTGATGTGGATGAATCAACAAACGGAGGCGTCATGGTGGCGTATGGCCGGAATAGTTGTCTGGGAGGACACCGCCGCTGCTGTGGTCTTCGGGATGGGATGTTGAGGTCGCCGCCGCTAAAACCGCCGAGTGGAACCTTTGTTGCCCGAAGGATTCGGGGGAAATGCTTGAAGATAGCTTTGCCCGAAGGGACTTGCGCTCCATCCTTCGAGGGCTAGTTCCTCCTTTGTTTTTCTCGTTAGCCGCTTAGTTCCCCGATGTTTTTCCCTTCCTCTTTTTTTTTTTTTTTTTGTAAACACATCTTTCCTTTTCTTCATCAAGTAAACCTTTTGCTTCATATATATATATTTTTGAAAGGGGTTGTGGTATGATGGCTCGCAATGGTTTTCTCGGGTTCTTCGATGTATTTCTCTGATATCTGAAGGATTCGCTCGGAAAGAGATATATTTATTTTATTTTTTAGTTTATTTATTTATTTTTTTTTGACAAAAGGGTAGGTCTCCAGGGAAAAAATACAAACGGTGTATTCATCCTGGGGAAGTACATCTATTAATAGGAATGATTCAAAGGAAGTACTGAAAAGGGGAGTGATTGGGAAATACAACATTTTAGGGATTGGATTCCTTGAGCCATCGCGAGTGAACTATCACGCCTTCGGGTGTGTCGGTATTGATGAGCTTGCAATATCCTCCCAAAAGGGTATCCGCAACCAGCACAAATTTCGCCTTCACCTTCCTCGGGCAAATCCATCTTTATCGTCATCCTCCCAACTTGAAACGAGCTTTCCTTAACCACTACATCTCCGATTGAAAACGGGTTCGGACGTCGTGTAACCATTTAAGCCTTGGCTTCGTTGGTTTCGCTGTAAGCTTCCAAGCTTCTTGCAAAGTGTTCGAATGGTCCAGCTCCCCATTCACATTTTTTGACAAATGTTCGTGCCGGTTGTTGCGCCCGAGTCCCCATGATGAATGGGGGAAGAAAAGGTCGGTTGCGTAAAAGGTTGCTCTGGTCGACTTACTTGCATTTGAAAATCATGGGCTAGCGCCAACGGGTCCTCTTCGGACGCTTGGGTTCCTTTAATAGCTCGTTGATGTGATAACCCGTGGGACGATTTGTTGGGAATCCCTTCGGGCAGGGATGTCGGCAGAGGGTGTACGCCCAGTTTTTCCTTGTTGTCGAGCGCCCATAAGCGTCCCAAAATCATGTCATGATCTAGTTCTTTTACAATGTGGAACTTGTTGTGCGTTATAGCGTCTCCCATCTCGATCTCTAGGTTGATGTAGCCATGCGCGTTCAAAGCCTCTCCTCTCAAACTCTTAATCACATACGGAAATAGGTAGTGTCTTGCTTTGTAAATCCGGCCGCCTTTAGTGTCTTGGAAGTGATGATGTTGTGGTCAGAGGTCGTGTCGATGAGCGTGTCGTCAAGTTCAGACTCTTAAACGGGACGTGGTCGAAGTCCCCGATTCTCCGCTTTGCTTGTTTGGGAAGCTTGAGCCCTTGGCGTGGATTCCGAGGGGAGAAAAAGCCGTTTGCACGGATACAACACGATTGAGAGTCGCGAAAATATCTTGGCGCCGAACCTTGATAGATAGAGAATTTCGCATATATGTCGCATCATGGATTGCACAGAGTCTCGTGCACGGAGTCCCCAGAGGAACCGCAGTTTCTTATTGGGAGTGGGTCTCGATGCACTCTTTCGTCTCCTAGTTGGAGTTCTCCGCTTCTATCCTTTCCTTGAAAATATGCTTTAATCTGTTGCAATCGCTAGTCGGGTGGTGAACGAACCGTGGTAATGGCAAGATTTGGGGTTTGCCATCTCGGCCTCGGTTGGTGGACGTCTAGGCGGTGGCGTCTAATGACATCATCTTGAACCAGTGCTTCTAGGAGGTCAATCACCTCCTCGATGGGGAATGGGAAATCAAGGATATTTCCTTTGGCCTCACGATGCCGCACAAGAGTTTTAGTGGCGATCTTCCGTTGCGAGGGCTCCGCGCCGCGCCGGCGCTTCACGTTTCGGGCCTGGTGGCTCGTAGTTGTGGCTTTCCTTTTTCCTCTTTCGTTCACTATGTTCACGGAGGATGAGCGGCATTAAATTGTTTGTTGATGAGGCGCCTACTCCCGCGAGTTTCACGTGCGTCTTGATTCGAGTTGGCCTAGTCCTTTCCAAGAATGTCTGTGCCGTTGTTGCAGATCGTCCGCGGCCTCATGGAGTTCGAGAATGTTTGGAAACGCAAGTTTTCTAACAGGGCGCGGTAGATCGGGACCATACCATTGATGCATGCGTTTACCAATTGTTGCTCGGTCACGTTTGGGTCGTGACACCGAGTGCTTGAATCCTCGAACCTTTTGACGAAATCATTCGGATGTTCGTTATCCCACCGGTACATTCTCCCGAGGTCCGAAAAGGTAACTTGTTCAGACACGAAGAAATACTTCAGTAAAACGCGGTGAACATGCTACTCCGGTTGGGAATGTTGTTCGGTGGGATGTCGTTGTACCATGTATACGCCCTTGGTAAGTGATTTTGAAAATTCCCTTAAACGAAGAACGTGATTATATTCATGTTCACCCAAGGATTCCAGTGAAACGAGAAACATGTTCGCGTGCATTCCCTACCATCATACGGGGGTAAATTGAGGGGAAGAGTACCCCCTTGGGAGAGGGATTCTCGTATTTCGGACGGGTAAGGGGGTTGGTGATGATGTACATCGAACTCATCATGCTTGATTCGGTCACGTAGGAGTTGTTCCAAATCTTCTCTCGTGACGAAATTTGGTGGTTGATTTCTCTCCAACGGGACTCTAGTGCGAGTTTCTTCATCCAGGAGGCGTGCCCCGCCGAGGTGCCAGCGTCGTGGTTGTTGGAGATGCTTCTAGGCGTCTCTCGGAGGATGCGACTCACGGGGTAGTCGCTGTCTGTGGTTTTGAGAAAGGTGAGCACCTCCTTTTGTGTTGAAACCATGTCTGCCCTGGCTCGCGAGCGTCTCCCGTCGTTCCATCAAATCGGCGATGGTGACGTAAGGGCGACTTCCTCTCCGGTCCCTCCGGTCTCTCGTCCCGTCGGCGGGGTAATTGGAGCCTTAGTTGTCGGAGGCGCATGTCGGAAGAAGCATTCGGGGTCGCGGTGGCGGCCCTAGCCCCGGTGACCGGGGGCGTGACACCGAAGAGATATTCTCGTTGCCGTGATTAGAGGGTTGTGCAGAGACGCTAGAGGAGGCAGCTGCCTGGCCCGGGGTGATGGGCGGTGTTACATTTAAGGGAGTGCATTCGATGTTGCTTGTTGTCACCGGTGAAGTAACAATGTTATGGGGGAGACGCCAACATCGTGGGATGCGTTCTGCGTTGATGTTCTCAGCCGCTCCAGATCCGAGTTCCACCATGTTGGGATTTGACGTTCGGAAAACGAAATGAGGAGTTGGAGTTGATATTGTAGCCGATAGATCAATCCTCCCATTGTGGTCGCCAATTGTTTATGGGTGAAAATCGTTTACTTGATTTCGGTAATTTCGGTGGGTGAGTGAGAAATTGATTCAAACCCTAAACAAATGTGCTGCACGTGAGCACTTTATAGATTCGAGAGATCAATCGTACAAGTCCGGCCTAAACCAAGAAATGGCCGCCCAGACTTGCTTGGTCACAAAGTGGAGGAGAAGGGTTGATTTGGGGAGGGAAGCAAAGAAAGGTGTTGAGGAGAGTAGTATCTCGACTTGTATCGAAAGTGAAAGCTTAGGAAGCTTGCAAGAGATGGAAGCTTTTGGGAGAGCTTGCAAAGTTGCCTTTCCGAGAGTGTAAGTGTAGTATATTTGTCCCGACCGAGACTTGTTGTCGGTGGAAATAGGTAAGACCTATTTATACAAGTCGAGATTGAAACGCACCGGCCTCATGAAGGAAGAGAGTAAAGGGTGAAATAATGGGAGGAGGTGGTAACCGTGATGGTTTAATGGGCGAAAACGTTTTTCACCATTATTTCCTCTTTATTTGACCGCTTTATTCCTTTTCACGCTTTCTTAATGTGAGCGTAGTGTACGCCGCATGTCGTGACCGCCAAACCAAAAACCCTAAAGAAGCATCCCCAGTTTGTGTCGATGTCTCGAGTGTTGGTTGCATCTTGAGTGCAAGTGGCGCTGCTAGTGGCGCGTGTGGCATGTGCCAATGGCATGTGCGGAATGCCTTAGTGGTAGGTTGCACGGTTTGCAAGTTTAAGTTACCAGCGTGTGTGCTTGGCATGTGCGAAATGCCTTGGTGGTAGGTTGCACGGTTTGCAAGTTAGGCTACCAGCGTGTGTTTGGCATGTGCCAATGGCATGTGCGGAATGCCTTGGTGGTAGGTTGGGTTTGCAAGTTAGGCTACCAAGCGTGTGTGTTTGGCATGTGCCAATGGCATGTGTGGAATGCCTTGGTGGTAGGTTGCACGGTTTGCAAGTTAGGCTACCGGTGTGTGTGTTTGGCATGTGCCAATGGCATGTGCGAATGCCTTGTTGACCTAGTTGCAAGTATTGCAAACCTAGGGCGCTATGTTTGGCGTGGGCCAAAGGCATAGCGCTTAGAAATATGGTTTGCGGCACGTGTTGGAATGTGCCAATGGCACGTGCGGCCAGGTTGACCTAGTTGCAAGTCTTGCAAACCTAGGGCGCTATGTTTGGCGTGGGCCAAAGGCATAGCGGCTTAAAAATATGGCTTGCGGCACGTGTTGGCATGTGCCAATGGCACGTGCGGCCATGTTGACCTAGTTGCAAGTCTTGCAAACCTAGGGCGCTATGTTTGGTGTGGGCCCAAGGCATAGCGGCTTAGAAATATGGCTTGCGTGACGTGTTGGCATGTGCCAATGGCACGTGCGGCCATGTTGACCTAGTTGCAAGTCTTTCAAACCTAGGGCGCTATGTTTGGCGTGGGCCAAAGGCATAGCGGCTTAGAAATATGGCTTGCGGCACGTGTTGGCATGTGCCAATGGCACGTGCGCCATGTTGACCTAGTTGCAAGTCTTGCAAACCTAGGGCGCTATGTTTGGCGTGGGCCCAAGGCATGGCGGCTTAGAAATATGGCTTGCGGCACGTGTTGGCATGTGCCAATGGCACGTGAGCTATGTTGACCTAGTTGCAAGTCTTGCAAACCTAGGGCGCTATGTTTGGCGTGGGCCCAAGGCATAGCGGCTTAGAAATATGGCTTGCGGCACGTGTTGGCATGTGCCAATGGCACGTGCGGCCATGTTGACCTAGTTGCAAGTCCTCAAACCTAGGGCGCTATGTCCTGGGCGTGGGCCCAAGGCATAGCGGCTTAGAAATATGGCTTGCGGCACGTGTTGGCATGTGCCAATGGCACGTGCGGCCATGTTGACCTAGTTGCAAGTCTTGCAAACCTAGGGCGCTATGTTTGGTGTGGGCCCAAGGCATAGCGGCTTAGAAATATGGCTTGCGGCACGTGTTGGCATGTGCCAATGGCACGTGCGGCCATGTTGACCTAGTTGCAAGTCTTGCAAACCTAGGGCGCTATGTTTGGTGTGGGCCCAAGGCATAGCGGCTTAGAAATATGGTTTGCGGCACGTGTTGGCATGTGCCAATGGCACGTGCGGCCATGTTGACCTAGTTGCAAGTCTTGCAAACCTAGGGCGCTATGTTTGGCGTGGGCCAAAGGCATAGCGACTCCGGAAATATGGCTTGCAAGACGTGTTGGCATGTGCCAATGGCACGTGCGGCCATGTTGACCTAGTTGCAAGTCTTGCAAACCTAGGGCGCTATGTTTGGCGTGGGCCAAAGGCATAGCGGCTCGGAAATATGGCGTTATTGCCATGGTGCAATGGCAGTGGCGGTTTGGTTTGGCATGGTTGCCATGGTGCGCAGAGTGCGGCTTGGTTTGGCATGGTTGCCATGGTGCGCAGATGCGGCTTGGTTTGGCATGGTTGCCATGGGCGCAAAAGATGCGGCTTGGTTTGGCATGGTTGCCATGGTGCGCAGAGTGCGGCTTGGTTTGGCATGGTTGCCATGGTGCGCAGAGTGCGGCTTGGTTTGGCATGGTTGCCATGGTGCGCAGATGCGCTTGGTTTGGCATGGTTGCCATGGTGCTGCAGATGCTTGGTTTGGCATGGTTGCCATGGGCCAGAGATGCGGCTTGGTTTGGCATGGTTGCCATGGTGCGCAGATGCGGCTTGGTTTGGCATGGTTGCCATGGTGCGCAAAGATGCGGCTTGGTTTGGCATGGTTGCCATGGTGCGCAGATGCGGCTTGGTTTGGCATGGTTGCCATGGTGCGCAGATGCGGCTTGGTTTGGCATGGTTGCCATGGTGCGCAAGATGCGGCTTGGTTTGGCATGGTTGCCATGGTGCGCGAGTGCGGCTTGGTTTGGCATGGTTGCCATGGTGCGTAGTATGCGGCTTGGTTTGGAATGGTTGCCATGGTGCGCAAAAGATGCGGCTTGGTTTGGCATGGTTGCCATGGTGCGCAAAGATGCGGCTTGGTTTGGCATGGTTGCCATGGTGCGCAAGATGCGGCTTGGTTTGGCATGGTTGCCATGGTGCGCGAAGATGCGGCTTGGTTTGGCATGGTTGCCATGGTGCGCGCAGATGCGGCTTGGTTTGGCATGGTTGCCATGGTGCGCGAAGATGCGGCTTGGTTTGGCATGGTTGCCATGGTGCGCGAGATGCGGCTTGGTTTGGCATGGTTGCCATGGTGCGCAGATGATGCGGCTTGGTTTGGAATTAGGTTCGTGTTGAAAACCCTAATCCGGTATTTTGAAAAAATACCCCTATTAATTATTTACACCTGAGTTAAATGCTCTTAGTTAATGTGTTGTGGGTAACAGTAGGTCATGGGGTTTTACGATTTTACCCCTTGTCTAAAATCCACCATCAACAGTAGGTTAACAAGTTTTAGTTATTGGTGTAACCGATCCTATAAATTGTGCAACCGATCACAAGTTAGTACCATATATAAGTTGTAACCGATCATGGTACTTAGTTAACAATGTTTTGGAAACTAATGTGACTGATCCTAGTAGCCACTTGGAGGTAGAACCGAAACTTGTTTTGGTAGAACCGTGAAACCCATGAATGGTGATTGGATGTTCTTGATCAATCACATAGTGCTTGGAAGTCAGGTGAACCAATTATAAACTTGTTTGTAAATATGAAAGATGATTTACAAAGTAAAGATGTCGACATACTTTGAACACGTGCAGTAATTCTTATCTATTATTGTTCAAAGACATTCCTTAATAACTAAAGGAGAATCCGGATCGAAATAAATTGAGAATCTTTTAATTAAGGTTTTTAGTTTCCGCAATTATAATTGTTCCGGGGTTTTTATGCATTTGCGGTTTCCTCTTTAACAAAATCTTGCTGTGTCATTTACTTTTATTTTCCGCAATTATAATTGTTCTTATTATAATTTAAAGTAAATCACACAAAAGTTAATTCCTATTCACTTGATAGCAATCATATTGTGTTTGGTTAAGTCCGAACCCATTATCAAGTAAACATACTTTGTTGTTGTATCGTCTAGATCTTGTATCCATAGTCAATCACGCAAGTCATCTTGTTGACGTATTGTATCGATCTTGTATCCATAGACGATCACATAAAGTGTGAACCGATTGATTGTATTTTCTCGACTCAGTACATAGACAATCACTTTCGGAGAAAGGACTTATAGGTGGAAAAGTTTTAGATTGAGGTATATTTGGGTACCCTCGTATTTTCAATAGTTTCATTTGATTCATTTGAACTAGTTGTGGTTAAGATGAATAAGGTTGACATGAAAGTGTTCATATGGCTAACTTCGGTTAACTATTGTTTAGCCAACTTGGTGTACACATTTAGGTACGGTTACCCATATCTAAATGAAGATATATTTCATTTGTGTGTAACAAGCTAAGTTCGATCTAACAGGTGAAAGATATTAATTAGCTTGAATCTAATCAGGTATTCATATAACAATGAATATTGATTTCTTTGTTCCAAAGCTATTGAACCCTGATTTGAAGACTATATAAGGGAGAACTCTAGCATCTGGGAAACCTAATCCCCACACCTCCTGTGTGATACTAGTTGCGACTAGAGTTGATTCTCCTTTAACCTAGGTTTTTCCTAAAACCTTTATAGGTTAAAGACTTGAAGACTTCATTGGGATTGTGAAGCCGTACCAAACTATTTTCTATGTAGTTGCGTGTTTTGATCTTACTTTATACTATCGTAATTGAGTAATATCTTCTCTAAGATTTACTTGAGATTTATCTATGATAGGTAACATAAAAAGAAGTCACAAACATCTTCTTCTCATCGTTTGTGATTCCACAATATCTTGTTTCGCTTCCATAAGATTAAGATTATTGTGAGGTGATGATTGATAATACTTGGATGTTCTTCGAGAATATAAGTCTGGTTTATCAATTGGTTCATGTGCACCTTGATTTATCATAAGACGGAATAATACTCATAGGTATTTCTGTGGGAGATAGATTTATCTATATCAATAGACTTTCATGTGTGAGATAGATTTGTTTATCAAGTCTTCAACTTTGGGACGTAGCAACTCTTAGTTGTGGGTGAGATCAGCTAAGGGAATCAAGTGCGTAAAATCCTGCTAGAGTTCAGATACGTAAGGGGCGCAACTGTACATTGATCAGTGTGAGATTAGTTAGGGTTCAACTACATTCCAGTTCGAAGTTCATATTGGTAGTAGGATAGTGTCTGTAGCGCCTTAATACAGTGTGTTGTTCAAAGATGGACTAGGTTAAAGGAGGACTTAACTTGTTACACACAAATGAAATGTACCTTCATTTAGATATGGGTAACCGTACCTAATCGTGTACACTAGGTTGGCTCAACAATAGTTAACTGAAGTTAGCCATATGAACATTTCATATCAACCTTATTCATCTTAACCACCACTATTTCAAATGACTCAAATGAAGCTAGTTATAGAGTTGTTTAATTGCTATATTCTCATAGAATTATTCAAGAACACAATTGAAACAAAATTGGTTTGATTCACTCGAATCAATTCATGAACATTATAGCGCAGTTTGCAAAAGATTGCATTCCTTATTATATAAATACATTATTTCATGTCGCAACCGATTCTAGAACATAACCCACTCAAGTATGCAAATGTGTACGCATACTTAAGTAGCCGGACTTAGACTGTGTCTGACAGTACACGAACGGGTACGCATAATATCACACATCCAAAACATCAGTTGAATTCAGTACGCGTACGGGTACGCCTACAATAGTTCCTGGACTTCAACTGAGTTCGCCAGTACGTGCACAAGTACGCATACCAAGGCTTTCGGACTTTACCTGACCTTGTCGGTACACATACGGGTATGCATACTATACCGGTCTTGGATCAACATACATGCAAGCACGCACACTATGTACATAATCCATTTATGGTTAAGTGTTATAAACTCTATTTCAATGACTGAAACATTCTTAGAGGATGATAATAGTTTTTTTTTCACAAACTATTAGCATCGAAGCTATTTTCAAGTTATTGAAATAATCAACACGAAACATTTTAGGTCTACATCAAATGATTGTCTCACACAAATCACATTATCATCTTTTGACTTTCGTAAAGAATATAAGATGAACTTGGTTAAAGCGAAAGCTTACCAACACATATTTCGAGAAATATGTAAGCAAGTTAAACTCAGCTCGAAGTATAAAATGTGTATAATCGATTTTAGAACTTAACCCACTAAAGTATGCAAACAGTTATGCATACATAAGTTTCCGGACTTGGTCTGTGTTCGCCAGTATGCAAACGGGTACGAATATTGTCGTACACTTCCGAACTCAGTTGAAATCAGTACGCATACGGGTATACATACTATAGTTCCCGGACTTCAACTATTGAATCAGTACGCGTACTAAATTCCCGAACTTGGAATATACTTGCAACAAATAGCATACAAGTACGCATATTCTGTTATATCCAATCATTGGTTAATCTTTCTAAACTCTCATTTCAATCATTGAAACTTTCTTAGAAGACGAGAATAGCCGTCTCACACAAACTATTAGCTTCAAAGCAATTTTCGAGTGATCGAATGATCAATATGAAAAATCCCGAGTCTACATCAAATGACTATCTCACACAAATCATATAAGATGTTACCAGACGATTTTCACATTATCATATTTTGACTTTCGTCAACAATAAAAGATGAACTTAGTTAAAGCAAAATCTTATCAACACATATTTATAGAAATATGTAAGCGTTAAACTCAGCTCGAAATATCAAATGTGTATAAAGTAAAGTCTATATAGCTATACGACTTTTGTCTCAATAAGAGATATAATAGAAATAGACTTATGAGTGATAGATGAGTTCAAGTCTCCACATACCTTTTGTTGATGAATTTCCATAATCACCCCTTAGTAATTCTTCATCTCCAATCGATGAATACCATGAAGTCTAAAGATCAACTACACATTCTATCATAGTACGAGATATAGCTATAGTAGACTAGAAATAAAGAATTATAGTTTTGACAACTAAATTTGACAAACAAGCTTGAGATAGAAACGTTTGCGAGTTCGACCGAGCATTGCTCTAACAATTACCTTGTCTAAGAATATTTCTCATCTAGGAATAATTCATTTTCTAAGTATATATTTCCTTATCTAGAAATATTACCTTTTCTAGGAAATATTCCTGGGACTTTTAACAAATGGCCACACTTTGGATTTCCGTTTTAAGAAAGTGCCATTACATTTTTCAGAATTTATAAAAGTCCACTGTCGTTAGCACTTCCGTTTGGACCCACATGATTGGTGAAAATTCCGTGACCTGGTCAAGATTACTATATATCGATGGTTTTGGCTTCACCAGATTACTACACGTAACAATTTTAAAATTACTGTCCTATCCTTTGTTGGGATGATAGACCAAGGCCGGTTTATTCCTTTTTTCTTCTCTATTTCAGTCCCTGGTTCCCTTTCGATTGTATCGAAATTCAATCACAAAAAAATATATTAGGGCTCAACCATCAAACGCATCTCTATCAAAGTAGAATTTCAAAATACATCTTCGTAATTGGGGTTCAAAAATACTCCTGAGTTCCGAAATACATCTGCGTAATTGGGGCTCTGGTGTTGTTTTTATGTAGAATTTCAAATGAGAAGAATTAGGGTTTATCAAGGAGAGATTAAATGTCATGGATTGGAGATGATTCGAATGGGATATTGGAGATAAGATATGGGTTGGTGGAGATTTGATTTAGAGTTACTGCTATTTCAGTCGATTGAGAGACATATGGAGATGATACTATGGTAGAAGATGGTTGTCTTGATAGTGTGGTGGTCACGGTTGAACGAGTTTGGAGAATTTATTATGAAGGTTGGGTATTTGTGAGATTTAGGATTCATGAGTTCTTAACAGAGATTCAAGCTAGGAACTAATAGGGATATTTGTTAGAGCACTGCTCGGTCGAACTCTCAAGCGCTGCTATCTCAAGCTTGTTTGTCAAGTTTAGTTGCCAAAACTATTCTTGATTTCTAGTCTACTTATAGCCAAGTCTCGGACTAGTATAGAAAGTTTAGTTGAGCTCTAGACTCCACGCGTTCATCATGCAAAGACGAAGAACTACTCAAGGAACTGGCGGAACTTCATCGACAAAAAGGTATGTGGAGAATTGAACTTATATATCACTAAAAAGTATACTCTATCTCGTATCTTTAGACAAAAGATGTATTTCTATATAGACTATGATTATACACATGTACTATTTCGAGCCGAGTTTATCTCGCTTATCTATTTCTCGAAATATGTGTTGGTAAACTTTCGCTTTGGCCAAGTTCATCTTTACTAGTGACGGAAGTCATTTTTATTTCAGTTACTTGAAAATCTATTTGACGAAAATTAGTTTGTGAACAACAACTATATAACGTCCTCTAAGAATGTTTCAACGATTGAAATGAGAGTTTGGAATATATAACCGTGGTTGGATATAAACATTATGTGATAACTCATACTTGTGTAAGTCCAAAATCCTTGAACCAAAGTATGCATACTTTGCTGCTCAGGATAACCGGAACTAAAGTCCGCGTACCTATATGCGTACTATTGGAAGTTCACATCTCGTGAATTTATGCTGGAGTTTGTAAACTGAAAACAAATTCAGTCCGGGTACTTAAGTATGCATACAAGTATGCGTACTTAAGTGGGTTATTTTCTAAAAACAGTTAAATTCGTGAACTAAGACATTTATATATTAAGGAATGCAATCTTTGCAAACCGTGGATATAATGTTCATAAATCGATTCGAGAGAATCAAAACTGTTTTTGTTTCGATTGTGTCTTGTATACTTCTATGAGATCTAAGCAATTGAACAATTCTCTAACTAGTTCTTTTGAGTCATTTGAACTAGTTGTGGTAAAGAAGAATAAGGTTGATGTGAAAGTGCTCATATGGCTAACCTTTGGTTAACTACTGTTGAACCAACGACTTGTACATGTTTAGGTACGGTTACTCAAACCTAAATGAAGTTACATTTCATGTGTGTATAACAAGCTAAGTTCGATCTAACGGTGGAAAGATATTAGATTGAATCTAATCAGGTTTTCATCTAACGGTGAATATTGAATGCTTTTTTACCAAGGTTGCATTGATTGCAAACCCTGATTGTAGACTATATAAAGGAGAACTCTAGCAAATGGGAAACCTAATCCCCACACCTCCTGTGTGATAATAGTTGTGTAAGCTAGAGTCGATTCTCCTTTAACCTTAGGTTTCTACCGATACCTTGTAGGTTAACGACTTGAAGACTTCATTGGGATTGTGAAGCCAGACCGATACTAATTTCTTGTAGTTGTGTGATATGATCTTGTTGTTTCTATCATATTTCAGTACAATCGTAAGATTGGCTTGAGATTAATTTCTCCGATAGGAAAGATAGAAAAGTAGTCACAAACATCTTCGTCACATCATTTGTGATTCCACAATATCTTGTTTCGCTAGTCGGTTAAGATTATTGTGAGGTGATTGAAATTTCTAGGCTGTTCTTCGGGAATATAAGTCCGGTATATCAATTGGTTCATGTTCACCGTGATTTATCAAAAGACGGAACAAAACTCGTATGTATTTCTGTGGGAGACAGATTTATCTATTCATGTAGACTTTTTTATTAAAGTCTTCGACTTTGGGTCGTAGCAACTCTTAGTTGGGTGAGATCATCTTAGGGAATCAAGTGCGTGGTATCCTGCTGGGATCATAGATGTAAGGAGGGAAACAGTACCTTGGATCATTGTGAGATTGATTGGGGTTCAAATACAGTCCAGACCGAAGTTAGTTTGTAGTAGGCTAGTGTCTGTAGCGGCTTAATACATTGTGTATTCAATCTGGACTAGGTCCCGGGGTTTTTCTGCATTTGCGGTTTCCTCATTAACAAAACTTCCGTGTACGTGTTATTTATTTTCCGCATTATATTTTGTTATATAATTGAAATATCACAGTTGTGCGTTGAATCAATCAATTGGGAAATCCAACCTTTGGTTGTTGATTAAAATTGATTGATCCTTGAACATTGGTCTTTGGTACCGTTCAAGTTATTTTCTCTTGTATTCTTTTAGACTCGCAGATTTCTATTTGCTTGAGTAAGTATTGAATCGAGAAATTGAGATATAACTCCTTGATATACTTTTTATTAAGATTGAGTTTGACTGTCTAGTTGATTCTCTTAAAAGTATATTGGAGTTAGTCCATACAGATTGCTAAGCAAAATATTGGGTGTGGTTGTTAGAACCCCGTTATATCACTATTTGTGGCTTGATCTGGTGGTGATTGCCAGATTTGCAGCTTTCTTTTGTAGCTTTCAGTTGCATATGTTTTGATTGAATCTAAGAAATGCTTGGATTTGATTCTCTGGGGCGTGAGGAATGCTTGGATTTTATTCACGCCCCTTTTGTAGCTTTCAGTTGCATATGTTTGGATTGTATCTAAGAAATTTAATCAACCGATGCTTCAGGTGAACACAAAAAGAAAATTCACAATCTATTCTCAGAATCATACAAGACAACTCCTTCAATTGTAACTTTGGTCTTGCAAAAATTGTTGAAGTTACTCCCGGTTTTGTTGAAGCCGTTAGTTGGTGATGAATTAAGATGGGCTGTGTTGTTGGAACTGTTGACGGTGGTCATGCAAGGAGTTTAACAATATTCTCACACCACTTTAATTTTTTTACCAGCTTCAAACCCAACTCCAACTGTTTGCAACTACTACCAGCTGTTCGGCCTAACAAGCGACAAGAATGGAACATGTTTGCACCAGCAATTTGGTGATTAATGTATGAGATTTCCTTTTCTTTTAAAGGTTTCATTGTGAAATACTGAAAATAAGGTATGTAATGTTAACTGTGGGATTTCTAACAATTATTGTTGAATCATAGTAACTTTAAAAAAATTGGAGAAAAAAGATGAACTTCAACAATGATTTCAGTTTGTTTCAACTCGTTATCGAGGCACAAGTTAAATCGCTACTCAATAACTGGTTAACTCATTCCCAATTAACTGATTGTGGGGCTTCAATGTCATTTTATACAGGTGACTTAATGTCACGTATGCACTAACAGATACTAACGACAATTAACTGTTTGCTCAAAAAAGAGGAACGGAAAAGGTCAAGAGTGTGGCCTTTAATAAATCTGGAAAAAAAACGGTGGCATTTTCTTAAATATGAAATTGGAAGTGTGGCACTTTATTAAAATCCCGAATATTCATTTTCTAGGTATATTCCCTTATCTAGGAATATTACCTTGTTTAGGAATATTTCTTTATCTAAGCATACTGCCTAGAAATCAATAATCATTCCCAAAGTAGAAGTTTATCCTCAATATAACTTGAGGATTGCTAAGTTCCCGAAAGAGGAAGGATAAACCTGCATCATTATTGTCAGCCAATCTCCTAGCTAGCTCGAATGCTTGTATGTGTCTGTACAACATGATGATCATGTAAAACCTTGGAATTAAACTGGTATCTTATAATATCACTCATCATCAAGTCATATAAGATTCACCGCGATCTTAATCTTAATCTGGAGTATGAATGAGAAAAATATTATCACATTATTCATGATAGTAATTAGTGGACTTTAGCTGCCAATTCTTGATCTTTTTAACTAAAACATTTGAATAAATAAAATAAGGTTTAATGATAAAATATCTTTATTTTGATACAAAGATAGTAATTTCCGCTATGTTTTTAATGAGTTTTATTTGGAAAACATCAGAAAGCTTATGTTATACCCCAAAAATTGCGTAAATAAATTACCTACTTAGAGTAACACATCCTGGAATATAATGGCAACATATACAAAAATCTCATCCAATAACTTTGGAAACTGTATCGGATAATATCACTCATCAAGTCATATGAGATCTACATCGGTTCTAATATTAATTTGGCGTATAAATGAAAAAGTCCTAGCATATTATTCCCGATAGTAATTAATGAATCTTGGCTATCAATTCTCAATCTTTATCATTAAACATTAGAAAAAAATAAAAAGAGGCTTTAGTGACAGAATATTTTTATTTTGATACGAAGATAGTATTTTTTTCAATCTTTATAATGAGTTTTATTGGAAAAGATAAGAGAGTTTATGGTATCCCCGAAAAAATTGGGTATAAATTACCTCCTTAGATTATGATAGCAACATATATAAAGGTCTTATTGAAACTTTACATAATAATAGTATCATTGTTTGAATTTTTCTGATGGCTCCAATTTTAGTTCTAAACACTATCAACTTTGTTCCATTACTACTCTTGATGATTGGTTTGATTCATACATATAATCATGCGGTGATATTAGTGGAAGGGAGGGTGGATGTCTTACTAAAAGAAGAGGAACTGGAGATATAGAGGCAACTCACTATTCTAAATAAGCATCTATCCAAATAATACATGTACTTATGCATAATAATTTTGAGTATGATTTTATTTTTCAGCAGTTTAATGGCAAATTTATTATATATTAACATTGTTTACTTCTTATTGTTTGTATCCTTGAAGGCTCCATGGGGTGATATATATGACTGCACTGAATTCCACAAACAACCTGCATTTGATAATCCTTTACTGAAGAACTATACATTTAAGGTAACTAACATCTTTTTGTTTATGGCATATGTACATAAATGTGTTTATTTTTTTGAACTTATTATTTTAGTTTTTTACATGTGTTGGTTGATTTCCCTTAGATGGGAAAAAATCAGATTGTTTCTACAAGAAGCACACAGCTGGAAACATTGATGGATCAAGTTGATGAGTGCCCAAAAGGGACAGTCCCCATTCGTAGGACAACTAGGGAAGATTTAATCAGAGCCAAATCCTTATCATCAAATGGCATTCCTGATAAGGAATATGTAAGTCATTTTCTCTTAGATTTTCCACTAGTTGACTCCATATTTGTCCTAATAATATTTTTGGGTGGTATATTTCAGAGAGCTGGTATTTCATATAGAGCAAAAAAATACCGGTGAAACACTTTACGGATCAAAGGGATGGTTTAATTTTTGGAATCCTAGAGTAAACCAAGACCAATTTAGTTCAACTGAACTCTTTATGCTGGAGGGTAAGTATATATGCAGAATTACATATCAATTTATATATAATACAATTTTTATGCCATCAATAAATTGTTTGAAACATGTTTATTCTAATTACATTGATTGGAATAAATCTTTACCTAAATGCATCAGGTAGATCCACAGTTGTATGGTGGTAGTAATCTCACTCGGACTTTTGCCTATTGGACTGTAAGTTTTTAAAATACAATAAAATTAACAAGCTAATCCTATATCTTCTTTTCTTTTTTACCATTATTATTATACCTGTAAAGTCGTACTTAAAAACATTGTTTTCATTTCTGAAAAGGGTGGTAGCGGAAAGAAGGCTGGTTGCTATAATACTCTTTTCTCTGGTTTTGTTCAAGTTCATGATAAATATACTTTCGATATGCCAATTTACGACTTATCAACAGTTGGTGGCGTACAATATACGCAAGTGGCGTTTATTTCTCTGGTAAGTAAAGATACATGACACATGTGTAATGAAAACATTAAATGAAGAAATACGATATAATATTGGATATGGAATGACTTTTGATATCAAACACTTCGCAAAATTCTATAAAATGGAAATAAAATTAGGAAATTGTACCCAAATATATGTTAGTTCAATGTTTTAATTCCTTCAAACACACTATATATGAAAGCATGACAACCAACATATATGTATATGATGTATTGTGGTGCAGGAATTTGGAAAATGGTGGTTGACAATCCATGAAGATATTCAAATTGGATATTGGCCTGGTGAACTATTCCCAGCATTTGCACCAGGCGCTAGCTGGATTTATTCGGTGGTCGTGTGAAGGCCGGTAAAGATGGATCCAGTCCACCAATGGGTAGTGGTCGAGAAATGGACGATCATGCTTATAATAATGGTTATATTGAACAGGTTCAATATGTGGATATGACAAATAATCCTAAAAGACCAGAAACAATTGAATACACTATCGATTGTTTTGAACATTATAATGCAAGATATTACCAAAAATATGATATCGTTCATTTTGGAGGAACTAAGCAGTGATTGTCAATAAAAGTAAAATATATGTGTGCGCATTCCTTTGTGGAGTGTTAATTTTATATGTTCATTCTTTTTATAAGATAGAACAATGGTTCCTGGAATTCTACCTAGGTACCTTAGCCTATGATTTAAGCTATTGAAGGGTTCGATTCCCAATTGATCAAATAATTAACGAATTGTATTCTTTTCATGTGTGCTAAATTTTTTACCCGGTATTATATTATTTCCAAAAATAATTCCATTAGAAAATAAAAAGGGTTGTTTGGTTTTTGGTACTCAGTTTTTGACTAAAATTTGGATTTGGTTATAACATTTGTCCAGCCTTTGCGTTTGGTCTAAAGACCAACGTTGGCCTGAGTTGACTGTTATTGGATAGATTTTAATTAATTTTGTAAAACAAATTATATGAGTTTACAAATATATTTGCAATTACTCTTTTACCCTCTATTTAGACCAAACTCATATATTTATTTTATATGAGTTTATAAAGAACCCACAATTGGGGGATATGGGAATTAATTGGGGGATATGAATTACTTCCTCCAACCCATGATTTCGGCTAAGGGGTGACCATTGGTTATGAAAATACTAAAATACCCTTCCAACAAAATAAAAATCAAAAACTTAAAATCAAAAAACAAAATCATATCCCCCATTTCCATCTCCACTTCTTATTAATCTTATTTAGGGGTGGAGCTTTGAAACCCAAATATTTCCCATTCCCTTTCAAATTCTAAAATCTCCCCACTCTATATCAAATTCTCTTCTCCTCACTTTGGAAACCAATTTTTTTATTCGGAAGTGATGAAGATCATGCTGAAAGTGATGATGACCATGCCGGAATTGATGAAGACCATGCCGGTATCATGTTCTGGCATATGGTCTTCATCAATTTCGGCATAGTCTTCATCACTTCCGTTTTGAATTTTTTCTAGTATTAATCAGTCCCCCCCGGATAGTGGCAAACAATTTATGAACATTTCCAACAATTGCCCGCATGGGTTTTTGGTTGAATACCATGCCTGCACCAAGCTTTTTCAGCTGCAACAATGGTGGATTCAAAGAAAAAAAATCAATTTTTCAACCTCTTATTAGCGGTAATTCTCTCATCACAATCATCTTCCATTTTCAAAAAAAGAAATTCCTCTCAAATATTTGTTTCCCTCCTTCCACTCTCACCCAAACACAAAACAATGGTGGATTCATACAACGAGCATGCCGGTACTAAGGTTTTTTCAGACAGAAATGGCGGTTTCAAAAAAAAAAAAAATCAAATTTTCGACCTCTTTGAAGCATTACCTGTGTGTTGGGGTTGCTTGTATGCTGAACATGTTTACTTTCTTGAGTTGGTTCTTCACAAAACATTTCATGGTCACGAAAATAATGATTCAAAGGTGTTGGTTCATCATACAACAATTGTGAGTTGTTATCATTAATCGAAGATTGAAGATATGATTGTTGTTGTAATTGAGCTAAAGATTCAGCAGCTGCAAGTCTCTCATCACAATCATCTTCCATTTTCAAAAAAAAAAAAAAATTCTACTCAAAATTTTTTTCCCTCATTCTACTCTCAACTAACCCACACAAATTCAAATAAACATAAACACACAAATTATATCCCCCAAATCATTAATATTTTACTAATCAGGATTAATAACTAATTATGATTAGGGAGGGTTAGATTAGGAATTAATAATTTAATTATATAAGGGATAACCCAGCTAGGATATTTGGATCCTTATTTTGTCATTTAGCCATATCCCCCAATTAGTTTCCATATCCCCCAATTGTGGGTTCTTTATAAAATTAATTATTTATTTTATATGAGTGCAAATATATTTGTAAACTCATATAATTTATTTTATAAAATTAATTAAAATATATGTTCAATAACAGTCAACTCAGGTCAACATTGGTCTTTAGACCAAACGCAAAGGTTGGACAAATGTTAGAACAAACCCAAGTTTTGGTCAAAAACTGAGTACAAAAAAACAAATTAGGTGCTACTATGGAGTGAGAATACCATTTGTGCTTACCTCGTGTGTGTTGGGGGATCTATAAACAAGTGAGTTAACTAACCGTTACTTACCATAAATTGTAAATTTTATGTATATAATATATTGAAAATCTTACCTGTTTAAAACACATAAGGTCTAGTTCTATCCTTTTCTAACTTTTTTTAAAACTTAGAACAGGGGCTATTGAATAAGTGTTTTTAACACTCATTCACTGCCCAAACGAGTAAAAGCATGAGTGAAAGAGTGTTTTGTGTCCGTGGGAGTCTAAAAAAATAGACTGAGCGACTGATGTTTATCCATTTGGAGAGAATTTTTTTTTCCAAGCGGCTTAACATATGCCTCCTCGTAGTTTTTTTTTTTTAATAATAAAACCTAATCGTGGGTCCTATATCCAAGAGTTTTAAATTAATAAAACTCTAAAATCAGGTTTGTGAGGAAGATTTTCAGCCGCTCAGTGTAGTTTTTTTCCAAACGGCTAAACATCGAACAGTCTCTTAATGTCCCCTTTATACCACTCATTCAATCCGATGAGTGTATGAGTAATTATTGATGAATTAATGCTATTCTCACTCCATAGTAGAACCTAATTTGAGCAAATCCAGTGATAGCTCAATCATATTGAATGAGAACACTCACTCCAAAGCCATTGTTCTTAGAACAAAAGAAAGAAACGATGAACCCGAGTTAACACGGCTAATGAATCAGTCCAGGTCGGATCATTGTCGTAGACCAGTTGGCTGAATGGGATCGGAGAATACTGAGAAAAGCGCCAACTAAAAATTCGTATATGATTCACGAATCATACCCGAATTTACTTATAAGGGTCCAAACCCCTTAAAGAACCAAATACCATGTATTTAGTTGTTAATACCTTACTAGTTTGAAACCCGTGCTACGCACCGGGATTGCTGGAATATTTTACCCTTTTGGTCCATGTCCACTGAGGCGGGGCTTCGCCCCGCACCCGTCCCAATGAAAATCCTAATAAGCTACGATAGAATTACTATCCAACAGATTAACAGCTAATAATTAAAGCTATGTGATTAGAAATTTCTAATTATCAAAAATGTAATACTATTATTATCTAAAGATCTCACATGGTTTTCAAAACTAATTTCAAGCAATCAACAGCTAATAATTAAAGCTATGTGATTAGAAATTTCTAATTATCAAAAATGTAATACTATTATTATCTAAAGATCTCACATGGTTTTCAAAACTAATTTCAAGCAATCTAATGAAACAATAATCAATTTTATAATTTTATAAATAAACAAAAATAAATAGGTAAAATAATCTCAAAAGTAAAATAGTTTAAACCTATGAAGCACGGATACTGATACGGGGATACGGATACGGAGATTCGTCAATTTTCAAAAAATGGGGATACGGGATACGTTGGGATACGTGTATTAATTAAAAAATATTTAATTTATTAATAGTGAAAAGAATCTCATAAAGTAAGAAAATTATAAAATATTATCTGGAATATCAAAAAAAAAAAAAAAGATAAAAAAAAAAGATAACTCATCACTCATCAATATTGAATAAGAATGTTAAGGTTAGATATTTATATATTGCTTCTATAGAATAATTTTGATAAATACGAATATATTACATATCTAAAAATATTTAACATATTCTGTATACAAATATTTGGCAATATTATATATATATACTATAAGAAGTGTCCCCTCTAGAGTATCCGAGAAGCATCCCAAAAGCATCCCCTATCCTTTTCGTAATTAATAAAAATGGACACTTTAAATGGGGTGTCTGATACGTATCCCCAAGTGTCCCCAAGTGTCCGACACTGATAAGGCGTCCGACACGGATACGTCACCGGTTTTGAGGTGTCCGTGCTTCATAGGTTTAAACTATAAATACAGAAGTGTAATAAGATTTTTTTTTTAGTATTTAACCTGTGCTACGTATCAAGTACGATGGGAATTGATCCCCATTTGGTGAGACGGGCCCGTCCCAAAAGGGTCCCAACTAACAATTGCAGTGTATAATGAGAACACCAATTATTATTTAGTAGATTAACTTATGAAACCAAATTCACATATTACGCATTTCTAATTATCAAAAATGTAATACTATTATTATCTAAAGATCTCACATGGTTTTCAAAACTAATTTCAAGCAATCTAATGAAACAATAATCAATTTTATAATTTTATAAATAAACAAAAATAAATAGGTAAAATAATCTCAAAGTAAAAATAGTTTAAACTATAAATACAAAAGTGTAATAAGATTTTTTTTTAGTATTTAACCTGTGCTACGTATCAAGTACGATGGGAATTGATCCCCATTTGGTGAGACGGGCCCGTCCCAAAAGGGTCCCAACTAACAATTGCAGTGTATAATGAGAACACCAATTATTATTTAGTAGATTAACTTATGAAACCAAATTCACATATTACGCATTGTATAAAGTGTTGGAGATTAAGAAGTCGTCTTTAAGAAATTACAATTGAAATAACAACCTTTGAAATCAGTACGTAGTTCATGTATATAAAAAACAATCGGTAGTTATATGATGAAAAATCACACTCGTTATATAGTTGTGTCGATATATGAAATTAGAGACACTAAAAGAAACACGATATTAATATAAAATAAATTGCCAACTCTAAATGGTGCAAAACATATGAAGTGCTTCCCGTCAAAGAAGATGTAATTTAGGAAATGCACTGATATATCTTTGTTTAGAAATTATATATTTGTAATAAGAATCAAGCGACTAACTTAACTACTCTTCCGGAATCCAACTTCTTGCAGTTAAATGAAAAATCATATTTAATATATAGGTATCGATATATGATATTAGAGACACTAAAAAAAATCACGATATTAATCTAAAATAGTTGTCAATTCTAAATAGTGCAGATCATACGAAGTGCTTCCCGTCAAAGTAGATGTTATCAAGAAAATACACAAATATATCTTTCTTCAGAAACCATATACTTGCATTAAAAATCAAGCGCCCAACTCAACCGCTCTTCCAGAGTCCATTTTCTTGTAGATAAATGAAAAATCGCAAATACTATATAGTTGTATTGATTTATGACATTAGAGATCAAAAAAAAAAAAAAAAAAAGACGATATGAATATAAAATAGAGTGTCAACTATAAATAGTGCAAAGCGTTTGAATTTCTTCCCGTCGGAGAAGATGTAATTAATGAGTGACATATCTTTCTTCAGAAATTATATACTTGCGCTAAAAATCAAGTGGCCAAAATAACTGCTCTTCCAGGCTCCAACAACCTGTATTTAAATGAAAAATCACACTCATTATATAGTTGTATAATATCTGATATTAGAGACAGTAAAAATACAAACGTTATATATAAAATAGACTGTCAGCTCTAAATAATGTGAAGCATATGAAGTGTTTCCCATTAAAGATGATGTAATCAATGAGATGCACTGATAAATATCTTCAGAGATTATATATATGGGTTAAAAATCAAGCGGCCAACTCAACTGCTCTCCCAGGCTCCAACAACCTGTATTTAAATGAAAAAATCACGCTCTCTATATAGTTGTATCGATATTTGATATTAGAGACACTAAAAAAAAAACCACGATATATAAAATAGATTGCAAACTCTAAATAGTGCGAAGCATATGAAGTGCTTCCCGTCAAAGAAGATGTAATCAATGAGATGCACCAATATCTTTATATACTTGCATTAAAAATCAAGCGGCCAATTCAACTGCTCTCCCAGCTCCAACAACTTATATTTAAATAAAAAATCACACTCACTATATAGTTGTACCAATATTTGATATTAGGGACACTAAAGAAACATACGATATAAATATAAAATAGATTGCCAACTCTAAATAGTGCTAAGCATATGAAGTGTTTCCCGTCAAAGAAGATGTGATCAATGAGATGCATCGATATATCTTTCTTTAGAAATTATATACTTGTGTTAAAAATCAAACGACCAACTCAACTGCTCATTCAGGCTCCAATAACATGTATTTAAATGAAAAATCACCCTTAATATATAGTTGTATCAATATCTGATATTTGAGACACGAAAATAGGTTGCCAACTCTAAATAGTGCTAAGCATATGAAGTGCTTCCCCGTCAAATAAATGCATTAATTCGTCAGAAACCGAGCATATTAACTGCCAGTATGAGGCCTTCATTGAGTTCCTCGCTGCAAGGGACAACCTACACTAATGCGAGCAGTGTAGTGAAATAGACAAAAAAAAAAAAAAAGTAAAAGCCGATCAAAATAAATAGAAAAAGAAATCATACCCTAATTTCCATCTGGTTTGAACTGACAACCTTCGAACCGACTAACTCATAATGTGATGAGAACTCAAACCCTAATCTTTGTTTAGTCTAAATTGAGTAACCACTACCTACAGAATCAAAAAAAAAAAAAAAAAAAAAAAAAGAAAAGGAAAAGGAAAGTAAAAGGCGAGGAACTTTTTGATTTCTAGCTTACTCTTTCCCTTTCGCTTGATTGTGTGGGTAAAAATCTCTAAAATTGAGGCTAAATGAATGAACGCTTTAAGTAGGAAATAAACTTAAAATACATTTCACTGAAAGTATAATTAATTTTCAATGGAGCAGTGGAAAAACAGCCAACAATTTCTCCGAGACTACATGCACTGCCCAAGTTTGTGTAAGATAGAAATTATTGATTGTGAAAATAAAGTGATAATATTGTTTGTGGTTGAAATAAAGGGAATAAACATGTTGATTTAACGAAAATTATCAATTGGAAACATAAGGAATGATTAATTATAATCGTCAAGTGTTACAAAGAGAACGTAAATGTCAGTAACTACAATGGTCAAATGAAATTGTGCAATTTAGAGGAATTCATCGATAACATCAAAAGAAAGTGTATATTTATGGATGCTGGTAAAAAGGAAAAAGGAGATGGGGTGCTGGTATCTCTAAGGAGAGCTTCCCTTTCTACAACTGATCGACGCCAATATACTAAGTCATATTTGTCGATATCAATTCTCCTAAATGTCTATATTCCAACCATATCAAGTTTCCATCCGCATGTTTTACCTCCTACGATATCCTCTAACGTAAACATACATTGCAGCCTTAAATGAAAGAGTACTACTAATGCAAAAGAAATAACAAAGTTTTCCAAAGATAAAAAGATATATTTTTTTTTTCAATTTCTTTCAGAGCCTTATATACGGGAGATTAGGACATGTAAATGAGTTCGTTCTTGAAATCATAACTTGATCGGGAAACCAAATAGGGTTGTTTTATAATTTCTTTCGTACCATTATACATGAAATATTAAGACATGTAAATGAGCTCAACTTTGATATGACATCTTGATTTGTGGAATCATGAGACTATAAAGTTAGGCATTGGGGGAACCTGGTATAATTACATATCGGAGGATCGCTTATAAAGTTAAATAGCAGGAAACTGGTTAATTTTATTATTTTACTATTTGACTTTTATGATATGATAATTAGAGTGATTAGGATCAACAATAAGAGCCATAAAATCCTCAAGAGGACATTCACTTGAATAAAGAGTTTGAAAGAAAAAAAACGATAAAAAGTTTAATATTCTTGATCTCTTTGTTTTAAAAGTCATAGACTCTAAATTTGCTTTCTTGGTAGGTACATTTTTACCGGTGGTGTGTTGCATTACTTATGTACGGCAGTTCAGAACTTACCAAATGCCAAAAAATATCTTGCCACTTTTTTTTTGTACAGTTCGACCTCGATCTCGAATATGCTAAAACTTATGCTTTGTTTATTATGGTGACGACAATTGCCAGTACCACCACTTCTAGAACATTTTTATTTATTATGGGGACGACAACTGCCACTACAACCACTTTTTGAACATTATTGCATTTGTGAAGTACAAAATTACGCATGTTTTAAAAAAAAGTAGACAGTTTCATTTTACATGACTATTAACAGTAAAAACTAACAAAAAGGACACGCAATATCATTTTTCTTATTTGATCCATAATAAATTAGCGGGCTTACTACCAGCATAAACGGAATTTTACAATCCTCATCCACCCATTTAGACAAAGTAGACACTTATGCTAATCCGTGTTGTATGTTCCACATCCATATATCTTCTGCATATATGAAATGGAAAAGTTAGAAAAAAGTACACGAAATTCCTTGGTTAGCATATTTTCGGAAGGACATCGTAAATGTTAATCATTTTTGCAGCGAAAAAAATAACAAAACTACAACTATTCATGTTAAACAAAATTTACTATCAACAAAATTATATTTTACGGAGAGAATACTTATGATATGCCTAGTATGTGATAACGTCGACAGATTTGTAAATCCACATTTGGAACATGATAAGCATTGTTTAAAATATAAACCTTGTCCAGCAGATTTGGCTTGGCCAAGAAAGTCGATTGTTATTTCAGCTGGTAGCAAAATTATCATGGGTTAACTAAAATCAAAGAGGAATTCTATAAAAAATAAAGGAAAAGAAATGATTCTATTGCCACGTAACCACGTTTATGTATTATGTTCATAATACCAGTGACTGCAGAACAAAAGTACAAAGCAAAGAAGAATCTTAGGAGCACAAAGTAATAAAAATGATTTCACTGCTACAAACCCGATTATAAACCCCATGCAATAAACCTAAATATTTTATTCTTGCACATATGCATATGTAAAGACTTAAAAGGTTTAAAAGAGACAAAGAGATTTACCGAACGCTACATGCTATCAAGATATCTTTCCTTGCGGCAATATATTCGAAATACAACGATAAAAACCTTTGAGCACACCGCTAAACAACCAACAAACGCGAATAAGTCCGCAAAAGAAGCCACGCGTCAAGTGATAATTTGTTTGCCTTGCTCCAACCATTTATATATAAGAATTAATAAAACTACAAAAAAAAAAAGTTTTGGAATAAATAGCCAAAAAAATCTATTCTTTTTTACTTTTTAAGATAGATACCTGCATTTAGTATACTCATACACGCACACACACCCGATATATATAGAAAATTCTATAAATATCACATTTGTATCACTTTAAAAATAGTTTAAATTTTCTTAATTACATGGAATAAATGTAGATTCTTATAATTAATATAGAAACACACATAAACGTGAGTATTTAAAATTTGGATACATATATACATATTTTGTCACCTTTAATATAACATGAAATAAATAGGATCCCATTCGAAATATGGACATGCAAATGGATGGAATACGTAATTAATTTCAATAATGCAATGAGTATGAAAACAAATGGATGGAATAAGTAATTTCAATAATGCATGAGTATGAAAACAGGAATAATACTTGCATGATTACGTTATTATGAAGGCCATACCATAAATTATTAATCCAGAAAATGATAGATAACACCATTCATAAAACAAATTTGATGGAACAACCAATAATGCTGATGTTTTATTAGAAAAAAATTGTAGGTTTTTCTAAAATTAGGCTCTTATATATAAGCATTTGATCAAGAAAAATGAGTTACTATTAAGCTTGGTACCTCGTATGCTTCTCCTCGTATGTAGTCCAGAGGAAAAATGTAAACACCATTAAACATTAACAAAAATTCAAACGAAATCCAAAACAAAATCTTAAACCAATAGAAGCCGTATTAAATCAATTTATTCACCTCTAGTATCGTATTCATGAGTGCTCCCTTTGCCGCAACTTCTTTTGGAAGTATTGATTGTACCTACAAATCAAATAACGAAAATAGATTAGCCATCAAAAATCTCAATTTCAAGAAAGAAAATAAAAAACAACTACGAAAGAACACAAACAGCTATGAAAGAAAAAAAAACAGTACGTAAACAAATGCGGTTCTTGCTATAGTTCCTATATAAAGAGTTACTAAACTTTAAAAAATATTTGGTTTTGGTAATAATATCTTAGAATTTACATAGTTTATTATATTTTGAGATTACAGGAGACAATTAAAAAGAAAAAATATCCGGGACTTCCAAAATTAGTTTAATATTTGCAACATAAAAAGTAATTTCTTCAACAAATATAGAAATTTTATATAATTGGAATTTTTTTCGTATATTTGTAATATGATTACTTTTTACACACCTTTTTCGCATAAGAATTAATATTTTTTTATTTTCTTTTTAATTATATACGGCCAGATCAGAAAATCTAGTCAAATCCAACCTTTTTGCTATGATAGCATTGGATATGTATATTAACCATTGGCTTTGTTTATATTAGTAAATTAACGATATTAATGGAACTTGTAAGGTTGTGTTCAGGTAAATATTTAGATTTTTTAGATAATGGAAACATAAATATTAATTAGAATTTCAAATTAACTGTATTAATGGAACCGGTAAGATTGTGTTCAGGTAAATAATTAGATTTTTTCAGATACTCTAAACATAAATATTAATTAAAATATCAACTAATATAGTAATTTTTAGATGTTATTAGTAATTTTTTCTAGATGTTTATCATTAATATTAAAAATTAATATAGTCACTTCTAGATTTTTTTTCCTTATAAAAGATTCAACAAATACAAATCTTATTATTCCATAAATATATTAAATTAATTTTTTTTATTTTAATCATAAATGTCTGAAATTAATATAGTAGTTTTGTTTATTATCTGGATTTTTTTTCCTTACAAAAGAGTTTACAAATTTAAAACTTATTATTTTATTCCACAAATATGGTGAGTTGATTTTTTTTATTACAGTCATAAATGTACGAAATTAATATAGTATTTTTTATTATTTTCTGGATTTTTTATAATAACTACATGAAATTATAAAAGATTAATAAGGATTAATTTAGTAATCTTTTTGTCATTTCTATATATTTTTTTCTTTTTTTCCTTACAAAAGATTTTAAAAATATAAATCTCATTAATTTATCCATAAATACGCTGAATTGATTTTTTTTTTTTTTTAATTTTGTTCATAAATGTAAGAATTAATATAGTATTTTTTTTATTTTCTTGATTTTCTATAATAAATACATGAAATTATAAAAGATTCAAAAAATATAAATTATATTATTTTATTCCCTAAATATGTTGAATTGATTTTTTTTTATTTTAATCATAAATGTCCGAAATTAATATAGTAGTTTTGTTTATTTTCTGGATTTTCACAATAAATGCACCAAATTAATATAGCAATTTTTCTAAACAATAAGGGCCGTCCGTCGCGTGTGTCCTAACAATCCACCCACTCTACACCACACATTTTCAGATCAACACACCATATCTAACGAAATTTCATCTGACGAATACGAATGGTTTCTCAATTAGCCAATGAGAGCGCGAGGTTTCGCTCACCAACCAATAGGAGAGAGGGTAAGCTCCACCAGTGCTACTTTTATTCTGGAGTGAGGGATGGTATTGAGTTTTTAGGTTGTTGATTAATTAGGAGTTCTAAATTTTTGGAGGAGCGTTTTTTTTTTGTTGTTGTACTTAAAGTACATGTAGGAAGCATACCGATAACTGTAGCTTTGAACTTTAGTTTCTTACCTCTTACTAGAATTGGATCGGACATGTTCGGCTCTGATACAAACTAACAGGGAAGTGGCAACCTCCTCTTCTTCGAAAGCATGGACTTCATTATGGTTTCTAAAGCCAATGAGAACGAATAAATCATAACATTAAGTGCTTACCTCGTGTGTGTTGGGCGAGCTATAAAAAAGTGAGTCAACTAACCGTTACTTAGCATAAATTGTAAACTTATGTATATAATATATTAAAAACCTTACTGGTTTAAAACACAGTAAGGTCTAGTACTATCTTTTTCTAAATTTTTGAAAACTTAGAGCAGGGGTTATTGAATGAGTGTTTTTAACACCCATTCACTGTCCAAACGAGTGAAAGACTGAGTGAATGAATATTTTGTGACCGTGGGAGTCTAAAAAAATAGACTGAGCGGCTGATGTTTGTCCGTTTGGAGAGAAATATTTCTCCAAGCGGCTTAACATATGCTTCCTCGTAGGTTTGATTAGGCTGGCCTCTGCATATTTCTTTAATTTCCTAGCTTGTAATATTTTTTTTTCTACCTGGCTAGATCGAAAGCCGAATAATGCAAAGTCAAACCATGACATATCATTTTGCGGAATCAATCTCTTTTCTATAATATCAATATCTAAAGATTTAAAGGACCAGAAAAATAATGTTTCCACGTTGAACGGTGAGGAAATCTCGTTTCTTGTTGGCCAAAATAGGTCTTTTTTTTGCCTTCTGTGAGATAAGAATTTTGGTGAAGACACTTATCAACGTATGATTGATTTAAGAATTTAAAATCCAAGAGGGAAACTTAACTTTACGTGTTTAGAATTTTATGGAAGTCCAAATTTGATTCGAAGTTGAGTACCTGCCGTGTTAGGACTCTTAATACTTATGGGGCTGGGGAGTTTTGAGCAATAACGCAGCTAGGACACCAATGGGCCTATGTGTTAGAGCATAGCTCGGTTGAACCCACCAAGCGTTGTATGTCAAGTTTGGTTGTCATATTTTAGTGAATCAAAACTCATTTTAAGAGTCACTTGATTATGTACTAGAGTCAACTTCGTATAGGTTAGCTTGAAAGTATTAGGATATGAGACATCACAAGTATTGCGAAGACTTGAAGAAGTGAAGAAGTAAGAAGCTACAACAACAACATCATCCTTCCACTCTAGGTTAGTGATATTTGACTTGAACTGTTTCATTCCCTAACGTATCTTTCAAGTCATGCATATTGAAAACAAAACTGCGAAGCATGAACACTCTAGATAGACATAGTATTAAGGAATACAATATGAAGTTTATTGCTTAACCATTAAACTTTGAAGATAAGACATCAACATAATCGTTTAAATGCTGTTGTAATTATGTATGGGTATGAGGTGAGGATTTCATCCTAGAAAATAATATTTTACATGTGTTTTAAGGAAGTAAGTTCATAAATTTGTTTATGAATCGAAAAGGAAACCGTCAGGCGTTATTGGGATTGTTATTCATTGCATATCTCGTGAACATCCAATATGTGTGATTTAGTACAACCGCTCATTACTTGTTCGTGTTCTTAGTAAAACTATTGACAAAGGCCATACTTATGTATTGGTATGAATTTTATTAGTGAAACCGATCTTAAGTAATCACCTAAGATGGTATGATCGAGTTTTTGTTTTGTGTTTAACCAAATCTGGGTAATGGGAACCGATCCTATGAAGAGGTACAACAAATCACAAAGGGGAATCGATCCTTGTATGAGGTGCAACAAGTTTTTAGCGGAAAGGGGAACCGATCCTAAGAACATGTGCAACACGTTTTTAGGCAAAGGGGCACCGATCCTATGGAAATGTGCAAGACATATAAGTTAGATACCGTATATATGTGGGGAACCGATCCTAGTACCTAATCAACCGAATTTTGGGAAGCTAGTGTGACTATGCACAATATTCACATGGAGGTAGAACCGAAACTATCTTATATAAGAAGAGTAGATTCTCAAGCATAAAAAAACTAGGTGCAATCAAAGTTCAACCACCGTTAGTCAATCAAATCAATCGAAAAAACAAGATATAACACAATTATCTAGTTTCCCACCAACAGACTCGTAGAGCTTCTCAATCCCAAACAATACGTTAAACCGAGCGAGCGGTAGAGATTTCGCCTAATTAGGTTACTCTCCTCTCCGAATAGGCGGCTACACCAAACAACAACACAACCGAGGAAGTTTGCTGTCACGAAGGATTAGTTTGCTAGAAATGCAAACTTCAAGAATTTATAGACAAGGAAGTTTGGACACCAAGGAAATTCCAAAACCGAAAATATTCTCAAAGATACTAAATACATTCCAAATTCGTTTTCATAATTCCTGAAAATGCTCTGTCCAAAATAATGAAAATCTCTCTGGAAAATCTCAACTAGTAAATGCACATTATTAATTTTCATTTTCCTAAAATAAAATTAACAACATTAAATAAAAGATTCTTAACTTATTTATTTCGATCCAGGGATTTTCTTCCTGTAGCTATTAAGGAATAACTTTGAACAATAAAATATAAATATTATTGCACGTGTTCAAAGTATCCCAATATCCTTACTTTTAAGTCCTCTTTCATACTTACAACCTTGAAACCGATTTTCCACACTTCCAAACAAGTTTAGAATTGGTTATCCGACTTTCAAGAACTATGCGATTGATTAAGAAACACTCAATCAGAAATCACGGGTTTCACGGTTCCAGACTGTTGTTAGTGCTAAAGACGATCTTGTGATAATCCATTATTAACGGAATCAGTTCTGTGCGTGATTGATCACAAGAGATTCAAGTTGTTGTGTGCATGTGTTTATTGAAGATCTAAGAAGATTTGAAGACAAAGAAGATATTGAAGATTTCTGATTTGTGGTTCATAATCTTTGGTGTGCACAATACTTGTTTCGGTATAAGAGGATCCAACTATAATCAGTTTATCCTTGTGGTAGATTGGATTGATTTGTTTTGTAGATCGGCATCAATACAATTCTTTGTGATTAAAAGTATTGATTGCAAAATCTTAACAATTAGTTCGGTAGTTGAGAATAAGATAGATCTAAGAACCTGACGAAGGAGTTTATTGAGATATGTGAGAAGAGCCTTTGTCTAACTCATATCACTTGGTTGAAGAGAGTTGATACCAAACAGATTTGTTGTTCCTTTACTATTTGGAATACGAACCAAAGGAATTGTTCAATTACGTGAATTATTCATAGGTCGGAGGCGTGGGAATATAGACGGAACTAGGTGAACTATAGGTTTAGTTGCTTGGTCTCAACTATACGAAGTTAGGTTTAATTTTGTGTAGCGGCTTAATCCTGAGAGTATTATTCTGGACAAGGTCCCGGGGTTTTTCTGCATTTACGGTTTCCTCGTTAACAAAATCTTGCTATGTCATTTACTTTATATTTCCGCATTATAATTGTTTTATTATAATTAAAGTAAATTACACAAACTTTAATTCCTATTTACTTGATAAGCAATCCTATTGTGTTTGGTTAAGTCCGAACCTTTGTATCAGGTAAACATACTTCGTTGTTGTATTGTCTCGATCTCGTATCCATAGACGATCACACGAAGTGTGAACCGATTAGTTGTATTGTCTCGACTCAGTCCATAGACAATCATTTTCGGAGAAATGACTTATAGGTAGGAAAAGTTTTAGCTTGAGGTATATTTGGGTACCCTAGCCTTTTCAATTGGTATCAGAGCAGGCAAACACGAAAAGATCTAACAATCCGTGTTTGATGCGATCCAACCTATAAGACATGAGTCAAAGTAGAGTTAAGTGAGAGGAAAAATAAAGAAAGACTCAATTAACATATCTCAAGACATTGGAAGTTTTGATTTTAAGAAATGTTTAAAAGGGGCTTCTTCTTCAAGTTCTACTTGCTCTTCTGAGAATAAGTTTGAAGGTTCTCTAGAGAATATTAAGTTAAGCCCTGTATTAGCAATCAATGATTCAGATTCTAAAAAATCTCTTTTTGATGACGAGAATTTTTCTAGTTCTATGCTTGAGATTTCGATGAAAGATCAACTGTAAAAACTTGAACTAAAGGAATTGAGTAAAGAATTTCTTACTTGTTCTAGTGAACTTCTTTCAAAGACTTGAAAGAGAATGAGATTTAACTTTAAAGTATGAAAATCTCGATGAAGAGCATAACTTGTCGAAGAAAAGTTCTCACAACAAATACAGAGTCTTAATGACAAAGTATGTGCTAGTCTTTCTCAAGCTGAGAAAGATCGTAATATGGCTCTTGAAAAAGTATGTTTGTTGGAAGAGAAACTTGTTGAATCTGATTCAAGGAGTAACTCTCAACAAAAATATCTCTCACGAGAAATACTTCTTGAGGCTGATCTAGCTAGTGCTCTTGATAGAATCAAGATGTTAGAAGAAGAAAATTTGGACCTTAAAAAGTTCAATGTTAGCTCAAACAATTTAACCTCAATGTTAGAAGCAAGTAGAAATCATCGTGATACACGAGGATTGGGCTTTAAGGGAATAGATGCTTCAAGTATTATCATAGAGGTAAAATTTGTTAAAGCTACAAATTCTTTTAAACCAGAGGCTTCCACTGATGTAAAAGATGCTCGAACGACAATCAAAGAGAGCACTTCTTCTAATGTCAAGAAAGCAACAAAGTTGAACAAAGATAAGAAGAAGAAGAAGAAGAAGAAGAAGAAGAAGAAGAAGAAGAAGAGGAAAAATCGTCAAGATCCAGTGCAAGAGGATCCACAAGAAGGTAACACTAAAAATCAGACTTCGTATGTTACCAAACATTGTTGTTATTGTGGTAATAAAGGGCATGTGGAAAGGGGATGTAATATTCGTGAGATAAAAGATACAATTTCTTTTGTATCAAACGAATTGGCTAAGTTTGCTCCCTGAAAGAACTAGATCGAAGTTTCGACAGGGATCTTTAGAATGTTGTTAGTGCTAAAGAGGAACTTTTTGATTTCTAGCTTACTCTTTCCTCTTCTGCTTGATTGTGTGGGTAAAAATCTCTAAAATTGAGGCTAAATGAATGAACGCTTTAAGTAGGAAATAAACTTAAAATACATTTCACTGAAAGTATAATTAATTTTCAATGGAGCAGTGGAAAAACTGACCAACAATTTCTCCGAGACTACATACCTTTGCCCAAGTTTGTGTAAGATAGAAATTATTGATTGTGAAAATAAAGTGATAATATTGTTTGTGGTTGAAATAAAGGGAATAAACATGTTGATTTAACGAAAATTATCAATTGGAAACATAAGGAATGATTAATTATAATCGTCGGGTGTTACAGCAGAACGTAAATGTCAGTAACTACAATGGTCAAATGAAATTGTGCAATTTAGAGGAATTCATCGATAACATCAAAAGAAAGTGTATATTTATGGATCTTTGGTAAAAAGGAAAAAGGAGATGGGGTCTTTGGTATCTCTAAGGAGAGCTTCCTTTCTACAACTGATCGCGCCAATATACTAAGTCATATTTGTCGATATCAATTCTCCTAAATGTCTATATTCCAACCATATCAAGTTTCCATCGCATGTTTTACCTCCTACGATATCCTCTAACGTAAACATACATTGCAGCCTTAAATGAAAGAGTACTACTAATGCAAAAGAAATAACAAAGTTTTCCAAAGATAAAAAGATATATTTTTTTTTCAATTTCTTTGAGCCTTATATACGGGAGATTAGGACATGTAAATGAGTTCGTTCTTGAAATCATAACTTGATCGGGAAACCAAATAGGGTTGTTTTATAATTTCTTTCGTACCATTATACATGAAATATTAAGACATGTAAATGAGCTCAACTTTGATATGACATCTTGATTTGTGGAATCATGAGACTATAAAGTTAGGCATTGGGGAACTGGTATAATTACATATCGGAGGATCGCTTATAAAGTTAAATAGCAGGAAACTGGTTAATTTTATTATTTTACTATTTGACTTTTATGATATGATAATTAGAGTGATTAGGATCAACAATAAGAGCCATAAAATCCTCAAGAGGACATTCACTTGAATAAAGAGTTTGAAAGAAAAAAAACGATAAAAAGTTTAATATTCTTGATCTCTTTGTTTTAAAAGTCATAGACTCTAAATTTGCTTTCTTGGTAGGTACATTTTTACCGGTGGTGTGTTGCATTACTTATGTACGGCAATTCTGTAACTTACCAAATGCCAAAAAATATCTTGCCACTTTTTTTTTGTACAGTTCGACCTCGATCTCGAATATGCTAAAACTTATGCTTTGTTTATTATGGTGACGACAATTGCCAGTACCACCACTTCTAGAACATTTTTATTTATTATGGGGACGACAACTGCCACTACAACCACTTTTTGAACATTATTGCATTTGTGAAGTACAAAATTACGCATGTTTTAAAAAAAAAGTAGACAGTTTCATTTTACATGACTATTAACAGTAAAAACTAACAAAAAGGACACGCAATATCATTTTTCTTATTTGATCCATAATAAATTAGCGGGCTTACTACCAGCATAAACGGAATTTTACAATCCTCATCCACCCATTTAGACAAAGTAGACACTTATGCTAATCCGTGTTGTATGTTCCACATCCATATATCTTCTGCATATATGAAATGGAAAAGTTAGAAAAAAGTACACGAAATTCCTTGGTTAGCATATTTTCGGAAGGACATCGTAAATGTTAATCATTTTTGCAGCGAAAAAAATAACAAAACTACAACTATTCATGTTAAACAAAATTTACTATCAACAAAATTATATTTTACGGAGAGAATACTTATGATATGCCTAGTATGTGATAACGTCGATGATTTGTAAATCCACATTTGGAACATGATAAGCATTGTTTAAAATATAAACCTTGTCCATTGATTTGGCTTGGCCAAGAAAGTCGATTGTTATTTCAGCTGGTAGCAAAATTATCATGGGTTAACTAAAATCAAAGAGGAATTCTATAAAAAATAAAGGAAAAGAAATGATTCTATTGCCACGTAACCACGTTTATGTATTATGTTCATAATACCGGTGAGCTGAGAACAAAAGTACAAAGCAAAGAAGAATCTTAGGAGCACAAAGTAATAAAAATGATTTCACTGCTACAAACCCGATTATAAACCCCATGCAATAAACCTAAATATTTTATTCTTGCACATATGCATATGTAAAGACTTAAAAGGTTTAAAAGAGACAAAGAGATTTCCGAACGCTACATGCTATCAAGATATCTTTCCTTGCGGCAATATATTGAAATACAACAGAAAACCTTTGAGCACACCTGCTAAACAACCAACAAACGCGAATAAGTCCGCAAAAGAAGCCACGCGTGCAGACAATTTGTTTGCCTTGCTCCAACCATTTATATATAAGAATTAATAAAACTACAAAAAAAAAAGTTTTGGAATAAATAGCCAAAAAAATCTATTCTTTTTTACTTTTTAAGATAGATACCTGCATTTAGTATACTCATACACGCACACACACCCGATATATATAGAAAATTCTATAAATATCACATTTGTATCCGCCTAAAAATAGTTTAAATTTTCTTAATTACATGGAATAAATGTAGATTCTTATAATTAATATAGAAACACACATAAACGTGAGTATTTAAAATTTGGATACATATATACATATTTTTGTCACCTTTAATATAACATGAAATAAATAGGATCCCATTCGAAATATGGACATGCAAATGGATGGAATACGTAATTAATTTCAATAATGCAATGAGTATGAAAACAAATGGATGGAATAAGTAATTTCAATAATGCATGAGTATGAAAACAGGAATAATACTTGCATGATTACGTTATTATGAAGGCCATACCATAAATTATTAATCCAGAAAATGATAGATAACACCATTCATAAAACAAATTTGATGGAACAACCAATAATGCTGATGTTTTATTAGAAAAAAATTGTAGGTTTTTCTAAAATTAGGCTCTTATATATAAGCATTTGATCAAGAAAAATGAGTTACTATTAAGCTTGGTACCTCGTATGCTTCTCCTCGTATGTAGTCCAGAAGGAAAATGTAAACACCATTAAACATTAACAAAAAATTCAGACGAAATCCGAAAACAAAATCTTAAACCAATAGAAGCCGTATTAAATCAATTTATTCACCTCTAGTATCAGTATTCATGAGTGCTCCCTTTGCCGCAACTTCTTTTGGAAGTATTGATTGTACCTACAAATCAAATAACGAAAATAGATTAGCCATCAAAAATCTCAATTTCAAGAAAGAAAATAAAAAACAACTACGAAAGAACACAAACAGCTATGAAAGAAAAAAAAAACAGTACGTAAACAAATGCGGTTCTTGCTATAGTTCCTATATAAAGAGTTACTAAACTTTAAAAAATATTTGGTTTTGGTAATAATATCTTAGAATTTACATAGTTTATTATATTTTGAGATTACAGGAGACAATTAAAAAGAAAAAATATCCGGGACTTCCAAAATTAGTTTAATATTTGCAACATAAAAAGTAATTTCTTCAACAAATATAGAAATTTTATATAATTGGAATTTTTTTCGTATATTTGTAATATGATTACTTTTTACACACCTTTTTCGCATAAGAATTAATATTTTTTTATTTTCTTTTTAATTATATACGGCCAGATCAGAAAATCTAGTCAAATCCAACCTTTTTGCTATGATAGCATTGGATATGTATATTAACCATTGGCTTTGTTTATATTAGTAAATTAACGATATTAATGGAACTTGTAAGGTTGTGTTCAGGTAAATATTTAGATTTTTTAGATAATGGAAACATAAATATTAATTAGAATTTCAAATTAACTGTATTAATGGAACCGGTAAGATTGTGTTCAGGTAAATAATTAGATTTTTTCAGATACTCTAAACATAAATATTAATTAAAATATCAACTAATATAGTAATTTTTAGATGTTATTAGTAATTTTTTCTAGATGTTTATCATTAATATTAAAAATTAATATAGTCACTTCTAGATTTTTTTTCCTTATAAAAGATTCAACAAATACAAATCTTATTATTCCATAAATATATTAAATTAATTTTTTTTATTTTAATCATAAATGTCTGAAATTAATATAGTAGTTTTGTTTATTATCTGGATTTTTTTTCCTTACAAAGAGTTTACAAATTTAAAACTTATTATTTTATTCCACAAATATGGTGAGTTGATTTTTTTATTACAGTCATAAATGTACGAAATTAATATAGTATTTTTATTATTTTAGATTTTTTTATAATAACTACATGAAATTATAAAAGATTAATAAGGATTAATTTAGTAATCTTTTGTCATTTCTATATATTTTTTCTTTTTTTCCTTACAAAAGATTTTAAAAATATAAATCTCATTAATTTATCCATAAATACGCTGAATTGATTTTTTTTTTTAATTTTGTTCATAAATGTAAGAATTAATATAGTATTTTTTTTATTTTCTTGATTTTCTATAATAAATACATGAAATTATAAAAGATTCAAAAATATAAATTATATTATTTTATTCCCTAAATATGTTGAATTGATTTTTTTTATTTTAATCATAAATGTCAAAAATTAATATAGTAGTTTTGTTTATTTTACGGATTTTCACAATAAATGCACCAAATTAATATAGCAATTTTCTAAACAATAAGGGCCGTCCGTCGCGTGTGTCCTAACAATCCACCCACTCTACACCACACATTTTCAGATCAACACACCATATCTAACGAAATTTCATCTGACGAATACGAATGGTTTCTCAATTAGCCAATGAGAGGCGCGAGGTTTGGCTCACCAACCAATAGGAGAGAGGGTAAGCTCCACCGGTGCTACTTTTTATGCAGGTGAGGGATGGTATTGAGTTTTTAGGTTGTTGATTAATTAGGAGTTCTAAATTTTTGGAGGAGCGTTTTTTTGTTGTTGTACTTAAAGTACATGTAGGAAGCATACCGATAACTGTAGCTTTGAACTTTAGTTTCTTACCTCTTACTAGAATTGGATCGGACATGTTCGGCTCTGATACAAACTAACAGGGAAGTGGCAACCTCCTCTTCTTCGAAAGCATGGACTTCATTATGGTTTCTAAAGCCAATGAGAACGAATAAATCATAACATTAAGTGCTTACCTCGTGTGTGTTGGGCGAGCTATAAAAAAGTGAGTCAACTAACCGTTACTTAGCATAAATTGTAAACTTATGTATATCAACAACCTAAACACCCAATCACATCTCTCACACCACATCAAAAGTTGCGCTTACCTCCCCTCCCATTGGCCGGTGAATAAAACCCTCGCCCCTGATTGGCCGAAAACCAAGTTAGCCCCCTTACATTTCGTGGCCATTAATTTTTATATGTTTGATACGATCTAATGCTCCATACTGGTTGTAAGATTTATTAAAATTTAAAATACAAAAAAATATTTTTAAACCCGTAAAACAGGAAAAAAAAACAAAAAAAAAAGAAATATTTTAAAATGAAATTTGTTTTTAAAGTATTTAATCCTAATAGTTTACATGAAAAGAGATTTTTATACGGAAAATCTTAGAAATTTCCATATTTTGATTTTTATACTGAGATCTTAATCTAAAAAATAAGGAAATTTCCATGAAAAGAGATTTCTATACCAAAAATATTTGGAAAATCTTATAAATTCATCTAAAAAAATAACAAAAATAAAAAGAAATATTTAATTCTATTAATTTCCATATTTTGATTTTTAAACCATATTCTTAATCTTAAAGGAAAAAAAAATTTACCGGACATGGATTTGTTTTTATAGGAAAAGATCTTTTATAAATTAATCTAAAAATAGATTTTTATAAAATTTTGCCTTTCCCGTTCAATATATTTAAGGTAGCAGATCTAGGAACAGGTTGGTGCATTGGCAACTTATGCCAAATTTAGGGAAAGATTCGAAGGAATTTTGTATTGACCAAACTACCGAGATGTATATAAACATTACCAGGCTACTGGATTTGCACTTTACGCATACAGAGTAAAAATACAAATCTATATATCATTGCATTCCAGGACTATGCCGGAACTATGCAAATAACAGTTGGAGCATTTGGCGGTGCTGGCAATCCTATGCATATGGGGAGGATGTGATACCACTAATGGTGGCAAATGCAGAGAATAATTATCGTGTTGAAACTTTATCGAAACTTTTGGTAAATTGTGTTGACATAAAGTTTAAATATTATTTTCAGTAACGAAAAGAAAATATGGTCTATGTAATCGGTTTTATTGTCATTCTAGAGCCAGTGGATTATGTGATTAATCATGTAAGTCTTCTAGCCAATACTCTTAATTAATTCATCATATTCGGATCATTAATAAATAATGCTGCTGATAAATTGATACATGATCGACACATGAGTGACCTTGGTGAAACCTTTATTTATATTTATTTTTATTTTATCTTCTCTCACTCTAGAGCCCTAATTTTGTCTTTCATCAACGACAACGTTGTTTCTTATTACTCCATTGATGTTCATATTACTGGTTTTTGTTGTCTTCTCTGGTGGAAAGTAATATCGGGTATTTTTTTTTTTATCGTTGGTGTTATTCATTTAATTCATGTCTGATTAATTTGTGTTCTTTTTGATTTTGAGACATTGATTAATATTTGTTTTGTGTCCTTGATTTAGATCAAATTCCAGATTTGTGGTTGTATTGGAGGATATGATGGGTAAAGATGATCGTGGTCTGGGATAATTTTCTCTTTCATTTTTATTATTTTATCTAATATATGTATACTCTCCGCTCTGGTCCCCTGTTTTGTTTTGATTTTGTTTCTTGATTTTCGCTTATAATTGTTCTTGGGTTGTTTTGTGGATTGAGGTTTTCCAATCAAGGATAATCGGATGTTGGGTTTTGTATGTTTTGTTGAATTTTTGATATTTTGGTTTTTTTATTTTTTAATTATTCCTTCAACAGGTATAACTATCAGGATTGTTCATTCTTTGTTTCTCTTTTCAATTTCAGGACATAGATTTTTATCTCTTTTGTGTTCTCATAATTTTGGATAAGTGTATTGATTGTGGTCGGTCTGTTTCCACCCTATTGTTTTCTAACTCCTTTCTGGTTTTGGATTTTTTTTTTTATTATTTTTTTTAGTTTTATTTGCTGTCATTGCATGGTTATTCTGTCTTCTCTGTTAAACAGCTTACAGGAGAGGAGTTTCTTGTACATTTTCTTTTAGAACTGTAGCGACCTATGTTTGAAGGCGGAATTGGAAATTAAAAGGTACAAGTTCTTTGAGTTAACAAATACGAGTGAAATTTGTTATAATTTTACTTTTAATAAGTGCTGGAAATTTGTTATAGTTGGCAGATTAATGAAGTGAGAAAGTACTTGACCACTAAAAAATATTTTATCCATTTGTTGTACAAATGCATCAACTGCAAAATCTTAGGGCCGGGACTGGCATGATAAAGCAATTAAATGATAAAGCAATTAAAATTGTAGAACAAACCCTGAAATGGTAGAACTTAGCAGCGAAACAAGTGTATTAGGGTAAGAATACGAATTTTATAGTTTGCCGTTGATTAGTCAATATTAGGGTAGTGATATTGGGAGGAATAAACTCGAATTTCTTTTTATTATGGATGTGATATTGGGAGGAATAAACTCGAATTTCTTTTTATGAATATCTTCTTCAATTTTGTTTCTTAGGAAGAATTGGACTGAAGGAGAACAAAATTATGCGCAAACGGGTATTCATAGAAAAGATTACAGATCATAACTTAGAAAAATCTACCGTGGAGGAAACAATATGGTGCACTTTCCACGGGATATCGAGGTGGTGGAAGATATAGTGGCTGAGAACCGACCCGGTGTTAGGATTAGCGGCGGTATGCACAAAGGGTGCTTAGGGTTCTCTAAGAATTGTTGGGTCTCCCATTGTCTTTTGGAGGGTAAGTGTTTTTGGATTGATGGGGGGAGAAGGGTTCCGTTAAGCTTATTTATTTGCATCTTTGTTCTTTGTTTTTGTCATCTTTCACAAGGATATGTACATATGCTTTGGAGATGGACTCATGCATAGTTGTGATCAGTACTGACAAGGATTTCCTTAATAAGGTATGCATATTTTCATCCACTACATCATTTTGAAACACTTTTGAGATATATGTACTAATTTTTCGCTAATTTTCTTATGCCCCATTAAATAGTAAAGTTAAATAGTAAAGCATTAGTAAAAATACTGCTAAATAATTTTTTAGTAGCAAAGATTTCTAATCAGGTGGCTGCAGTGTTGGCGGCAACGGTGGTGGAAAAAAGAGGTCAAGTATGAAAAGTTGGCTACCTTCAATTCAGTAGTAGCTTGCGACTGCTTATTGATATTATTGGCATCATATTTTTTTCACCGCTACACCTTTTTCTACATGTGTAACCTCAAGTTTCACTTTTTGAAAGGCATTTGAATGCGGCTAGGTAGTACTAAAAACCGCATGTTTCCTTTGAATATTATTTTTTTTTTGCTAAGTTTTCCTTTGGAATAGGTTTGAGTTTTACTATTTTTTAGTGAGCCTTTATAAAGGTTTAGATCGTCTATGAAAAGTATTTTGAATTTTTTGGGTACTACATAGTCCTTAATATAATTATATCTGCCTCAACTGGCATGTTTTGTTATTTGCTATGCACCATCTCTACTAAGGATGACGAGTGGGGTCAAATTGACAATGCTGTGTGAATATAAGATCCGGGTATGTAACTTGAAATTGATCACAAGTGGATGATGTTATAAGCCATTGAAAAAGTTTGCTCTCCTATCACCGCACTCCTTGAACGAAATGCAGCAATGAGAGGATACTACTGCATTGTTGTTTCCAAAGCTCCTAGACTCCACTGCATCTAGATTCAGAGGACAACACTTTGTATGCTACTTAATATAATCGTATATATTGTGTGCAAGGACGAAAAGTTGTAATTTGACAAGATACGGAGATTGGCGACTCCATTGAGTTTGTGACGGATTGTTCAACACACGCAAAAAAAAAAATATATTGCGAAATCCAGATACGGAGATTGGCGACTCCATTGAGTTTGTGACGGATTGTTCAATACACGCAGAAAAGAAAAATATTGCGAAATCCAAGTTAGAAATGCAATACACGTACCCTGTACATACTAACCACTTATGTGTTTGTGAAATTGCAGAATGTAACATGCTCAAGAGCTTGCTGCATTATATGCGGTGATAAAATGTGTTAAAGACTTCAAGCTCGGAGCAGAATATCCATTTGACCCCCTTAAAAGACGAGGGCCACAATTTATGGTGCTTTTGGGTGACCATTCTGTTTCATTTTAATTCTCAAAATTCAAACTTCGGACTTCAAAATTCTCCCCCTCCCAGTTCAATGAGATTATAAAAACATCTAAAATGGGTCAAAAACGAAACAAAACCAAATAAAAAACACAGACCGAGATAAATGATTTGAGATCGAAATCAACTTTCTCAATAATCGAGATTATTGAGATTCTACGTCTACAACATGTATAAGACAGATAGGAGAGAGCCAAGTAAGAGGGAATGGTAATGGATTTTACCGAAATTTATGTATGAGCTATCGTGTTATTGGCAACGTAAGGGTTTATCACTTTCAGGTTCGTGCGACTTGGCGACTCATTCTGGCTACTATTTCACGAGTACGTTGCCAATAACACGATATTTTTATTTGTTAATGTACATTACGTAATGTACTGATTATTTTTTATTTGTTAATGATATCTTATTTTGCTGTTTTCAAGAACAATTGGGATGATATTAACTCCTATTTATTGATTATCTATGTCACATTATGGATGCAAGCAAAAATTCTTATGTTTTTGATTCTGGACTGCGATTTTTTTTTTGTTTTAATCTGTATCTTTCTGCCAGTAATAGACATTGGTATTTATCCAGATTTCTTTCTCTCACTATCGGTTGACAAGATAGAATATCTTTTATCTAATTACTTCTCGATAGTAATAGACATAAAATAAAAATGTGAGATAAAAAAATCTGGTGGAACTTTTAGGTCCTGTAATCATAATTAGAGATTTGAATGAAATACTTGACTAGGATGATGAATCTTTGATAACATTGGACACCAAATGCCTAAAAGAATGGGTGGATACCCGCACTTTCTATATATATATATATATATATTTAATAATTGTTTGTAGAGGAGTATATCATTTAGCAAGCTTGAACAGTGAAATGGTGCCCTCATAATGATTTTCTCTACACTATATTTTAGACTTCGTAGGATTTCAGCTTTCACGCCCTACATTACAAATGAGTAATTAAGCCGTAGTTGTTTTATGCGATTTGTGCTTACGTGTTTGTGGATCCTTTTGTATTATTATTTTTTTTTGTTTTTTTTTTTTTTTTGTTATCAAATGAGATTCACCTTAGCTTCACATTTTTTTCTTGGTCTGAGTCAATGTAGTTAATCTCGGTCGAGATTTCGCCGAGATGGAATTTTTCTAGAATTGAACGGAATTGTCCGGTTGATTGAATCTCGGTTTACTCGGCCGAAGTTGACCAGAATTGGCCAGAAATCTCGGTTGAATTTCGAAATTTGTATGAATCTTGGGTTTTCTACTATTTTGAATGAAGATTTGTTTCTTTTAATAAATATTGGTGACATTTCATTGTATGTATACACAATTATGAGTGAAAAATGTATGAAAAATGTTTGATATACATATTATAGGCATAAAATTCGAAAACGAAGTGTTAGTAGTTACTCTGAGGTTTTCACCGAGATAAAGTTGTACCAGTGTCTCGGTCCCGGCCGAGATGAACCGAATTCCGGAATTGACTACATTGGTCCAAGTATTCGTTGGGCCTTAGAAACATACGTAAACCAGGGTATAGAAACAAGATCTAATCCTGCAAAAATAATTGCAGATACCATCTAAGAGAAAGCGAAAAATTTGACCAGGTGCCTCCATTGGTCGAATACCATGACAATGATAATTAGGTGGAGAATGAAATTCAAAATCGTAATGAAATGACAAACAAAGCAGTACAATGTGGTGTAGATTAGAAATCTTCGGCAGAGAATGGGTATATATAGAGATCACAGGGGAACGGAAATATTGTTCTTGAACACATTAATGTTATTTTCATTTTCAAACAAAGCAATAGAAAATGAATATATTTTCATCGATGGTTGGTTTCGTATATGATGATAGGGTTAAATTGTTGGGTCTTCGAAGTGCTAAGGTTGAGGAATTTTAGGACCTTTGCGCCCTACAATTAAAATACGTCCTCTAATTCAGAGGAAATTATCTTGCCACTGTTGGCTCAGATATAAATCAGATACAAAGTATTTTCTGATTTATCCCGCACAGTAAAAGCAATATATGTGAAGTTTGGTCTACATGCACAGTACTTGACAGATGGCTCAATTGACTGAACCTCGGCATATTTGAAGGGGTAAAGGAATCCATGACTTCCTAAAATTACAAGTTTGGTGCGCTGGGTATGAAATAACCACCTTATAAAACAAACCTTGGAAATACACGAATATGAACCGAGGAAGTATGTCGGAGAATCGGAAGAATCCCACATTTCGATAGCTTTTTCTTGGAAATAATGAGTTGCAAAGTTTGTAAGAAAAAGTGAAAAATACGAAAAACCATATTGGCCCAGACGTTGTTTGGCCCGTCAGGGAATAAGGACCAGAGTGGGGAGGTAGGATGTCTAGCAACAGAAAATATTCCTAAAGTACATAAATCATCTCTCACCGCTAATAAAATAAGAAAAATATCAGATAAATTAGTTTAACCGCATCTACAAGACATACCTGTTATTGTCGAGGAAATGCACGTTTATAAAAAAAAACTACATAAATTTATTGATTATGTTAGGTTTCATTGTTATAAACTTATTCGGTAGGATTTTAGCGGATGATAAAATAAAGGTTCATGAAACTAATAAAAAAGAAGAAGATAATTATACAATATTAAAAGCATACATTACATTGCACCCATCGTGTTCTAACTCAAATTCACCTACTTCTCTTTGAAAACCTTACATATCACAAAGTTTGTAAGTAAAGTCAGATCAGCGTAATATTTTCTTTTTGTCGCCTTCAACATTTTTGGCACGTATAATTGGATATTTTTTCCGGTTGATTGGGAAGTGTTGTAATTCAAATCAGAGTCTAAAAGATTGACTCTCAAAATGAGTTATCGATAACTCAGTTTTAGTAAATTTTTATCTGAGAAATTGATATTAAAGCTGAAACACTAAGTAGAGAAGACATATTATTGTATTTCATTAATTGTATTATGTTTTTACGTACATATTATGAAATATGTATAATAAACAAAAATCAATTTCTGACGTTGGCAGGAAGATGAACTTGATAATAAATTCAAGAATAAGTGTTTGATCAAGTTCAAGCTAAGAATTTTATTGACTGTTCTTGATAAAAGTGTTTCTCAAAACCATCCCCTATAAATCATTGCTTCCTTGAAAGGAAAATTTGTGGCTATGATGGTTTGCACATAACAGAGAACATCTTTCTCTTAAGTCAATGTTTCGATAATTTTCAAGTGACATAGGTTAAGAGAGTTAATGAGATGCGGGTATATGATCAGTGATTGGTTATAATGTTCAATTATGTTTTGTTAATGGATTTTCTAATGTGTCGCCAACATCTCAAGGATACGAAAACAAGTTGCCCTTCAGAATTAGAGTAAAATACTAAGACATAAATGACAAACCATTAATTCTTTTGGTCATGAAATGACACTGTCACGAAATGAAAATTAAAATACATCTCTTGGAAATTAAACATACTTAGAAATTTATACCTTCATACCAAAACTTAGTGCATTATGAGATATCAAACCTTATCATCTTCCAATTTTATTTTTGGAATGCAAAATAAATCATCTAAAATGTCCATAAATCCCTGGCATTCCTGTATCATTTCGACACCACTCATAAGTCCATTTAGTCTTGTCCTTAAGTCCATATTGTCAACCTATATTATATGGAATCATCATACATTTCAAGGCTGAAATATATGTATTCAAAATCGTTCACCTTATAATGCATAATATTATTTTACAATTCACGGTTGCCCATAAACTAATATAAGTATTTACTTTTAATACATGGGTACCCAACTGTCACCTTATAATGCACGAGATCAAGAAACAGTTTGCAGATAAACATATATTTAAAATCATTCACCCATTTAACGATTTTTTATTTTTCAGCGTTGTTGAACTTAATTCCATTAATTACACATTTTACTCCACAGATGAACGACCTAGATAGATCTATGAAAGTATTTCATAGCATTGTGAAACAAACATTCGTATTTAAGATATTGATTTTAGAACGCAGCATAACAAATTAATCAGATAATTTAGAGGTATTGTAGGTCTATGGAATGCTTATGAGAAACTTGAAGGTGGGGTTATCCAGAAAAGGAGTGTAAAAGAAGTCCAACTAGAGATATTGAAAAAATGGCTCCACATACTCCTAGAAGAAGACGTTGGAAAAAATGCTAAGGACCGAGATAAATCTGCTAATTTTATCATTTGAAATCATGTTCAAGTTATTTAGGTTTTGGTTGGTTGCTTATTCGTCAAATTTTTATGATGTTTGATTCATTTTGAACACAATTGCATAGATTGACACTATATCTAGAGTCAATTTTTTCTGGAATATATTTTTATCAATGGTTGTCGATATTAAATTTAGGTTCCATCCCTTTTTAGGACTAAAGATCATAAATGGAGGGAAATATTTAATTTTGAACTTATTATTTTCGATAACTAGCTTTTTTATTTTCGGACACTTTAGTGTCAAACATTGGATAACATACTAAGTTGCATCATGAGCTTGGTTTGCAAGTGCTAATCTACTGAATAATAATTTGTCTCGGTTATAAATTTTTATTGTTGATTTGGGCCTCCTGCACCGGGTGCGGGGCTTTGATAAACATGAGTAATTGATAAAAGCCAAAGAATCCCTTAGAAAATATACTTGATTTGCAGCGAAACCAAGCAGAGTGCATAAACAAATATTAGATAATTAAATGTAGTAAGAAAATCATTGATCTTTAGTAGGCACATACTTGATAAAAAAAAATGGCGTGACCTATATATAGTTTATCTGCACATGAATCTTTTGGTTGTAATTGTGCTTTGGAGGGAATATTTATTGCACAAATCAGAAAGGTTTACATGACAACACTGTTTTGAATATAACAATATATATGTAAATGGAAATTTCCATGATCCGGCACCAGGAGGAAAAATTAAACATAAATATTGTGCAACATATAGACACCAATTCAACGAAAATAATCGGTGGATCCATGCATACCACCAATAAAAACTCTATATAAAAACTACAGTGCAGAGATTCAATATTTATTCCTGGCAATGAACATCTCTCTAGACACCATCTAAGAAAGACTTGGTAAACAAGAAAAAATACGAGAGTACACAGATTAATATTGAAAATGGTAATGAAGTGGAGAAGCGTACATAATAATGAAAGTCAGGAGGTCAACCATCATCTACAAGAGAATTAATTTTTGTCATTTGAAATCATGTTCAAGTTATTTAGGCTTTGGGTTGTTGCATATTCATAAAATTTCTTTGATGTTAGATTCATTTTTTACAAACAATTGATTGAACGTTTCTTCAATTGCATTAATTAGGCACTTGACAACTATTTTAATTGATCTAATTAGGCATTTGGGAATTATTAATTAATTTTATTATTAGTTCGTTATTTTCATGGGCAAATGTGTTTTGCATATTATTCCACTAAAAAAATAATGCAAGAACCGTAATGTATAAATCATATTTAGTTGCACAACAAAATATATTAGCGATGATTTTCGTCCGACAGTGATTTAAAATTCACGCTCTATGGTAAAATTAGCATTTTTGTTTTGTTTTGATCCTTCGCTATGAATTAGAAGATTTATTATTTCTTACAGTGCATGTTTAAAAATTTTAATACAATAAGAAAATTTATTTATTTTATTGTTATTATTTTGCTTGCATCAATAAGATATTCCCACAATCAACAATTTATCTGGGCAATGAGAGCGGGCCGGAGCTCGCCACACCAATCAACAATTCCCACCAGACCAGGTGCATGCGTAGCATGGGTTACATACTAGCTTCCAAAAATAACTTATGCAATAGCTTTCACAGTAAGGGAACCTCTCTGTATTGTAAAGAAACTGGAAAATAAAAAATAATACTCTTGGATATGTGCGGACATGGTCGGTTTGATCTTCATGCATACGATAAGTATGTATAAAGAACAATGGTTGATTTATCTTCGGCCGACAAGAAATGCAAGCATCACTGGCTTATGTTCCTGTAAAAAATAAGAATTGTCAAAATGATAAATGGTAAAATTATGGCAGTGCACAGTAAATCAAGGATGAAATAGAATAACATTTTGTTCGATAATGAAAAAAGGAAACATCATATCGACGCCATAATATTTCCAAATAAAGTTTGTGATTATTTATATTCGATTATATGTTTTGTATTTATGATGAACACTACCGCTACTTGGAACTTGGAATTAATAGAATGATGGGTTAAAAAGAAGAGGATTAGTAGGGTTGTCAATGGATGCTGACAACATTTCCAATGACATGTAAAAGCACTCAAATCTGTTGGTTTTTATGTTTCAATTGATGGGTCGATCTTGAATATACGATTTGAAAGTTTTAGTTAATAAAACCTAAATCCATTTTGATAGGGTCTATATTGTGAAAAGAAAGATTGAGACCGGTGATTGTTTTTTTGTTCCGTCATGTGAAAGTTTTATCGTTTCTATGTGTCAATTGTCTGGCAAATGTGTTATCACTGTGATTGTGTGCATATAAATGAATAAAAAATTCCATTAGCGAATAGATTACTGATAATTCAATTAAATCTGGAACATGACGTAGCTTAAGTTTTTTCTCAGCAACCAAAGTATCAATTTCAAACAAGAATGAAAATTGGTCGCCAGGTTGAAGTTTGGTCCAATAATTCCAACAGTTCAGAAAACAACAGGATGTGCAAACTCCTCAAGCCCAACAGTCCAACTAAAATTTTGAATCGGACGCACATCAAATTTATATTACAAGTATGTGCAGAAGGAAAGGGAACAAAAGAATGGAGATCTTTGAACAAGGGACCTCGCAATATCACGCTCGACATCAATCTAAAGTAGAAGACTTGAAACTTAAAAGTAACTTTTTGACTTCTTGGAAGAAGTCAGTTTGGGTATAGAATTCAGATCAACTTCTGGAAAAAAAAAAAGACCGTATCTTTTTACGAAGCAAAAGTAATATTTTGCTTATGATTTCTGTTCTGGAGGATTCTGCTTTTGTATCCAAACGAGTTATAATTAGGCGTTTGGATGTACACTAAAAACTAAGTTTTCTATTTCTGGAAATCAACTTGCGGATATTTTTTCAAAATGACTTCTAGAAGCAATTTTTTTTTTGCTTTTAAGCGAAATAAAATGTTATTTTTTTCCGAATTCTGGAACTGACTCTTTGTATTCAAACATGTTGTATCGACAATTGAGTTTGTATGACTTCCAAAGCATACTACAATAGCACTTCTGTCATTGAAGCCTAAAGCTCTAGGTACTTGCGTAGGATTGTTAAAAAGTTAAGTGTCTATGACCTGACGCGTAAATAATATGTTTGAGACCAATTATAGCACAAATCGAGAGAACAACTAATATATAAATTCAACATGGGTGAAGAAAGCACACTGATAGCTTAATAAAAAAACTCTTATGATCCTTAACCTTCGCGTATTTCAGGAAAACAAATCTCACGTGGAATCCATAAATAGGTAAACATATCATAACCTGCTGCTCCAAATTTAATGACGAAATGGAACTGAATGCATTAACAGGTGGATCTACGTCATCATTCAAGATAAGAATAAAATTATTTCAATTAAATGTATATTTAAAATTGTCTTCAATTATATAAAGTAACCACAATGTTTAAGATAAGCACAATTTTCAGGAAAAACAAACAAAATGTATCATTAAAAATAATTTTGTTTTTCTGAAAACAGAGGCAGATCACAAGTAGGAGAAATATTAAGCGCAATCAAATCAATGCTCATTAAATTCAAACTTGACGAAAGAAACTTCATATACCCCACTCTAAAAGCACGTGACATATTTCATTGTGATAATACTTTGGAGAAAGCATATATATTAAAGAAAAACGAACGGGTAAGTACAACTTGAAGAGAACAAGTCCAGGACACCTACTAAGAACGACTGGTAAAAAATAAAAGTATGACACAATAGAAAACGACGATGACATGCCAACGTTAATTGAACTGGATGAACATGATGATGATATGGACGAGATTATGGAGAAGGATCATGGCATGCCACCGTTGGTTGAGATAGATGAAGAATGCAATGAAGTGTTTATTAATTAATAGAGATTATAGATAGCATGAGCATTTGTTTTTAGGCACACCGCTTTTGAAACATATTATTATTCTCCAACAGTATATTATTTAATTTTTTTAAAACATGGCAATTTTAAACTAAATGGATGCAAGTCTTATAATTAACAGTGCTATCATGGCGTTCTTTCTTGGGGACCAGTGTATAAGACCTATTAAGCCGTATCATGAAACTACGCTTAAGAAGCAGTTCAAACACCACCACCAAACATGTAATGCTGGCAAGGTCATAAGAAAAACTGGACATAAATAAAGGTATCTTTGCAGCAGCTCTGCATGCACACTTCTAGCATTTCACATTTCTTTTCTTTATTGTTTTAAAAATTGCATTTCACAAATTTACATGTAATATATATAAACTTCCACAGATAAAATCGTTGGATAGGACAATTTGTTAATAAAAAAAGGTTGGGCCAAAAAAACGTGTAATTATGTTTAATTGCAAATACCCATAGGCAAATTTAATTATTTTAAATCCAAAATCGATGGAGTCAATTTTTTTATTTTTTTAATATACTGTCTATAAATTGAGAATTTAGGTTTATAATACCAAAGTTAAATCACCAAAATCATTAGATATCTAAAGGGTATCAGAGTTCCATATCCCTTTAAAAGATCAAATTAATCAAAGATTGTTCAAAAAAAATCTAATGCATTTGACCACGGGCGCGGGGCGAAGCCGCTCACTCTAAATTAGTTGATCCGGCCCTAGGTCATGAAAGTACGGGTTACATACTAGTAATATATTAAAAACCTTACTGGTTTAAAACACAGTAAGGTCTAGTACTATCTTTTTCTAAATTTTTGAAAACTTAGAGCAGGGGTTATTGAATGAGTGTTTTAACACCCATTCTTGTCCAAACAGTGAAAAGACTGAGTGAATGAATATTTTGTGACCGTGGGAGTCTAAAAAAAATAGGCCCGAGCGGCTGATGTTTGTCCGTTTGGAGAGAAATATTTCTCAAGCGGCTTAACATATGCTTCCTCGTAGGTTTGATTAGGCTGGCCTCTGCATATTTCTTTAATTTCTAGCTTGTAATATTTTTTTTTCTACCTGGCTAGATCGAAAGCCGAATAATGCAAAGTCAAACCATGACATATCATTTTGCGGAATCAATCTCTTTTCTATAATATCAATATCTAAAGATTTAAAGGACCAGAAAAATAATGTTTCCACCGCTGAGCGGTGAGAAATCTCGTTTCTTGTTGGCCAAAATAGGTCTTTTTTTTGCCTGCATTTGAGATAAGAATTTTGGTGAAGACACTTATCAACGTATGATTGATTTAAGAATTTAAAATCCAAGAGGGAAACTTAACTTTACGTGTTTAGAATTTTATGGAAGTCCAAATTTGATTCGGAAGTTGAGTACCTGCCGTGTTAGGACTCTTAATACTTATGGGGCTGGGGAGTTTTGAGCAATAACGCAGCTAGGACACCAATGGGCCTATGTGTTAGAGCATAGCTCGGTTGAACCCACCAAGCGTTGTATGTCAAGTTTGGTTGTCATATTTTAGTGAATCAAAACTCATTTTAAGAGTCACTTGATTATGTACTAGAGTCAACTTCGTATAGGTTAGCTTGAAAGTATTAGGATATGAGACATCACAAGTATTGCGAAGACTTGAAGAAGTGAAGAAGTAAGAAGCTACAACAACAACATCATCCTTCCACTCGAGGTTAGTGATATTTGACTTGAACTGTTTCATTCCCTAACGTATCTTTCAAGTCATGCATATTGAAAACAAAGCTGAAGCATGAACACTCTAGATAGACATAGTATTAAGGAATACAATATGAAGTTTATTGCTTAACCATTAAACTTTGAAGATAAGACATCAACATAATCGTTTAAATCTTTGTTGTAATTATGTATGGGTATGAGGTGAGGATTTCATCCTAGAAAATAATATTTTACATGTGTTTTAAGGAAGTAAGTTCATAAATTTGTTTATGAATCGAAAAGGAAACCGTCAGGCGTTATTGGGATTGTTATTCATTGCATATCTCGTGAACATCCAATATGTGTGATTTAGTACAACCGCTCATTACTTGTTCGTGTTCTTAGTAAAACTATTCACAAAGGCCATACTTATGTATTGGTATGAATTTTATTAGTGAAACCGATCTTAAGTAATCACCTAAGATGGTATGATCGAGTTTTTGTTTTGTGTTTAACCAAATCTGGGTAATGGGAACCGATCCTATGAAGAGGTACAACAAATCACAAAGGGGAATCGATCCTTGTATGAGGTGCAACAAGTTTTTTTAGCGGAAAGGGGAACCGATCCTAAGAACATGTGCAACACGTTTTTAGGCAAGGGGCACCGATCCTATGAAATGTGCAAGACATATAAGTTAGATACCGTATATATGTGGGGAACCGATCCTAGTACCTAATCAACCGAATTTTGGGAAGCTAGTGTGACTATGCACAATATTCACATGGAGGTAGAACCAGAAACTATCTTATATAAGAAGAGTAGATTCTCAAGCATAAAAAAACTAGGTGCAATCAAAGTTCAACCACCGTTAGTCAATCAAATCAATCGAAAAAACAAGATATAACACAATTATCTAGTTTCCCACCAACAGTACTCGTAGAGCTTCTCAATCCCAAACAATACGTTAAACTGAGCGGCCGTAAGAGATTTCGCCTAATTAGGTTACTCTCCTCTCCGAATAGGCGGCTACACCAGTAACAACACAACCGAGGAAGTTTGCTGTCACGAAGGATTAGTTTGCTAGAAATGCAAACTTCAAGAATTTATAGACAAGGAAGTTTGGACACCAAGGAAATTCCAAAACCGAAAATATTCTCAAAGATACTAAATACATTCCAAATTCGTTTTCATAATTCACGAAAATGCTCTTGTCCAAAATAATGAAAATCTCTGGAAAATCTCAACTAGTAAATGCACATTATTAATTTTCATTTTCCTAAAATAAAATTAACAACATTAAATAAAAGATTCTTAACTTATTTATTTCGATCCAGGGATTTTCTTCCTGTAGCTATTAAGGAATAACTTTGAACAATAAAATATAAATATTATTGCACGTGTTCAAAGTATCCCAATATCCTTACTTTTAAGTCCTCTTTCATACTTACAACCTTGAAACCGATTTTCCACACTTCCAAACAAGTTTAGAATTGGTTCATCTGACTTTCAAGAACTATGCGATTGATTAAGAAACACTCAATCAGAAATCACGGGTTTCACGGTTCCAGACTGTTGTTAGTGCTAAAGACGATCTTGTGATAATCCATTATTAACGGAATCAGTTCTGTGCGTGATTGATCACAAGAGATTCAAGTTGTTGTGTGCATGTGTTTATTGAAGATCTAAGAAGATTTGAAGACAAAGAAGATATTGAAGATTTCTGATTTGTGGTTCATAATCTTTGGTGTGCACAATACTTGTTTCGGTATAAGAGGATCCAACTATAATCAGTTTATCCTTGTGGTAGATTGGATTGATTTGTTTTGTAGATCGGCATCAATACAATTCTTTGTGATTAAAAGTATTGATTGCAAAATCTTAACAATTAGTTCGGTAGTTGAGAATAAGATAGATCTAAGAACCTGACGAAGGAGTTTATTGAGATATACAGAAGAGCCTTTGTCTAACTCATATCACTTGGTTGAAGAGTTGATACCAAACAGATTTGTTGTTCCTTTACTATTTGGAATACGAACTAAAGGAATTGTTCAATTACGTGAATTATTCATAGGTCGGAGGCGTGGGAATATAGACGGAACTAGGTGAACTATAGGTTTAGTTGCTTGGTCTCAACTATACGAAGTTAGGTTTAATTTTGTGTAGCGGCTTAATCCTGAGAGTATTATTCTGGACAAGGTCCCGGGGTTTTTCTGCATTTACGGTTTCCTCGTTAACAAAATCTTGCTATGTCATTTACTTTATATTTCCGCATTATAATTGTTTTATTATAATTAAAGTAAATTACACAAACTTTAATTCCTATTTACTTGATAAGCAATCCTATTGTGTTTGGTTAAGTCCGAACCTTTGTATCAGGTAAACATACTTCGTTGTTGTATTGTCTCGATCTCGTATCCATAGACGATCACACGAAGTGTGAACCGATTAGTTGTATTGTCTCGACTCAGTCCATAGACAATCATTTTCGGAGAAATGACTTATAGGTAGGAAAAGTTTTAGCTTGAGGTATATTTGGGTACCCTAGCCTTTTCAATTGGTATCAGAGCAGGCAAACACGAAAAGATCTAACAATCCGTGTTTGATGCGATCCAACCTATAAGACATGAGTCAAAGTAGAGTTAAGTGAGAGGAAAAATAAAGAAAGACTCAATTAACATATCTCAAGACATTGGAAGTTTTGATTTTAAGAAATGTTTAAAAGGGCTTCTTCTTTAGAAGTTCTACTTGCTCTTACGAGAATAAGTTTGAAGGTTCTCTAGAGAATATTAAGTTAAGCCCTGTATTAGCAATCAATGATTCAGATTCTAAAAAATCTCTTTTTGATGACGAGAATTTTTCTAGTTCTATGCTTGAGATTTCTGATGAAAGATCAACTGTAAAAACTTCTGAACTAAAGGAATTGAGTAAAGAATTTCTTACTTGTTCTAGTGAACTTCTTTCAGCACTTGAAAGAGAATGAGATTTAACTTTAAAGTATGAAAATCTCGATGAAGAGCATAACTTGCTGACAGAAAAGTTCTCACAACAAATACAGAGTCTTAATGACAAAGTATGTGCTAGTCTTTCTCAAGCTGAGAAAGATCGTAATATGGCTCTTGAAAAAGTATGTTTGTTGGAAGAGAAACTTGTTGAATCTGATTCAAGGAGTAACTCTCAACAAAAATATCTCTCTGAGAAATACTTCTTGAGGCTGATCTAGCTAGTGCTCTTGATAGAATCAAGATGTTAGAAGAAGAAAATTTGGACCTTAAAAGTTCAATGTTAGCTCAAACAATTTAACCTCAATGTTAGAAGCAAGTAGAAATCATCGTGATACACGAGGATTGGGCTTTAAGGGAATAGATGCTTCAAGTATTATCATAGAGGTAAAATTTGTTAAAGCTACAAATTCTTTTAAACCAGAGGCTTCCACTGATGTAAAAGATGCTCGAACGACAATCAAAGAGAGCACTTCTTCTAATGTCAAGAAAGCAACAAAGTTGAACAAAGATAAGAAGAAGAAGAAGAAGAAGAAGAAGAAGAAGAAGAAGAAGAGGAAAAATCGTCAAGATCCAGTGCAAGAGGATCCACAAGAAGGTAACACTAAAAATCAGACTTCGTATGTTACCAAACATTGTTGTTATTGTGGTAATAAAGGGCATGTGGAAAGGGGATGTAATATTCGTGAGATAAAAGATACAATTTCTTTTGTATCAAACGAATTGGCTAAGTTTGCTCCCTGAAAGAACTAGATCGAAGTTTCGACAGGGATCTTTAGAATGTTGTTAGTGCTAAAGACGATCTTGTGATAATCCATTGTTAACAAACTCCGTCCTGTGGGTGATTGATCACAAGAGATTCAAGTTGTTGTGGGCAGGTGTTTATTGAAGATCTAAGAAGATTTGAAGACAAAGAAGATATTGAAGATTTCTGATTTGGGGTTCATAATCTTTGGTGTGCACAATACTTGTTTCGGTATAAGAGGATCCAACTATAATCAGTTTATCCTTGTGGTAGATTGGATTGATTAGTTTTGTAGATCGGCATCAATACAATTCTTTGTGATGAAAAGTATTGATTGCAAAATTTTAACAATTACTTCGGTAGTTGAGAATAAGATAGATCTAAGAACCCGACGAAGGAGTTTTTTGAGATAAAAAGAAGAGCCTATGTCTAACTCACATTACTTGGTTGATGAGAGTTGATACCAAACCGATTTTTTGTTCCTTTACTGTTTGGAATACGAACCAAAGGAATTGTTCCAAGTACGTTATTTATTCATAGGTCTGAGGCGTGGGAATACAAAGGGAACTAGGTGAACTATAGGTTTAGTTGCTTGGTCTCAACTATACGAGGTTAGGTTTAATTTTGTGTAGCGGCTTAATTCTGAGAGTATTCAATTCTGTACAAGGTCCCAGGGTTTTTTCTACATTTGCGGTTTCCCCGATAACAAAATCTTGCTGTGTCATTTACTTTATATTTTCGCATTATAATTGTTTTATTATAATTAAAGTAAATTACACAAATGTTAATTCCTATTTACTTAAGCCATCTTATTGTGTTTGGTTAAGTCCGAACCTTTGTATCAGGTAAACATACTTCGTTGTTGTATTGTCTCGATCTCGTATCCATACACGATCACACGAAGTGTGAACCGATTAGTTGTATTGGCTCGACTCAGTCCATAGACAATCACTTTCGGAGAAAGGACTTATAGGTAGGAATTTTTTTAGCTTGAGGTATATTTGGGTACCCTCGCCTTTTCGCTTTGGGTTTTTCAGCCTCATCTTGCTATTGATCGGTATTTTTCTGCTTTTTATGGTTTATACTAAAAACTTTGTGTTGATATTTAAACTTGAGTCTCGTGTGTGTTAGGAGAGATATAAAAAAGTGAGTCCACTAACCGTTACTTAGCAATAAATTATAAATTTTATGTATATTATATATTAAAAACCAAACTAATTATGCAAATTACTTTGCAGAGTCTAGTCCATTTGATGTAGGAAATGCCATTAGGTCCTAGGAATAATATATTAGAGAGAGTCTAGTCCATTTGACCCAGTCAAATGTCTGTTTGGTCCTATTTGGTAATATAAATTATAGTTTGGTCCTAAAAATTATTGTTTGGTCCTAGGCTGATGTCATGGATGATGTAAATGTCACCTTGTAGTGGCAGAAATACCCTTCTGGAACCATATATAGAGAAAAATTCAATAGAAAATATCTTATTTCAGATTTACTATCTCTCTCCTTCTGTTTTGAGATCTAGTTTCTCTCCATTTTTTCTTTTCTTTTTTCTGTTGATGCTCATGAAAACGATGAAGAAGGATGGGAATTTTTTGGTTTTTTCTTCTATGTAGCTACTGTTGATGTTGAAGATGATGATGAAAATGATGAAGACGACGGAGATTTTTGTGTTTTTCATCATTTGTTGCTGCTGCTGCTGTTGAAGAAGATTGAGATGATGAAAACGACGATGATTTTGTGTTTGTTTCTTCTTCGTTGCTGCTGCTTTTGTTGAAGATGATGTAGACGATGACGACTATGAAGATTTTTATGTTATTTGGATTTTTTTTTTTTTTTAGATTTTGATGTTGAAGATCTTGATCTTGATTTTGCTGCTCGTGTTAAAGATGAAGTTTTGTTGCTGTTAAAGACGATGATGTTTAGGTTTTATATGGACTTCATTTCTGGAATGAAGTCTGTTTTTTTTAGGTTTTTATATGGACTTCATTTCTGGAATGAAGTCTGTTTTTAGGTTTTTATATGGACTTCATTTCTGGAATGAAGTCTGTTTTTTTTTAGGTTTTATATGGACTTCATTTCTGGAATAAAGTCTGTTTAATTTTTTAGGTTTTTATATGGACTTCATTTTCTGGAATGAAGTCTGTTTTTTTAGGTTTTTCTATGGACTTCATTTCTGGAATGAAGTGCTACAAGAAAATAAATAAAAATTAGCACGTAAGGGTATTTTTATCCTGGCGAGATTGGGGTATACCCAAACTAATTGGGGTATACCCAATGAGACAAAATAGAGTCATTTTGAAGTAAAAGAGGTCACCCCTTAACCAAATATTTTCAAAATGGCAAAATTTCCCTCGTTTAATTAACCCTAAAATTTTGATTAGATTAATTAATTAAGTTTAAATTGATTGAATAGATTAAAACTTATGAATTTTAAGTTATGAAATTTTGTTTTTGATTGAACTTTTGTGGGATGATTTTTGATGAGTTCTTTTTTTTTTTTGAGAATATCTCTTGCAACGAAAATGAAGCACACAACCGAAATACTTCTAAAAAGGGGATTGTGAATCTGTTATCGGAAATCATACTCAAAATCAAAGAATAAATCAACACTTTCAGTTCTGAAAGTATGAAAAGTCGGCAAGGTCGACTAATGAAGATCATGCCGGCCAAAAGTGGTCGGCAAGATCTTCATCGTCGACCTTGCCGGCCAAAAGTGGCCGGCATGGTCTTCATCGTCGACCTTGCCGGCCAAAAGTGGCCGACATGATCTTCATCGTCGACCTTGCCGACTTTTGTTTTTTGACATACAGGAGATGACATAAAAATTTTATTGGCCGGCAAGGTATTCAAAAAATACCCTTTCGGCTGTTTTTGGCCGACAAGGTATTCAAAAAATACCCTTCCATTTGTATTTGGCCTTGGCAAGGTATTCAAAAATACCTACCGTACTGTTGAAAAATTTGATCGCCGCCATGGCTGTTATGAAAAGTCGGCAAGATATGCATGCTACGACCTTAGGCCAAAAACACGAAATCATAATTTTCGATTTCTAACCTAATATAACAATCAAATCACACAACACAATGATGGGTTTGAGTTTAAACATCATTTATAGTCTTCTTTTATTTTGTTAGAGTCAATAATTTTTTGAAAAATCAAAGTTGAAGATTTTTATATGGCTTTGGTTGATGGAAGATGAAGATGAAGAAGAAGAGAAGATTAAGAGTTGGTTAGTTTTTTAATTTTAGGGTTAATGAAATTAAGAAATGAGTTTATTTTGAAAATTTAATTAGTTCAAGGGTATTAAAGTAAAATCACACTTTTTAATAATGACACACCATGTCCCTGTCTCATTGGGTATACCCCAATTAGTTTGGGTATACCCCAATCTCGCCAAGATTTTTATCGGTTGATATTTTTAAATAATTATAGACCAAACAGTAAAGACGTTACCTAAAAAAGGACCAAACGATATTTACGATATTTTTCACTGATACTAAAAACTTTGTGTTGATATTTGAACTTGAGTCTCGTGTGCGTTGGGCGAGCTATAAACAAGTGAGTCAACTAACCGTTACTCAGCATAAATTATAAATTTTATGTATATTATATATTAAAAACCAAACTAACTTGATTAACGAATTTTGGTGACTTTATTAACCTATTCGAATCCTACACCAACAAAACATATATGGATATTTCATGTAAGGATGTATTATCTATAAATAAAATTGTTAGTATAATTTAGAATTTTCTTTCTTTCCTAAACTAATCTTGGCGCTAGTACAAGACTTGGCAACTCTGCACAGTGCAGTACGCTGAAGCATACGTTTTCTTCTTGTAATAGAATTCGCAACAAAATTGGGTCTTAAAACCATCATCATAGAAGGAGACAGTCAGGTGTTAGTACACAACTTGAATGGAACCTCAAGAACCTCCCCATGGAGACTTTGGAAGATCAGAGACGACACTAAAAGACAGACCACTCTCTTTCGTAGCTGCATTTTCAACAATGCGCCAAAGCTAGCCAACTTTGCAGCTCATTCTTCAGTTACTTATGCTCTTTCTCACAACGTTCAAGATGAATGGGCCAATCTTAATCTCCCGGATAACATGGCTACCCTCTGGAGTGTAGCTAACAATTAAATTTCTTTTTTCCCAGTTTTGTGTACCAAAAGATTGTGCTCATCGTGTTGGATTAAGTCGTAAATAATATGATTAAATTAATTATTAGGTGTTTAATTATTGTACCCACCAGGCCACCACAAACAAACATTAGTATATACTCCATTTGGTGTTTGATTCATACAAATTAACTAGTGACATGCCATATACAACTGTTATATTACAGGTTGCTCAAAGTTGACTTTGAGGGTTTCATAATCCGCACTTTCAGGTTCAGCATTTATGGAATCCCTGTATGTTTCATGTCTATATAGGGGATACTCTCTACATACCTGAGATGTAGTTAATACTCCATCTCCCCCTCTATTCTACGGTTCTACCTTTAAGAATTTCCATCTATATCCCAATCTTAGAAACTTTTTCCACGGCAATGTCTGCAACAAATTTAGGTGACGATGATGATAGTCGACTTATGGAAGAAATGACAGAGATTCAAACGCTACTAAAAGGATTCATTGAATCTCAAGCTATAAAAACAGAGTTCCGAGAAAAATTTGCAAAATCTCAAGCACAACAAGCCAAAGCTCATGCACAATCTGAAGCACAAGAAGCAAAATCTCAAGAAGATATTGATAATCAAATTCTGCAGGTTCTAAGAAGCATTAGCAAACACCAAGGTATAATATAATTTATCATTCTTTCTTTGATTTCATACTTACTTTTTGAAAAAGTAGTTTCATACTTATTAATCTGAAAATGTACAGAACTACAGATCAAAACAAAATTTACATATATATATATATATGCACGATATAGGGTATAGCCTAAGTGGTTAAGTATGACAATTTATATTTGAGGATCTATTTGCATTCTTAGATGGACACTGTCATATATGATTTGTGTCATTTTCTCCGCAAAACTCAAACCACAATGCTAATATTTGGATGATACGTTTTTTGTTATAAGACTTTATATTTCCACTAGAAATAAGCATAATTGGAGATGTACAACACCTCCATTTACCCCTTTTAATTTGAACCGTTAAAAATTAACGGTTAAAATTAAGATCGCGGTGATGAGGCTTGGTGTCCTGAATTGTTTACATTTTTTGTAAGAATGTATAGTCTTATAAGAAAAACGTATCATTAAAATATTAAATTCAACTTTATTGTTGTTTGGGTTCTGCAGAGAAAATGACACATATCATATATGATAGCCTGCATCTAAGAATGTCCATAAATCCTCCCTCTATTATATTTTACAGTTATAAATATTAATTAACTTCTTAATTTATTGCAAAAATTCTATTAATACCATGTACAAAAAGACATCACCGAGGCATCTGGTAGTGCTGGTAAAGAAAAGCAAGCATCAAAAGTCGGTAAGTTGTGGATAGCTACAAATGTTTTTGTATCAAACGATATACGTTAAATTTAATGCTTCAAACAAAAAAAAAAAAAGATATACGTTAAATTTTATTATATCTTGTTGATTATGCTAAAATTCATTTTCCTTTTTTGCTTCCGAGTGTCCTGTTCAGAAGAGAAAGTAGTTCGGGCAACATATAAACCGGATAGAAACGACCTATTGTTAAAAGGTGACTGCAAAAAGACGATCCAGTTTCTTAAAAACAATCCTGAAGCTCTTACCCACGGAGTAACACGTTCCTCGAGCACAGTATTACATGTAGCTATATACAGTAAGAGAGAAATGAAGCTTATTGAGGAGATTGTTAGACTCAGTTCGCCAGAATTACTCGAATACAGAGCTGGTGATCAGGATAAGACGGCACTTCATTATGCTGCTCTCTTTGGAAATGCCAAAGCTGTTGCATTATTGGTAACTAAGAACCCAAGGTTGCCTCTGCTACACGATAAGAGGGGATTTACAGCATTCGAGGTAGCTATTAGTATTGTTACACGTGATCAGAAGGAAATCCTTGAATGCCTTTACCCCTTAACAATAGACGTGGACCCAACTCCATTCACGGGTTTTAATGGTGCTTGGCATTTTTGCCGATTAATTGAGTGCAACTTCTATGGTGGGTTAGCAAAAATAACTAGCTAGGTTATTACTCCATCCGTACATCTAGGTGATGAGATGAGTTGACGTTTTTAATTCGCTATGTTATTTTTTGTATATCTGTAGATATAGCACTCCGCGCCATCATGGAGTTCCCTGAACTTCCTATGGAAGAATCAACTAAATATGGTATGTGCGGTTTGGAGATGATGGTTCGAAGGCCCTTTGCATTTCAAAGTGGTGCCAAGCTGACATGGTGGCAGAACCTCGTCTATCCATGTTAGTTCGTACACGATTCTTCCATTAATTTATAAATTTAGTATATTTTGTTTTCACCTTCCTAAAATCAATCTAACTGCAAATATGCAGTTATTCAAGTGGATACGACTACTTCAAGTATCAAACCAGTTGAACCAGCCGAATGCACTGTTAGGGACGAAGAGAACCCCATTCCAGAAAACTTAGATTGCACCATGGTAGAGGGAAACTCAGATGTCTCCTCATCAACTACTTATAAAGAAATCATTATACCCTACTTAACACAAGGTATTTTACTTCTTTTCAATTTGTATCGTCTCCCTTTCTTTGCCATCCCCTCTTGTTTCTTTAGATCACAATGCCCTAATAACTGCGAAGGGGATTGAAGGCAACACTTTCCCATTGATAGCTGGCCATGTTTCAAGTTGTTCTTATACACCAATCTAATATAGAAAGTACACTGCGATAAGCACCAATCGGTTGCACTTATTTCACAACCTTTGTTCTTTAAGTTATTGACACTTGGAATTGCATTATGCACCACAAACCGAGTTTCTGATGTTAATAAGCAATACTCAAACGTCGAGAGTTTTATTTTGATTGTAATTTGGTTTTGATTGTTGTTTCAGTCATTGGTATCAAACGAGTATATAACCAAAAGTTGATGCACCAACAAGCAGTTGCGTTGATTAAACAAATGTTAGTCTCCGTCTGTAAGTCAAGTTCATTATTATGGTTTTTGAACGACAATCCAAACATCATGAAAACAGCTATAAAGCATGGGATCACAGAATTTGTCGCGGAGTGTCTTGAGAAGAATGTTAATCTAATTTTTGATACTATAGCGGGAGAAAAAATGATGCCAATCGCCATTACAGAACGGAAGGATATAATAGTGAATCTCATACTAGAAACCAGTGACAAAGTTGAAATGAAGATCGATCTAGTTTCTAGAGCAGATCTTGATAAGAATACCCTTTTGCATTACGCTGCCAAGTTACCGCCTTTTGCTCAACTCAGTTTGGTCTCATGTGCAGCACTCCAAATGCAACGAGAGTCGCAGTGGTATAAGGTAAGGGTAAACATTTCATCACTAATCTAATATAGCAAGTATTTTTTTTTTTTTCCTTTTCTTTTCATTAACTACCTGTGTGTATTCAGAAAATTGCAGCATCTCTTTTTGAATTTCGCAAGCTTAACTACTTGTTGTTACCTTGTTTCCTTGATGATGCTCTAAATTGTTATCAGGGGGTGGAAAGTATTTTACTGGAAAGTGATAGGTTCAGAAGAAATACAAATGGAGACACAGCTCAATTTCTATTTACAGAGGCACACAAAGACTTGGTGAAGGAAGGACAAGAATGGTTAAAAGATACATCTGGGTCATGCATGATAGTTGCTGCCTTAATTGCAACTGTAGCATTTGCAGCTACTTTTACTTTTCCAGGAGGTAACATTAGTGATACTAAAAACACTATGAACGGCACCCCAGTTTTTTTGGAAAAATCCTCATTTACGGTGTTTGTGGTGTCAGATGCCTTAGCTTTATTTTCTTCGATCACATCGGTTCTCATGTTTTTAGCAATATATACTTCAAGGTATGCAGAGATGGATTTTCTAAAGTCTCTTCCACAAAAACTAATATTCGGTCTTGCAACTCTCTTTATATCTATGGTGGCTATATTGGTAGCTTTTGGTGCATCGCTGTTTATAGTGGTTGGGAGCAGATTTTCACAGGCTTTAATTCCAATAACATTGATTACTTGTTTTCCTTTGGGCCTCTTTGCGTGGCTGCAGTTACCACTATTTGTTGAAATGGTTCGTTCTACGTATTGGGGTAGTCTTTTTCAGAAGCACGCATATATCGATTTTTCCTCTAGAAAAAGTGTCAACATATGGGAAAAAATGAGAAAAGAAAATTAATTATAACAGAGAGCGAGAATATCATGGACCGAGCTAGAAAGCAAGTAATCACATCGTTTTATGGCAAGAATTTGTAAGTAATTAAGGTTTTCCTTTTTCTTTGAACATTTTACTATGTTTGTCGCAAATATTAAACCTTTAGTGTGGCATATTATCTTCATTGTTTGTTAATTGAGAAGTGTGATAGAAAGAATTAAGTTATTCTCCCCGCTTCAGGAAATGTGAAAGTATCACTCTCCATGAAATAAATGTAGTTCTTACTAGTATAGTACAAGTTTTTATGTTGTTGTTGGCGATCTTGCAGCAGTAAAAATTAAAACAAGAAAAAAGATGAAACCCAATTAGAACAAACTAAGTCGAGGCAAGGATCATATCCTCTAGCCTTAAGATATATTCACCCCGCACTGGTGCATACAGAAATATCAATGTATGTATCCCATGATACAACGACTATCTTCTCGATGTAGTAGAACTCCAAATTTCGAGAAACGGCAAACCAAAACTTTAGAGATGAACTATATATCTTAATTAACACCAACTTAATCGATGATTTCTAGTGAATGCAATAGAATTATTATTAGTTTTCTGGTCGTGATTCGAACCTATCTATTACAGGTTATGCATAGATGTTAATATCTCTTCGATAAACCATCACGATTCTTCATGGAGTTCCCATCAATGGTTTTGTCTGAATGGTTGTTTCTTTTCAAGATTGGGAGATGTCTCTTCTAAAACTAAAAGGAAACCATCCAAACTCTCTGGACCACATTATTAATAGGCTAAAACATATCAAAACCAACTCCAATAGGTATTGACAGAATTTTCCGTTCATATGAAAATTGTGACCAATTTTCGAACAATCCCCCACATCCACATGAAAGTAATTAATAGTTTGATTGACAATGCAGACAAACTCTAAAAAAGAGTTCAAACGGAAATAAATTGCATGCAGACAGGTAGCTCTCTCCTTGAACCTTCGTTAGTGAATAAATATCGGGCTTACTACTGGGTTAGTGTGGCAAAAGTTTTGAACTGTCAGTTTTTAGCATAAACCACGAAAACAACTATCATACAATTTATTTTCTCACCAAATTGGTTCACATAGTTGTGTTTGTTTTGTCCCTGAACAAATTCTGGTAGTCATGAAGCCTTTTAGATGAACCTAACCTTTCAAAGATCCTTCCATACCTTATTTGGAATTTCCAAATCTTAGGAGTCATAAAAAGAAAGACTTATCCTTAACTACGCGACATGCAACATTATGTCATAATAAGAACGGGTATAAACATATCTCTATTCATGTTACCCAGTGCTTTATGTGAATCGTTTTTAGTTTTTGTTGTCACGTTAAACCTAGATGGATATCCGGTCAACTAGGTTGGGATTCTATTATACGATTCATTAGATGTAGTATTTAATACCATTCCCCTCGATGATCTATAGACTTGCTCTCTAGAGAAACCTTTAATGAAAGGATCCGCTAGGTTGTCCTTGGGCTTCACATAATTGATTGTAATAATTTTAGTTGAGAGCAATTCTTTTTACGGTCTTGTGTCTCCGTCTTAAATGTCGATACTTATTGTTACATATCACTCCTTGCTCTTCCATTTGTATATTGACTATTACAATGAGTCACGGGTTTTGGCCACATTGGAATTCCTTTTAAAAAAAATTTAAATCCACTCTGCTTTCCCCCGCTTTATCCAAAGCAGTAAACTCAGATTTCATCGTGGATATGGACATACACGTTTATTTAAAAGATTTCCAAGATACTGCTTCACCACCAGATGAAGTGTTGGATCAATAGACGTTTTTGAAACACCTCCATCACGTTTCTCAAATTTATTTAGTATGTTCTCAATATCATGAGATTGACATAATACCGAACCGTATGATGTCTTAGAAAATTTTATTCTTAAAATAACATCAGCCACACCTAGGTCTTTCATATAGAACTTGCTCTTTAGAAGTTTCTTTGTATCACTAATAACCTCATGTTATTACCCATGATAAGCATATCATCAAAGTAAAAACACAATATTACACAACCCTTTTGAGTATACTCGGAGTAGACACATTTATCACACTCATTTATTTTATAAACATTAGAAATCATCGCACTATCTAATTTTTGGTGACATTACTCTAGCGCTTGTTTTAACCCATAGAGTGATTTTACCAATTTACAGATTTTCTTATCTTGACAAGGAAAAACTTCAGGTTGTTCCATAAAGTGATTTTACCAAAGAATTAGTAACGACAGGGGTTGCACAATCATGCACACGATTACTCCATCATCTGAAGTTTTTTTCTTTTCGCTCGATAAAGATAAAAATTATATAAACGAGGAGAAACCAATCCAATACTATAATCAAAATGCACCAACACCCAATTCCTACAGATAAGAAGAAAAGAAAAAAAAAACCCAACACCAAATTATATAAAAGAGAAACAAAAAATCATCAGTGAGTATCATTAAAAAAATGGCTTCATCCAAAAATCACAAGACAAGTATCAATTTCTTTGAAGAAGAGAGAACCTTTAGCCCAATGAAAAGTGTTAACTTTAATGTATATGATGGTATCTCGAATTTTGAAGGACTTATTCCAAAATACAAGAAAATTTCACCCCTTCCATACACCATAGCTGTCAGAAGCCTGCGCCAGAGTTGTTTTCCTCTTTCGGAGAGATTTTTACCTATTTCCAGCTAGTTTGGATGCCAAAAACATTAGTGGGAAGAGCATACTGGTTGTTGATACAATCCAAGAAATACTTCCAAGTGTTGTATACTACAGAACGTTGAGTGAAGATATGATCTGCAGATTCTTCGCAGCCAAATTTCTCTTATGCAGATCGTTCATAGTGCATAGGCAATCTTCTTAAAAGAAGGTTGTCAAAGAAAATAACTCACTTTTCGTGGTCAGGCATTAGACCAATCTTTAGACTTAAGATAGTTGCTTACATTATTACTGGTAAGGTGGCCTTTTCGTACGCTGCTTTGATTGAAAAGATAACCCTCATATCCCCAAGCCAAATGAGTTGATATTCTACGAAGGGATCAAGCATGATAGTCTCCAACATAGTAAAGAGATTATCTAATTCTTCAATTTAGCATCGTGTAATCGCCTCATAGGCAATAGACCAAGGTTCCAGTGAACGCCTTCATCATCAAAAATAGAAACTTGCTTGTTAGATGACAGTTGATAGAGGCTTGGAAACAGTTCAGTTAAAAAACCATTTATGTGCCACCTGTCTTCCCATAGTCTAATTTTGTCCCCTTTACCAATTTTGAATTGGCGGTCGTTGGAAAATCATCAGAAACTGAATATATTTTCGTAGAAACTACTATTTAGTCCTATAAATAATATAATAGAGATAGGTTGGTCCTTTTGACCTAGTCATCTGTCTGTTTGGTCTTTTTTTTTTAAATATATATTGTTGTTTGGTCCTAGGGTGGACAATACACACGCAGGATAACGTCATGGATGATGTAATTGCCAAATGATAGTGGCAGAAATATCCTTTTAATTAAGACCATATACATACTCATTATTAAGAAAGAATGGAATCATTTTGGATTTATTTTCCTTCTCTCTTCTTTTTTCGGATCTACTTTCTCTTTTTTTGTTTCTTTTTTTCTGCTGCTGCTGAAGATTAAGGATGGAGATTTAGTTTGAAAGATCGATTTAATTTGATTATGAGATCGATTTGGTTTGACTATAGAGATCTATTTGGTTTTTTATTATAAAGATTTTGATTTTTGATTATGGAGGGTTTTATTTGATTATAGAAATCGAAGATGAACTCTGTTGAAGATGATGATGAAGACGATAACGATGAAGACGATGATGAAAAATTCTTTTTCTTTCGTTTTTTTGTGCTCTTCTGCTACTTTTATTGTTGTTGAAGATGATGAAGATTTGGAGAATGAACTTTTTTTTTAGATTTTTTTATTAGGTGTTCGTTCGAAAGAATGAACTCTTTTTTTGTTGCGTGTTTATTTAAAGAATGGCCTCAGTTCTTAGATATTTTTTCTTAGTTGTTCACTCGAAAGAATGAAATCTATTTTTTTATTCATAATAATGAACTTTGATTAGGTGTTCATTTGAAAAAAATGAAATTTGTTTTACTTTTGGTTTTATTATCTATTCATTTAAAAGAATGAACTCTGTTTTTGTTCATAGAAATGGAAGTTTTGTTGGGTGTTCATTTTATAGAATGAACTTTATTCTAGTTTGAATTCGGGTTGTTCTTATTGTGTGTTCATTGAAAGAATGAACTCTATTTTTTTTTTCATAATAATGAAGTTTTTCTTTGTGTTCATTTTAAAGAATAAACTTTGTTTTCATATGTGTTTTTAGTTGGTTTCATTAGGTGTTCATTTGAAAGAATGAACTCTGATAGTTCATAAAATAGAATGAACTCCTGTAAAAAATAAATAGGAAGTTCAGAATTCACCAGAGAGCATGAACTCAGATAACTATGGAATAGAAGAGTTACAGAAATTAATTCTGAAACATTACGGAAGGCGTTTTTGTCCATCGATATTTTTGAATAATTATAGACCAAATAGAAAATCTGTTTTCTCAAAGGACCAAACAGACTTGGGACCACCTAAAAAAGGACCAAAGGATTATTTCCCCTATATTTTCCTCTAGAGACTAACGCCATGCTTGACTTTTGGTTGCTTAGCCTTCCTCCCAAAGTCAATAGCAGCATACTTCTCTAATAACCCGTGAGAACAAAGTTTTAGGTTTTTTACCTGGCTTCCATGATCTCAAGTTAATTAATCAATTTTAATTAAGGAATTAGCGTAATGTTGACAAATCGATATACCATTGAATATGCGCTAGAGTCGTAGACCCGCTAAAAAATAAGCTGGTATATATTGTAGCACAAAAAACCTTACCTACATTGCTATTGAAGAGGTCACGGGGTGTTCGAAATCACATCTCCACCTCCCATCAAAGATGTATGATCCTTGATTGATATATGTTTATGCTTTGCATAGTACACATCAGGTATTAGCATACAATCTAACCTCGATAGAAGGAAAATATTAAGGTTGTGATGCATTTTTGTTTAGATGGAAGGAAAATAAAAATCAACTTTAAATGCATTTATTGAAATATTAAGGTTGTGATGCATTTATTGGTAACTTTCTTTATACGTCATATATAAAATTTGGTGATTCGACATTTATGTTTCCATTGACCACCTTTATGGATAAAATTATTTTTATTCATATATTTAGCTAGGTTATTTATTTAGTTCCTTTTCCAAAATAGGGATCGAAAATAATCACTTATTTGACTAGGTTATTCATTTACTATTTATCAAAACTAGACGGTAATAGCATGCAAATAAACCACCATGTATCACCGTGAACCACCGAAAATAAAGTAAAATATGTAAAATCCTGTCATATGGACGATGATAACATGTTCCATGCATGTAAATTACATCAGCCGTGGACCTTCCAATAATGATAGTATTTGTACAAGTTGCAATTTTATAAGGTACTGATATTGCTACTTAGGCTTAGTCATATGGTCTTCTAATCTAGCATCTGGATTGGATGTCCACGTCAGCTAGGACAACCTCCTAAGTCTTATGATAATTCTAATTTAGCATACTAGATGCGCTGAATCATTTAACGAAAAGGTGAATGGTTCTGCGTTGAATGGTTCAGCGCAAACAATCTCAGCATTAGATCAAAAAACAAATCTAGATGCGCTGAACCATTCCGCGAAAAGGTGATTTTGATTGCGATGAACCATTCAACACAACTATCTCGCTACTAGTTCGCATGCGAACAATTTCTAGGAGAGAGAACTAGTGTTAACAAATAGACAACACTTTTTCTTGGAACTGTAACACTTTTTGGCTAATCTACCAGCCAAATCTATTTCATAGGACTTAGTCTTAGAAATTGGCATTGGAAAATTTTGCACCGCAGAAAGAACCCAGACTTCTTTTTTCATATTGGGTGGGCCTCACACCCATATGGATTAAAAGGGGATGGTTTTGGATCCCGGTGCGGAGTAAATTCTCTCAGTTTTTGCGTTGGTTGTTTTTCGGTCTGTCTAGCATTTCTTATGGCGTTTAATCTAACATCATACACCAGTATGGATTCCGATTCAAACTTATCTGGCAGCGCCTCAAAATCTATACATAAGTCAAACGATTAAATCCATGGGCGGACCTATCACTGGGCTAAAAGGGGCTTTAGCCCGGGTAGCCTTCCCAGTCCACAAGCCAAAAGAAACAAAAATTCTGCTCTACCAAACCTTCTAGCCCTGGTTATAAAAGGAAATTTATCCTTTCTGGATCCGTCCCTGATTAAAGGTGTAATATATCCAACATTGCCCGATAAATAAGCATGAATTATTAATTAGTAGTTGGAAATAAAATAAGCGGTAATAAGTGAAGAAGTTTAAACTCAAACAATAATTCCTGGTAAGTAGGAATTGAATTTTTCCATTCACGTATTTGTTGTTTCCTAGAGTCTAGCAAGTTTGTTAGTAATGTTACGAGTCAACCACTAAGCCTGGTTAGTAGGATTGAGTAATGGGTCGATAAGTTAGTTGTTTTAATCGTGTTTTAGTGATTGCTTATTGTTGTTAGTGGCTTGTAAACATGTGCAGATTCTCACCTATATAATGGTGATCTGTTTTTCTTATTAATCAATCGAATTCGGTGATTCTACAAGTTGTAGTAGAACCAAATCTCTTGTCTCCAGTTTCTTTGTGTCTTAAGTGTTTGTTATATTATCGTGTGAGTTTATACAAGTTGTAGTATAAAAGTTTCTCACTACTCTGATTCAATCTTTGGTCCTTAGAAATAGTACTCTGATTTCTAACATTTGGTATCTTAGAGCTAGGTTATTTGTGTCTGTTTAAAGTGTTTGAAAGTAGTAATCATGAATGCTTCAAGTCTTCCACTTCCAAAGTTCTGTGGTAAGAATTTTCAGCAATGGGTCATCCAAATGACAGCCTTGTTTGGTTTTTTGGAGTTGACAGAAATTGTGGAGAATGGTTATGATGAACCAGCAACAGGAGCGTACTCACTCAAGCACGAGAAAGACACATTGAAGGATTGCGAGAAAGAAAGACAAGAAGGCACTATATTGCACATGCGCTACGGTCGGCGGCGAGGTAATGAAGAAGATCCAGCATGCAACTACGGCAAACCAAGCTGGGATAAGTTGCGAGACTTCTTACAAAGGTGATGACAAGGTGAAGAATGTGAGGTTGCAGACCGCACGAGGTGAATCGAGACTCTCCATATGAATAATTACGAAAAGATTTCGATTATTTTCTAGAGTTCAGTCTATTGTTAATCAATTGCGAGATAACGGTGAGGTGTTAGATGATTTGCGTATTGTTCAAAAGATTATGCGATCTCTACCCGGCCGTTTTGATTATGTTGTCGCTGCGATTGAGGAAGGAAAAAAGACTGGCAACTATGTGATTGATGGTCTAATGAGTTCGTTATGTGCTCATGAATATAGAATGGACTTGAGATCTGCTGCAGGGTCTATAGAACAGGCTTTTCAAAGCAAGGTTTCTATGACGGAGAAGGGCAGTTCTAGCGGAGAGAAGGAAGACAAGGTGTCAAAGCCTAAAGGCAGGTATGATAAATCTAAAATAAGATGTTATCATTGCAAGAAACTTGGTCATTATAAGTCGAATGCAAACTTCTACATGTTCAAGTCAATTCAGAGCATGCTAACATTGTTCAAGATGGTGTAGAAGAAAGGTAAACTCTTGTTGTTAGCTTGTAGTGTTTATGAAGAGGCGGAACTCAACAAGTGGTATTTGGATACGGGGGTGCGGTAACCATATGTGCGGTAAGAAAGAACAATTTTACCAGCTAGACGAGATCCAGTTCGTGGTGATGTGAGTTTTGGGAATAATACCAAGGTTCAAATCATGGGAAAAGGTAAAATTCTTATTCGCTTAAAGAATGGTTCTCATGGGTATATATACGATGTTTACTATGTTCCTAGTTTACATTGGAATCTATTAAGTTTGAGTCAACTTTGTGAGAGGGGATTCAAAATTATGATTGAAGATGGTGTATGCGGGATTGAGAACAAGAAAAAGGAATTGGTTGCTTATGTTAACATGACTAAAAATCGTATGTTTCATTTGAATTTACATGTTGAGTTTGTCAAAGATGAAGGTGAGAAATTTGTTTAGTTGAAGATAAGAAGCATATGGGTTTTGAAGACTTGGTTGCGAAGATTCGAGTTAGTCACGGGCAGGAAACTCCTTCTATAGTACAACCCGACACCCTTGGCGCCTCTCAGTTTGGGACTCTTTGCTATGTCCAATGATAGTGATGTTTACGACGAGGACTTTGTAAATTTTTCTTTATTTGCAGATTGTGATCCTCTTACTTTTGAAGATGCTTCTAAAGATGATCGGTGGGTTCTAGCTATGGATGATGAAATAAATTCCATAGAAAAGAACGATACTTGGGAGCTAACCAGTTTACCTGAAGGGAAGAAGGATATTGGAGTCAAATGGGTTTTCAAAACCAAGTATAAAAGCAGAGATGGACAAGTCGAAAAATTGAAGGCTCGGCTGGTCGTGAAGGGCTATAAGCAAAAACCGGTATCGATTATTATGAAGTTTTTGCACCGGTAGCTAGACTTGATACTATTCGTATGGTTATTGCTTTATTTGCACAAAACAAGTGGAAATTACATCAAATGGATGTAAAATCTGCTTTTCTTAATGGAGTTCTTGAAGAGGAGGTTTATGTACAACAACCTCCTGGTTATGCGAAGAAAGGAAATGAGGACAAGGTTCTCAGGCTCAAAAAGGCATTGTATGGGTTGAAACAAGCGCCGAGGGCATGGTATACTCGTATTGATTCATATTTTCTTGAGAATGGCTTTCAAAAGTGTCCATATGAGCATACTTTGTATGTCAAGCATAATTCGCAGGGAGATATACTTATTGTATGTTTATACGTGGATGATTTGATATTCACGGGAATGATCCATCTATGTTTTTGATTTTAGGGAGGCTATGACTAACAAATTTGAGATGACAGATTTGGGTTTAATGTCATATTTCCTTGGACTTGAAGTCTTGCAAGCGGTGATGGGGTGTTTGTCTCTCAGAAGAAGTATGCAGCTGATATTTTGAAACAGTTCAAGATGGAATCATGCAACCCAATCAAGACTCCGGTTGAAACAAGGTGTTGTTTGTCTGCTGTTGGTAATAGTGAACTTGTTAATCCTTCTTATTATCGGAGTTTAGTAGGTAGCCTTCGTTATTTGGCTTCTACAAGACCTGATATTGTTTATGGAGTTGGACTTATAAGTAGGTTCATGGGAACTCCTAGTCAAGTTCATTTGCAGGCAGCAAAAAGGATTTTGCGGTATGTCAAAGGTACACAAAATCATGGAATTTTCTATTCTTACATTAGTGATTGTGGTTTAGTCGGCTATACAGATAGCGACTGGGCAGGTGATGCAAATGATAGGAAGAGTACTTCTGGATTCGTTTTTCATATGGGTTCAGGTGTGTTTTCTTGGTCGTCAAAGAAACAACAAGTTGTTGCTCTTTCTACTGCCGAAGCAAAGTATATTGCAGCTGCTTCCAGTGCTTGTCAAGCTGTTTGGTTACGTCGGTTACTTGAAGAGTTGGATCAGATGCAAGAGTCACTATAAGAAAATGAGTCTGTTGCCACACTTCTTTGCCACACATCCACAAACAATGTGGCAATAGGCAGGTTTTAGCCTCACAGCTAGATAGGTGTGGCTTTAAGTGAGACATTTTTCCACATCCACGAATAGTTGAGGCAAAAACTAATTTTTTGCTTCATGTATTTTGCTAATGTAGCAATAAATCAAGTTCTTCCCACACTGGTGCGACAACAAGTATCGATATATTTATTAATACTATCAAGTTTTTATTTTCTTTCACAGAAATGTAGATATTTTTATTTTTTAAATTTATGTAGATATTTTTATTTTTTAAATTTTATCGATTAAATTAAAAAGAAAAAAAGAATGTAAAAGAGAGCCTTCAAAACCGCCCGCACGTCCACACATCTCTCCTTATTCTAGATCTAGATATGCAAGTTGAACCTTCGTCTTTGTTTTTCTCTTTTCACAACCAGAAACTGATCGTCTCCTGTCTCCACTTCCATTTCTCTAAGTTAAACCAATCCAATTTTTCTTGAAGCCTTCACCTCATCACTGTCAAAATCCTAGAAAACCAACTTCTATAATCATCTTAAAAGATTTTGTCCCTCTTAAAACCCTAGTAAACAAATTCACATCATCTTAAACAATTTTTTTCAGTCTAGAAACCCTTAATCAGCAAACGAACTCACAAATTCTTCTCTCAATTTAAAGCCTCTAGTATTTCTGGTTTGATTTTTCTCAGAGGAAAAATCAAGTATAAGAACAACATCTAATACCTCTGTTGTTATTGGTTGTGTTCAAGGTAATTGGTGCTTTAGTTTTGTCTTTAGATGATTTAATTTGGGTTTAAGAACATTATTAATCTTGTTATGGATTTAGGGTTTTATCGTTTATGTTTATAAAATTGTTTTTAGATTTTTGATTTTGTAAAAATTAGGTGTGAGATCTGAAATAGGGCTTTTCCTTTGATTTTTTCCTCGGGCCATAATTAATCAAGATATGTTCTGAGTTTTGTATGAATTGTCGCTTATATGATGAATTATCATGATTTTTGTTTTGGGTTTTGGGGTGGGATTGAGTTAAGGTTTGAATTGCATGTTTACTGATTTTTGCAAGGTACTAAGATGGTTCAAAACATGTAATTGTTGTCCATTAATCGTAAAAACCCAACCTAAGTAATTGTTATCGTAGTTTTTTATTTGAGTAACGTGATTGTCTCTTGATTTTATTGGAACGGTGTTTGAAGCATTGTATTTTGTTTTCTGATTATAGATAGTTTAAAGATTAAGGCCTCGCTGGATGCAAAGAAGGAGAGTTTAGAGGATGGAGAATTTTATCCACATTGCAGCTCAGACATTTACATTTTGCGAATTGTTCAGATTGTTTAGCAGCAATAAATAATTTTAGGATAGATTGTTTAGATGGTGATGGTGGTTGTGGTAGAGTTTATAAAGGGAGATTGGAAAGTACAAACCAGGTTCGTCTTGTTTTAGGATATGTCAGGGTTTTTTCTTTTTTGTCATGTGTGCTTGGGTTGTGGATGTTGGGCTTGTTGTTAGTTGATTCTCAACATTACATGAGCTTGAACTGATGTGTGAGCTCTGAATATTTGTTTGCTACAGGTTGTTGCTGTCAAGCAATTTGATCGGAATGGATTACAAGGAAACATGGAATTCCTTATTGAGGGTATTGGGGCGATGGAGATGAAGAATTCTAGTCTATGAATTCATGGATTTAGGATCTTTATAAGACCATCTACATGGTTAATATTAAAATTTTACTTTCTTCTTAAACATTTATCCCTTTTCACTCTTATGGTGCTTGACTTATCGCTTTATTTGGTTGGTTTTGTAGACCTTCCACCTGACAAGAAATGACTTGACTGGAGCACAATAGTGAAAATTGCAGCTGGTGCAGGTAAAGGATTGGATTATTTGCATGACAAGGAAAACCCCTTGTTATATACCGAGATTTAAAATGCTCAAATAGTTTACTTGGGAGGAATACCATCCTAAACTATCTGATTTTGGGTTGGCCAAACTGGGTCCTGTTGGGAACAACACTTATGTGTCCACGAGAGGTATGGGCACATATGGTTATCGTGCACCAGAGTATGCAATTACTGTCCAACTTATGTTAGAATCCAATGTTTATGCTTTGGGGTTATCTGTTGGAGATATTGACCGGCACGAAAGCAATAGGCAATTCCAAATTCGCAGGGGTGCATAATCTTATTGCATGCGTAAGATAACATGTTGATCCCATTTTATTTAGCTCATTCTCTGTCATATAGACTAGACATTTACATAATAGGTTGTACATAGGCATCACCGGTTCATCGACAGAGAAATGCAGTAGTTCATTCAGTTAATTTAAAATTTAAAATTCATCATTTCCTGTCATTCGTATTGCTAGATTTATTATGAAATGGTGGTCTTGACTTCCAAACATTGTGTGTGTCAGATTGTGCTCCAGGACAGAGAAATTTTTAACACTGAGGCAACTTTCAGGACCTTCAGATTAGTACTTCAGACCTGGGAAGAAACTATTTGCACCTTGGGATCAGCCTCTCAATTGATCCAGGGAGAATCCTTACTAAAGACCTGGGGAGCAGCCGTACAGATCTCAAAATATTTGTAAGTATTTCTTCCTTGATTGTTAATTTATAAAATTTGGAAAATCTCTTAAACAAACATGTGTCATAATTATTGTTGGTAAGTTAGTATGATACTTCTCTACACGTTAGTAATATATTTCATTTACAGGTCAAGCTTTCATCATACATGATGATTCTCTACCAATTCTTGAAGACCTGGTGTTCTTTTTCCTTGGTGTTTGTTTTGATTTATTTAGCAGCAATGTGGAGCCTAGGAATGGAAGAATGTATGGATTTATCATGGAATTGATCAAGGATGAAGTATAAAGGTTCTTTACTTTCAAATGAAGCTAATATTGAAGTAGCATTGGATGATACAGAGTTACCTATTTTGCATCACCTCTTGTGGCAGGTTTTTTACTTCTACATTTGTTAAAATTGGATTTCATTATACCCTGTAACATACTTTGAATGTTTGGTTTTGAATCAAATTCTGTGTATGAAAAGATTTGTTGTGAATCAATTTATTTGTATGAATGAAATGCTTAATTTTATTGTAAGTATTATACTGTGTATGAATCAATATGGCAATAGCGGCATATAAATTTGGACAAAAATGGTTATAAACTTGTGAATACATTTTTTCCACCGGTAGCTGTCGCATGCTTGGAGCACTAAATGGTGTGGCAAAACATTTTGGAAATAAAATAAAATATCAAATATAATTAAATTAAATAATCACATTTTTGCCTTAGTCTATTGCCTCACAAGTTGGTGTGGCAATAGATTTTTAAAATAAAATAAAATAAAAATAAAGGAATAATTAAATTAGAAAATATTTTTTTTCCTCGAGTTATTGCCTCACCATTTGGTGTGGCATAAAACTCAGCTTTTGCCGCAGTGTACCATAGGTGTGGCATTAACTTCTTGTCACACAGGTTGTTGCCACGGTGTGGCAAAAGGTTTTTATGTGGCAAAAAGTTTTTGCCACATAAATAGTGGGTTCTTGACACATGAAGAGGGTGCTGCAATAGAGCAACTTTCTTGTAGTGAGTCTCCAACAACTATTTTGTGTGATAACAAGTCGGCCATTGCTTTAACTAAGAATCCTGTATTTCATGGGAGGGCTAAACACATTGACATCAAGGTTCATTTTATTCGTGATTTGGTGAAAGATGGAGAAATTGAAGTGAAGTTTTGCAAGTACGAAGATCAAGTTCTTTGATATATTGACAAAGCCATCGAAAATTTGAAACGTTTTACAAGTTAAAGAAGATGATGTGGGTTGATAGTTATGATAGTTTGAGTTTAAGGGAGGCTAAAGAAGTTTAAACTCAAACAATAATTCCTGGTAAGTAGGAATTGAATTTTTCCATTCACGTATTTGTTGTTTCCTAGAGTCTAGCAAGTTTGTTAGTAATGTTACAGTCAACCACTAAGCCTGGTTAGTAGGATTGAGTAATGGGTCAGTAAGTTAGTTGTTTTAATCGTGTTTTAGTGATTGCTTATTGTTGTTAGTGGCTTGTAAACATGTGCAGATTCTCACCTATATAATGGTGATCTGTTTTTCTTATTAATCAATCGAATTCAGTGATTCTACAAGTTGTAGTAGAACCAAATCTCTTGTCTCCAGTTTCTTTGTGTCTTAAGTGTTTGTTATATTGTCTGTGTGAGTTTATACAAGTTGTAGTATAAAAGTTTCTCACTACTCTGATTCAATCTTTGGTCCTTAGAAATAGTACTCTGATTTCTAACAATAAGCTGGTGTGTATCAGAATTATTAGTAGTTGGAACAAAGCTGTAATATATCCAACTTTGTCTTAATCTGCGTGTAGGGACTAGGGAGGTATTTACCGCACCGATTCATGTGTATAATATAGTAAGCTGGCTTTTGCATCAGAATAATATTGCCAGGCTCGTATTATATGCCTTGGCTAATGTGAATAAGACAAAGTCAAACAATCGAAACTGGGACGCATGTTACTTGGTGACATGATCACCAACTATCAACATATGTTTTACTTTTTTATTAGCCGTCAACGAAATTGGCGATGGATTAAGTCGTGCAGATGACCAGCAAATGATTAATCCATAGTAAGAATTATTTGTGTAGTAGGTATTTAATTGTTGTTTTCAGACAACTAATTAAAATATCAACTCGTCACATGACAGTGACACGTACAGAATAATCAAAAGTTTGACTTTGAGGGTTTCAAAATCCGCACTTTCAGGTTCTGTATACATGGAATCTCTAAATGGTTGTTTCATGAGCATTCATGAGATGAACTAGACACAGTACTCAATCTCCTTTTTTCTATCATTAAGAATTTACCTTTGCTCTATCTTATCTTAAAAGCTTTCTTCATCGTAATGTCTGCTACAGAAATAGGAGATGATGAGCGTTATGATGATCTTTGCGCAGAAATGGCAGAGATCAAAAAGCTACTTGAAGCAGTCATCGAATCTCAAGCCAGAAAAACAGAGTCACGAGAAAAGCTTGCAACATCTCAGACACAGCAAGCCAAAGGTCAGGCTAAATCTCGAGCACAACAAGCAAAAATTCAACAAAATATTAAGAGTCACATGCTAGCGGTCTTAAAACAACAAGGTATAATTTATCATTCCTTCAGGGATTTCAGATATTATTTGGTAAATCTAAACCGAAATACAGAGGGGTATATCTCCAAACTCGTCAAAATATTCATCTGAAAATCAATGTAAAGATCAAAAACAATACATGATTTTGTTTCATAACGTTTTAGAGCCTAATGCTTTTATAATTCTTATGTGTAGTCTTTATTAATTTGTTAATTTATGCAACGATATAATTACCTTGTAGAAAAAGAGATTAAAAAGGCAGCTGGTATTGATGATTTAGAAAAGCCGCCATTAAATTTCGGTAAGCTATACATAAGAACTACTACAATACAAATGGCTTTCTATCAAATGATGAATACTAAACTTTATATATATATTATTGATTGATAGTCGTTTGCTTTTATAGTTCGGGCAATATATAAACGGGATAGAGACGATCTATTGTTAAAAGGTGACGTCGATCAGACGATTGACTTCCTTAAAAACAATCCTGAAGCTCTGAAGCATGGAGTAAGAAGTGACTCAGTTACAGTATTACATATAGCTATATATAAAAAGAGAGGAATGAAGCTTATTGAGGAGATCATAAATCTCAGTTCGCCAGAATTACTCGACTATAGATCTGGTAAGAATGATGCCACAGCACTTCATTACGCTGCTCAGCATGGAAATGCCGAAGCTGCTATTTTATTGGTAAATAAAAATCCAACGTTACTTCTGGTACTTAATAACAAAGGATTTACACCGCTCGATATAGCTCTTCGCCATGTTACGATTGGCCAGAAAAGAGTAATCGAATATCTTTACTCTCAAACTAAAGATTTGGACCCAAGTCCGTTCTTGGGTAGCTGCGGGGCTTTTACTCTATGCCAATTAATTGAATGCAATTTCTACGGTGGGTTTATAAAATAACTAGCAAATAGTATTATAATTAATTATTATCCCACTTATCTTGTACTACTAATATTACACCATGTTAAAGTATCTCATTCGGCATGTCTGTATGTAGATATAGCACTCTGTTTTGTCAAGAAGTTTCCGGCAGTAGCTGCGATGAAATCAAGTACGTTTGACATGTGCGGATTGGAGATGATGGTTCGAAAGCCCTTTGCATTTCGAAGTAGCACTAAGCTGAACTGGTGGCAGAACCTCATCTATTCATGTTAGTTCTTGCATGATATCTTCGTAATTTATATGTTATATTTAGTTTTTTTTTTTTTTTTTTCAATTTTGTTTTTTTGGTTCTTATATATTTGCACAGTAATTCAAGTGGATATGAATACTACATCTGTCCAACAAGTTCTAGAACCGACCGAATGCACAACTAAAGACATACAGAACCCTCTTCGAGCTGAAAACTTAGATTGCACCAGAAGAGAAGAAAATTCAAAAGTATCTCCGTCAAATATTTATAAAAGACTCATTATGCCCTACTTAACACGAGGTATTTTCCTTGAGTTATTACCTCGACATAATTGACTTTTGTAAAGATCGAATAGCAATTGAATTTTCAATTCTCAAACATATAGTATATTATTTTGATGGTAGCTTCTTCTGATTCTGATTCCAGCAATTGGTATCGAACGACTATATAACAAAAAGTTGGTGCACCAACAATCAATTTCATTGACTAAACAACTCTTAGTGAACAAGTCCACAACAATATTATTGTTTTTGAAAGATAATCCAAATATCATGAAGATAGCTATAAAGCATGGGATCATCGAATTTGTAGCAGAGTGTCTCAAGGAGAAACAAAATCTAGTTCTTGATACGATAGCGGGAGAAAAAATGATAGAAACTGCCATTATGGAACGGAAAGATATGATAGTGAATCTCATATTAGAAACCAGCGACAAACTTGATATGAAGATTGATCTAGTTTCCAGAACAGATTTTGACAAGAATACATTGTTGCATTATGCTGCCAAGTTAGCACCTTTTGCTCAACTCAGTTTGGTCTCAGGTTCAGCGCTCCAAATGCAACGGGAATTTCAATGGTTTAAGGTAAGTGTGGTAATTTCACTAAGTTAATAACATAACAAGTAACACCTTTTTCTATTAGCTGCCAAGAAAGTGTAATATTACTTGAATCCTTTTATTTCATGTTTACTTTTTATACATCGTCTAAATTGTTACTTCACACTATAAGTACGTTATTTCGTTTCATGCAGGGGATAGAAAGTATTTTACGGGAGAGTGATAGATTTAGGAGAAATAAAAAAGGAGATACAGCTCAATTCATATTTACAGAGGCACACAAAGAGTTGGTGAAACAAGGCCAAGATTGGTTAAAAGATACATCTGGATCGTGCATGATAGTTGCTGCCTTAATTGCAACTGTAGCATTCGCAGCTGCATTTACTGTTCCAGGAGGAAATATCAGTGATAGTAATAATGTTATGAATGGAATCCCAGTTTTTCTGGAGAAGTCCTCATTTACTGTGTTTGTGGTGTCAGATGCCTTAGCTTTATTCTCTTCGATCACATCCGTGCTTATGTTCTTAGCAATATACACTTCGAGATTTGCAGAAAACGATTTTCTAAAGTCTCTACCACAAAAGTTAATATTTGGCCTTGCGACTCTCTTTCTATCTATGGTGGCGATATTGGTAGCTTTTGGCGCAGCACTGTTTATAGTGGTCGGAAGTCGATTTTCGCATGTTTTAATTCCGATAACATTGATTACTTGTTTTCCTTTGGGCCTCTTTGCGTGGCTACAGTTACCATTGTTTGTTGAAATGGTTCGTTCAACATATTGGGGTACTCTCTTTCAGAAGCACACATATATCGACTTTTCCTCTAAGAAAAATTACAGCAAATCGAGGAAAATAGAAAAGACAAATTAGCAACAGAAAGAAAGATGATATCATGAGTCGAGCTAGAAAAAATGGAATCACATCGTTCTATAGCACGGTAACTGAGGTAAGTTGTTTTTCCTTCAACTATAAAACGAATAAAGTTACTCGATTAATGTTTCGTTTTTTTGTTTAACGAGCACTGCCTTTAATTTGTCAGTAAATCGTAAAATTATTCAGTGAATCATGGAGGGAACCGTCAGTTTATACGGGTTCCGGATTTGAGACAATTTCATTGCCGCATCTAGAGTAGTTTTTAAATTGGATTTGTTTCCAATATCTGGCGATAGTGCCACGAATTGGGAATCAGTGACAAACAAATAATTAACCATCAGATGTATTGCAAAAAATACTTTGGATACATTAAGTGTTCGAAATTGTAAACCAAGACTATGGTTCTCGGAGCAACTAGTACAAGTTGATGTTGTTTTGGTGAAGCAACTAGTTGAAGTTGACACCGTATGCTGTATTTGGAAGTTGAGTTATCTTGCGAAATAAGTTGTAGTTTTGGTTCTAGAAGAGTTCTATTTTTAGAGTTTGATCAGTTTGATCTTATTAGGAAAGTGTATTTGCTTAGTCGTCAAGCCTAAAGAGATTGAAACAATTTTATGAGTAGAGAATGGTTTGATATAAAAATGGGGATATGCCATAAAATCGACTGTCATCTTGGGAATAATGCCCCCGGATTCCAGTTTTTGGGAATATGTCTCGGACGTTAAAAATTCCAAGTGGAAATTGAATATATGTCCTTGGTTCTGATGGACTTCAAATATATATTTTTTCACAATAATTCTATCCCTGGCCCATTAAGAGAAAAACAACTATTCCAGATTGTAGTATACCAAAGTATAACTACAAGACAACTATTCAGATTGTAGGATACTAAAGTATAACTACAAGATGATGAAAATGATAGTAGCAGCAAGCTGCATTTTTTCTGAAGAATCAGAGACTAACTTTCGTTTTGAAAGCAAAATTGGTTTTTCATTGATGAAGATAAGATTACAGGGATTTGCCTTTTAATACCCAGTAGCAACAATAAGCATCCAACGACTCTTACAACATCAATTTAATAACACGGGACTCGAGGAAAGAGTAAACTATAATTCAGACAACATAAATGTCGATTCGACTCGTCGGATCGGTGGACTAACTAGGACTCAAAATATGGGTATATGACACAGATCTACCATATACTTATATTATCAGATCTAATCGTTACTTTCTAAGAAAACAAAAATCGTTTATTTTTTAATTCTTTCTCCTCTCCATTGTTAATAAATATTGGCGGCAGCGGACTAGTGGTGGTGGTGTAATGGTGGTGGTGGAATATTAGTGGTGGTGGCGGTTGGTAGGTGGTGGTCGTAGAATGGTGGTGGTTGAACGGTAGTTGAATGTTGGTGGTGGTGGTGAAGTGGTAGCGGAAGAAATTTGTTCCATTTTGAAATAAAGAAAAATATTATATGATGATGGTATTAAAGTAATCTAATTTTAAATAGATAAGGTTATTAAAAAGTAAGAATATATTTATTATTGTATAAAGATATATTTATCGGAAGTGATAAATTTGTTTCATTTGAGGGATGGATCCCGCGGTGTGTACTGTGTGAGACAAAGTCTAACAAACCTAATGGCTCGGCGGATTTATAGGGGGTGAGTTAAGTGTGAGTCCCATGCCTCTCTCATCTAAATTTGTTTCATCTTTTACGGGATCGCCCGCGGGAGCTAAATCATTTTCGTATATTTATTGGGTTTGAAAAGTAATGACATATAAATAATGGAACCAAATTCCAAACCTCTTCTTTGATAACATTTTGATCAAAGTTGTCTACTCCCCCAAATGTTATCGTAGAGTGAGTAATTAAACATGACCTATAAATAATTTATATAAAAGAAGTCGTAGAAAGACAAACGTGAAGTAGTAAACAAGTGTTCTGTTGCTTAATCAGAGTGGAGGAGACTTTTGTAACCACTAACCAATCAATAAATCATGGTGGCTGCTAAGAATGCACACTCCGTCATCTCAAGTTGATTATAAATATGATTAATCAATGTTAATTAGGTTTGACATTAACGGTAATGATGACAGATGGAGACAGCATTGGATCCACCTTGCGCTAGACCTGCTCAAAAGTAAGCAGACAGCCAAACCTTACCAACTTTTCCATACAAAAGGTCACCGGGTGTTCCATCTCAAACCCCCACCGCAAATTTAAAATCCTTAATTTGGTATAGCAGGATAAATTTTACCTTCCAGATAGCGTACTACTCTTTTTAGGACACATACTAAAAATAACTTAGGCATTCACATCCGATATCACCCTCAAATATGACTTGGAGGAGTGTGAATTCCGATCCAAGGCGGAGTATGACTTAGGCATCAACGAGCAAAAACAGCTTAACTAACCTTTAGATTACGGTGTTATCAAAGGCGTTGGCCATTATAGGAGGATTTTTATTCCTTTCAGTTTTCATCTTTTGGATGTAATACTAACCGATCGACCTGCAAACAGATATACAAATCAGTTAAGCAGGCCTTTGCATCGGATTCTCATATCATATCGCTTAGCTCGAAATATGACTTGGCTAGTGCGAATACCCAAAAAATACAAAGTTAAACAATCAAAACTGTGGCATATTATTATAGGGTGGCATGATCACTACTTTATGATTAAATTTGGTGTTGGATCAAATCATAAATATGATTAGCAGATAATTAATTCATCATGGATTATTTGAATTATTGTATGTACCCACCATAAACAGTATTGGTATATACTATACTCCCATTTGGTGTTCTCATACAAATTAAATATCAACCCATCACATGCCCTGCACAACTGTTAGGTTACCAAGAGTTGACTTTGAGGGTTTCAAAATCCACAATTTCAGGTTAGGAAAATATGGAATATCTGTATGTTTCATGAGATGAATTAGACAGTACTCAATCTCCTCTCCTCCATTAATAAGAGTTTACCTTTGCTATATCCCCATCATAAAAACTTTCCCCATCGCAATTTAACGATCGTTATAATCAACTTCAGGGGAGAAATGACAGAGATTAAAAAGCTACTGAAAGTGGTGATTGAATCTCGGGCTAGAGAAACGCAGTCACAAGAGAAACTTGCAAAATTTCAAGCACAACAAGCAAAAGATTTCGCACAATCTCGAGCAAAACAAGCAAAAACTCAAGAAAATATGGAAGATCAAATGTTTGCTATTTATAGAAGCATTAGCAGCGCTAATAATAATAACAAACAAGGTATAATTTGTCATTGCTTTTACTCCCTCTGTCTGTTTTTTTTATCTGTCATAATTTCTACTTTGGTCTCTTTTTTTAATCTTTCCGCTCTATTTATGGACATATTTTTCACTTAAACTATCAAATATACCCTTTATTTTTTATAATCATAAAATTATTTTTAATATAAACTTAATTCAATATCTTAAATATTATTACCATATATATATTCAATATATTTGTATTAATCGTCATTCCTTTTTTAAATTAAAACATTTATGAATTGTTATAAAATTCCTAATAAAGCTTCTAACTAGTATAACCGTTGCCACGGTGGGACGGCCGACCGAAAAAGAATCTAAACATGGGGTTCGTCTACAACTACTTTCGTCCCGTTTAAGAAAAGGTGATATTTTCACGCCGTTTCTGAAAAAGTGATACTTTCACCCGGTTTCCGAAAAAGAGATACTTTCGCTCCGTTTCGGAAAAAGTGATACTTTCGCCCCGTTTCAGAAAAAGTATATCACTTTTTCCGAAACGGAGCGAAAGTATCACTTTTCCCGAAAACGGAGCGAAAGTTTCACTTTTCCTGAAACGGGTTGTGAAAGTATCACTTTTTTAGAAACGGAAAATTAGTCGATCCATAAACCAAAATATGGTTGGATAATGTGTTATGCATCATTTGTGGTGGTTTGCATAATGGTTATGCATTCAATTTTCGAGAATTGTGCCTAAAATTAAAGTATCATTTTTCTTGAAACGGATGGAGTACATCGTTGTATTAGTTGCAACGGAAAATTAGTTGATGCATAAACCAAAATTTTGCTACATAAAGTATTATGTATCTTTTGTGGTAGTTTGCATAATGGATATATACATTTAATTTTCTAAAATTGTGCCTAAAATGATAAGTACCTCCAAATTTTTCGTAAAACTCTAAATTTGATATTGTTGTTTGTACTTGTTGCGTAGAGTTTTTTATAACCTTTCCAACGAGATAAATTTTGTAAAATTCCAAGGCACGGATTTTTAGATATGTTATATTAAAGTTTGATTTCCAATTATATCCCTGAAAAGATAGGATACAAAAAATGTTATAGTAATTGGACTAAAAGGGAGGGACATTTTTGGTTTTTCGGCCCTAACCATTCTCAATCTTTTTGTGGCCATATAAAGGTCCTCTCTCGCTTCGCTCGGTCGGCCCAATTATTTCTACATAATTTTAATTTTGGTAATAACATAACATTAAATAGGACTAGTCAAAGGTTAGTCATGACATTTTATAGGATTTCCTTAATATTTTGATAAAGTCAACTAGGACTGTTAATTAGAGACGGAGGGAGTATGATTTTTTAATTGTTTAGAGAAAGAAAATTTAGGCTAAATAAAGAGGGATGTATCTCAGAAATTTAAAATATTGATCTGAAATTCAAATGTAAAGATCAAATTGATGCCAAATAAGATTCACATAGATAAGCGTAACTTAGCATTATGGTATAACCTAAATGTAACTTTTTATATTCGTCTCTGTAGTCTTTATAAAAATAATTCAATCTGCTCCGAAATGTCTTTTATCCGCTCCGCAAAACTTTACAATGGAGGATAAACTAATCGAGTATTCGAAACTCAAAGCTCGCTGAGCCGAAACAGAGCTGTCGAGATTTAAGTAAAATGGTAAAAAAAAAAAGCCATGAAAATTAGGAAGGTAACAGAACTCAAATTAGAGGGCCTTAGAATTTTTCTAGTTGTATGTGTATTTTGGGGTTGTGTATTATGCTCGTTTTTGGTATTAGCGCTTCGGCGTTTCTCTTCTTATATTTCGGTTTTTGGTTTCTGAATATTGATTCAACTTTTGTAAGTAAAAAAATAATATATAATGGCGCTAAACATCAGGTAGTGGTGGCGAGGAAATGCTTTTGGTCAGACATAAAAGGATTCCGCTTCCTGCTTTTGACACTCTTTCCCAAGGTATGTAAGCATATTCACGAAGTTTTCCTGTGATTATATTCAAAGTATCATTTATTTTTAAACTGTCTCCTGACTAATTATTATTCCCTCCAAAATTAGTATTTTTCTTTTCAGTGATTTTACTGACTTACACTCTCATATGATAAGTGAGCTTTTTCTTTTAGATATGATATTTTTCCAAACTAATGATAATTTTTTTCAGTCTTATTATAAGATTATACTGATTTGGTAGTCATGTTTATATACTAACTGTGTTTGTCTATTAAAAAGTTTTCTAATGATAAATAATTATAAGTATTGGTTCTTTGTTTCGAAAAATATTTAAGTTCTAAATTTCCTTAACATTAATACAACAAATGAAGCAAAAAATAGTAAAAATTTATATCATTTTTCCTTATTCATTTAAAAACTGTGCACTCTATAGCCGTCATCTGCAGATCAATCTAACACCAAAAATAAAATATTTAGCATCGATGCTAATGTCTTTATCAGTTTTAAACGAATAGTTTCAAACATAACATACATATATAGCCTTTGATTTAGGATGCATCATAACTTTTAGAATGATAGTAGAGTTTAATTTTCTAAATGCAGCCCATGTATTCTAATGTCTTCATACATGACATACGTATATTATATATTACCTTTGATTTAGGATGCATCATAACTTTTAAAATGATGGCAGAGTTTAACTTTCTAAATGTGGCCTGTGTATTCTATAATTCATATTCATGTATATGTAGTTATAATTGAAATTTTATTTTATGTCCACGATGTTATTAATACGATGTACAAAAAAATAACACTCGTTTAAAACAAGAGGGTGAGATTTTAATCAAAAAGTTTCTGCTATCGGCGTTCGAGAATCTTCCCCAAAGTATGCAAGTTTTTTCGGAATTTTTTGGCTGATTACATCCTAACTGTAGTGGCTCTGAGAAAAGCCCAAGGACGGTCCGGCTATGATGAGATCGGGGCGCATACATAGAGTACGAGGCCCCTCCTATCTAGCTGAGATGTCATTCACAAAACTACCTTTCAACTGAATTTGATATGTGCAGTTTTATTTTTAACTTTCCTAAATTCAATTACTGAATTATCCTAATTTTTCTTAGGAAAAAAAATCTTTAAAATACTGTAATAAACAAAATCTTTTACCATTAGAGATTTTTTCAAACGGTTCCTCGTCAATCTATATTAAACAAAGACCAAATTAAGAATAAGTCATTAACTTATTTTAATCATTTATATATATGTTTGCGTGGAGTCTTGGATTATATCGGGAGGTTAGATTTTTAATATTATTCCTTTTAAGAGATAATTTTGTACAAATATAAGTGATTTTTTTCTTGCAAATATGATATGTTTCACAAACAGTTTATTTCAAAAAATGATATGTTAATTTATGTTCTAGACAATTTATTTAATTTGATAATCATATTAATACTCATTTCGCTCCAGCATGCATTATAACTTTTTAAAGTTACAATAGAGTTTAGTGTTTTAGCATAAATTTTTTAATTTTGTTTTAACAATTTGTTGATACCATGTAGCAAAAAATAATGTCAAAATTAATAGTTCTCACTCGAAAGAGACCACAATGACATCCAGTAGTGTTAACGAGGAAAAACCTTCTAAAGGAAAGAGTCCTCTTCTTGCTTATGACAATCTTGTCCAAGGTACGTAATGTTTTGTGAAATTTTTTTATAATTACACCCTTAGCGTCAGTGGTTCTGCAAATATTCCCAATATAATATAATATATTATAATCTATTGTGACATATTAGTTGTTTTTATATGTTTTTGGGTTATTTATATGTCAATACTTGTTTCGCTCTAGCATGCATAATAACATTTTAATGTTATAGTAGAGTTTAATGTTTTAGCATACATTTTTTAATTTTGTTTTAAAAAATTTGTTGATCGCATGTAGGAAAAAATAATGTCAAAAGTAATAGTTCTCACTCAGAAGAGATCACAAAGACACATGGTAGTGTTAACGAGGAAAAACCTTCTAAAGGAAAGATTCATCTTCCTGCTTATGACAATCTTGTCCAAGGTACGTAATATTTTTGTGAAAATTTTCAATAATTACACCCTTGGCGTCAATAGCTCTGCAAATGTTCCCAATATTATATAATATATTATAATCGATTTTGATATATTACCCAAAAGAGATCGCAAAAAAATCTGGTAGTGTTAACGAGGAAAAACCTTCTAAAGGTAAGATTCCTCTTCCTGCTTATGACAATCTTGTCCAAGATACGTAATATTTTTGTGAAAATTTTCTATAATTACAACCTTAGCGTCAGTAGCTCTGCCAATGTTCCCAATATATATATATATATACATATATAAACCAAAGAATATAACTATAATTAACCAAAGAATTACTAATTAAAATTTTCTTTTTATTAAACCTTTGATTTCTATGTCGATGCAATTGAAACAAAGTGCAAATGAAGCAAAATTAATATACCAATTACCAAGGGAATATACAAATATTTCACTATTTCCATTAGGTATTCATTGTATGTGATTTCCAAACCTGATCAGTTTGGCGGCAACAATGGTGAGAGTTCACTGTTCAGGTTATCAATGGAAATAATATAGTGAGTTTTGTCTATCCAATCTTAAAAGGGTATTACAAAATCTGATTCATGGGTTTGGGATGGGATTTAGGGAAAGAAGGGATCAGAAATAGGTAAAACCTTTTATTTTGATCGGTGAAAAAGTATGAAATTTTCAAATATTCTTTTGCTTCTAATTTAATTTATTTGGGTTTACTTATACCTAGAGAGTAATTTTAGGAGGAGTTAGAAACTATATATCAAGAGTAATTTTAGGAAATTGGTGTGTCACCATTTTTTTTCTAATGGTTTTAATCTTTTGGATGCAAAATGAAAAATTAGTTTCCTTATTTGATGGAAGGTTATTATGGGTTATTGATATATGTAATTTTGTTGATGGGTTTCTAACATAAGAAAATTAGAAAATGGGCTTGAAAAAAATTCCCAAATTTTAAGCCATATTGAACGTTCACATATTGTTAGTGCATAGAAGGTTTAACCGTTTAAGTGCGTTTTAGTGGCGATGGTTTAATCTCTGACATAACAGACTTTATTTTAATTTTGAAATTTTCAGTTATTTGTACTTTGAGATTCGGCATTTCTTTTTCCTTTTAATATAAAGTTTTTCTTCTCGAAAAAAAAAATGTTTTAATATATTTTAAACAAAAGTGTTTTTACATTAAAAGATACCTACCACATCTTTCCAAAATAATGTTTTTGTGCCGTATTGGCACATTATTGCATACTACTCACCGACAACTACCACAACCCCTCGTTACCTCCATTATGATCAACCAATAGTAAACATGGCTGAATTGGTCCTATGTCACTTAATTGGGCCTATAGCTACATGACAAAATAGGGTCATTAAGAAGTAATTCATGGAAACCCCTTATCCACTATTTTTGTTAATGCCTCATATACCCTTGTTCAATTAGCTAATTCGAAAAATTAAAAAGTTTTTAATCAAGTTAATTCTTGGATTAACTATGACTCACCACTTGTACATTTTTTTTTTCCAAAAGACTCAATCCAGAATCGGTTTATGTTAGTGCATTTGTAAACCGATTCTGGGTTGGGTTTTTTGTAAGTTACGATGTGAACCCAGAATCGAAGTTTGATCAATACCCACATAAACCGATTCCTAAAATCGGGCTTTTGTAATGCACATGTAAACCGATTCTTAAAGTTACAGAAATTTATTTCATAACAATCGGATTACATATATATACATGTAATTCGATTCTTAAAGTTAAGGAACTTTTCTTCTTAGGAATCGGATTTTATATATGTATCGTGTAAACAGATTCTAACAAAAAAAAAAAAAAAACACAGGAAAACAATTATCTCTTCCATACCAAAATCGGGCTATGTGGGCATTAACGTAGACCGATTCGGGTTCAATTTCCTCCGACCAGAATGCCATCCAGGACAATCGGTCTTTGAGGGCATAAACAACAACCGTTTCTAAATGAAATTGGTTTACAAATGCATTAACGTAGACCGATTGTTATAAACCCAAAAAACTTTGATTTAAAAAAATTGGATTGTTTGAGTGATTAAATGCTATTGAAACCTACTCTATGGGATTGGGTTAATAGAAAAGTACTTGATTCGAGCTAAAACGAAACCTATTATAGTGAATTTGGTGATTATCAACAATGTTTTTGATTTTAAATTCTTAATTTTGATGGAAATGGGAATGAAAGTGATTTTGATTGATTTGATTTAGTTTTTTTTTTCTTTTGTTATTAGGATTAAATGAGGATAAATTAGTAGTATTAAAATTTTACAAAGGGTAAAATGGTAGTTTCATCAAACTTAGACACCCCTTATCATTATCTATGGGGTGGATGAAAAACTCCATAGGCCCAATTAAGTGGCATAGGCTCCAATTTAGCCAGGCTAATAAATTGTCCGTCTCTTCCACCACTCGCTACCTCCATTATGATCTACCACTATTAAATTGTCTGTCTCTTCCACCACTCGTCGACACCCATTACGCACCCACAACCGCCACTTACCAATACCATCAAAATTATTATTAAATCCATTGATATTCATTAGACAATTAGTATGAATAAGCTACGGAGCGTAGGATCAGATAAGAGAAAGGAGACCACAAACACGGAAGCAAAAAAAAAAACTATGTTGACAATAATCTTGGTGTCATAATTCTCATGGCTCAATAGTCTACTTATAGTTTTACAAACATGATGACTAAGTAAACACACTTTCTTAACATAAAGCAAACTCTAAAAAATATTTTTCTAAAATCAAAACGACTTGTTTCTCAAGATATCTTGAGCTTCCAAATACAATATATTCACACAAGAAGCATCAACTTATACTTGTTGCTTCTATAAGCGGCGTCAACTTAAACTGGTTGCTTCTCATAGGTATTAGCATTTACCTTACCATAAACATTAAAAAAAGTTTTCTAACATTTTAATCCGGAGTATTCTACCCTAAAATTAATGACTTATGCAGCACAGTAAATCAATCAATCGACGCCCATCATTAAACTAAGAATTTGTATTTGGAATGTTGTCTTACTTTAGTTAAGGACCTATGATTCAAAAATACACCAGACTACAGAAGGTAAGGTCATATATTTTGAGGGTTGATCACAATTGAGTTTAGCAAGATCTTAATATTTTTATGCTTATTCATCATAAAAAAAAAAAAAAAAAAAAAAACTCACAAAAAAAAAATATACTACAACCTATCGACCCTCCTACAGGATTCTAGTTTTTATCTGAGTTACCTATGATTTTTTCTATGTTATCCCGGAATCCATATATATATATATTTTTTTTTTTTTACTTATCTCACTGTTAAAAATTATTTCTATTTTTGTGAGAGAATGATCTTGGAATGATTTTTGATTTCTAGAAAAGTGAAAATTCATTATTGGATTCTCTAGAAATTTTCATTTTTAAAAATGCGGTAGAGTTGTGGATGTCATTGTAACAAAGTAATAAAGCTAGGGGGCAATTACACGTGGATAAGTTATTCCCGTTGTATTATTTATTATAAATTTTTTCTAAAAATCCAGAACAAAATATTATCAAATGTGTGGATGGAATACTCCCTATCGACTCTTGATAATATAACATTTCCTGGGCTGGTACATATTTTTCCCCTTAAAATAAAAAATAAAATAAAATTGATGATAGAGTAAATAAACGAGGAATTCATTAACAGTGGAAGAACACAGAGAAGGATTCGCAGTTTCAATTACGAAACATGAAAGAAAAACAACAGTTCTACACATACCGCCGGTTTAGACAAAATATAAACGTTGCTCACACCAAAAGTGGGCCCACCACAAAAGGAAATAGGGGGCCAGTTTTGGACCCACATTGTGTTCGAGCTTTTTTGAAAGAAAAAACCCAGAGTATTTAATTCGCGTCCGACGGTAACACACAAGCAAATGAGAACTGAGTAGGTACATGTAGAGTGCCAGCTATCCTGTTACAGTGACAGAAGTTAAATAGTCCTTTTATCTGTTTTGTGAAAGTGCTTTTATCTGTTATTAGTTATAGAAATGCTATTCAGCTTCCTATTATCCACCTCCCTATTCACCTCCATATAATCTAAGCCTCACATCTATATTGAGATTTGCATTCAGGTTTCGGTGGGTTTCACCATTCTCCAAATATGGGGTTTAGATTGTAGGGAGGAGAATAGGGAGGTGGAGAATAGGGAACTGAATAGCACTGCCGTATTAGTTGGGTGATATAATAATCTGAATATTGGTAGAGTTTAATTTTTAATGACTATGTATTCTTTTATGAATTTCCTATATGTAGTCATAATTAACTCCTTATTTTATAGGTGCTATCCTAAATAATATTTTTCATTCAAAAGAGATCACAAATGCATCTGGTAGTGGTGGTGGTGAAGAAAAGAAGCCATCAAAAGTCGGTAAGTTATACACACTAAAAAAACCTTTTATCCATTGATATTTATTTCAGATTTTTTACGAAGTTTATATTTATTTTTGTTCATATTATTAATCGTTTTTCTTTTCTTCCGACTGTCTTGTTAAAGAAGAGAAAGCAGATAGGGCAAAATATAATCCGAAAAGAAACACTCTATTATTTAAAGGTGACTGCGAAGAGACGATCAAGTTTCTTAAAAACACTCCAGAAGCTCTTACGCACGGAATAACACTTTCCTCAAATAACGTACTACATGCAGCTATATACGGAAAGAGAGGGATGAAGCTTATTGGGGAGATTGTGAATCTCATGTCACCGGAATTACTCGAATATAAAGGTGGTGATAATGATTACACGGCACTTCATTACGCTGCTCAGCATGGAAATGTCGAAGCTGCTGAATTATTGGTGAACAAAAATCCAAGGTTGCGTCTGCTAGTTGAAAAAAAGGGATATAGACCACTCGATATAGCTCTTCAAAATGTTTCAAGAAACCAGAAGGAAGTAGTTGAATATCTTTACTCTGTAACTAAAGACGTTGAGGACCCAAGTCCGTTCTCGGGTGGTAGCGGTGCTTATACTTTATGCAAATTAATTGAGTGCGATTTCTATGGTGGGTTAATAAAAATAACTATATAATGGCATAGTTATAGTTACAATTATCATCCCATCTAGTTTATATATTCCTATATATTCCAATCATAAAAATAACTAGTTTCTGATTCCTTATGTACCTTCTTGTATGCAGATATCGCACTCTGCCTTGTCATTAAGTTTCCCAAATTGGCTACGACGAAATCAACTGCATTTGGTATGTGCGGATTGGAGATGATGATTCGAAGACCCTTTGCATTTCAAAGTAGCATTAAACTGACGTGGTGGGAGAACCTCATCTATCCATGTTAGTTCGTGCATGATCTCCTCGTAATTTATATATTCAGTATTTTTGGCTTTTAGTTCTTTTTCCTTCTCGGTTCTTATATTTACCTTCATCGGTTACATACAAAATCAATCTAACTGCAAATGTGCAGTAATTCACGTGGATATGAATACTACAAGTATCCAGCAAGTGGAGCCAGCCGAATGCACCATTAGGGACGAAAAGAACCCTCGGCCAGAAAACTTAGACTGCACAAAGGAAAGCTCAAAAATCTCCTTATCCACTACTTACAAAAGAATCATTATGTCCTACTTAACACGAGGTAACTTTAACTATATGTATTTGTAAGACGATAACATTATGTGTAGAGAACCCCATTTAAAAACGAACCTCTTCGCCTCATTGATGATCGTTTCCCTTTCGTTACTACTTTTTTATTTTCCCATCCCCATCCCGTGTTTCTTTCATAATACAATTCCTGCATAACTGCGAAGGGGATAAAAGGCCATACTTCCCTTGCCAGCACCCCCATTGCAAGCTGGCCATGTTTCAAGTTGTTCCTTTGTTGAAGCCTTATGAGTCCAAACTTAAGTCACACTAGATATGAAATAGTCAGATTCCTGTTGAGAAGGTACCCTGAAGTAGCAGATGGTCTACGTTCTCTTCAAACCTACTGCATAATCAACAGTCAGTTGCACTTATTCCATAGTCTCTTCTATTTAAGTTATTAACTGTTGGAATTGCATATGCACCATAAAATAAGATTGAATAGCACTGGACACTCTGATGTTACTTAAACTTCCACCTGAATTAGCTTTACTCAAGTATCAAAGTGTCATTTGACGGTATCTTTGTTTGACTATTATTTCAGCGATTGGTAACGAACGACTTTATTTCCAAAAGCTGGTGCACCAACAAGCAATTGCATTGACTAAACAAATCTTAGCGGAAATATGTAAATCAACTACATTAGTATGGTTTTTGAACAATAATCCAAACATCATGAAAACAGCTATAAAGCATGGGATCATAGAATTCATTGCGGAGTGTCTCGAGAAGAATTGTAACCTAATCTGGGAACGGATATCAGGAGAAAGAATGATAGAAACGGCTATTACAGAACGGAAAGAAATGATATTGAATCTCGTGTGTGAAACTGCCGACAAAAACCAAGAAAAGATCGATCTAGTTTCTAAAACAGATCTGGATAAGAATACCATTTTGCATTATGCTGCCCGGTTAGCACCTTTTGCTCAACTTAGTTTGGTCTCAGGTGCAGCGCTCCAAATGCAGCGTGAAATGCAATGGTTTCGGGTAAGTGTGATAGTTTCATTTCCCATCTAACATCTAGTAACTTTATTTATTTATTGACGAAACATGTGTATGTTTTGTATTTGTTTAATTTCTTTAGCTTGATTAATTTTAGTCACCTATCTCTCTTGCATCCTTACGTATTATGTTTATTTCTTACTGGTCATCTTAGTTGTACGTAATCATTTCATGCAGGGGGTAGAAAGTATTTTACGGGAAAGTGATAGATTCAGAGGAAATAAAAATGGAGAAACCGCTCAATTCAAATTTACAGAGGCACACACAGACTTGGTGAAGGAAGGACAAGATTGGTTAAAAGATACATCTGGGTCGTGCATGATAGTGGCGGCCTTAATTGCAACTGTAGCATTTTCAGCTGCTTTTACGGCTCCTGGCGGTAACCTCAGTGATAGCAACAGCGCTATGAGCGGCACCCCAGTTTTTCTGGCGAAGTCCTCATTTACTGTGTTTGTGGCAGCAGATGCCTTGGCTTTATTCTCTTCGATCACATCCGTGCTTATGTTCTTAGCAATATACACTTCGAGATTTGCAGAAGCCGATTTTCTAAAGTCTCTGCCGCAAAAGTTAATATTCGGCCTTGCAATGCTCTTTATATCTATGGTGGCAATATTGGTAGCTTTTGGTGCAGTATTGTTTATAGTGGTTGGGAGTAGATTTTCACAGGCTTTAATTCCAGTAACATTGTTAACTTGTTTTCCTTTGGGCCTGTTTGCATGGCTGCAGTTACCACTGTTTGTTGAAATGGTCCGTTCGACATATTGGGGTACTCTCTTTCAGAAGCACACATGTATCGAGTTTTCCTATGAGAAAAATTACAGCAAGTCGAACAACATGAATTAACAACAGAATGAAAAGATGATAGCATCAACCGTGCTAAAAAGAAAGTAATCACATGGTTCTATATCAAGTAATAAGTAAGTTTTTTTTTTTACTTTGAATTAACTTCAGCCGAGTGTCTCACAAAATATTACTAAACGTTAAAGTGTGGCATAATTTCTTCATTGTTTATTAGTAACTAAGAAGCATATATTGAAATAAGGTTTTACTCTATATTAATATTCTATTTGGTTTTTTGAAGCATATATTGAAATTTCGAATATAATAAATAAAGGCATAACGCTCCAAATCTTCTAATCTTTAGGCTGGGTTTGATAATGTTTTTATTTTTCCAAAAGCACTTTCAAAACCTATATATGTCAATAATTTTTGAAATCGGTGTTTGGTAAAAAAAAATCAAAGTGCTTTTTACCCGAAGCACTTCCCAACTTCCTCAATTTTCAAAAGCTGGAGAGGAGGAGCTTTTAAAAGCTACAAAAGCATAAGCTTTGGTCCCACCTAAATTTAATGTATGATTTATCTTTTTTGTCCCTATTTTATTTTAAAATGACAAAAGTTACCCTTAATTTATATACAATCAATTTTTTTATTTCTTATATTTTAGTCTTTAAATATTATTATTTTTTATTTTCAAACTATTTCATTTATCAATAATAAAAATCTAGACAAATATTAAATAATTACTTAATTAATTTTAGTTTGATTTTTTGTTTGAAAATTATATATATATATATATATATATATATATATATATTAAAAAGTGGTTATGTAAACTAAATATTTTTTAACAATCATAATAATAGTAACAATTTGTAAATTTAATATTATATATATTTATATTGAATAGTAAAAAAAATAATTATTTTTAAAGCCAATAAAATCGAATAAAACTATTTTCAAAGATATGTCTGTTTTTGTCATTTGCTACAACAACAATGGTTGAATTTGATATTTTACCAAACACACTTTGGTTGTTTTTTTAATCATCTTTAACTTTAGTTAATATTTTACCAAATATCAAACTGCTTTTTTCTCACAGCACAGCACAGCAACGCACAGCAGAAAAGTGCTTCTACAAAAGCTGCAGCAATACCAAACTAAGCCTTAGACTGTAGTTTGTTTTGACGCCGTAACTACATGAAAATCGATAACTACGCCCCTATGAGAATACGTAAATCTAAACATATTTCATCTAAAAATTAAGATAAAAATTGAGAAATATAAAGGAGACACATGATTTTTACATGGTTTCAATCTTTGAATAGATCAACATTCATAGCACTTCACTAAAATGTATTTGTGTTACAAGAGGCTCTGTTAATGGGTTTTTGAGGAAGTTCTAGATCTAAGTGGCAGTGGAGGATGAAAAAGAAGAATCATATTTTGGGGACCATGGTTTTTTTTTGGAACCTTGGTAAGTTCGGTTAAGTCATAGAAAACATTTCCCAACCGAACAGTAGTTCGGTTATGTTGCAAAAAACATTTCCCAACCGAACACAGTTTGGCTATTTCGCAAAAATAACTCCCAACCGAACATAAGTTCGGTTACGTTGCAAAAAACATTTCCCTCAGTTCGGTTACGTCATAGAAAATATTTTCCAACCGAACTGGTCAGTTCAGTTACCTCACAGACATTTTCCAACCGAACAATAGTTCGGTTATGTTGCAAAAAACATTTACGTCGCAAAAAACATTTCCCAACCGAACAATAGTTCGGTTACGTCGCAAAAAATATTTCTCAACGGAACATGTCGCTAGGAAAAAAAACCATGGTCCCCCATAAAAACCATGGTCCCAAAAAACGATTCAAAGAGAAGAAGAAGATAATAATTTATAGCCTCCCTTATCTCTCTTAGACATGCATGTTCATTAAGTACTAGGGTAATTAATGAAGTAGAAATTACGTATACAACCTTTGCTTACAAATTAAGGAAACTACGCTAAGATACTAGATTACTGCTGCAGCAGTCCCGCACTATCGAAGTTTGGAAACGACTCCATGGGATCGTAGGGTCTTTTTTTCAGTTTTGTAGCAGTTCTACAACAATTTTTGTAACAGTTGTTTAATAACAATATAAGTGTAATATTTAAGTAATACTTATTATGTAACATTTATTTGTAACAATTTTGGAATAACAACGGCAGCTTTAGATCCAATGGCCCAATTTTATTGGTTATCAATGGTCAAGATTAAAATTGAAAGTATAGGTGACGGTTTTTTTTGCCATTTTCACGCCGGAATAACGTCAATCGGTTCGCTTCCGATCGTTTTGACCATGGCTAACCTTAGTCGTGGTTAATGACTATCCTATTGTCGATCAATTTCGTGGAAAGAAAACTAATGGGCATTCAATTTTTGCGATTAAAAACAAAAAAAAAAAAGCGTTACAAACGGACAACATTTTGGCTCCCCTATTGAACACTAAAGGGACTCCCTTCGGTCGTCCCAAATATGCAAACAATCTTATACTACTAAGTTGCTCTCGCACTTGTTTCGATCCACGCATTGAGTGACTTTCTTTGTATCTACATTTTGCCTTTTTTTTTTTATTGTTGCTTGAAGAACAATCCTTAAGAAAAATACGTCTTGGTGTGGTTCTTGAAGCGAGACGCTTGGTGTGAGATTTGCGAACTTTGACCTACGTTGCTGAAGGAACTGTGCGAAAGAATACCTTGCTTCAAAAGTATATACTTGTTTGTACCGTGTATAAAATACACGGGAGGCCATAAAATTAATGCGGGAGGTTTCATGCAAAATTAATTCCAGGAGGTTTCATGCAAAATTAATTCCAGGAGCCATGCAAGGCAGATTAATGCAGGAGGTTTCATGCAAAATTAATTCCAGGATGTTTCATGCAAAATTAATTCCAGGAGGCATGCAAGGGAAGTAAATACCATTTATGTTTACTCACAATGAGGGTTAGACTGGAGTTCAGAATTGTATAAATAGAGGGAAAGAGGAGAGAAAAAAAGGGAATGTAATTCTATTATCAATGAAATACCACTCCCCAAGGGGATTCACACGTGGATGTAGGCAAACCATGCCGAACCACGTAAAACATGTGTCTCTTTTATTTGTTCTTCAATTCGTCTCCAACCCTAAATACACACCTCAATCGTGTTTCATGCCCAAAAGTAATTTTGGGTACAAACTTTGGCGCCGACTAAGGGGATTCGAGTGAAAGAATTGTGTTTTATCATTGAGAGAGGTGCGGAAGAAATCTGTACAAAATTCCATGCAAAAATTAGCGAAGAACATGAAAGCAAAAATTTATGTGTTCGAGAAACTTTTATGTGCACTTGGAGCAGCAACATGATCGAGTTCGAGGTTCGTGGAGACGAGGATTGCTTAGACCGTTCAATATTTAGCGTTGCATCACATCGCAAGCACCTAAAGCCTCACCTTGCACGTGAGCACATAAGTCTTGCTCTTATCGCAAGCATAAAATCTCGTCTTGCACACGAGTACGAAAAACTTGCACCTTGGCAAGCATAAAGTCTCGTCTCAACCACGAGCCCAATGCCCGATATTGTACCAAAGACTCGTACTCAACACAAGCAAACAGCTAGCCTGCCCGAGCATCGAGCGCTACAGCCTTGTTACGTTACGAGCAAAAAGCCTTGCCCCAGCCGCAAGCACACTACATCCTTTTCAAGTCTCGGCTAGATCTCGAGCATCACAAGTCCACCACGTGGCAAAAAGTCTCGCCTAGCACGTGAGCAAATTTTTTGCGGGTCTCGACTCACGCTTGGGGGCGACTGGTGAGTTACGTCATCGAAGAATATTAGACTGTAGGGGACAGTCGTATAGCTACAGTGATAACGACTCAAAATTGTGGGTCGTAGTTCAGAAGGCAGTCGTTTTGGAACAGTGCCAGCGACACATCATATATATCGTTCTCTGTAACAGCTGGTTTGTAACAAATATAAGTATTACAAACCCGGTTTTTATTATTTTTCTCCCATTTCATTATTTGTGAACCTCCTTTGAGCAATAAAAATGAATTTTGAGCGAGTTTCCAACATGATGAGCTAGACCCCATCTTTGGGGCAACGGACGGAGCTGAATTTCATCATGTGGTAAATTAAATTAATTCCTTAATTACTTTTTGCACCGATTTTTAATGATTTATGATTTCTATTAATTATTTGTGACTTTGTTTGATGACGCATGCTTAGTTCTTGATAATTTTGATGTTTCATGCTTACAATATACAACTAATGTTTTATGAAATCTACTTTGGCAAAGAATAGAGTTAGTGTTTCTTTTATTTTGAGCTATAATTGCCTAGGATTAATTTCTAAACCACTTGAATATGAAAGTCAGTGAAATCCTGAGTCCCAGTAAACTCTTCATCCTGTGACAATATTTGTATATATTTTTCTCTTTATTTTCATTATTTAATTTTAAAACAAATTCTCAACAAGTCTGAGTGAACGAAAACCTTTATTACTACAACATCATTGAAAAAATACTATCAGTAATTCCAATTTGGAAACGAAAGGAACCATTACCAGGAACGTGAAAGGACATAGCCTTTCATTAGAAACCCTTGAGAAAATTCCATGAAGCATCACGATGATTCAACGAAGAGGTATTATTGACACCTATAAATACCCTGCACAATTAGGTTAGAAAGATAATGTAGCGCCCCCTAAGCTAGCAGCTGACTAATCCAAGAGATTAACTAAATAATGGGCACTGAAAATCTAAAGCATTTACTTAAACATTCAATTAAGAAATCTAATACAAAACTTGACCAAAAAAAACTAGCCCTGCTCTGAAATAAATATATACAAGAACTCCTCTCATGTGATACATAATAATAATCATTTGGTTTACAAGTAAAATATACAACATAATAAAAATAGCAGAAGATAACTAATTAACGTAGTCGACTCCTCGAAGCTTTCGATGCGCAACTCTGATCTGTCTCTGAAACTGAAAGTGGGAATGGGTGATCACATCATCCCTAAAAGGGGTGCCCAGTAGGAATAACATTTAACTTTTAAGTAATCATTGGAAAATGATTTGAAAACAATTCATGTTTTCCCTAACACCAAACACAACCAATTCACAAAGTAAACATTCATGTATATGGAACTAACTCCTTCCAAACAATGTACTAATATGGTTATTCAGCCTCAACCTATATAGCTAATATGGTGATTCAGCCTCCACCTAGTTATTGCATAAAAGCTCGAAAGTAAATAGATATAAATGAAGGAGCAGTATCCTATATACCACGGATGGAAATTCTCATTTCCAAGCAATCAAATGGAAATTCATATTTCCCAAACAATTCATAAAGACAAACGAAATCAACAGTACTTTCGGAATTTAAAATAAAACAATGCATGAATTTGATAAACACAAACTCTTGTGAAAGAAAACAACAATAATCACAAAAGAGCTAAATATAGATTCCCACCTCTTTTGATGACAAGCCACGCCTACCTCGAGGTCCACGATCCTCTGGTTCATCCTTTGAATCGATCGTTGTTAATATAGACTAACTGTTAATCATACAAGAAGTCTAAGAAACTAGCCAAAATGGCTCCCACAAGAATCAAACAATTCTATCTAATGGTTCTAAGCCCATTTATAGTTATACACCTTCATTATCCATCTCTTACATATCCAAAGGTTTACTAATCCCATTAGATTGATTTTATAGTCCATCGCTAAGTCTGAAGAATATCTACAACTTTGTAGAAGAAGTCAAAGGCTAATTCGGACCACAAGAGGTCCAATTCATCAAAATAGGAATACTAAACCTAAGCCCAAGTCCACTAATCCGGCCCATTAATCCAAGGCCGTGTCTAATTGGTCAACTAACAGTCAGTAGCGGTCAACGTTTGGTCAAAAGGTGTCAACTAACAGTCAACGTCCAAGTTCAGTCAATGTCCAGGGTCAATGGTCAGACTTAGTCAAAGGATTCAACTCAGTCAAGTCTCACTGAGTCAAAACGGGTCAAACTTGGTTACAGAGTTAACTCGGTGAACACAACTGATTCAAGTAAGTTAGAATCATGATTGACTCAGTCAGATAGACTGAGTCAGAAATACTAGGTCGACTCAGCTAAGACTCTTGCACAAATCATAACTCAAGTACAACTTCAACTCACAAATTGTTAAGCAAACTTTAGAATCAAATTACAAACACAAACATTGCGTAGTTACCTGCAGTTGCAGCTCTAAGCTTCTACAAGAGAGATTCAACTTCACAACTCACCAGACCTTCATTCCTATAACTCGTTTCATTCATGTTTGCACAAACTGCAAACAAAACTACAAAGCAAACTCTCTAAAGAAATCTCCACCAGCTCAACAAGTTGTAACTATAACTTTATTCCATATCTCAGAAGAGTTCCTAAACTTCCACCAGCCACTCATATCCCCTGTGCACTCACCCAACCTCCACCAGTTCAACAAATTACAATTGTAACTCAATTCCATATACATCATCTCCAACTCTTCACTGCCTCAATCACCAGTTCACTGTAATATAATTACTCCTCCAGTTCCATACATATACATATATCTCAATTCTTAGATCAATTAACAAACTCATAAACTCAACAATCCTCAGTTCAGCACTAAAACAACCTTCAGCTCCACCATCCACTACAATTCACCACCAACAGTTCAAACCTAAACCCAATCATTCTTAATTCTACGATTTGACCAAACTCATACCACCACTGGTTCAATCACAACCACTTAAAACAATCAACTATACTCACATGCAATTCATATCCAGTTCCCCAATAATTTAACACCAATACCAACAATTTAGACAAACCATAGAAACCTTCTTCTTGTTTGAACCTTACTAATAAATTCATCTAATTCAAATCGAATTCATAACTTCAATTGAATACAACCCATTATTCTTTTCTACAATTTCAGTTGAGACCAAAACACAATATCATTCTTTAACATACTGAAAACTATAAACTTCAGCTTCACTACACATTTATCAGTATCCAAAACCTATAAACTCATTATTTGAAATTAATAGCTTTACAAAGTTACTGAGAAAACAATTACCTTAAATTAGTCTTGTTGAAGAAATTGAATGCAAACTCTTCTTCACCATTTTTCCCCCGAGTCTTGAATCAACACCAACATTAACTCCGCCACCTTCTTATGAACAGAATTGACCCCTAGTCTTCATCACACAATCTCCATCTCAACTACTTATGCTCATACAAACCCTAAAAGTAATTCTTAATCCCCTACTTTCTGATTCGATTTAAATACATAATTCTAACTCCTCAGTCCAACCAAACCCATCTTTAATCCCCTTCGTAGAACATCAGATTCATCTTCTAATCAAACCTCTACACAAAATCTCCTGAAAACCCTAATTCAAATTCCAAACTTCGATTCTCTGATTCACACTCCAAAAACTCAATTGAGCAACAACGCTTTTTGTTCTTCGTCTTCAATCACTCAACTCCATCTTCTAATTCTTCTCTGAATCTCAAATGAAACCTAAACGCATTTATTTCTCAAACTCTAACTTAATCTTCTATAACCCGTCACTTCTTTTAACTCAGACTCTATACCACAACACAATCATTACCACCAAAAACCCTTCCTCGATCTTTCTACTCTTGATTTGATCTCAAAATCCTCACTTTTGATTCTCAACTTCTCAACAGATGAAGAACAGGAAAAGAGAAAGAAGAAAACGAGAAGGAGAAGAAAGAAAAGAAAGAAAAGAGAATGAGTTTCTCTTCTCGGTTAGAATGGGATAAGGCTGACCAAGGTACTAAAGGCACCCGAGAAACAGATAAGGGCAACCAAGGCGGTTTGTCGCAAATCCGATGATATCATCTTCATCCCAGCATTCGATTGGTAACGTTCGAGTAGTCCATTCCGCGTAACTTTTCGAGATCTATCCAACGGTACTAGTTTCGTATCTAAATCGTTGTTAGATTAATTCCTATTAATTAACATTCATGTTAAACTAATCGAGTCATTATCGGCTAAGACGTCTCTTGACCGGTCTAATAGCGTTGATGAGCTTGAGGGTCGTTACATTCTCCCCACCTTATACATTTTCGTCCTCGAAAATCGAACCATCCTTTCCGTCTTCAAAAACTCCCCACCTTATAAAATAATCTTATCTAAGCACAAACAACAAGAAACAAAGAACAAACATTTATTGTTTTCTACTACTCAAATTTTTGGTTTTAGGTTCAATTGACTAATTTCCATTTTATTAAGTTACTGGTTCTAATTACGAGAGAAGATACTCTATAATAAAGTTTCTAAGTAAAATTTGGGATCTATCAGTTTTCTATTAGAAGCAAGTCTCCCTTATATGCCTAGTGATACAAGAATGCAGTTGCCCTGTCTAGGTTCGCGATGCCTGACAATGCCTTCCTACGTAACAAGTATCACCCGAACACATCAGAATTACCAACCTCACTATTCAACACTGGGGATTAACTAAATACTAATTTATTTAGATTAGTTAATCTCTAAATTCTATTGTAACTGATTATAACTTAAAAATTTTACTTCATAAACAGTTCACCTCATTTTAAGAAATTTAATCATCAAAATTTATTTTATTCTATTTTTATTCATCATTATTATTATTTATTTATTTTATCAAAATACGTAATCCAAATTCGATTTCTGGTTAATTTTATAATATCTAATATTTTTAACTTTGATGTAATACCATTATGTGACTTGATATGAATAAACCTCTAATAATTTTTCACAGTTGTTTAGTATTAATATTTTATTATTATTATTACATATTCTTCTTATTTCTTAGACCGATAAAAGTTAATCGTAATTAATCGCAATACCAAAATACAAATTTTACTATTCATATTAGATTTGATTTGATCTAACTTTATTTCCTTAAATTTATATTATTGTTAAATAATCTTTAAGTTGTACTATTAATAAAAATTACATTTTGCTATTACCATCCAATAATTATTATCTAAAAGATATTTACAATAAATCGAAATTTTATAGTAATTAGCATTATGTAGTATTATTATTTTCTCATCTTATCAAAAATTATTGTCTTAATTATATTATCCTTTTTTTTTTTTCATTCTATTAATACTCCAGTCGGTACACTAAGCCTCAATCTTTTAAATATAATTCTACATTCACGTAAGGATTGATTTAACATATTTTACTTATTCATCTCAAATCCGTAAACTATATCTTGTTAAATTTTGGCGTTGGTAATTTAATATGGTCTAAATTTGATTCCGTATAAAATTTATAGTCTTTAAATTTTGCTATCATTGTTAAGTCTCCTGTTGATGTATGAATCTTTTAATTATAATCTTACACTAGTCATCTGACTACTATTATTACTATGTCATGTAAATTTGTTCATTTTAAGGATTGACTGAATTATTTGTTAGATTAAAAATAATTTTGATACAAAATTACTAACAAGTTAAATCATTTTATTTTATATATTATATTACATCTTCGCTTTCTTAAGTCTAGCACCTAATAATTATTATATTAACTGTCTAGTTTATACGTAAAACATATATCTATAATTTGTAATTAATTTAATTTACAAATCTGAACCATAGGAAAGTGCTAACAATTTTCCATAGTTATTTAACCGTAATTATTATTTTTATTATCATCCATAATTACTATTTTAATATTATTATGATCAACATTGATGGTCAAAATATTATTCTAACTACTCTTTCAAGTATTATTAAGTCCCAACAATATTCTTAACATTTATGTAATTATTACAAATAATCGTTGATTCTACGTACAAGTCAAGGTGCTCATTAAATTTATATGTGACTTTAAAGATTTATCAATAATCCTAATTTTACTATTTTTAGTATTGAATTGTGTATGTGTTCATAATTTTAAACTATTTATTCTCTAATCTTTATTAGATATCTCACAAACCCAATCCAGTTCTAAACTAATCTATTTCACTAACTCTTCATGGCTATTCCTATTGTTTCCCATATAAGATCTAATAGTGAGCTCTGATACCAACTTTGTAGCCCCCTAAGCTAGCAGCTAACTAATCCAAGAGATTAACTAAATAATGGGCACTGAAAATCTAAAGCATTTACTTAAACATTCAATTAAGAAATCTAATACAAAACTTGACCCAAAAAACTAGGTGGGAATTATATAAATACCCTCTTTATTGACGGGCTTCAAAATTACCCTTATGAAGCAACAAATATACCCCTCTCCATCCAAAGCCCATCAGGGGTCCATTAAGAATTTTGCGAGATTACAAAATTACCCTTTCTATATAATTAATGAACCATAAACCAAACTTGTTTTCTAACGGAAAAAAAAAAAAAAAAAAAACAAAGAAGAGAGAAGCATGTTAATTTGAAGAAGAAAAAAATTTTGAAATCAACAAGCTGAATCAATTCTTGCTCTATTCTTGAATCAATTCATCAATATAGTAATCAACAACGAATCAGTCATTTATGAAATCGTTTCTTCATCAACAAAAGAATTGATTTTATCAGATCTGAAACCGTTTCTTCATCAACAACAGAATCAACAAAATTTTCTCAATCTTTAAAACAAATTGGTAATGTTGATTCGTGATTGAAGATGAGTTGTGATCTATTTTATATTTGCATGTTCGTTTTTGTAGTATAATCTGTTTTTTTGTAATCAGTTTTATTTGTATTTTTTGTTACAGAGATCGAAATTTTGGAAACTTGATTTCTTTTCTGTTTTGATTCTACTGCATTGATTGGAATTCGATATCGTTATTCATATCTTAAACAGGTATTCTCCAATCTTCGGTTTTTGAATTTTTGAATTTTTTGTTGTTTTTACTTTGCGGATGAATTATTAGTAATATAATCAAGTAACATATTATGATGTTTTTGTAGCTGTTCTTCTTGTTGTTGACATAGATTTTTCATAGTTGACACTGAAATTTTGTACAATTTCCAGATTATTTGTATCAATATTGGTTGTTGATCTGGTTTAATGGGTAATTTTTCGATTATGTTTTGTTGATTGGTTTTTTATTGTGTCAACATTGGTTATTGATGAGTTAGTAGCGAGAATTATTTTGATAATACTCATTGTTTGAAGCTTAAACTCATTGTTTATATTCTCGGTTTACATATCTAACGTTCGACATTGAATATATCTTTTCACGAGGGGCGCGGCCCAGAGTGATGTGCTGACGTAATTTGAATTTGTATCTTAGGTTTGGTTTAGGCTTTTTCTTATGATTTTTGTGATTTTTTTATCAAGGAGCATGTATGTTAATGTAGTTTTTCATGTTCTTGGTTCACATTTGCTGCATGAGATGCGATGCGACTCGTAGTAACATATATGATGATGTTTTATCTTTTTTTGTATTCTTGTCCTTATTCTTTGACATAGAATTTTTATTCTTTGACATAGATTATTTGTATCAACATTGGTGTTTGATATAGGTTTGTTGTATCAACTTTCATTGTTGATGCAAAAAACCTGCATAAATTTGTGATTATGGTTGTTATGTTTGTTTTGTTATATCAACATTGGTTGTTGATTCATGTTTTGTTGGATCAACTTTCGTTATTGATGCAATAACTTGGACAATTTGTTGATTATGTGTGTTGACAGATTAGGGTGTCAACATTGTTTTTATTAGATTTGTTGATCCATTTTGATTATTTGTATTGTTGCAGGCCAAAGATGGCTGTTGCAGAGTTCACTTTATCCAATTTGACCTTATCGCATGCTGTTTCGGAGTTAACTACTGTCAGCGAGTTGATTAGTGTGGTCAAAAAAATTCTGGCCTTATATCCCTGAAGACCTCGTACTCTTTGGTTACACCGTTTTCCTTATTCAAATTCCAAAAGGTGTTATGCTTATGGGATGGGTTGGCTCCCCTTTTTACCTCGTAGCTTTGGTATCACGTCATGGTGTTAGCGGTAGCGTGGTAGTGATAAAGTGGGCAAGCATATTCCGGCTATGTACTCCGGCGTTTCTCTTTCAATTTGTTTTATTGTTTTCTTGTCTTTGAGTGTAAACCGTAGCCATAGGTATACCTTTCATAAACTTGTGGAAATACTTCATCATAAATAATTCTTCAAATGTCACTGTAGTAATGTCTGCTAATAGTGTCAGGTAATTATTATTGTGCAAAGCAGGTATGTACGGGTAGGTGAAAAAAAAAATTTTTGAAAGGCAAACAAAGCGCCTGGTTTATGGTTTTTGTCTTCCTGGATTTCTTGGGTTGATAGATAAATGTTACCTTGACAGTTTGGGTTATTCTTTTTGGATTGAATTGTTTAGGAGTTGATTATTTTAGTTATGATTGAAAGTGACACAAACATCCCAGGAAAACCATGGAACCGTATGTTGGTAGATGATATGGGATGAAACATAACATGACTATCGGTTTTATCATAACTTGAAAAAGCAAACCACGTATTTTTTGTCTAGATAAGACTTACTCGGTTTCTCGGAAGAGTCATGGGAAGTCCCCAATCTTCCGAATCGTTCTTTGAGTTGTCGGATAGCTGTCGTACCGTTAATCCACGGGCGGATCGTTTTGCTTCTAGCTGTGTGAGAAGTCCCGGTCGCCCCTTGTCATGTCATGACTTGTAATCGAGCCGTCGAGTAACGAGTGGAGTGGATTGCCTTCTTCTACCATCTTGACGTGCGGGTCGAAGAATGAGATCGGCTTGGTTGAAAGTTGACATTGTAACCGAAAGATCGAACCTCATTGTGGTCGCCAATTGTTTATGGGTAAAAATCGTTTCGCCGATTTTGGTAAGTTCGAGTAGGTGAGTGAGAAACTGGTTCAAACCCTAAACAAATGTCTTGAACGTGAGCACTTTATAGATTCGAGAGATCAATGCAGTACAAGTCCGGCCTAAACAAAGAAATGGCCGTTCCGGACTTGCTTCGGTCACAAAGTGGAAGAGAAGGGTTGATTTGGGAGGGAAGCCAAGAAAGGTGTTGACACGGAGAATAGTGCAGGGAGAGTAGTATCTCGACTTGTGTCGAGAAAGTAAAAGCTTGGGAAGCTTGCAAGAGATGAAAGCTTTTGGGAGAGCTTGCAAAGTTGCCTTTCGAGAGTGTAGTATTTTTCTCCTGACCGAGACTTGTTGTACGGTGGAAATAGGTAAGACCTATTTATACAAGTCGAGATTGAAACGTACCCTGGCCTCATGAAGGAAGAGAGTAAAGGGTGAAATAATGAGAGGAGGTGGTAACCGCAAGGTGTTTATGGGTGAAAACGTTTTCACCGTTATTTCCTCATTTATTTGCCGCTTATTCCTTTTCACGCTTTCTTAATGTGAGCGTAGTGTACGCCGTAAGTGTGTGACCGCCAAACCAAAACCCTGGAAAGCATTCCCAGTTTGTGTTGATATCTCGAGTGTTGGTTGCACCTTGAGTGCAAGTGGCAATACCAGAGCTGCTAGTGGCGTGCGTGGCATGTGCCAATGGCATGTGCGGAATGCCTTGGTGGTAGGTTGTACGTTGAGTGTAAGTGGAAATGCCAGAGATGCTAGTGGCGTGTGTGGCATGTTCCAATGGCATGTGCGGAATGCCTTGGTGGTAGGTTGCACGGTTTGCAAGTTAGGCTACCCGGCGTGTGTGTTTTGCATGTGCCAATGGCATGTGCGGAATGCCTTGGTGGTAGGTTGCACGGTTTGCAAGTTAGGCTACCCCGGGCGTGTGTGTTTGGCATGTGCCAATGGCATGCGTGGCCGTCGGGCCGTGGCCTTGGTGGTAGGTTGCACGGTTTGCAAGTTAGGCTACCGGCGTGTGTGTTTGGCATGTGCCAATGGCATGCGTGGCCGTCGAGGCCGTGGCCTTGGTAGGAAAAGCTACCCGAGCATGTTGGCATGTGCCAATGGCATGCGTGGCCGTTAGGTAAAGTGGCCTTGGTAGGAAAATCTACCAACGAGCATGTTGGCATGTGCCATTGGCATGCGTGGCGTTAGGGCCGTGGCCTTGGTAGGAAAAGCTACCAGTGACACATGTTGGCATGTGCCAATGGCACGCGTGGCCGTTAGGGCCGTGGCCTTGGTAGGAAAAGCTACCAGCGAGCGTGTTGGCATGTGCCAATGGCATGCGTGGCCGTTAGGGCCGTGGCCTTGGTAGGAAAAGCTACCGGTGACGCATGTTGGCATGTGCCAATGGCATGCGTGGCCGTTATGGCTGTGGCCTTGGTAGGAAAAGCTACCAGCGAGCATGTTGGCATGTGCCAATGGCATGCATGGCCGACTTGGCCTAGGTTGCATGGTTTGTAAGCCTAGGGCGCTATATTTGGCATGCGCCAATGGCATAGCGGCTTGGAAATATGGCTTGTGGTACGTGTTGGCATGTGCCAATGGCACGTACGGCCATGTTGACCTAGTTGCACGTTTTGCAAGCCTAGGCGCTATATTTGGCATGCGCCAATGGCATAGCGGCTTGGAAATATGGCTTGTGGTACGTGTTGGCATGTGCCAATGGCACGTACGGCCATGTTGACCTAGTTGCACGTTTTGCAAGCCTAGGGCGCTATATTTGGCATGTGCCAATGGCATAGCGGCTTAGTTTGGCATGGTTGCCAATGAGCGTGATATGTAGTTTGGCCTTAGCGTCGCTGCCATGGGGCGATGAGTGTGCGGCTTGGTTTTAGCGTTGTTGCCATGGTGCGCAGATCGCGGCTTGGTTTGGCATTGTTGCCATGGTGCGCGATCGCGGCTTAGTTTTGGCATTGTTGCCATTGTGCGCTTAGTGTGCGGATTTGTTTGGGATTGTTGCCATGGTGCGCAGTGTGCGGCTTGGTTTGTCATTGTTGCCATGGTGCGCAGTGTGCGGCTTGGTTTGGCATTGTTGCCATGGTGCGCGAGTGTGCGGCTTGGTTTGGCATTGTTGCCATGGTGCGCGGTGTGCGGCTTGGTTTTGGAATTAGGGCTCGTGTCGAAAACCCTAATCCGGGTATTTTGAAAAAAATACCCCATTAATTATTTACACACCGAGTTAAATGTTCTTAGTTAATGTGTTGCGGGTAACACTAGGTCATGGGGTTTTACGATTTTACCCCTTGTTTAAAAACCACCATCAACACCCGCACTCCACAATGCGAAAGTGAAGTGAAAAGAATTATCGATCTTCAGAATGTGGCAAATTCAATGCCTGATGCATTTACTGATATTGCTAAAGTGACGAGATCACATATACCACTGCAAACGTTCCTGCAAGGTTGGAAATTCCGAGCAAGGGAAAAGGTACCATAAATATAGGTACCAAGGCTACACTTGGTGGAAGTGTAGGCCGAGGGTCGTGGCCCCCAAAAGGAAGAGGGGAGACCACTTGGTTCGATCGATACTCATCAAGGAAGAAAAGGGCGAGTAAGGCACAAACCGATCCATATATCATCAATCTGAGATAATCCATCTCATGAGATTGTCTCGATTACAGTTATGTCCATGAATCATTACTGGGGGATGCCCCGAAGTTTGAATTGATTCCAGAGAACAAAGAAATCTCTATGGATTGTGAAAGTTCATACGTGTTGATGGAAAGATCCTCCACGCATATTGATGATATATTCGCATATACAGTTGCTCGAGGGATTATAGAGCACGATGATATCGAACCACGCTCTATTGCAGAATGCCAAAAAACAGCATATTGGCCTCAATGGAGAGATGCAATCCGTGATGAATTAAATTCACTGGCAAAAAGACAGGTATTTGGTGCGGTAGTGCTAACCCCACCAGGTGTAAAGCTTGTAGGACATAAATGGGTATTTGTCAGAAAGTGTAATGAGAAGAACGAAGTCTTAAGATATAAGGCTCGCCTTGTGGCGCAAGGTTTCTCAACATACGGTATTGATTACGAAGAAACGTACTCTCTGTAATGGACGTCATAACGTTTCGTTACTTAGTCGACTTAGTAGTTTGAAGGACTTGAAATGCAACTTATGGATGTGGTTACCGCATATCTCTATGGGGATCTTGATACGAGATATTCATGAAAGTTCCGAGATGGACTTCCATTGCCCAAATCAAGTAACTCTAAACCACGGGTTGCGTTTGCAATTCGGTTGAAACGCTCGCTACGGATTAAAGCAATCAGGGCGGATGTGGTATACCCGTCTAAGTGATTATTTGATTGGGATGGGATATACAAATAATGAATTGTGCCCCTGCGTGTTTATAAAGAAAACAAGTTCCGGATTTTCTATTATAGTTGTCTATGTCGACAACATGAACATAGTAGGTACTCTTGATGAACTAAGATAAACCGCAAGCTATTTGAAATCCAAATTTGAGATGAAAGATCTTGGGAAAACTTAAATGTGTCTAGGACTTGAACTAAAACATCGAGCTTGTGGAATATTAATCCACCAGTCTGCATATATTCATAAGATACTCAGGCAATTTAATATGGACAAAGTGCACCACCGCTAGCACTCCCATGGTTGGTCGAACTTTAGATGTACATAAAGATCCATTTCGTCCAAAGGAAGATGGCGAAGATGTATTGGGAGCTGAATATCCCTATCTAAGTGCAATAGGCGCATTATTGTACTTAGCACAATGTACTCGACCATATATCTCATTCTCAGCGCCAACGCAGCGTCATTGGAATGGTATAAAGAATATCTTTAGATACCTAAAGGGAACCATTGACTTGGGTTTGTTTTATCCTACGAAGACAAAAGGAGAGATGCTAATGTGATTGCGACTCCTTATCTGGAACCCCAAATAATGTTTGGTTGGTTTTGCTGATGCTGGGTACCTCTCAGACCCACACAAAGGTCGATCACAAACTGGATACGTGTTCACTATCGGGAATACATCGATATCCTGGAGATCGACCAAGCAAACCCTTGTGGATACCTTCACGAACCACTCTGAGATCATTGCCCTACATGAGGCGGTTCGTGAGTCTATATGGTTAAGGTCTATCATTACACATATTCGAGGGACATGTGGTTTGAGTTATACCACTGAAGGGCCAACTTGCATTTACGAAGATAATGCAGCTTGCATCGAACAGATGAAGCAAGGGTATATCAAGGGTGATAATACAAAACATATATCACCGAAGTTCTTCTACAATCAGCAACAACAATGTCTTCTAAACATTCAGGTCAGTAAAGTAAAATCTGACGAAAATATGGCGAGACTTATTTACTAAGTCATTACCTAAGGCCACATTTTAAAAACATGTGAGAAGTATAAGACTAAAGAGATTGTCCGAACTTCCATGACTCCATGGGACTAAAGGAATTGTCCACTCCCATGACCGTATTAGACTAAAGAAATTGGCATGCATCAGGGGGAGCACCAGATGGTATGTTGAACTCTTTTCCTTCATCGAGGTTACTTTTTCCCCCACGGGTTTTGTTACTCGAAAAGGTTTTTAATGAGACAACAATAATACCATAAATGCAAATCATGGAGAGATGTCGACATCAGGGGTAGCATCTAGTGATGTACTGATGACATCAAAGTGTGTTGTACTCTTTTCCTTCACCGAGGTTACTTTTTCCCACAGGGTTTTGTTACTCGGCAAGGTTTTTAATGAGACAACAAAAAAACTAAAGATACAACTTCTGTTGAGGCTATTCTTCTCCTTACAAGTGTTCAGGTTTTTGTGCGAAATATTGTTCCTGACACGGTTCTACAAAGGAGAAGAGTCCTGACAAGCGACGCCATTTCAGAAGCTCAAGTATTTTTCTCCTTTGACCAGTTTTTCATCAACGGATGTTTTCTGGAAAGGTTTTGACAAAGCAGTTAGTATGTAATGGTGGTTATCCAAGGTGGAGTGTTGAAGTAACATGTGTAGAGAAGTGGATGACCACATACCACACATGTCAAGATGCATGTACCTTTCTCTCAATCACTAAACACATGTAGCTCTTTCTCTTCTCCTTCCAAACAAGTGTACTAACACAAGCACTTCTTCTTTTGTATTTAAAGGAACTAAAGGAAATGAAATAGAGTCACTGATTCCCTTGGATTTTGTCTACAACTATCCTCCTTCTCTTTTATGTTTTGTCCCCTCTTTTACAAAAACCAGTTTTTTTTTTTTATTTTTCAAGAGCTTACTATTAACGATAAATCTAACAACAAATTTTGTATGAAAAAGTTTCAAACATGTAGATATATATGCACTTGTATTGTGTATATAACCACCTCCATACTTGATCTTGAGTCCAGCTTTGTATAGAGTCATTTGCTACGAACCGTCTAGAAAACAACACTAAAACAGCCCCCTCAAAAATAACCCCTAAAAATTGAGATCCCTTTTGGTATGAATATGGATCCAAACAATTGCAGCTTCATTGAGAGAGTAGTTTATAGAGATTTTTATCTTCAAAGTCCATATGGAAATTTTTTATTCGATTCGGCTGAAATTCTTAGCGCTAAAAATTTTAAATCGTATGCACGAAATATTTTCACGCTTTCACCTTTTATCTTCAAACTCAGAGCATGACTTGATTGCCTCTAAAATTATGATTATGTGAATCTCCATTAGACTTATCCTTAAAAGAAACATCTATTAGGCCTCTTCCTATGCACATGCCAAAAAAATGGTGTTTGGCATGCCACCTGGCATGCCAAACCATTTGCGCCACTATGGGGAAACCGCTGTGCGATCGAATCCCTAGCGAGCGATATTGACAATATCGACAGCGATATTCACTCTAGCGGTAACGGCTATTTCTTCATCGCTATAAATAGGTAACTTTCAAACTCAACACTTACCCCAAATTTTTACACAAAAATTTCTCTTCTTCTCAATTTATTATTCTCTTTTCTCAATCTAATTTATTTCTTCTATTTTATCCAAATGGCACAATTAACCCAACTTGATTCGGCAACACAACTTGATTTTTCTGGAGTAGTACTTGAAGGTGCCGTTGAGAAGATATGTGATAGATTTAAAGAAATATGTAAGAAGCAAAGCAGTCTCCAAGTTTTGGATATCAACCAAGTTAAAACCGCAACTAAGAGAAGGCCAAGAAAGGTTAAAGGCAAGGAAAATCAAGGCAAAAAAAATTTGAAGCCAAAGAAGAAGATAAACAAAGGAGATTCCGTTCATGAGCGCATTGATTGGAAGTTTAGTGAAATGAAGAAGATGAACAAGATGAAGAACATTGTTCCAAATTTTTTTTTTAGAGTCTTTCCAATTTTTGTGTAGTTTTATGTCTTGTAAAATGACTATTTTAATTATATTGAAGTTTTTAATTTTGTTAAGTTTAATGAATTTGAAAATTTGTGAATATTGTTGAAAATTAATATTAATTATATTCTTAAACAATAAAAGTATTATAAATATTTACACTTAAGCAAATATTAAAAATATTAATACTTTAAAATTTTTAAACAAATATTAAAACTTTAAAAGTGGAAAATTGAGAAATTACAACACAAATGTTGGACAATATTGGGGCAAATATCTTAAAACCTCGAAACAACTTTCAAAATGGAATTTTTGCCCAGTAGATGCGACGATATTCCACCACGACACCTTTCTGAAATTCCACCGTGGTTTCACCACTTCTCAAGGTTAGACCTTCTCGATGAAGTAAAGAAAAATACCTAGTAACTTCCTGCTTAATTATACCGAAGCGTTGAACCAAATCTGAAACACTACGACCGCGTAGGTTCATTGTTTGTTTTTGAAATTTAAAAAAAATCCTTTCCCACAATAGTTGGTGATCAAATACTGGCTCCATTGTCAAATCAATATAATTCCTGCAAATACATTCATCTTCTGCAGTTTTGAATTTTAGGTTTCGCCTCACTTGACATCTCCTAATTTGACTGCTCCTAATACAGTGGTTTGCCATGCACTCAGCCAGATTCATATTATCAGCCATGCTCTCTAAGGAATTGTAAGAGTGATGAAAAGAATTGGAGATTAAGAAATTCTAGAGAGATTGAGAAATTCTTAAGAGATTAAGAAATTCTGGTGTGAGTTGAAATGAGATTAAAATTAGGTATTTATAGAGGGGGGAAATATTAGACGTTGGATGAAGAACTGATGGACGATTATCATAGTATCGAGCGATAGCTTGACTGTCGCTGTCGAGTGAATGACCATCGAGCGATTTTTTGACCATCGAGCGACCAAGACTCTATCGCTCGCTGGAAACTCTGTCGTGTATGCCTATATGCCAGGAAAAACATATTGGCATATGAGTTTGGCAGTTTGGCATACCCATAGTGGGTGCATATATGCCAAATACCATGTTTTGTCATGTGCATAGGAAGAGGCTTTAAGTGGCAAACATCTCATGATGGAGACTTTGTCTGACTTTAAATTATATTTGCCTCTGTTTTTTATAAATGGAGTTCTTAATTATATAATCATCGTGTACACAACCTCCACAACTAATTAATTAAGATTTGTTAACTCTCTTAAGTTCTTAACACCTAACTAACTAGATGACCGCTGCCACGGTGGGAAGGCCGACCGAAGAAAAAAGGAAACACTCCTGCAATTGGACTGTAAAAGAAATTTATGGCTAAAGTGAAAATATCATTTTTCTTGAAACAGAGAGTACATCGTTTTATTAGTTGCAAAAGAAAATTAGTTGATGCATAAAACCAAAATATGGTTACATAAAGTATTATGTATCCTTTTGTGGTAGTTTGCACAATGGATCTCCATTTTATTTTCAAAATTGTACCTAAAATGATAAATATTTTTCCAAATTTTTCGTAAAAACTCTAAATTTAATATTGTTGTTTATACTCATTGCGTAGATTTTTTTAAAACCTTTCCAACGAGATAAAATTTGTAAAATTCCAAGGCACGGATTTTTAGATATGTTATATTAAAGTTTGATTGTCAATTATACCCCTAAAGAAATAGGATACATAAGAATTATAATAAAATTTGGCTCTTATATCTAGTTGCCCTTCTTTTTTGGTTTATTTACGAAAATGTCTAATATCTTACTGCCCTTCCTTTTGGTTTATTTACAAAAATGTCTAATACCTTAGTGCCCTTCCTCTTGGGTTTATTTACGAAAATATCTAAATGAAAATTCATATTGGAGGGATAGTTTGGATATTTCGGGGGTATGACACCAAATCCAATCTTTTTTGTTAAATTGGAAAAAAATGTCACGCTTCATATTGACACAAAGTCACCATATACTAGATGACCGCTACCACGGTGGGATGGCCGACCGAAAAAATTGACGTAAAACTAAATTTTGTGTTCACAATTTAGTTCCGCCGTAAGGTGAAAATATTATTTTTCCTGAGACGACACGAAGGTATAATTTTTCCAAACACGACGCGAAAGTATCATTTTTTCAGACAGGTAGGCCATGGTATATTTTTACTTTGCAAATAATTTGGTGGTGATTCAACACCATATGTTGTGCTTTTCATTTTAAAATTAGTTGTTTTTTATACTTAGTCAATCATTTTATTTTTCTTGTAGTTTTTTTCAATTTTTTAAGATATGTCTAATTTTAAGCTATGCCTAATTTTTAAGGAGAAAATATACAAAATTTGGAGAATAATAAAAAAATTGAAAAACAAAAATTTGATATCATTGTTTGTGCTCATTGCGTAGCTAATTTAAAGGGCTTTCCAAATATATAAAATTTATAAAAATACGACTTGTAGTTTGAAATATACGAGGTTTTTAAATATATAAAAAATACATTTACTGTTGTGCCATTTATTTTTGGTTTATTTACGAAAATGTCTAATACCTTATTCCCCTTCCTTTTTGGTTTATTTACGAAAATGTCTAAAGGAAAAAGGTAAAATTTGATTTAGAGGGACATCTTAGTCTTTTCCAGGTATCCGGACCAAAATTCAATCTTTTTTGTGTAATTGAAAAAAATGTCACGCTTCACATTGACACAAAGTCACCATATATAGAGTCCTCCCTCGCTTCGCTCGGTCGGCCTAATTAGATTCGTGCTCTATGTTCATTGGTTTATTCAATTTTATTATATTTTTGTATCTTTCAAAAACGTATGTGTATGAAAGCTACCCGCTAGCCAACTGTTCGACCAACTCAACAACCATATTAAAAACATCCCTTCGTACTCATACACGATGTTGTAAAAACAACAAGGAATTAATATGGTTGTTGCCAAATGTAGTTACCAAACTGGTCAACAACTAATATTGGTAGTTGCCAGATGGTTCCCGAATCATTTTGCAATTAATATTGGGGGTTGCCAAATATTTTATCTAGTTAAGCCGGATATCGGCAATTGTGCCTAATTAATTGGTCAAACGTTTACTTCACTGTCAAAATTATTCTGTGCCACCCATTGAATCGTTGGTCAAAGGATTTCCACCAAAACTTTTTAGGTTTCCCAAGGCAAACATAAGGTTTTCCAACGCGAACTTTTTAGGTAGCCGTGCGGGAGGTGGTTGGGACTTTGTACCAGCATTAATGCGCTAAAATGGCAAAAATTAAAGTTAAAACAGAAAATTATCTCAGAATATAATTTTCTTATTAATGCGCTAAGTGGTTGGGATTTTCTTATTGCCCTTTCAAAGGCTTTAACGGCTGTCTGGATGGTGTTAATGGCAGGGGTTTTGTCAAAGGATCATTATTGAAGCATTTACAGGATCGGCATTTCTCTTCTGAAGAAAGCAAGGCAAATTGCAGAGAACTGATTGCCAAGAATCTGCAGATATACCTTGCCTGGGAGAGGGTTCTTGGGCGCCTTCGCATGTGGTTGTGTTTCAGATGCTTACATCTACACGCCTGGAAAATACCATGCAAGGGTCGAGAGGGATTGATCCATGGGGACGTTGTTCTTTGGACCACTCAACGGCGCAGCTGCAGATTTTTTCATCCATGGTGTTGATAAGCCCTGTTGAGGTAGGTGCGGATTGTTTGGGTGCCGTAGTTGATCTTTGTTTGTGATGTCCCTGCGACAGTTTGCTGTGATAATGGTGCAAGAGAACTTTGGGCTTTCTACGAGACATATTAAATGCCTTTGCATTTCGAGGCAAATCACCACAGTGACAAGCATTCCCCATCAATGCCGGTTAGCCTTCTCAAGGTCGCTGAAATTTTGCCTCGACAAGGTGATATCCAACCCTTCCAACCTGAATGCTTGGCTGCAACTGATTCTTTTCCCAATCTGTACTTTAGCTCTTTACAGACCAAGGAATTCGAATGAGGCTAAATCGCAACCTAAACGTCTTCAAGTTGCTTCCATCAATAACTCTTTTATCGGTTTGGAAAAGACGCCAATGGTTGTTCCATTCTGATTAACAAGCTGCTCCAACTTCCAGTCCGTACATCATCAAAGCCAGCAGATGAGAAAAGCGGTAGCGACAATTTGACTTACTTGTCGTAAGAAAATAAGCTGTGGACATTTCGCTGCTGCTATTCGTGTGCTTTCCTCTAATGGAATTGCACCATGCAATGACCAAACTTACACGGAATTGCAAGATAAACACCCAACTGCGCCTCCTCCTGCTATTCCTTGTGATGATTTTGTGTTTGATCTGTTGGTTGAATGCTTGGGGCTGTTTTGGGTGCTATTAAGAGCTTCCCCAAAGGTACATCTTGCGGTCGAGATGGTTCCAGGCGCAACATTTAGTCGATGCGATGAGTGGGGCAGCGGCGGCTGTGGCAGATGACTTGCTTGCTTCGATCACAGGGGTTGTCAATATTTGGTTGGCGGGTAAATGCCCTGTGGAATTGGGAGAATTCATAGCTAGTGCGCCCCTTACACCTCTGCTCAAGCCTGGGGGCGGCATTAGGCCCATTGCGGTTAAGTACGGTTTGGCGTAGATTGGTTTCCAAAGTGGTGCTTTCTGTCGGAAAGGATATGACTTCATACTTAGGTGATTACCAATTTGGTGTTGGTGTACCTTAGGGGGGTGAGAGTATTTTACATCGTAAATGGCCTACTTGAGTGAAAGGTCACTCGGACATGATGTCAATCTTTGCTCATTGACTTCTCTAATGCGTTCAACATGGTTAGCGAGATCTCGGCTAATCAAAGAGGTTCGCCTTCATTGTCCAGGTATTTCTCGTTGGGTTGAATTTTGTTATTTGCGACCTGCCAAGCTCTACTACGACCGATATATCTTGTCTTCTGCTCTCGGAGTCCAGCAGGGTGACCCTCTCGGTCCCTTGTTATTTGCTTTGACTCTTCACCTCTAGTGAAGACTATTGCTTCCAGATTGCAAACTCGGTTGCACGCTGGTACCTTGATGATGGTACAATCATTGGTGATACTCTTGAGGTGTCCAAGGCCTTGCGTATTATAGCAAGCGAAGGACCAGGGTAGGGGTCTACACCTCAATATAAAGAAAAAGAAGTGTTTTGGCCCTCTGTTGATCCTAGAAGTATTGTTGATGGTGTTTTCCCTCATGATATTGGTAGACCGTCTAATGGTGTTAAACTCTTGGGTGGTCCTGTGAGTTTAGATTCGAACTTCATTAGTGACGTGATGTTGAACAGAGTGAACAAGACTGTTCAACTTATGTCTTCTATCCAAAAACTCAATGATCCTCAAAGCGAGATGCTTTTACTTCGCAATTGCACAGGTGTTTCTAGATTATATTTTGCGTTGCGAACTACCAACTGTCTTTGCCCTTCAACAAGCCACTGAGCTTTTTGATGATCATTTGCTCAAGTACTTGAGACTCCTTATCACTGGTGATGGCTCGGGTTTTGGTCCTTTACAGCAGAGATTAGCTACCTTACCTATCAAGGATGGTGGCTTGGGGATTTATACCATGGCGATATACCCGCACCTCTTGTTATCTTGCTTCTCAGAGTCAGACGGCTTCAGTGCAAAAGGTGATCCTTGGTAGCTTATTCTCAACAAACAAAGGTTCTGCTTATCAGTTGGCTCTTCAGAACTTCATTCAGGTATGTGGATTACCTTCTTCTTATTGTGTCGATGATACTGCCCCCCCATCCATGCATTCCCTGGCAGTTACCTATTTTGATGCTATTAAGAAGAAAATCCCCGACCAATTTTCTATGTCTGCAAGAGATTCCATTCTGTGGCAGTGTAACAGAATTAAGCATGCACAAGATTATTTGTTAGCTGTACCTATTAGTGGGCTTAATCAATGTCTCGGGCCTAGACAGTTCAGAGCTGTTCTTTGCTACCGCCTGGGTATCCCATTGTTTGTTGAGAATGGTTTGTGCTCAAGTTGCAATAATCCTATGGATATTTTTGGTGATCATGCGCTTCATTGTGCTAAGGATATTGGACCCAAGTATCGGCATGACTTTGTTCGTGATGTAATCGCTGACATTTGTTATAAGGCTAATGTACCTGCGCGTAAGGAAGTTTCCCTTGGGTTTCTGTCGGATGATGGCAAGGATTTGCGGCCTGCTGATATCTTTGTTCCTAACTGGGAAAACGGCCATGATGTTTGTATGGATGTTACAGGGGTCTCTCCCTTTACAGGTGAAGGCACTCGTTCTTTCGTTCCAGGCAAAGCTATTTCTAGTGCTGTTTCGCGTAAACGCACTAAATACTTAGACAAGTGTGTAGCACATGGTTATGGTTTGGGTGTTCTAGCTTTCTCTACTTTAGGAGAACTTGGGGATGATACTTTATGTTTTTTTAAGCGTCTGAAGAATTGTTTAGTTAGCAAGGACGCTAGTAGTGGTTCTGGTAGGTTTATTTTTCATAGATTAGGTATTGCTATTCAAAAAGGTGTTGGTGCCCAGCTTGTCGCTAGGTTGCCAACCAAAAGTTTTGTAATTTGATCGAATTGGAAAAAAAAAAAAAAAAAAAAAAAAAAAAAAAAAAAAAAAAAATTAATAATACATTTATTATTATATATCTGTTAGACGTTACATTTATTATCTCAATTACATTAAGCATTTCGTGAAAAAAAAAAAAAAAAAAAAGGAGATGAACACAATCTGACGGTGCAATTCTGCAACTTATGTCACTGGACAATGCGACCTAGTATCATTCACACTAGACAAGATTAGATTCCTACTTATCATTCAATATATATTTTAGCTCTGATTTTGAGACCAACTACTCTTTTCCGGAACTGGTTCCTCCCTCCAAAAAATGATAAACTTGAGTCCTGCATATACAAACAAACAAATGCAAATATTAGATCTAATTAGAACAAGGAACATAGACAGTACCCTAAATTGGATATACAACATCAAGAACTGAATCAAATAATAAAGCTTGTTATTTTGGTACCTTTTTGGAGCATAGGTATCATATCAGATCCATTTGGAGTAAACCTCCCTGATTAATTCATTTCAACAACAAAATATTTAAGAAAACATAGGATACATTTGGAGAGAAAAAAACTATGAAAACTAAGAAATTGAAAAAGGATTCCTGGTAATACAATATCAAGTCATATTTGCGTTGACCTAAAACAATTAACCACGCAAGCGCCTAAAATTAGTCAACATTTTCTGGAAGTTTATAAATGAAGACCAATAATCAATTTTACTTCAGCAATAAGGACCCAAATCAGAAGAAATTACTAACCGAATCAGTTCCCGTGAAAGAGATAGAACGACTCAAATCTTATATTACCAAACCACAATCCCATTATTCAAACCAAAAATTCCAATTTCATAGTCCCTACATGGTAATTAAGAGCCAAAAAATCTCCTTCAAAAGAAAATCATGTTCATACATACTCTAAGGATCTTCCGGTCCAAACCCAGAACAAATTTCCCAAGTCTAATTAGTGTAGAAAAAACCTCCATGAACTAGATCAAATTTTACAAAAGAAACGTTTAAATATCAAAGCTTACTCTTGATTATTGACGAATCATCAAGAAATACAAATTATAAGAAGAGAAAAATACAAATAATAAAATGCAAAGTAGAAAAACGTTAACCAACATTCACTACACCGAGAAGAAACAACATTCCCGACCTGTGCCGGACCAAATTACTTATATTTATTATCCCTTGATTTTATTGAATCACGGTCGTTCATAATACTCCCTCCGTACCACATATATAGGCGGAGTGGGAGAATTCTCTTGAATTAAGAAAATTGCTTTGGATTCATAATTTGTCATACCTTTTCTTATTTTACCCTTTGTCCTATTCCTACTATAATTTCCCATACACAATAAATGAGGGTATTTAGGAGAAAATTCATCTTGAAAATAGGGCTCCGCCTATTTAGTGGGACAAATAAAAATCAAAATTCCGCCTATATAATTGGTACGGAGGGAGTAGGTTTTTATACTCTCGATCACAACCATTACTCACTCCTATCTCATTCTCCCACACAGACTCTTCTTCTTCTTCTTCTTCTTCTTCTTCTCTGCTTCTCGTGTTCTTCGTATAACTAAATCACCAAATTCAACACCACCACTTTATCACAGCAATCAACGCCACCACCTTCTACTTCTGTTTTTTCTTCAGTTATTGGCTTATTGCATGTTTGATTTGGTCAGAGATTGAGTAAATTGCCTATTGTTGCTGATACTCGAGAGATGGATTGTTAGATGATGTTCAAATTGTGAGAATCATATCGGGAATTAATTGAGGACGGTGATGAACCTATTGTTATTGAATCGATGAGGTTGTAGCCATGAGATAAAGAAGAAATTGAATTAGGTTCCAATGTTACACCTAATTTCTTAAATGAAAAATTGTGCCATAACTTTCAGGCGCTTTTTCAATCAATCCACTGCAAGAGAAGATAACAAAGGATAATTGCCATTACTGGGTTAAGACATTTCAGATGGACTTTCATTCAATCATTTTTTGGTTCGTAATTCTAGTGGTTTTCCTAACAACATGGCATCTTCAAACAATTTGATTGAGGTTAGGGCTTTTTGGTGGGTGTTTTTTCTTTGGTTGTATTTGATTTTTGTATAGGCTGATAGTGAGAGTGGAGAAATTAGTCCTTCTACGGGCAGCAAGATGAAAATGTTAATTAGATCTTCACCGAAAAATCATTTGCTTGAATGGAACATTTAAGGGTCTAGTGGCTTTATCGACACAGGTTAACGATGATGATTGAAGAAAGATTGATGTTAACATTAAAAGGGAAATCCGGATATCGGACTTGTACCGGACTGGTCTTACATGTACAGGTACTGATCCTCAAAATGAGGTACCGGTTAACATCAGGTACAGAGACCGGTTCCATAATAAACCCAAACTGTACCGGTCCATATACAACCTTATTTCTCCCGGATTCCATCTATTTCTCCAGTTATCTATCATTTTTTCCCAACCTCTTTTGTCTAATAATCTTGTCGGATTTTGATCAATCTCACCTATTTTTTGGATTCCATGGGTTTGTATAGCTATCTATCTATTCAAACAAAATTTCCTGAACTTCACCTGTTGTCACTTGTTATTCGTCATCTTACTCGATGTAGGTCGACTTCTAAAGTTACAAATCGAGGTCATACACGTCAACTCATAATGCAAATTTACATAAACTCTTAACGAATCGTGATTTTAAACGACGAGAAAACCGCACAGACACAACAAATAACATAAGCGGGATACCTGTTAATCCATGCAGCACAGGCCCTACCAATTCTGTGTCTACACGGTTTTCCCGTGGTTTAAAATCACGGTTCGTTAAGAAGCACTGGAAAAATTAAGATCCACTTGTATTAATCATTACTCTACCAATAGAAATCGATACGTATGACTTTAACCTGGCCAATGGAAGACCAATGATTTAAACAAATGGATTCCCACCTTGTCCATATTGGTTACTCTACAATTCAAATCTATCCGTAAGATTTTACCTGGTCAATGGAAAACCAAAAACTCTAATCGCGCGGATAGCCACCTTGGCCGACCAATCAAGTTCCACTAATTATATTTAAGCACATTAAATGGAAACATTATAAATAGTAGTCCTCGCTTCAACCAAAAATAGGAAAACTGAGATCTGTCATGGATTTTCAATTCCCAATCTAAGATTTACCAATTTACATATACATCAATATGAAAATTTCCTTAACCTTATAAATAAACTAAAAATAAAGAAAATAAAACCTTAAAAATAACTTCAAAATAGAACCCTGGGTTTCGAATTAATTGCATTCATCCATTTCTAACCGAAGTAAAACAAGTCTAATGCCGATGATAAGAGAATTGAGAAACTAGACCTACAACTCAACAACACAACACCAAAACATACAAGCTGGGAAGAAAGTAAGAAATCAAACCTTCGAGATGGAGAAAGAGAGCCTGGTGGAGGAAGAGAGATGACTTTATCAAGGATTAAGGTGTTGCGATAGGTTTGGCCTATCAATAGTAAATCGATATGTCGTTGCTGTCAAAATTCACAAAGACCCCCTGTCAATTTATCACCATTTAGGCAAAGTAGTAAATAATAAATGAAAAAGTGAAGGTTCGGAGATCATTACCTTTTACTTCTATGGAAAGAAAACAAAATCAAAGTAGGGTTTCAGAAGGTAAAACAAAAATTAGGTTCGTGATACAGTTACGTATGAACAACTATGGGTTGAGAAGGTAATCAAACATGTAAAATTGTGCGTGCGTTCTGAGTGATTCAGGGTTAGGGTTTGATAATATTCAGTCGTATAAACTCTGAATAGTAAGAAAACTCAATAACTCTCTTCAACTTTTATAAACTCTGAATAATACGATTGAAAAACAAACCAACGAAATAAAGAAACTAATTTAGGGGAAATCTGCCAAAAGCTTCGCTCATAATAGAGGTGAAGAGAAGAAGAGGAAGAAGAAAGAGAGAGGCGATGCGCAGTTAGGTTAGAGAAGAGGATGAGGAAGACGAGCAAGAGATAAATTGGTTCTGAGATAAAGTTAGGTGTGAAAACCAACGAAAAAGAAAAATTCATGGCAACTATGCCGGTGGATAACCATTTTCAAACTTATAGGAACATGGTATTATACGTGATTAGCCGTATAATACCACTTGACGTTGTATTTGTTTCCACTGAGCACCCCTTTTTTGGAAGATGTGCTCACTTGTTTCCACTTCAGACTTTCAGTTATCCGAAAAGATGGTGCATGTGAAAATATTCGTTTTTGTAGCTTAAAACTTTATCGAACTTAGAGATATTGTGCACATATCTTTTATGAGTGTAATGGTTTGATAATTTGTAAAACATCACATTAATGTATTCATATCACTTGATAGATTTTCATTTATGACACATGAGAGTCTGTGGGTTAGTTTTGGTTAAGTTCTGTAACAAATTTCTAAGTTGAATGTTCAAGTAAATGATTTAAATCCTTAATACCTCATTATATAGTTAATCTCTTAGATTAGTAAGTAGCTTACTTTTTGGGGCGCTACATAAATCTCACCCAAGACTGATCCAGTGAAACACGCAGGTGAAAGAGCTGCTTCCCTATTTTGCTAAGAACCGATTGTACAACCCAATTTACTCCATTAAATGACTTATACCGGCCCTGTTTATCTCATTAGAGACCAATCCAACTAAAATATGTGATGGATTCTCATTAGAATTCTTCCAAATTCGACCCAATCCAGCTTCCATGTTTTTCTAAAAACACCAACAGAGGTAACATCAAGATACTAACTAAAATATGATATTACTGCATTAGTTTCCACTAAACAAACCATAAGCAAACTGATCAAATCCAGTCTGGTACTGAGTTCCATCAAAATCGAGTAGGTAGTCAGAAACCTCTAACTTTGGAGATCTATTGAAAATATTGCGTTCCGCCAAATTCATTTCAATGTTTTCTTCCCTTTTCTTGTGAGGCTCACAGAGATTTAGATCGGCGCGACCAGCTTTATACCAATGGTTTGTACCACCACAACGATAACAACCCTGGTCATTTTTCTTGGAGTGATTATCAGATTTCTGATGAGGTTAGAAGTTGATCCCTTCCCCTTGTATTTCTTTATTTGGTGAGACCCATTCACATTAAGCAGTAATAGAAATAGATAGTCTCTTCGTTCTTTAATAAGAGGTATTCATTTTCAAGTTTTGTCCCACTAACGGATTACTTCTATCATTAAAGTAAAGGAATATTTTTTAAATACCCTTTGAATTGATTATTTTTATTATATAAAATATGAATAATTTGATAGTCATGTTCATATTCGTTATATAAGTGTTTTAAAATGCTTTTTAATGTCATACAGTTTACGAATTCCGTGATATAGCTTTAGAGATAAATCATCTTCAAATTTTACTAATTATTATCCATAATTGTAAAAAGAAGTTTAAAGGCATCCAAATGCTGTCGTATTGATGGGCATAAATTGTGTGTCGAAATGAAAGTTCTAAAAAGTTATTTGCCAGAACAAACTACAATGGTAATTGAAGTGTTGGATTTCTTGAAAAATATGGAAGGTCGCTACCCAAAGCTAAAATTGCATACATGAATTTATTGACAATTCTAGTTATAGTTGCCTTTGCAGAAAGAAGTTTCTCAAAATTGAAGCTGAAGAAGTCTTACCTTTGACAATCGGTAATGTTTTTATTGAAGCTGAAAATTTTATTGTATATGTTATTTATGTTATCTTTTTATCAGAAACAATCAGTAATATTTTTAGGGCCTCTAAAAAAGTTTGGTACAGCCCTACAGAAAACGGAAAATGGGTCATTTGTCCAAATATTTTTAAAACATTGTTCAAATGACGAGTAAAAAATTAGTATGGGTGAAATGGACACCAATAAAATAGCAAAGATGAAACTGGATGCATCCTGACTTAAACTTAAAAAATAGTAAGGATGAAACTTGGATCATCCGATGTAAATTAAAAATAAGAAAAAGTATTTGAAAATGGGTAGGATGAAACTGTTTACATCCTGCCTATTTTTACATTTTTGTCCATATAAACAGTATCAAAATTTAGATGTCCTTTTCACCCAGGAATTATTGATTTTGGTCTTTTTAACCAATTTTGTGTACAGAAAATTACGCAGTAATATTTATGTCGTTTAAATTGAAATATACAGCGGTTGGAAGACTAAAACGTGTAAAATGCAGAGGCAGATATACAGTAGTATGAATGGATGATAACATCCAAATTAAAAATTTCCATTCTCTTTAAAAACGGGATGAGAAGAACATAGGTTACGCTAAGACGTGCATTACAACAATGTCTAGTTCTTCTTCTTCAATAATGAAAAATGTGTCTAGTTCTTCATCTTCTTCTTCTTCTCCCGGATTGCTTCATGTAGTTATTTTTCCATTCATGGCGAAAGGTCATATAATTCCACTTGTAAATCTAGCTCGTCTCTTTTTCCTTCATCATAACGATATCACTGTCACCATCTTCACAACTCAGGCAAATTCAGAATTCATCCGTCAATCTTTATGTGATACAAAAGCTTCAGTTGTAGACATAACATTTCCAAAATTTACTCATCCTGATATTCCTCAAGGGATCGAAAGTGCTGATAAGTTACCATCACCTTCTCTCTTTTTCGCGTTCGCTAATCAAACTAAACTCCTTCAACCTGAATTTGAAAGAGTTCTTGAGAGTCTTCATCCGGATGTCAGTTGTATAATTTCTGATGTATTCTTTCCATGGAGTCTTGAATCCGCTTCCAAGTTAAATATACCAAGATATGAATTCAATGCATGTAGCAACTTCACGGTGACGATTTACGATATCCTTGCTAATCAAGATTTTCCTGTCGACTCCGATGACGAGCTTTTTACACTTGCTCCGAATTTTCCTAACATCAAGCTTACCAAGAATGATCTTGAGCCTGAAATTACTGATCCACAACCAGGTGAAGCTACTGATTTATTTTCAGAGATTTTCAATGCAACAAGTAAAACTGACGGTGTGATCTCCAACAGTTTCTATGAACTCGAGTCGGAATTCGAAGATTACTTGAACAAAGAACATTCACCACCAAGAGTTTGGTCTGTTGGACCACTCTGTCTTGCTGCAGCTCCAAAAGTTGCAAACCCTGATGAGCACAAGAATAAACCTGCCTGGATTCAATGGCTTGATGAGATGTTAGATGCGGAAAATCCTGTTTTGTATGTTGCATTTGGTTCTGTCGCGGAGATCACGATCGAGCAGTTCAGAGAATTAGCTATTGGATTGGAGAACTCAGGGGAGAATTTCTTGTGGGTTTTGCGATTGTCATCCGGAGACGACGAATTTATGAGCGAGTTTGAAGAGAGAGTGAAAGGAAGAGGATTATTGGTGAAGAATCAATGGGTTGATCAACTTGAAATTCTAAGACATGATTCTGTGATGGGGTTTATGAGTCATTGCGGTTGGAATTCGTTCTTGGAAAGCATTTGTGAATCAGTGCCATTGCTGGGGTTTCCAATCACAGCTGATCAGTATTGGAATGCTAGATTGGTTGAAGAATATTATGGCATTGGTGTTAAGGTTGTAACAAGGAACGGTTCTGTCCGTGGGTTTTTTAGTTCCGAGTGTATCGCCAATAAAGTGAACGAGTTAATGAATGTAGAAAGTGCGAAAGTGAAAGAAATTAGGAAGAATATTAAGAAGCTCGGCGAAAAAGGTAGAAATGCCATGGAAGAAGGTGGATCTTCTTGGCAGGCTCTTGAGATGCTCATTGATCAGATCATTTGTTGTGAGAAGAAGGATTAACGAAAACATTTCCATTCAACAAGTTCTTGACAGGCTCAATGATTATGTTGTTTTCGCTACATTTGGAGCTATTTTCTATTTTATCTTACTCTCTTTGTTGCTTTTATTTGGAAATTGTTGTTGTTATATTCTCATCTTATCTCGATGAAATAATAAACCGTGGTCTAAAGTAGAACCTACTTATGTAGAAATCGTTATAGTTCTTTGCTGCTTTCAGATAGCATTCTTCATGGGTTCCTTCCAAAAATTAGTCTTCGTCTTCTTATTCTTTTCGTTTCAAAATTTGGTCACAAGTGTTGAAGATAATTGTCCAATTTCTAGCTGTAGCGAAAATTCATCAACTTCAACAATTCAATACCCATTTAGTATATATGTCAAAGACAATAATAATCAAGGCAAAGAGTGTGTTTATCCTCCCGGGTTTGATCTATCGTGTAGAAACCGAAACGAAACCATACTCAAACTACCATTTTATATGGATTCACGGGTTACGGTTATGGTGACCGGAATAAAGGGCTCTGGTCAAAACAGGGAACTTAGACAACATGATGTGTACTCTGGTCAATTCAACAGAAAGATCAAAGGGCTCATTTTCTCACAAGGACGGCATCAAAGAATCTCCGTTCAAAGGTCCAGCGGAGAAGCATGATAAGATGAAGGGCAACACGTCACCAGAATTCACTCCATCTCCGGTAACTGAGCTCAGGCATTCTAGAATTATAAATGTTGCTGGTTCTACGTCAGGTGGGCAAAAAAGTCCAGAATTTGAATTCTTGAAAACTATTCACTCGTCTAGTCCCATCAAGATAGCGAGGGCATTAATGAGAGAGCGACTAGTCAAGAAGACGCACATGCTCTGTTTGAGGTGGCACAACCAGCGCAGGAGAGTATGGCTCCATCTAAAGAAGGTACTTGCCAGAGGATGATAGTTTTGGAGTCCGAGACAGACATCGAGAACAGCATGGATCTCATTTTATGAAATCGGCATTTATTGCTCCAGCTCAAAGTTCTGATATCCTAGTACAACAAAGCAAAATAGTGTCAGACTCTATGTTACTAGGAGCAATGTGCTGAGGCGAGTAAAACTAAAGACTAAAAAACCAAAAAAAGTAAAAGAAATGGGTTTAGTCGTGGTGAGACGCTACGTTCTTTGGAGTAAATTTGGTGGAGCGGAATTACGAGAGGTTCGGCGATATGGGCGTAGATGTTAAATGCGTTTGGGTTGGACGTAACTTTAATTTACGCGATGTCGAAGTGAGTCTAAACAAATGTCAGTGTGGAACGATTTGTAAAACCGTCCCATGGAGAGACGTAATCCAAAACTACGCCCACGATGGAACATAAATACAAAATACGCTGGTGGGGACTTAAATATTACATTACGCTTTGATGGGCGTAACTCGGAACAACGCCTGATGAGGCGTGACTTGGAATTACGCCTGATGGGGCGTAATGTTTAAACTACGCCTGTATTTAAATTGCCATGTAGTGTTCTGGAAAAGACAAACTTCACATGATATTTTACTTTTTGTTTTTTTTCTCATCACCTTTAGCTTTTTCGGTTTCCTCCGGTAAGTTTCTGCTGGAACCAGCAGAAAATAGAAGTATTAATGGAGATCGAAATGGAGATCATATCTAAAGACTAGTATATTAAAGGACAAAAGCTTCATAGAAACTTAATAAAAGAAATAGTACAAATCAGATTTGTTTTTATAATTTCACTTAGATTTCTCGAAGTAAAAACTATCAAAATCATCCACCTAATCAATTATGGAAATCTTAGCAACTGGGATGGTAATTCATATCATTTGTGAAGATACTATTTTAGGTTAACTTTTTTCCACTCCTGTTATTATGAGGTGGGGGCGGAGATGAGTTAAGTTTTGTGATAGAGATGAGGAGAAATAAAACTAAGAAACTGATCACAAATATCCAATTAACGAATGTAAGATCTTAATAGTCTTTTTCATTACAATCAAATTTTCGATTCTTGTTTTACCATAAAATGTCTACCATGATATGTACAGTTTTTCGTTATTAACAAATTTGAACGTCGTTAAAACAAGTATAGCGAACAAAACTTCTTAGGGAAGGATGGGCGTAGATTTAAATTGCGCCCCATCTAATGCTGTTGAAACTAATAACTTGCGCCGTAGTCGGGCGGACTTTAAAATCACGCTGGTCGAGGGCGTAACTTGTAACTACGCTGGATGAGGCGTAATATAAAAATACCGCTTGGTATCGGGCGCAAATGTAAACTACACGTCCCATCGGGCGTAGATTAAAGTTGCGTTTCAACCGAGCGTACATTTAAACTTGCGTCTCATTACCATACGCAATTTACGATTCAGCCTCAATCGGCGTAAGCGTCAAATTCGCCAGGACAAAACTAAACCAAAGACCAAAATATAGTTTGGTTTTTGGTTATAAATTACGATATTTGATCGATACTCCTCTCCGTAGCGTCTGTGTTTTCGACCAAATTTTTAGTTATGGTCGATGAGTGTGGATGCTCTAGGGAATAGAGTTATCACACATTGTGCAATACCTGAAGGTTTTTCTGTAAAGTCTAAGGGGTTATGTGACGATGCTTGTCAAATTTCTAGAGGTTCATATGCAACGTTGGAGGGTGAACTAGAGAGGAAGGGACTTTTATTTGATTTGAGTCTAGGTTTGGGTGCATGCTTGTCTGCTTCTTCCAAGCATGACAAAAAGAAGAAGGTACTTAAACATGGAACCTGTAGAGAAGGAAGCGATGGGATTACACTTGGGCTTAGATAATGGGCCAACTAATATTGTTCACGGTAATGGTATTAACAGCCCAGCTATTTCTCCTGGAGCTTCTATAGAGTGCGGCGGTGTTAGCAATATTAATTTTCATTTTCAGGGCACTTCTCGTGTTAATCCTGTGCAGGGTGTTCTAGTAATTTTAGAGGTGGGTGATAATTCTATTTCTCCGTCTCAACTCGAGTTATCTGAAGACGAGCTTGTAAGAGAAAAGTGGTGGAAAAGTTATACCGAAGATTATTGCTGGAGAGTAAATCGAAAATTGAAGATACAAAATGTTAATAGGATTAGAAGATTCAAACAAAAGAGATTTTTGAAGTTTATTATCCAAGGTTTTTCTTCTGAAGCTAGATCGACAATGGGAGAAGTAAAGGCCAACCAGGTGGAGAATTCAGTTTGCAGTGAAGTGAATGAAGACGAGAAACGCAGAGTTGAGGCTGGTAAAATCGTCGATTCCCACATGAATGCCTGCATTGGGGGCTCAATTTCTGCAGGTAACATCTCTTCTAAGAAAAATCAAGAGTCTAGGGTTTTTTGTTCTCAATTTTTTGGGCATGATTGGCTTAACGTTAGGCGTGATGAAAATTTCCCGTTATCTGCTCAATTCGAATCATTTGTAGAAGAGGAATTAACAAGTGAGATTGTTAGATTTAATTGGAAGAGCTATTTTGATGAGAGGCAAGATTCTGCTGTTTTAGTGCCAATTGAGGGGGATAAATGTTTTAATGGATTTTAACATCTTAAGTTATAACATTAGAGGATTGGGGACTGAAGGAAGGGACACTGCTATTAGTTCTTTAGTAAAACTAGAGAAGGCAGCTGTGGTTTTTATTCAAGAAACAAAAATGGAGGTTATGACGGACTATACAGTAAGGAGTCCGTGGGGTTTAGGAGGGCATCAATGGACTGCAGTTAACTCGATTGGTGCTTCTGGGGGGATGTTAACAGTTTGGGATGACACTATTTTTAACTGTGTGGAAGTTTTTGCACAAACTCATTGTCTTTCCATCAGAGGCACGAGAATTTGTGACGGTTTCGATTGCGTTCTTACAAATGTGTATGGTCCAACGGGGGATGCAGATAGATCGACAATTTGGTTTGAACTAGATGAGGTGAGATCAAAGTGGCCTGATTTACCTTGGTGTATAGGTGGGGATTTTAATGTTATTAGAGTCGCTTCGGAAAAGAATACTCCTAGTGTGGCAGATGTGAATATGAGGCGATTTGATTATTTTTTGAGAAGGCATGAGCTGTGCGACTTGCCGCTGAATGGGGGGTTATTTACTTGGACAAATATGCAAACCTCTCCCATTTTATGCAGGTTGGATAGATTTGTTGTCGGTGGAGAGTGGGAGGACAAATTCCCTCTAATGGCGCAATGTGTTCTCACTCGGACGGTTTGAGATCACTCCCATGTGTCCCTAAGAAGTGGTGGTATTGTGTTTGGCCCTTTTCCTTTTAAGGTTGACATTTTAGTTAGAGCATCAGAGTTTCAAAAACATGATGTTTTTTTGGTGGAACAACATGGTTTTTGAGGCTCCCGAGTTTTATCTTTCTTAAGAAACTGCAGATGTTGAAGTCGATTTTGAAGGAAATTTGGAGTAAAGAGACTTTTGGGAACTTGGATAAGAAGTTGAGGGAATTGGAAGTACTTATTGACATTTTGGACAAAAAGAGGAGATAGCTGCTCCCATTTCAAATGTGGAATTTTTAGGAAGGGCTAGGCATCGTCATTGATACAATGAAGTGCTTGTTACGATAGAGAAGAGGTGGAAGTTAAGGGCTAAAATCTGTTGGCATATGGACGGGGAAAGGAATTCTAAGATTTTTCACAAAATTGCAAATGGGAATAGAAGGAAAAAAGCGATTTTAAATTGAAGATCGGTTCGGAGGAGGTTGTGTGTCAAGATCGAATTGCAAACGAAGTGGCGAGTTTTATGAAAAGCTTTATTCTAGAGATCGGGAGGAATGCGTAGACTTGGGGAATTTGTCTTTTGGTAGTATTTGAGATGGAGAGAATATGGCTTGAAAGAGATATTCGAAGATGATATTTTTCAACTATCAAATCTTTCAAGTTGAGTAAGTCGCCGAGGGCCAAACGGTTTCCCGATTGAATTTTATAGAGTTTCTTGGGAAGTTATTAAAGATGATTTTATGAAGGTGGTGGAGGAATTTAATGCGAATGGGGGTGTCAAGCGGCGCTTAAATTGCACTTTTCTCTCTCTAATTCCGAAGAAGAATGATGCGGTTGAGTTGAAGGATTTAGGCCTATCGGTCACAGTGGGTACCATCTATAAGATTCTATCTAAAGTTCTCGCCAATAGATTAAAGGTAGTTATTCCAAATCTAATTTCTCAATCGCAAGGTGCTTTTTTATCAAGGAGACAAATTTTAGACGGAATTTTGATTGCAAATGAGTTAATTGACTCAAGAAAGATTGAAGGAAAAGAAGGGATTGTATGTAAGTTAGATATGGAAAAGGCTTATGATCATGTTCTTTGGGGTGTTGTTGATGGTGTGCTACGGAAGATGGGGTTCGGATGGAAATGGAGAAGATGGGTTCGAAATTGCATCTCTACGACTAGGTTTTCAGTAATTCTCAACGGAGCCGCGAAAGGGTTCTTCAAAGCTTCTCGGGGACTCGGCGGTGAGACCCACTCTCTCCTTTGTTATTCTTATTGGTGGCTGAAGTTTTTAATAAGCATGAACAATGCGAAAACTGAAGGTTGTCTTAAAGGGTTTTATGTAAAGGAAAATGGCATGGAAATCTCTCATCTTCAATTCGCGGACGACACCATTGTGTTTTTAGATGCGAAGGTAGAAGAGGTTCAAAAACTAATGGAGGTGCTAGAGAGTTTTAATGCTAAAACAGGCCTAAAAGTTAACCTTGCCAAAAGTTCTATGGTGGGTATTGGGGTTCAACGAGTTGTATTCAAGAATGTGCGAGCGGTAGCAAGTTGTGCAATTGGCGGAGTTTCAATTTCTTATCTTGGGATTTCTATTGGGGCTTCTACTAGGCTAAAATCGGTTTGGAATTTGGTGATTGAGAGAATGACTCTAAAGCTAGCTCCATGGAAGAGAAGGTATCTCGAGAGCGGAAGAGTTGAGCTCATTAATAGCTCATTAGCATTTCATTCCATTATATTATCTTTCTCTTTTTCAAATTCCTATTTCAGTCGTGAAGAAATTAGAAGGCTGATCTTTGGAACTTTCTTTGGGGAGATTCTACGGATAAGAAAAGGCTACATTGGAGGTTGTGGAAAAAGTTTGTATCCCTAAGAGTGAAGGCGGGTGGGCATCGAAACTTGAAGATTACTAATGAGGCTTTGTTAACTAAATGGTTGTGGAGATATGGAGAGGAAGACTAGTTTGTGGAGGAAAGTTATTCTTGAGAAGTTTGGTGGGGTCGAAAAGGCTTGGTTACCTAAGGGTTCAAAGAGAACTTACGGATGGGGTTATGGCGGGGTATTCTTAATCATTTTGCTTTTTCTTAAAAACGGGTCAAAAATAGCAATAGGAAGAGGAAACAAAACTAATTTTTGGGATGATGTATGGTGTTGTGAGAAAACTCTTAAAGAGTTATTTCCAAAACTCTGGAAAGTGAGTAGAATGAAGGAAGCAGTTGAAGACATGTACCATGAAAATGGTAATGGGCCGTGTTGGAACATTGATCCTTGTAGAAGGCTTAAGGATCAGGAAATTGAAGAGGTAATGGAGTTTTCAAGACTTTTAGATGATCAAGGAGAGCTTGCGGCAGACGACGATAAACGGGAGTGGAGATCCAATCCAAAAGGTACATTTTCTGTTAGTTCTTGCTATGCTTGGCTCATGCATGATCAGTGACAAATTATACCTCCAAAATTTCCTTATAAATACAGTTGTAATAAGACAAATCCTCATAAAATTAGCTTCTTGGTTTGGGCTCTTTGCAAATAGAGCTGCTCTACTCTGTCTTGTTGTCAAGAAGGGGCATGAGCGGTAGTAAATAGTTGTGGGTTTTGTGATAATAGCGAGGAGTCGGTGGAGCACTTGTTTCTTCTTGTCTGTTATTGGGCAGATTTCGAACCACTTCCTACAGCAGCTAGGTATGGTTTGAGGCACCCTACTACGATCATCGAGTTCCTATGGAAATGGAAATTGAAGTTCTCGACTAAGCCTCTTATTTTTGAGATATTGTTTGCCGTTTGCGATTTGGTGGTCAATTTGGTTGGAAAGAAATGAGATCCTAATAGCGAAGAAACAAAGGAAAAAAACTTTAAGTTCTCTTATTTTAGATATCAAGTTGTTGTTACTTAGTCTGGACTATCAATGTTGATTCGTTTAAAAATATTAAGCTTGATGATTTCGTTTTTGATTGGGTGAATTTGCTTAGGGAGTAGTTTGTTGTAAACTCTCTGTTCACCTCTCTTCTTGTATCTTTGGAGGGTGCTATCTTAGCACTCTTTCTTATTTATTTCAATCTTGCCTTTTTCAAAAAAAATAACCACCAAACACAAACTGAATTATCAACAGCTGGTCTTGTTAGGAATGGTCTTGACGGAGTCTACCATACGGTCATACCCATGAGACAGTTCTTAGCGAAAGTCGGAGATTTCTTAATCCAGAAAATACAGTGTGTTCTATATGTCTTGCAGATTATAAACCTAAAGATACACTTAGAGTATACCCAGAATGTAACCACTACTTCCATGTCAATTGTATCGATGGATGGCTTCGTATGAACGGGTCGTGCCCGGTTTGCAGAAAGTCTCCTCTTCAATCTCCACTTACTGTTCCTCCAGCATAGACTTTTTCATTTTAATGTTTTTTATTGCTTGATTTTTCTTGTAATGAAGGTATGAATATGAATGTATATACGGACGGAGTGGTGTTCATGCAGAATTCAACCCTTGAATATATATTTAGTTTTTTCCTTATCTTTTTTATATTATTTGAAAATGCTATATAACCGGTGAATAACAACACTGAATAAGAGATTCTGATGTGTCCATTGATGTGAGAAAAGAGATCATTCTTAGTTTTTACACGTCAACATCAAAAGTTAAAAAAATAAAAGAAAAAGAAAATATAAAAACAAACTAAGCAATATAATCGAAATAGTATTAGGTTTTTCATTCGTTTTTTTCTTTCATCGTTACAGTTTGAACCCCGATCACCTAAGGTCCTAAACCAATTACAACACAGCCATAGATGATTCTTTAAGTCGTGAGATGAATCAGGTTTCACATCATGAACAAGCAAGCCATCCATCATATGTTGGTTTTTTTGCATCCAAAATCCTCCATTTCCATAGCTGTTTAAGATTTCCCCAATTGTTGGCCTGTAGATATTATTCATCCGCAGTGAGCTGGTAGTATCTATTGAGAATCAAAATCAAACCAACTAATTAAAACCAGAATGACCGATTGCTTATAATATTTGATTGATTAAGAAAGGTATCTATAAATGATTAAAAAAAGTGGGATAGATTTTGAGTTAAATTTCTTTCAGTTTCAACTTGTTTCGTTCATTTTTGTAAACAAAATAAATAAATCTATGAAAATGACTGAAACTATAGAGCCTCAAAAAATCATCTAGGGTTTTAAATCTTTGATTTACCTGTGAAGAAGAAGAAAATAACGGAAAGATAATGCGAATTATTCATCTTAACCGTTTAGATCGAAAATCCATTTTATTGCCTTTAGTTTCTGTGACGTGTCAACAATGAACCATCCTTTTCTCAGTAAATCATTAGCAAGTCAACATAGCGGTCAAGCAGCTGGTACTCAGCTGTTCAAGTAGCACGATTAATATTTATAAAAAATATTAGTATTCTAATGTAAACATAAATTATTATCTTAAACATTAATGCTAATTACCGGCTCATGATGCGCAAATGAGTAAAAAAAAAACTTCATGGTATTAGCTTTAAGTGACGGTGTCGTGGTCAAATCTTAGGCCACAGTTTAAACTGTGGTTAATACATTTGTCACAAGTAACCATGATTATGTAGCTTAATTTACCATAAACAAATAAGGCCACAGTTGAAATGAAATCTTCATTTGGGTGTATATTTTGATGAATAGTAACATGACAATAACATTCAAAACAACATTTTACACCAGAGGTAGCAAATTTAATTTGTGCCGAAAAGAATCTAAAAGAATTGTTTTCTTGACATAGTAATTTTAATCACCAAAATATGTAATTCACGTCCAGGTGTCGAACAGTGTTGGTTATTGCCGCGGATCTCAAGACATATATGTTCCCTGCCTGATGTTCTATTCGTTACAAAAAGAAAAGAAATCGTTGGTGCAAGTTGGAATTCCAAAAAAAAAAAATGTTTTTCTTGTATATAAAAAAGGGTTCAAAAATCAAAAATAAAGAAATCTAGATTCAACCTACATTAAGGGTAACAAAAGAGGAACCCTAGATTTCAATTACAACACATTAGGAAACTTTGATAAACCAGGCGATACTTAGATACCCTAAAAATATTTAGAGCGTAATGGGTTGTTGTTGTCCGTGTAGAAAATGGAGGATTTTGAGAGTGGGGATTTCATTCACTAAAACTCCATTAAAGTTGTTTGAGTTTTTGGTGTTGGCAGGGTTTTTGGTGTTGGTAGGATGATTTACAAGAGATGCTTGCAAGTTTATCACTCTCTTTTCTTCTCTAATCTTCTTCATCTTGTTTACGGAGGTGGTAGATTTACTGCGAGAGAGAGAGGCAGAGAGAGGCGACTGAAGTTGTGAAGAAGGAAAACTAGATTTAGGGTTACAAGCTAAGTAGTATATATATTATCTGTTGACGGCTAGGATCTACCACACACATAGGATCTACGGTCTAAATTAATCGGTTAATTGGTTCGGTTAGGGTGCGGTTATTAAAATTAAAACCGTGACCGACCATTGGATTATCGGTTCGGTGCGGTTGCGGTTACGGTTCGATTTGCGGTTACGGTTCGGTTTTTGTTCAGCCGTAGTATGTTCCCCGCCTGATGTTCTATTCGTTACAAAAAGAAAAGAAATCGTTGGTGCAAGTTGGAATTCCAAAAAAAAAAAAAATGTTTTTCTTGAGATGTTGAAGTACACTGTTGTATAGAATTAGCAAGGCATATGATCTCTATAATCATTGGTCCATACAATATTGGACAACTTATTTTGGTTGATCATATCACCTATTACCCCATGCGCATGTCGCCAGTGAATGGTGAGACAACCGTGACATCCAAGCAAATATCTTTTCCGTTTTCCCAATTATAAACCAACAAGTCTGCAGGTCTTAAAGCAGTATTTCCATCGAAAAAAAGTCTCAAACAAGCCTCCTTTCTCGCAGGGACACCGACTTTGAATAAAATGTTTGCTAAGACATCACGAACTAGATCATGCCTAAACTTAAGCCCAACATCACTGGCACAGTGTAGTGCGCCATTGCCAAATATGTCCATGTTCTTATTTCAACTCGAGCACTGGCTACCTTCACCAAACATTGGGATACTATGCCTGTAACTGAGTACACTTTGAAACTGTCAAGGTCCAAGTGTTTGGTTTAGTTCCCTATAGTAAATTCATTTTACTTTATTTATTTATTTATTTAAATTATAAAAAATATTTTTTATTTCCTTTTTCATTCTCTACTCTAGTCAAACCTATGTAACCTATGATCGACTGTCCTAAGTTCAATAGTTCAAGAATGATAACTTACTAGACGAACATATTTATTTTTTGAAAAAGAAGTACATAAGGTTTGGCCGACAAGTTGTCAGTGGAACTTTGTTTAGGCTTTCTGAAAACTTTAACGAACCAAAATATCAAAACGCTTAATGTAATAAAAAAAAATTGATAAAACTTTTATAAAAACATGAAAATATAAATGAAAGAACACTACTGTCATAACCAAAATATGGTGGATAAGGAGTTATTGGTTTCAGTGATGCCCAAAAGTATCGAGTATGCCTCAAAAAAAACCTTTCAAAATAAAGCCAAATTATTTGCATTTTGCAAAATCTAATATAGCGGAAAATCACTAGGCGACAAAGGTTTTTTTAGCAGCATAGTGGGGATACTAAAACTAATTCGGGATATAAATTACTTCCCCTAACCAATAGTATTTGTTAAGGGGTGTTTTTTTGGGGTGAAAACATGAAACTACCCTTTAAAATAATAAAAGATAAATTAAACATAAATATACCCTACTCCCTTTTAAATTCGAAACATTTCTCACTCCCTTTCAAATTCCGATCTCTTCTCTGTAGGCTCCTCACTTTGAATATTTTTTTTTTACATTCGGTAGGGATGAAGACCATCTTTGGTAGTGATGAAGACCATGCGGTAGTGAGTCTTAGGCATGGTTATTTAGGATGAAGACCATCTTTGATACTATATTCCTCGGACCGTCATGGTTATTTAGGATGAAGACCATGCGGCGAGTTAGGCATGGTTATTACAGATGAATACCATGGTGATGCGAGTTCCACATGGTTACTCGGGATGAATACGTGCCTATACTTGCTATTTCGGATAAATTTTTTCGTATGTTTTTGTCCTCAAAAGCGTGGTTCATTTGGGAATCGACCATCGGCACCACTCCCGGCATGCTCGATAAAACTTTTACCATGCCGGCACTGAGTTTTTCAGGCGTAACAATGGCGGATTCAATTAAAAAAAAAAATCAAATTTCAATACATTAATACCTATATATGACTAATTGGAGCACTTGTATATTCAGCTTGTTTACTTTCATGGTTGGTTCTTCCCATAAACTTTCATGATCATAAATATCTTGATTTAATGTTCTTGCATCAACAAATTCAATGATAATGATTTATTCTAATGATTATCAAACTAAACTATTAACTTACCTAATTATATTTAACCACTAAACATGATTAGTGAGGGGTAGATTAGGAATTACGTAAAACACTTAGATAAGGGGTGACCCTGAATTGATATTTGGATCCAAATTTTGTCCTTTTCCTCTATCCCCAATTGTGGGTTTTTTTTTCCGGTAATCCTCAAGTGTAACCCATATTTAATGTTATTCTTAAAAATCCCTAGACGTTGGATAGAGAGGGACTTTTTTTATTTACTCTTCCCTGGCGATTCAAGTTTCGCTTTCGGGGTGAGCATTTGGTCCGACATCATTACTTTCATCCATCCAACCGTATTTTTGCAGATGGATGCCTGGACAGTCCACTAATAAATTCGATGCAGATGCACTCTTAAAACTAATTATGACGTTAATTATATACTATATAGTCCATTTTCTCCATCAAACTTCTAGGTAATGAGCATAAGACGCAAAACTCAGTGACTCTTCTTATATATTCCTTGATCGGTCACTATTCAAGTTATTTTGGGTCGTTTTATTCTTTTTAGCTCAAAAATTTTATTATAAAAGAAAATCATTGGATCTCCGCATCCGGTAAATACAAATCCTTTGGATGCGATGCCAAATTTGAAATGGGTCATCTATTGGATCGGATACGGACGAGGCAAAAACCGGTTCACTATCCATGCTCACCCTACCCTACAGTCCATATGAACTATCCATTATTAAGCCCAAGGGAGATCAATAATTCCGTCGGTCCATGAAACCGACGTAGCGATAAGGACCGAACCATGGTCAAAAGCGAGGGGCACGTGTGGGCACACTTAGGCACGTGCCCACATGAAATTTTCCAAAAATTAACGGGCCTATTAATATTTCCCACTAAATATCTAAAAAGAAAATAGTTTGTTTGTTATTCTAGTAAATCTATTCATATGTTTTACCCTTCAACCCTTCAAATTAAATTTTTTCTATCTTATATAATTAAGTAACAAAATAATTAGTAATTAATGCATATAATATCTTTTTTGCTACAAAAAAAGGCAACCACGAAAACATTCTTAGTTTACGGTTTGCAAGCATATGAATTTCAATTATTAGTCATCATCATAAATACCATTTCATTAGTCCTCTGCTGTATCAAAAGTTTAACCTAACTACAAAGATAAAATGTGCAATATCCGTCATTGTGTGTCCTTATTCTACAAATTCTAAGAGTTTGGAGATATATACAAACAGATGACTATCCAAGGCGAGTATCATCAACACCAAGTAATTTAACGGGAATAAGTGAGACAACAACGCAAAGCAATTCAAGAAATAATTATCAAGATGAATAATGTTAGGTTACCGATACTAAAAAGGGATAAATTGATCCGTTGATTGGAGATCAGCCACCATTTTAAGCAAAGCTTATTAATTATATTGATTTTGATATATGAAACCCTAGAACAAACTATGAATATATAGAGACCATAACTTGAGTCCTAAGCTAACAAATAAGGAAACACATATTACTTCCTAAATTAACTAGACTCACCTAATTGGTGTTGGTGTCCCAACATCCCCAACCCCTTGAGACACAACTTGTCCTCAAGTTGGATCGTAAGACTAAACTGAAACATTGACTAAACAGTGATAAGTAAATTCCTAAGATATTTCTAGCCAAAAAAATAGAATCGGTATCTTGACATTCCCAGCCCCTTGAAATGCAACTTGTCCTCAAGTTGATCATTATAATTAATCACGGAAACGTCATCGGACATTGCAACAGCTAACCATGGCGGTTTCCATAATCTTGATAGGCTTGATCCATAAGCCACTGGAACGTAGGTGAGGGCCTCTTGGTTATGGCGGGAGCCTCGACATGGCGTCTCTTCACAATGAAGCTTCCCTCTAGCTTCATCTATCGGCAAAATGAGGGAAGTTAGCTCACATCATATTGATACCCATCGGCAATAGCCATCATGTATCGGCAACGGTGAGGGGAGGATCCTTTACAAGATCAAGCCCGCTGGCTACGAGATTTTACCCCATCCCTCGATCTCACAGCCTCCTCGGGGGTTAACTCATGTACCTACGGTAAAAGCATCCGAACTCTTTCCCCTTCAATCACGGGGCGGGGATGAGGAACTAAAGTTTTCTTTCGCAGCCATGCCAAAACAGCATCATCGCCATCGCAGCTAAGGATCAACGAGAAATCATCTAAGGGAGAGTCCGAGATATTCCCACCACCATGGGCACCAACATTACCTTCGGTGGAGGAGGTACGACAAAACCCTCGGAAGGCTTACCAAAACCCCGACATCGGACTTCCGCGGATGGGCCGCAACGCGGCTATCTCGAGAACACTCCAATCATCGCATTTGACAGTGAATCGAAACAAGCCCCATAACCGTGGACATGTCAAATGGCTTGTTCCCAGGATAAAACCTTACCAAAGGAGAACTCATAACAAGCACCCCCATCCTTGTCATCCTCTAAGAACAAGTCCCTTACCTTTATCTATAACATTCCTTTGGACTTAGTAACCCCCGGCATGATTTCCATTGGTGATAGAATCACCTTTACCACCACCGGTGGCGGTGTGGGTCACCTTGACCACCACCGGTGGCCGAATCACCTTGACAATGGCCGGGCCATCTTGACCACCAAGCTTGAATCACCTATACCACCACCGGTGGCTGGATCTCCTGACCACCACCAATAGCCGGATCACCACGACCGCCGGTGGCGGGATCATCCCTCCACCGTCATGCCGATCGCCATCACCTTCTTGAACGAGGCGGAGAAGTCTCAGTCGCTCTTCCTATCGGAAGAGTCCTCATCACCACACACGGGACTATTTACATCCTCGAAATGAGAGGAACCCTCGGTGGGAAGTCGATGATTGCTTGGGATTAATCTTCCTACACACCTACAACACGTAATGATGAAAGAACCATTGGCATCCTTTCCTTGGCATAATCAACATTATTTAAGAAAACGGGGCATACATACGAAGAAAACAAACAACGCACCTTAACAACATCGGTATTCCGCGGAGGAAGATTAGCATCGGGGACATCTTCGTCTTTTATCAACATCACGGCTATAAAACAAAATCCAACGTGTAATTAGATGGCTGCCAACCACGGGGACCGGGGACCCAACCATAGGCCGCACGGGCCATGACTTCAAAAGTTAGACCACTCATAGTCATGATCACGCTTGATTCTCTCCCTCAGCCCGAGGAATGAAGATCTTGGAATCACTTACCTCGCTCAACGAACTTCCCTGCGAAGTAATGTTCGTGGAGCTACATGAGACCACGGCACAGTAACTGTTAACATAATCTCCAAGGATTTGTTGAAATTCAGTATACCCTTTCTCCTTTTCTAATCTAGGGGCATAGGAAGTCATCATCGTTTTCCCTTACTACGAAAGCATTCACGAAGACGAAGATAGTTTCCTTTCAACTGTTGCACCAGCGATTATGACTTTTCTTAGCGGTATCGCGGCTAGACGGGACTTAGATAGTAGAAATCATCACCGGCTTTATACAAGGGTAACATCAAACCCGGCCTCGAAAGCACCCACGGTTGTCAACAAATGAAAGGCATCGTACTTGTAATTGGTAACCATCTCATAAGTTATGTCTTTATCAGCGGCATAAAAACGAACACGAAAATCTGAAGACCATGCTTCACCTTGAAGGCCTCGAGATCAAATTGGGAGGAACTAAGTCTCAAGGCTACATCTCGTAGCCTTTCTTTTCGAAGTAAGAGTTTTAGTCGACTTACTTGAACCGAACGGATGGGTTGGTCGCGTTGGGAGAAGTGCGGAGGGGCTGCACATCCAAAGGTTCATTGCGAGGATTAGGTACTTCTTAGGAGACCCACCTCTAGAGCAGTCGCGGCATATCAGATCAGGAGGATCACCCCTTAAGTGAAGATCTTTGGCTAGGAGGATGAGGATGTTCGTCCATCCCGAAGATTACCACTGGTAGGTGGGGGGGGCAAGCTCCCACCTACATTAGGATCACTCGGGGGAGATCGATGAGGACTTGGGAGGAGGCCGATAAAGGACCGCGGATGATCGGACATGTCGCGGGCACAAACACGAATAGGGAACTCAAATCGAGAAGATCAAAAATCGAAAATCTCAAGAGCAGTGCAAAAGAAGAAAACCTAAATTTCATCTAACAGTTGCCTAAACTCTCGAGATCATTATCCGAACTCAAAAGAAAGAAATAAAATCACCACGGTAGCAGCGGCCCGGCGGTAGAAGCGATGGTGTCGGAGGAAGTTAAGAAGATGAAGACAAGAACAAAGAATAAAAGAGAGAATGTGAATTAAAGTCACATTCTCTCACTCTTCTCCTCAACGTGCGCTAACGGGGTCACGTGGATGACATCACTCACGGGATAAGGAGTGGCAAACACGTGCCACTAGCGAGAAATAAAGGGCACCCAAGATAGATAAGTTAGAATGTATCACGAGGTAAAGACATGATCACGGTAATTAATATGGTCCGAGTACCCACTATCCTTGCAGGGAGTATGGACGAACTACTCTTCTTTGGTAGATATGTGAAAAACCCACGATGATCACAAGATCTTGTGATCATCTTTGTAACCATTTATTTTATAGTAACAAGAAAGAGGTTGTTGAAAATATCCAACAGTCCATAAGCCAAAGTCGGAATGGAGAATTTTCTTTGTAATCTTGTGAGCATTATCATCAGTCCATAAGCCAAAGTCGGAATGGAGAATTTTCTTTGTAATCTTGTGAGCATTATCATCACTGTAAGATTTGAATCCTTTTCCACGATCAAATATTCTGCGAATTAATTGATCATACATGGTTCGGGTTCCTCCTATGAAGTTAACCTGCTTACCCCCACGGTAAATAGGTGTGCCATTAGTGCTTGAATATATCACTCCCTGTATAAACAAATTCTGCTTCTTGAACTCAGTATACACAAATTCAAGTGCCGAGCACATTTCAGCTTCTTCAAGCTCGGTACACAGTATGTTCTGTACACCTTGAGACATAATAGTACTTTCGGCATCTTTAACAAATGCAATTGAATTCACAAACAGTGAATCTAATTTGCACCCATACTTGAAAATCAGTTCATGAAAGACATTCCCATTGTATGTGTCCATTAAAAATGAACCATTCAGAACAACCTTGGAAGAAGCAAGTATATCAAGGTAGAATTTAGAACTACTTCTAACAGGACACTTGCTAAGAACTACAGAATGTCTACCGCGATCAAATAATAGCCGAGGATACACAAAGCAATGAGCAAAGCATTTCTTACCAATTAATTCAGGGTATGTAGTGACTAATGCCTTTAAGAGCTTGTAATACTTCACGTTATGATTCCAGAAATCGAACATCCCTTGATAACTGTACGAACCAATCACTGACAAATATGTCAAGTTACTCTCGGTTAGGCTTAATCTTTGTGGCATTTTCACAATCAGTTTTCCCATGCCCGTAATTTCAGCATCAGTATCAAACACTGATTGATACCCAAGTTTAGGAATCAATGGAAAAATCAATTCCCCATAATAATTCGATGAGATAGCCATACACTTCCCGCGATCAAATAGTATTCGAGAGTAATCATAAGGGAGATAAAAACAATCCCTACCATGGAGTTTTCTGTTGAGTAATACCTTGGATTTTTCAAGTTGTTTATGACCCATATCAGCAATTCTGAGATGACGCATGTCATCTATAGTCGTTCTTGTTTGACAACTCCCACCGTTAGGATAGACATCAATTTCTTTATGAATATCAATGGTAATCGACTGGACTTCTTGAGTTGAATTTGTAAACGATATTTCAGGGTCTTTACAATCATCTTCTTTAATTTTAACAGCCTCAATCTCCTCAATTTCTTCCTCCATGTTCCTAACTTCTAAAACCTCACTTTTCTCGGCTAATAGTTCTTCCAGTGGAGCTGGTAACGCGGCAAGTGTAGCCCTGATTTCTCTAAGTGCACGTCGACAATCTTCGAATGCAGCATCCAAGCGCGACTGGTGAGTAATAATTTCTTCCTTCTCAGCGATCTGGTTAGTTCCCTGTTGAGTGTAGAAATAGTTTCCAACTGATTCCAACTTCTCTGCCACATTCTTTTCTGTTTGAGCGAATTCGGAAGGAGTGTTGCATGGACTAATATGTTTGCGAGATCCGAATCGAGAACGAAGTGTCCGATAAAATTGTGGCCATGTTAGAAATCCCAGCTGGTGTATCATACTTCGATACCAACGAGTTGCATCGCCAGTGAGATAGCCTGACGCCAAGGATACTTTTTCGGCATCAGTTATTCCATAAAAATTGAAGTACTTTTCCACCTTGAAAAGCCAGCCTTCGGCATCATCTTCGTCAAAAATAGGGAACCTCAAATGTTGCTCTCTGAGTATGGACTCAAACTGTGCACTAAAAGCTATGCGATCCGCACACATCTTTGCTAACACCATATTGAATTGTGTGATCGATGTCATCGTCAATATCCAAGAGGATATATAAACAAATCCAACAGATAACTTTGAGTTTCAAAAAAAAAAAAAATCGGAGCACCTAATTTAAACTTCAACGACTAATATGATGGAGCCCTTGTTTGCTGTGACCGATGAGAACAAATCCACCAGACAAGCCTTCTCTGTTTTCGTCACGATAGTAGTAGTTAATTCACCTTGATACTGCAGTAAACCCTTTTTTTTTTTTTTTTTGAAAAGATGGATACGATGAAGTGATATCAGAGTAGCGGAAGATCGAATAGAGAAAAAAAAAAATTTGGGTAGAAAGAGTGGTCTCAAATCGAATGCTCTGATACCAGATGTTAGGTTACCGATACTAAAAAGGGATAAATTGATCCGTTGATTGGAGATCAGCCACCATTTTAAGCAAAGCTTATTAATTATATTGATTTTTGATATATGAAACCCTAGAACAAACTATGAATATATAGAGACCATAACTTGAGTCCTAAGCTAATAACAAATAAGGAAACACATATTACTTCCTAAATTAACTAGACTCACCTAATTGGTGTTGGTGTCCCAACAAATAATCACCACAGTCTCCTATTCCAAATACATTTCATTTTGTAAGTAGAGAATTTCTCTTTATATATATATTTTTATTAATAAATTTAAAATAGGTTTTATCAAGATCAATATTTATGTCACTTTTGATTAGTAAATTCAAATATCCTTTCCTTACATGCTAGATACTTCGCAGGACAAATTCGAAGCCATTTTAAAAAAGTATTTTCTATTATGAAAATTATGAGGACTGGATTATGCAACCAAATGGAAGATGAGTGGGTGAATGATAGTTTTGTTTTGTTACAATGAAAAGATATCTTTGATGTTATACACAATAAAGTAATCATACAAGGATTAGAAAGTATGAAAATTCATAGGGGACAATCATGAAGTGTATTAACTCATTATAGAGATTATTAATACACTAAAAAAAATTCTTACAAAGTGCCTCTACCAACATAAAATCCTGGATCCGCCACTGGTCAAAAGTGCACCTTACTTGATATAGAAAGCAACCAACACATTGTCCTTTTGACTTCCCAATATCCTGTGTCTGCTGATGTAATTCCAACGTATATGAAGGTTTCAGAGAAAATTACACCTCTAGGAATTATTCATAAGATATTAGAATATTAAAACCAAGTAAAGCACTTAGATTCTCAAAACACAATAAGCAGTTTATAACTATTATACGAAGTCGATCGATTCGTTAAAATGGTTATTAATCTATACTGCTTTCAGATAGAATTCATCATGGGTTCCTTCCAGAAACTATTCTTCATCTTCTTATTATTTTCGTTTCAAAATTTGGTTACAGGTGTTGAAGATAATTGTCCAATTTCTAGCTGTGGTGAAAATTCATTATCTCCAACAACAATTCAATACCCATTTAGTATTGTCAAGAACAATAATCAAGGTAAAGAGTTTAGTAAAGGGTGTGTTTATCCTCCTGGGTTCGATCTATCGTGTAAAAACCAAAACGAAACGATACTCAAACTCCCATTTTCCGGAGAATTTTATGTTCGAGGTATCTCTTATTATGAACAAAAGATTCAAGTCTCAGACCCTGATGATTGTCTTCCTAGACGTTACCTTCAAAATATAAGTCTTTCTGGTACTCCATATGTAAGTGAAGCATATCCATCTTATATCTTTTGTAATTGTTCAGCAGAAGGTTACTCAAATCTTATGAAAACATATGCAAACACGTCGGCTTTGAATTTCTATGCAATTAGTTGTCTAAGTAGTTCAACGCACACAGTATTGGCCATGCGTAATATGAGTATTATTCATTCTATGAACACAACTAACTGTCAGGTAATAAAAACCAATGTTATTACTCTAGCTAAATGGGACTGGTCTTCCGATGGAGTTTTTTATCCGCTCACAATTAAGGATCTTTATCTTACATGGGTTTTACCTGATAAAGAACAACGAGGTAAAAAAAAAAATCAATCTTGTTCTTGCAATTCAAGATATTCTTTTTTACAGTTTGAGCAAATAATCTATATGTTGCTAATGAAGAAATTTCTAATTGCAGATCTTTCAAAAGGACTTCTCAGTCTCCTAATAATTGGTTCCGGACTACCAGTTTTTATTGGCATACTTTGGTGTTGCCGATATGGATTCACAGGTTACGGTTACAATGATCGAAACCACCAAACACATACTGAATTATCAACAGCAGGTCCATCTAGGAATGGTCTTGACGAGTCTACTCTACGGTCATATCCACAGATGGTTCTTAGCGAAAGTCTGAGATTTCTTAATCCAGAAAATACAGTGTGTTCTATATGTCTTGCAGATTATAAACCTAAAGATACACTTAGAAGCATACCAGAATGTAACCACTACTTTCATGTCTATTGTATCGATGGATGGCTTCGTATGAACGGGTCGTGCCCTGTTTGCAGAAAGTCTCCTCTTCAATCTTCACTTGCTGTTCCTCCAGCATAGACTTTTTCATTTTAATGTTTTTTATTGCTTGATTTTTCTTCTAATGAAGGTATGAATATGAATGTATATACGGACGGAGTGGTGTTCATGCAGAATTCAAGCCTTGAATGTTTAGTTTTTTTTTTTTTTTTCCTCATCTTTTTTGTATTAATATCTGCTTTGTAAAAAATTATTAGTACTGTAATGTAAATATCAATTATTATCTCAAACTTTTAATTAGCGACTCATAATGCGACAATGAGAAAAAAAATTCTCATGGTTTTACCTTTAACTAACGGTTTAAAACCGTGGTTAAAGCCTAGGCCACAGTTTAAACCGTGGTTAATACTTTTGTCACAGGTAACTATTATTATTATGTAGCTTAATAATTTACCATTACCTAATCAGGCGCAAACCAATCAATGGTCCTGTCGACAACTATGTCATAAGCTTAATTGTAAGATATACTATTATATGTTCTGCCCTTTCGGAATCTAAAATTAGTTTAAGAAAAGTCATAGGTGACTGATTCAAATTTAATTATCACCAACTATGTCACATTACATGTAACTAAATATAACAATAATAATATCTTTGTTTGCTATCAGATGGATCTTCATGGATACCGTACTAATTTTCTCCATCTTTTTCTTCTTCTTCCTCTTCTTCATCTCAAACGCATATGCAATGGATAACGAATGTTCGATTTCTAAGTGTGGGGATGGTGATGTTGTCGTCAAATTTCCATTTCGTATAACGCAAAACCAACACGTAAACTGTGGCTATCCTGGTTTCGATCTTTCGTGTACTAGCTTTGGTAAAACAGTTATTCAACTACCATCTTCCAGGGGTGAGTTTTTCGTAAGCGCAATCGACTATGTCAAGCAAGAGATTCGCATACATGACAGGGCTAATTGTCTACCTAAACGGCTTTTAACGTTGAATCTTTCAGAATCTCCATTTCAAGGTATTGAACTCCAAGACTACACATTTCTAAATTGTTCGTCAAATTATACAACAACAAAAATATCACCGATTTCATGTTTAAGTAGTTCCATGAACAAAGTTTTTGCCACAAGTTCTTTGGAACTAGCTGGATCCTTATCTACGCGCTGCGAAATCATTGATAACATAAGGGTTCCAATTGTTCCACAACAACTTCAAAATGAGACCAAAGGGGATTCATCTGAGCTCGATAATGATCTTATTCTAACTTGGAAAGAACCAAAGTGTAGCAAGTGCGACCAACCGGGTTGGGGGTGCAAAAACTCGATTGACGACGGCAATGATATAGGATGTATGCATGCTGATCAAAATGGTAATTCTTTCTGGCTTCTTTTTATCTTTGTTGCCGTAATTTTGAACAAAGTCACTAGCAAAGTAATTTTGAAATGAAGAGCAATATTGCTAATAGGAGGTACCAAAATGTTTGGGGGTTTATCATCCCAAAGGCAATAGATGTTTTTATCTTTTCTATATTTTGATACACCCCCAAGCAGTTTGGTACCCCTGCTAGCAGCGTTGATGAAGAGTTCCATTTTACCACAGGTACTGTCCAGTTTTATTTCAAAAATGATTAGCTCCCCTGGAAATGACATCAAAATCATCTTTAAACGTAAAATATATATGATTTTTACCTGATGTATTCACAACCAACTTAAAACCATGATCTAAAAATATTAGAATTGAGCCGGATATGCGTGGAACATTTGATTTTATGTTAGATATATTTAATTATAGATTAATCGGATTTGACTAAATAACAATTATTGTAGTTTAGTTGCTATCACCACTACTTGTTTTGTATTTGTTTTTATCTAATTTCATAATATATCCCAATGTCAACTTACTTAAAAAAACCTGCTTCACCCCTTGGATAAGGGTAACACCCACAAGTTGGGATTACTTAATTCACAATTTGCTTATTTATAATTTGGTTTTTTCCTTGCAAATTTCAGATTCAACCAAGAACGTGCCAAGCATCTATAATGACGGTAAAGACAGTTTCAAGATGGCATTAGGTATAGTTTTACCAGCATTCATCTTGACAATATTTCTGATCTTATACATGTGTTTTTGGCTTAACCTTTGTGACTGTGACCGTAACCGTACACGAAATCTCGCCCACCACCACCACCACCACCACCACGGAGATCCCACAGTTTTAATGGTCACGACAGTGGGTCTAGATGGAACCACAATTGAGTCCTATCCTAAGATTACCCTCGGTGAAAGCCGAAGAATACCAACTCCAAATGATGGGACGTGTTCGATATGTATTTCAGAGTATTGTCCGAAAGATACTGTTCGAACTATTCCAGATTGTAAACATTGCTTTCATGCTGAATGCATCGATGAATGGCTTCGAATGAATGCTTCGTGTCCTCTTTGCCGAACTTCTCCTTCCCCTTTTGCCTCTCCTCTTGTGTCTCCAATCGCACAACCAATACAAATTCATCTGTAATAATTACTGGATTTATTTATTTTTCATTTTGTATTCTCGTAATATACATGTACATAATTAAGCATGAAATCCATTTTTTCATGTTTACGAAGAAATCTGGTTTTGGTTTTTGGTTTTGGTTTTTGTATCTCGTACAACTATATTGAAATTTACTGCATTGATATGTTTATATACACGGTTACATCAGTGAAAAGATAAAGATTACAACAGAACAGATGCAAAAGAATATGTGCATCTTAGACTAAACTAATGTGTTGAAGAATAGGCAAAGTATAGTAGCTACAACAGAAGAATAGGATAACTAAGTTATGGTACAACAGTCTTGTAAACGTAACAACATGTACGTGTGAAGTTTAATACCCCCTCAAGTTGGAGCGGTAGAGCCTGAACGAACGCCCAACTTGCCAACTAGTCGACCAAATTGTGGAGCTCCCAAAGGTTTAGTGAAGACGTCTGACAGCTGATCAGCAGATTGTAGGTGTTTTGGTAGAATCCACTTAATAACTTTTCACGAACAAAATAACAGTCAATCTCAATGTGTTTCGTTCGTTCGTGAAATACAAGATTTTGAGCAATGTGAATTGCTGCTTGACTATCACAGGAAACGGTGAAAGGGAGAGGACATGAAAAATGCATGTCTTTTAAGAGATCAACTAACCATTGAAGTTTTGCGGTTAAATTAGTCAAAGCACGATATTCAGCTTCAGCAGAGTAACAAGCCATGGTAGGTTGTTTCTTAGATTTCCATGAAATTGGACTGTTACCTAAAGCAACAAAATATCCAGTGGTAGAACGACGAGTCATAGGGCAACCATCCCAATCAGAGTCTGTGTAACCATGAATAGAAGGAGAACTAGATGAGGACATAAAAATACCATGTACAATTGTTCCCTTGAGATATCTCAGAATGCGATGAGCAGCATCCATATGAGCGGATCGTGGATGTTGTAAGAATTGACTCAGATAATTAACTGAGTATGTAATATCTGGTCGTGTGACTGTCAGATATAACAAACGACCTATTAAACGACGAAAACAACTAGGATCAGTTAATTCCGTACCATCAGTAGGAAGCAGCTTTAGTTTTGAATCCATTGGGAAAGCAGATGTACGAGCCCTGTGAGGCCAGAATCCTTAAGGATATCAAGAATATACTTTCTTTGATAGAGAAATATACCCTTGGATGAGCGGGAAACTTCAATGCCCAAAAAATATTTCAAACAACCAAGATCCTTGATTGAAAAATGAGAAGCTAGACGCAGTTTGAGAGAGGTAATGAAGTCAGCATCTGTGCCAGTGATGATAATATCATCAACATAGACAAGAACCAAAATAGAGGTTGTACCTCGATGGTATGTGAAAATGGAATTGTCACATAATGATTTTGTAAAACCTTCAGATAATAAAACTGAAGAAAGTTTTGCAAACCATTGACGAGAGGCTTGCTTTAAACCATAGAGAGATTTTTTGAGTTTGAAAACTTTAGACTCACCTGGTCGTACCATACCTGGTGGAATCATCATGTAAATTTCTTCATCCAGATCCCCTTGAAGAAACGCATTGTTGACATCAAGTTGATGGAGAGCCCATCCCTTAATAGCAGCAATAGATAATAAGACACGAACGGTAACCAACTTAGCCACTGGTGCAAATGTATCATACTCCCTCCGTCCCTAATTAGATGAGCTAGTTGTAGTTTGCACAAATTTTAAGGCAAGGAGGAAAGTGGAGTATATTTAAGTATTTTTTACAATTATACCCTTATGGGCAATAATTAGTAAAATTTAGAAAAGATTTATCTCTTAAACTATACCACGGTTTTTTATAAACTTTATACCATTGAAAAACATTTTAAAACACTTACGCAACGAATATAAACATGACTATCAAATTATACATATTTCTTATAGAAAAAATAATCAATTAAAAGGGTAGTTTTAGAAATATCCCCTTGGTTAGTGAAATAGCTCATCTATTTTTGGAAAAAACTAAAAACCAAGTAGCGCATCTAATTAGGGACGAAGGGAGTAATAGTCTATATCCTCTTGCTGAGTATAGCCTTTGGCTACTAGTCGAGCCTTGTAACGTTCAACAGTGCCATCAGCATTGAACTTAATTTTGAAAACTCATTTGCAGCCAATGGATGTTTTACCGTGGGGTAAATCGACTAATATCCAAGTGCTGTTAGATTCCAAAGAAATGATTTCTTTGGCGATGGCTGCGCGCCATTTGGGGCATTTATTTGCCTGAGAGAATGATCTTGGTTCGTCAGTGAGAATGATTGAAGCTAAAAAGGCTTTGTGTGAAGGAGTAAATTTATCAAAGGACAAATAATTTGTCATTGGATAAAGAGAAGTGTGATTGGTGGAAGTAGCAGCAGAACAATGATAATCTTGTAAATAAGAAGGCGGGTGACGATCTCGAATAGGACGAGAATGAGATGAAGGGTTTGCAGATTCCAGGCAAGGAGCTGCCGGAGTAGACTGTCGTGCGACAGATGGAGATGCAGGATTGTGCATAGAAACAGGGGATTGTCTCGGAGATGCAACAACACTTGGTTGAGACAAGATACCCTGCGAATCACAATGAATTTCAGGGTTTGCAGATTCAAGTGAATGAACTGTCATAGGAGATTGTGGTACGACAGATAGAGGTGCTGAACTGGTGTCAGCAACTGATGATTATCTCGGAGACAAGCTACCATGTGAATCACAGTGGATGGCAGGAAGTTGTGCAGCAGAAGTATCAACTTGATCTGTCGGGATTCGATTGTCCAGAATGATTCATTGAACAATGAGGAGAAGAATGATCAGGGTAAGAATCACAGCGAAACTGTGTGGATGGTATATGATCAAGTATGGAATCATACTTAGTATAGTCAGATTGAGTGTTTGACAAAGAAACTGACTTAGGAAGAGAAGTAGATAAGTCATTAAAAGGGAAGATATTCTCATGGAATACCACATCACGAGAGACATATTTGGATTTAGATTCGACATCATAAACTGTGTATCCTTTTTGGCCATAAGGATATCCAATAAAAATGCCCGGCTTGGCACGTTGATCAAACTTGTGAATTGGTGAAGTGTTTATACCAAAACAGAGGCAGCCAAAGACTCGGAGAGAAGAATAATTAGGGGGGGCATGTAAAATAACTTCATGCGGATATTTATGGGATAAAACTGGCGTAGGAAGATTATTGATGAGGTAAGTTGCAGCCAATATGCATTCACCCCAGAATTGGATAGGTGGATTCGCTTGAAATCTTAAGGCACACGCAACATTGAGCAAGTGACGATGCTTCCTTTCGACAATGCCATTCTGTTTTGGAGTATAAACACAACTTGTTTGATGTAAAATTCCATTTTCATGAAACCAAGATTGAAGTGCATTGGATTTGAACTCACAGCCATTGTCAGACCTAAAGGTCTGAAGTTGTGGGATGAATAATGTATTAATACCAGAGGATATGCTGGTGATTTTGAGTCCAAATTGTTTGACAACAAAAGCAAAGAAATATTTGAGAAACTTTAAAGTTTCGGATTTGACTTTCATCAAAAATACCCAAGTACATCGAGAGTAGTCATCCAAAATTGTAAGAAAGTACTTTGCATTAGTTAGAGATGCGGTAGAAAAAGGTCCCCAAATGTCGGCATGAACCAATTGAAAAGGATGTTTAGATAAAGAAACATTTTATTAAATTTGAGTCGAGATTGCTTAGCCCTGGGGCATACATCACACAAGTGTTTAAAAGAAGAACGAATGTAAACAAAATTGCGAGCTAAAATTCAAAGCAATCCACATGTGGATGGCCTAGACGACAGTGCCATTTGTCGAATGGCTTATTTGCAGCTAGAGAAGAAATAGATGGCTGAAAAATGAAATGGTAGAGGCCAGCAATTTTCGTACTCCATCCAATCTCCATTCGCGTTTGAAGGCCCTGGAAGACACAAGACTCATGTGAGAAGGTAATACAAACATTTTTCGAGCTTGTAAGTCGAGCGACTGAAATCAAGTTGAATTTGAAACTTGAAATGTAAAATACATTCAGCAACGTAATAGTTGGAGAAAGTTTAACAGTCCCAGTATGTGTTACTGAGATGTTAGAGCCATCGGGCAACTGAACCATGATAGGATTCAGGACGGATCGATGTATAAGATGTAAAACATGACAAAGTAGAACAAATGTGGTGTGTAGCACCACTGTTCGATAATCCAAGTAAGAGAAGAACACGATAGAATCATACCTGCGAAGTTGGCATACAAGGCTATGTTGTTTCCAGCATTGTCAGGTTCAAGCAATGTCATAAGCCTAGCATATTGTGCAGCTGAGATGGTTGGAGATGCTGGTATAGGTTCAACAGTATTAGGTGCAGGAGCAACAACAACAGCATAAGGGTGTGAAAATTGGTTTCTCGGCTTTGGTGGATTACTCGGATAACCATTCAACATCCAGCAGGTTTGACGGGTGTGACCATGTTTAGTGCAATGATCACAGAAGGGACGAGGGCGTTTGTTGTTGCTATTCCCATTGCTAGAGTTGTGGAAAGAATACTGCTGTGATCTATTGGAATCGCTACGAGAAACATTCAAAGTAGCGGAATCAACCTGACGAATAGAGGAGGAGTTAATACCTTGTTGCTCCTCCTCATGGCGTACTAGATTGTAGAGCTTAGCAGCAGACGGCATCGGTTCCATCAACAAACATTGAATGCAAAGTGCTGAGAATCTATCATGTAACCCTTGAAGGAATTCCATTGACCGATCTTGATTATGATGATCCACAAAGTCCTTCCCAGCACCGCAGATACATGGTACCGAAGGTCTGAACGAATCTATCTGATCCCGGAGAGTCTTCAAGTGGGTAAAATATATTGCAACCCTTAGGTTTTCCTGCTTCAGGGAAGATATAGATTGTTTCAGGGTAAATAGCTTAGGGGCATTCTTATGGGAAAAACGGTTTTTGATTTCCAACCATTGAGCTCTTGCAGAAGGAAAGGCCATGACACTGAATCAGATTACTGGATCCACAGAATTTGCAACCCAGCTACCAACCTGGTCAACTGCACGAGTCCAATGGAGGAGATCAATTGGATCTTCGGGTTTTGTAACAGAGCCATCAATGTAGTCGAGTTTAGCCTTAGCACTTAGGGCTTTTCTGACTCCTCTTTCCCAGATGCAGTAATTATCACTGGTGAGGAAGGGTGTGAATATGACAGTTGAAGGGTTGTCAGCCGGATGCACATAATAGGGGGATGATGGAGATAGAGTCGAAGCCTTCTTGGATGTGTTGGAATCCTTCTTGGGTGAAGAGGTATTTGAAGAAGGAGGGGTTTGAGTTTCATCATCAAGTGCCATGATTGATCAGTTGCAGAGAAAAGAAATTTTTTTTTTACCTAGCTCTAGATTACCATGAAGAAATCTGGTTTTGGTTTTTGTATCTCATACAACTATATTGAGATTTACTACATTGATATGTTTATATACACGGTTATATCAGTGAAAAGATAAAGATTACAACAGAACAAATGCAAAAGAATAGGTGCATCTTAGACTAAACTAATTTGCTGAAGAATAGGCAAAGTATAATAGTTACAGCATAAGAATAGGATGACTAAATTATGGTACAACAGTCTTGTAAACGTAACAACCTGTACGTGTGAAGTTTAATAGTTTATTATCACTTTATATATATATGCTTGAATTTTCGATGAAGTATTTCCTAAAAAAAAATCAATTTATTGTATGATGATGATTCCGAGTCAGCAAAAAACTAGAAAAGGTGAGTGTTAAACCAATCTATATATGTCATATGCCCCTTCAGATTCCAAAAAATTTTCAACTAAATTCAAAACAGCGACTAATTCAAGTTTATGTCAGCAGCTATGTCACAATATATGTTACTTAATGTAACTAAAATATCATTGTCTGCTATCGAATGGATAATCATGGATAGCGTACTAATTTTCTCCATCTTTTTCTTCTTCTTCTTGAACACATTTGCAATGGATGACGAATGTTCGATTTCTAAGTGCGGGGATGATCATGTCACCGTAAAGTTTCCGTTCCGTATAACACAAAACCAACACACAAACTGTGGTTACCCCGGTTTCGATCTTTCGTGTACTAGTTTCGGTAAGACAGTTATCCAACTACCATCTTCAAGTGGTGAGTTTTTCGTAAGTGCAATCGATTATGTCAAACAGGAGATTCATATCCATGACCCGGATGATTGTCTACCCAAACGGCTTTTATCGTTCGATCTTTCAAGTTCTCCTTTTCAAGGTATTCAATTCCAAGATTACAGTTTTCTAAATTGTACATCAAATTATACTACAACTTCAAAAATATCACCAATTTCATGTTTAAGTAGTTCCATGAACAAAGTTTTCGTCACAAATTCATTGTCTCTAGCTGGAATCCTACCTACTGATTGTAAAATCATAGATAAAATAATGGTTCCAATAATTCCACGACAACCTGAAAATGAGAAAGGCTTTTCATCTGAACTCGATAATGATCTTATATTGTCTTGGAAAGAACCCAACTGTAGCAAGTGCGATGAGTTCGGTCGGGGTTGCAAAAACTTGACCAGCGACGGCGATGGTATAGGATGTACTACTGTTCTTCAAATTGGTAATTCTTCTATCCTATTTGTCCATTTTCTTCCATAAATCGTTATAAAACCATCATAAGCAAGGCAATTTTGAAATTACTATGTGGTCATCTCACCAATAAATTATATTACTAATAATTTGCTTTTTCCTTGCAAATTTCAGGTTCACCCACAAGCATGCCGAGCATTTCTAATGAAGGCAAACAAAGTTTCAAGCTGACATTAGGTATAATTTTACCAGCATTCATCTTGACAGTAATCTTCGTTTGCTACATGTCTTTTAAGCTTAACCTTTGCCAATGTGACCGTAACCGTACTGAAAACCTTCCCCGACATAACGACCGCCAGGCCCGCCGCCATCAAGGAGAGCCCACCATTATAATGGTCACGACGGTGGGTCTGGATGGAACCACTATTGAGTCTTATCCGATGGCCACCCTTGGTGAAAGCCGAAGGATACCAACTCCAAATGATGGGACGTGTTCGATATGCCTCTCAGAGTATCGTCCCAAAGATGTTGTTCGAACTATTCCAGATTGTAAACATTGTTTTCATGCAGAATGTATTGATGAATGGCTTCGAATGAATGCTTCGTGTCCTCTTTGCCGAACTTCTCCTTCCCCATTTGCATCTCCAATCACACAGCCAGGACAAATTTATACGTAATGTACATGTATATAATTAAGAAATGAATTTAATTTTTTTTCATATTAAATATTCTATATAAATATATATGTTGTCCAATTCATACCCAACATCGAACTTAGTTGAACAAGATGATATTAACAAATATAAATAACTCAGGAGAGAAATCTTAATAGTATTCACGCAGGTTAATCTAACTGTGGCTGTGAAAATTTGTTTACTTGACGTAAGTCTTTCAAAGCCAGATCAACGCTACATCTATGAGAAGACAAGCGAAAAAATGCAGTGTTTTACGTCATTAATTAGGTGTAATCCACCGTGATCTTATACTTAAGAGGATGTTTGAATACACATTCAGATGAAACTTTTCGACTCTTGTAAAGGCAGAATAGTCATAAGCTTGAGATTAAAATCCAAAATCGATTTCGCTGAAAAATAAATAAATTATGAAGCAAATTTTTTTTTTTTGTTTTTGACTTCTTGGATCGACTTATATTTTGGTTTTACCTATTTCCTATCCTCACTTTTCCTAAATCCCATCCCAACTATCTAAATTAAATTTTGTACAACTCATTTTAAATTGGGTGAACAAAACTCACTCAAATATTCTCTAATCTCCATGATTAACCTAAACTTTTACCACCTCCGACAAATTAATTTGGTTCGAAAATTAGTTTGCAAATCAATCTTAATCAAGTTTTGAGTTTGGATACCAAAACTTACTTATATTCCCGTAGTACAATCACTGAGACAACATCCACTGTTGATGGTGGTTTTTAGACAAAGGGTAAAATTGTAAAACCCGGAATAACCTAATGTCACCGATGACACATTTATTAGAACATTTAATGCATGTAGGCAATAATTAATAGGGGGTATTTTTTCAAATTAGGGTTACAACGAACAAAACCCTAATTCCCCTCCGTGCCAATGGAAAATCATGTGACCACACCTAGCCCAAGCTAGCCGCGCCATGCCAAACTTGTTTCTGCCTTGGCCCTAGCTATGCTAGTCACACCAAACGCACCAAAGCATGCCAACCATGCTAGCCGCACCTCCGTGCCAATGGCAAATCATGCCAGCCACATCTAGCCTAAGCTAGCCGCACCTCTATGCCAATGGCAAATCATGCCAGCCACACCAAACGCGCCGAAGCATCCCAACCATGCTAGCCGCACCTCTGTGCCAATGGAAAATCATGCCATCCATACCAAACGCGCCGAAGCATGCCAACCATGCTAGCCGCACCTCTGTGCCAATGGCAAATCATGCCAGCCACGCCTAGCCTAAGCCAACCGCACCTCTGTGCCAATGGCAAATCATGCCAGCCACACCAAACGCGCCAAAGCATGCCAACCATGCTAGCCACACCTCCGTGCCAATGGCAAATCATGCCAGCCACGCCTTGCCCAAGATAGCAGCGCCATGCCAAACACACTCTGCCTTGGCCCTAGCTACACTGGTCACGCCACGCCAAACCAAATTGGCCACACATGCCATTGGCACATGCCAACGTGCTCGTTGGTAGGTTTTCCTACCAGGACGCGACCCAAATTGGTCACGCATGCCATTGGCACATGCCAACGCGCTCGCTGGTAGCTTTTCCTACCGGGAGGCGACCCAAATTGGCCACGCATGCCATTGACACATGCCAACGCGCTCGGCCGGTAGCTTTTCCTATCGGGACGCGACCCAAATTGGTCACGCATGCCATTGGCACATGCCAACGCGCTCGGCCCGGTAGCTTTTCTTACCAGGCCACGGCCCTAATGGCCGATCATGCCATTAGCACATGCCAACACGCTCGCTGGTAGCTTTTCCTACCAGGACGCGACCCAAATTGGCCACGCATGCCATTGGCACATGCCAACGCGCTCGATGGTAGCTTTTCTTACCAGGCCACGGCCCTAATGGCCGAGCATGCCATTGGCACATGCCAACACGCTCGCTGGTAGCTTTTCCTACCAGGACGCGACCCAAATTGGCCACGCATGCCATTGGCACATGCCAAACGCGCTCGCTGGTAGCTTTTCTTACCAGGCCACGACCCTAATGGCCGAACATGCCATTGGCACATGCCAACACGCATCGCTGGTAGCTTTTCCTACCAGGACGTGACTCAAGTTGGCCACGCATGCCACCACGCTCACTGGTAGCTTTCTTACCAGGACACAGCCCTAATGGCCGTGCGCGCCATTGACACATGCCAAACACACACGCTGGTAGCCTAACTTGCAAACCGTGCAACCTACCACCAAGGCATTCCACACATGCCATTGGCACATGCCAAACACACACGCTGGTAGCCTAACTTGCAAACCGTGCAACCTACCACCAAGGAATTCCACACACGCCATTGGCACTTGCCACACACGCCACTGGCAACTCTGGCATTGCCACTTACACTCAACATACAACCTACCACCAAGCATTCCGCACATGCCACACACACCATTATCAGCTCTGGCATTGCCACTTGCACTCAAGGTGCAACCCGCAACGAAGGCATTCCGCACATGCCAATGGCACATGCCACACGCGCCACTAGCAGCGCCACTTGCACTCAAGGTTCAACCAACACTCGAGACATCAACACAAACTGGGGATGCTTTCTAGGGTTTTGGTTTGGCGGTCACAGCATGCAGCGTAGACTACGCTCACATTAAGAAAGCGTGAATAGGAATAAAGCGGTCAAATAAAAGAGGAAATAATGGTGAAAACGTTTTCACCCATAAACACCATGCGGTTACCACCTCCTCCCATTATTTCACCCTTTACTCTCTTCCTTCATGAGGCCGTGGTACGTTTCAATCTCGACTTGTATAAATAGGTCTTACCTATTTCCACCGGACAACAAGTCTCGGTCGGGATAAAAATACAACACTCTTAAAAGGCAACTTTGCAAGCTCTCCAAAAAGCTTTCATCTCTTGCAAGCTTCCTAAGCTTTCACTTTCGATACAAGTCGAGACACTACTCTCCCTAAGTATTCTCGGTCTCAACACCTTTCTTTGCTTCCCTCCCCAAATGCACCCTTCTCCTCCACTTTGTGACCGAAAAGCAAAGTCCGGAACGGCCATTTCTTGGTTTAGGTAGGACTTGTACATATTGATCTCTCGAATCTATAAAGTGCTCACGTGCAGCACATTTGTTTAGGGTTTAAATCAGTTTCTCACTCACCTACCGAATTTACCAAAATCGGCGGAAACGATTTTCACCTATAAACACCACCGATATAAAATTATTAGATTGAGTTAATTGAATCTAATATCCAATCAAAACCTAATTGAAAAAAATTTGAATAGCCCTTTTTGTGATTAGTTTTTGGGCTTCTTACATTGGGTGCCAAACCTTCATCAAACCATGTTCATGGAATATTATTGGATATCGATGGTACATCTAGGCAGCAACTTGATGCTACCATCGTGTTAAATAGGTTGTAATGATAGAGATAGGCTAGGGTTTGAGAGAAGAAGAAGGAAGATGGTGGTTTAGAAGACGATTGTTACTTATAGGATATGATAGGGTATGTTTTGTATACCCACCTTAAAAAGAGTTACATAAAATTTGATTTGGATAGGTGGATGAGATTTAGGAAAAGTGGGGATGGGAAATAGGTAAAACCTATATTTTTTTGTAGAAACAAATACATTTCTAGTTCACTCTTTTGTATGGGCCCATGTTGGGCCAGGTTTACTTAGCTTGGCTAAGACATTGTTATAAATATCAGCTGTGCGGCGTCCCCAAAGAAACATTTCTAGGGTTATATTTGCGCAAGAGAAGGTAAGTGAAATGATCATTTTTACTTTTAATGAAGTAAGCAAGTAATTTTAACATAACCAGTCTTTTAGAGCATAATCTGTTTGAGTATAATCATCATTGATTGTGACTATGATTTGGTTTTTCTTGTATTTTCATTTGACATTGGATTAGCTTTATAATGATATTGTTGTGTTCACTGATGCTTCTGCACAGAAACTGTTTGATATAACGCATCAAAGAGATAAAATCACCGAGAAAAATCCATGGGTTCTCCTTTTCATCCTTAGAAACAGGAAGCTGGGAAACCAACGAAACACATAGCTATAGCTAAGTTCGAAACTCCGAAATAGTAGTTGACTATGAAGTTCTGCGTTGATCTTATAAATGATTCCTGTTGATGACTTGATGTTCTAAGAAAAAAATGTTATCTTGATATAATCCATTACTTGTTGTGTTAGTTAGTGGTTGATTTTGCATATTCTGCATTATCATTCATATTCCATACTTAAAACATGACTTCAGTTAGCTACAAGTATGGATTTTGTTATACTGGAGCATAGCTGAAATACATTACATCATCGCTACCACCTAGATTAAACAACATAGGTATACATCAAAACTTCAAAACCTCTGGCAATTGACTTCACTTGCTCACATATGCTACACCTGTATATGATACACCGTCACACTTATTTGCTGGTGCCTGCCAAGAATTGTTCATTTCTTTAGTATTGCATCTAGATTATATAAGCATATTACTTTGCAAATTTTGTGTATCTTAGTTGTATTACTCCCAGTTTAACTTTATACTATGAAAATCATGTATATGTGGTTATATCTTATACAAATATTTTTGTGCAGTAATCATTACCACAGAATCTCACAGAAGAAGACTAGCCTGCATTACTACGAAATAGGTGGCCGGGGTCCTTCACAAACTACAAATTGTATAAGCACTGAGCATGCTGTTACTCGCGTAAGTTGCACAATACACTTATCCCCCATTCTTGCAAACCATAGTCTCCTTCAGTTGTCATTGTTAATTATTCTGGGGTTGCAGGAATTTGATATTTTTAAATCACCTTCTTTAGCTGATTCTTGTAAAGATAAAAAAAATGATCTCATTTTCTTCTCTCCAATCCTCCAAAATCAGATTACCTCCTTTTTCAAATCCGAGTTCAATCCCTCACTCCCTTCATCGATCCTCAATTCTCTCCTGCAATCACCAAAAACAGACTTTAAAGTACAGAAGTCTCTGTGTTAGAGCTTTAGATGCAGCTCAGGCTTACGATTTTGAAGCTATAAACAATGATCGTTTTGAAAAGAGCAAAAAACTAAAGATTGCTATTGTTGGTTTTGGTAACTTCGGTCAATTTCTTGCAAAAACCCTAGTTCGTCAAGGACACAAGGTCTTAGCTCATTCTCGATCAGATTACTCTGATATAGCTCGAAAATTAGGGGTTCAGTTTTTCAATGACGCTGATGATTTATGTGAAGAACATCCTGAGGTAGTACTTATTTGTAGTTCTATACTATCTACTAAATCAGTTCTTGAATCATTACCATTACAAAGACTAAAAAGAAGTACTTTATTTGTTGATGTTCTTTCTGTCAAAGAGATTCCAAGAAAGCTTTTTCTTCAGATTTTACCCCCAGAATTTGATGTTTTATGTACTCATCCAATGTTTGGACCAGAAAGTGGTAAAGATAGCTGGAAAAGTCTTCCTTTTGTTTATGATAAAGTTAGGATTGGGAATGATGAGTCTAGGATTAGTCGTTGCGAAAAGTTTCTGAATATTTTTGCTCAGGAAGGTTGTAGGATGGTGGAAATGTCTTGTGCTGATCACGACAGGGAAGCTGCAGAATCACAGTTTATAACACATACAATGGGAAGAATTCTAGAGAAATTTGGGTTGGAATCGACGTCGATAAATACAAAAGGATATGAAACTTTGTTAAATCTGGTGGAGAACACATCTGGGGATAGTTTTGAACTTTACTACGGCTTGTTTTTGTACAATAAAAATGCAATGGAACAGTTAGAGAGGTTAGATATGGCATTTGAATCACTGAAGAAGCAACTTTTTGGGCATTTACATGAAATTCTCAGGAAACAGCTTTTTGAGAATGCCGAGGGTTTCGAAGAATCTAATAATCTGAAACCAGTGTCCCCTGAACTGCTTCCAAATGGCGGAGATGCAGTTGAACCACCTTCAGAGAATATAGGATGAGGTCTCAATGGAATCCATTTGCATTGACTATGAGTTATACTACATAATGGTCCTTTTTTTGTATCCATGAATGGTTTTGAATAAATGCTTCCTGTCTTTTTTCATCAAACTTCTCCTCTCCTACATCTCTTCATATCTACAATTCCCTTGTAATTGTTAGTAAGCTTCTTGTGCAGTTGGTGCTTGACTCCTTTCTTTTCTAAAGTTTCTTGCAGTTATGTTTTCCATCTTCTTTTCCCCTGGCTAGTTGCAATAATTGTGCATCCTTGGCTTTGTGAAGCATAGGACTAAAAGGTCATAGTATCAGATTTATAAATGAGTAGAACATATCTAGCTGGGTGCACATCCAACAAAAATCACCAATATATGATGCAATTTTGATGGAAAAAAAAATTCACTGATACTGGAAAGGTGGGTGTGCAATTGCTTCAAATCAGGGGCAGAGCCACATTACCTCAAAATTCACTGATACTGGAAGGGTGGGTGTGCAATTGCCAACGCAGCTCAGCTGGCTCGGAAGCCAAATTTGGTTATTTTAACAATATTTTAGCCATTTTAGCCCTCCGAGAAGCATGAGCCTATAATTTGTCGATCTGATTTGGACTGAGCCAGATGTCAAAAGAGATTCAGATCTGTTTCAGATGCGAACAACAACCGTGTCAGCCAAGTCAGAGTTTCAAAGATTTTATTTGATATCTTTTTCTTAGCGTTAATACTATAAGGGAGAGTTTTAATAGAAAAGATTGGATGTGCCTAAGGAGATCATGCAACTTATACACAAGCATACTTCATGGCAAACGATGGAGGATATACATAGAGATGTGAAGAAGGCGTCTAAGTGTTGTAACGAGAAACACACAGGAACTAAATTTGATATTAAGGATCTCGAAAAAGAGTTGGGGAAAATCAAGGAACTGCATTCTGATCTCATGGTCTATGGTGATGATTGTACCAAATTCCTTGAAGATATAGTTGAAATTGTTCAGAAGTTTCCAGGCATTCAAAATACGGAAGCATATAAGGAGTTGCTTACTGGATGTAATCAACATTGGTATGAACTAATTCTTGGTAAGAGAACGTTGAATGATACAGTCAATGACTCGATGGAAACTTATGATCATGATGTTGAAAATTATAGTTTCTGTAAGAAATATAATAAGGTATGCTCGGAATTCTTCTCCATGAATTCAATCCTGATGTATAGACGTCGAGGTACGAACGCTTTGAAGCCAAGTTGTCAACAACCATGACCAATTTATAATTGTCAGCCATAACCACAAAATCAATCATAGTCTACGTATACTCTTCTTGTGTCATGAGTATTTTTTTCTTGCATCGTTTTGTGGTCGTACTCCAAATATAAAATTCTCCACTACTACTTTTATTAGGAGTCATATCTAACTCAAACCAAGGACATGATCCAAGACCAACACTTTTTTTTTTTTGACTTAAAAAGTTAAAATTTTATTCAAAAGGAAAAAAATAAAATAAAGCCTAAGCGCAACAAGAGAAGGAAAAAGCTAACACAACACACAAGCCACAAGAAAAACAACATGGCAGTAGTACCTTCTTAACAACTTAAGTGCAAGCCTAACCTACACATATGTATGGGGGAGTCAGATATTTCAAAAAGAAATGTGTTTATCGAATCCCTTTTGAGTCAGATGTATGAGGGGAGTTAGATATTGAGCCAGATATCAGAAAAATGAAAATACAAACGTGTAAACAAGAGTCGAGTCTAATCTAATAAATTTCATGAAAAAAAAAAGAGCCGAGTCAGACACCTAATTAGATTCAGATTCCGACTCAGAAACAAACATAAAAAGGTGTCAACAAAGGCAGCAGAAGCAAAAGTCATATTTGTGGTATCCCCAAGCCCAACGTAATAGCTCTAGTGTAGTACTACTGTACTACTAGCACGTACAAACTACACAGTACGACAAATTTATAGGGTTTAAGCTTCTCCTCTTTTCTGAAGAAATAAAATTACAGCAACAAATTTGGGGGTAAACCGGCACGCGGGAATTTCTTTCGATCCAAGAAGGTGAGAAAACTTATTTTAGATTTCATAATCTTTCTCTAATGTGGTTCAGGGGGATTTGTAGTTAATTTTGATTATAGTTTAATGTTAGCAATTTTGCATATGAACTATTGGATTGATTGATTTGATTATAGATTTGGATTCAGAAACTATTGGATGATTAAATGTTCGATGAAATGCCTAAGTGAGTTCGTATGAAGAGGAAGTTTGTTTAGTGTTTCACCCTGTCAATCAATCAATCCTAGTATCCTACAGTTTTTGTTTGCTTGATTTGTGTGAATCTAGTTTCTCTGTACTTGATTGGTATGTATGATTTGTTATAAATTGGGAGGGGTTTTGAATTGGATGCTTATTTGTTATCAATCAATCCTAGTATCCCTGTCATAATGAATTTGACGCTTATTTGCTGGATAGAAAGTGTTTCAGTGAGTTCATATGAATCGTTCTATAGAAATTTTGTAATCCTGTATGAGATTTAGGTAGTGTTTTAGGCTCTCAATCTATCCTAGAATCCTAAATTGTTGTTTGTTTGGTTTCTCGGTACTTCGATTGGTAGGTGTGATAGAAAGTGATCCAGTGAGTTCATATGAATCGTTCTGTTGAAATTTGGTAATCCTGTATGACATTTGTGTAGTGTCCCACGCTCTCAATCTATTCTAGAATCGTAAATTGTTGTTTGTTTGGTGTCTATGTACTTTGATTGGTAAGGTGTGATGTGTTATAAATTGGGATAATTCATAATGTATTTGGTAAGGTGTGATGCTTATTTGGTTGGATAGAAAGTGTTTCAGTTAATCTTTTTATAGAAATTTGGAAATCCTATATGAGATTCATGTTGTGTTCCAAACTCTCAATCGATCCTAGCATCCTAAAGTTTTGTTTGTTTGGTTTCTCTCTACTTCTATTTGGTAGGTGTCAGTTTATCATACATGTTCGAGCAAAATATGTAGGAACTTGAACAGCTTGTACTCAGTAAAGGAGATGAGGAACTAAAAGAGATGTGGTATAAATAGAACGAGTGACTGTGATTCGAGTGTATTTTATATTCTGTTATGTAGCTTGGTGGTTGTCCTGCGAAATCTAGATGACACGAATATGCTTAGTCAGTACATGAATGTATGAGAATGAAACTTTGAGATTTAGTGCCTTATTCATTGTACTGATTTCTTGGTTACCATATGTTTATAAATGGAATAACAGGTGTCTGCGCTGTATTTTGATTCCTAAATGCATTTTGAATGACATTTTGTGCTGAGACTTGAAACCGAATGGTGAGAATGAAAGTAGGTGTTGGGTTGGGGCATCGTGTGACCTAAATTTAGTTCAAGTTTGATGGCCTGTTTTCATCCACCCTGATAATATTTTGATCATCCCCTCTTTTCCATTGTTATTGTAGGTTCTCGTAGCCGTGATATATCTTCGTTAAAACTGTAACAAATCTTGATTCTTGCAGAATAGTTCATTGGTCCTCACAGAGTTGAGAGCATAAAACAGAACCATGTCTTCACCACCCACGCAGCAAAAAGAAGGGTCTGCAACCTGGGCACTGCCAAGTACAGATACAAAGCCTAAGAAGAAGATTTGTTGTGCCTGCCCAGAGACTAAGAAGCTGAGAGATGAATGCATTGTGCAGCATGGTGAAGATGCATGCACCAAGTGGATTGAAGCTCACAAAATTTGTCTTCGTTCCGAGGGCTTTAATGTTTGATAGTGAAGAATAAGAACACATACACACTCATATGGAAAACTTAGAATGATAAAATATTTTTGGCAGAGTTGCTATATCAATTTTATTTCACTCTTGGATTTCGATTCAGAAATCCCAATTTATATTTACCTCATTTCCAGGAGAGTGGACCTATGCTATACTGCAGTCTGCGGTAAATGATGCGTTTATACACCAATTCACATTTGTGCAGTAATTTAAGACGGTTTTCAGTTTTCAATTGGAAGTTACTTTGAATTGAATTTGTTGAAAATTGGCCGAGTAATTTACCAGTCACCTGAGTTCTATCATATCGGTTATTTGAAAAACAATTCTTCCACAAAAAATTTATTAACAAATCAACTGAAAATGTACAATGACCAACACAAAAGCAACAACAGTACCAATTGAGTAAAGTGGTTCATTCTATTACATCTTTTTCTTTTGGTGATTGATCTTCTTTTTTCATTTTTCTCGACTCGTTGTCATTTTTCTTAGCCGGAAAATCGATATATTTATGCTTTCCAAAGAGACTACCCCAATATGTAGACCGAACCATTTCAACAAACAAGGGTAGTTGCAACCACGCAAAAAGGCCCAAAGGACAACAACTAAACAATGTAATCGGAATTAACGCCTGCGCAAATCTGCTTCCAACCACTATAAACATTGATGCACCAAATGCTACTAACATAGCCACCATAGATATAAAGAGAGTTGCAAGGCCGATTATCAATTTTTGTGGTAGAGACTTTAGAAAATCCAATTCTGCATATCTTGAAGAATATATTGAGAAGAACATGAGCACCGATGTCATCGAAGAGAATAGAGCCAAGGCATCTGACACCGCAAACACAGTAAATGAAGACTTTCCCAGAAAAACTGGGGTGCCATTCATAAGACTGCTACTATCACTGATGTTACCTCCAGGAACAGTAAAAGCAGCTGCAAATGCTACAATTGCAATTAAGGCAGCAACTATCATGCACGATCCAGATGTATCTTTCAACCAATCTTTTCCTTCCTTCACTAAGTCTTTGTGTGCCTCTGTAAATACGAATTGAGCTGTATCTCCTTTTGTATTTCTGGTAAACCTATCACTTTCACGTAACATACTCTCTACCCCCTGCATGAAGATGAATCACTTTTACTAATACGGTGATATAACACTTAAACATAAATAAATAAAAAGAAGGGAATATTGGGGATATGCCTCAAAATCGACTGTCATCTTGGGGATATGCCCCAGGATTCCAATTTTGGGGAATATGCCCCAACCGTCCAAAATTCCATCCAAAACCGTTAAGTAGTCAATATTCGCACACACTTGGGATCACATATGCGAATTAAAAACAGGATATACGATATATTAACACCTTTACAAGGTTCGGGAACATATTTAGACGAAAAATCTCGAAAAAATTAGAGAGAAAGTTCGGACACATTTATGATAAATAGTCTATTTAACGGTTCCTTGACGGAAACCGTTACTTTGGGGCATATTCCCAAAACTGGAATCCTGGGCATATCCCCAAGATGACAGTCGATTTTGGGGCATATTCCCCATTTTCCCTAAAAAGAAAGCAAGAGAGTAAGATAATGACAACCAGTAATTAACCTTGTCATGAAATTATCACTCTTACCATATACCATTGCATTTCTCGTTGTATCTGGAGCACTGCACCTGAAACCAAATTGAGTTGAGCAAAAGGCGCTAACTTGGCAGCGTAGTGCAAAATGGTATTTCTGTCCACATCTCTTCGAGAAAGCAGATCGATCTTCTCTCCAAGTTTGTCACCGGATTTACATATGATATCCACTATCTTTTCTTTCCGTTCTGAAATAGCCATTTGTATCATTGATCCTTCTCCTGGTATCGTACTAAAAATTATATTATCATTCTTCTTAAGACACTCGACTACAAATTCAATGATCCCATGTTTTATAGCTATCTTCATGATGTTTGGATTATCGCCCAAAAACCTTGATAACGTAGTCAACTTACAGATCTCCATTAACATTTGTTTCATGAGTGCAATTGCTTGTTGGTGCACCAGCTTTTGGTTATATAATCGTTTGAAGATTCCAGTTGCTGAAATAAGAGTCAAACGAGGCCACCATCAAAATAACTCTTGATGTTTGAGTATTGATAATTCACTAAGTTAAAGGTCTAAGTAAAATTAAAAATGTCCCATGATCTTCGATGTTTGATTAAGCACTTACAGAAGTCAAAGTTAAGGTATCTACCAAGGAAATAACCTTGTGTTAAGTAAGACATAATGAGTTCTCGATAAGTAGTTGATATGGAAACTTTGGAGCTTTCCTCTACTTCGGCACAATCTAAGTTTTCTGATAGTGGGTTTTCTTCGTCCCTAATGGTGCACTCGGCTTGTTCCGCTGGTTCGATATATGTTGAATTGGTATCCACTTGAATTACTGCACATTTGCAGGTAGATTAATTCTATAAACGAACAAATGTATTTAAATAATAATCGATGAAGGTAAAAGCAAGAACAAATTAAAAAGAAAAACGAATTATATAGGGATCAGGCGCGAACTAACACGAATATATAAGGTTCTCCCACCATGTCAGCTTAGCGCCGCTTTGAAATGCAAAGGGCCTCCGAACGATCATCTCCAATCCGCACATTTCTAATGATTTTGATTTCATTATAGCTACTTTTGGAAACTTCATGACAAAGGAGAGTGCTATATCTACAAATAAAAATGTAAGGAATCAGAAACGTTCGCTTCTGGCATATTAAACTAAGCTAAATATATGAATGAAATTCAATAGTATGGTAGTGTAGGCGGGAGAATAATAATTACTGTCTAGCTACTAACTCACCATAGAAATTGGCCTCAATTAGTTTGCATAATGTATAAGCACCATTGCCACCTAAGAACGGACATGGATCCATGTCTTTAGTCACAGAGTAAAGATATTCAACCACCGCCTTCTGGTTAATTGAAACATTGCGAAGGGCTAAATCTAGTGGTGTAAATCCTCTTTTATCAAGTAGTAGAGGCAATTTCGGATTCTTATTTACCAGTAATGCAACAGCTTTGGTGTTTCCGTACTGAGCCGCGTAATGAAGTGCTGTGAAATCATATTCACCACCTTTGTATTCAAGTAATTCTGGCGACATTAGTTTTACGATCTCCTCGATAAGTATGATCTCTCTCTTTTTATATATAGCTACATGTAATACTGTATTTGAGTTACGTGTTACTCCTTGCTCAAGAGTTTCAGGATTGTTGTTAAGGAAGGCGATCGTCTCTTTGTAGTCACCTTCTTTCAATAGATGGCTTCTATCCGAATTATATACTGCCCGAACTACTTTCTCTTCTTAACAAGACAAACGAAAGCCAAACAAAAAACAACAATTAGTAGGGCTGTTCACGGTCGGTTTTGGTTCGGTTTCTAGTCAAACCAAAACCGAAACCAATACTATCGGTTTTTAAAAATCTAAACCAAACCAATCCATTAACCATTGGTTCGGTTTCTTAATGGTTTTAGCCGGTTTCGGTTTGTTTCATTGGGTTAATGGAAAACCGACTGTATGTCAGTTTTCTGAAACTGACAGTTCAAATCTTTAAAAAGAATAACACAGTTGAATTTTTTAACCTACCTACAAAATGTAATTAACATACAAGCATAGTTCATAACTCAAGTTTATAAGCATAGTTCAAAACATAAACATGCAAGTCATATCATTTGATATAAAGCAATTTGTAACTATGTACTCGTTTTATTTCATAAAAGTCGAGTTATGTCAAGTTGTCACAATTCTTTTAAGGAAAATATGAGAGAGAATTATATTTTTGTATTCTTTCCCTTATCTATCTTCTAATGTTAATCTGGAATTGATATATCTCGCAAACTAAACGATGAATATTTATAAATGACATATCGTTACAAATATTCTAAAAAGACTTGCACAATAAATATAAACGTGACTCGATTCCTTAGACTTTTTAGAGTAAAATTTTAACAACATTAGTTATTACATTATGTATTAAGTTTTAGTATGGAATAATAACATTTCAAAATGAAAAGGATCAATGTTTGTGAAACAAAAACTTAAAATAAAGAGCTGAACGTTCATGAAATGGGGGAGTTATCTTACCGACTTTTGATGGCTGCTTTTCTTCGCTACCGCTACCAGATGCCTTTACGGTCTCTTTTGGATGAGCACCAATATTATTCTTGACAATCTCTTTTCCTATATCGTGTCAATAACATTGTAGCAGAAATTTAGGAGTATAGTTATAGAAATTTCAGTCCATATTTAGTAAATTATACTCTAGTATATTATGTATATATAGCTTACAACCTTTTGATGGATGCTTTTGTTCACCACCAGCACCACCAGATGACTTTTTGATCTCTTTCAAATAAGCATTATTACTTTTGACAATATCTTCTTCTGCATGGTGTTAATAATATTAATCGTTGTAACAAATTAGGTTTACTCTCTGCAAACATGTATGACATGTCACAGAACGAATTCGTATACTGTACCTTGTTTATTACTAGTTCTGCATATGCTTCTTAGAACCTCTAGCATTTGATTTTGAATATCTTCTTGAGATTGTGCGTGAGCTTTTGCTTGTTGTGCATGATATTTTGCAAGTTTTTCTTGTGACTCGATTTGTCTAGCTTGAGATTCAATGACTACTTTGAGCAGCTTTTTAATCTCTGTCACTTCTCTGTGAAGTACGTTATCACGATCATTACCTAATTCTATAGCGGACATTGCAATCGAGAAAGTTTTTAAGATGGGGATATAGCAGAGGAAACTATAAAAGATAAAAGAGAGGGTATGGCGTGAGAATCAGGGGGTCAAGAATGTCGATCTACAATTATACAGATATGAAACATACAGGGATTCCATAAATGATCGTGCTGAACAAGTGCAGATTTTAAAACCTTCAAAGTCAACTTTTGAGTAACATGTATAACAGTTGTATATGGCACCCCATTATATGCATGTGATTAGTTGACAGGTTCTGTCTATACTCTCGGATGACTCATATGTATATGCTATATCAATATGGTACCGCCTGAACAAACTCCACCCAAATCGTCTCTCTCACAGGTCAATTTGTTTTGCTAGATATTTTGTTTTGGTGTTGGAGCCACCATTTCCAAAAAGCATTTTTATTTTTGCAGACTCAGGATCTACGTTTCTAAGATTTTCGAGTCGTTCCAGTGAGCCCTATGTTAAGAATGATCGGCTGAAATGTAGAAACACCGGATTAGAGTATACATTTGTGGTGGATATATACGTAGTGGGTACCATAATTAAGCACATACGATGGAGTTTACATTTCAAAAATGGGTACTCGATGAAATGATATTTGTTGTTGAGCATTTTTATAAGAAGTGCTGTTTTAGTGACCACCTTGAGGCTCGAACATTTAAATATTCTTTTATTTATTTTCTTCTGATTTCTTTTAATGAGTGCAAGGTACTAAGGTTTTGTTTTTGTATGAATTATTATTCCAAATAAGAACCCATCAATAGAAATGGGCGTGGATGATCTGGTGCAGCTGGATGTTTTGATGTGGATTATGGGGTAGAGGAGTAACGGAGTAATGGTAATCGGTGATATACATACTTTAGAAAGTTTCCTATGTAAGATGTCTAAATATTATTTCAATTCATTTTCTCTGCGAGAATCAAAATTATTAGTTTTTTGCTTTTCTTCCTGTCCAGCTAACGTTATTGTTGCACGATCCATGAAATAGTGAGTCACAATTATTGATGCACCTCATGAATTATTGAGCTTCGACTTAATAAAGGTGGGATGGGATTAGAGGTGTAAAACGTGCCGGCCCGGCACAGCCCGGCACACAAAGTGGCGTGCTTCATGTGCCATGTGACGTGCTGTGCTACACCAACGATTTAAATGTGTTGTGCTTTACTAGTCAAAAGCTAAGCACAGCACAGCCCACGGGCACAACACACGAATAAACGTGAATGCCGTGTTGTGCCGTGTTGGCACACGTGTTATAAACAATTTGAAATCACTTAATGTACATTATCACGAGAATTTAAATAGACAATTGTTGATGGTGGTTTTTAAACAAAGGGTAAAATCGTAAAACCCCAAATAACCTAATGTCACCGGTGACACATTTATTAGGACATTTAATGCATGTAGTCTGTAATTAATAGGAGGTATTTTTTCAAATTAGGGTTACAACGAACAAAACCCTAATTCCCCTCTGTGCCAATGGCAAATCATGCCAGCCACACCTAGCCCAAGCTAGTTGCGCCATGCCAAACGCACTCTGCCTTGGCCCTAGCTATGCTAGTCACACCAAACGCGTCAAAGCATGCCAACCATGCTAGCCGCACCTCCGTGCCAATGGCAAATCATGCCAGCCACACCTAGCCTACGCTAGCCGCACCTCTATGCCAATGGCAAAGCATGCCAGCCATACCAAACGCGCCGAAGCATGCCAACCATGCTAGCCGCACCTCTATGCCAATGGCAAATCATGCCACCATACCAAACGCGCCGAAGCATGCCAACCATGCTAGCCGCACCTCTATGCCAATGGAAAATCATGCCAGCCATACCAAACGCGCCGAAGCATGCCAACCATGCTAGCCGCACCTCCGTGCCAATGGCAAATCATGCCGCCCACACCTAGCCCAAGATAGCCGCACCTCTGTGCTAATGGCTAATCATGCCAGCCACACCAAACGCGCCAAAGCATGCCAACCATGCTAGCCGCACCTCCGTGCCAATGGCAAATTATTCCAGCCACACTTAGCCCGAGCTAGTCGCGCCATGCCAAACGCACTCTGCCTTGGCCCTAGCTATGCTAGTCACGCCACGCCAAGCCAATCACCCTTACCTTGGCCCTAGCCATGCCATGCCAAAATAGCGCCCTAGCCATGCCATGCCAATCATGCAACCTAGGTCAAATTGGCCACGCATGCCATTGGCACATGCCAACACGCTCGCTGGTATCTTTTCCTACCAGGGCGCGACCCAAATTGGACACGCATGCCATTGGCACATGCCAACACGCTCGCTGGTAGCTTTTCTTACCAGGGCGCGACCCTAATGGCCGAGCATGCCATTGGCACATGCCAACACGCTCGCTGGTAGCTTTTCCTACCAGGGCGCGACCCAAATTGGCCACGCATGCCATTGGCACATGCCAACACGCTCACTGGTAGCCTTTCCTACCAGGGAGCGACCCCTAATGTCCGAGCATGCCATTGGCACATGCCAACACGCTCGCTGGTAGCTTTTCACACCAGGGCGCGGCCCTAATGGCCGAGCATGTCATTGGCACATGCCAACACGCTCGTTGTTAGCTTTTCCTACCAGGTCGTGACCTAAATTGGCCACGCATACCATTGGCACATGCCAACACGCTCGCTGGTAGCTTTTCCTACCAGGTCGTGACCCAAATTGTCCACGCATGCCATTGGCACATGCCAACACGCCGCCGGGTAGCTTTTCCTACAAGGCCGTGACCCAAATTGGCCACGCATGCCATTGGCACATGCCAACACGCCGTTTGGTAGCTTTTCCTACCAGGCCGTGACCCACATTGGCCATGCATGCCATTGGCACATGCCAACATGCATCGCTGGTAGCTTTTCTTACCAGGACATAGCCCTAATGGCAATCCGTGCCATTGACACATGCCAAACATGCACGCTGGTAGCCTAACTTGCAAACTGTGTAACCTACCACCAAGGCATTCCGCACACGCCATTGGCACTTGCCACACACGCCACTAGCAGCTCTGGCATTGCCACTTACACTCAACGTACAACCTACCACCAAGGCATTCCGCACATTCCATTGGCACATGCCACACACGCCGCTAGCAACTCTGGCATTGCCACTTGCACTCAAGGTGCAACCCGCAACAAAGGCATTCCGCACATGCCAGTGGCACATGCCACACGCGCCACTAGCAGCGTCACTTGCACTCAAGGTGCAACCAACACTCGAGACATCAACACAAACTAGGGGATGCAATCTAGGGTTTTGGTTTGGCGGTCACAGCATGCAGGGTACACTACGCTCACATTAAGAAAGCGTGAATAGGAATAAAGCGGTCAAATAAATGAGGAAATAATGGTGAAGACGTTTTCAACTATAAACACCATGCGGTTACTACCTCCTCCCATTATTTCACGCTTTATTCTCTTCCTTCATGAGGCCAGGGTACGTTTCAATCTCGACTTGTATAAATAGGTCTTACCTATTTCCACCAGACGACAAGTCTCGGTCCGGAGAAAAATACAACACTCTAAGAAAAGGCAACTTTGCAAGCTCTCCAAAAGCTTTCATCTCTTGCAAGCTTCGAAGCTTTCACTTTCGATACAAGTCGAGACACTACTCTCCCGTAATTATTCCGGTCTCAACACCTTTCTTTGCTTCCCTCCCCAAATCAACCCTTCTCCTCCACTTTGTGACCGAAGCAAGTCCGGAACGGCCATTTCTTGGTTTAGGCCGGACTTGCACTGATTGATCTCTCGAATCTAGAAAGTGCTCACGTGCGGATATTTTGTTTAGGGTTTAAACCAGTTTCTCACTCACCTACCGAATTTACCGAAATCAACGAAAACGATTTTTACCCATAAACAATTGGCGACCACAGCGGGAGGATTGATCTATCGGTTACAATAAAAACTCTGATTCCTGATTTCGTTTCCCGAACGTCAAATCCCAACATGGTGGAACTCAGTGCCGGAGCGGCCGAGAATACCAAAGACGTAACACACCCCCGATGTTAGCGTCTCTCCCAATAACGTTGTTGCATCACCCGCCGACTACTGGTAACATCGAATGCACTCCCTCAAGCGTAGCACCGCTAATCACTGTGGAAAGAGCCGCTTCCTCCTATAGTGTCTCTGCACAACCCTCTAATCACGGCAACAAAAATATCTCTTCGGGTGTCACGCCACCAGTCACCAGGGCCAGAGCCGCCGCCACGGCCCCTAATGCTTCGTTTAGCATGGCGCCTTCGACCACAACTAAGGTTCCAACTACCCCGCCGATGGTACGAGAGACCGGAGGGACCAGAGGAATTCGTCCTTATGTCACCATCGCTGATTTGATGGAACGACAGAGATGCTCGCTGAGCCCGGACTGGACATGCTTTCAACGTAGAAAGAGGTACTCGTCTTTCTCAAGACCCGACAGAGCGACTACCACGTGATTCGCGTCCTCCAGAGCCGCTTAGGAACGTATCCAATAACCACGGTGCCATCACATCGGCGGAGCACGCCTCCACGGATGAGGAAACTCGCGCTAGAATCCCGTTGGAAAGAAATCATCCGCCCAACTTCGTCACGCGAGAAGGTCTGAAACAACTTCTCCGCAACCGAATCAAGAATGATGAATTGGACGTGCATCATCACCAACCCCCTTACCCATCCGAAATGCAGAGAATCCCTCTCCCAATGGGGTACTTTTCTCCTCAATTTACCCTGTACGATGGTACCGAGAATGCACATGAGCATGTCTCCTGTTTCCTGGAATCCCTAGGTGAACATGAATATAATCACGTTCTTCGTTTAAGGAAATTCTCAAAATCACTTACTGGAAGGGCGTATACATGGTACAACATCATCCCACCGAACAGCATTCCCAACTGGAGTAGCATGGTCAATGCGTTTTACAAGAAATACTTCTTCGTGTCTGAACAAGTTACTTTCTCAGACCTCGGAAGAATGTACTAGTGGGATAACGAACATCCGAATGATTTCGTCAAGAGGTTCAGGGTTCAAGCACTCGACTGTCACGACCCAAACGTGACCGAGCAACAACCGGTGAATGCATGCATCAATGGTATGGTTCCTATTTACCGCGCCTGTTAGAAAACTTGCGCTTCCAAAGATTCTCCGAACTCCATGAAGCCGCCAGACGATCTACAACAACAAGACCAAGATTACCGGAAAGAGCTAGGCCAACTCGAACCGAACACACGCGTGAAACTCGCGGGAGTAGACGCCTCATCAGCAAGCAATTTAATGCCGGCTCATCCTCCGTGAACATAGTAAACGAAAGGGGAAAAAGGAAAGCCACAACTACGAGCCACCAGCCAAAACGTGAAGCGCCGGCGCAACGGGAAACCCCGCCACGGAAGACCGTCACTAAAACTCCCATGCAGCATCATGAGACCGAAGAAAATACCCTTGATTTCCCGTTTCCCATCGAGGAGGTGATTGACCTCCTAGAAGCATGGGTTCAAGATGATGTTATCGATCGCCACCTCCCGACGTCCACCAACCGAGGCCGAGATGGCGAACCCCAAGTACTTCCATAACCACAGGTTCGGTCACCACCTGACTAGCGATTGCAACAGACTAAAGCATATTTTCAAAGAAAGGATAGAAGCGGGAGAACTCCAACTAGGAGACGAAAGAGTGTATCGAGACCCACTCCCAATAAGAAACTGCGGGTCCTCTGGGGACTCCGTGCACGAGACTGTACAATTCATGATGCAACATGTATGCGAAATTCTCTATCTTTCCAAGGTGCACGCAAGATATTTTCGCAACTCTCAATCGCGTTCTATCCAGGAAAACGACTTTTTCTCTCTTCGAAACCACGCCTGTGGGCCCAAGCTTTCCAAACAAAGCGGAACCAAAAGGAGAACTGGGACCACGACCACGTCCCATTTAAGAGGTAACGAATTTAACGACACGCTCATCGACACGGCCTCGACCACAACATCATTACTTTCAAGACACTAAAGGCAAGCAGGATTTACAAAACAAGACGCTACCTATTCCCGTCCGTGATTAAGAACTTGAGAGGAGAAGCTTTGAACGCGCATGGATACATCAACCTAGAGATCATGATGGGAGACGCTATAACGCATAGCAAATCCCATATTGTCAAAGAACTAGATCATGAAAAGATATTGGGACGCTTATGGGTGCTCGACAACAAAGCGAAATTGGATGTGCACCCTCTGCCGACGTCCACGCCCGAAGGAATTCTCAACAAATCATCCCACTGGTTATCGCATCAACGAACTATTGAAGGAACCCAGACATCCGGGAGAAGACCCGTTGGCGCTAGCTCATGGTTTTCAAATGCAAGTAAGTCGACCGAGCAACCTTTTCGCAACCAGTCTTTCCTTCCCCATTCCGTCATGGGGACTCGGCGCACATGACATCGGCACGAACGTGTCAAGAAATGTGAATAAAGAGCTGGACTATTTGAACACTTTGCAAGAAGCTTGGAAACTTCTATTGAAGCCAACGAAGCCAAGAATCAAACGGTTGCACGAAGTCTGAACCCGTTTTCAATCGGAGATGTAGTGTTTAAGGAAAGCTCGTTTGAAGTTGGGAGGATGACAGTAAAAATGGCTATTCAAACTGATTCGCCCAATGAAGGAGAAGACGAGCTGTATTTGGTTACGGATACCATTTTGGGAGGATATTGCAAGCTCATCAATGCAGACACGCCTGAAGGCGTGATAATTCACTCGCGATGGCTCAAGGACTCCAATCCCTAAAATGTTGTACTTCCCAATCACTCCCCCTTTTAGTATTTCATTTAAAAATTCCTCTTAGTAGTTGTACTTCCCCAAGATTAATACACCGTTTGTATTTTTCCCTGGGGATTCCCTTTCCCGTCAAAAAAAAAAAAAAAAAAAAAAAAAAAAAAAAAAAAAAAAAAAAGCATAAATACATCTCTTTCCAAGCAAATCCTCCAGATATCAGAGAAATACATCAGATAAACCCAGAAATCCATTGCAGAGCCATCATACCACAACCTCTTTTAAAAAATATATATGAAGCAAAATGTTGACTGATGAAGAAGAAGGAAAAGATGGGTTTAAAAAAAAAAAAGAAAAAAAAAACATCAGGGGAACTAAGCAGCTAACAGAAATAACAAAATGGAGGAACTAGCCCTCGAAGGATGGAGCACAAGTCCCCTCGGGCAAGGCTATCTTCAAGCACTTCCCCCAGCAATCCTTCGGGCAACAAAGGTTCCATTCAAAGGTTTTAGCAGCAGCAACCTCAACATCCCATCCCGAAGCAGCCACAACAGCAGCAGTGTCCTCCCCAACGACCGGTCCAGCATACGCCACCATGACCCCTCCGGTATCACCAACGACACCTTTAGCATCAACTCCAAAGGCTATTTCGTTTCCGTCATATGTTCCTTCGAAGGTTTTCTCATTGACACTTAGAAGAAATCTTTTTGATTCATCCGCATCAAAATCAAGAATCATGGCGCTCTCCTCCAAGAGCCTCACACGTTCGCTCTTCCGTCGCTTCGACCTAGAAACATCCCGATCCGCACCATACCCGGACCGTAGAAAGGTTTTGCCGCACTAAAGCTTCTCAATATGCCAAGACTCTTCCTCGTTCTCTCGCCCCTCCTCCATGCTCACCGAACCCAAGGAAGTCCGAACATGCACTGTTTCTTCATGGGGATAGATGGAAGGGATGTCATTAATGATTTCACTAGCTTCATGGAACAGAGATTCAATCCTAACCAATGCCTCCTCAAGAGAAGAAGATCGATCTCCGCTAATTCTGAAGTCCTTCTCCGAAGAGTTAAAGGCGCGGCCATCCCTGGAGGGTCCCATCATACACTGCAAAAAATGGGGAAAATGATCAAGTTCTACCCTATCTATACACATATAAAAAGGAGGATAACACAAACAGAGAAGAAGAAGAAAACATACCGGTATGATCTTCTTAGCCCTAATAACCCTAGTCGGGGGTGGTTTTGCAAGAGTCGACTCGCACCTTCAATTGGAAAATCGGGTCGTTTAGAGGATGATTCGTCTCTAGGCAAAGAGAGAAACTCAACAAGAAGAACCCTTTCTCAAACAAGGAGATGATGCAATTACGTTGGGTATGAATACTTTAACCTTAAAGAATGAAAGGAAGTAATGATGGACATAACGCTTCTGCATTTTTTGGCATGGATGATGCCCCGATTGAAGCCGCGCGTGAAGGAAGCCAAAATAAGGAAATTTTGCTATCCGTAGAAACACTTACTCCCTCCTTGTTTTCACTCCCTATCAAGCTTGTCTCCCCGCCTTCCCCATCTTGCGACGGTCCCACCAGCTAGCATGATCAGCTTCACACTTTGCGCCGGTCCCGCCATCTAGCACACTCAGCTTCCCCATCTTGCGCAAGTCACACCAGCTAGCACGCTCAGCTTCACTATCTTGCGCCGGTCCCACCGGCCAAGCACGCCCGCTTCCCCATCTTTGCGGCGGTCCCACCAGCCTAGCACGTCGCCTTCTCCATCTTGCGCCGGTCCCGCCAGCTAGCACGCTCAGCTTCCACATCTTGCGCCGGTCCCGCCAGCTAGCACGCTCAGCTTCCCAATCTTGCGCCGGTCCCGCCAACTAGCACGATCAGCTTCACACTTTGCGCCGGTCACGCCAGCTAGCACGCTTAGTTTCCCAACTCGCAACAACTTCTCAATGCCGCCCAGCTTCCTGTCTCTCACGACATTAACTTCCCAATTGTGCCAGCCTCCCGATTTGCGCAAAATCGCAGAGGCAAGGATTCCAAATCCTATTTATAAAAAAGGTCGACAAGCCTCCTCAATTCTCTTTACGATTTGCTGTTGATAATTTGTCACCCTCTTATGCTTACCTCGCAACAAAGCTCCTGTTCCGAGCTAAGCAGGGGACTTAATGTTGATGATGGTTTTTAAACAAAGGGTAAAATCGTAAAACCCCAAATAACCTAATGTCACCGGTGACACATTTATTAGGACATTTAATGCATGTAGTCAGTAATTAATAAGGGGTATTTTTTCAAATTAGGGTTACAACGAACAAAACCCTAATTCCACTCCTTGCCAATGGCAAATCATGCCAGCCACACCTAGCCCAGGCTAGCTGCGCCATGCCAAACGCACTCTCCATTGGCCCTAGCTATGCTAGTCACACCAAACGCGCCAAAGCATTCCAACCATGCTAGCCGCACCTCCGTGCCAATGGCAAATCATGCCAGCCACACCTAGCATAAGCTAGCCGCACCTCTATGCCAATGGCAAAGCATGCCCGCCCATACCAAACGCGCCAAGCATGCCAACCATGCTAGCCGCACCTTTATGCCAATGGCAAATCATGCCACCATACCAAACGCGCCGAAGCATGCCAACCATGCTAGCCGCACCTCTATGCCAATGGCAAATCATGCTTGACCATACCAACGCCCAAGCATGCCAACCATGCTAGCCGCACCTCCGTGCAAATGGAAAATCATGCCAGCCACATCTAGCCCAAGCTAGCCGCACCTCTGTGCCAATGGCAAATCATGCCAGCCACACCAAACGGGCCAAAGCATGCCAACCATGCTAGCCGCACCTCCGTGCCAATGGCAAATCATGCCAGCCATACTTAGCCCGAGCTAGCCGTGCCATGCCAAACGCACTCTGCCTTGGCCCTTACTATGCTAGTCACGCCACGCCAAGCCAAGCACCCTTACCTTGGCCCTAGCCATGCCATGCCAAAATGGCGCCCACGCCTAGGCTTGCAAATCATGCAACCTAGGCCAAATTGTCCACGCATGCCATTGGCACATGCCAACACGCTCGCTGGTAGCTTTTCCTACCAGGGCGCGACCCAAATTGGCCACGCATGCCATTGGCACATGCCAACACGCTCGCTGGTAGCTTTTCCTTACCAGGGCGCGATCCCTAATGGCCTAGCATGCCATTGGCACATGCCAACACGCTCGCTGGTAACCCTAATGGCCATGCGTGCCATTGACACATGCCAAACACGCACGCTAGTAGCCTAACTTGCAAACCGTGCAACCTACCACCAAGGCATTCCGCACACGCCATTGGCACTTGCCACACACGCCACTAGCAGCTCTGCATTGCCACTTAAACTCAACGTACAACCTACCACCAAGGCATTCCGCACATGCCACACACGCCGCTCAGCCTGCATTACCACTTGCACTCAAGGTGCAACCCGCAACAAAGGCATTCCGCACATGTGGCACATGCCACACGCGCCACTAGCAGCGCCACTTGCACTCAAGGTGCAACCAACACTCGAGACATCAACACAAACCGGGGGATGCTTTCTAAGGTTTTGGTTTGGCGGTCACAAAGATGCGGACGTACACTACGCTCACATTAAGAAAGCGTGAATAGGAATAAAGCGGTCAAATAAATGAGGAAATAATGGTGAAAACGTTTTTACCCATAAACACCATGCGGTTACCACTTCCTCCCATTATTTCACCCTTTACTCTCTTCCTTCATGAGGCCAGGGTACGTTTCAATCTCGACTTGTATAAATAGGTCTTACCTATTTCCACCAGACGACAAGTCTCGTTCAGAGAAAAATACAACACTCGTAAAAGGCAACTTTGCAAGCTCTCCAAAAGCTTTCATCTCTTGCAAGCTTCAAGCTTTTCACTTTCGACACAAGTCGAGACACTACTCTCCTGCACTATTCGGGTCTCAACACCTTTCTTTGCTTCCTCCCCAAATCAACCCTTCTCCTCCACTTTGTGACCGAAGCAAGTCCGGAACGGCCATTTCTTGGTTTAGGCCGGACTTGTACAGATTGATCTCTCGAATCTAGAAAGTGCTCATGTGCAGCACATTTTGTTTAGGGTTTAAACCAGTTTCTCACTCACCTACCGAATTTACCGAAATCAGTGGAAACGATTTTTACCCATAAACAACAATATATCATTTAAAATCACTTAGTCATTCAGAAAGGAGTTGGAGCTCAGCTTGTTGCTAGGCTTCCAACCAATTTCCTTCCGGATGACAGTCTTTCTGAGTTGTAGTTTTACTTTTCCTATTAAAATAATAATAAGAATGTATATTAGTACAGATTAATTAAAAAGAAATGGCCTATCAAATAAAATTGGATCATTATCATGGGATAAATGTGGAATATGATATGACGCCCTTTCCCACCGTAGATCTTGAAAGTGCAGAACTTTGGATGGGTACACCATATATCTCGCATTTGTGGCGTCCATTGATGCTGATTTTTTCCCCATATTTAAGGATTGGGAAAAGATTTTTTCTTTTTTTCTTTTCCCTGAAAAGATGCGTGAGGTGTATGAACTAGCTAGTGGACTTTTAGAAATGATCTGGAGGGTGCACTTTTGGTGAAACCTTGGATGGTTTCACATTATGTAGGGCTGTCAATGTGTCCGGGTCCTCCCGGGTATCACTAGACCCAGACCCGGACCCTACTTATAAAGGTCGGGTCCGGTTCCTAACGGTTCCGGGTCCGGTTCCTAAATTTTTGGACCCAGAACCGGACCCGTTTAAAGTCCCGCGTACCCGTCGGTTCCGGGTACCCGTTGGGAATTTAAAAGACTATAAAAAAATGTTAAAAACTTGATTTCTTTTTCTTTTTAACTTGAATCTAAATTATTTGTATAAAAATTTATTATTATTTGTTTATTAATGTACTAAATAAAGATTAAACGTAAGAAAACATTGAAAAATAGAAAAAAAATCAAAGTCAAAACTAGTAAAATACCTACAATTTTGCCAAAAAAGATGAATAAAAGGATAAATAAGGTAAATAACCGGGTACCCATTACGCGCGGGTACCCGACGGGTACGTCGGATCCTAAGTTGCTAATGGATTCAACTTTAGGACCCAGAACCGGACCGAATCTAGCGGGTCCGGGTAATGGGTACCCATTGACAGCCCTAATTGTCATTATATCTCGCATTTATGATTTATCTCGTCCAATCGGTCGTGGTGGTTTTCGTCCCACCCTTACGATTTTCAAAAGGGAAAATTAGCTAAGGCCCCACCCATGGGTTACCCATAAGACCCTTAATTAAAAGAAGTTTAAATTTAGGCCCAAGTTATTAAAAGACATTCATACCCTTAATTAAAAGAAGTTTAAATCAAACCCCTAATTAACTAAAATTTAAATTTAAGCCATAAATTATTAGAATATAATAGGCATGCTGTCACAGCCATCTTTATCACCGACCGCCACCACCACCTCCGACAACCGCCGCCGCCCACAACCACCAACAACCCCCGCCACCACCTCCGACCACCACCACCAACCGCCGTCGGCGGGCACCACCGCCTCCCACCAACAACATATGGATGTGTAACAAAAAGTTACACATGCACATGGCATGTGTATCTAGAAGTTACACATCCATATGGCATGAAACAGTTACGCAAGGGTATGGCATGAAACGGTTACACATGTGTACGCAGGAGTTACACATGCATATGACATGTGTATGCAGAAGTTACACATGCATATGACATGTGTATCCAGAAATTACACATAAAAAAAAAAATAGACATAAAAAAAAACATACAAAAAATACATGTGTTACTTCAATATTCATTTACAACATTTTTTTTTGCGTGTGTAACTTCACCGGTCTAGTATAATTGAGAGTTACATATGCATCTATCTAGTGTAATTGAAAGTGACACATGCATTTGACTAGTGTATTCAGTGTCAACTCCAATTCCAGCGAGACAAATACTGCAAATAGGCAATTAGCTTTAATGAAGTTATATGCAACCTGAAATATAGCAACAAGCAATCACTTTTTATAAGGTTAAAGGAACAGTACACAACAATTTCACATACATCTGACTAGTGAAACTAGCAACTGACCAGTGTAATTAGGAGTTACACATTCATATTGGAATTTAGCACCAGAAACAACCATTACTTTTGGTTATGGTTCTACGTCTTCTTCATTTTTAACCACATTCATATTAGATTTCACACTGAATCTATCAAAATCATCGACATCTTCCTAATGTAATTGGTAGTTACACATGCATTTTCCTAGTGTAATTAAGAGTTCACATGCATTTTCCTTGTGTACTGAGAGTTACAGATGTTCCCAAAATGTTGAAAACTGAGAAGAGAAACAAAGTTCTTGGAGTTCAGTTTTTACCTCCCGGAGTTATGCTGCAGTATCTTGAACCTAATATGGAAATTTAGAATTTTTTGTTTCAATTCAGAAGCTGAAATTCCTTTTTTGTATTCAAGCATAAGAGTTTCATAATAAAGTTTGTGATGCCATTAAATGGTTATCTTGAAAACAAAATATTATAATGCCTTTGGAAGTTTCTTTAGAAGTTTATCATGAAACAACAGTAAATTACAGAGATTTGTTTCTTTGCCAAGAGCTTCTTTAGAAGTTTATCTGCAGGTCTGGGTTTGGTTCTTTTTATTGTTAATTTTCCTTCATCTTCTTCCCCGATTTGTTGCCAGTTCTTGTAGACGAAAAATCAATAGATTTGTGTTTCTGAAAGAGACTACCCCAATACGTAGAACGAACCATTTCAACAAACAATGGTAATTGCAACCACGCAAAGAGGCCCAAAGGACAAGAAGCAAACAATGCTATTGGAGTTACAGCCTGTGAAAACCTGCTTCCAACCACGATAAACAGTGATGCACCGAAAGCTACCAATATCGCCACCATAGATATAAACAGAGTTGCAAGACCGAATATCAACTTTTGTGGTAGAGATTTCAAAAAATCTGTTTCAGCAAATCTCGAAGTGTATATTGCTAAGAACATAAGCACGGATGTGATCGAAGAGAATAGAGCCAAGGCATCCGAAACTGCAAACACTGTGAATGAGGACTTTCCCAAAAAAATTGGGGTGCCGATTAAAGCGTTGTCACTATCGCTGATATTACCACCCGGAGCCGTAAAAGCAGCTGCAAATGCTACAGTTGCAATTAAGGCACCAACTATCATGCACGATCCAGATGTATCTTTTAACCAATCTTGTCCTTCTTTCACCAACTCTTTGTGTGCCTCTGTAAATATAAATTGGGCTGTATCTCCTATTTTGTTTCTCTTGAACCTATCACTTTCTTGTAAAATACTTTCTACCCCCTGCATGAAATGAAATTACGTACTAATAAGGTGAAGTAACACTACTTGATAACAGATGACTAGCAGGAAATAAACATAATACAAAAGGATACAAGAGGCGATGGTGACAAAAATTAATCAAGCTTAAGAAATTATACAAGTAATATATACACATGTTTCGTTAATAAAATAAAAAAGTTACTAGCTATGTTAGATATATAGGGAATGAAACAATCACACTTACCCGGAACCATTGCATTTCTCGTTGCATCTGGAGCGCTGCACCTGAGACCAAACTAAGTTGAGCAAAAGGCGCTAACCTTGCAGCATAATGCAAAATGGTATTCTTTTCCAGATCTGTTCTAGAAACTAGATCGATCTTTTCTTGAAGTTTGTCAGCAGTTTCACACAGGAGATTCAGTATCATTTCTTTTCGTTCTGTAATAGCTGTTTCAATCATTCTTTCTCCAGATATCCTTTCCCAAATTAGATTACTATTCTTCTCAAGACACTCCGCAATGAATTCTATGATCCCATGTTTTATAGCTATCTTCATGAGATTTGGATTATTGTTGAAAAAAAATACTAACGTTGTTGACTTGCAGACCCCCTCCAAAAGATGTTTAATTAATGCAATTGCTTGTTGGTGCACCAGCTTTTGGTTATATACTCGTTTGATACTAATGGCTTAAATAAGAGTCAACCGAAGAAGCCATCAAAATAAGATTCTTGACGTTAAAGTTACTAATTTAAGTAGAAGAAAAATACCTCGTGTTAAGTAGGGCATGATGATTCCTTTATAAGTAGTTGATGAGAAGACTTTTGAGTTTTCCTCTAACTTGGTGCAATCTAAGTTTCCAGGCATAGGGTTCTCTACGTCCCTAATGGTGGGTTGGGCTGGTTCCACTTGATGGATACTTGTGGTATTCATATCGACTTGGATAACTGCGCATTTACAGTTAGATTGAGTTTATGAAGGTGGAAACGAGAACCCCAAATAAAAAATCTGAATAAATGAATCATGCACGAACTCACATGAATAGATGAGGTTCTGCCACCATGTCAGATTGGCGCCACTTTGAAATGCAAAGGGCCTTCGAACCATCATCTCCATTCCGCACATACCATATTTAGTTGATTTTGCCGTAGCCAGTCTTGGGAACTTCTTGACAGTGTAGAGTGCTATATCTACATACAAAAACAAAAATAGCAATTTAAAATCGTCTCTTCAACACATAACCTAAATGTATGGATGGAATACAAACAATAATAACCCACCATAGAAGTTGCCCTCGATTAATCGGCAAAAATACCAAGCACCATTAGTACCCGAGAATGGAATTGGGTACAAGTCTATAGTTTGAGAATAAAGATATTCAATGACCTCCTTCTGGCCATGTGAAATAGAATTGATAGCTACCTCGAATGGTGATTCTCCGCTTTTATTAAGTATCAGAGGCAATCTAGGATTTTTATTTACCAATAATACAGCAGCTTCGAGGTTTCCATGCTGAGCGGCATAATGAAGTGCTGTGTTATCTTTCACACCCGCTCTGTATTCGAGTAATTCTGGTGAACTGAGTTCTATAATTTCCCGAATAAGCTTCATCTCTCTCCTTTTATATAATGCTATATGTAACACTGTGCTTGAGGCAGTTGTTACTCCGTGCGTAAGAGCTGCAGGATCGTTTTTAAGAAACTTGATCGTCTCTTCGCAGTCACCTTTCAATAACAGATCGTTTCTATCTGGTTTATAGATTGCCCGAACTATTTTCTCTTCTGAACAAGACACTCGGAAGCAAAGAGGAAAAAGAGAGGTTAATAGCATATACAAAAAAAAAAATTATGCTTCAAAAGAAAATTCAAATATATATTTAAATTACTAAAAGTTTGCCTAAATGTATCACTTACCGACTTTTGATGGCTTCTTTACTTCAACCCCACCACTACCAGATGCTTTTGTGATATCACCACCGCCACCACTGCTAGATGCTTTTGTGATCTCACCACCACTACTGCTACCACTACTAGATGGTTTTGTGGTCTCGTTTGAATAAACAACATTGTTTTGGATAGCACCTTATATTGCAGTAAATTGAGTTAATTATGGCTATATATAGAAAATTAATGCATGCTTATATATATATATATATAAAATTAACAATAGAATACATACTCGACACTCAGAAAATTAAACTCTACTATGGTTTTAAGTGAATTTTTATTTTAGAGAAACCAAGAATAAACCGTAACTTTTCTAGAAATCCACTATTAAAATGGTATATACTTGAAAGTGGAGACTATCAATTAGTGGTAGTATCCGATCAAGTGTGTCACTAAGTCGATTTCGTCATGTTAACTTGTATTGCTCTAAAGTCTTTTTTTCAAAAATATGTTCTTAGCTTAGTCCAAGAAAATTGTTATTTGGTCATAGGTGAACATTACTCTTGCCTAATGATATATATATATATAAAATATCTTCAAAATTAGATATATGTGAACCGAAAGTCCAAAAATAGTAAATTTTATATATTCGAAAACTCTAGAGGAGATTTATCCTATGAGTACCACTTTCATTATTATTCGAAATATTAATTTTACGATATCCTTTACCCAAAAATCAACTACAAAATGAATTATAGTACGAGTCCCATCTATAAAATGAACTGTTAGGATGAACTACCACAAGAGTCCGTTAATACAAAATGAACCGCTAGAATGCACTCATACAAGTACCACCGATATGATTTGTCTAGTCTAGTATGATTTGGATGCCCTGTACACATACGTGACTCTTCACAACTTCTGAAAGTTTAATCAAGTTCAGACTAGAGGGAAAATCATTCACGATGGTAAGATTGACTATTGCTGGTAACAGTAAGCTTCAATATCTGGTCGATGGCAGATCATTGATGACACTACGAAATGGTACATTTTTCACATGGGCGACTTTCTAATGGTGGGTAGATTTTTACTTGTGCCATATGTAATTATGTATAGTAACCACTCGTGATTTGAAGGATTGCTGGCGATAAACTGGAATCAATCTTGTGCTTATAATCATTTTCTACGATAACGACTTACCAGTTAACCGCACATTAATTGGCATATGACTCGTAAAAGATAAAAAGAACAGATGCACTAGGATAGGAAATTCAACCTAGGGTTTCTAACTTACGGGTTTTTTAGTGTTTTTTTTTTTTCTTTTGTTTGCCAGTAAGGAAGAAGAAGATCAACAAAAGTTATACTAGTCAGGGTCATAGTCAATTGACTTTTATGGGTAGTAAATAGAAAACACAAAATTAAAAAGTGAATTGATCTTAGAAATATGAAAAATTGGAGTACAAATGCAACTCGAGGAAAAGGGGATGTCGTGTTTGTGTTGCCACCTAGGAAATACATACCACGGCCATTGGAGATGCTTTTACTAGGATAGCTCGACATCCTCTCGATGAATTTCTAAAACTAGGATGTCTAACAAAGCGTAGTCATTTTCACATTGATTTAAGAAGTTAGGGTTAAAAAAAAGATTAAGGAAAAATGAATGCGTATCCTATGGGATTTAAACATTTATTTTCCGATACGTTCCATTGGAAAAGCTGTAGAACAAAAAGAGGATGATTTTTTTATGTATAGGCATCCTACGGTCAAGATCGACCAATCCATGCATGTTTTTTGTTTTTGTTTCTTTTGAAGCAATCCAAGCATGATGAATACATTAAACATTTTATATATATATACTCCCTTCGTCCTAAATTAAGAGTCCGCTTTGACTAAGTCAAGATATTAAGGAAATCCTGTAAATTGTCATGACTAGCCCTTGACTAGCCTATTTAATGTTATATTATATTATTACCAAAATTAAATTATTAATATTAAAATAAGTAGAAGTTTATTAGGAATTTTATAACTATTCATAAATGTTTTTATTTAAAAAGGAATGACAATTAATACAAAGATATTGAGTAAGTTTTTTTTCCTTATATATGGTGATATTATTAAAGATTTGGATATTAAAAATGATTTTATGATTATAAAAAACAAAGGGTATATTTGATAGTTTAAGGGAAAAGTATGTCTATAAACAGAGCAGACAGATAAAAATGGACATACGAAAGTAGAAATTAGGACGGATAAAAAAGGACAGGGGGAGTATCACTTATTTGGGACAAATGTATCATCGAAAAGATAACGTATTAGTAGTCTTCGAAAGAAATAATTATAAGTCGGAAGCTTGTCCGAAAACAACTAATATACCATAATTTATTGTGATGATAGGAGCATTACATACCCTGTACACCAGAGGGCGGAATCTTTTCTTTTAAAAGCTTTTCCTCACTAACACTGCCAGATGTAGATGCCTGTGTGATCTCATTTGACGGAGCTTTATTACTTGTGGCATTATCTTTTTCTACACGGTATCAACAACATTGTCATAATTATTTAAAAAAAAAAATTATACTTCAAAAAAAAAAATTAAAATATTTAAAACTTTATAGAAAGCACGTTCCAAAAATAAAACGTATTCTATTATAAATTAAAAAGTTATCAAGCATGCTAGATTGGATTTAAGACTATATCTAACCTTATTTAGGTTTATATTTTCCGAGCGACTATGAATGAATGATGATCTAAAGATGTAATTAAAGTAGGATGTTTCATGGAATTGATTTCTATGAAAACATGCCGGTTCGAGATAAACGTAATCTCGGTTTCCTAACAAGATGAGCGGTGAGTGTGGATAAAGATAGCAGTTATTCGGTGTTTTGAACCAGATGTTTCAAAGAAGAAAAATATTGCTTCCAAGCGGAATGATATAGTTCGTGAAGATTTTGAGAAATCAAGGTCGAACAAAGAATGGGATGACATAAACAAAGATTCGACAACTTTGCTTGATGCGACTATGATTCATGTTGAAGGTGTTTTATTTACGATAGAAGATTGTTCATGGGTTCATCTATTGTTTACAAATATTGTCAGGAGAATAGTGTTAGGTGACAATCGTTCATACACAAGATGTGAAGATGGTATCATGTTTGTCTACATCGAGAATGACTAAGGATTATTGGTTCTTGGAGTTGTCGAAATTCGTATGGAATTGTTAGATGTCTCAAACAATGTCAAGTGTTAGACATGTGTAGAAAAAGTAGTATTCCACAAAGGTAGAATAATAAGTGGTCATGGCGACAAAGTACTTTCATAAAATTCATGCATAAACTTGTATAAATTATATGAAGAAGTTGCTTGTGGTGATGCTAGAAGATTGACAAATAACTATTCCGGGTAGTACAAGTGCCAATGAGGAATTTTCCTTAGTTGTTGGTTCAAGCTCAAAGTACAAGAAAACTTAGACTCGTGCTAGTGATGATTTCCGAGCGGATGGACTTGTAGAAGGTGGTAAATATTCATGCCTTGTTTGATCGAATACGATGGTTTTGTTCACGTCACAAAAAGGTGGTGATTGTTGAGGTTGTGTTACGTGAAGATGGTTCTGGAACTTAATGGTACGTATCTTGGGGTATTTCCCAAGTTATGTGGTTTCTAAGTTTAGGGGTTCCTAAATAAAGTATTAAACTATTTTTGGAGTTCTAAGACTTGGGAAGAAATGATGTACTACTGTATAAGAGGGCTTATGTTATGAGGAGAAATTATTCTTAGGTAAAATCCTCTCAATAGCGAGAGTGATAGAGGATCACCACCATTGTTTTCTACAATGGTGGGTGATGGGAAAAAATCTATGTGAGAAGAGTGACTTGTAGAAAGAGCGTGTATGAGAGAAATTTAGGGTTTCTTCATGTTCTTCCCTAAAGTAGAACCAACCATGGCCGATGAGGTTTGTCGAAGAAGAAGAACAAAGGCAGATGTAATTCTTCATAATATGCATCGTTGTTTCTAAGTGTTTATCGCTTGTGGGTTATATAACTAGTTGATTATATGATGTGTGTCGATGTAATAACTTGTTATGATAATAAAAGATTCTCGGGGTGGTTTTAGCCGTGGATGTTACCTAAAAGCTAGGATAGGTGAACCACGTTATCTTTGTGCTATGCGTGATTCCATATTATCGCATGGATAAATATTCGTTCTAGTATTATCCGTCATGCTAATCTAAAGATGTAAATAGTGGGAATCAAACTAGTTATCTAAAATAGGATGTTTCACGGAATTGACTTCTATGGAAACATGATCGTTCGAGATGAACATAACCACGGTTTCCCGACAATATCTTGATCATAAATTTTAACGGAAGTAAGAAAAATTGATAGGTTTTTATGTGCATATTTTTGGCGTTATTTGTTATAATGCAACATGAACTTGGAATTTACATATCTTTCAAAACAAAACCTAGGTATTTAAAATTAGTTATCATCATAAAACTTTTGGTAACAAAAAAAACACAACGAAAATAAACTATCAACTTAATTATAATCTATGAGAAGATTTAACCCAATCTTTTAAGATAATAGATTAATATGGAAAGATATCTTATCTAAAAGAAAAATCATCACTTTTGTTGGGAAAACATATCACTTAGAAAGTAAAACTACTAGTTTTTTTTCGGAGGCAATAATAATTTGTTAGAAGCAAATTTATACTACCATATATATTACTAGTATAACCGTTGCCACGGTGGGAGCGACTGAAAAAGAATCTGAACATAGGGTTCGTCTGCGATTACTTTCGTCCTATTTAAGAAAAGGTGATATTTTCACCCCGTTTCTGAAAAAGTGATACTTTCACCCCGTATCCGAAAAAGTGATACTTTCGCCCCGTTTCGGAAAAAATGATACTTTCGCCCTGTTTCAGAAAAAGTATCACTTTTCCCCGAAATCGAGCGAAAAGTTTCAATTTTCCTGAAACGGGTTGTGAAAGTATCACTTTTTCGTAAACTAAAATTAGTCGATCCATAAACCAAAATATGGTTGCATGATGTGTTATGCATCCTTTGTGGTGGTTTGCATAATGGCTATGCATTCAATTTTCGAAAATTGTGCCTAAAATTAAAGAATCATTTTTCTTGAAACGGAGGGAGTACATCGTTTTATTAGTAGCAACGGAAAATTAGTTGATGCATAACCAAAATTTCGCTACATAAATTATTATGTATCTTTTGTGGTGGTTTGCATAAATGGATATACATTTAATTTTTCAAAATTGTTCCTAAAATGATAAATACCTCCGAATTTTTCGTAAATACTCTAAATTTGATATTGTTGTTTGCACTTGCGTAGAGTTTTTTATAACCTTCCCAACGAGATAAATTTTGTAAAATTCCAATGCACGGATTTTTAGATATGTTATATTAAAGTTTGATTTTCAATTATACCCCTGAAAAGATATGATACACAAAGAGTTATAGTAACTGGACTAAAAGGGAGGGACATTTTTGGTTTTTCGGCCCTAACCATTTCCAATCTTTTTGTGTCAATTGATCACTAACATTTTACAAAAAAATAGTCATATAAAGGTCCTCCCTCGCTTCGCTCCGTCGGCCCAATAATTAATTATAATTTATTGTATTATACTGGATCATTTGCAGATTTCCTGACATTTTAAATGTAATCATAGAAAACTTTTAGAAAAATTTATACTCCCTTTTTCCCTATCCCTAATATAGGCGGAGTTTGTAAATTTTGTATTCTTATTAGATAGGCGGAGTTCTAGTTTTAAAGTTGGTTTTCTCTCAAGTACTCTTATTTATGATGCATGGTGATCATACAATTTATTTTAATGAGTGGCGTAGATATATTATTAATATATAATATTTGTATTGGGATGAGATGAGGGGAAAACTAGGAAAGTAAGAGAAAATTTATGAAAACCACAAACTTCCTTATTCTAAGAAATTTTTATACTTTTCGTCTATATATTAGGGACGGAGGTAGTACAACAAGACTTGTAAAATCGTGAATCGCATCGAGAATCGTTTTCATTTTAAGAATCGAGTCGTATGTTGAATCGCGAATACAAGGTCCATGATAAATCTCCAAAGATTAGAGTTATAGATTTATAAGCTTAAATATATATTATTAGTATTATATACGAATACATAACACAATTCATATTAGTGGTTGAGCACTTAATAAGGTTGACATGCCTCTTGAGTCCCAATTTTGTGCTTTTGCGCTACTCAAAATGTCTCCATAAGGTTATTTTTAATAAAACTCACGTCGAAACAATAGATTTAGATGCGTTTGACTTATGAATCTCACGAGTTAAAAGGTAAATCACAAGATTAACGGTTGGGATTCAAATTGCTTTGGAGAATTTTAAAACGAATCATATAAGTCCAATCCTGAATTGTAAGATTTTAAAACTACATTGAGGAAGATTGCCAAAAGCAGAAAGCGGGATCTTCTTGATCAAAAGGTTTTCCTCACCCCCACTACCAGATGTCTTTCTGATCTCTTTTAAGTTAGAACTATTATTTTTGACATTGTCTTTCTCTACATGGTATCATAAGTTAATAACATTGGTGCAATTAATAAACGAAAAACTTAATAAAGACTAAACACTACCCTGACGAGTTTAAAAGATAGTCATATTTAGGCTCTACCATAATGTAAAACTTTACAATGCTAAATCATGCTTGTCTATGTGAATTTGATTTCACACTAATTTGATCTTTCAATTGAATTTCAGATAAATTGTTGACAGATTTCTTTATTTAGGTTTATACTTTCTCCAAACAAGTATGAATTCATAGAAGGAATGATAAATTATACCTTGTTTATTATTATTAGCGCTGATAATGATTCTTAGAACGTCTAGCAATTGATTTTGAATATCTTCTTGAGATTTTGTTTGTTGTGCTCGAGATTGTGCGAGATCTCTGGCTTGCTGCGTCTGATATTTAGCAAATTCTTCTTGTGACTCCGTTTCTCTGGCTTGAGATTCAACGACTACTTTAAGTAGGTTTTTAATCTCTCTCATTTCTGCTTGAAGCTGATTATAACGATCGTTTCCTAATTCCATAGCAGACATTCCGGTGGAGGAAGTTTTTAAGATGAGAAGCAAAGGTAAATTCTTAAAGAAAGAAGAGAGGAGATGGTGGGCAAAGAAACTCAATTATATAGACGTCAAACATACAAAGATTCCATGACCTGGAATTGTGGATATTGAAACCCTCAAAGTCAATCTTGAGTAACATGTTGTACACCAGTTGTATATGGCATGTGATCGAGTTGATATTTTAGCTGTATGAGAAACCCCAAATGGAGTATATACTAATATATTTGTTTGTGGTGGTCACAAACACCTACTACTCAAATTATTTCGTAATGAATTATTAATTATCTACCAGTCATATTTACTAATTTAATCCAACACCAAATTTCATGGACTACCGTCTATCTATGAATAAAGAAACATATATAGATGAGTGATCATGTCAGCCAATAATAATATGTTACAGTTTTGACTTCTCATTGTAGTTTTTCGGCATTCACTTTAGCCAAGTCGTATTACGAGCTAAGCGATATGATGTGAGAATCAAATTAATGCGAAGACATGTTCTCACGTTTGATTTATCTGTTTTTAGGTCGACCAGTCAGTATTGCATCGAACAGATGTGGTAATTAATAACACAAGTAGTGTGAACATGTCGGCAATGCTATATTTTCCTGCTTCGCTATTGATTTGGCGAGGCTTTTCGACATTATATGTTATATTTTTTATTTAAATATTATTTATTGTTTTTTGTATACTTCTGAATCAATCAACCTTTCTTTTTACTTTTCAAAAAAAAAAAAAAAACTTTCTTTTTTTTTTTTAAAGGAAAAAATATGAAAATTTGGAGAAAAATTAAAAATAAATAAAATTGGTATCATTATTAGTGCTTGTCCGACAGATAATTTAGGGGCTTTCTTTTATATACCCCTTAAAATCACTAATGATACCCCCAATAATTAGTTATGATAGTTATAATTAGGGCTGTCAACGACACTTAACGTAACGGATATTGGCTCTGCCGCTGCCGTTGCTATTAAAGTTAGCGGTTAACCGATATCCGTTAAGTGCCAACGGAAATATGAAATTCAAAACCATTACTGTTACGTTGGACTTACCGGATAACGGATAAGTTTCCGGTACCATCCGGTATGTCACAGGACAAACACAAAACATGTTTAAAACACAAAACAATTACACAGAACAACTTCTAAATTCAAGAAAACAAGTTCTAAATCCATGCCACACAAAAAAAAAAACATACAGATGTTCATGTTCTAAACCAAATTACATGTTCAGAATCTTCAGATAATATAGCAAAAGAAAAAACCATGTTTTTGCAAAAGAAAAGACAAAGGATTAAAGGAACTCCATCTCCATTTGTTGCAGCAACTGCAAATGCATTCCTCCATCTCTAGATTCTCCATCGCCAACCGCATCCGCAAATGCATTCCTCCTTACTTCTTAGTCCTCAACTTCGCATTTTGAAAGGAAAATCAAAAGTGTTAGACGGTGAAGCAACTTAAGTTGGCAATGTCAAGTGCAATAAGCGAATAAATATAAAAGCAAATAAAAGATTAAGATGTAAGGAAACTTACCAAGAACACAACTATCACTCACACGAGAGTGAGATTTGGCAGCCAATCACCCACACAAAGCAAAGCTTTAACAAGATCCGGAGCTAATGAACTCCCGTGAGATGTGAGAACCCCGCCACCAATACTAAACATAGATTCTCGATGCTACACTTGTCACCTGAATCGCCAATACATCTCTTGCAATCCTTGAGAGAGTTGGGTACTTAGGAGCATGATTCTTCCACCAACTTAAGATATCAAACCATATTTCTTCACTTGCTGTGCCTTTAGGAAGAACTAGTTCTGCTAAGTATGTCTCCAATTCTGACTTCTCAACCTCAAACATATTGCTTTCCATAATAAAATCATCATAACCAAATTCATATGATGTTGTTGTACTGCAGAGATCTCAAATCCAATCGAATGCATTCCAAGTATCAAAATAACTGGAGTTGTAGTGTTGGTTTCATAAGCACAGTAAAAGAGCATTGAGTTCAAGCTCAAATTTGTTATAGTGACTTTTATAGTTTTCCACACCATATACTCTCTTCATAACAAACTCCACCCATTCAGCTTTGTACCTAGGATCTAAAACAACCCCAATGCCCATCAAAGTGTTACTTTCTTTCCAGTAGCCATTAAATTTCATCCTCATAATCTTGGCCATGTCTCTGATATACTCATGCTCACTTGATTCCCAGATCTTAATGCATCTATTAACTTCTTGCACCCCATTATAATACAAATTTGTTGTGGGATACTTAATCCCAAAGAAATTTGGTTGAAATGACATCAAACAATTCCAAACATTCACATATATGTACTCCTTGTTGTCACTCCTTAGAAGTTGGTAGTATCTTGAAGTCATTATCCAAATCAGCTGGCCTAACAAAAGCTTGTCTCAGAAAAATTGCATCTTTTAGCATCTTAAAGGTGGAGTTCCACCTGGTATCCACATCTAAACCCACATACCTTGAAACAGGAAGCTTAACTTAGGCAATAGGTTATACGTTAGAGATTTGTTTCGGGATTTGGTGAGGGTTTGTATATGCTTAGCATAATGTTAAGGTATTTGGCTACTCCATTGATATCACTATATCATCAAAGTTTGTTAGAGATTACCTCGCTGGCAAAATGGAAAAGAATCATGTTAGAAATCAAAACTCAAGCTCACAGGAGACAAATCGCATGAAAAGAGGCTTCCCTCCGTCTGCTTGCAAATTAAAAAAAAATCCTCAGATATGATTTTCCTCTTATCTGTCTGCTTGCAATTAATCAAAAGCGTCGACATGATTTGCGTCGACATGATTTGCCTCAGACCTATTGATTAATCAAGGCAGACTACTAGTATTAGATCGACGAATAGTAGACTAAATCATAGAAAAAAGGGTAAGAAAATGCCCATTTTCGGTTGGTGGAAATTTGTAAGATCTTGAATGGTTAATTAATTACTTTACATCACTATTTTAACTTGATGATTATCGCATGTTGGCAATCTTGTGTATAAACTGCAATAAAGCAAACAGAGAAGAAGAGACATGCAACCCAATTAGACGAAACAAAAGTCGAGTCAAGGATTATATCCTCTAGCCTTAAGACAGATTCACCCTGCACTGGTGCTTACGGATTATCGATGTCTGTCTCCCAGGATACAACGACTTTCTTCTCGATGTAATAGCACTCCAAACTTCGAGAAACGGCGAACCAAACTTAAAGTGATGAACTCTCTCTTTGACACAAACTTAAAGATGATTTTGGAAAATAGTAAGATGATTATTAGGTTTCTAGTTATCTCGTAACGACCCTCAAGCTCGTCAACGCTATTAGACCGGTCAAGAGACGTCTTAGCCGATAATGACTCGATTAGTTTAACATGAACGTTAATTAATAGGAATTAATCTAACAACGATTTAGATACGAAACTAGTACCGTTGGATAGATCTCGAAAAGTTACGCGGAATGGACTACTCGAACGTGCCAATCGAATGCCGGACGAAGATGATATCATCATTTGCGAGACAAACCGCCTTGGCTGCCCTTATCTGTTTCTCGGGTGCCTTTAGTACCTTGGTCAGCCTTATCCCATTCTAACCGAGAAGAGAAACTCATTCTCTTTTCTTTCTTCTCTTTCTTCTCCTTCTCGTTTTCTTCTTTCTCTTTTCCTGTTCTTCATCTGTTGAGAAGTTGAGAATCAAAAGTGAGGATTTTGAGATCAAATCAAGAGTAGAAAGATCGAGGAAGGGTTTTTGGTGGTAATGATTGTGTTGTGGTATAGAGTCTGAGTTAAAAGAAGTGACGGGTTATAGAAGATTAAGTTAGGGTTTGAGAAATAGATGCGTTTAGGTTTCATTTGAGATTCAGAGAAGAATTAGAAGATGGAGTTGAGTGATTGAAGACGAAGAACAAAAAGGGTTGTTGCTCAATTGAGTTTTTGGAGTGTGAATCAGAGAATCGAAGTTTGGAATTTGAATTAGGGTTTTCAGGAGATTTTGTGTAGAGGTTTGATTAGAAAATGAATCTGATGTTCTACAAAGGGGATTAAAGATGGGTTTGGTTGGACTGAGGAGTTAGAATTATGTATTTAACTCGAATCAGAAAGTAGGGGATTAAGAATTACTTTTAGGGTTTGTATGAGCATAAGTAGTTGAGATGGAGATTGTGTGATGAAGACTAGGGGTCAATTCTGTTAATAAGAAGGTGGCGGAGTTAATGTTGGTGTTGATTCAAGACTCGGGGGAAAATGGTGAAGAAGAGTTTGCATTCAATTTCTTCAACAAGACTAATTTAAGGTAATTGCTTTCTCAGTAACTTTGTAAAGCTATTAATTTAAAATAATGAGTTTATAGGTTTTGGATACTGATAAATGTGTAGTGAAGCTGAAGTTTATAGTTTTCAGTATGTTAAAGAATGATATTGTGTTTTGGTCTCAACTGAAATTGTAGAAAAGAATGATGGGTTGTATTCAATTGAAGTTATGAATTCGATTTGAATTAGATGAATTTATTAGTAAGGTTCAAACAAGAAGAAGGTTTCTATGGTTTGTCTAAATTGTTGGTGTTGGTGTTAAATTATTGGGGAACTGGATATGAATTGCATGTGAGTATAGTTGATTGTTTTAAGTGGTTGTGATTGAACCAGTGGTGGTATGAGTTTGGTCAAATTGTAGAATTAAGAATGATTGGGTTTAGGTTTGAACTGTTGGTGGTGAATTGTAGTGGATGGTGGAGCTGAAGGTTGTTTTAGTGCTGAACTGAGGATTGTTGAGTTTATGAGTTTGTTAATTGATCTAAGAATTGAGATATATGTATATGTATGGAACTGGAGGAGTAATTATATTACAGTGAACTGGTGATTGAGGCAGTGAAGAGTTGGAGATGATGTATATGGAATTGAGTTACAATTGTAATTTGTTGAACTGGTGGAGGTTGGGTGAGTGCACAGGGGATATGAGTGGCTGGTGGAAGTTTAGGAACTGTTCCGAGATATGGAATAAAGTTATAGTTACAACTTGTTGAGTTGGTGGAGATTTCTTTAGAGAGTTTGCTTTGTAGTGTTGTTTGCAGTTTGTGCAGACATGAATGAAACGAGTTATAGGAATGAAGGTCTGGTAAGTTGTGAAGTTGAATCTCTCTTGTAGAAGCTTAGAGCTGCAACTGCAGGTAACTAAGCAACGTTTGTGTTTGAATTTGATTCTAAAGTTTGCTTAACAATTTGTGAGTTGAAGTTGTACTTGAGTTATGATTTGTGCAAGAGTCTTAGCTGAGTCGACCTAGTATTTCTGACTCAGTCTATCTGACTGAGTCAATCATGATTCTAACTTACCTGAATCAGTTGTGTTGACCGAGTTAACTCTGTAACCAAGTTTGACCCGTTTTGACTCAGTGAGACTTGACTGAGTTGAATTCTTTGACTAAGTCTGACCATTGACCCTGGACATTGACTGAACTTGGACATTGACTGTTAGTTGACACCTTTTGACCAAACGTTGACCGCTACTGACTGTTAGTTGACCAATTAGACAAGGCCTTGGATTAATGGGCCGGATTAGTGGACTTGGGCTTAGGTTTAGTATTCCTATTTTGATGAATTGGACCTCTTGTGGTCCGAATTAGCCTTTGACTTCTTCTACAAAGTTGTAGATATTCTTCAGACTTAGCGATGGACTATAAAATCAATCTAATGGGATTAGTAAACCTTTGGATATGCAAGAGATGGGTAATGAAGGTGTATAACTATAAATGGGCTTAGAACCATTAGATAGAATTGTTTGATTCTTGTGGGAGCCATTTTGGCTAGTTTCTTAGACTTCTTGTGTGATTAACAGTTAGTCTATATTAACAACGATTGATTCAAAGGATGAACCAGAGGATCGTGGACCTCGAGGTAGGCGTGGCTTGTCATCAAAAGAGGTGGGAATCTATATTTAGCTCTTTTGTGATTATTGTTGTTTTCTTTCACAAGAGTTTGTGTTTATCAAATTCATGCATTGTTTTATTTTAAATTCCGAAAGTATTGTTGATTTCGTTTGTCTTTATGAATTGTTTGGGAAATATGAATTTCCATTTGATTGCTTGGAAATGAGAATTTCCATCCGTGGTATATAGGATCTTTGCTCCTTCATTTATATCTATTTACTTTCGAGCTTTTATGCAATAACTAGGTGGAGGTTGAATCACCATATTAACTATATAGGTTGAAATTTGAATAACCATATTACTACATTGTTTGGAAGGAGTTAGTTCCATATACATGAATGTTTACTCTGTGAATTGGTTGTGTTTAGTTTTAGGGAAAAAATGAATTGTTTTCAAATCATTTTCCAATGATTACTTAAAAGTTAAATGTTATTCCTACTGGGCACCCCTTTTAGGGATGATGTGCTCACCCATTCCCACTTTCAGTTTCAGAGACAGATCAGAGTTGCGCATCGAAAGCTTCGAGGAGTCGACTACGTTAATTATTTATCTTCTGCTATTTTTATTATGTTGTATATTTTAATTGTAAACCAAATGATTATTATTATGTATCACATGAGAGGAGTTCTTGTATATATTTATTTCAGAGCAGGGCTAGTTTTTGGGTACATTAATTAAATGCCCCTATAATAGAGGCCCAACACAAATACCCTCCCCCAAAATAATAATACCCTCCCTTAAAAAACACGGACTGTTAGTTTACAATAATGCCCTTGAATATAATTAAAGATTATAACGTTACAGCTCATTTACTCCCGTAGCCGTTACGCACGCACCCGATCTCTCTCTCCTTCTTCATCTCTTCTCTCTCGTTCTGTAACTGCAGAAGAAAAATCAGATTAACCAAAAATCACAGCGAAACCGTCGATCAAAAACTGAAAAAATAAACCGTCAAAGTATATACATCTCATTAACTGATCTCATTAGAACCATTTTTAGTTTCAACAATCAAAAAATTTGAGAAGAAATGATAGAAAAATAAGGTTTACTGAGTTTGAAGATTTAAAGACAAGATTCAAAGAGGTAAACACGATTTTAATCTTCTATTTACTGTTATTGGTGAAGATTTTGGTTTTGATGGTGATATTTTAAGGTTTTCATTTTAATTTTAATTTTCAGTTTCTGAAAAAAAAAATTTGCATGTAAGGTTTGATGCCGATTACTGCTACTAGATACTATGATTTGGTTTGGGATAGAATTAGTTTCATATTAACTGTTTTTGTTTGATTTTAATTTTAATTTTAGGTTAATCTGATTTCAAAGTTGCAGTTGCAGTTGATAGAGGTAAGAAAAGTATATTCAAATTATTGTACTCTCTGTGTGTGTGTTCATAAGTATTTGCATGATAATTAAACAAATCCTTGCTTAGAGTTGATGATTCGCAAAAGAAGAGAAGTTACTGATTGATATTAATGTTGATGTTAAAAAATAGATTAGGGTCAACAATTGGAGTTGATGCCATATTATTCCAGTAACATGGTTTAACAATAGTAATTGATGTCATAAGAAACAATTTCTTCAATTAGTCACACTTTCAGTTGTTGTTGATGTTAATATATGGGGTCAACAATTAGAGTTGATAGCCTAAAATGCTTTGTTGTATGTATGATATCAACAATTAGAGTTGATAACTTAAATTCCAGTTTCAGTTGATGTTGGTTATATGAAATTCAAATGAATAAGCATAGGAGTCGATGTTGATATCCAATTTCAGTTGTTGATAAAATAGGAGTTGATATCCTTGTTATGAAGAGGTCAAATGCTTTGTTGATGACCTGAAATGCTTTGATGATACACTGAAATGCTTTGTTGATAATATGAAATGCTTTGTTGATACCTGAAAATGCCTTGAAATGCTTCGTTGTATGTATGATGTTGGGTTCTGTGAAATTAAAATGAATAAGCATAGGAGTCGATGTTTCAGTAATGAATAAGCCATGAACTTGTTACTTGTTGAATGAATGAAGCTAGAGATATAATACTAGTGTCTAAGACTATATGGTAATGAAACTAGTGTCTAAGACTATATGGTAATTGTTGTTATTGATTATAAATGAATGACAGAACATAAAACTAATAACTTACCAAATAATGTCATGTAATAACTATTTTGGTTATAGAATATCCTGGAATCAACAATAGAAGTTGATACCATTTGATGGTATCAACAACAGGAATTATACAAGTATATTGTTGTCAACAACGGAGTTGATACCGATTCTTTGGTATCAACAACAGAAGTTGATACCATTTGATGGTATCAACAACAGGAATTATACAAGTAGATTGTTGTCAACAACAGGAGTTGATACCACTTGATGGTATCAACAACATATGCTGACAAAATTAATGATGTTTTAAAAATACTTTGATTATCTAATGCTGACAAAATTAATCTTTGTTTTAAAAATAGATGAAAGGAGTGAGAAGATCACCAAGGGTAAATCCCAGTACGAAGAAGATAATTCACAACAGAGTAATAAAGATGTAGCCACAAAAAAAGAAGAGAGTGAACAAGCGGTTGTTGGTTGATAAAGAGCAAGATGTTGTTAAAAGAAGAAAGAGCAAAGCGAAATGAAGAACTTAAGTAGATTCGGAAGAAGACGAATCGGAACAAGAAAGTCAAAGAGCTAAAGCAACAAAAAGAAAGAGGGAGACCAATAAGAAGAATGACCAGGAAGAGGAAGCAACTGGAAAGAAGAAGAAGAACAATGAACAACAAGCAGAAGCACGTAAAGGAAAGAAAAAGCTGGAGGTTGAAGATGATTCAGAGGATGAAGAATCATATTCAGAATCAGAACAACAACAAGTAGACGCAGAAGGTGAAACAGAGGAAGAACAAACAGGTAAAACTTTATACATTATTTTTTATTTGAGTTCTATCTTTGCAATATAATTAAGTTCATTTCTATATTAAATATAAAATTAAATGAATTAGTTGCGTGTATGAGTCGAAGTAGGAAGAGAGAAACGAAGTTCAAATCAAGTCTATTACCATTGATTGAAATGTGCAACTTTCTATACAAGTTTGTTTGAAGTAGGAGGAGATAACAAGAATGGAAAAGCACTAAAGGAATGTGTGTTACGGGAATTTATAAGACCATTCTACACTTTGGAAAAGAGATCGATGCAACAAATGATAAGTGGTTAGTCAAAATCGTCCCGGCAATACTGACTACTTATTGGAGCATTCGATAAATAAAAGAACATATTCGGAGTTTGGAAAAGAAAACTTCTTATCGGTGCAAAATAGAGCCAACGAGACTTTTCATTAATCTTCAAGATAAAAAGGGTCATCGAGTGAGGAGTTGAAGAAGTTCTTTGAAGAAAAAAATGATGTTGTAGTCACTACATGGTTTGAGAACAAGTTCGAGTGGGGAAGGAGAACATAAGAGTGATAAAATAAAGAAGTCCGAAATTGAGCGCAAACTAAAAGTCGTAGAGGCCGAGGATCGATTGACCCACAGCATTTTGTGAGACTATTTGCTATGTGGCTGTGCACAGTTGTCTTCTTCCCAGATTCTGGTGCAACAGGACTTGCAAAGAATTGGCTTCCTTATATTTTGAACATGGAGAAAGTGTCATGGCCAGATCACATAGTAACCTATCTGCTTAAATACATTGGAAAGCGAAAGGAAAGAATGGAAGTGTTCTGTTCTGCACAATTCTACCGGTAAAAAAAAAGAAAAAGTTCATTTAATATAATGTTTAATTTTGAAAATAGTGAAATGCATACTGCGTACGTCAAACTAACCTCATTGATTCTCGTATGCGTATTGGTCTCGTGAACATACGGAAAACTTCGTCGCAAAGAGGACAAATTTTGAAACCGCAACACCAAGATTCATGAGATGGAGCCAACACGCAATCTGCAAAGAATTGGTAAAACAATTTCAAGGGAAATGTGGAGATACCATAGACATGACTTGGTTCACTCGTAAGGTAACATATTTGTTTACTCAATTTATATTTCAAATAGATTTCACTTTTTATCATGTCAACAAAAGGAAGTTGATACCAGTTTAGGGAGTCAACAAACAAAGTTAGTGTATCAACAAAATGAAGTTGATACACAAATGTGTACTGATTATAACAATTATACTTGTGTCAACAATGGAAGTTGATACCAGTTTAGGGAGCATTTGTATGTATACAGATTATACTTGCACATTTATTGAATATATGTCAACAATAGAAGTTGACCCAAAAATGAATGTAAACAAAAATATATATTTTGTGTATCAACAATAGAAGTTGATACAATTTCTTGGACTCAACAACAAATGTTTACACAGAAATTTAAATCTGCCACATTCTATTTTGTGTCAACAATGGTAGTTGACATCATATCTAACATGTAGTTCAGTCTTAGTGTCGCAAATCACTCGGGGGCTACGCCCCCTCGTGAAAGATATATTATGGTTATAAAGTTGGAAAAAAATATTATGCTAACTGTATTTTTATGTTGATTTGCAGGTTCATGAAGATGTTGTTGATCCGGTAACAGAAGAAGAGATGTATTTGATAGACATGTTAGCACCAGCACGCCAGTTGGAAGTAGAGAGGCATAGGAATGAGGATCTGATAGAGGAAAACATTAATCTTCTACTTGACAACCAGGAGATAAAATATGAAAGGAGGGGGCAAGCGACTAAATCAATGAGCAACATAATATTCATGAAGAAACTTATTGACAACAACAAGGACATGATGCATTTGAAGCCTGAGGATAAAGCGAGACTTGATGAAATTGCTATAGAAGTGATGCAATGGGAAGAAAAGGAGAAAAATCTCAAAAAAGCAAGAGAAATGTCAGAGAGTACTCAACAGGAAATCAATGCTATGATTGAGACTGCTTTAAATGAAGAACCATCTGCAAATCAGACTGAGGCTGAGATGGAAACCGAGTTGAAACATTCGAAAAGCGAGGATGAAGATGAAATGAATAAAGAAGAAGAAGAAGAATCAAGTCAAATGGCACCGTCACTTTCGGATGGAGGTGGCGATTTGCAGAAAAGCTTTAAAAGGGTTATCAGAGTGGATTGAATGTCAATGTACAAATAGACCCAAATTTATTGGCAAGCTGGAGGATGGGATGTGCTTTAGGAAAAGAAGAAAAAAGAACACAAGAGGAAGCAAATCTTCCGATTGCTAATGTGGTTCCAGATACTAGCAACTCAGATGAGAAACTGAATCCAGAGATTGCTAATGTGGTTCATGAGACTCAAATGAGGAAGTGAATCTACAGATTGCTAATGTGATTGCGAGATATTTGTAAACCACTCAACCGACGGAAGATGATAATGAAGAAAAGAGAACAAACATGGAAGAAGTGGAGATGGTGGGAGATGTACTTGTTTATTCAACTCCTCCAATTAAGGCCATACTTCCAGAGAAATCAGGTAATATCCCTACAACTGTGATTATACAATTTGAAAATGTATGCAACTGTGATTATGAAAAAGTATGTTGATAATTTTGATTACACAAGTTTCAGTTTGGGTTCTTTCATTATGACAAAATGAACATATAAAATTCTGTTGTGCTAGACATAAAATGCTAGTTTTATTTTTGGTTATAATGCTAATGTCGCAATGTTATATAGATCAACAACAGGAGTTGATGCCATGAGATAGCATCAACAACAGGAGTTGATGCCATGAGATAGCATCAACAACAATTGTTGATTCCTTGTTAATAACAATAGAAGAATCAACAACAATTGTTGATTCCAAAAAAAAAATGAGTCAACACTGATATGTTGATACTGTTTAAATAGGACTATTACATGTTAATCTAAATTGGATTATTTCCTTGCAGGTACTACCCCAAACTTCGGTGGTCCAAGCTTCGATGCGATCACTGCTGAAATTTATACTCCTACTGATGCATCACAACAAACAGAATATACTCCTACACCGAAAACAGGTGACGATAATGTCTTGGAAGGCCTTAAAGTTCTATTCGAATTGGATGAAATTGATGGCCCAACTGAAGACGAAGACACCACCCAAGAGGATGATTAGACGGCGACGCAGAGACAAAGGAATCGTATGAAGTCGTTGGAAGAGGAAGGAGGTATAACACAAGGTCATCAAGGAATGCGCCGGATAAATACACACCTCCAGTTAATGTGAAGAAGAGGACCAAAGCAGGAACCAAAGGAAAGAAGAAAGGGGGAGGAGTTGAAGAAAAAGAGGATGCAGTTATTCACCTCCTTGATGATTACGTTGACGAGACGCCACCTGAGCCAGTACCACTGAATAAGCCAGAGAACCTCAAACTCTGGGAATCCCCGCACCGAGGACGAAAAAATGATCATTGGTCCATTCTTTGAGCAAGCAACAGAATGGTATGTAACTCGAAACAAATTCCCTATTTATTCATAGACATAAACAATGAAAGTTGATGCCAAGATAATAACCAAGTTGCATTTAGAATTTGACTGATATGTAATGTCAAGATAATAATACTTCAACATTAATATGTTATGTAATGTCAGGGAGCTAACATAAAACTTTGAAAAATGCAGTACCAAAGCGTTTACCTTTTATTTCGACAATGAACAAGAAGAGTGGGTCACTGGAAGGCATCTCCAATTTCTAATGAACAACATCAACATTAACAGTGAGATAGTTGATTACTACAGCACCGTATTGAATTCCAAGATGGAAAATCCATCTAAGCCCGCATACTATGGGAAGAAGCACTTAATTCTGAATTCAAATGCTTATGTAAGTAACAACTCTTAATCTGTCTTTTGAATAACTAGTTACATAAAATTATGATGAACAAATGAATGAATTATTGTTGTTATCGGTAAAAAACAAACTAATCGCCAAGAAAATGATGCAGCAAATAATGAGGGCTGCAGTAGCTAGCGGGAATATACAGAAAGTGGAATCAACTAACATTCCAGCAATTTTGAGGGGAAAGATACCCAGTGGATGACAGTGAAGCAATACTGATGATACCGATTTGTCTACAAGATAGGACTGGGAAACCCTTCCACTGGGTACTTCTTGCGTTGATACGTGGAAGATGGTTGATCTTCAACACCATTCATCACTACAAACGATACAACGAGCAAGTACAATGTCATGGTACAATCTCCGACTCCGGTCCGAACGAAATGGGTATAAAAGATGTTGAGACAGGTGAACAGGTAATTACAAAGTTAGACCATTCGGTACCAGCAAGCAACAGGTTTGGACTGCGCAATGCACGTCTCGCTTATTCATGAAGTGCTTGGTGAAGCGTGGAGATTGCTGGGATTTAGATGGTAAGAAGGTCCAATACCATGAGAACATAAACCGGAAGAGAGCAAAGATTACTGCCAGAATATTATCTGAATTGAATGCATGGCAACCAACATTGCAACTTAAAGACTCAGTTGAAGAGGTAGTCAACATTCAAGATTCTGTTGAAGAATTAGATGGTAAGCAAGTACAAGAAATTACAGATTTCGGTCGAAGAGGTTATCAACCTACAAGATTGGTTGAACCATTAGATTAGAGCAAACACACTTAGGTGTAGTTTAACATTTATTGGAAACTAATTTAGTTGCTCGTAGGTCTGCTAATTTATTTAAACTGTTAGTTTGAAAAAACATCTTTTATTTGGAGGATGTGTTTAGTACTAGTTTATTATCAATTAATATTACTATTAGTTACTAAAGTGATTATCAAGTGAATGAATGGTTTGGTTATGAAAGTAAATGAATGTTCCTTCTACAGGTTGCAGGTATGATCAGCTAATGGAGTTAACTTGTAAATACAGATAAAACCATGAATTTTTTTTTATTTATTGAGCATCAACAATGGAAGTTGATACATTTTTGGTATCAACAATGGAAGTTGATACCAAAAAACAATGGTTCAAAAAATTAATTGATGAAAAACTGATTGGTTTCACATAAAGTAAAGTGAATGGGTCTTGGTAGTAAGAATTACAGGTATGCTCAGCTCATGGTATCAACTTGAATATATACAGATAAAACCAAGTAGGCATCAACAATGGAAGTTGATGCACTAAGAGGTATCAACATTGAAAGTTGATACCCTGACTTGCATCAACATTGATATGTTGATACAGTTTATATAGTATTTTTTCCTGTAAAAAAAAAAACAGTAAACCTGCAAACTGACATAAACTGACAAGAATGACATTGCTAAACAAAATAATAGAGAATGTATGTCATTAAAAACACAAGAAATCTAACAACCAAAAAAAGAGAAAAGCATAAAGATAACTAACATCCATGTTGATCATTCAACAAACTAGCATAAAAAGGTAAAAAAGAGAGTTCAGAGAGATATTAAATCATCCAAAGAAACTTGTAACAACATTCTCCTCAAGAAGTTGATCATTCTCGGGAGTTAGACTCCTGCGAAACACCGGTGGGGAGGAGCCAAAGGGGGTGCGACATCTACGACGGTTGTGGAAGGAAAGTCTTCCACACTGACCACACTTCCTCTTCTTGCGAACTTTCTCTCGAGAACCCCTGTACCTTGAAGCAGTTGGCCTTCCAGCTGACGCTCGACCACCATTTGGAGGTAGGACATAACCTTCTTCATTAATTTTAGGTGGCCTCTCATGGTCGGGAATAGGATAGATATGACGACCATACAAACCTTTGTAGTACTCGGTGGTATAATACGGACTGATGTGCTTGTAAGGTTCGTCTTCCCCAATCTGCAACATAGCTTTCATGGAATGGGTGCAAGGGAACTATGCTTCTGCCACCAATTGCAGGTACATGTCCTAGCATCCAAATCCACCATATGCTTACCAGTGGGAGAAATTATTTCAAATACTTTATCACTTGCTCTTCTAAACTTGTAGAAACGACAGTCGGTAATCCTCTTGTTGAGTCTAGCTTGCATCCGTGGTGTAAGTCTGGAATTCCACTTACTAGACAACACCAACCTTTCGTAGTTCTTCTCCATTACATAAGCACGAATACAATCCACAAGCTCTAGTGCTGGGAGCCACTTCTCATGCTTGATAACACTATTAAAACTCTCCGCAATATTCGAGGTGTTCTCACCCCACCTTTCTCCTTGAAAAGCATGAGTCGCCCAGTTCTCAAATGGAATCTTCACCATCCAATCAATCACCGAATCAAGCTTGAGATTGCTCAAACTCTTGGCGGCGGCAAAAATTTCTCCTTTGTTAAGGCGGTGTAGCACTCTTCAAACAACTTCACGGCGCAGTTTGCCCGCTCTTACCCTTTGGAACAGAACATTACCTTTCATGTGGTACAAACAAAAAGAATGGAAAGCTTTTGGAAAGACTAGAGGGACATGCTTCAAAAGGCCGGCTCCACTTGATCCGATATGATGGTCGAGTGGACGGTCTTCACTAATAATACCCTTCAGTTGGTTAGGAACCATTCCCAACTGTCACAATTTCGCAAGGTACAATACCAAAAGCAACTGGAAAGATCTCTAGAAAATACAAAAAAAAAAAAAAAAAATTCAAAGAGTAACACACAAAAACTGATATCCATGAACAAGTTAATGGGTCAACAACAAAAATTATGGGATCAACAACAGCAGTTATGTGATCAACAACTACTATTATGGTATCAACAACTGCGATTATGGTATCAACAACTACAAAAGAGGTCAACAACTGCAAATTACGGTATCAACAACTGCAAAATATGGGATTATGGAATAGTAGTTGATGGGTCAACAACAAAAATTATGGGATCAACAACAGCAGTTATGTGATCAACAACTACTATTATGGTATCAACAACTGCAAAATATGGGTCACCAACTGCAAAATATGGGATTATGGAATAGTAGTTAATGGGTCAACAAAAAAAAATTATGTGATCAACAACTACTATTATGGTATCAACAACTGCGATTATGGTATCAACAACTACAAAAGAGGTCAACAACTGCAAATTACGGTATCAACAACTGCAAAATATGGGATTCATGTAAATTATGGAATCAACAACTGCAAATATGGTATCAACAACTACAAAAAGAGGTCAACAATCGAAATTATGGGATCAACAACAAACAATTATGGTATCAACAAAAGCGCATTTAGTGGGAATTATGGAATTATGTCATCAACAAATGCAAAAAAGAAGTTATGTCATCAACAACTCGCAAATTATGGAACAACAACAAGAGTTGATACGAAAAAAGGGGTCAACAACTGCAATAATGGGATAAACAAAACAACATTTGAAATCCAGGGATATAATGCATCAACAATAATTATTATGTGATCAAACAACAAATGATTATGGGATGACCAAAGTTATGTGATTCATAGAATTGAAATCCGGGGGATATCATGTGATTCGAAACTAAAATTGAAAGACTTAATACTTAAAAGAAGAGAAACAAGATTAAAAAACATACCTTGGTTACCGGTTTTTCGCAAGCAACCATAAGACCTCCTTTAAACTTCCCAAAGTGAGGAAAGTGCAATCAATAAATAACATCGGACGGAAAGACTTATTGAATCCAAGTAATTGAAGCTTCAAAAGCAACAAAAAACCTCTCGAGGCGCCGTATCACCATCATAATCAAACTTTACGACGCTTCCAGGATTATAATGTTCAATTGAGTCTTTATACCAAACAAAGTCTGAATATGACTTGATATCATCACCCCAAAGAGACTCTTTAGTGAACTGTAACCCATGGTATGCCTGACTATACGAGAGATCAATACCATACTCCTGATGGAGCAAATCTTTAACATCACTGCAGTCTTTTTCTTCTTTGATGCTCGAAATTCATCAATTAAGATATCCTTTAGAAAAGACTTTGTCATCCTGACCTTTGCTTGGATCGAAGAAGATAAATCACATGCATGCTCCCCGTTAAACGTCTTGCACCGAAACAAACCATTAGAATTGGCAACGAGAGACGATGAAACCTCCAATTACAAGATTGAGTTTCATGGTTAACACATCGGACAAAGTGTAACGTGTCTTGTCACTCTTACGTACGTCAAGTTTGTAACCACTATGATATTCATACTTCTTAACACTATCACGACAATGGATTTTATTATCAAAAACCCGCCTCTACTACTCAAGTTAAGATGTTTGCCCAAGCATCCGACTTCTTGGGGACCCTTATGACCATAGCCGAATCATCAGTCAAATCTTCTACAACAAAGAAGATCATTATTTGAAACACAACTTGATGATGACGAAGAAGGACCAATGAGAACAAGAACTAGGAACAGCATCAACAACAATATTAAACAGGATGTTAAACTTCACCGCATCACCTTTGGAGATACAATAGTGAATGAAAAACCTCAACTCAAGATCGTGATTAATCACATGTGAAATTCCATACAAAGAAGAATGGGACAGTGGGTGCGCTTCAATTACTTTGGAAGACGAAGGTTGCACTTCTCTTGCTTTAGAAAGCATGAAATGTGCATCATTTACTTTAGAATGCACATTGTTACTCTGTATTGTAACAATATTTTGTCCCATTTTATTTTTCATTCGAAAGAACGGATGTCCGTGTGAGTTCTTCAAAACACGGATTATCATATCACGACCTGGGTGCCCTAGTCGATCGTGCCAAAGCTTATATAAGTCACTGGCCAACAGTTTATCGTTGGCAACCACATGGGATTCGATAATCCTAATAGTGGTGATATACAATCCACTAGAGTGACTTATTAGTTTCTCTAAGATGCGCTTCCTTCCGCATTCACTAGAGGTCACATATATGTACTCAATTCCATTTTCACAGTGAGTTTCTAAGTGATAACCGTTTGCACGGATATCTTTGAAACTTAACAAAGTGCGGTGAGATCTTGGTGCATATAGAGCTTCTGTGTCTTTAATCATTGTGCCGTTTGGCAACAAGAATTGAGCAGTACCTCGCCCAATTATTACTTGCGATGATCCAATCATCGTAGTCACAGATGTATTATAAGGAGAAAAATCGACAAATAATTGTCTATTTCTTAGGATAGTGTGGGTGGTTGCACTATCAACTAGACATTCAATTTCTCTTGGAGACATTCCTACAAGTACATTAGGAAGGAATGTTACAAACAAAGAAAAACGAACAATTTATCTCACTTCCTTTAGAGAATTTTGTTCTACTAGAATGACGTCCTTTCCATTCTAATTTACATGCTAAACAACAGATTATCATGAACAAAGTAAAATTCTATAGAACATAATAGAAAATAAGTACTTATAGATAATCCATACACATAACATAAAGATGGTAAGAACGTGTTCAGCAACGGTAACACCTACTTAAACTATTAAACAAACGATAGTCTAAGGTGACATAAAAACTTCAAAGCATATAAAAACAAACAGAGTCTAGCAAGTCAGAAACTAAATTCTTAGGCCCAAGCAAAGTCAGGCACATCCATAATTGGGGCAAAGTCCTCATTGCCCAGGAAGTCTTAAATTGTGAGGTTGACGTCAGGGGTTACATCATTTTCTTCCATATAGTTAGCCTCTTGTTCGAGAGTTTCCCGGTACTTTTTGTAGCTCGCTCTGCCTACATTGGCACTAGCCTTGCAATGCTTTTACCAATGTCCGGTAAATACACACCTAAAACAAGGCACACTTTCGTCTGCAGCCTTTTTGTTAGCGGGATTTTTAGGTGTTTTCTCGAACTTAGGATCGCCAACTGTATGGCCAGAAGTTCCTTCTCTGTGCCAAACATTAGAGTGACCTTTATGTCCTCGACCTAGATTATGTCCCTTACGTCCTCTTCCACGAGAGGCATTATCTCCACGCGCGTATGGATCACGGGAATGTGAATCAGAATTTCGAGCCCTCTTTCCTTTGGGGTTCTTTCCCTTATTGACCTTGCCATGGTTGGCTTCGGGAACTTTCTTTTCCCGACTGACTCGGCATTGTTATTGACAAGAATCTCATTGTTCCTTTCGGCATCAACCTACTGAATGTGGTGATTCTTTTGTTGTCCACCTCTAAACGATACTGGTTCGCTAGTATCATGGACGATGTGGGAAAGGTCGATAGGGTTTTCTGAATCATTTCCTCATCCGTAAGTTTCTTTCCACAGAAGTCCAGACGTGCCTGAATCTGTAGCATGTCTTTTTGGAAATCATTCACTTTTACATAATCAAGAAAGCGGATTTCATTCCACTGGACAGTCAATTGTGGAAGCAAGGAATCATGAATGTTCCCAAAACGGCTATCTAGAGCATCCCATAGCTCTTTTGGCGTTTTCAAGTGATGATAACCCCAACGTAGGTAAGGATCGATATGCCTCTTAAGGAACATAAGAGCGGAGCAGAGCGGGATCAGATGGCTTGATAGTGGAGGTGTAGTCCTTTGCCACGAAGGTGGTTTCCACATCAGATACCCAACGATGGTACTCAAGTCCTGATGAGTCCAAAAGTTCGAATTCTGGTCGAATTGGGTCCATCTACATATACAAAATAAAGGACATTAATATGGTGCTCAAGTCCTTCCGAGTCCATGACAAATCCCGGTATTATTTTCCCGTGACCAAGTTTCTTTATGGCCAAGATGGATACCAAAACCAAATTTCTTTATGGTTTTGTGGGTAATACTGGATATGTCATATAGTCCAATCTCTCGATCATAACCCAATCAGAAAAATTAATTAACCAACTTTCTTTATGGTTTTAACATGGGAACTTTGTTTGCAAACCAAATTTCTTTATGGTTAAAAATTGCAAACAATTTGGTAATAAGGTTGACAAAATAGTCAACTGAAAATAGGTCTGTTAAAAAAAATAAACTGCAGGCCCATTTATCATTTATATACGCATATAAAATTACTGGAATTTAAGTCGCAATTCGTTTGCATATTTAGTAGCAAACAGTTTGCGGGATAAAATAAATTTTGGTTTAATATTTGTGACATGCATGAGTAATATCAAACTAAGATATAATACTAAACATAAACTATATGTCAAAAAATTTAAATTATTTTTAGGAAGGTCTAAATAAAATAGTTTATCATATATACTAAAAAAATATGTATGGTAAATTATAACATTTGGTGGGGATAACATCATGGGTGTATACCAATATGATGAGTATTAGATAAAAATAAAATACTAGGATATTCATGGCATCAAAGGTGATATCCATACATGTATTTATTTATTTATTTTATTTAAAAAAATGAAAGATCAAGTACAACATCACATGGGGAGTTTGAAACAAAATCAGTGAGGTTTTTTTTTTTTTTTTTTTTTCAAAAGTAAAGCAAACTACACTTTTGTGTATCACATGATTTCAATTAATTAAACTATAGATAAAAATGTCACTTTCGTGTTAGAAGACAAGCATGTGATCATAAAGAAACAAATAAGCTATCACTATCAAGTTGAAAATCAACTTAGTAAAAATGAAATGGATTATTTTCTTTTAACTTTTGGTGTAATTAAAATAAAGAGTATGAGATAATATTATCATGTCATGTGATAGATGAGACAAATATATCACTTTCAAAAAGAGTAAATAAATACTAATGGTTGAGATATACCTCCTTCTTTTGGAAAAATCCTACTTGTTTTAAGAATGGAGCCAACAATTTTTTTGTTTCTGAATGATTAATGCTCAATTTGAAACAAAGAACAAGGTGTTGATAACGTGTAAAAGAGGGGACAAAACATAAAAGAGAAGGAGGATAGTTGTAGACAAAATCCAAGGGAATCGGTGACTCTATTTCATTTCCTTTAGTTCCTTTAAATACAAAAGAAGAAGTGCTTGTGTTAGTACACTTGTTGGGAAGGAGAAGAGAAAGAGTTACATGTGTTTAGTGATTGAGAGAAAAGTACATACATCTTGACATGTGTGGTATGTGGTCATCCACTTCTCTACACATGTTACTTTAACAGTTTTTAAAATAAATATACATAAGATATTAGAAATATCAAAGTCTAAATCAAGGACGATTTTATTACAACATTTAATCTAAGATGCCATCTACCTTCATAAATTTGTATCTTTTTTTAATTCAACAAACACCCGAACAACAGCATACTCTGGTATAACATTTCCCAGTTTTCAGAGCAGCCCGCTTACCCCATAAACAATATGCTATTGATGTTAGGACTAGTCCACCGACGGATATTCCAACAACCTTGGCGAAAACATTTCCCTTTTTTTCTGTTTCCTCTTTACCTGGACTTGTTCCGTTGTTTACTGGTGTACCTGCAAAAAGAGCATTGAGGTACCTTAAGAGGCCATAATACATTTACACAAATATTTTTCCTAATAAGCAAGAGAATTTAGAATACCTCTCGAATTGCCGTTTCCGTTGATTATTGGTGTTCCTGGAGTTCCTGCAAAACATTTCACCCTTAAACAGCCATTTTAAATACTTTGTAGACCATTTAGGTTCCTTAAGCAGCCACAACCTTCACATAAATCTTTTTTTCTAATAAGCAAGTGTGGTTTTACCAAGCAAACAAATAAAGGACGCGATGCATAAATTTGATACCTCTCGAATTGCCATTTCTGTCATTTATTGGTGTCCCCGGAGTTCCTGCAAAAACATTTCACCCTTAACTAGCAATTTTAAATGCTTCTAAGGCCTCTGGGGTTCCTTAAGTGGCCATAATGTTCACATACGAAGGCCATTGTCTATTAAAATGCAAGTCGTAAAACTATTTTCTAGCAAGCATGTGGATGATTTCGCCAGACCAATAAAGAACGGAAAACATTGAAAATTTATCATACCTTGCGTATTGCCGTTTCCCATTTCAGGATTTGGCTGATTTTCTGGAACAATAGAAAACCTTTATCAATTATAACTTGATCAATAGTTTCACATTTATGATTTATATAGTAAATGTTAGACACAAATTACCATTTTTTTGTGGATCAGTCCATGTGAGATAAAGATCATCGGTAACAACATTGTAAGAATAAATAGAAGTAGCAGCACTTGACGGAATAGGAACAAGAACAGAAGCCTTTAACGAACAACCGGAGTCTATAAGAAGTTGATTAACCCTAACTTGAGTAGGATCACTAGAAGAATACGGCGTAATGAAGGGAGGCCTCATGTAGTTAATGCAGGTAGCAGAGAAAGTATGTAGTGCAAGAGTTTGAGAAGATGTAACATTAGTATAAATAGATGATGGACAATCATCATAGAATCTATAAGTATGAGAAGCAAAACCCCTGAAAGGTGAAATATTGGTTCCTCCACTTTCCATATAACGCTTCGGAAGGCAATTATACGCATCGTATAGTCTTATCTCTTTCGTAGTATAACTAATATCTCGAATGGTCAACCTACCAAGACCTGGCGGTAGCACTAGAATTGTTTTCTTCCAAATACTGCACTCAAGATTAAAACCTGGGTAAGCACACAGTTTATTACTCTGAAGTTCTTTTATTCCAAAAGGAAAGCTGATTTTCGGTTGATCCACATCACACTGGACAGAACAAGTTTCTTGACATGAAATCGTCGTTAGCAAAACAAAGAAAAAGATGATGTTTGTGATTACGAAATCGAGAAGAGACATTGTGTTGTATCTTTGAAAACAATTATGATTTCATAGTGCACCCTACGTATATAAATGCATATATATAGGAACAAGTCCATTAAAGTTTAAGGGTAGCCATGTTCATTTCCCGCAGAATTTCTCAACAACAAAAAAGAAAAGAAAAAAAACACTCAGGTTGATTTCTTCCTATGATAGAAAGAATATGTAATAATGAAAGAATGTCAACTAAACAAAAAATGGTTCCTTCTGTTATAGCCCATAACCGTGAAAAATAAAAGTTATGCGTTCCATTTCCTTTGAAAGTTCTGCTCTGAAATACTAGAGATCAAATAACATCATGGATCATCAGAAGTCGTCAATCAATCAATACATGCAACTTGCAAGATGAGTACTTTTAGATAATTAACTCTGATATTTGTAAATATTAACTCATGAAGTACCACTTCCACCTCATTATCCTCATACTAATGATCATTATGGTAGCCACGTCTTCAGCCAAATAATAACGAACAATCGGTTTGAGACGCAACCTGATATGGAAGTAACTGGCTAGTTTTTTTTCCTTCTTCAATACAAATGTGGGCTACAATTTTGTTTTTCAGTTAGGTAGATGATAACGTAGGTGCTTATTGCCACAGTAGGTTCTTAAATCTACAAGTTGATAGATGCCCCGCGAGAATTTCGCATCCGATAGAATTTCATAAAATAGGGAAATTTGAGGATTATAAAGAGGAATAGGAAGACCAGCGAGAAGCTGTCCTACTGAAATAATAATTTTCTGGTCATTCCATTCTTCGAGAGAAAACCATTCAGGTCCGAGCTAGATGAAGGTTTTGATCCAAGAGGGATGGATAATGAGAAGCCTTTTCCACCAAATTCTTTTTGCAATCTTTTAAATTCTCTTTGGTTCTTCCAACCAGCTTGAGGCATATTTAGTATCGGAATGAGGAATAATTGAAAAATAATTAAAGATGATTAAGTTAATCAAGATCAGGACGATCAACTTACGAGAAGTGAGAAATAAAGTGCGAAAATGAAGAAAGAAAAGAGAAAAGAGTGATGAGAGTGATGAAACAAGAAAACATGATAATCAACTCGAAGATTTAATCAAATCAGAAGAGTAGCAGCAGAAGAAAATAAGAATCGAAAAGAAAAATGAGAGAGAGTAAAAAGAAGAAAGAAGAAGACGATTGAGAGTAAATAAAAGGTTTACTCCCGATTCCCAAGATATTTACTCCATTAATGCGATGATTGAAAGTGAACGGATAGGAAGAGGCGGTTATAAGAGACGTGTCAGATAACGAATGGTTGAGAGGACACGCGTAAGTTGTCATGCCTAAATTAGGGAAATATGTCGGCAGAAAAGAATATGAAAAGGTGAACATGTGCGGCAAAGTAAATTGAAGTTTCTCATGTTGCTCTCTTTATCAAAAGAACGACATGAGCAGAGGCAACATGTAGATACAAAATATCGCACACCAATCAAGTATGCGAAATGATGATCATCAAGACTGAGCGAAGACAACCGCATACAGCTTATCCAGAATGACGCATCAGGTGATGTCAGCTTAATCACGAGTAAAGTGTGAAGATCTGTGCAATAGTCAAGAAACCGTGCGTCAACAATAAAGTCCATGCGACGTTGACGCACGCCAGATCCGAAATTAGGGGCTTTATTAGCTGTCATCCACTATGTAAACCCCTATATAAAGGGCCGAGCGACCTTGTATTGGAGAGAGCTTTTTTGAGAGTCTAGACAAGATATTTAGGAGAGAGAAAGATTATTTGCTTCCCAAGTTAGGGTTTTCTTATTACTTTGTATCCAATTTGAATATCTTAATATATGTTCTTGTGATTCTCATGGAGTTAACTTAGATTATTCTCTAAATTTTACTAAGGGTGTGGTTGTAGGATTTCATGCAATTACAGAGGCAAAGAACAGGTATAACTTCTGAAATTGCAGTGGCACTTACTTCGCCAGCACTTGGTGCGCTAGTTGTTGATGGTGAACAATTCAAGAAGTTATAGGTTTGATAATCAAAAGCCTTGAAAGGTAACATATTCACGTTAAAATTTTGCTGTTGAAAACGTCGCGCAAGGAGGTTATTTTCATCGTAAAGCCTTATCACTTTCTTAGCATAATCGATTTTCCGAACAAAGAATTCTCCCGACTGTGGTAATTTTAATACTGTTTTATCAAAAGTACTACAAGTGAGATTAAAGCCTGGAAAACCACATCCTCCACCCTGGCGATCTTTAAGTGCGAACGGGAAGAGGATTTCTGGTTCATTGTAGCTGCATTGAACCATAGAACAGTTTTCTTGACATGTAGTAATCTTTAGTAATAAGAGAAAGAAGAATAAAGAAGAGAGAACGGATTTCAGAGAAAACATCTTGTACAACGCAGATTGATGTTTTGAACGGACAGTATATATAGAGTCGATTGACTAGTTAGAAGCTTTATATTGTGTTTGTGTACCAATTGTACAAGAGATATGTGGGTCGATATAATTCCTGTCAAATACAAGGGTGCTAGAGCCGCGATGATATACCAAGTCAGATAATGCATTAATATAACACTGTTGTTGAGTTGGTGGCACATTGGGCTAGCGCGTTTCTCTCATACGTGCATTAAAATAAAATAAAAAAAGGATAAACCAATGAAAAAAATGAACCTCGTACTAGTGGGTTCTATAAAAAGGTTAAAGACTCGTTAATTAGGTGTTCAAAGAGTTTACAAATCTAATTAATCACCACTTTCCAAGGTTGTGCACACGATGTGTATAAAGGCATATGAGATTGGTTTTGGTTGTGGAGAAAAGGTATTCCTAACGAAGGTTAGGTATTACAAACAGCCAATATGATATGAAGTTAGACCTGTTAGGCGCTTACTTATGTTCGTTTTAAGTTGCTATCCCACTTGTTAGGGGATAAAGAGAATTTTCCTTCAGTGGCTTTTGGAATCAAAAATTAATAGATCTAGAAGTATCAAGCAAAGTTGCAGTGAAATGTATTCTATTCAGCTGGCCTCTTCATACTTGAGCTTTTGATGGCTATTCCCTTTCTACTTTGTTACGTAATTGGGAGGCAGTGGTGAATTGTCCATAAGCCCGATGCTTCTGCTTCTAGGTTTTTTGTAACCTGAACATTAAAGTCAGTTTCTCCTATGATCTGTGACTTTCGTATCTGTCACTCCTAGTAATGGCCATTTCTAATCTATTGTGCCCTTTTATGTCAAAAAATAAAAATAAAATAATAACAATAATAACAATAATAATGAGAGAAAACATTCTATTTATTCGCCAGTGAAGGCTTGTTTTGTTTAAGTGCTTTATGCCATTGAGTTACACCCCTTACCCACATTCAGCCAGAAATTGCCCATTCAACAAGGATTGAGGAGGGCACGAACCCAAGGAAGAAAAAGAGAAATTACAGCTACAATGGATTAATCTGTATGTAAACTAGATAACATACAATTAATGGAGATTAAATCAGAATGGCCCATATATCAAGATTTTCATTGGTCGGGGAAAAACACACAAACACGGCAGGCTGCCACTAGCCAACAACATGTTTTCAGTCATTTTGGTCCTAAGAGCCACTGCCACTGGTATGTTATTTTGCTTACAAAGGCCACTGAACGAAAATTGTGTCTATAACAAGTGGGATTCGAAACTTCAAACGTCATACAAAGTACAAACAAACCTCAATGAAGCGCCTAATATCTTATTATGTAGACTTCGTCTGATTTCAAATTTTATTTGCCTCGGTTTTTATTTTAAAATGGGGTTCTTAATTTTCAACTAGAAATGCATTGTGTAGGCAACCTTCTAAGATTACTAGCTAGGTGCATTTTGTTCATTGGTTTATTGCTTTTATTTTATTTTATTGAAATGCTGGTATGAGATCTACGCGGTAGCCAAAATGTTCGACTAACTCAACAACAATATTATTATCCATTGTCTGATTAGGTATAACCCGTCCCAAATGGCCAAATGCACGTCTATACCGCCCTTTCCTTAGACATGAAGAATCGACCCACAATATAAACTTCTCACAAGAAACACTTTTTAGTTATACATGATGCTATTTTCTCTAAAATGCTTTCTTTCTTACTTATTCTTCTTTCTCTTTTTTCCAGAGATAATTACATGTGAAGAAAATTGTACTGTGGTTCAGTGCAGCGAGGCCGGGAATGAACCAGAAGTTGTCTACCCGTTTGGAATTAAAGATCTTCAGGGTGGAGGATGTGGTCACCGGGGTTTTATCCTCACCTGCAATACTTTAGATAAAACAGTACTCAAGTTACCACAGTCAGGAGAATTTCTTGTTCGGAAAATCGATTATACTAACAAAGAAATAAGGCTATACGACGAGAATAATTGCCTTGCACGGCGTCTTAAAGAAAAAAATTTAAATGTCAATCTGTCGCCTTTCAAGGCTTATGATTATCAACTTTATAACTTCTTCAATTGTTCACCATCAATAACTAGTGATCCAAGTGCCACTGCGGTTACAGATAGCGCTTTCCCTATTCCTTGCCTTAGTAACCCAACAACCACTGTGCTGGCCACGGTTTCTTCCAATAGCCAAATTGATAATGATATTACCAAAGTATTGATTAATGGAGGATGTCAGATACTTGCTCATGTTAATATACCTATCCCTTTCAGTGCTATAACTAAGGTTTCTTCTTATGATTTTATTACTGATGATCTTTATCTTACATGGATTGAGCCAAAGAAATCCAAAACCGATGATCCAAAAGGAGGAGAACAAAAATTTGATTGGAAAAAGTTACTGGCAATAGGTGTACCAATTCTCAGTGGGATCGCGGCAGTAGTGGCAATACTTGATTTTCTTCGCAGGAGAAACCAAACAAGGTAAGTGAGTGGGTCAACTAGATTTTCATAAATTATCGTATATATTAAAGCTTTCTCCATCCATATCCTTCCGAAAACTCTAGCTACTTGTTTCTATTATCCCTTTGATATAACACTCATAGAATTTATCTGTGGTAATTGTTTTGAGATGTGATTCCAAACTAGTTATAAAAGTGAATTCCCAGTGAACTCCCGGTTTTTCATCCAATGGGAAAACTTATCCTGGGTAGAAATTCAGCATTCCTCTGAATTTTTTCTGTATCAAAAAAAAAAAAAAATGACCAATCCAGTGATGCTTATATCGAACTTATATTAAAATAACTACCGTAAGTATTTTACCTTTCACAGGAAAAGGCCGCTGGGTTACGTTCAGAACGGCATTAGAGTCCCCATGACTCCTCCATGAATATGTCGGGGAAACAAAGAATGAAATGGCTATATAATAATTCAAATTGTACATCTTTTTTTAATATATGTGTTCATTTTGTACTCGGTTCCAACCGAAATCTGTATTGGTGCACAAAATGGAATGTCCATCGATAGTGAATTTGTTGTCTTTGTCTTTTCTTCTTATCTTTGTAAGTTGTGGTTTGCATCACCCTGATGATACTGTTGCAATATATATTACATTTGGTTTCCCGTACCTTTTTGTGTGTGTTACTCCTGAGAACTGGTAGTTGCTTCTATCTTTTTGTTGTACCCTCCGACATAACATTTTTTTTGATTTTGTTGTGAGGAATTCCATTATTTCCCAACCTCTTTAAATTGTCCAGGTATTACTAATAAACTAACTTCATTGATTATAATTCTTGGGCAAAAGATAGAGTCGGAATTTGTTGTTTTTGTCTTTGGTTCTGTAACGGGTACCAATAGTTTAGGGAACACAAAATTGGTCAAAAAGACCAAAATTAACAATTCCTGGGTGAAAAAGACACTTAGGTTTTGATACTGTTTAAATAGCCAAAAATTAAAAAGATACTGTTTAAATGGACAAAAATTTAAAAATAGGCAGGATGTAACCAGTTTCATCATGTCCATTTTCAAATATTGTTTTCTTTTTTTATTTTACACAGGATGCATCCAGTTTCATCATTGCTATTTTTTAAGTATAAGCCAGGATGAATCCAGTTTCATCCTTGCCATTTTTTTTTGGCTATTTCACCCGTACTTTTTTTTACTTGTCCATTTGAACCGTGTTTTAAATTTTTTTGGACAAATGACCCATTTTCTCGTTAGGGAAAGGGTTGGAAGCCTAATCTAATCTAGAAAGTGCTACATGGTTAACCACAAGAAATTAACTCTAGATTTTTTAGTGGAGATCAACCCCTTTTATAGTCATCCCTTTCCTTGGCCTTATCTAATGCCCCTACCATTAGAAGTATTTACAAGCATAACCTTTCTTTCTTTATAAGTTTGACTCTTTATTCTTTCCTCTTGGACTTATTATCTTGACTTCTCTTAATGGGTCATGATGACATCTCCCTTTGAGCCCAAATTACCTCTTAAGCCTTTCCTTAAGCCCTATTATTATCACATCCATGGTCATTTCTCCCTTGGCATTTTCCAGGTATCTACATTAAGTCCCCTGGGTGTTTGGGAAAGGCGTTAATCTTCTCAACAGTCTGTTATCCACTTCCCCGGCTCTTCTGGCGCTGCGCGCTTCTTCTGGCACCTTCACCTTGAGACTTGCATATTTCCTCAAGTTCTCTTGTTTTCAGCTCGGATGGTTTCGACTTGCACGCTTGTTGCAAGTCCCCTAGTCAGTCTTACGCGCCTCTTGCCCAGGCCTTGCGCGTTTCTCGCAAGTCCCCTTGTGTATCGATTATTTTCGACTTGTACGCTTGCTGCAAGTCGCCTTGCCTATTGGTAATTTATGACTTGTGCGCTCGCTACAAGTCCCATAGTCATGATTCAGAACCGCTTGGAATTGCTCAATTCTTGCAAGTCCCCTTAGTGTGGTGTCTCTTCGAGTCGCTCTATTATCGGCATCTCTTGAACTTGCATTCTTTCTGCAAGTACCCTAGTGTGGTGTCTCTTCGAGTCGCTCTATTCTCGGCGTCTCTTGGAATTGCACTCTTTCTAAAATCCCCCTAGTGGTGTCTCTTCGACATGCTCTCTTCTCGGCGTGTCTTGGTATTGCGCTCTCTTCTTCTTTTTCTTTTTTTTGTCAAAAGCGTTCCTTTTCCAAAGGCGTAAGGGCCTTTTTTTTTTGGTGATGAAGGGTTTCTACCCTTTCTTTTGTCAAAGGCGTAAGAGCCGATTGTTTCATTAATCATCCTTAATTATTATTTTTTTGGTCAAAACCTTGAGAGCCGCCTTCATCTTCTTTCCTTATTTTAATTTTTCAAGGGCTTGAGAGCCGCTTTTGGAGTTGAATAGTTTTTAACCTTTATTCCTTTTTTTTCAAAAGATTGAGAGCCGCTTTTTAGTTGATGGGTTTCTACTTTATTAATATTCATGACGCTTTCGTTCTTAATTGGAACTTGTTTGTGGAAAGTAGTTGTTAACTATTAACTTTGTAGTTCGTGTATCAGCTCATCGTATGAGCCGCTTCTTGGAGGTAAAGTACTTCCCTTTATCTCTTTTTTTTCCTGTCAAAAGCGTAAGAACCTCTCTTAGGTGATGAAGGGTTTATACCCTTTCTTTTATCAAAGGCGTAAGAGCCGCTTCTTAGAGGCGAATGGCTTCTACCTAATCTTTTCTCTTTAAGAGACGCATTTGTTAAGGGTTGAATGGAGACCTTCTTAAGACTTGAGATATGCTTTTGAGTCGATGGATTTCTACCCTTTATCTTTCTTTTTGTCAAAGGTGTAAGAGCCACTTCTTTCCTTTTTAGAGCCGCTTTTGAGTTAAAGGATTTTTTTTTTTTTTTTATCAAAGGCTTGAGAGCCGCTTTCTTTTTCTTTCTTTATTTTTTGTCAAAGGCTTGAGAGCCGCTTCTTTCATTTATTTTTTTATAAAGGGCGCAAGAGCCGTTTTTGGATTTGGAGGTTTTCTACACTCATTCATCATTCATAAGGGCTTAAAAGGCGCTTCTTTCATCCATCTCTTTTTTTTTTTTTTTTTTTTTTATCAAAGGCTTAAGAGCCGCTTTTTAGAGAAAAAGGGTTTCTACCCTTTTCTCTCTTTTTTATCAAGAGCTCAGGAGCCAATATTTCTTCCTTTCCTTTTATCAAAGTTTTAAGAGCCGCTTTTGCTTTTTTTCATTCTCATCAAAGGATTAAGAGCCGCTTTGAAGGGCTTAAGAGTCGTTTCTTCTTTCCTTCAACTTTTTATTAAAGGCTTGAGAGCCGCTTTGAAGGGCTTTAAGAGTCGCTTCTTCTTTCCTTTCTTCTTATCAAAGGCTTAAGAGACGCTTTAAAGGATTTAAAGGCTTAAGGAGATGGCGCTAGAGCCGCGTTTTCTTTCTTTCTTCTTTTCCTATTTTTCTCCTTTTATCGAAGGCTTAAGAGCCGTTTTTAAGGTCTTAAGAGCCGCTTTTAAGTTGAAGGGTTTGTACCCTCTTCATTCTTATCAAGAGATTTGAGAGTAAAGGCTTAAGAGCCGCTTTTCAGAGATGAAGGGTTTTTACCATTTTTCTTTTGTTTTCGTCGAAGGGCTTAAGAGCCACTTTTTGGAGATGAGCGGTTTCTGCCCTTTATCTTTCTCTTCTTTTTTTTTTGTCAAAGGCTTAAGAGACGCTTTTTAGAGGTGAAGGGTTTCTACCCTTTCTCTTTCTTTTTGTCAAAGGGCTTAAGAGTCGCTTTTTAGAGGCGAAGGGTTTCTACATTTTATCTTTCTTTTAGACTTGGGTTTAGAGCAGAGGGATGGAGTATGAGCCGCTTCTTAGAGGGAATAATATCCTTTCCCTCCTTTTTTTTTTGAGATGAAGGGTTTCTATCATTTCTATTTTTTTATTTTTTATTTTATTTTTTATTTTTTTTGTCAAAGGCTCAAGAACAGCTTTCCTCCTCATTTTTATTATTTTTTTGTTTTTTATCAAGGGCTTAAGAGCCGCTTTTTCTTTCTTTCATTTTTTTATCAATGTATTGAGAGCCTCTTTGAAGGGATTTAAGTGCAGCTTCTTCTTTCTTTTCTTTTTATCAAAGGCTTGAAAGCCGCTTTGAAGGTACTTCCGCCTCTATCGGAGGTGAGGAATTTCGTAGGTATTTCGGGTCTGAAAGATTGAGAACACAAGGGTTTCTTAGACACTCCCGCCTCTTATCGAGGATGGGAGGTGTTTGAGGGTGAAAACGGTTTCTGCTGATTTCGGTGATTTCGGTAATTTCGTGTGAGTGGGTGAGAAACTGAGTTTAAACCCTAAACAATGTACTGCAAGGGAGTACTTTAGATTCGAGAGATGAATCTGTACAAATCCGTCCTAAACTAAGAAATGGTCGTTCCAGACTTGCTTCGGTCACAAAGTGAAGGATAAGGGTTGGTTTTAGGGAGGGAAGCAAAGAAAGTGTTGAGACCAGAATAGTTGATTCTGGAAGAGTAGTTGTTTGACTTGTATCAGAAAGTAAAAGCTAACAGATCGGAAAGCTAGCAAGTGGTTTCTGAGTGTTGTATGCTCCTGACCCCAAAAACTTGTTGTTTGGTGGAAATAGGTAAAACCTATTTAAACAAGTCGTAACATAACGTACTCTGGTCTCGTAGAAAATGGAAACGGCTGAGTAAAGTGGAAGGAGGTGATAAATGGGTAACGCCTGGAATTGATGTTCCATAATGAAAGGAGCGTTTCACCATTATTCCTTGTATTTACTAACCGACTCATTCTTATAACACTTTCATGTAACGGGCGTAGTGTACGCCGTACGTTGTAAACCGCCAAACCAATACCCTTTATGAAGATCCCCCAGTTTGTGACATATGTTAGATGTCTCGAGTGTTTTCATGGGAAAACGTGTAGCAAGGTGTTACGTGTGGCATGCTGGCATGCCAGTGGCCATGGTAGAGTCGACATGGATTTGTCAAAGAATAGGCGCGACCAAATTCTAGGTTTAGATTCAAACCATGATGTTTTGTCTTTGGGCCGTAAGTTAGGTGGCGAACTTGAACGGTCGAGATCCTCATCTCAGAGGGAAGGATAGCCGTTGATTATTGCAACCCTCCGTTTTAGCAGCCAACGTTGAGCATGGCTTTGTCAAAGAGTAAGCGCGGCCAAATTAGGGATTAGGTGCAAACCGTGTGTTTTGGCTTTGGGTCACAAGTTTCCATGTGTCAGGTGGCGAACTTGTGTGGTCGAGATCTGCATCTCAAAGAGAAGGGTAGCCGTTGATTACTGCAACCCTTCATTTTTAGTATCCAGCGTTGATTCATGGCCTTGTCAAAGAGTAGGCGCAGCCAAATTAGGGTTTAGGTGCAAACCGTGTGTTTTGAATTTGGGCCGCAAGTTGTCATGCGTCAGGTGGCGAACTTGTGTGGTCGAGATCTGCATCTCAAAGAGAAGGGTAGCCGTTGATTATTGCAACCCTTTGTTTGTAGTATCCAGCGTTGAGACATGACCTTGTCAAAGAGTAGGCACGACCAAATTAGGGTTTAGGTGCAAACCGTGTATTTTGGCTTTGGGCCGCAAGTTGCCATGCGTCATCTGGTGACTTTGAACGGCTAAGATCTACATCTTAGATGGAAGGGTGGCCGTTGATCGTTGCAACCCTTCGTTTTGGCAGTCAATGACGTGCAGGAGAGGCTGTCATGGTATAGGCGCGGCCAAAACTAGGGTTGGTGCAAACCGTGGTGTTTGGCCTTGGGCCGCTTGTTGTCGTGCGTGTTAGGTGGCGAACTTGGATAGTCGAGATCTGTATCCCGAAGAGAAGGGTAGCCTTTGATTATTGCAACCCTTCGTTTTGGCATGTAGAAGTAGCTGACATGGTTTGCCATTGGCATGGTGGTGCGGTTGACATGGTTGGCATGCCTTGGCGCAGAGACGTGGCTGACATGGTTTTCCATCGGCACGGTGGTGCGCTGGCATGGTTGGCATGCCTTGGCGCAGACGTGGTCGGGCATGGTTTGCCATCGGCATGGTGGTGCGACTGGCATGGTTGGCATGCCTTGGCGCAGAGACGTGGCTGGCATGGTTTGCCATCGGCACGGTGGTGCGGCTGGCAAGGTTGGCATGCCTTGGAGCAGAGACGTGGATGGCATGGTTTGCCATCGGCACGGTGGTACGGCTGGCAGGGTTGGCATGCCTTAGCGCAGAGACGTGTATGGCTTGGTTTGCCATTGACATGGTTGTGCGGCTGGCATGGTTGGCATGCCTTAGCGTCGAGACGTGGCTGGCATGGTTTGCCATTGGCACGTGCAGCGCCATTGGCATGGTTGGCATGCCTTGGCGAGAGACGTGTCGCCGGCATGGTTTGCCATTGGCACGCGGCATGGCTGGCATAGTTTGTAATTGGCACAGTGGTGCGGCTGTCATGGTTGTAATGCCTTAGCGCAGAGACGTGGATGGCATGGTTTGCCATTAGCACGGTGGGAGAATTAGGGTTAGGTGTATACAGAGGTGATGTCAGTTAATACTAAGGGTTCTGTCGTTAAACATGACACATGTATAATAAAAAGGTACCATGGTAATTCTTACGTAAATACGCTGATTGATTCAATAAATGCGCTATTGGTCATAGTGACATCATGTCAGATGTACGTTTTTACGATTTTATCCCTAAGCTAAAAACCACCATCAACATTAATTCCCCTGCTTAGGTCGGAACAGGAACGTTGTTGCAAGGTAGGCATAAGATGGTGACAGACAAGGACAAAATTGAAACAACGTGTCATGAAAGATGACTAGGAAGATTCTGGTAGATATAAGAGATGATCTTGAACCCTTCATTCGCACAGATGACTAGGAAGATTCTGGTAGATATAAGAGCATTTAACTCAGGTGTAAATAATTAATAGGGGTATTTTTTCAAAATGAGATTAGGGTTTTCGCTACTTAACCTAATTCCAAAACCAAGCCGCACACTGCGCACCATGGCAACAATCCCAAACCAATCCGCACACTACGCACCATGGCAACAATGCCGAACCAAGCCGCACACTGCGCACCATGGCAAAATGCTAAACCAAGCCGCACACTGCGCACCATGGCAACAATGCCAAACCAAGCCGCACACCGCGCACCATGGCAATAATGCCGAACCAAGCCGCACACTCGCGCACCATGGCAACAATGCCAAACCAAGCCGCACATCGCGCACCATGGCAACAATGCCAAACCAAGCCACACATGCGCACCATGGCAACAATGCCAAACCAAGCCGCAGACACGCGCACCATGGCAACAACGCCAAAACTAAGCCGCACACTCCGCAAAGCATGGCAGCGACAAACCAAAAAACCAAACTACATATCGCACTCATTGACAACCATGCCAAACTAAGCCGCTATGCCATTGACACATGCCAAATATAGCGCCCTAGGCTTGCAAAACGTGCAACTAGGTCAACATAGCCGTACGTGCCATTGGCACATGCCAACACGTACCACAAGCCATACTTCCAAGCCGCTATGCCATTGGAGCATGCCAAATATAGCGCCCTAGGCTTGCAAAACGTGCAACTAGGTCAACATGGCCGTACGTGCCATTGGCACATGCCAACACGTACCACAAGCCATATTTCCAAGCCGCTATGCCATTGGCGCATGCCAAATATAGCGCCCTAGGCTTGCAAAATGTGCAACTAGGTCAACATACGTGCCATTGGCACATGACAACACGTACCACAAGCCATATTTCCAAGCCGCTATGCCATTGGCGCATGCCAAATATAGCGCCCTAGGCTTACAAACCATGCAACCTAGGCCAAGTCGGCCACGCATGCCATTGGCACATGCCAACATGCTCGCTGGTAGCTTTTCCTACCAAGGCCACGGCCCTAACGGCCACGCATGCCATTCGCACATGCCAACATGCTCGCTGGTAGCTTTTCCTACCAAGGCCACGGCCCTAACGGCCACGCATGCCATTGGCAAATGCCAACATGCTCGCTGGTAGCTTTTCTTACCAAGGCCAGGGCCCTAACGGCCACGCATGCCATTGGCACATGACACCATGCTCGCTGGTAGCTTTTCCTACCAAGGCCACGACCCTAATGGCCACACATGCCAACATGCTCGTTGGTAGCTTTTTCTTACAAGGCCACGGCCCTAACGGCCACGCATGCCATTGGCACATGCCACCATGCTCGCCGGGTAGCTTTTCCTACAAGGCCACGGCCCTAACGGCCACGCATGCCATTGGCACATGCCAACATGCTCGTTGGTAGCTTTTCTTACCAAGGCCACGGCCCTAATGGCCACGCATGCCATTGGCACATGCCACCATGCTCGCCGGTAGCTTTTCCTACCAAGCCATTGGCACATGCCAACATGCTCGTTGGTAGCTTTTCCTACCAAGGCCACGGCCCTAACGACCACGCATGCCCTTGGCACATGCCAACATGCTCGCTGGTAGCTTTTCCTACCAAGGCCCCGGCCCTAACGGCCACGCATGCCATTGGCACATGCCAACATGCTCGATGGTAGCTTTTCCTACCAAGGCCAAGGCCCTAACGGCCACGCATTCATTGGCACATGCCAACATGCTCGCTGGTAGCTTTTCCTACCAAGGCCGCGGCCCTAACGGCCATGCATACCATTAGCACATGCCAACATGCTCGCTGGTAGCTTTTCCTACCAAGGCCCCGGCCCTAACGGCCACGCATGCTATTGGAACATGCCAACATGCTCGCTGGTAGCTTTTCCTACCAAGGCCACGGCCCTAATGGCCACGCATGCCATTGGCACATGCCAAAGACACACGCTGGTAGCCTAACTTGCAAACCGTGCAACCTACCACCAAGGCATTCCGCACATGCCATTGGCACATGCCAAACACACACGCTAGTAGCCTAACTTGCAAATCGTGTAACCTACCACCAAGGCATTCCGCACATGCCAAACACACACGTGTGGTAGCCTAACTTGCAAACCGTGCAACCTACCACCAAGGTATTCCGCACATGCCATTGGCACATTCCAAACACACACGCCGGTAGCCTAACTTGCAAACCGTGCAATCTACCACCAAGGCATTCCGCACATGCCATTGGCGCATGCCAAACACACAACTAGCAGCTCTGCATTGCCACTTGCGCTCGAAGTACAACCCGCAACAAGGGCATTCCGCACATGCCAATGGCACATGCCACACGCGCCACTAGCAGCGCCACTTGCACTCAAGGTGCAACCAACACTCGAGATATCAACACAAACTGGGGGATGCTTTCCCGGGGTTTTGGTTTGGCGGTCACAGCTTGCAGCGTACACTACGCTCACATTAAGAAAGCGTGAAAAGAAATAAAGCGGTCAAATAAATGAGGAACTAATGGTGAAACCGTTTTCACCCATAAACACCTTGCGGTTACCACCTCCTCTCATTATTTCACCCTTTACTCTCTTCCTTCATGAGGCCAGGGTACGTTTCAATCCCGAATTATATAAATAGGTCTTACTTATTTCCACCTGACAACAAGTCTCGGTCAGGAGAAAAATACTACACTCTCAGAAAGGAAACTTTGCAAGCTCTCCCAAAAGCTTTCATCTCTTGCAAGCTTCCCAAGCTTCTACTTTCTGGATACAAGTCGAGATACTACTCTCCTGCACTATTCCTGGTCTCAACACCTTTCTTTGCTTCCCTCCCCAAATCAACCCTTCTCCTCCACTTTGTGACCGAAGCAAGTCTGGAACGGCCATTTCTTGGTTTAGGCCGGACTTGTACAGATTGATCTCTCGAATCTATTAAGTGCTCACGTGCAGCACATTTGTTTAGGGTTTGAATCAGTTTCTCACTCACCTATCGAACTTACTGAAATCGACAGAAACGATTTTCACCTATAAACAATTGGCGACCACAGCGGGAGGATTGATATATCGGCTACAATATCAGACTGTCGATCTCGTTCTTCGACCCAGATGTCAAGATGGTAGGGGAAGGCGACTCAATCCGACTCAACTACACAAGAAAACTGGGGACTTGCTGAAGATGCTATTACTCAATCCTGGGGACTCGCCGAAGATGCTACCAGCGATTGGGGACTTGATGGCGATGCTACCAGAAAAAACCGCCTTTTACATGGAGAGGGGCGTGTTCGCAAAACCTATGAAGTGAGTAAATTCAGACTGGGCAAGATATACAATTTATTTTAGGTTCTTAGTAAAACCGTCATACTAACGAGTCTTGTGCCTATTGCTAGCACACACTTTCATAAAAGCAATATTCCTTTCCCAAAACGTAATCAGAGTCATATTATCAAAGCCATTCATCCCAGAAATAATCCAATACCCTAAAAAGCTACCAGCTGTCTATCAAGGGTCAAGTTTTGAACCATACATCCAATATGTCTTTCAAAAAAAAAAGAACCTAAATGAAAGTTTAACGGAGAAACGTTCAAGGAAAATCATCCAACAGAAGTCGCTTCTTTGAGAAAGTCAACTTTGCATCTTCAAGAGCCGGCTCTTCATAGTCAACATCTTGGAAAGCTCTTCGAGTTCCACCTCCTGTCGTGCAATCTCATTGGCGGAAAGGCTTTCGATTGCCGCATCTTTCAACTTTTGGATCTTAGCAAGGCCTTCGACAAACCATGAAGTGTTGAACTCCTTTTCTACGCACACGTCGCGATGGTACTCCCAGTCGGCAATAACGCGTCTTCGTAAACGGTGTGACTACCACCTCACGCATATCCTCCATGGAAGATAAAGCCTCTTCCACACGCTTAACCAGTGCAAATCGACTAGTGACTTTCTTGGTTGTGGCCATATGTCCGTACTTCTCCCAGACTCGTGTACAATGCTCGTGCTTAGCCTAACACGCTGGAAGCCGCCAACCAAGACATGACCCGGATAAGGAACCAAGTACGGAGGATCAAAATGGCGCCTGCACCTGGCCTCATGACTCGCAGAGGGTCTTCCTCAATGTCTACGGCAACAACCATCAGAGAATCATCCGCCGTTTGAGCCACATCTGTGCCCGGCAATTGGCTAACGCCCATCTCCAAGTCACCAGCGGTGGTCACCAAAGGCAAGTTTTCGTGTGCCTCTACCCCAGAATCATCCTCCGAATCGGATTCCTATTGCGAACTCGAGTTAGACATTTTTCAAAAAGAAGAAACAGAAGAAGAGAGAAAAGAAGTGCGAAACTCACCGAACCACTTCCCGAAAAAGAGCCAGTACTGCTAGAGGAATCACTCTCACTTGTCGAACTTTCTTCTTTCTCCGACTCATCACCGCTATGAGAAGGCTCAATGCTGCTGGAATTCTTTGAAGAAATTGCCGTCTCTTGGCAACGTGCAAGGGCAGTGAAAGCATTAACACTACCGAAGCCCTGGAGGAAACAAGACACATGTTTTCAGCAGAAATTCACGTGTTTTGAGACAAACCAACGAAGAGGCGACACATACCCGGTTATTGGAAGAACTCGAAAGACACGAGAGCCGAGGAGGGTCTTTGAAACCGTCGGAACCCGCCAAAGACGATTCTTCGTTCTCTGTTCCTTGGCCGGGGACTTTCCGAGTTGCTAGGAAACTTTCGCTTGAGATCTCTCAACATTGGATAATTCTTCAAACCGCACGGGAAGGTTTACAACGAACGTTCTCCACCACGTTATTCACAAAATCTTGGATCATAATAAACTCGTCGCACCGTAACTCATTATAGCCGAAGGTCGTCGAAGTTACTCTTCCCATTTGAAAGAAGGGAAGGCGGATACCCGGCTCAAGGGAGCTGGCATTAAGGGCGGCACGCAATGAATCCTTAGGGATTACCGGCTGGTAAGCAAGAGGCACCCCTTGATTGAAACCATGTGACGAGCAGCACGGTCAATATTGTAAGCAGCTATCTGGAAAGACCCCATGAAGAAAGACGGCATATAACCGAACATGCAGCTTTGAATAAACAAGTTTTCACCAATGCTAAAATCGCCGTCAGAAGACAAAGACATGATCGGAACAGAAGCAAAGGCGTCAATTTGAGTCACCGACCTATGGACCGGCTCCCACGGGCGAAAACTGATTTCATAGGACTTGTCAAGAAGATTAACCAAGCTCATGCCAACCTTTGGATGCCTGTTCACCCATCGAAGAATTCGGGAACCCCCCCCAACTCGCGGGAATCGAAGGCATCGGTTTCGGAGCATACTTCTCAAAGTGCTCCCATAACCAGACTTGCAGAAAAGCAAGGTGCACGTATGAATCCACCTTCATGAAACCGTTCGAAACTCGCATGTTCGCAACCAGGTGATCCAGATGCACATACAGGGAACCAAGGAATAACTTGCCAATGGGAAGAACTTCACCTTTTGCTAACTTCACAGCAATCGCTAGCAACACTGGTCTTATTTCCTTCTTGCCAGAACCGTCATCAAAAATATCTCTAGACAACCAGAGAGCCAAAAATGCTGCAACATGAAGATCGCTGCTTTCTGCTCGTGTTCCGCTCGTCCAGGAAACCATTGAGACATCCACCCGCCTATAAACGCACCTTTCATCCTCTTTCCGGATTGAATTTTTCGACTTCGCAGTGGAGTCTTTCGAGCGTAATATCCCAACTTAGCGGCAAGGTCATCCCGCATCTTCACCTCACTTTCGGATAATTGGATTTTAAGATTCCCACATTCAAAAAAATTCAAAGAAGAGAGCCACATTCTCCAAGGAGAAAGTTATCTCACCCCATCTACATATGATCGTATGGGTGTCCTTTCAACACCATCCTGGAGATGAAAGCAACCAAGCCCGGATATCCTTCCTAACTGGAGGTTTCATCAAGCTCGACAAAGATCAATAATCTGCGCTCGAGTCGATTGGTGTTTATGTGCTCCTTACTCACCATGAACTCAACCCATCTATCAAAAGAACGCAATGGGCTTTGACACATCCTCTGAAATCAATGTTGGAAGAGGAGTATACCCCTTTTTGAAGACAGAATCCGTATGGTGTTCTCTCGGGCGAACCGAGCGTGTCTTCTTTTCATCTTCACCACCGCTAACAAAATTGGCACGAAACCTGGGTGATTTTTCCGAGCAGAGACAAGTTTTTTGGCGAAGAATTCATCATCCGTGTTCGGTTTGGAATTATGGACATCCTTCGATGAGGCGAAATTTTGTTCAGGTAACATCTTGTCGGATTTCTTAATAACAATTTAGTAACAAGATATCTACACACAAAAAAAAACAAAATTATCTCCCTGACACATAACCGCGCCCGACAAAAGGAAAACCCGAAATACAAAAAAAAAAAAAAGAGCGTATTCTCTACGGTTCAAAACTGCACACGCAAAGATTTTCTTCGGGTTCAAGACTATATACGCAAGATTTTCTTAGGGTTCAAGACTATATACGCGGTATTTTATACGGGTTCAAGTGTGTCTACGTATCCTTCTTCGGGTTCAAAATTATATATGGAGCATTTTTCTACGGGTTCAAAATCGCACGCGCAGTATTTCTTTCAGACCGAAAATCATATATACAATATTTCCGCGGTTCGAAGTCGTGTGGAGCATATATACGTGATTCTTCTTCTGGATTCATGTACAAGTATTCTCTACGGGTTCAAGATCGCACACGCAATATTTTCTTCAGTGGTTCAAAATTATATACGCGGTATTTTATACGGGCTCAAGTGCGTCTGCAGTAACCTTGGGTTCAAAATAATATATGGAGCACTTTCCTACGGGTTCGAATAATATATACAGTATTTCCCTTGGTTGCATACATACAATATTTTCTACAAGAGACACGCCAGGAAATTATATGCGCAAAGAAAAAACGCCTACTCTTAGGGTTTACACCTACATAAAAAGGGAAGTACTGGAAGACATACCTGAAGTCGTTTTTTTCTTTATGACCGTACCGGGTAGGAAAGGATGAAAAGATGAAAGTTCAAGATGGGAGAAAGGGACTTTATATATATAGGCATGAAGATTCTGAAATAGGGAAGGATTTCCTTTTACCAAAATCGTGCATATAAGAAGCGGGCCCACAAGGGCGCCCAACTTCCCAATGTCGCCCAAGTTGCACCGGCCCCACCAATTGCACCGACTTCCCAATGACCGCCCAAGTCACGCCTGCTAGCACGCACAGCTTCCACATTGCGTCGGTCCCACCAGCTAGCACGCCGCTTCCCAACTCACGCAACTTCCCAACGCCGCCCAAGCCGCACCGGCCCCACCAATTGCACCGACCGCCCCCTATGACCGCCTCAAGTCACGCCCGCAAGCACGCACAGCCTTTCCACATTGCGCCGGTCCCACCAGCCTAGCACGCCGCTTCCCAACTCACGCCAACTTCCCAACGTCGCCCATGTAGCACCGGCCCCACCAATTGTGCCAGCCTCTCCCGATTTGTGCAAAACTACAGCAGGCAAGGATTCCAAATCCTATTTATAAAAGGTCATACAAGCCTCCTCAATTCTCTTTACGGTTTGTTGTTGATAGTTTGTCACCATCTTATGCTTACCTCGCAACAAAGCCCCTGTTCCGAGCTGCTGGGACTTATTGTTGATGGTGGTTTTTAAACAAGGGTAAAAATCTAAAACCCCCATGACCTTGTGTTACCCGCAACACATTAACTAAGAGCATTTAACTCAGGTGTAATAATTAATAGGGGTATTTTTTTCAAAATACCGCATTAGGGTTTTCGACACGTAACCCTAATTCCAAAACCAAGCCGCCCATCGCGCACCATGGCAACAATTAAACCAAGCCGCACACCGCGCACCATGGCAACAATGCCGAACCAAGCCGCACATGCGCACCATAGCAACAATGCCAAACCAAGCCGCACAAGGCGCACCATGGCAACAATGCCAAACCAAGCCGCACATCGCGCACCATGGAAACAATGCCAAACCAAGCCGCACACTGCGCACCATGGCAACAATGCCAAACCAAGTCGCACATTGCGCACCATGGCAACAATGCCAAACCAAGCCGCACACTGCGCACCATGGCAACAACGCCAAACCAAGCCACACATCGCGCATCATGGCAACTATGCCTAACCAAGCCGCACAGTGCGCACCATGGCAACAACGCCAAAACCAAGCCGCACACTGTGCACCATGGCAGCGACGCCAAAACCAAACTACATATTACACTCATTGACAACCATGCCAAACTAAGCCGCTATGCCATTGGCACATGCCAACACGTACCACAAGCCATACTTCCAAGCCGCTATGCCATTGGCGCATGCCAAATATAGCGCCCTAGGCTTGCAAAACGTGCAACTAGGTCAACATGGCCGTACGTGCCATTGGCACATGCCAACACGTACCACAAGCCATATTTCCAAGCCGCTATGCCATTGGCGCATGCCAAATATAGCGCCCTAGGCTTGCAAAACGTGCAACTAGGTCAACATGGCCGTACGTGCCATTGGAACATGCCAACACGTACCACAAGCCATATTTCCAAGCCCCTATGCCATTGGCGCATGCCAAATATAGCGCCCTAGGCTTACAAACCATGCAACCTAGGCCAAGTCGCCACGCATGCCATTGGCACATGCCAACATGCTCGCCGGTAGCTTTTCCTACTAAGGCCACGGCCCTAACGGCCACGCATGCCATTGGCACATGCCAACATGCTCGCTGGTAGCTTTTTCTTACCAAGGCCACGGACCTAACGGCCACGCATGCCATTGGCACATGCCACCATGCTCGCTGGTAGCTATTCCTACCAAGGCCACGGCCCTAACGGCCACGCATGCCATTGGCGCATGCCATTGGCACATGCCAACATGCTCGTTGGTAGCTTTTCTTACCAAGGCCACGGCCCTAACGGCCACGCATGCCATTGGCACATGCCACCATGCTCGCTGGTAGCTTTTCCTACCAAGGCCACGGCCCTAACGGCCACGCATGCCATTGGCACATGCCAACATGCTCGTTGGTAGCTTTTCTTACCAAGGCCACAGCCCTAATGGCCACGCATGCCATTGGCACATGCCACCCATTCTCGCCGGTAGCTTTTCCTACCAAGGACACGGCCCTAACGGCCACGCATGCCATTGGCACATGCCAACATGCTCGTTGGTAGCCTTTCCTACCAAGGCCACGGCCCTAACGGCCACGCATGCCCTTGGCACATGCCAACATGCTCGCTGGTAGCTTTTCCTACCAAGGCCCCGGCCCTAACGGCCATGCATTCCATTGGCACATGCCAACATGCTCGCTGGTAGCTTTTCCTACCAAGGCCACGGCCCTAACGGCCAAGCATGCCATTGGCACATGCCAACATGCTCGCTGGTAGCTTTTCCTACCAAGGACGCGACCCTAACGGCCACGCATGCCATTGGCATATGCCAACATGCTCGCTGGTAGCTTTTCCTACCAAGGCCCCGCCCTAACGGCCACGCATGCCATTGGCACATGCCAACATGCTCACGGTAGCTTTTCCTACCAAGGCCACGGCCCTAACGGCCACGCATGCCATTGGCACATGCCAAAACACACGTCGGGTAGCCTAACTTGCAAACCGTGCAACCTACCACCAAGGCATCCGACATGCCATTGGCACATGCCAAACACACACGCCGGTAGCCTAACTTGCAAAACCGTGCAACCTACCACCAAGGCATTCCGCACATGCCATTGGCACATGCCAAACACACACGCCGGTAGCCTAACTTGCAAACCGTGCAACCTACCACCAAGGCATTCCGAACATGCCATTGGCACATGCCAAACACACACGCTGGTAGCCTAACTTGCAAACCGTGCAACCTACTACCAAGGCATTTCGCACATGCCATTGGCGCATGCCAAACGCACGCCACTAGCAGCCGGCATTGCCACTTGCGCTCGAAGTACAACCCGCAACAAGGGCATTCCGCACATGCCAATGGCACATGCCGACGCGCCACTAGCGCGCCACTTGCACTCAAGGTGCAACCAACACTCGAGATATCAACACAACCGGGGATGCTTTCCAGGGTTTTGGTTTGGCGGTCACAGCTTGCAGCGTACACTACGCTCACATTAAGAAAGCGTAAAAAGGAATAAAGCGGTCAAATAAATAAGGAAATAATGGTGAAAACGTTTTCACCCATAAACACCTTGCGGTTACCACCTCCTCTCATTATTTCACCCTTTAGTCTCTTCCTTCATGAGGCCAAAGCACGTTTCAATCCCGACTTGTATAAATAGGTCTTACCTATTTCTACTGCACAACAAGTCTTTGGTCGAGAGAAAATACTACACTCTCGTAAAGGAAACTTTGCAAGCTCTCCAAAAAGCTTTCATCTCTTGCAAGCGTCCCAAGCTTCTACTTTGATACAAGTCGAGATACTAATCTCCCTAATTATTCTGGTCTCAACACCTTTCTTTGCTTCCTCACCAAATCAACCCTTCTCCTCCACTTTGTGACCGAAGCAAGTCCTGGAACGCCATTTCTTGGTTTAGGCCGGACTTGTACAGATTGATCTCTCGAATCTATAAAGTGCTCACGTGCAGCACATTTGTTTAGGGTTTGAATCAGTTTCTCACTCACCTACCAAATTTACTGAAATCGACAGAAACGATTTTCACCTATAAACAGCTAGATGATGCTATGAAGATTAAAAAAGAAGAAGAAGAAGAAGAAAAGATTGCAACACTCTGCAAAAAATTCAAACTTAAAGCCAAATTGAAGAAGGAGTTATTACACTGCAAGCATTGTGGATATGGAAATCACGAATACAAACATTGTCCACAGAGAATTAGTTCATGCTCAAAGCCCGGTTGCAGGACTTTTATGCATTTGCGGACTTCTTCTGAAGAAAACACATATGGAAGGCATTTCTGGGAATGTCCCAGGTATTTTTTTAATAAGTGGGCTGATTGAAGTTGTAGGACAAATCGATCCACTATGGTATTATGTTATTTAATTTGTTGTTTATTTTGTGTTATTACGATTATCTAAAACCATCAATATCAAGTAATTTAAAATTTTCCTCGATTAAACATAGCACCATCAATTTCATAAATAAAAACATAGTGCATTGAACAACCACACCATACATGAGAAATAAAAGAAATACATCGATTAAAAACAACTACTATATAGGCAAAGCGTCGGTTCTTGCGGGTGGTGGAATTCTTAGGGCGGTGTAGGGATTGTATTTGATGAGCACCCTAAGAATGTTGAATCAAGCATGGAATTCAAACTGACGACCGCGGTGATATGCTGGCCACATCGCTAGAGTTCTGGGTTCCAATTCATGTTCGGCTTCACCGTTGAGCTTATTTTTGTGATTTTCCATTAGTTGAGAGATGAACTCCGATACATTACAACTAATTACACTAAAATGATGGGCTAATCCCTGACAATCACGCCCATTAATGTTCATCATTTTAGCAGCGAACATTTCAAAAAACTTTCTGCCAGAACATCGATTGTGATACATTCCTACCAGTAGCAACATCAGCGGCATTCTTGTGTGTGAAAAACGTAGGCTCTGCAAATACCTAAATCCTCTTGTTGAGTGAATCTAACAGAACGAACTCTGGGAGGCATTTTTGTAGATGATTTGAGAGGGAAGAATGTGTAGAATGTGGGAATTTAGAGTAGAAATGAGGAGTATTTATAGATTTCAAAAAATGTAGCCGTTGGATCAAAGGGTTTCGCAGCCGTTCAGATTGAGCCGTTGGCGCCATTGGGACTGACGCTGACAACTTTGATACGGACTCGAGCGTTATAACTTAAAATGCGCGGGTAATAATAACGATGGCGATTTTCTTCCAGACGTCAGTGTCAGAAGAAATGTTGCCCGCCTTTAACACTGACGCGCGCTAGATGTTCCGACTCAATGTTCAAGCAACAGATTCGATGATTTGAACATCCATTTTTCATGTTTGTTCATGCCATAGTGGGAGGAAAATGAACAAACTCTGAGTTTGTTCATCCTATAGGAACTGCTCTAAGTATTACGAGTTGGTGATTTCTTATACAACCCTTTTTTTTCTTGAGACAACCTCAATGGAAAAAATAATTCCGATTAATAGGAAAAAAAAAAAAAAAAACAACCATTTAATTTAATTAATTACTAGGACATCTACAACCGGAAAAACAGTGCCTGAAATCTTATGTACAAGGCGTCTGTGCGTTCAGATTGCTAATACCCTTCCATATAATGGAAACAAAGATGTTTAATGTAGAAATACCACAAATCAGTACAAGAGATGTATGTTTATGTAGTAGCAGTGACCGAAGTGGTGACTTCGACAAACGGGACATGTCGGCTTACCCTTGGGCCGCATGTCTATCGCCCTCGAAAGCATTTGACTATTTTTGGTCCGAAGAAGCATAAAAAAATTATTAGAAGTGGTAATCCGATGAAAATGCTGAGAAGAGTACTTAGGAGAATTTTCTTCCGATTACCTGAAAAAATAAACAAAAGTCAGACAAGATTTATCGGAAGCTGGATTACAATAGTAAAGCTCGTTGAAAATTAACAAGGATCGAAATTTTACTTTTCTTTTGATAAGTGAGATAAGGTGGTAATTCAAGCCATGACCACGACAGAACATAATTTTCATTAAAATCAACGGGAACGTCCTTCTTAATTGCTGAATTCGGGATTGGAACATCAGCAATACGGACACAACTTGTATTGAGCGTTGCAATATTTGTAGTCGGAACGTTTGTAGCGATGATTGTGTGTGTGGAACTACTTAGGCAACGGATGTGCGTCACTTTTGTTGTTATTTTAAGAAGACTATCAATCGTTGAAGAGCAATTCAGGAACGAATAAATTTGATACGAAACACCAACCTCACCAAGCTGGTAAGGCGTACCGGAAAGATTTAACTTCAAAATACGTTTCGGAAGACAGTTATCCGGATCATAAATTTCTATCTTCTGCAAAAAGCTATATACATTCCGAACCAAGAATTTACCAGAAAATGGAAGCTCCAGTACTGTTTTATTAATTTCATCGCAAGCAAGTTCATAACCGGGGGAACCACATACCTCGCTACCACGACCTTTTAGTGTAAAAGGAAATCGAACGGTTGGCTCATCTTTTGTACACCATTGATAGATTGGACATTTTTCTGCACCAGCACCTTCAATCAAATATGGAAGGAAAACGAAGAAGAAAAATGAATATTTTATGATACCCATTTAGTGATAAAAGATGCGTGTCTTTGCTTCTCTATATATACATTTCGCCGATGGTGAATAACAACATAGACTTTTAATTAATACACCCATTCAATCATATGAAAAAATCAACAACTATTTAAAATAATGCACCGACCGCGACCGAGTTGCAAATTTACAAGCAATCTGAAGGTATTTTTGAACTTTTATTCTGCCCAAGAAATTTCAAGTCATTTTCATCTCTGTTTCATCGGGTTTTCCAAAAACAGAATGTCAACTGCCATTTCTAAAAGAGGTGGGGAATCAGTGAATATAATGAAATGGTCAGTTCTCTCAAAGAGGTGGAGGTGATTCACAATTCTTATTCGAGTTGTACTTGACACAGTCAAGGAAATGTATGTATATGTAGAAACTAGGAAACTCATTTTCATCACCAAATGGGTATCACAAAAAACACAAAATTGGTCAAAAAGACCAAAATCAACAATTCCTGGGTGAAAAAGGCACTTAGGTTTTGATACTGTTTAAATAGCCAAAAATTAAAAAGATATCGTTTAAATGGACAAAAATTTAAAAATGGCAGGGACAGAACTAGTTTCATCCCATCCATTTTCAAATATTTTTTCTTATTTTTATTTTACACGGATGCATCCAGGTTCATCCTTGCTATTTTTTTATGTATAAGTAGGGATGAATCCAGGTTTCATCCTTGCTATTTTTTTGGCTATTTCACCCGTACTTTTTTTTACTCGTCCATTTGAACCGTGTTTTAAATATTTTTGGACAAATGACCCATTTTCTCAAAAAAAAAATCCATTTTTCTTCTTCGTCTTCTTCTTCCACCTTGTTCCATGTTTGATTGACAGTGCAGAAATATGTCCAATTCAATGGTGCACAAAAGATGAGCCAACAATTCGTTTTCCTTTTACTTTAAAAGATCGTGGTAGCGAGGTATGTGATTCACCCTGTTACACACTTGCGATGAAATGAATAAAACAGTACTAGAACTTCCATACTCGGGTAAGTTCTTCGTTCGAAATCTATACGACTTCCTGCACAAGATTGAAATCTATGATCCAGAAAACTGCCTTCCGAAACGTATATTAAAGTTGAATCTTTTGGGTACAGCTTATCATCTTGGTGAGCTTGGTGTTTCATATCATAAGTATTCGTTCCTTAACTGTTCTTCATCGATTGATAGTCTTCTTAAAATAACAACAAAGCTTACACACATCCGTTGCCTAAGTAGCACCACACACACGGTTATCGCTGTGGATGTTCCGACTGCAAGTATTGCTCCGCTTAATACAAGTTGTTTGCATATTGCTGATGTTCCGATCCCAAATTCACCGTTCCGGACGGACGTTCCCGTTGATTTGAATGAAAATTTTGTTCTTTCATATCCTGCTTGTCAAAATAAAAGTAAAATCCCCTGACTAATTTTCAGATGAGGTTTACAATTATAATCCATCTCCCAACAAATCTCAGCTGACTTTTTTTTTTTTTTTTTTTTTTTTTTTTTTTTTTTTTCAGGTGATGAGCGAAAGACAATTCTCGTACTCTGCTTTGCCATCGGATTGCCAAATTTTTTATTCGTCCTATGTTTGGGCTATATAGCCTATATTGTTTGTTATCGGGATAACAATGCCATGAACTCTTACAGATAAACTTAAAGATAAATTGATCTTGGTCAAATTCTTTTACCCTGACATCTTTTGGTGGCTGCACCATGAACTCGTACAGATATCCAAAAGATACAATATGCTTGCGTCAACGTAGGACATCAGAACAAATTATGCAACTTTTTTTTTTTTAGTGTTTTTTATGGATGTGGAGAATGATGCTTTGAATGTTGTACTTTTATTTGAGATCCTATATTTAGATAGTACTCCCTCCGTCCCCAATATGCGGAAAAGTGGAATTCTCTTTAGAATAAGTTGGTTTTTATAAATTTTCCTAATTGTACCTGATTTATCCTCATCAATTCCAATATATTTGTTTAGGAAATATGGAAAATATGAGTATATTAAAAGTATTTATCCCACTAAAACATTTAAAAAATGTAATTGTTCTTGTAAATTGCTAAAGACATTAATAAAGTTTGTGAATATCATACTCTTTAATAAGGGTATATAGGGAAAAAAACACGTTGGAAATAGATATCCGCCTATATATAGGTACTACATTTTTTTACTTCTCCACCTTTATAATAGGCACAGTTATTGCTCAACCAAAATGGCGTGATATTTTACGCAGCCGATACACGGATGGATCCGTGATTATTCATGATGCAAAGATGATACGTGACTATTTCACCTCAGATTGTGTGTTTTTGAGTGAAAAACTTCGGTGACCGTCTTCGTATAAGGCGAGAGCTGTTTGTCAAAATCTTGGGCGAGATGTGTGTCAGTTTGTGATCCTCTTTGGAATAGAAATTGTAGACACTATCAATCACCGTATTATGAGTGTCACTACACCAAGACTAGCTAATGATGCCGGGTTTTCTTAGTTCCATTTAAGAAGCTTTTCTATCCCAAAAAAGAAAAGAAAAAGGATACCGTTCATGCATAGAGTGACATATGTTCCATGGGTTGTGTGGTTCCAGGATTTCCTACAACCACACCCCCTCCAAGATTATACACTATTCTAACCAAATTCTATGATCAATTTGCAAAGTTTTATTTATCTTTTTAATGAATCTTACAAAAGTAATGAGAATACAAGGAAATCAAAATAACTCGGGACTTTCTCTTTCCTATTTGTTCTCTTCTCACTCTCTAAAACATCTCTCTCTCTCTCTTCTCGACTTTGCTTGGTCCTTTATATAGGATGTTACATGGTGGATGACAGCTAAGTCAGCCTTTATTTTCGGATCTGATCTGCGTCATTCTCGCAAGCTTACAAGGATTTTATTCGCAAGGTAATCCCAATCTTTGCAGAATCTTCACACTTTCCTTATGACTAAGCTGACGTCACTCGCTACATCACTTCTCTAACACTCTGCGATGATCTTCGCAACCATTCTTTAGTTAAAGCTCATTTGAGATATAAGCATTCGAGATTCTCGTTCCTACGGGTTAGGAAAGAAGTAATATCTCAAATAGAGTGTTTCAGGATGAAAGGCATAATGCTATAAAGTTGTCTTGACAAAGAACATTTCATGCTTTTTTTCTCTTGGGATTTAATTTTTAAGGAGTTTGATTCTCTTAATTCTTCAGATGCAATGAATGACTGGTGTAAACTTTATTTTGAGCTCAACTGATTTTGGTAGTGTGTTACCAATTCAGTTCTTTTGATTTTTTTCTTCTTTGTACTCTGTTTAGGGTGGTATAATTTTACACCCCTCTTTTTTGATCAATCTATTCTTCTCTTTATCCATCAAAAAAGAAAATATCTAGGGTAAATAGTCCCCTGCTAAACGCTTAAAAAGTAATGTTACGTATGCTATGACTAGCTAAGGGCTGTGAACTCTCTGTATATAACTTTCCTTAGTCCTAATATATTTTGGGTTTTATTAAAAAAAAAGATCAAAAAAGAAAATATCTTAAATAGAGAAGAATTTCCTTATAATTAAGAAATTGTATGAGATTTCTTCGCACTTTTAATCGCACACTATCTCACAGTTTAGACATCTTTTTTGTGAATAAATACAATATAATGATAAATTTAAAACTAGTATTTTGGAGATATATATTTTCTCTAAAGAAGATATATGTTTCTATTAAAAATGAACGTATTCCGAGACCTATAATACCTCCATCTACTACTTTGAATATTATCAGTTGAAAATTAACGTATTTTTAATCTTTAAATTTTTTTTTTGAAAATAAATCTTTAAAGGTTATGTAGATGTAGAAAATCCTACCACTACATCCGAAGGTAACTAAACACATACACAAGGAAGCAAGACAAACAAAAGAAGTAATGGAACAAGAGATGTACGTGGTTCGGCATGATTACCTACGTCCACGGGGGTGTAAAAGAAGATCTTATTACTCGATTCAAGGTTACAAGATGGATTTATCTCTCTCAATGCCTTAGGTATGCCCTCTCTTTCTTACTTCTTGCTTAGGTTCTTCCTCTCTACATGGTCTCTATTTATAGTTACAAGTGATGATACATCAAGACTACGGTGTTAGGCCCGGCGTAGCTTCCTCGATGTTCCTCTCGGGTGATCGGTCGATGTCTCACCCGATTGTTCTTATTTGTTGGGCCGGTGCGTCAAGCCGAGTGATGTCGCCTCGCTATCTCGTCGCTCGATGTCGTCCGTTCGGTGGGGGTAATCGATCTCGCCCTTGGGATCCTTGGCCGAGTCTTCCTTGACCGAGTCCTTCTTATCTCTTCACCAACCTTGTCGCCGCATTTATGGCTCCAAAGACCGATGTCCATCACATCACAACTTTTCCCCTTTTCGTCGACTTTTCAAACTGTCTCAGCTCCTCTTTTCTTGCACCGGGACTCGGGAGAGGTGATCCGGTACTCTTGATACATTCTTTTCCGGGTACGCCACGGCCTAGGATCATTCCACCTGTCCTCGTGGATTATTTACACCTACATTTATGCCCCTTCTTTCACTCGTGTGGTCAACACGTGGGGAAGAACAACCGCCTCGTCTTCCCACGTCCTCGGTCATGCCGGTTTTCACGCATGCTTTGTCCCCACTCGCTTTGATTCGCCAACCGGTTCACCTTCTCTCGCCGGTCACCACAGGGGGGTTTATAAGCCCGGGGCCTGAACCTTGCTTCCCTCTTATTTCCTTCTCTGCAATTTCATTCTTCCTCTGTTCTCTCCGCAACTTCATTCTTCCTCTCTTTTCTCTCCGCAATTTTGTTCCTTCTCCGTCTTCTTTTTGTTCTGCTTGACTCCTTCTTCGACAAATCTTTTCCTCTCCTTCTCCGTTTATCCGTCGCCTTCTCCGTCTCCGTTGCCATTTTGCAACTTCCGGTCGTGTTTCGCTTCTCTTGCCGTTTTCTCATCAGTTTTATGGCGTCTTCAACTCCTCAGATGACAGAAAGAAGGTGTGTGAGTTATGTGTTTTCTGATGAAGACGGCGTATCACTTGATTCCCTGTTCGTCATGGAGAGTCCTTCCAAGTATGATTATCGCGCTCTAGATTCTATCTTTCCTGATAACCCATCTTCGTTTCTTTGTAGGGCTGACAAGAGGACCGCTAAGGACTTAACGGACGAGCAATATGTTCAACAGCTGAAGGATGAGTTTGGTCTTCACGGGTATGACGTCAGGCTCTTGTCAGGCTAGAGGGGTGTTCTGAAGAAAGAGGATGTTTTGAGGTTTCCCCATTCAGCCGAGGCGACCATTGTCACCAGGGGCCAGTTAGAGCTCGGGCTGCGTTTCCCTCTATATGATCCTAGTCGCCCCTTCCTGTACGAGGCTCTCTCCAAGATTCGTCCATGTCGTGCCTTGGCCCAATGGAACGGTAACACTTTCCGCATCCTGTCCGAGTGGGAGAGGCGTAGTCGAGGCGAGTGTGCTCCTACCGCCTGGTCTACCTTCAATCCTTCTCAGGCGAGTGATTATACCCCTGCCAGCTTCGCCGATAATTATAGGAGCGGGACCACCACAAATGGCGATCTCGTAGGGTTTGTTGCCATCCTCACCGTCATAAGACTCTTCCCGAGGGAGTTAGGAGGCTTCTTTTGGATGAAGACCCCGAGGGAAATAGTTCCAACAAGCACGCCCGTCATACCAATGACACGGCTTGGGATAGGGTTCCGCTGGTTATTTAGGCCCTCTTTTGAGTGGCAAGCTCCCTCCTCCGGCCGAATTTTATCCTTTTCGGGTAGTCAAAGTTGATCGGGTCGGTACATTTCTCTGTCTCTCTAGTTTGGTTGATCGGCTCAGGAGACTTACGGGGTAGTATTTTGTTTTGGTAGTGTTTTTCAGACTAAGTCCCAGGGTACTCCTTCTGAGGTTTCCGTTCATCGGAAGAGGGATAGGATTGGCGGAGCCGAGGAGGATACAGGGAAGGTAACAAATATACTTATTGTTTTTTATTTAACGTACATGTACGTGCCCCTATTTGTTGCCTTGCATGGATCCCGACGTCGGCCGATACGCAGAAGTTGAAGGTTGACAAGGCCGCTGGTACCTCGGCGAAGGATGGTGAGGATCCCGATGATCGACTACCTTTGTCACATTTCCTTGGGAGGTCGCCTCTTAAATCGTCTGACGATTCATCTGCCTTTGTAGGTGGGAAGTCTAAGGGTAGGGGTAAAGAACCTAAGGAGGATGTGCCCGCCAGGAGAAGGATGTGCCGGGAAGTGACTGGTGAAGGGATTGTGCTTGCCGATGGCACTGTGTATGTTGTTTCTGATGGTGATGATGAAGAAGACCTTTTTGACGATGAGGACGATGCTCTTGATAAGGAGGGGGAATTGGGTCAGGCGGGGAAATCGGGTGGTGGTGGGGGCGATTTGATTGACCGTGATGTGGAGAATGTCGATGGTCAACCGCTGAAGACTTTCCCTACCGTGGTTCCTAATCCCAGTAGCAGCACCTCCTTCACTATCTCGGGCCCTATGTGCAACTCGCTTGGGGCACTTATCTCTCCTGATTTCGCCTCTTTGTCCGATGAAGAGAAGGTCAATTCCGTCGCATTGTATGGAGGAGGCCGGCTCCGAAAAGTACCTTCGACCTCCTGGTGAGTTGAGCTGTTCGGGCGTTGCGTTTTTGTACTTGTTTAGGGCTGACCATGTTGGTATTGTTTTTAGGATGTCAACCGCGCGCTATTGAGCGCTGCCATCCAACGTCGGGAGGCCGTCGAAAGGGAGAATCTTCGTCTTTGTTGCAGCAGAGCGAACGGTCTCGAGGGTTGGAGAGGAGTTGGCCAAAACCCAAGGTATTCGTTTTACTTGCAACTAGTTATGATTGATCTTGTAGTGCTAATATCCTAAGCTTAGTATTCCTCGCTAGCCGAATCCTCTATTGCGGAGGCCGAAGCCGCCACAAGGTATCACGTTGAAGAGGGAAGCGAACATAGAACGGGATCACGTTCGAACTTACAGCAGAGAATAGTCAATAAGGATGCCAAAATTGATCGTCTAGAAACCGATATTGAAGATCTTCAATCCAAACTTTATCGGTACGAGACGTTTGAGTATGTTCCCGAGGAAATAGATAACTTGAGGGCAGACTTAGCTCACTTCCAAGGTATAGCGGCCGAGAAAACATTATTAGCTGATAACTTAGAGGATCAATGTGGTGGCTAAGACTTGTGTTCGGGATCCGCATGCGAGATCGCCTCCGGATCTTGGGGAGAGAGACGCTACCGAGAAGCGTAGCCGAGAGGCTCATGAGAAGCTTAAGGAGTTCGTAAAGGTTTTACGGTGAGTTGGATTGGGTGCGTGCTCAATTGTCGGGTTTGCAGGCTGCCCACTCTCGACGAGAGGGAGGAATGGAGTGATCACAAGAAGTATTGCCCCACTAATGAGTTTAATGAACAGCGATACCTAGAACTTTCTTCGAAGGTGTCCGCCCTCGAGTGTAGCCTGACTGAGTCCGAAGAGTCGATTAGAATAATTGCCCCTTTGTTAGAAGGTGGTATGCATTGTGTCGTGCTTTTCATGTTGTTATCTTGTTGCTGTTGTTGTGTGATCGAATCGTTCTTGTTGTTTTGGCAGCCGAAAGAAGAAGGTGGCCTCGTTGGAGGAGGAGAACATTCGTTTGAAGGGGAAGGAGGCTCATCTCGCTCGATCGAGTGGCCACCGCTTGAAGCGGCGTCGGAGCAGCTAGCACGGGATCTTGCCGCCGAGAAAGCGAAGTTGATGAGGAGCTCGTCTCTTGTGTCAAAGTCTGGTGTGAAGGCAAAGTGCTTGATAAGAAGCGAGCCGATCTTTGCCGCCAAGAAGGCTGTCCGGGTTCTACTTCTTCCAAAGAGTGATCATGTCTTTTGTAGCGCTGCGTCTTTGTCTTGCCCTTTTTCCTCGGGTTGTAATTCGTTTGAACACTTTGTTAACTTCTTGCTTAACTTGTTATGGGGTGCTGCGTCGCCGATTTATTTTCTCTTCTTGCTATTGATGCTGTTATACTGCTGACGTCATTATTCTTATTTATGTTGGGTTGCCCGTATGTGGCTTTTCTATCGTAGCCTCGTTATTGTCCTTTCTTATGCCTGCATGGATAGACAGGTTAGTCACAAATGCCGTTTCTGTCGAACACACTCAACAAGGAGGGTCATCGGCCCGATGCCATGTCCCGACCGAGGCATCTCATCACCGTCTTTCGAGATCCGGTGGAAGGGGAGTTGGTCTTGCCTAGTTTCTATGGGATCGATACCCCAAGAAGTTATCGATTAATCTTCTTGGGCAAGTGATTCGGCCACTTGCGAGGAGAGCAATGTTGTCTGCTCGACTGTCGAGTACTCATGCCTCGACAATCGGCCACTGGTTTCCAACCACCAGGGCCCCTGAACTACCTCGGCACTTGCACAATGCCATCGCCCCGAGTTCGAATAGTCCGTGTTAGTGTAAGTCGCCCCCGGCACTTGCACAATGCCATCGCCCCGGGTTCGAAACGACCATTCAGACGCACTTGTCATATTTCCAACCCCACGCGGCTTTTCACGGAAATAAATGACAAGATATCTTACCTGATCTCACGGATGGTAGATCTTTAGTCGTGTCTCGTTCCACGGTCGTGGCTCGGGTTTTCCGTCCGGCTTCAGTATCTTGTATGCCCCTTCTCCGGCTTTCTCAACTATCGTGTAGGGTCCTCCCCACCGTGGTGCAAGTTTACCGCCCTTCTTGTCACGTTCATATCTAGGTAGGAGCTTTAGTACCAGCTGCCCTGGTTGGAATTCTCTTGGTCGGACCCGTTTGTTGTATTCCCGTTGGATTCTTCGTTGGTAATTTTCCATCTTTTGTAGGGCCATTTCTCTCGTTTCTTCCAAATCGTCAAGTTTAGCCAAGATAAGGTCCGCCGAGATGTTTCGCCTCCACGCTTCGGTCCTGGTGGTAGGTATCATCGCCTCCGTAGGTAGGATGGCTTCGGTCCCGTATGTTAGCATGAAGGGTGACAGCCCGTTGCCTCCTGCGAGTTGTCCTATATGCCCACAAGACATTGTAGAGTTCTTCACACCATTCCCCATATTCTCCGTCGAGTTTCTTCTTCATGTTATCGCGATGGTCTTGTTTGTGATCTCGGCTTGTCCGTTGCTTTGGGGGTATAGGGCGTGGACTTGCTCTTTCGGATGTTGTACGTGTTGAATAGTAGGTCGATGTTTTTGCCTTGCAATTGTTTCCCGTTGTCAGAAACGATTGCTGCCGGGACCCCAAAGCGGCATATGATGTGTTCCGGATGAACCGAAAAACATCCTTATCCCGTATGTGCCTTAGCGGAGCGGCCTCAACCCACTTGGTGAAATAGTCGGTGGCCACAATTAAATACTTCCTTTGTCCTGATCCGACGTGTAGTGGTCCCACGATGTCGATTCCCCATTTAGCAAAGGGCCGTGGGCTGTGACGGAGTTTAATGTTACAAATGGCGCATGTATCTTCTTTCCCGAATTTCGGCACTCGTCGCAAACGGTGGCCATATGCCAAGGCGTCCTCATTCATGTACGGCGTAAGTATCCCATGGTTTTAGCTCGTGCCGCTAGGCTGCGCCCGAGCCGTGGTTTCCGCCGCCCCATAGTGTAATTCGTTAAGGATCATCTCGCCCCTCTTCCTTACTCGGGCATTTTTTAGCAATGGCCCTAGGTATGATTTTCGGTATAGGGTGCCATCCCGAAGTTCGTACGCGGCGGCTTTGCTCTTGATCTTGTTGATCTCAGGCCTCCCCTTGGGCAACCTTCCCGTTTCGAGGTATTCATGAATCGGCTTTCTCCAATCATCGGCCCGGTATTGATCGGTAGTGGTTGCCGCGACTTGTGCGCCGATATCCATGTTCTCGGGTACTGAAGGCATTAGGATCCTCATGATTCGAATACCCTCAATGCTTGAGTCAGTCAACATGGAAGCGATATATGCCAAGGCATCCGAGTGTCGATTGTCTTTTCTGCAGATATGTCGGAATTTGATGCTTGGTATTTGCCCGATGTAGGATTGGGCGAGCTCCCAGTATTTTTGCAGCAAAGGGTCATGTATGGCATATTGCCCGGTGATTTGCCGCACAACTAGCTGGGAGTCGCTTGTCAGTCGTACCTCCTGGATGCCCATCTCCACAATCAAGCGTAGGGCATGTATTACTGCCTCGTACTCCGTGACATTGTTGGTTGCTTTGAACTCAAGTCTAAAAGAGTGGACCATTTTCTTGCCCTTCGGTGTCGTAAAGACCAGTCCTAAACCTGACCCATCTTTATTGGATGACCCGTCGACGAAAACCTCCCATCGTGTCGGGCTGCAGGTCTCGAGTAAATCGGGTGAATCTTCTCGATCTTCCTCCATTCCGGGGATGTCCTCTACTTCGTCCTCGTCACTGAGGGGGAAGTCTGCCAAAAAATCGGCCACTGCCTGTGCTTTTACCGCCGTCCTCATTTCATAAAAGATATCGAACTGCTTTATTTGTGCGCTCCATTTGGAGATCCGCCCGACCGGCTGCATTGTCAAGTCCGACTCTATGGAGGACTTGGTAAGCACTCGAATCTTATGAGTTTGGAAATACGTCCAGAGCTTGGCGTTGCAAACACTAGCGCTAGTATGAGTTGCTCGATTCGGGTGTAGTTCTTTTCCGCCGGGTTCATGGTCTTGCTTATGAAATATACCGGCTTTTCTTCTGCTCCCTCGTTCTTGACCAACACAGCGCTGATGGCGTGACCGGTTGCTCCGAGGTACAATGTTAGTACGTCTTCGGGCTCGGGTCTTTGTAACACCGGTAGGCCCGCCAGATGTTGCTTGATCTTCTGGAATGCTTCCTCACATCCCTCGGTCCATTTAAACTTCTCTCCCTTCCTTAGCGTCCCGAAGAAATCCTTGCACTTGTCTGACGATCGAGAGATGAATCGTCCCTAAAGCCGCTAAGTTTCCGTTCGGCCGTTGCACGTCCTTAAGCGTTACGGGTGAAGGCATTTCTGTCCACGGCTCGATTTTATCTCGGATCTCGCTTCGATCCCTTTATCGGTGATTATGTATCCTAGAAACTTGCTCGAGGTAACCCAAAAGGTGCACTTGGACGGATTCGCCCTCATCTTGTACTTTCTCATGGTCTGGAAGATGTCTCTAAGGTCGTCGATGTGGGTATCGGCTACCTTACTCTTGACTAGCATATCGTCGACGTATACTTCGATGGTGTTGTGTATTTTGTCCTCAAACATATCCTCCACCAGCCTCTGATATGTAGCGCCCGCATTTCTCAGCCCGAATGGCATTTTGGTGTAACAACACAGTCCTCTCGGCGTGAAAAAGATGTATGCTCCTGGTCTTCGGGGGCCGGGGGGATTTGGTTATATCCCGAGTACCCATCCATGAGTGTTATCGCCTTATACCCGACAATGGATTTCCACCACCGATCTTTGGGGGGAGAGGGAAGTTGTCCTTGGGGCACGCCTTATTCAGGTCATTTGTAGTCGACGCAAATTCGGGACGCCCCCATTCCTCTTGGGGACTATCACCATATTAGATATCCATTGCAGATATTGGGCTTTTCGGATGATTCCTGCTGCGTACGAGTTTCTTCAACTAGTTGCCTCCACCGCCGGTTGTAGCTCGGGTGCGATTCTTCTCATCTTTTGTCTAATCGGCTTGAACTTGGGGTCTATCCGCAGATGATGTGAGCAAACTTCTGGGTCGATTCCTTCCATGTCGTGCATTTGCCAAGCGAATACATCCATGTACTCCTTCAGGAGGATTATCAGCTGCTGGGACTGTTCATTCGTTAAGCGTGACCCTATCATCACCAATCTCGGCTCCTCCTCGGTGCCCAGATTGACTTGCCGAGTTGGTTCTAGGGCCGAGAAGTTTTGCTTTGGCTCGCCGACGGTTGCCGGCTCCTGTGATTGCTATAAGACGTCTGTCTCGCCTGCTTCGTAGGTGGCGATGGCTTGTGTCATCACCTTTTCCAATTCCTCTCCCGCTTCCATTTCCTTAGACTTCTTCTTTTCTTGGCGTTTCCTCGACCGTCTTTCCTCGTTCTGTTGGATGTCTATCTGCACACATTGTCTCGCCGCTTGGGGGTCGCCTAGCACCTCTACTACTCCGCGATAAGAAGGGAAGCGCAGTTTCTGGTGGTAGGCCGAGGCGACTCCCTTGATCCCTGCGATCCAAGGTCATCCCAGGATCGCCTCATATGGTGATGCGACATCGACTACGCAAAAGGTGGTCAATGTGTCAAGGAATCCTTCCCCGTCCGAGACTCTGAGAGTGACTTCTCCCTTTGGCACTGTCACCGTACCGTTGAAGCCGTAAATTCGATAAGTCGATGGGATCAGGATGTCATCAGACAATTCCATCCTCTTGAAAGTGTCATAGAACAAAACTTCGACTGAACTACCACTGTCCATTAATATTCTGCGGACGCCCCATTCCTCAATCATCAGGGTTATTACTAAGGGATCTCCATGTGCTTGTCCGTTCAATGGGACATCTTTCGCCGAAAACGTAATCGGTTGCATCATCCACGACTCCATAGGGAGGGTTTTGGCCACGCTAAAGATTTCTCTGCCCGATCTGTCCCTCTTGTGTATTCTCGAGGTGATACCGGTCCCTAAATCGTATCCTTGTGTCGCTGAGTGTGATATGGTGTTACAGGTGAACTGAGCGCCGCGATTGATTCTTATTTGATGTACTGGGACCTCGGGCGGGCGTATCGATGGTGTTTTGACGAAATGCCGTAGGTACCCATCGCGGATCGCAGTGCTTGGACGATGTCCTTCACTCTCTACAATCGTTGGTTGAGTGGCCAGTGAACCGATGATAATGGCGAGAACTCCGGGTGGTTCCTCGTCCCGTCGAATTGGATTCCCGAGTCTTGGGGTAACGGATATCATTCCTCTTTTCCACTTCCCTGAACACTTCTTCCAAGGGCGCATTGAGCGGGGTGTATGATCTTGGCTCGTGGCGAGGCTTCTTTCCCCTCTCGACCCAGACTTTCTTGTTTTCACCCTGGGGCTGGGTGCCGGGGCGTTTCTCGGATCGTTTCGTGGCTTCTCTCGGGGTAGCCTCCTCCGTGGTGCTCGCCTCTTGTATTCCCCTATCTTGCGCTCCTTCCTGGATCTCCTCCAAGGCGATGTAGTGCTCCTGCATCTTCCGGATCTCCCTTAGTGTCTTGGGCTTCTCTGTGTACATCGCCACCCAGATGGGGTCCGATTTTCTTAGCGAGTTCTCGAAGCCGAATATCTGTTGGTCGACCGGTGCCTTCCCTATATCCGTGCATAACTTCCTCCATCTATCCGTTAAGGAACGCAGTGGTTCCCTCAGTCTCCGTGCCAGGGTAAATAACTTATCGACTCTGGGCCGAGCTATGCTGTTATGCATATACGTCTCGAGAAAGGTTTCTACCAAAACCGCGTAGCTCCCAACGGATTTATCGGGCAGGGTGTAGAACCAACTCTTCGCTTCTCCTTCTAGACTAGCAGGGAAGAATTTGCACATGACCACATCGTGATTTTTCCACTGTAGTAAGGACATGCCGTACATCTTGATGTGTTCTCCCGCATCGCCTGTGCCGTCGAACCTAGATGGGAAGATTGGCAACGTGCACTTTGGTGGGAATGGTGTTCGGTCCAGCCTCCCCGGTAAACGGTGTCTTCGAGCTTCATTGATTACCTCTGCTAACTTGTCATCCTCGTTGTCTCCAGTGAGTTTCTTTATTATCCGCTCGAGTCGTTCGATCTTTTGCTTGGTGGACGCGTCCGTACTCTCGTTGGTTGCTTCCTCGTCGGCCGAAGAATCCCCGGACGGCCCATATCCTTCTCTTGGTCGATTAGGTCGGGTACTCGTCCTCGGCCGGTGAAGGGGGTGGGTCGTCCCTTGGCGGAGTGTGGTTGCTAGAGGCGCCTCGGCTTGATGATCCCTCGATCCCGTCCTCCTATTTCGAGCCGGTGATTCTCGTATTCTAGCGCCAAGTTTCTCCCTCGCAATTCTCTCATCAGGTCCTCTTGTCTTCTTTGGATGGCCAGTATGGCGAGTAACATCGGGTCGGTGCTCTCGTGACTAGAGTGACCGTTCACTTGGTGTCCCGTTGTGTTAGGGGGTGCGGTTGGGGGTCTCGTGGTGAGAGCGATAGGAGGGACGACGGGGCCGTTGGGTGATCGACATTTCTACGGGGGAATAGCCGAAGCGGGGGGCGGTTAGCCGTTATTGGGGGACGTTTCGATTAGGGTTCCTCCCCGCCAAGTGTACTTGCCTAAGTCTTTCGGCCTCTCGTTCCAAATCTCTTTGGTGTTCCGTAGGTGTCTTTCTCTTCTTCGTTCTTCGTGTATTGTTTGGACTTCCTCCTCCTCCGTGTATCCGATGCGATTCTCCCGTCTTCCATGCTGCCCTCGTTCCTGGTCCCATCGACTTCAGGTTAATCCCTCAACCTCCCGGTGGGGGTCGTCATCTCGGCCCAGATCGACTTCCTCGTCGACCGTAGTCATGCCTTTGATCAACGCCGGAGTCTCGCCTCGGTCGTTAGGTCGACGATCTCCGTGTCTTTGGGAGTCCGTAAGTCCCTCTTGCCCATTGGATCCCGCCGTGACTCGGTTCCTCGGGATCTGCTCGTCCCGGAGGTACTTGCCATTGCCTTTGCTATCGTCCTCGTTCCTCGGCTCGCCTATCCGTTCGTTCCTACGTCAGCAAAGTAGACAAGACTTACTTGAACCGCTTTCGAAAAGGTTAAGGGTGGAGTACAGCAGTTCAGTGCAGAGCGAAAAAGATTTTTTATAGTACGATTCCCTTTACGCTAGTGTGTTGGTCTCAGCAGTCAAATCGTTTTTGCCGCAAAAGGACAAATTTTGAAAAGTTGTCTTGACATATCGCTTTCGGTACTCTTCCTAAGCATTAATCATCATTTGTCCTAACATTCCCAGCGCCAGAAATCATTAATCATTCGTGCGTTGAATCAGAAGATTTCTTTCACGTGGGCGGTGACGGGGCGGCAACGACGACCCTTAACGACCGTCGTGTTGATGGCCGTAAGATTCCTATAATTTTCACCGATCTTTGTGAGGCTTTAGCGTAGGATTATGGTGAGACTCGTGCCGTTCACCATAATCCCACAGGCCATGGTTTCCAAGATCTAGACTCAACGATTCCGAGCTAGCCTCGTTTCCACCATTATCATGCTTCGTTTACCTTGCTAAAATAAAGACAGGTGTGAAATGGAGATAGATGCGACAATATCTCTCCCTAGAAGATAGTCCTAGTGACCTACGCGTTGCGCCTGTTAGAGTTTTTCGTTTAGCATCTACTATCCTTACTGGACGTCGATAGAGCCGTCGAATCTCTCTTGCAACGGGGTTGGAAGCCATAGATCACGGTCGGCCGAGATGGAATCCCCCTTTCTAGCTTCTACCAACATCGAAAGATGCTATTTAGGGAGCTCATGGGTCATCCGATAACTCTCTCGAGGTGTCTCAAACATACAGCCTATCTTGACGGAGCGGTCTTCGACGACTTCGCTTTAAGCGGAAAACTTGTTTTACTTGGAAAATGGAGACTACTTTGGTTAAAACACGAAAACGAACTTATACCAATTCGACACGAAGATAACAAAACGAAGATAACTAGCAAGAACGCAAGGCTAACTTTACCAATCTCGACAAGATGTTGCTAAGAAGACGAAGAAGATAACAAAACAAGGACAAGCAAAGCTAACCTTTATCGACTCAATCAAGACGTTACTAAAAAAAGAACAAAGATAGCGAGACCGAAGGGTTTCTCCCTTGGCATCAACCAGCGCACAAAGTGGCTTAGGAGCTCGGAGTTTCCTCTTTTGGTGTCCGATTTCAAGGTATCCGGAGATGTTATACGGTCCCCTTAGTTCGGCGCCAATAATAGATGTAGAAAATCCTACCACTACATCCAAAGGTAACTAAACACATACACAAGGAAGCAAGACAAACAAAAGAAGTAATGGAACAAGAGATGTACGTGGTTCGGCATGATTACCTACGTCCACGGGGTGTAAAAGAAGATCTTATTACTCGATTCAAGGTTACAAGATGGATTTATCTCTCTCAATGCCTTAGGTATGCCCTCTCTTTCTTACTTCTTGCTTAGGTTCTTCCTCTCTACATGGTCTCTATTTATAGTTACAAGTGATGATACATCAGTACTACGGTGTTAGGCTCCGGCGTAGCTTCCTCGATGTTCCTCTCGGGTGATCGATCGATGTCTCGGCCCGATTGTTCTTATTTGTTCGGGCCGGTGCGTCAAGCCGAGTGATGTCTGCCTCTCGCTATCTCGCCGCTCGATGTCGTCCGTTCGGTGGGGGTAATCGATCTCGCCTTGGGATCCTTGGCCGAGTCTTCCTTGACCGAGTCCTTCTTATCTCTTCACCAACCTTGTCCAGCGCATTTATGGCTCCAGCACCCGATGTCCATCGCATCACAACTTTTCCCTTTTCGTCGACTTTTCAAACTGTCTCAGCTCCTCTTTTCTTGCACCCGGACTCGGAGAGGTGATCCGGTACTCTTGATACATTCTTTTTCTGGTACGCCACGGCCTAGGATCATTCCACCTGTCCCTGTGGATTATTTACACCTACAGGTTAAGACCAGTAAATTATGAGATTCGATATTTTGGAATCCCTAAAACTGTGTATAATGAACATATTTCAAAATTCTACAAGCTTCGAATCCAATATCATTTGAATTTATTGGCAAAAGAAACATTCAAAGAGCCAGTGTCATAATTAAAGTGCATGTGTCCTCCCTCCCTCATTATACAATCACTATTATTAGAACACATATTTTATTCGCCCGACGAGTCGCCACATGCGAAGAAGCAACTCATGCTCACACCGGTGCTGCTCCCTTGGGAGCCGGAGCAATTCCAAAAATAGCACCAAAGTATGAAAAATAATAAACATGGCAATCCGATGAAAGTGCAGACAAGAGTTACTACGATAATTTTCATTCGATCACCTGGAAAAAGGGTAAAAAAAAGAAGAAAAAAAAAAGGGGTCAGCTATCCAAAGCTAGATTGTAATTCGTAAAGATCATCTGAGCATTAGTAAGGAAATCTTACTTTTCTTTTTACAAGCAGGATATGAAAGAACAAAATTTTCATTCAAATCAACGGGAACGTCCTTCTGAATGGGTGAATATGGGATCGGAACATCAGCAATATGCAAACAACTTGTATTGAGAGGAATAATATTTGCAGTAGCAACATCTGTAGCGATAACAGTGTGTGTGGAGCTACTTAGGCAACGGATGTGTGTCAGATTTGTTGTTATTTTAAGAAGACTATCGATGGATGAAGAACAGTTAAGGAACGAATACTTGTGATATGAAACACCAAGCTCGCCGAGATGGTAAGCTGTACCCGAAAGATTCAACTTTAAAATACGTTCGGGAAGGCAGTTATCTGGGTCATAGATTTCAATCTTGTGCAGAGAGTTATACAGGTTTCGAACAAAAAACTTACCAGAGAATGGGAACTCTAGTACTGTTTTATTCATTTCATCGCAATTAAGTTCGTAACACGGGGAACCACATACCTCGCTGCCACGATTTTTTAAGGTAAATGGATATCGAATTATTGGCTCATCTGTCGTGCACCACTGACTTGGACATTTTTCTGCACCTTCAATCAAATAGGGAACGGATCGGAGGAAAACAAAGAAGAAAACTGAAAATTTAATGATACCCATTCGGAGATAATGGATGAGTTATTACATTCTAAATATATTTTAAGTACATAGACTTTTGCTATTTTGGTATTATTGAATACGCGCATTCAATCATACCGAAGAATCAACAACTATTTAAAATAATGCACCAATCGAGTAACATACAAGCAATTGAAAGGGTAACACGACCGTCTATTTTTCAACTTAGAACTTTTCTGAAAGAAATTTCATTTTGTTTTATTAAACAACAAAAAGGAAATTTAAATTCAATTTCATTCAAAAACAGAATGTCAACTGCTTTTTTTTTTCTGCCGAAATAATAATCGAGTACTCGAATAAGTAGAGACAGGGCAAATAGCTGACTGCATGGGTAGAGACAGAATGGCTGGCAGTTTGTACCATAACCAAAAATGCCACATAATGGGCCCAGTTGGAGCTTGAATCATCTTTTGGCCCTCATCCAAGCCCTCTACCCAGTCAACCGAAGCAGCCCACCAGCCTGCCCGGAATTACAATGAACGGTCAACGGTCAAAGTCAATACACGGTCAAAGTCAAAGTCAACCGTTGGTCAACCGTCAAAGTCAGGTTGCTCGTCGCACCTCCAACCAAATACTCATCCGCACAGCCAACCAATTCCTAGCCAAGTTCTCTGCCTCACTGCCATCCAGTTTCTAGCCATGTTGGCAGATGTGCTGCCAGCCAGTCTCTACCCATGTAGTCGGCTACTCCGCCGACCGGTGTCCACTAATACGCCGGCCATCATTCATGCGAAATTTATTCAAAGAAGCATGCAAACGGTTTCATGCGAATTGAAGATGGAGGCATGCAGAGTTAATTCCAGCATGTCATGCAGAATTTAAGATGGAGCCATGCAATATTTATTCCAGCAGTTTCATACATGCAACAATAATTTTAGCAGTTTCATGCGGAATTGAAGAGGGAGGCATAAATGAGCAGTTAGTGTCATTTAATTTATATTGAAATTGTGTATACAATTGTATAAATAGTGAGGAGCAGAAATGAAAAAAGGGGTAGCCAATAGGAGGGAGGAAGACTATAATAAAAATATCAATGAAAAATTACTCACCAAGGGGATTCACCCGTGGATGTAGGAAACCGCGCCGAACCACGTAAAACCGGTGTCAATTTCTTTTATCTTCAATTCGTCTCCTAACCCTAAAAACACCCCAAATCTTCCATTCATCGTGTTTCGTGCCCAAGAGTAATTTTGGGTACAAACATTGGCGCCGACTAAAGGGAAGCGAGGAAAGGAATCGTGTTCTCCCATTGAGAAAAGTTGTACAAAATGCTTCAAAATCGTTTCCGTGAAAAAGCTGTTTGAACGTCGTGAAAAATCACTGTTGCAGTCCAGTTGATCGTAGCCGCTGCAAGCTAGTTTGATACAATGGTCGCAGTCCAATTGATCGCAGCTGCTGCTGACCATATAATCGCGCATACTGCAGTCCAGTTGATCAGAACTACCGCAATCAAGATTCACTATTTCAAATTTGCGGAAACTATTACATTCGGAAACCACTAAAACTGCATCGCAACAAAGACCGATGAAACCGCTCTCAGGACATTCGGTCCACGGTGAACGATGGCGAAAAAACATCATCAAAATTGTTGTTGGATGTTCGATCTGCAACATGGCTTGGTCAAGTTTTGTTTTCAATCGGTGCGATCCAGTGATCGCATTTCTTTGCCGAATGACCATTACGCTTACTGCAGTCCAGTTGATCGCAACTGCTGCAGTCCAACATCGCAGTCGGAAGCCACCACAGCTGATTCACTGCAAAAATCACCAAGATTGTTGTCAGGATGTTCGATCCGCAACATGTTCAAATCCAAATTTAAAAAAAAAAAAAAAAATTTGCTTCTCAAATAATGAAGTGTCCACCTGTTCGAGTTTGAAGTATGTCAAAATCGTTACTGTCATGATCGAAGGGTTGTCAAATTGCCTACGTCTCCAAGCGTTTGGAAACCCTAGACAAAAATTTCTTGAAAAGGACCACAAAGATTTCTCAAATAACACAGATTCTGACAGAACTTTTGTAAAAGTTCAAGGAGAAAAGACAACAACTGCTAAATTGTTACACCAACCGTTGCAACACACAGTTCACGAAACTGTTACAAAAGCTCGGTATGGGAAAGATCACAGTTCGTGAAAAGCGTGGCGAAAAGTTTCAAAAAAAAAAAAATTTGCAGCAAAGCCAGCGGCCCAAGCCGGAGGCGGTACGATAACCCAATTCGACGCGGGTTTTGTTCACCCACTTCCGTCAGGGTTAAGAACAGTTTGATGCATCAATGGTACATCAGTCTTCAATGCGCCGGATACACAGACTGTTGATGCTCTCTGGTACATCCAATTTCGATGATCCGAGACATCAAAATTCAACTCTTAGAAAAAGTTTGATGCTTCTTGTTACATCAAATTTCGATGTCCTGTGTATGTCAACCGTTGATGCTCTTTGGTACATCAAACTTCGATACTCACTGCTATATTAAATTTAAGCAAGTTCGATCCAGTCAGCGTGCAACGTCAGCCGCCACATCAGCAAACCGGTCCAGTCAGCATGCCACGTCTACAAAGTGAGGTCCAGTCAACGTGCCTCGTCGGCAAAATGGCGCCACGTCAGCATACCACGTCAGCAAGGGTCCACAACAACACTTACCACGTCATCAATTATGCCACGTCAGGGATAGCCATGTCCAGTCACTAGTGCCACGTCAGCCACGGCACGCATGCTTTTTGGAATCTTGTTTCGTCAATAACTTCTTCGTTTTAAGTCCGAATTGAGTGATTTTTGGCTCGTTGGAATCAACTTTCAATTTTCTACAATATAGAGGAGAAAAATTTGAGTTTGAAAAAATTATTTTTGGGGTTCCGAGCGGCACATCAACCACTATCAAGTGAAAACTACATATCATATTCAATGTTCGGGAATGCTATTAAGTCGAAGTTTCTACCCACAAACGCCCGTGTGCAAGTTAGAGTGCTGGTTCGATTCGTAAACCTCAATACGCACATATTCGGTTCTAGTCATAACTACTACAGTCAGTTGATCGAACTGCTGCAATCAAGCAACAGATGTTGGCCAGTTGATCGAACTGTCGCAGTCCTTTTTTAATTCTTTACAGCCTAGTTGGTCGAACAAATTTAGCAAGTACGATTTTTCCCAAAACTGTTTTAGTACAGTTTTCCTCAAAACTGCTTCAGTCCAGTTTTATGTGTAATTGTTATAGTACAGCTGATCGCAGCTGCTGAAATACAGTTCTGTGGAAACTGTCTTCAATCCAGTTTTGATTTAACTAGTGCATTCCAAAGGCTACGTAAAAATCCAGCTTTATTAAGTCGAGATGAGACGCTAAGGCAACTATACTAGTCATCGCGCCGGAAAACATCAACATAGCCAGTGGGCATCCTAATCGCTTCATAAACGAAGTCGCAATAACACTTTCAATACGGTACATATACAATTTACATATTTTCGCATCTTTTCATATATTCATCCATACTTTTGTTCAATGAGACACCTATAATGTGGCGAGAATTTCTCACGAGGAGATGCACACATTTTAATTCTGCGCGCATCTGGAATAGGGAGATTGGCCCCCCGCGAGAATTCCAGATAGAAGACATCTTCAAAATTTCATGCGCGAGCAAAATGCAGCAAGGCAGTGCACTCTTGTACGAGCATTGAGCAGCATGACAATCACTATCTTCTGAGGGCGAATTGCAAATCTCTTCAACGTGACTGACTGTCACTTGGGGGCGAGATACGTAACACCTCATGGTCTAAAATAACTCTTTTGGGGAAAGCTGTGTAACACTCCATACGCTTGGGGGCGAGTTACATGGCACCTAAATGCAATGCGGAATTAAGCTTCTGAAAATCGAAACTTCAGGTAACCCAAACTTCTTCATCCTACAACGAGTTACAAGTTTAAGAGGGGGCGAGCATACACCCTAATATTTTGACACAATTATTACAACCGTAATGTTAAATCGTGACGCTTGTTGATCGAATTATTGTAGTCTTGTTCAAAAGCAATGGCCGACTCCGCTTGGACGCAAATCGATGCAACTCAGCTTTGCTCATAAATTTATACTCATTGACACGCAACCGCGCCTAGTTTTATCGAACTGCTTATCGAATCGCTTTTAGCTGGGCTCAAAGAATCATACAGCCCAGCTGATTGATCGCTACGCAGTCCAAGATAGTTCGCTCTCCCGCAGCCCATCTCGATCGCAGCCCGCCGCAATGCTCGCTGTCAGCTGCTGCATCATTTGATCGGCTTACGTAATCCAGCCCATGTTCGCAGTTCCTGCAGTCCAGCTGATCGTAGCTGTTACGGTACAACTTTGCTCGTCGTTGTTGCATTCCAACTGATCGCAGCTGCTGCAGTCCAGCTATGTTCGTAGCTCCTGCGAGTCTACTTGATCGCAACGTCATGCAGCTGTAGCTTGCTCGATTGCCGTCGCTGCATACCAGCTGATCGAAGCTACTGCAGTCCATCCATGTTCGCAGTTCCTGCACGGTACAGCTGATCGCGAATCGCTGCAGAGACAACTTTTCTCGTCGCTGCTGCATTCCAACTTGATCGCGATTGTCGCAGCTCAGCCTATGTCCACGATCCTCGCAACTCACGCTGATCGTAGTTCGCAGCTTTAGCTTTGTATCATTGTCATGCATTCCAGACTGATCATAGCTAATGCAAGATGCAGCTATGCTCGCAACTCCTGCAGTCCAGCTGATCGCAGTCGCTGCAGCATGCGCTTGCTCGCCTCACTCGCAGTCCAGCTCGATCGCGAATCGCAAATGCGCTTCGCTCATTGTCTGCTGCAGTCCATCCGATCGAAGCCGCTGCAGTCCATCTCTCGTTCGCAACTCTGCAGTCCAGCTGATCGCATGTCGTTGCAATGCTCGACGTCGCTTGTAGTCCAACTGATCGAATTGCTGCAGTCCCATTTATGTTCGCAGTTCCTAGCTCTCTTGATCGCTGTCTTCCATTCCACCGATCGAAAGTCGGGCATAGTTCGCTTATGTTCGCAATCCTCGCAGTCCAGGTGATGTAGCTGCTCCAAAGACAGTTTTACTCGTTTCTGCTGCAGGCCAGCTGATTGAAGCTCTGCAAACCATTTTTTCTCAATGCTATTACTACCTAGTTTTGCTCATTACTGTAGAAGACAGTTTTTCTGTGGCCATCGCAGACAAGTCCACCGCAACTACCACAGTTCAATTTTACATCAGGAGTTATCACTCACTCACAACACCACTCCACTCAAGCATCACACTTCCTTTACAGAGCAGTTCAGCCTTCGGTCCCGATTTTGCATACAACAATGGTTCATACTCAACTGTTTCCCGCCGAACACAATAGCCTCAATTGTGGGGCGACTTGAATTCAAATTTCCATAATCAACGAAGACAGTTTTCTTTACACTTCAGCAACAAAAATTTACTCTATGGGGCGTCTTGACTTCCGCAAATAGCAGGAGAAGGTTGCCAATCACCTCAACATCAATAATCCACACTTGGGGGCGAGTTTTTTCATTTACTAAGGAAAACGAAAATGTCTTAACCCCCAACAAGTTGGAGGTTAAGAGGGGGAGATGTTTGTACCATAACCAAAAATGCCACATAATGGGCCCATTTGGAGCTTGAATCATCTTTTGGCCCTCTAACCAGTCAATTGAAGCAGCCCACTCACCGCCTCCGCATTACAATGACCGTCAACGATCAAATTCAACACTCGATCAAAGTCAAAGTCAACCATTGGTCAACTGTCAAAGTCAGGTTGCTCGTCGCACCTCTAGCCAAATACTCATATGCACTGCCAACCAATTCCCAGCCAAGTTCTCTGCCTCACTTCCATCCAGTTTCTAGCCATGTCTTGTGGATGTGTCGCTACCACTCTCTACCCATGCGGTGGCCCATTTATTCGCCGCCGTTGTCCACCAATATCGCTAGCCATCATTCATCAGAATGTATTCAAAGAAGCATGCAAACAGTTTCATGCGTAATTGAAGATGAAGGCATGCGAGTTAATTCCAAGATGTCATGCGAGAATTTAAGATGGAGCCATGCAATATTTATTCAGTTTTTCATACATGCAATAATAATTTCAGCAGTTTCATGCGGAATTGAAGAGGGAGGCATAAATGAGAAGTTAGTGTCATTTATGTTATATTGAAATTGTGTATACAATTGTATAAATAGTGAGGAGCAGAAATGAAAAAAGGTATAGCCAATAGGAGGGAGAAAGACTGTAATAAAAATATCAATAAAAAATTACTCCCCAAGGGGATTCAACCGTGGATGTAGGAAACCGC